>CM065053.1:99566102-100898602 GCA_032883995.1 Coronaproctus castanopsis
AACGAAAAACAACGTTCTCCTAGAAACAATTTAAAATATAGAACAATAATCCGCTTTGAAAGCCTAAAACCACCTTTTTCAAGAATACAGAATCCTGTTATTTTTTGGCTTTGTCTCTATTTAAATCGATTTATTAATAATAAAACTATTGTTCTTAAATATAAAACGTAATAATGCTATTTTCAATTCGTATTATTTCGTTTCTCCTTTCGGATTTCATTTTTAAGCCATTTTTATGACAATTATTTTAACATACACAGGAAATCTGGCATTATATATATATATATATATTAATGTAGGTGTTTAATTCTAATTATGATGAAATTTTTAAAAAATTACCATCTGTACCCCTTTTTCTCTTTTATTTCAATAATTTAAAAAAAGTTGCTCCGTACTGCTGTTAAAGAAAACCGAATCCCTTACAAATTTCGCACTTTATCATCTTCTTCTTCCTTCTCCATCGCCGAACAGAAATTAGCGACCGGCATGATGTACGTCTTAAACATCTACTGCAGCCAACGAACAACGCACATCACTCATCTCCGATCTCGTCTCCTACCTGGAGTCGGCTTTCTATAAAATTTTAGGAGGACCAATTAATAGGTTGTATCTCTCGTAACATGTCTCACGTAGCTTATCTGGCTCTCCTTGATTATACCATAGTATTCTTCTATACGAGAATGTTTCCAAAGCATCTAATTTGGTCTGTAGTACTTTGTCTATTCGTTTGAATACGCAGATAGGAAAGTAACGAAAATATGGACTACTACCGAATTCTACAATGGTATTTTTTTTTTACATTTTTTCATTATTTCATTGACTTATTAAAAACGCCAGGGACACATTAGAAGTATCGTACTAGGAGTAAAGTTAAAAAACAGAATTACATGGAAAAATATCGAAGCCGGAGTAAATCATAGTGGACAACTTTATTCGAATGATAAAAAGATCAAAATAAGAATGGACGATACATGGATAGAGAACATAAGATGCACTAAAGAGATAACTGACTCGGTGATGTATGAACGAAGAAAAAGGGTAAATAAGACAGAACGATGATACAGTGGAAATGTATTTATGATCGGCTAGCGAGAGGTTATACTGCCGTTTGTCGAGACTAATTAATATTAGCTAAGATATAGTACAATAAATATTTATCACTAGGCAAATAATAATCAAATAATTTAATACATTCCTATAAATGTAGAAAAATGATTCTTACGTTGTTAAATTCTCACTATAAAAAGATACTATTTAGAAATTCGGTAAAAAAGATAGGCAGAAGAGAATGCACAAAATCAAAATTACTTCCGATTTCTACATTACCCAATTCTTAACGGGCTATTAGAAGTTTTTGGGGTCTTATCTAATTCGTTTTCGTTTAAGTAAGCATGACAAGGATGAATATAGCGCAATACAACCAGCTAACCATATACATACTCTTTGTATGTCCATCTCAGATCGCATAAGTATATACAATAAAAAGTAATTTAACTTAGAAGACGATTGCACTGGCCAAAAATTTCAATTATTCCCTCTGGATGTACTACAAAAGGAATTCCAGGGATACTAAAATTTTTTTACTAGCACTCTGCGAAACAGCGATAAAACTTTTCAGCGCTGAATAAAACTATTTATATAGGCTGAATGTATGCGCGATGGGTATGTATGTGTGCTTGTATGAACTTTCTGTACAATCACGTTCGATAGTTTGCCTATGTGTACGTGCGTATATATGTATCGTATATGGATAATTCGAACAGTTATGCATTTAGCGCACCTAAATTATAGTTTAAATATTACCTTATATTACAGCTCGTGAAAATGAAAGTGTACTAGTAGTTACTATATTATGATAAAGTACTGTAATTGTAAAGAGGGAGTAGTACACTGATGAAACCTGAACTGGCGGTGTACTGTATTGAATCTTTGTAAATGAAACAAACGGTAAAACATTAATTCGAATAATAAAGTATTAATAAAAAGAAATTTACAATCTCTTCGGGCGTTTATATATACTATATATATATATATATATATATATATATATATATATATATATATATATATATATATATATATATATATATAAACACTTGTTATATATAAATATTAATTAAAAAATAAAATAAACATAAAGTAAACCAATTTTAGGTAAATTAAGACTAAAATAAAAATTTACTTTTGGTAAAACCACGTTTACTTTATCAATAATTTTTAACTTTTCGAGTACTATCATCGGAATTTTAAGAAAGGAAACGTACGTAATTTTCGTGAAAATATTTTTCTTTAGTATAGAAAACCTCCGCGAAAGTTTTAAAAAAATGTATAACATTAAATTAAAATTAAAATTTAAGGTTTTTTGAAGCCGGTTGAAATATCCCCTATTCCCTCTTTTTTCGATGGTATTTATAATATTCAGTTGTTCTTAAAATGCATTTTTAATTAGAGATATTATTTTGTTATCTATCTTTTGGCGTGAAATCAATCACGTGATAATTTTTTTTTCTTCGCATTTTTAAATTTAAAGTTTGCATACGTCATATGGGTTTACTTTTGTCTTACTTGTATCATATACATATATATATATATATATATATATATATATATATATATATATATATATATATATATATATATATAGTAAATCAGTAATTTGAAACAATTCGATATATTTTCTGTTCACATGAGTTCGAATGTTCTTAATATATATATATGTTTATGGAACCACTGATACTATTATTATGATAACACGCCATTCTAATAATTTAGGGATAATATATAACAACGAAATACAGATACACGCATACACATATACATACACACACACACACACGACTAATCTGTCATAGTCTTGTACGTAGATGTTCTATATATTGAACGTGATGTAATTAGTCCAACATAATTTCCTCTGACGACAAATAATATAGTTGCAGCAGACACCGTTCATATAATACATGCGCTCATTCTTCACAATAATAATAATTAATAATAATAACGTAATACAATTTCCGACAATTTCTATTTACTACTCCACACTATCGTTTAACACCGGTACATAGTCAAAGTCGTGTTGTTCATTCATCATGCAATATTGTCAATTAATGATAATCGTAATACACACACATATATATATATATATATATATATATATATATATATATATATATATATATATATATTGCAACTACGCAATTATCAAAATTTATTTTTATATTACTACCAACTGGGTAACGTCAATCTCGTGGGAAGTTTAATAATTATTATTTCAATTTTTATTAATCTATTATGGCTATGCCGTTAAATTAAATAATACGCGATCGAGACTAATTACGTTTTCATTCCATACATTTTGCGTCGTGCATATAAGTACAACAATAAATATCCGCAAAAAACCGAACAATGAAACCGACAATTTTTACTTTTTTGTTTTAATTATTTATTCAAATAATTTATAAAAAACATTAAAAAAGAAAACTATTTAATACGCACAAAGGAACCGGATTTACGTTCAGCGGAAGGCAAATCGACGCGATAGTACGATAAAATAACGTACATCCAATAAAGAATGAGAATTTTTTTAAAATAATGTAGGCGGTTCGAATGTTTACTGAAGAAAATTTCGTGAGTCGCCGACCCTATTTTGAAAATTTTCAATTAAAAGAAATTTCTTCAAAAGCCCCAAAAAATAAAAAATCGTTTTAAAGTATATGATAAAAGTAATCGGCTCGGTGCAAATAATTTCGATTTTTCCTCATATATATATATATATACACACTTAATATTAGTCTAAAAGACGGAAAAGGAATTATTCGGATTGGAAGTTAGACAAAATTGACAGATGCTGAGGAACGAATAGCAAATATGAAATGGCGTTGAAACGGACATGTTTCGCGTGGAATAAAACAAAATTCGTTGATCAAATCAGTGAGTTACGCACAATGGAAATCATTGAAAATGTCTGCAGGGGTTGATATCCCTGAGAAACGAGAAACAGCTTTTTTTTGCTAACATAAAAATATACTGCCACATTCCATTTTTGTATACGTCACGGTCGCGTGAAACCAACGCTGTCTGGAATCTTTTCCTTCAGTCAGTTCATGGGAAATCGGTCATACAAAAATTTCAAGGTTAAAAATGACGCCTGAAATCACAATACCTGCAGAAAATTGAACGCTACGAATTGATCAGTACTACAAAGTACGCTAGGTATCGACCGATGTAAAGTTACAATTTATTTTTTTCTTACAAGTTTTATAATCAATTGGTCTAAACCGTATCGTCATTTAAGACCTTTCTCGTCTTTTTTTAGCAAGTATTTAGTTATTGTTTTATAACTAATTAAGTCAGTTTCTAGTTCTCTATGCAATATATTGTACTACACTGTTCCAGCATAAATTGCCTGAAACCTCATTCTAGTCTTATTATAATGATATCGTCTTTGGTTGTATCGAGTCTTTCCATTATCCAACTTAATATCATTTTTATACTAATCATAGTAACCTTGTTAATAATATACGTTTGAAACAAACGATTAGAAACTGAGGAAATAGATAAACGAGGAGTAATCGAAAATTCATTTATTGTTAACTAAAATTAATTTGATAATATTAAAATAATTTTAATGCGAATTAACTAAAATTAATTTTATTAAAATACGACGTGGTAGCATTTAATTTTATTATTTAAAAAAAAAAAAGGAAATACGTATTAGGAAAAATTGTCGACGCAGATTAGAAGTTCATGTCCAGAATAGTGGTATGGCACGAAAAGAGATCCGAAGAGAAAAGATACCGACAAATATCTAGACTTTAATTTGAGATGTTCAACAACCATATTATATGTAAAAAATAATAATAGTTATAACATTCCCTGTATGTTTTAATATTTGATTGAAAATCCAACTCACGTTCAAACTATTAACATTTTTCGCACAAAGTAATTCGTTCATTACTTAATCGTCAGTAGACTTTAATATGATATTACGCTCATGTAACGTTCATGCATTAAAATAAGATATATATATATATATATATATATAGATAGATAGTTTTATATTTCGATTAATGATATTCTCAAAATAAAGCATCTACAAAATTCTGCTATCAGTCCGATTGATAAATAAATGAGTACACTACCTTGCTGGTGGGAAATTAAAGAAGCTGGAGAAAGACAATGACATATTTCACTAAAATCTCCATACAAATATAGATCAATTTTCGCGAGGTACGTTTTTTATTAAGTAATAACATATTTATATTTATCGATCGATTTATTTTCAGAGTGGAAATAATTGTATATTTCTAATAAATTTCACTATATATCAACTATCGCGCGGTTAGAAGTTGGAAATAATAATAATCTTGTTGGCAATGATAACGGGGTATTTTGATAATTTTGTCCAATTTTAAAGGTACTAAGAGGAAATTTATGGGTAAATAAGTATAAACGCGATTGATAAAATAAATTCAGGGAACTATATATATATATATATAAAGCACGTATAACTCTTGTATGTTTTATATTTATATGCACACACATGTATATATATATATATGTGTGTGTGTGTGTGTGTGTGTTTCGATTAATTGTGTCGTTTAAATAAACAAACGTTCGCGACAATTACATATGGTAATGATGATCCCCCCTATAACGCGTTATTTCTTTATCACACCAGTTGCCCGGAAATATCTTTCTCTGAGAAACTGATAAGCGAAATAAATGTACGCGATGAAGTTTTAGTTCCCGAAATACTAACATCGAGGTAGCCTATATAATTACAGCTAGTGCATATATTTAACACGGTGGATGTAATCATAAATTTAACATAATTTGGATTTATAAATTATGCATATATATCATCTTCGTCATATTGTTCATGCCGAACATCTCGTCATTTTTTATACGGCATTCCAGGTGTTAAATTATTCCTAAACATTTTTATATATATATATAAACATACGGAGCAGAAACATGGAGGTTCACAAACTGAATAACCACGAAAATCAGGAAAACGTAAACATCTCACGAAAGGATAATACTAAATGTCAGGTTAAAAGACCGAAATAAGGGAGCGGACAAAATTGACTGACACAGTGGAGCGAAGTGGTCTATACACCGCGTGTAGAAACGATGGCAGGTGGACAAAACGTATCCTGCAATAATGCCCATTGAATTCAAAAAAGAAAAGAGGCATTGATATAGGCATAACCTGATGTGATATATATACTATATCTATTGATATTGTATATTGTACTTATTACATAATTTTTTTTTGAAAGTTAAAATCTAAATCGTTTACTCCGCCTATTGCATTATTATAATAAATATTATATATATATATATATATATATATATATATATATATATATATATATATATAAAATCCTAGGAATATTAATTATCAATCACTTTTTTTTAATGTTTTATTTGATTTATAATCTGGCCAAACGTATCCATTTGGCGGTAATTTGGGCGTTTATTTCCCATCATTAGGGGAAGAGGCATCCAGTAGTACTCACCTAATTGCTGTGGCCCTAGACTGGATCAAGTGGTTCAGTGCGCTCTAACCTTCGCGCGTTATTAAAAGTGTCAAACGACTTCGTAATCTTCCTTAAAATATTATTTTAGTATAATTATAATGTTTATACTTTTAGCACAACCACACAGTTCAATTCCTTAGGTTCAGATTGATCGAAGTGATCAATAAATGGCGTAACTTTCAACAGACACATCATTTAGACGAGGACGTAATAATTTGTTAAAAATATTAAAAAAAATATATAATATTAATAATAATAAATTAATCGGATAATAGTTTATAATAACTGGATTTGGTAGAACATTTTTATCCGAGAAATTTCTTTCCCCCCTATTGAAATAAGTGTATATAATACAACGCGTGTAAGATGTCTATTGATGTGCGCGGCAACTATGAACGTCAGAAATTGTTAAAAATATAGTTGAAGTATACTTCTTGCAATTTAGATCTATACGACTAACCTTTATTGTTTTACTTCATTTCATTTATTTATTGGAAAATAGATTATTCGTAGAACTCCAACAAAATGTTATATATATATATATATATATATATATATATATATATATATATATATATATATATATATATCATTGTAAACAACCGAGTAGAGGAACACTAATTGTTTAATGTCGCTGATTAGCGATACTGCGAGGATATTTTCAAAGTTTACAACAATACCAATAGTAACTTGTATTATATCGTGTTTGTTTTATGTTTATACCTTAACTTCCGTTAAACCCTTTCATATAAAATTTTGACACGAAATTATAACTTTTATACGGGTGTTTATTATAGGATACTGCTTCTTAGGTGATCGGTAGATAATTTTCAATGTATTTATGTAAATATGTTTATAATTCGACCAAGACAATAAAACTCTTTATTAGTATTAAAATTTCATACGGCGTATAGCGGAAATGTTAAGTGCTCGTTGAATTTGTAAAAATATTTCAAAATCGATATATTTCTAGAAATACGACCGCTTAAACGTTCGCATACGTTTATCCTGTAGATTTACCAAATAGGTTCTTCCTCAAAAATGTAACAGATGTAATGGTTGTACATTATTTCCCCCTCGATTTTTTAAATTTCTTCGCGGCAAAATGGAACACGTATATCCACCGAATTCAAAGAATACCCCATTGTCGGATATTAATATTGTAGTGCGTAAAATCGTGCGGGCTTATAATATGAAATGTATACATACATGGCTTATTATATATATGTAATATACAATTAATTGTATATATATATATATATATATATATATATATTTATTTATATATATATATATATATATATATATATATATATATATATATATATATATATATATATATATACGTGTTTGCATGTACAAATGACTATACTGTATATTACTATTAGCCGGATATGTTGATAAATATATTATTATAAGTATACTTAATGAGAAAAATGTCCGAAGTGTATTTAGGAGGAACATTGCTCTTCAATTTTTGCATGATTTTTAACCTTAAATTACTGGAAATTTTTCGATAAATAATGCAATTTGCGATTAAAATTGCATCCGCTGATAACGCAATTGATAATGATGATAAAATGAAACATTTTTTCTGCATCATGTATGTATGTATATATAACGTATAAAATTAACACAAAACGAAAAATAATTAAAAATTAATAAACGTGAGATATGAGTATGAGATAAATGCATAATTCGAATCTAATATAAATTACCGCGGTATTCAACGAATGATATTTGTAAATGACTTACGAAGTGGCAAATGTGACATAATTTGTAAGTTTTAAAAATATATCACGTACATATATATATATATATATATATATATATATATATATATTAATATATACACACATGCATATACGCACACAGTCATACATTGCGCATCATGCTATAACTGACGATAGATTAATATAATTTATTCAATATTGAACCCCAAATTTTTGATTGGCAATCTTGTAGAGTTAAAGGTCGAGGAAACAAATCAATAATACTTGGTTATTTACATTTTCGAACGTCTATGTTGAACACGGTATCATATTGAAGATAATGTCGATAGATTCTTTATTTAAATTAACATGTACGGTTTCGTTAAATTATTGGATTACAATTAGGATTGAAAAATAAACTTTGAAAAGCTTTCTAATACGACATAGAGCGCTAAAGAAGTTTACCATCCAGTAAACCGGAGAATTTCTTTCGCTCATTTAGTTAAATTTCCGTGACCAAAATTACGAAACTTTTTTTATTTCCGAATGTCTACAATTTTCTCTAAGAATTATGTAAGGTTATTATAGAATATTGACTAAGCAATTATCATTTTATTTTATGATCAACCGGATACGTAAAAGTAGGATATGTACA
Organism: Coronaproctus castanopsis; assembly: GCA_032883995.1. Classification (NCBI taxonomy): domain Eukaryota; kingdom Metazoa; phylum Arthropoda; class Insecta; order Hemiptera; family Monophlebidae; genus Coronaproctus; species Coronaproctus castanopsis. The sequence continues at coordinate 99,575,012 of CM065053.1, forward strand.
CAATACATTATTATATGTATATATCTGTGTATGTGTATGCGAGACGAATATGATAATAAAGGGGAGGAGAGATACATACATGCATAGTATATCATCATTTCTAACATTATGTTAAAATTTGTTATTCAATAACTTAAATTCTAGTCCCTGAAAACGGGCAAAGACTTCCCTCAACCGAATTCACTCTAATATGTCATAAGCCACTCGATGATACTGTTTAAGCTTTAATATTTTACATTCTGTCATCTGATTTCGTTGTCTTCCTATTTTACAAATATCATAAATAGTTCAATTTGTTATTTTTTTAGTCCATTACAGTCCATCCTCGCTATGTAACTTTCCAAGTCATATATATTTTTTTTATACGGTAATATTAATTAATTAACTCCATAGATATTTCAAGTGTGTTCTGACATGCCCCAATTTTATTCACGATCATACGATATTATCTGTTTGACATCCGAATAGAATGCATAAATTTAAAGTTTCCCTTTTTAGTCTATTGCTATAAGGGTATGTTTGAATATAACGTATATATGCGTTATATAACAAAAAAGAAGTTGAAAATGACTAAACTTTCTTTATTTAAAAATCACATAGCTCTTCGGCTGTTAAGCCATTATCAAGTGAATATAAAAAATAATTTATGAAAATATATACAATTTCTGAAAAATATAAAAAATATTAATTCAGATATACAATTTACAAAAATTAGCAATGTGAAAAAACAATATTTACAAGTTTAGTGATTTTAATTCCTTTTTCGTTGTTTATTTTTTTTTCAAACTCGCTACATTCTACATTTTCCAAAAATTATATATATATATATATATATATAAAATATATAGTGTAATAAATTATATTTCGACAACTTTGTTGTTAAAATTTTGTCAACTCCGGCGTTCTCTATCGAACTTTCAAAAAAGTACCAATTTTATGTGTTCTCTAAAATTTGATATTCGGGTGGTAAACCACGAGTGTCACACCTCGCGGGAAATCTTGGACTATCTTTCAACACAGGATATAGAATCATACGATGAGGACCATTCGGATGAATGATGAGAATTATATTCTCGTAAGTATTTTATTATTATGATTTTTATAATTTAATCGCCTGCCTTCGTTTAGTTCATATTTGTTTTATTATCGTCCAGAATACAAATCACATTTACCTATATTTGCGATTAATGATGAAAAATATTTAAACGCAAAAACAGCGTCTATTTTTATCCATAGCGCCATATTTTTACACATTAAATTGTTTCGCATTTTTTCCAAAAAACAAATAATAATTTCCGTGAAAAATTTTTTCATCACTAGTCGTTTTCATGCAAATGTGATTTGTGTTCCAAAATTCATAATTTTTGGGCACTCGCGTGTATACGCCATTTTTTCAATTCTTTTAATACGTTAATTTTTTTTTCCATCAGCTTTAACGTAGCGCTGAACTCTAGCTTAGACGGGACAAATAAATCCGTCATCGAATTTATTTTGTACCGAGATTTAATCGATTCTGGTGTAGTTTTCCAAATTACCGAATTTTCTATTAGAGACGATGTGTTTTTTTTTTATTTTTAAAATAATAACGAAAAATTGAGAGGAAAAAAAATATCCTAGAACCACGACGGCGAAAAACTTACCGGTCGTAATAGGCGGCGGTTCGACGACTGTGGAAGGTCCGAAAAATGAGGACGCTTCCGAAGACGTAGTAACCGGCGTGTTGAGATCGCCCGGTGTCGCGTCATCTTCTATATCTCGACGATCCGGTACCAGTCGACTATGACTAGCGACATCGTTGATTACAGACGAGCCGCTACCGCTACCGGGACTATGCGGACTGTCCGACAATATGGGTGGTAAATTGACGATGCCGCAATTTTTCAAAGAAATCGACGACGAATCGAAATTTTTCGCATTTCCACCGTAGAGGCACGTATCGAAACTCAATACGCTGAAATGATGCGCCGATGCAGCAGCCTCCGTTAGAAGAAAAGCCGTCGTTGCCGATTGTTGATTTTGATGATGATGATTAGTCGTGCCGATTACGTTATTATTAGTATTGCTGTTACTATTATTCAATGAAGAAGAAGAAGAAGAAGAAAACGTCTCTAAACCTAAACCTAAACCTAAACCTAAATTTAAACCTAAACCATCGTCCATAGTCATTGTATTACTTTGTTCAAATTCGAAGTAAGCCGACGTTGACGATGAAATAAAATTTCTTTTCGAATTACCTCTGTTGCTATTACTACTACTACTACTACTACTACTATCACCACTACTACTATGACTACTTACAGGAGGCGGCGAAATTTCTCGTAATAATTTTTGCCGCTCTAAAAACGGCGACAATTCCAATCCTACGTCTAATTCTATTTCCAAGTCGGAATTATCGTCCGCGGCTACGATAGATCTTTCTAACGCGTCTAAATCGCCGTACAACGAAGTAGTCGTCGGTACAACCGGCAACAATATGATACACTTTGATGCCGCCAGTTCGGAAATCGGCACTTTATACATCGAGAAAAAACCTCTTCTTTTCGAGAGGCACGCGCGATCGATGAAATAGTTAAAAAGAAAATACCGAAATTAATAAAATAAAATCGCGCGATAAATCGAAATAATTAATTCACGTAAATAATTAATTCGACGATTACGAGAATTTTTTGTTTTTTTTTTTTCAATTTTCCACGTCGCGGTTGAAAACATAACAGAAACGAAAATCGATATCGTACTTGAACTTGGAAATTTCTATTTGGCGGACGACAATATACAACCTCGTGGTAAACGACAAACAAGAGTAAATAAACAAACAGAAAAATTTCAATTTTTACAACGCAACCGTACGACTATTCCATCGGTTAAGCTAACGACGAGTACGGTGTACGACACTTTATCTCTAGGAACGTCAACTAGGATTTTATGAATGAACGTCGTAATATCGCCATCTGCTGTCGGTCTAGTACTTTAACTTACGTACACACACACACACACAACACACACGTCGATTACGGACAAGGTATACGTTTCTAGGCACGCACACCATTTACGTCTTCGTCGACCAATCAAAAGGTTCGCTGTTATCCCCGTCGTCGTATTTCGCGCTCGCTCTTAAAAGCGTCTTGTGACGTCAAAATGACGTCATGAGCTTTCGTTAAGCGTAGTGGAATAATAGTCAGGACTCGAAGAATGAAATGATCCCTCACCGCACTTTTTACAAACTATCTAACCACGTTGGACCGTGTTTACATTAGCGAACGAACGATGTTTTACACATAAGTTAATTATTATTTAAATAATGAGAACAATATAATAATAATAATAATAATGATAATTCATTTAAAATAACAGTTGTATTAATAGTCGTCGTCGTAGTAATAGTATGCTATATAAGCTTAGAAACTATGCAAGTGAAGAAACTTTAACGATAGTATATTATGTTTTAATTGAATCGAGACTCTAAGACATGGAGTTCAAGCGTGGGGAATAGTAAAAAAATCGTATGTAAAGAAAATATTCAAAGGAAATGTCTTAAACTAATATGTAAAACGCGTGAAGAACCATTAAATGAACGTACGAAGGGCCAAAATGTACTGAATATAACAGGTATATATTTATTTGCGAAATTGTGGGAATATTTGTTCAAAAAAAAAAAAAAAAATTAGAGTTGAAAAAAATGTATTGTCAGATTATAGCATAAGGAAAACCTTGAAATATAAAATGCCACTAATGAAAACAAAATATGGTGAACAATCCGATAGGTACATAATGGTAAAACTGTTAAAATGAAATATTAAATGAAAAAAAGACTAGCCTGCGCAACAAGACGAAAATATTAATAAAATAGTAGCGCATTAATACATTGATTTAATTCAATGAAGAAAGGAAAAGAACAAAATTCAACGCGAAAGAGATAAATATAAAAACAAAGGATGGCCTGCTACTAAAAGCTGAGGTAAACTAAAATGAGAAAAACAAATGTATGAGAGGGTAATTGTGAGTGTACATGTGAGTGACTGAGGAATAAAAAAGTGCGTGTGTGAATGAAGGAATTAGCTCATAAGACAAATTGTACATTACTAAAATAATATATTATAAAATAAACAATTAGATTATAAGACAAATTGTACATTTTGCGCATATCGAATGCGAGAGAAAGTGAATAAATACATATATAAATCCTTCGAAACTGCTTGACGCAATCTAATACATTTTAACCACAAGGAATGTGTGAGAGTGCGAATGTGCATGCACTGATTTTTGATTATTTTACAAATATACGTTTAAAAAAAATCAAATTATATATATATATATATATATATATATATATATATATATATATATATATAATTAATATAAAGAAGTCAACGTTATAAACTTGAACAAAAATAAAATTTCGACAAAATAAATACTTTCACATATACATTTGTTTTAATATTTAACGTATAATTATTTTATGTTTTTTTTTTCAATTTTGAATAGAAAATTAATTATTATTTAAATAATAATAACAATATAATGATAATGATGATAATTTAATTAAAGTAATAGTAGTAGTAGTAGAAATAAAATAAAATCATATATATATATATATATATATATATAATATTCTCTTAAAGCCTGTGTTACATCATTGATTTGGATGTAGGTTTCCCCTAATCTTCTCCATAGATGCCTATACTGCGTTTCACGAAGCCATTGTTTCTCTGCGACTGCGACAATATAATACGTCCACCTTCTAAGTGGTCTCCCTTGTGCGCGTATACGGTCTCCATCGAATCAGCTCTTTTGTCCACCTTCCATCCTTTCCTCTACCAACCTGGCCATACCAGACCCATTTGTTCAGTGCTATCTTTATCCTTACATCTTCGAATTTTGTTTTATTTGGGACATATTCTAATTTAATTCTATCTCGTAATTTTATGTGAAGCAAAGCTCATTCCATCTGTGTTTCTGATTTTCTTAGTGTTCCTACGACTTCCTTCGTTAAGGGCTACGTTTCTGCAGCGTACGTTAAATATTTTGGGTTTGTTTTCTGAACTGATTTTAACGTTAAGTATACGTTTTTTGGTACGCAATCCAGCAGTTTCAATATGTTTCTTTATTTTCTGATCGCGAGAACTTTACCTGAATATACATATTGGTCCGTTTCTTCTATACTTCCTACTTGGCATTCGTAATCCATCGAGAGTGTGATCATTGTCCCGATTTTGGATAAATTTCGAAAAAAGGCGTTCGAATCCATTGCAAATTCTAAAAGTTAGTGGTATAGAAAATACATATATCGACATACTCGCAAACATATATAACTCAGCAAGAGCTAATGTACAAAATGCAACACCCGCGTTCCCAATTCTAAAAGGAGTTAAGGCAGGGGATACAATCTCACCACGATTATTTTAAATAGCATTAGAATGTCCAATAAAATCGTTAGCGTCGATTAAAAGATGAATAAAGCAAATACCTACACCATTTATGTTTTGAGAATGACATTGTGATCATAGCGCAAACTAAAGGTAAGTTTGAAAACGTGACAAAAGAACTGAAGAGCGCAGTTAAAAATATAGATTTATAAATAAATCCAAATAAAACAAATATGTATATATATATATAATCATCATTATCATCAGCTTTGCTACTCGTTTCCGAGCTTTGCTGCTACCTCCAACTGTGTTTGTGTTCATGTCTTTAATGTGAAATCAACCCTATCCCGTGACTGGTTCGGAAACTGCACAGCGATCACCTGACAACGATTCGAGCGTCCTTACCCGCTGATTGTCGTTTCCTTTTTCTTCTAAATTTTACACTTTCCACAAGTATTTTCCACTTAGTTCGGTCGAGGGCCAGCTTTTCCCACTCTCAGTTCTGTGCAATACCAGCCTTTCTTAGATCTTTGCCAAAAAATCCTTGTATGGCAACTGAGACCGATCCAGTGGATGCTTTCCACATTTAAAGATGTCATATAGATCCTTTTGGGCAACTGATCGTCATCCATGCGGATTGTATTATCAGCCCATCTGGCTCATCTCTCTGCAACTAGTTGGGAAACTGATGCGGACGAAAAGGCGTTAAGTAACCGCGCGTTCGAGACACCATCCTACTAGTTTATTCGAAGAATTTTCCTGAGAAATCTCATATGCAACGTTTCTAGTCGAATGAGCCAGCATTCGGTAATGTTTGCGGGTATTTCGTTATTCGTAAAAATACGGCTGACAGTAAAATTCCTGAATGTAATTTATAGAAAAATAAAATTTGTCGAACTAACAAAAAAGTTAAAAATTAATCGAAATTATTAAAACTAACACAATCAGTTACGAGCTAAAAAATTAAATGAAATATCATCTTCTTTTTGTTTCTCTTTAACCCTTTCAAACATGTAGTGTTTTTTCTTTATGGTAATAAACACTTTTAATGCCAAAAAAAAACACAAATATCGTTTATCGTCTTGAGGAGAGCCGTTTAGTTTATGTAGAATTTTTAAATTCAGAAAAGTATGTTGATGTCACACAATGTTACCAAATAGCTTCGCGGTAGGAAAGTACTCGATAAATGGGAAGATGGTATAAAAATAGGCGGAAAAATTATTAATAATAGAAAAAACTCTTCACCCTTTTACATAAGCTTGAGAACATAAGTAAACAAGCTGGATTAATAATAAATCGAGAAAAAACTAAAATAATGATTATCGACAAGAATAACTGCAGTCGGTATACAAAAAAACTGCATACGATACAAGTAGTTGATAAATTTGCATATTTGGGATCACTAATTACTAAACACGGTGTATCTACCGATGAAATTAAAAATCGAATATCAACAGCTAAATTGGAACTGGGACAACTACAAAAGATACGGAAAAGTCACGACATCTCAATGAGTACGAAAATTCGCTTAATGAATACTCTAGTCTTCTCTGTTTTTCTATATGCTGCGGAATGCTGGACACTAAAAGCAGCTGATATTCGGCGCGTTGATGCTTTTGAGATGTTCTGCTGGCGACGAATGTTGCGAATCACGTGGACAGAAAAACGAACCAACCTCTCTGTTTTGAACGATATAGGATCGGATCTACGCTTACGAGATATAGTAATACAGCGCATAATGAGGTATTTCGGACACGTGGTACGTCGGAACGGAATAGAAAAATTAATTCTTGAAGGGACGGTAGAAGGCAAAAGGATACGCGGACGGACAGAAACCAGGTACACATATAGGATAAAACAATTAACTGCGGCCTCATCGCTCCAGCAAGTTATAAGACTCGCGGAAAATAGGGACATATGGCGAACAAGTTTGAAAGGAATTGGACTTCATAATTTCACGATGCTCGGACCGAGCTAACGAATATAATGATGATGAAGGACATAGAATAAAATATATACACCGATTCAAATACAAATTTATAGCTATATACGATTAAACAAATCAAACATATTTTTTACACGAATCTAATTACACAATCCACTGTATGAATTTATTCTATTATATATACACATACATACTTCACATTACTCATACAGTGAACATTAGAAATACGCATGTTTCACATATTAATAGCTAAACACAGAATTTTACTCGTGAATATGTTCTCATATAGTTCACATTTCGTAATATGTTCTACCGTTAATCCGCAGGAGCATTTACCATTTTTACTTAAGTCAAACCGACATAAGTACTCGGCAATTTTCCCGTGCCCTACTAATAATTGAGTCGTATAAAAATCTGGTGAAAATTTAATGTCGCGTCTATCTAAAAAGTTTGAAAGGCGATCATTTCAAACGTACAGCGTCCAACTGTATCTTTTTCCACTTGAGCTGCCAAATTGTACTGTAGTAATTTTTTAAATAGTCTGGAATTCGTTATTCGTTTGCTATAGAATGCTGTAGGAGTTAATAAAACGATTTGTATTATTGTTAGTACGTAGCTTAATTCTTCAGATTTAACAAGCTGAATATTATTATTTTTTATTGCAAATGCTTTAAGTCGAGTAGTAATAAACCACAAATAGCGACTGACACACCGTGTGAGATGGTTTTACATCCTGTGCATGCGTTAATTAGAAATTTAATTTGTACAGAAAATATTTTCTTTGCGAAAATATTCTGATATACACGGAACGACAATAACAAACATCGTTTACTACTAGCGATTTGTATATTATTATTCTGTAATTAAAAATAGAGAATCCCCATGTTTTCGAATATCAATTGATAATATTCCCCATTCATTTTTGTGTCATATTATCTATGTGATAGTAAAAAGTGAATTATAACTTCTAAATATTTAAAAGTATTCCATTACTTGGAGAGACCTTTTGTATACGACTTTCATCGTGTTTCTCACGGACACACCTGTAGATTAACGGCATTTAATCTTTCTAGCTTATATAACGTTTCGTTTGCAGTACGTTCTAGTTTAGTTTTAGAATTCTCCTTTGTGATAAATAATTAATCGTGAACATACAAATCGACTTTATCCTTATATTGTAGTTTTAGCCGTACTACATAAGCTGATCAAGACCCTTTTTGAACTCCAGCTAGGAGTTGTCGTGTAAATGCCAAAATAAAATAAGCTGTTAAGTGGTTAAGGGACAAGATTTTATGGTGGTCTTTTATAAATACGTTTAATACTCGTACGGACCACCAGAAGATATTATACGCTGAGTGTGAATTGAAAAGAAGTGAAATATATAAGGGACTTATACTAGAGAGTGGTGAAAAAATCGATTTCATATATGCAGCAAAAAACAATAATAATAATAATAAAGAGAATAACAAATATAATAATAATAATAATAATAATAATAATAATAATAATATTATAACAATAATAATAATATAATCAAATCAAATCAAATTTATTTAAAACCATCACACGATATAAATATACAAAATACAACCAAATAATAATTGTAGTAGAAGTAATTATAATAAAAAACAATTATAGTATCACGATATTTCTAAGAGTAATTACAGTTCAAAAGTATTCATACATATGAATTCCTACATGCGCGCAGAATTTGCGCGATCTGTAGGTTACAAAAACAACTAAAATAAATGAAGAGGCAGTTTAAGAAAAAGAGACACTATATATAATAAGAACAGTAATGAAAATAAAATAATAATGTGAATAAAAGGACATATATACACACAGATATACATATATATATATACATATATACATAAGCAAACATATTCAAACGAATAAACATATATACACATGCACACATTCACCCATTTATACATGCCATGCACATATATGAAATTTCTAATCTTTGTATAGAATTAATAATAAGGAAAAAAATAAAAATAAAATAAAACAATCGCCAATAATATGAAGATATATATAAAAAAATAAAATGAAAAAACTTAAAATTATAAAGGTACATTTATTTTAAATAACAATAAAAAAGAGGGAAAAAATGAAAAATAAATATAACTTAAATATGTCAACTGACCATAACGCGAATAATAACGAGATCGAATTAGAATAAATAAGATCCACCGAAAAAATTATGTGTATCGGTATATTTAGATTACACACTAACGCGATGTTAACATTTCGATTGAAATAAGAAATCAATAAAGTTTCTGGGATAGCATAAATTGAAATAAAATGTTCTGACCGTATCATAAAAACACATATACATTTGGCTATATACGTACGTATACGAGCATAGAAAGTTAATATACACGCCGATAAATACGTATAACAATTACATAACTAAGATACGGAAATACACACCTTTATACAAGGATATATACACGTATACATACATGTACATATATATTTACCTACATAAATACATTTACACATACATATATCCAAATACATATTCATGTACACACATCCTCGTACAAACGAATACTTATTTTAATACATTATACAAAAAAATATATTTACATGTCAACAAACATGCCTAAACATATACACACACGCGTCGCTATCGTGTGTGCATTACAAAATAAATATTTCATAATAAATAACTAATTAAAAAACATAAACAATTAAATACGACAATAGAAAAGGTGTTAAAGAAATTTATTATTAATTTCTTAAATATTCCCTATTAAACGTATAGAGTCACAATCGATTTAAATTGTTCCCGCTTGTTATATACTTTATTAAAGGCTTGCGACGACTTTATAATTTTTCAAATGTATTTTAAGCTCCAGCGGTAGTTGGTTAAAGAGTTCGGCTCCTCTATAAACAGCTTGTGCCCTAGTGTGTTGTTTGTTATAAACAGGGAAAGTCGGCTAAATCTTCTGATGCTAATCTTGTTTTACCCGTATGGGGTGCAATTCGAAATAATGAATGATTTTTAAATACAAAATCAATAATTTGCACTTCGTAAAGCTGGCTAATTGTGAGTGACCTCTTCCGAACGTTGTTCATACTGATCGACTTAAACATTAATTTTTGTAATGTTTTCAATGTCTTCAGTTTAGATTTACCTACTCCTCCTCAGTGTATTAAGCCGTATGAGAGAACAGATTGATAAAATAAAGCCTCGATAATTGTTTGTAAGTGAAGTATTGCTTTAAATAGGAAAAGAGGTAATTTAATTTACGTAGTCTGCCGATCATGTAATTAATATGACTATTCCAGGTTAATTTATCATCGAATAGAATACCTAAATACTTAATTTCGAAAACCTGTTCAATATTATTAATTTCTACCTTATGTTTTCGAAAAAGCAACTTTGGAAACTCTACACCATATACGTGGTTTTGTCGATATTTAAATGTAATCTATGTTCACGCAACCATGTAGAAACCTTCTTCACGTCTCCATGTACCAGAGATTGTAACGTTTCAGGGAAACGAGTGTTTAACATAAGTACGGTATCATCCGCATAACTGAAGATTGTCCCGTCAACATCGATGTCGCATAAATCGTTTATATATCGTTTTCCGTTCTCAGTTGGCTTAACGATGTCTATTCGCTCGGTACGACGTCGTTCACAGTTCTATTCGCAATTTGATTCTCTGTAATTTGTTCTTTTGTTAGTCTCGATCATGACTCTTGTCGAACAAGATTTATCGTGAATTTTAACTATTTGCTTATGAGCCGGGATTACTAGTCCGTGGAGTTGGCTTTTGCCATGGTGGGTACGAGAAGGCTTGTCTGATACAGTCAACCGTTGTTAAATTATTTTTAAATCAAACAACAACAACGAAGTTAAAATCACTAAAAATTGTTCTTTATTAAAAGTCACAAAGCTTTTTGACTGTTACGCCATTACCAAGTGAATATTTAAAAAGATAAAAAATATAAAATGAAAAAATATTAATTTACTAATAGTGAATATGAAAACCGACACAATCAACAATTAGTAATATAAAATGTTTGTACATAAAGAAACTTTTTTAGATTATTCCTTGTTTTCCGGCTATCGTTTATTTGTTTATGTACAAGTATTTTATATTGCTGATTGTTGATTGTGTTGTTTACCACATTCGTTATCGGATTAGTTTGATTTTCGTGAATTATAATCTAAATTAATACTTTTCAGTTTATATTACTTTATTACTTAATATTCACTTTATAAAAAGTTTTATGATTTTACACAAAGAAAAATTTTATCGATTTTAACCTTGTTTATGTTCTTTAAAACTAAAATTTCTAATCTTCTCTTTATTTATCTTTAATATGTTTAAATGCGTTGCTTTCTTTCTGTCTTCCTCCCTAGTTTATTATTCTTAAACAGTAAACTTAACAATTCGATTAATTTCCATCATTATAGCGCTTCTTAAATTTTACCGTTTCAGCGTAGACATGAAAAAATTAAAGCTACCGTCATCATTAAGTTCCGTCTCCGAGGTAGGCGACTACACTTATACATATTTTGTTGCGGAGTGTAACAAGGCAAACATAATATGGCGCTAGCGTAGATAGACACACACACCCAGGAGAACCGATTGTAATCGCTTTATTGTCACGTCATAATGCAGCCCGCGTGTTTTTTGTAGTACACTATATTGTTGCTAGTGCGCACATGGTGTTGTGCGTGGTGGTTTGCCATTGCCTTCCACGCGATAATATTAAACCATAGGGGGATTATAATATGGCCAGATTAGGTAATCGCTGTTAACATCGCCCACTGAAACACCGATTTTTAACTTAATTTTTTCGTATTTCATATATATATATATATATATATATATATATATATATATATATATATATATATATATATATTTTAATATATTAAGTAAATTAAATCCAATTAATTTTTCAGCTGAATTATTGCATGCTGTATGTTTTTGTTTTGTTTTTCTTTTTATTGTGGCAGGCTTTTATTCAAATCGTATTATTTCAACGTAGCTTCTATATGACGAACTTTATTGTTATTATTATTATATTAAATTAGCACTTTTGCCCACAGATCGTGACTTAAGAAGGCTTAAATGTTTCAAACCTACTGACTTGGTTGTTACTAAGTAATATACGTAACAGAGCTTAACCATTGAGTTAAACCTCTGCACACGTTGAATAATCATGATTGCTGCTTATTTAAACTAAAGTTTAAGATTGCAGAAAGGAAGTAGCTGTTCTTTCTTGGGGCTACGTTAAAAAAAAAAAATTATATTAAAGCTACTAAGGTTAATTCTGTATACTCAGTGTAGAACGTGTTGTAAGTTTTATAATTGAAATAAATGAATCTTCTTAAGCATTTCCAGTGATAGACAAAATGATTAACGATATACAAAGATCTTCTTAGTGAAAATCGTATAAAAACCTAAAGAGTGCTACAGGTATACTTTTTATCAGACAAAACAGAAATATATATTCATAGGGAAAGTAATATAAAAAAAATATGTGCGCCCATATATATATATTATATATAATTTATATATATATAATTTTTATATATATATATATATATATAAAGATATATATGTAAATAAGGATAACCATGGAATCTTAATGTTCTTCTTGGTATATATATATATGTTTGTGTGTATGGTTTATATGAATGTGTATACGTACTAGGACGTTAAAATATTCGACCGTCAAACTACTATCGCGGCTACTACTTTACTATATTGGAAGACGAATGTGATTTGAATTATCTGTCTCCATAAAGGCGCCAAATTTAGCGCCATAAGACGTATATTGTGCGCATATTCCAAATTTACTTTTAAATTTTATATATATATATATATATATATATATATATATATATAATTGGATTTTCCTCCATTTTATTCGCATATATAGATAGCTAAATAGATCGATAATTCTAATTTTATCTTTGTTGTTATGTAGACATATTCGTACTCAAAGAATATTGGTAATTCGATATATTCGACTTTAAATGTCAACTAGGTCATCTCGTAAGCTAAAAAAAATGAGCGAGAGAGATATAGGAGAAGTTTGAGAGAGGAAAGAAGGAAAGAGGAACGCTTTATCAATGGGATGTAGAAAAACAGATGAACGAAACCGAAAAATTTCGAATATAAAGTTGCCCTATAGTCGCGTTCGGAATAAATTATTGGGTTAGTTTGGTTTTTCGGAACTCGAGTAAAAAAAAGTTTCCTTAATGGAGGGGCTAAATTTTCTCTCAGGATTCGAATTATACGTTAAACTAGAATTTTTATTTTATCGACACAGTTGCAAAAATAAAAAAGCAAAAAAAATCGTAATTCGATGACTGGTTCGTGTTTCTCGCCCAAGTCCTACAACTTTTTTATTCTGCCCGTCCGTTGTCCATATTTTCAGTTCTTGCCATTTGCTCTTCGTTCCTGTCTGTATCCGGTTTTCCGGTTGGTCTAGGATATAACATCCATCAGCAGAGAATTAGCCCCATTTCAATCACGTTGTTCCCTATATCTACGTGAAATTTTAACGCAACGAAATTATATATTTTTGAAGTGAAATATCTCTGTTTTAAAAATATTTATCTAAACACGTTTTAAAAAATTATCCAGAATCATCTAAGAAGCAGTATTCTATAATAAACACTCCGTATAAAATTTATAATTTTGCGCCGAAATCTAATAATGTGCGACTGAAAGAGATGTTAGAATTTGTCGCAAAATGGTTTTTCCTTCTCGGATTCTTTTAATAAGTTCTTTCCGTTAGATATTTTTTCGATCTACGCGATTTTAAACACGGAAAATGTAAATTACAGCAGAGACAGCGTTTTTACATCTCAGCAAAACTGTTGTGAAGTTCTAAGGAGTAGAACCAACAAATATAAAATACCACAAATATCTGCACCCTGCACACCTAACTCGTTTATCCAAAAAATTAAGAACGCGTTTTAGAAGACTTGCAGGTTCTAGTTGGATCGCTGACGAAAGAACACACAAAATATCTACCCGGGCGCTTGTACACTCGATAGCTGAATACTGTTCATCAGCCTGGTGCAATGGCTGTCGCGTTAAAAAAATAAATGAAATGTTAAATGAAGTCCTCCGCATTATATCACGAACGCTCAAATTTACGCTACTTATTTGGTTACAAGTGTTAGCTACTTATGTGGTTAGTCAGCTATCACAGCTCTATCTGAAATTAGGCGGGAGGTGGTTTTACTTATAGATGAAAAGTAAATTTAAGTTTTACCGCGAGCTGACAATCTCCGGAAAGATAAGGTCCGCGTCCGTATCGAGATTTAAATCCCGAAAATTACCTTGTACATCAGACACATTAGACGAGTTATTATCGAAAGATTTTCGTAAATGGAGGAAAGGAATCTATAATATAAAAAAAAAAATCGCATTCAGTAGTCGACCTATGAAAACATGTCCCGGGTATGGACTTATACAAGAAATAACGGAACATAGAACTGAACAGGAAATATTTGGTTACTTAATGCAGAAATAAGGTATGACGACATCAACTGCATGCTAGTGCGAAAATCCTAAACTGACAATGCAACATATACTACTGGATGACTAATGAATTTGCATCCGTGCGCTTAACGTTAGAAGATATTTTAAGAAACGTAGCCATAGACTAGCTAACAAAATTGAAATATTTTCATATAATTGACGATTATACGATGAAAAGAGGAAAAAGTATACGCTCTCGGAGAACAAAATGAAATAGACGAAATGCTTGTGGGATTCGCTGAAAGACACGATATGAAGATATATTACATCCGGTTCGAACACCATACGCATGGATTAACCATGGAGACCAAAATTCAATACCATATTGATTATATTCTGCTAATGTGATAAAAAATTGTTATATGTATCCGGGAACTGATTGCAATACAGATCGCAAGTTAATGTTTTGAAGAATTTAAAAAAGAAAAAAGACGAATTTCAACAGTTAGTTACTGATAAAATTGAATAAAAAAGCATACAATAAAAATTTCAGAAAAACCTACAGAAACAATACATCAGCCTAAATAAATATGACGATATTGAAGACATGTGAACTACGTGAAAACATTAAATAAAAACCAAAACAATACGAAAGAACTGAATATTTTACCTGAAGATAAAAACTGATCCATATAATAGACAAAACTACGGGAATGTAAAAATTTTGAAAACAAAAACAGAAATTAAGAACCGTTTGCGAAGTCCGAAGAAAAGATGAAAGAACAAGGCGTGAAAGAATAATGATGGTTTCGGTTCGGTTAATAAAGTAAATCTTTAATATTTATGAATCGACTACCAGTTTTAACGCTATCGTGGTCATTTATGTAATACGAGCATAAGCAACATAAAGGGTGACATAGTCAAAGTAACGAAAAGAAATTATGTCGCGATAGGATAGAAGTAGTTGGAAAGAACTAACGAAAATCTACATCCAGCAGTATGCTGATATAAGCTAATCGTATAGTGCGACTCGGTACTCCTCATTAAACCCTTGATCAATTGTACATTAAACTCTACTGTAATTTTTAAACTCGACTTCATTTTTAACTAGAAAAAAACAACAACTCGTATTTCCTCTATGTCCAAATAAAAAGTTGTCCTAAGTTGAGCGCCCGGCTCAGGGAAGGGGGAGGGCCTTTCAAATGAAATAAATTCACTATGTGTATGTATCCAAGGATTATATATATATAAAATTGTTTATTTATGTTCATCTATGTATTTGCTCTTATATATTTCATCTCAATTTTGTTTATTTTATATTATATGTGAATTTAAAAGTGAAATTTACACATTGATGTATTTTTCTTTAAAAACTATGCGTTGAGTTCGAATGTGAAAACGCGCTGTAAGGTGAAGAATATTTTTCTACACTTTTAACCAATGGAAAAATTAATTACTTGCGAATTACTCAAATAACCAATATAAAATAACGATTCAAATTAAATTATAAGTCAGATATTAACTTTTTAATACAACGGTGAAGGTAGAAATGGGAAATTCCTCATTAATATGTAACTTATGTTATTTACACATAATAAAAATTGAGTAATATATTAATAATATTTTTGTAAGTGATAAAATCTGCCAATTGGCAACATGACGTATAAAATAACATCAACAGCAGCAGCAACAACAATAATAATATCAAGTGATCCAAAAAAACCCTTGCTACAAATAATATTTATAGAATTAATAATAATCTAATAAACTTTTTTTTTTTTAAATAATTTCTTAACACAATTCATGCTCTTTAATTAAGTCGCGAATATTTTAATATTTTATTTATATTACGCGCTAAATAGTATAAAACGTTAAATTCAAATATTTGTCTATTTCTGACAAAATAATGTCTTAATATGAAGAATCAAGCATCTACGTATCATATTACTCATATCAGGTAGTTAGATTCGTTAAAAATTGAAATTACCTGATTTTTTTGTCGGAAGACTACATTTTGTTCATAATTACAAATCGGTTTTTCATACTCTAAATAGAAAATTAACCGCTTCCGTTAATTTTTTAAATTATACCATAATCTAATCTTAAATACTTGTATATATATATATATATATATATATATATAAGGCATATTTTCTTGTATTAAGTAAACTAAAAAATAGTTTTAAATATTTCGCAAAATCAATGTATACTCAGAAATGTCATTACTGTTATACTTTCCAAATTCTAGAAAAAACGATTTCCGTAATGAAAGAAATTAAAAGTATCCTGTTGATCTCTTAAATAATTATGTTGTTAGAAAAAGATGAACGTATTCGTATATATATATATATATATATATATATATATATGCGTGTGTGTTACCTTTTCAATGTGCTAATCAATATAGCCCCACAAAAAACTGTCTTAGATAACGAGCAAGAAGTAGAGGCCGCGTCATCCGACACGTTTCCTCCGGTGTTTGTTAGAGATACACACGTAATACAACGTAACCAACAGACAATGCATAAATAACTATTAATCCAAGAGATGATATTACGTCATCAAACTATAAATCTACAAAAAGAATTGAATTTTCATCTATTTACGTGACATATATAAAGGTCCCACTCTCATAACAGATATTGCAACAGAGTTTACCCTGGTTTTACAGGGATTAGTCCGAACTCTTGGATAAAATTATTCCTTATTAATGGATAAATTATTAGAAGTAGCGTTTACATGAATTAAAAAAAATAATAAATATTCTAATCTGAAATGCATCTCGCTAACCTATACTTTGGCATTGTAAAATTTTATTCATATATGTATGTGTTGATATATAAACATATATTTGCTTTTACAATATTTTCTACGGAAGCGTTATTTTAAAATTGTATATTTAGTTTTGTTAATTGATCTAAGTATCGATTTGCCGGTTTGCCTTATTTGCTTCGGCCATTTATTTTACCCTGAACAATTACTCTTTCCAT
Organism: Coronaproctus castanopsis; assembly: GCA_032883995.1. NCBI lineage: Eukaryota > Metazoa > Arthropoda > Insecta > Hemiptera > Monophlebidae > Coronaproctus > Coronaproctus castanopsis. Next base: position 99,592,782 of record CM065053.1, read on the forward strand.
CTTATTGGCCCGAATTATATTGCAATCCTCTATGTATTGTTGGTAGCAGCCGTTCGCTGTCTTCCACATGTAGTTCTTCTAGAACAGACTTGTTAGTTCTATGCGCAGTGCATGGTATTCGCAATATCATTCGATAGAACTTCAGTTCGTAGGCTTCTAGTTTCCTTACCGCTACCACATTTATAGTCCATGTTCCGATCCATATGCCAGGATCGAGGACACTAGCAGGTTTGTTCTTGTATATTTCATGATTTTTCGGTCCTTTACAAGTGTGTTCTTGTATATTTCATGATTTTGCGGTCCTTCCATATCTTTGATAATTTACTTAAAACTCCGCTTGCCAGAGATATCCTGATTTTTATTTCTCAGTCAGAACCTCTATTATTTGTTATGCAGGCTCCCAGATATATTATTTCTTCTCGCATAGGAATGTTTTTAATTAATTTTCTTATTTGTGTTGTAGTTGCCTCATCTCTGTTGATTAATAAGAGAGCATTTTAATTTATTCAGCTTCAATCCACACTCGTTACTAACGACTTCGATTTTGTTCAGTAATTAGTTCATTTCCTCAGCCGATTTCGCAATAAGAGTCAGATCATCGGCAGTCTCAAATTGAAAATGTTTTCCTCCTATAAAAATTCCACCTCATCCATGTGTTGCTTTATTTACAATATAGGGGGCATGTACTTGTACATACGCTACTAAGGATCCATATGTCAACCGGAACTGGGCGCGTCCACAGGTGGTGGATAATGGAATGGCCGACAGATATGTAAGTTATCTGCGAATAAGACGTTAGTCGAATGAACAGTTGTGGACCGAAAACGGCCGCTGGTGGAAAGCCTCATTCAGGTGATTCCAGTGGTGACGAGATAAGCAGACACGAGGATGTAGACGAACAGCTTGAAGAACTGTCTACTATGTGACTCCAAAGACGATTGAAGATTACTTTCGTCATGTAGGATTCTCAAAGGTCGCCGATTATTTGGCGCCGAAATGGAAGGAGAAGGAAGATATTGAAACTGAGCCGACATTCAATGAAATGTTTTGGGAAAGTTTCTATATTATCAAACTGTTCTACAGTATCGTCGGAAGAATTTGTTGCAGTATATGATGATAATGTGTGTACAGACCCAATTATGGCAGACGACGTGATTTTGGATATTGTTCACGACTCAAAAAATATCGTTGTTCTAGATTCCGACAACGAATTCGACAATGATATGAACAATGCTGTTCCTGTTCCCACAACATCCGAAATGCGTAACATCACGGAATGTGTGCGCAGTTATTTACATGCATATTACAATGATAAAACTACGCTCACAATAAACATAACCCACCAAAAGTAATTCCTGATTACACTAATGCTAATTGGACAAAATTTAAAAATTAAATATCTAATAACATTTAACTAGTTCAAAACTCTACTGATATTGATAACAACCTTAGCGACCTTACAAATTTGATCAGAGAGTCGAGCCAAATTTCTATACCATTTTTAATAACGCCGTGATTTATGTCAGCATTCATTATTGCAATCATCGGGCTTAAGAATAAACTTCGTAGAATGTATACAAAACGCCATTCTTCTAACGCTGATTACCATTCTCTGAAAAATCACTAAGCTGGTGCAAAATTTATTGAATAACAATTTAAATGATAAAGTTGCTAAAACCTTTTCCCAACTCTCTACCAATTATAACAGTCCTTGGAGGGTTTACAAACGATACAGTTAACGTACTGAAGCACTCTCACCGCTTTACGACAATCTTCTTAATAGATATGTGTATTCAGATACGGATAAAGCAGAATTTTTGGCAGGATATTATTTCAGCGCTCGTAGTCGTAATGTCAATTTATCGACCAATTATCAGAATAATAAAATAAGTCTAATTATTAAAAAATATATAACTTCTTCTAGATATCTATCCCAACCACTACTCACTTCTCCAAAGGAGGTGCTCCAACATATTCAATCCTTTAAAAACAAGCATTCTGTTCGGAGTTTCCGTCGATTATCATAAAAAATCTACCCTTCAAGGCTACAACTCACTTAATATTATCAATAGTATGTTTAAACTAGAGTATTTTCCCTCTAACTGGAAAGTAGCAAAAATGATAACTCTTCCGAAACCTGGAAAAGATTGTTCATCACCAGTAATCTCAGTAAGATTGCTGAAAAAATCATACTAAAAAGATTACGTACTTTCTCGGACGAAAACAATTTATTACCAAAAGTACAGTTTGATTTTCGTCCTAGCCATTCTACAACTCATCAAATCTCTAGAATAGCAGAACATATTACTCATAACTTTAACTATAATAAACATACGGGGATGGTTTTATTCGACATGGCCAAAGCATTTGATACTACTCGGCACAATGATATCATATATAAAATTCTATGTGTTTATAAATGATGTATTCTCCTCCCGCAGAACATGCTTTCCAGGAGTACCTCGAGGTAGTGTTCTCGGTCCATTTCTATTCACCTTCTACTTATACGATATCCTTATAACAAACAACACAGAGATTGCCTTGTATGCAGATGATACAGAATTATTTTCTAGTTCTTATATTCCAAGGGCAGTAAAGAATAAATTAAGGTTAATTCGTTATTTAGCTAAGTGGCAGATAGCCATTAACCCTACCAAAACTTACTCAACACTGTTTACTCGTAGCAGGCCACTTCTACCTACTACCTTAACGATTAACGGTGTAAGTGTAGAATGGTCCGACGAAATAAAGTATTTAGGAGTTATTTTAGATAAAAGGTTGACTTTTAACAAGCATTTAGATTACGCGTCAATTAAAACACATCGGCAATTTGCACCATTTATCCCTTGTTTAAGCGTAAATCTTTACTAAATGTCAATAATAAATTAATAATATATAAATCGCTCATTAGACCAGTATTAACGTATGCCTGTCCAGTGTGAAGTTCCATTAGCAACTCTAGCTACAAGAGGCTTCAGTTGGTTTAGAATAGATGCATTAGATGTATACTCAATAGTCCCATTTATAATAATGAAAATGCACGAGCAATTGAAACTACCTTTGTTAAATTATCATGTATTAAAAATGTGTACTAGCTTTTTTAAACAATGTGTTACGCATGATAATGATCTAATTACGGTGATTGGAAATTACGATTCCAAGCAGTTAAAAACGAAATATACTACGTATAAACATCGCAGACTCAGCATAATTTACTATAGCTTGTTAAATAATTATCGATAACATTCATTTTTAAATATTAAGTACGTTTTGATTTTTTTTCCTAATTTATCGCTGTTTTTGGCGGTCTGCTTTGTATATTTTTATCGCAGTTTTTTTGTTGTTTATTTTTCCCACATTTTGTATATATATATATATATATATACATATGTTAAACATCCATTGTTAAAAATTAAGTTTCTCCTGTTATGCTTATAATTACTGCGGCATAATTATTGTTTTCTTTTTGTAATGCATAATAATGTCTAAATATACGTTTTCTTCTTCAACGACAAAGTAGGTGATATCGAACAATTTGTGGAAAACTTAATGTTGAACAAAACATTGCAAAAACATAGATTACTTACCAAAAAATCAATAAACGTGTTATATTTGTTTTTAATTAGAAATTACGTAATAATATTGTTGTTTTATTGGTTTTTATTAAATACATACATACGCTTATATCTAGTGTATGTAGAATGTACTCTAGTAAATGTAATTTTGTTCTGTATGTGTACTCTCCTTTAATATCGTTTACACGAAAAAGTATTTCAGTACCCTCATTTCGTGTTAAACAATTTTCACTATATATATTTATATATATATATATTTACGGACTAAAAATTAACTTGATAATTTGTGGTAATTTTAATGTAATAATAGTAACATTAATAATCGAAATCACCAACGGTAGGAAACGTGTTTATGTTTCATGGAAACGAATCAATTTTATCACTAATGAGAAAAAATCTAAGAGAGATATCGTCCATACTAGCGACAGAAAAAGGACAAAATTTAAAAAAGACGTACGTTTGCGTCTGTTAATACTACACGTGTGATAAAAAGAATAAAAAAAAAAAAAATAAGAAAAAAGAAAAAAACGATAACACACCGTTAGTCATTATTTTAAAAATACGGACTCTTTTCAGCTACCGCGATTATCTCGGACAAAACGGCAAGGGAAAATTCTATGACGTCATAACCAAACATTAATTACGCCTGTATTACAAAATATCGGCAACTGGCCTTTGTCGCTTCTTACTTTATAGGGAATTATTTGAGCTATATATATATATATATACATGTTGCGGGCTGTAAGTCGCAAGCGAATAATTATATATATGGGGAGAAGCGGGGACTTACGATTTTGCCTCGCGCATTTAAAAATAAATAAAATGCATAAAAACGTAAACAAACATAGTATGCCATATTATTATGGTCATTCTGTGAACTTTTATATATATATATATATATATATATATATATATATATATATATATATATATATAAGTTTAGTCCGATTTATCATCTCTTTCCTTCATTCTCTCCTCTTCAATATTATATCATTATATTGTTTTTTGTTTTGTGGTTTTTTTGTGTTATTATTTTTGTTTCCAATACCGTAGTTACGCGTGTGCGTGTGCGTACACGAACAGGTTAATCTCATGTGTAGGTATTCGTAATACACATTAACGAGATTTATTTAAAAATATTTATAAATATACGTATGACACCGCTTTGGACCATCCCACGAAATTACGATTCGTATACAAATCCGTATTTGTGTTTTTTCGTACTCATTCCGCGAATACACTTTTCATTGGTCGGTGTACATGACATGTAAATGTGGACGACGATAATGCTCTGGCCACGAGGAGACGCTTTGGAGTAGGTTAAAATAGGGATGGCTGGGTTAAGAGAACGGAACGAAAATAATCGTTTCTAATAATAACGACGGACGTCGTATTTCGTGGGATGTAACCAAAGGAGGAAGCAGTTTAAAACCAGCTGAATTTTTGGCATAAGTGATAACTCGCATATTTCCAGAATGTGTTGGCGCGTCTCAAAATTACGCTATTTTATATATATATATATACATATATGTATATATATATATATATAATATAAGTGTTTTGTTTGTAGAATATGCATGTATGTGTGTGTGGCTTGTGTACGTCTTTTCTCGTATGAAACGCATAGTCCCAAATTTGTAAATATCCCATGTGCGTTTAGGTAATTTCGACGCGCTGAAACGCGTATATTGAAATGCCTTTTATTTAGAACACGGTACGGGAGATTTTTAAACATTTCCTTTATCGAGTATTATTAACTTCCTGTGTAATTTCGAATAATTGAAGTTGCGACTTTCTATATTCAAATAAATAACTAGTTTTTGCAGACATGCAAGTGTGCGCCCGTGTGTGTGTGTGTATGTGGTGTGAAAATTATGTATATTTATAAATTAACTTCACAATTGAAAAGTTGTTATCGTTAGGAGATTTTAATGTAATTATTCTTAAAAATCAATCTACTCACAATGATATAGAAAAATAACGTATAAGCATAAACGTATGATACATATATATTATCGACACTTATGTCCGATGTAAAATAGAAATAGGAAGATAAAGGGAATTAATTATGAGTAGGAATGTGTGTAATCACATCAATACGCGCTTGATAAATGCGACCACAATTAGTGCAGCTGCAAGGTGTAGGCATTTTTGAATCTTTTAGTTTTGTCTGTTTCTTTCGCTTTTCGACTACGGCCCCGCAGTTTCCGATGCAGATTGTTGTTCTCCAGTGTAGTCTGTTTGTTGCCAGCTGCTCCCAGTTACTTTTCATTTCTATTAACTTTACCATTTCCAATATTTGATCTTTATATCTCCTGCGTGGTGTTTTGTCTTGGATTAATTAACCGTATAGTATTCTTTTCAATAGCCTGAGTTCGTCTATCCGTATTACATGACCTATCCAGCGAATCTGTGTTGCCAGCCGGTAATTGTTCTATGGAGTTACTTCCACTACAACGGAGAATGTCCCGATTCGATATAAAATCATCCCATTTGATTTTTAATAGACGTAAGCTGTTATTGAAAGCGTTCAAAATGCTTTATCTGTTTCTCCTGTGATATAAATCTTAATTTTGTTCTAGTCTCCATTCTATACAACGTATAATGTTATGTATGGTCATGAATACACACGCAAATGTACATGTATTAACACTAATTATATATATATAATGTTGATGTGTTGGAGAGTAGTGACTTTTATGAATTAACGAAACAAAATAAAAATGAAGTTAATCACTAAAAAATTGTTATTAATTAAACGCGAAGCTTTTCGACTGTAAAGTCATTTTCAAGCATTTGAAAATGACTTTACAGTCGAAAAGCTTCGCGTTCAATTAATAAAAATTTTTTAGTGATTAACTTCATTTTTATTTTGTTTTGTTATATATATATAGAGAGAGAGAGAGAGAGAGAGAGTGAGGGAGGGAGAGAGCGTTTCACTGCATTAGTTCGTTATTATAATTTTAAAATAATGTTTCACAACATTTTTATGAGAACCCAAATTAAATAATTCTTCAATTAGCATTCATTATAAACTTAATTTTTACAGTATAATTTTTGGAACTAATTCTTCATCAAAATTTATCATCGAATTTAATAAATTATTTTTATCTATTTCTTTTATTATTTCATTTTTTCAGGTAGTTTTCTTTTTTTATAATGTTTTTCTTCATGTTAAATTTTATAATTTTCGTTTACATTATTGACTTTGTGTTCTAATTCTTAACAATGCTTTCGAAATAATGATTTTTCATCATTATTTTTATATGAATTTAATTGTTTTTTAAATCTTATTGCGAATTGTCTGCCTGTTCTTCCTATGTATCCTTTTACACATTGATTATAATTTAATTTATATACTTCTGAATTTTTTAATATATTTTTATCGTCTATTTTGTTTTTACTAATTGACTTTTTAATGTTTTTTTTTTGTCGAGTACTTGTACTGCTGCTACGGCCAGAAGCACCCGAAAGTAAGTATAGGATGCCAGATGAGATTGATCATGTTTATAGTTCGAAGAAACTGAAGTGCTGCTTCCACATCAGTTGGATCATGAGATAAAACTGTTTCGAATGAATTATAACTGATGTTTTTGGGTACCGTATACGGAATATTGTGTGCAGTCAAGTCCGGACGCAATGATCGCACAAAGGTGGATCTGTTTTATTTAAAATATGACCATGAGTCAGTGCGGTGTAACCAATACGGATACGGGACTGTACTACCTGTTCCTTTCTGCTTTGCACAAAACACTTCCAAGGAAGAGGAGAAAAGCTAATAGATATAAGATTTGTTGGGGGAATTACATTCCGCAGATCACAAAACGAATTATTTGATTTAATGTAGGCTATTGCATCTGTTTCGGATATAGGGATTAAAGGATAAGGTTGAATTCGAGCTGCCTCTTTAGCTGCTTTATTAGCTAATTCATTGAATGCAAAACCTGTGTGACTTGGAATCCATATTACAGTTATTTTTAGAGTAGGATATTGGTATAAGAGATTTATGATTTTTATAGCAATAGGATGAAATTTGGAATAATTAAAGTTGAAACAGATAATGGAAGAGAATGAATCGGAACATATTAGAAGATCATTGTAGTTTTCAGTGACAGCAATAGATATAGCAAGGTAGATTGCGTATAATTTAGCGGAAAATACCGAGTATTGTGGAGGTAAGCTGTAACGAAGAAGATCATACTCTGAAACCACCGCACAACCACAATATTTATTAAATTTGGATGCGTCGGTATAAATTTATTTACATCCTCCGTATTTTTTTATAGATTGTTCAATGGGGATGTTTATTTGATATGTAGAGAATTAATTTATTGTGGAAAGAGTTAGAGATGTGTCGCGTTAGATGGGAAAAGAATGTCAGGGAGGATATTGCGTGTAATTTTTATAAATTAAATCAAGAATTTTTGGAATAGGAAAGTTATCAGGAAGTTGGGAAAATGTTTGTAGGTGTATACAAAATTTTTCAATAAAGTATTTTCATCTTAAAAATGGAGGCCATTCTTCAGCTTCGCAATAAAGACTGTCAATCGATGGCTATTCTAATTGCCGTATTACAGATGGTATCTAGTTTTTTCAAAGTGGTCTTTTTGATGGTTGTGCTGTATATTACGCTTCCGTAGTCCAGGTTTGATCTTGTAAGACATCTGAATAAATTTAGTAAGGATTTTTTATCCGCTCCGAATGACGTGTGAGCCGATTTTCTCAGCATATTCATGTCCGCAGAAACTTAAACCAGTAATTTGTTTACGTTTTCTTTTCCATTTTAACTCATTATTCCAGTGTAAGCCTAGAAATTTCATGACTGATTTCGTTTTTATAGGTTGATTTGTGCATTTTTTTTTAGGTGGAATGAAAAAATTGATGCAGACGTATATAGGAAACCTACACAAACTGCCACATTGATACCTAAGGATTCGTTAAACCTAAAAATGGGTAAATTAGCCAGTTTAAGTCGTCTTATCAATAGAGAAAAAATAATTTTAACAAATAATGATACAGTAAATAAAGAAAAAACATAATGAAACAAATAGCAACCAATAATGAATATACACCTACTATAGTTGATAAAATATGAAACAATCTTACAACACAAATACAGAAAAAAATAAAAACAATTTTTTAGGTTCAAGAAATTATGAAGGAAGTCGTACGTATAAAATAATAAAAAAAAAATTAACAAATATATCATAGACTTAGCAGTAATAAATAATAACACATTATTAAAATCATCAATTATTTTATTTATTTCACATGCATTAAGTGTTCCATTTAATTATTGTACGCGACTATTTAATAAATTAATTATTGTTATATTATTATTAGTACATTGGCGGTGTATTCTTGTAAACTGTTTGCATATATATATATATATATATATATATATATATATATATATATATATATATATAATATATATATATTTATTACTAGTAAGTTAAATAAAGAGATTTGATTCAGTCGTTATTTATTATTATTATGTTTATTATTATACTCTGATTTGATGTTTAATAAATTTTTATATCTTTGTAGAAATCACACTTCATTTTAATTGGCCTAAATACTCGAATGTGAAACGTTTTAATTTATAGTTCTACGTCTTAATAATTCGGGCATCGATCCACAAACATAATATCTTTAGTTTAATGATGATAAAAATAATTATATTTGGCTTCAAATATAAACGTTCGCAGACAAGTATACACAACATATATTATATATATATATATATATATATATATATATATTCACACACACACACACACACACACACATAATTCATATACGCATATTATAAAAGTATACGTGTAGTATATACGGTTTTCTTTGTACTTCATACATGGTACGAAAACGGTTTATAAGGACTATTTCCAACGAGTTGAGACGTATTTACAAATTTGAGAGAGAAAATTCATCAGTTTATCGCATCATTTTTATTAATAGCTGATCATACTAAGTTTCTCCGTTAGCCACATATACATGTACGTAACTGTGGATGTATATTTCTTTATGTGTGAGTGCACGGGTACACACGTGTCTTGTCGGACACATATTATTTCCAACTTTTATACATTTTTTTCAAGACGAAGCTAACAGTCTGTAAAAATTTAAAATTTATTTTTCCGTTTTCTTACGAGACGGTGAGCAAAAATTTATCCCATTAAACGATTCGTGGATGATTACGAAAATTTTAAACGTTTTCAGGTAATTCTAAAAAGATAATTACCTTAGTTGTTTTGTTTAGAATTATGGACGATTTTAATCATATTATCCGCCTTCCCGTTAAATAATGAAGTCGATAAGGCGTGACTCTGCCATCGTGCGGATAAATTAGGGGAAGCGATAAACTTTAGCTGCTCGACTTTGCGATGTATGGTTTACTTGACTTACAAAAAGGCGCCAAATATGAAAGAGCTCAAAAGTAGACAAGAAGCAACATCAGTTCTCAGTTTTAAGATGGATAGATGATTTTCATTATATATATATATATATATATATATATATAAATGCGTGGTGGATAATTATAATTTAAACTCGTTTTGCCAGTTTCTTAAAATAAAATGTAGTCGCCATTAAGATTTATTTATATAAATTATAATTTAAAACAACATTTAAACTACGAAGTAATTCACGGATAAATAAGAAATACACAAACACATGAGATTAAACATAAAAATGAAATATAAAATATGAATATCTATATATGGTCGGAGATCGTTCAGTTGCCTGTAATTTGGTAAAGTCATAATTTTGTACGCAGACACCTATTTATGAAATATACATATATTTTCGTTTTAAGTTTTTCATGTTTCTTTTTCGTATTTCAAATATTTAACAACTTTATATTATAATTTAGAATATTTAAAAATAGTTTAATTCCTTATGTACTCCTCACAATTTTGAATCTAATGATATGTAACAGTCACCTCAGGGACACAAAATAACTCCTTACTTTGACAACGAGTGGACAAATTATTTACATATATATATATATATATATATATATATATATATATATATATATATATATATATATATAATCAATTAATGATTGCATTTAATTCAAGTTTAAAAAAGCTCTTCAACACCCACGCTTCATGTAATTAAAATAGATTAAATAATAATAATGTACTCTTATAACTAAGATAACTAACCTATTTTTAGCTCATCGATGTAATCGTGTAATAATGTTTATTTACATTAACATATTTATATTTATTAAGATAAATATGTATGTGTATATATATATAATTTTTCGATTTTTTCAATATTAGAGTCTACACGTAGTTTAAAGTTTAAACGTTCACATGTAGAAAGTTAAGCGACCTTGACAATGGAAAAATGTTACGAACCCTGTGAAAATCGATAAAGTTTTACCGGACCAAAGGGCGTCGATATAGGGTGGATATTGGGAAACTAATTTTACAACTGGATGATATCTTATTGTATAGTCATTTTCGACGACTGTAGTAGAATCGAAAGCTATGAATCAACATTCACGTATGAATGAATGATATCACATATATATATATATATGTGTGTGTGTTGTGTGTGTGTATGCATATATACATATGTGTATGTATATATGTATATATATATATATATATATATATATATATATATATATATATATGTATATATACATGAATGAACTTATAGTATTGAATGAATAAACCACTGTTGAATGAACTAACGGGACACGTTTATTACAGCCCGACAGATGTAGACAGAGACTAGAAGAGATGAACGTACCGATGCGTGGAAGCGTTTAACCGTTTCGATAAAGGGTATAATATTCAGGTAGGTCCCAAATTTACGCGCGTGGTTAACCCTATCAACCATACTGTGGCAAGTGTCTTCAGCTGAATATTTTCATTATAGCTCCTGGTACAATGGCGGAAGGTCGACATTTCCCTTTTAAAGTGAACAAATTTTGCTGTACTTCTTAAATTTATATCTATATATTTATTTATCTGTCTATCAGTTATATATGCATAAATCAACGGAGCTGCCAAGTATAAATCGACAATTGACAAATCACCTAGATTAAATCTGTCAACAGGCCGGATAATTATGAATAGCGTTGTATTGCATGAAAAGAGGATGTAAAATGTCTCGGTATAAATTTGGACAAGAAAAAAGAAGCGTATAATAAGAATGTGTAATGAATTGAATATTACAAAGAAACAAAGTTTTGGCTCTTTGGCAGAGGATCAAAAATATTACATAAACAAGTCTTGAAATCAGTTTGGCGATATAGCTGTCAATTATGGAGTTGTGCTAACAAGAAAATGAACATTACTATTTTGCAGAGGGGTTTAAATTAAAATCCTTCGGACCGTTGTCGACGCCTTTTTGGTATTTGGTATATAATACGCTTCATGAAGAGCTGAAGGTGAAAACCGTAAGAAATGGCGATAGTTGCAAAAAAAATAAAGCGCCCGACTAGAGAACCATCCAAATCATCTGGCTGCCTCTTTCTTGGATAACAGATTCAACAGAACGAAACACGTTGGAATTAATATAAACGACGGGATACGTGCGATTAAATTTAAACATCCGCCATTGAATGGGACGCATTATGCCAGAAATAATTACAAAAATCATTAACGCAATTATATCCTCTTCAGGTATTTACAAGCTCACTTTTCGTGTCGAATGGGATACGTCACGCTTAAACCCAATATGTGACTAACGTAAACGTATATTATCGTTTGCTATAGTTCTGATCTATCTGTGAATGTCGCAGCACATAATCAAAAATTTACAGTTGATCAAAATTACACTTATCGTCTTCCTCAATGTCCCATTTCCCGAGATTAAGATTATTTTCAATATTTTCAGAGACCGTATGACCAAAATGTCACTACTTGCTAAAACTTGGTCGTACTATACTGTTCGTTACAATTCACAGCCTATTTTGAGACGTTAAGTTGACATTGTTAAACTCTATGTCCCTTGTTGTTAATAAATTGGTGAAAACAGTATGCTCAAATAGTAGGTATTTATGTCCATAAAAAAAAAGCTTAAATAATAATTCTGTCGCGAGCATTTAATTACAGTATAAATACTAAATGTTAAAAATATGTTTATAATGTGATCTTTGAAATTAATTAATCGTTAAATATTATTAACCTGTTTAATAAATCGTTTATCAATTTTATTATTATTATTATTTTTTCTACGGGGTAACTTTGATAATATTAATTTCAGATTTTTTGCAACGTTTACCACATAATGATTTATCATCGTTGTTTTTAAAATGTTAATATTGTTTGCACGTTTCTTCTATATATGTGTTTTCTCGCAATTATTGCAATTTTATTTATAAACACCTGAATTTTTTATTATATTTTTATCTTCAATTATGTCGTTGCTAATGTATATTAATAATAATGATTTTTTAATAACTAATTGCTAATACTACGTGTTTTTTTTTTTTTCAAACAAGTTTAATATTTTATAAGATAACTTCCTAAAAAAATTGTTAATATTACTTTATTATTGTCAGTTATTATTATTTAAGTTCTTATATTATAGCCCGCAAATGAGGTAATTGTTTAAATATTTCGTACAAGGTCATACGAATAAAATTTCACCTACACCCTGGTTTAGAAAATGAAGACGCAATAATTTCGCCTGATGAAGCTGAAATAATGACAAGATGAAATATTACAATAATTTAATGGAAGATTTAGATGAACAAAATAGATGAACCATAACATTCAAAAAGAAACCACCTCATTAAAAATATACTCAACCGTGCAGAAACTAACGTCATTTAAGACAGTAGGAGAGGGTTGTATTATATTGGAGATATTCAAGCCAAAATATACGAGTACAAATATATAGCCAAACGACATTAAAATATCGATATATGTCCAAATCCATAAAAAGGGATCGCGAGATGTGCAAAAATTATTTATATCCCACGCCAATAAGATAATACTGCACATTATACGTGAGAGACTTAAGTCGTACATAGAGGAAGGACAAGCAGGTTTTATTCCGAGAAAAGGTACGCGAGAAAAAATTCTGAATATGCGATAACTAACGGAGAAATGTCGCGAATTTAATATTTCAGCGTGCATCGACTTCGTAGATTATTCAAAAGCCCGCGACATTTAATAACATTAATTGGAGCGTTTTAACGCAACAACATTTGAAAAATAAAAATTAATAATAAATTAACCGGCGCATTTAAAGCTTGAAAAGGCATTCGTCAAGGACGTATTCTGAGCCCAACGTTGTTTAACATATACAGTGAATGGATACTTAGGAAAGTACTCGATAAATGAGAAGATGGTATAAAAATAGACGGAAAAATGACGAATAATCGTGATATATCGCCTCATCAGAACAAAAATTTTTCACTCTTTTACAAGAGCTTGAAAATATAATTAAACAAGCTGGACTAATAATAAATAAACTGAGAGAAGACTAAGATGATGATTATCGACAAGAATAACTGTACAACGTACAAAAACTGAACACGATACAAGCGGTTGATAAATTTATATAATTGTGATATCTCTAATAAACATGCTGGATATACGGATGAAATTAAAAACCGAATATCAACATCCAAATTGACACTAGGCCAATTACAAAATATATAGAAAAGTCACGACGTCTCACTGAGTACGAAAGTACGCCTAATGAATATTCTAGCCTTCTCCGTTTTTCTATATACTGCGGAATAATGAAAAGCAGCCGATATCCGGTAAATTAATGCTTTTGGTTGGCGACGAATGTTGCGAATTTCGTGGACAGAAAAACGAACCAACCTCTCTATGTTGACAATATAGGATAAGATCTACGCCTGCGAGATATAGTAATCTTAGCGAGGTATTTCATACGTCGGAACGAAATAGAAAAATTAATTCTTGAAGGGATGGTAAAAGCGATAATAGAATAAAACAATTAAACGCGGCCACATCGCTCTAGTAAGCTATGAGAATCGCGGAAAATAGGTACATATGGGGACAAGGTTGAAAGAACTTGAACACTTCGTAATTTCACGAGGCTCGGACTGAGCTAACGAATATGATGATGACGATGACGATATATGCGTAAATTTTATTCTACATTGTGCGAAAATTATACGTACAAGTGTAGAAGTTGTTATTTAAAAACGACACCTACTTGCGTATGATTATTAGTTGCGGATAACAATTACAGGAGGATTGTCTTCTTGTTAGTCACCATGCAGCGATAATGTTTTCCTTATGCTTTGTTTCATTTATTTTATGAACTGAACGTACGGAATTAAAAAATATATAAATTTCAAATTTCTGAACGTTATGAAACATACATATTATATACATATATATATATATATATACATAGGTCTAAATGTTGACCTAAATAATTCCGTAAGTAGAAAATATGAAAACCCATGAAAAACGTTTTGACCGAAGTTAATTTCGTTAAATTTTTGAAACCAAACCGACAATCTTAAATTTTAATTTCGGAAACGAAAAATTACGATTTATATAGATTTTTAATTATTTAATCATGTCGAATAGTAGAATTATATTAATTAAATAGAACGAATTGGAAGAAATAAATATAATTTAAAATTAAAAATTTAATATTAAAAAGTACACAAATAATAATAACATTTTATATTAGCTTGCAAATGCGATGGATGATGTTGGCTAAGTGAATTGATCACGACAGTGCAAAAAGAGTTTCGAAAATCAAAGTTACGGCGATTTTTTTTGTAGGGATACCTTAAGAGTGAAGTTTATGAAACACGTTCACCGAGATCTGGAAAACCTAGAGGATTTCTGAAGAAATTTCAACAATTCAGCGGCCTATGCTCGAAAAAGTCTTCGAATAAAGACTGACTGAATGTATTGTTGCAAATGGCTTGTATCTGAATCATATTGTGTTCCCCACAAATGACTGTAAGCTAATTGCTCGTTTTCCTATTTTTAAATAAAATGTCATTCAAAAATTTTGGCCGAGTAGTTTTTGAGTTATTCAAAAAACTCCAAAACGTGTTCACCTTATTATATATAAAAAGTTACTAGAATAAACGAAAACGTTAAAAGATCAAACATTTGGTACGGTCCAATAAAGTTTCTTCTTTTTTACGATTGTCTATTAATAAATATAAATATTAATTAAAAAGTAGTTTTATCCGATATCTCTCTCTGTTGTAACTTATTTACAATAACCGGTACTGATACGCCTTTCTTTAGTGTAAATTGATATCGGTATTTGTTATCATACACCGTTTCAGGAAGTTTACGACATAGGTGTTGTCAATTAAAAAAGAATCTACCAATGGAATCTCAAATTATGCCAATCAAACGTCATCTAACGTCTGCTCAGAGCTCGCACGGATCTG
Source organism: Coronaproctus castanopsis (assembly GCA_032883995.1). Classification (NCBI taxonomy): domain Eukaryota; kingdom Metazoa; phylum Arthropoda; class Insecta; order Hemiptera; family Monophlebidae; genus Coronaproctus; species Coronaproctus castanopsis. Next base: position 99,608,733 of record CM065053.1, read on the forward strand.
GCGCATCACTACCTCACCGGCTAACATCTTATTTTTCTTCTCGTCCCTGTTTACGCTTGTCCGGATCTAACACGTTTTATATTCTTAATATTGTTGTCTTGGAACTGATTAAAAAAAACCTTCGTGTAATAACGCGCTCTATTGTTTCTATTAACAACCCTCCTATGAAGACATTAAAGGGTAGTCTCGATAGAGGGTGCTTTCTAAAAAAAAAAAAAAATAAAAAAAAAATGTTGGAAGTATACTAGAAGAAAATTATACTATTTCCAAACTTGCGATCTACGTAGGACCATAGTGAAGAATATCAATCATTTTGGAGAATTACGTCGATAGCGGTGGAAACACGTTCTCTCCGTTTTGCTTAATGTTTCGTTTTATTTAACGCTCAAGGATTACGGCAGTCCAAGAAGAAGGTTTACAGCGGGGAACGGATTAAATTTTGGAAATTAAAAAAAATATGTCAATAGTTCATCTTCACTTTATGGGAAAAAACCGCAAATAAATAATTCGGTTCGCCGTCTGTCTAATTAGCCGGCGAATAATAAACCATTTCCTACTATTGGTTCGCTCGGGACGACTAAATTTATTTTTAATTTTTTTTTTTTTTTAATATGTCCTAAAACTGAAAGTACTAGGGAAGACTAAATAATGTTGACGTATTTATTCGGCTAAATAGCAATGCTGAAGCGGAATTACGGTATAATATCCGGTTGTAGATTATTTTCACTTCATAGATCGTTTCTTTAGGGATGTAAATGCGTCTAACTTTATTTCATATTCGTCGTAATTTGTTGTTACGATTTGCGTGTCCAGAATAGATATAATACATAATAATTCATATATATATATATAAATCAATCAATCCCTATTTCCTTTAGTCGCGGCATCACGTGTGAACGGCTCGAAAGATTTTGCTAATTGTTTTCTTGTTGTATTTGTTATTGTCGGGAGAAGGTTCTTATGAAAGAAAAAATTAAGGATATATTTGGGGGTGGGTTTGGGCGTGACCATTTTGAATTTCGATTTTTAAAAAATTTTTCTAGAACATGTTTAATAGATATTCAAATGAGGAGTACGAAACAAAAAACCGTTTTTAATTACAATCTATAGGTTTCGAGATATGAATTTTTAAAAATTGCCGACTTGCCACCTTTGGCAGGCCATAGCGCGCGACGTAAATATTTTTAAACAATTCGACTTTGGAAATAGTCATTACTATATAAGATCTTTCGTATAAAGTGAAAAAAAAAACGCGCAAAAAAATTTTAAACCGAACCTAAAAATTTAAGAAGGGCGCCTTTCAAAATTCGATTTTTTCACAATAATTCGCGAACAATTCGAATTCGGGGAAAATCGTTCAAACGAAAATTACGCGGAATTAAAATACGCGTCTAACTATGGTATTCGCGTATTTTTACGCAAATACTCATTCAGAAAATTGGGGTTTTGTGCCCTTTTTATATATCGTTATATACGCAATGCTTTAGCGCAGGCAATGTTAATTATATATCTATATACCGTTCAGTAAGCACTATGCATGACTCATTATATATATATATATATATATATATATATATATATATATATATATATATATATATATATATATATATCTCCAAATGTTTAGTAATTTATATAATGTCTTTGTCTAACACAGGACATATAACCCGTTTAAAACGTTCTTGCCTTATTAATTGAATGCGTGCGCTTTATGCACGCTGCGTTTTACCATTACAAACGGCTACTAGCGCGCTCAGTTATGTTACCGTTTGGTAGCTGTGATAATTTTATATATATATATATATATATATATATATATATATATATATATATATATATAGGTTATCATTGGGGCGTTTTGGGTGGGTGATCTTAAACTTTAACTATGTTTTATTATAAGGTAATTTATTAATAAATGAAATTGAAAATTTATGTTAATTTGTGTCTGTCTACTATCATTCGCATTATATAAACGTTTTTTGGATTTATTTATCAAATACACGTTTTCGTATGGTTTAAGATTTCCTTTGTTTGCTATTATTTAATTTCTTAATCTGCTAATTGTAAACAACACAACGTTCTGGTAAGACAATGTTTACCGGGTCTGCTAGTGTGTATATATATATATATATATATATAAATTAATTATGTGTGTGATTAAATTAATTATCGTCAGATATGTAAACATGTTGTTGTTATTGTTGTTGTTGATGTGCATGTAAAACGATTTCGCAACAAATTTAAACGTATTATTTCAATTAAGAATTACGTTAAATTAAATTAGTTTATATTTTCGTTCGTTATCGCGTTTTACTTTCTCCTTCTATTTGGTGAAGGATCCAACAATTAGGATGACCACATTCGGTCTCGACAGATATGCATAGTGCACTCTTAATCGCATTCGAAATAATCAAGGACGCTCTGTAATCACAGGTGTACAAATGGAAACTTTCATAGACCAACGTTCGCGAATTCGATGAAATGCAGCCAATCTTACATTTGGTGGATACGTGTAGTAGTAGTAGTAACATTAATCGATTTAATAAAAGTCTTATTAAAAAATTTAAATCTAGAAAAAAAAATAAGACATAAATTTTATTTTAAAAATTTAAAAATTAAATACAATATTAAAATTAAAAACTAAAATAACAAAATTTTTAAAAAAATTTTAAACTTAACCATTGAAAATATAAATTAACAAAGATAAAAAATAAAAAACAAAATAATTAAAAATTATATTATCATCTTAGTTATTATTATTATTATTATTATTAGCCATAGTGAACGATAATAATTCTAATTATTTGTATAACTCTAAATATACATTAATATATACATATACACATATATACATACATATACGTACCTACATATATATATATATCATTTAACGCATAATTATTATCTAGCCCTGATACTGGGCAAAGACCTCCCTCAAACGGTCCCATTCGAGCCGGTCTCCAGCTACTCTATGGTATCGTTTATTTTGAAGCATTTTAGTTATATCATACTTCCATCTTAATTTTTGCCTACCTTGTCTTCTTTTATTATAGTTACACCATTCTGTGACTGCTTTTGTCCATTTATTATTTTTTATTCTAGCTAATCCCATTTAAGTGCTTTTATAACTCTGCTAAAATTATAGCTAAATTTCAACCTATTATAAATAAATAAATTTCGTATCAAAATTAACTGGAATTTTTACATAATTATAAAATATTGATTATAACATTAAAATAAATATTAATTTTTCTATAAATAAAAAAATAATAATTTAATTTACCTCGATACAAAAAAACAAAAAACAAAAAATGAATCTTATAAATTAAAAAATATTAATTAACAATAAAAAATAAAACCATGGTCGATGTAATCTCTACTTGACTTTTTATGGTGTTAAATCGTGGCTTATACGGTTCATTTTTAATTTTGACTGATTAATATTATTAAAATAACAATAAATCTCTTCTTCTTCATAGTCGTTCACGCCATAACTTATCGTGTTCTCTACTTTAATGCGTCATGTACCTGTAGCTATATCTGTTTCGGCTTCTCTTCATTGCCATGATTCGAGTTTGATCGACGAGCGTTTTTACCGTATCCATTCATGTTCCCGGTGTTCTCCATTGTGATTTTATTTCCTCTGTCGAACCGATTAGAATTAACAGAATGTTCCTTTTCCTTCTTACGATATCTTCGCAATACTTTAAGATTTTTTTTTCATTCGCGAATATCGGTGAGCAGTCGTCGCTTTAATCGATATAACATCGAAGTATATTCGTTCGTTTCGCTGTCAGTTGGATTCTTAACATTTTTCGTCGGAACTCGGTACTATTCGATAAATACCTCCCAAGCAAAAGAAAATGAACAACAAAGAATAGTTGACCGATGTATATCTCGAAAAAAAAGTTAAATGCTCCATAATTTGAATTTAAAGAATCGATTTATTATCGTTTATTTTAATAGGTGCGAAATCTTTTTTTAATAATCTCATAACGACGAATTATTTCTTATTTTATTTTAATTTAATTAATCAATAATAAATGGATAATGGCATGCCATAAGTACAAAAATGACAAACAGATGAAATCTAGTTAAATGGTTATATTAGTAAAATATCACTCCCAATTGTTAGCAGTTACGTTAGAACTAGATATCTCAGTATTCTAAAATGTACTAAATTATCTATATATATATATTAAATGCCGTATGAAGCTGATTCCTATGAATATACAATTAGAACTTGATAAAAATGAATTTTTTATAAGCACCATATTACGGAAAATAATAATGTAAATGATAATATATTTGATGAAATAAAATAAAGACATTTTCAGAATTTTATAATTGGTTGTCCAGATAAATCTAAAAATTGGTACGTAGCAGCTTATTACATACCATATATATATATATATATATATATATATATATATATATATATATATATATATATATATATATATATATATATATATATATATATATATATATATATAAGCAACGCATATAAACTGTCCTACGCTAACTGATCTTGTACAGTAGAACTTCTAGCCATATTAAAAGCACTAATATATATTAAAAGATACTATAAAGAAAAAAAATAACCGTTAATGATTCAATGGGTGCATTACAACAACTACAAGTGAAAAATTAAAAGATGTTGAATCACATATCTTGCCAGATTAGGAAAACAGTAGCGGATATACAAAAACGAAAAAAACGAAATACACTTCAAGTGGATACACCATCGTATACAAGGATATTTCGAAATGAAGTAGGGGGACACATTAACCAGAGGTCAGATATATGAAATAGAAGACAAACCGATTGAATGGACGGAATACATTACTCGGATTAAGCGGAATGATGCGTGGAGTATATAAACTGTTATCTGCAATTAAAGGAAATAATTACTACAATATACAGCCGAATATTCCGAAATTATTTTAGTTTCAAATTGATAACTTAGAAAGCAGCTACGTTAAAACCGTGTTAAGAATGAGAATGGGTCATATGCGAACTACAGATCATCTAGCTAGAATGAAAATTATTGTTCGAGTCTCTGTTAATTCTGCAGACAAGAAGAAGGATGTTTGACACAATTGATTTGGACCTGTTCGAATTGTGTGGAAGGTCGTGAAGGTTTTTTTTTTCGGTGCAAATTGCACAGTATGGAACAATACCATATGCAATTCATCAAATATTAGCAGAACCGTGTTCACCTGCAGCAAAAAGTTATATACATTTCTTAAAGATAACAAGATCTGTATTTAACATTATAAATAGATATATGTGTGTATAGTTATATAAAAATCAATAACCTAGAATTGAACTGGTCAAATATAGCTTGACCAAAATAATAAAAATAATCAATAATAAGAAAAATATATTCGAAAATGTATAAAATTCGTTCGCAGAACGAAATTAGGAGAATTCATATTTTTTTTTTTTTGGACTGGATAAACTTTTTTAAACGTACTAGGGTCGAGGTTTTGTAATCTTAAATTTCTGCGCACGTAGGCGGCTGGTAGCAAAACTCACTGCCAATAACTTTTAAAAGTATACGACGCGTCTAAAACAAGATTATGGGGATGATCGATTAACGGTAACCTCGGGGTCGTTTATTCTATCGACTCGTAACCAATCTACTTATCCAAATGAAATACACGCGCACACTGCCACACAAATGCATATATATATATATATATATATATATATATATATATATAATATTGTAAACTAAGGAATTATAAAAACACATGCTGAAATAACAAATATTATATATTATTCAAGCTTGAAGCTTTTAGACTAGTAAGTCATTATCCAAAATTAACAAATATTAACCGCGTCCATAATAAATTATTTTACGGGGACGTAAGATCTTACATTTAATTATTCGATGGTGACTTAATAGTTAAAAAGTTTTGCGATTGAATAATACATAATTTATAGCGACATCGGTTAAATGTTAGTCCTTTTTATGATAATAAATTTAATTTAAAAAAGAAAAAATTTCAATTGTGAATCGTCAACCTTCTTTAAGATGGCGATGGCGGATTAAGAAGAAGCATTATTATCACTTCGGACACCAGTTTGTTATGATAGAGAAATTCGAATATTTGGCAATGTTATGTTTTTAGCGTTCTGCTATATACGGCGTCGAATCCTGGACGGTATCAGTGGCATTATGGAAAAAGTTAGAAGCCTTTGAAATGTGGGCATATCCTTAGATATTAAAAATTCCTTGCACGGCTAAAATAAGTAATTCCGAAGTTCTATAACGATTACATAAATTATTAATTCGTTGAAAATAAGGAAATTTGAATATTTCAGGGCACATAATGCGAAATAACTAGTACGAGTGGGGTTCAACTAATTATACAGGGTAAAATAAATGGTAATCGCAGGCGTGGCCAACCTATAATAATGTGGTTAGAAAATCTAAAAAAGTGGTTCAAACTAGATATAGTTGAAATATTTAGGAAAGTTATGGATAAAATTAAGTCAAGCAGATGACCGCCAACATTCTTCTCTGAGGACATGGTACATAGAAGAATAAGAAGAAGAAAATTCAAAGTTACACAAAAAATAAACAACAAAAAGTAGTTGAAATCATTAAACCTTTATAAAGAAAGATCACACAGGGTTTTTTCGGTTGTTAAGCCATTATTAAGCTAACATAAAAAAATATATATGTATAAAAATATATACAATTTATAAAAAATAAAGAAGAATGACAACAAAATATTCGCCATAAAATTATTTTCAAATTACTGTTTTTTTTATTTTACGCAATTTTTTGTAAATTGTATATCTGAATTAGTATTTTTTTTTCTTACTATATTGAAGTGAAACTTCTATTGGCGCGATATATATGGGGAGTTAACCCGCAAAACGAGCGAGCGAGCCGAATTAACCGATATATATATATATATATATATATATATATATATATATATATATATATATACGTACGGACGCACACACACATATATATGTGTGTGTGTTTATATATAAACCGACGTAAAAATTAAAACAAAAAAACTGTTTCGAATGTCTTTATGTTTCACTTCCTCCTGGCGCTCCAATCCACAGATGTATTTTCTTGTTTGTTTATATTTCGCGTTAATCTTCTTGGCGTTATTTTCAAAGCTTCATCCAATTTATTTTGCTGAATTCAGCTAAATATCTGAAATTTTCTTACGTTTTCTTCGACTTTCTCGTATTTTGAGCAGACAAGTTAATACGCTAAATCGAAAAAAAAAAAATAATATATGGGAGAAAATATGTCGAAGAATAGAAATCAAATCCGGTACAGCTACAGATATGCTGATCCTTCAACCGAACGGAACTATGAGGACGATATGTTACTAACGCAAAAGAAAATTCACCGGTGAATTGCAAATGGAAGCCGGTGAATAACAGGAAGTCATTCAAGCGATATTACAACGTTCGTCCTTATATTCCATTTTATTATTATTGGAAATATATATATTTACCCAACGAAATATTTATTAATTTACTGGCCATAGACGAGATTCTATGTTTGAACATGGTCGTAAAGTGTCGTTCTCGTGAAGGTTTCGATGATCATAATAATAATAATAATACGATTATTTTTAAATTTTTCTTAGTAATACCGTTAATAAAAGTTAATTTCCATCGAAACTAATATAAACGTTAAAAAATCGTACGTTCTAGACAAAATTTCGAAGAATGCTTAAAGAACGAATCACTCTTTAGTATACTAATAACCAGTGATAGGTAAACGATTAATATATAGACGAACATACTTATGTATACATATTTTTTGAACATATAATAAATTAACTTAGGAAAAGCACGAAGAACTGACCGAAATTGATAATTTTAAAATAATTTTTCTAAAAAAGAAATTCCTCCGATAAAGTCCGCTTACGTTGATTATAAAATTTTGACACAAAATTATAAATTGTATACAAGCGTTTTGTCGTACAATACCGGGCTTCTTGAGCGAAGTGTAGATAATTTTCGACGTATTTATATAAATATTTTGAAGTGAAACTTGGCTGAAATAACAGACGGATATATATATGTATTATATATACATATGTACGTATATATATATGTGTGTGTTTGTTTGCGGTGTGGATGTAGGTGTATATATATACATATGTATATAACAAACCACGTTTTGTTGCGTTAGGTGTGTTAACGAAGTAACGGACGGATATAAGTGTATATATATACATATATATGCGTATATTACCGTATATATATATATATCCCGTTCGCATGTACCGTGCTAACAACACCCTCTTCAAACCATGTTTTTTAGCGTTATGGACGTCGACTTATACACATAGGCAGGCTTATATGTATGTGTATGTGTGTGTATACGTATATATATATATATATATACACGCATAAAAGTTTAAAAAAAAATCTGTATCCAATTTAGTTAAAATGTCTTTAAGTTTCACTTATTGTCTGCGCTGCGAGGCGCAGTAGTTTCTTTTTGTTCTAAATTGTATATATTTTTATATTTTATGTTTTTATGTTCACTTAATAATGGGTTAATAAACGACCGAAAAGCGTGATTTTTTTATATTAAAGTTTAGTGATTTTAAGCGCTTTTTTGTTTATTTTTTAAAAATCGCCATATTTCACACTTTCACAAAAATTGAAAGCGACGTTAACGGTCACGTAATTGTCGAAATGATCACACTCGAGCAATTCGTACAAGTCACCCGTTACTATGTTACCACCGTTAATATTTGGAATGCTTTTTATACATTGTTATCGACTTGTTCGTAATCCTTATTAGAACATCGCGAATAACAATAAAGTTATTTGGCATCGCTGAAAAAGCGAGTAGAAATTATCAAGAGACGGCCGATAACAGTTCTCTGGAAAAAGTTCACGTAATTAATTTAAAAATTAATTCAAATAAAAATACTTGTTTAACGCAATTTATTGAAAACTGTCTAGTCTACATATTCGTTAGGACTGCTGTTGACGCTGTGCAGCCGGTAGAACTAGTAAACAATTTTTATTGTATTGTATTGTATTGTATATTTTTATTTAAAGACGCTCGACATCTTGGTCATTTGCGTCTGCTATAATTAAAATAATTAAATACAACGGAAAAGTAAATCTATATCTTATGGAATACATTTATACATTTTAAAAAACTAAAAACATATTGAACGATAGCTTCATCATCTGCAAGCATTTCTTCTGTCGTCATTTTTCTATGTCCGAACGCTTTCTCTCGTTCCTCGGTGAATTCTGGACATTCAGTGATGACGTGACTGATGGACATCTTTTGATTACCGCAGTATATACACGACGGCGGGAGTCCTGTCTGGAGCAGTGGACCATGTGTTAATTTCGTATGACCAATACGGATTCTGCATAATACAATTTCTTCTCGTCTGTTTTCACGGTGAGATGTTTCCCAATGATCCAATTTGCCTTTAACTTGCCGTAAGTTGTTGATTTGATTTGTCCATACATTTTGAGCGGCCATCTTGATTGCCAGTATTATTTGCTTTCTTGCATTTGATAGATCTTTTTCACGTGTCGTTTTGATCTGTTTAATATTTTCCCATGGCGGGTTTGTAGTTTCGGGTGGCCTGATGTTAAACCGATTTATACGCAAATAGTTTAGATAGTCATTACATCTAATTCTAAACGGTTTGTTTTTGTCCCGGTAGATTTGATTTAAATTGGAATGAAATGTTTTATAGTAATTTATATGCGTTTTGTTACCGCTAACTTTCGTATAGTATTTCAGTACTAATATAATTCGACGGTGTTTTAATGACAATATGTTTGTTTCTGCATGCAGGCTTATAACCGGACTTGTGCAAAACGCTCCACTGCATATTCTGAGCGCGTTGTTTTGGATTACATTCAGTTTTCTTAGCGTACTTTCTGCAGCTGAGTCGTATGCGATCGCACCGTAGTCTATTATTGATCTGACATAAATTCCATATAGTCGTAATAGCATGCTTCTATCAGATCCCCATGACTTGCCATGCAACATTTTTAATAAATTAAGAGCTTTCGTAGATTTCAGTTTTATGTTTTCAATATGTGGCTTCCAATTTAATTTGTTATCCAATATAAGCCCTAAAAATGTTGTTCTGTTTCTGTTAGCTATAAATGTATTATTTAGTTTTAACTTGATCTCACGTTCAGGTGTTTTCTTTGTAAAATTAATTACACATGTTTTTTCGGTAGAAAAGTGTATATTCTTAGTGATGCCCCACTTTTCTATTTCCGTTATAATCTTTTGTAATTTTTCTTCTATTTGTGAAATATTATTTCCTCGTAAATAAATTGCTAGATCATCCGCAAATATTGAGTAGTTAACAGGGTATTTGATTAAGTGTTGTAGATCATTTAGTGCTAGTATAAATAGTAGGGGACTTAAAACGGATCCTTGTGGCACACCTGACATTTGGTTTCTTTCAGTTGAAAGCGAGTTACCTACTCGAACTTTAAATTTTCTGTTTTGAAGGAATGCTGTGACAAATTTTGGTAGGTTGCCTCTAAAACCCATTTCATATAGTGTATTTATAATCGATTTTTTGGATATATAGTCGAATGCTTTTTCTATATCGAAAATACAGTATATTGTCGCATTGTAAAACCATCTAGAATTTCTTGTTGTAGTCTTAATATATTGTCAATAGTCGATCGTCCTTTTCTGAAGCCACTTTGATGTTTGTCCAGCCAGTACTTATTTTCTATAGTCCACATCATCCTTCTTGCAATTATCTTTTCTAAAAGTTTGCACAATACGCATATCAATGAAATAGGACGATAACTAATTGCTTCATATTTATCTTTGCCGGACTTTAATATCGGCACAATAGTTGCCTCGTTCCATTTTTTAGGAATTTTGTGTAGTTTCCAAATTTGATTGAACATATACAGGATACATTTAGTATTTTCTTCTGTTAAATTTTTTAGCATCTCCGAATGGATATAATCTGGACCAGCAACAGATCTTTTTTGTTCTTTTATCACGTTGTTTAATTCGTTTTGAGTGATATCTTGATTATATTCTTCATTATTTGATGAGTCAAAGTCTGAATTGCTTCTAGTGATATGGGTACTGAGATGTTTATGCAAAGTAGATATTTTGTAATAGTGTTCTGCCATGACCTCCGCTATGTCTTTACTCTCATATTGTAGTTTTCCGTCCGAATCAGTTATCCCCGCGATGGTATTATCATTTTTCTTGTTTAGAATTTTCCTAATTTGATTCCATACTTTTGTAATAGCGGTTTTTGAGTTTATTTCTGAAATAAAGTCTCGCCAACACTTTTTTTTACATTCGTTGATAGTTCTTCTTGCAGAGGATCTTGCTTTTTTAAATTTTACACGGTTCTCATTAGTTGGATGACGCTTATATCTATTAAATAATTTATTTTTATTTTTAATAGCAGTCATACATTCATGAGTCCACCAGGGAATTCTTTTCTTCCGTAACTGTGGTTTTATTCTAGGTATATGTATTTTAGCTGAATGCAAAATATTATTTACAATTACTTTATTCATTTCATTTGGATCGGTTAAGTTTAGTATATATTTAAAGTCTATTAAGTTTTTAAAGCCTTCCCAGTTTGCTTTATCTATAATCCAGTTTTTATACCGTTCTCTGAATTGTTGATGATCTGTTAATATATTTATGATCTGAGGGAAGTGATCACTGCTGTATAATTTCTTGCACACTCGCCAGTACAACATATGGCTGATAGTTGAACTGCAGATGGTTAGATCTATGGCTGACGTAGTACCGTTATAGACATTAAATCGTGTTTGTTCGCCTGTATTCATAATACTGATAGTAGGATCATTTAGAAATTTTTCTATGACTTGTCCTTTATTGCTGAGCCCCATATTATGTTATGGCTGTTGAAGTCACCTGTTAATATATATGGCCGTGGAAGTTGCTTAGTTAATGATTGTAATTCTTTTAGTCATACTTGATCTTCTTTATGTAAATAGATCGTGCATACCGTAATTGGTGTATCTAGAAATAATTTTACCGCGGTTACTTGATAGGCTGACTGAATCTGTATGTCCTGTTTCTTAATACTATTGTGGGTAGCAATTAGGACTCCACCTTTGGAGTTACCACTCGTTAATAAATCACTTCGAGTGATATTATAACATTTTAATTTTAATTCGTAATTAGGATTTAATTTTGTTTCTTGTAGGCATATTATGGTTGGTTCTAAGTCTTGAATAAGTAATTGTAAGAACGGTAGTTTGGATATGACGCTGTTTATATTCCACGATATGATATTTATCATAATTTATGAATGATATTTATTTATGGCTCTTCTACTAGCTCGGACACGCTATCCATACTATCATCGTCGGACTCGATTTTTGTTATATTTTGTAATATGATTTCTGATTCTAATTTTTTCAGGTAGCAGGTAAGAGACCGTTTTGTATCTTTACTTAGAAGAGGTTTGATTTCTTCTACCATATATATATAATTCCTTGTAAATCGTCTGTATGTTTTCTTGTGAATTCTATTTTGTCTTTATGTCCTTTTAAATTTAGCAGCAATTTTATAAAATCATCCGTAGGAATAGGGCAGCTATCAGGATGAGCTACTATAAATGCATCTAACTGTGTGTGTATTTTTTCGATTTCATCCTTATTTAGGTTTAATTGTGGTAGTATTTTCTTCCATTTTTGGCCTTTTTATTTTTTTACATTTTTTGTCTACACTGTCTAATTCATTCACGAGTGTTTCGTGATCTTTTAAAGCATCTACGGGATTTGATTCTGTGATGGTATCTTGCTGAATTTGGATCTTTCCATCCGGTTTAGTATTTGAATTTTCTGATTCAGTGTATGATTTTGTGGTGGAAGGGGCTGATCGTTTTAGCTGTTCTCTGTCTGTGGTTACTTCATGTAACATATTACTTTCGTTAGAAGTATTTGGTTCTTCGCATTTGGTCTCTATTGGGCATTTTTTTGCATAATGTCCAATATTTTTGCATTTGAAGCAAACCAGGTTTTTATCTGTGGTTAAAAATATTCTGTAGTCTTTTTCATTGTAGTTAACCAGTAATGAATCCGGTATGTATATTTGTTGATCATTTTCTTGAGTATAATAGACCGTACGTCTAAAGCTGCAGATATGTTGAAATATTGACTGTTGAAGTCCAGCTTTTAGGAATGTCATGGGGGACGCCAGTTTCAGATTGACTTCATCTGTAAGTATCTTTTCAATAACATCGTGTGGAATGATCGGGGATACATTAGATATAATCAGTTTTCTAGCCGGACTTATTAGAGGTCGAGCTTTTATTATTACATTGTTTATTTTTATTTCTCCCTGATTCAAAATGAATTCTTCAGCCGTTTTATTTGAGTCAAAATAGAAACACAATCTGCTATTGGACATGCGCGACAAAAATGTAATTTTAGACGGAGGTACATGTTTACTAAGTTCTATAAGATATTCTTCGTTTGTAAATTCCCCTATGACTGGGAAAATAATAGCTTGTTCTTCTGTAGGGAAATTGAATGCATTGCTAGCATTTTTTGGGGATTTGATGGCATTAGAAAAACTTATTGGTTCTTTCGGACATTTGTGTTCTACTCTAATTGTAGTTATGTCGGATTTTGAAGCATTAACTGGATTATGTTTTGTTTGTTGAACAGGAAAAGTTGAGACAGAAATTTTTGATTTGTTCGTAGGTAGATTTGTTTTAGACGGAACTTGTACAGGTAACGATTTGATCTTTTTCATTTTGCTATCTTTTTTGTAGCCTAAATGGCCACACTGATTTTAATATCTTTCGAGCAGCCGCTTTAGAGAGTTTACTCGTATTTATCAGTGAATTGATAAGAAAATACACTACCACAATATAAAGCACACTATGAGATAACAATTCTTATAATTAGCCGATATCGGTCGGTGTTGTAGTTGGTAATAATGACTTACCTACCGCTGATCAGAACGCTGGCAATGCGCGAACGAATACCGTGCGCTTAGCTGAATTACTTTATTTTATTTAATTTTAAAATTAAAAATATTTATCACCGAGGAAGTACTACAGTAAATTTCGATAAATTTGACTTCTGTATTACGAATATAAAACCTTCCATTTCAACATTATTCTCTGTCTACCTTTTTTTTTTGTCATCTGTTAATAATAATAATAAAAATAATATAGAACAAATTTTCGATAAATTCAGGTTACTTCTCTATATTTCAAGTACAACACGTTTCAGCTTCAACTTGATTCTCTATATAGTCGTAAAACGGATTCGTTGGGGTTTTTTTTTCGATAATTCTACGGATTTTTCTTCGACTACTTCGCGCGCTGAATTAACCAAGACTTACTAACGATACTAGCAAACAAAAACGAACGATATAAATCAGTCGACTTCCGAAAATTAGGGACAATCCTTTATAGAATATACCGCACGAGTTTTTCATTCAGTTCGGTAATAAAAGAGTCTAAAGCGGTAATAACGTTCGGTTGTGGACTAATTGCAAAATCGGTCTTTAATGAATTTTTATTTACTTTCGGATATACTCCCCGTGTGGACACCCCGAATTTGGTAAATATTACCGCGGCAAAATTTATTTGTAGTTTCTTTTTCTAACCACCGAAATACAATTAAACGACAAATTAACGAAATCGACGAATGAAAAAAAAAAAAAAAAAAAAAAAGTATTTAAAACATAGAGGAGAAACTGTGAATGTAAAGATTTAGGCGAAGAAATGTATTTTGTCTCACGCGAATTTTTAAAGTTCAAATTATTTCATTATTATGATATGTCTTTGTGGGATATTTTATTTCCTACGTTCATGATCTAACTCAATTTACATCAGATATTCATTATACATGTACACACACATACACACATATATATTATATATATATTATATATATATATATACATGTATATAATGTGTTCAAACTGTATCTTCTTCCAACTACAAAAATCGTAATAATTTTCGATATTAAAAAATGTTCTACATCACGGAAATACGATTTCCTGTACACAAAACGTATATAATATCTAATCAACGTCGTATTTTTCGTTGTCGCACGTCGTGACTAGCCTTTGTACGTTTATTTTTTCCGACAAAATGGGCTAGCATTCAAGGCACTTCTCGCATATCATTTTATACATTGCCTTCTACTTGATAATTAAGAGTCACGTAATGATGAAAAATGTTTTAAACTTTTACATCGCCGGGGGGGTTACCTTCGATCGTCGAATTTGACACAGTCGAGCACTAAAAAATTGTCGCGATACATTGGATCGAACATTCGTATGCCTGACAGTTGAATACACTATACAATTGCGCTACCGCGACGTATTATTTTGGCTAGATGATGTTATAAAATCGGCCGGAATAAATTGTACCTGAGCCGCGCAAGGTAGGAGTCATTGGAGAAAATTTTGGGGAACGCCTACACCCAGCAGTGGATTTATATAGGCGTATCGTGATATATAGTGCTGTAATTTCTCGTATTCGTCGAAATTAAATTAATATACTCGGAAATAATTCGATTAAACATTTCTAAAATTAAATTCGTATACTCCAAAAAAATAATTCCGCTTTCGTATTATTTAATAAACGTCGATTAAATATCCTTTTCAACCGCAGTGTCCTCTATACGGTACCGTAAATCTTTAGTACGCATTTTCGGAATAAGGGACATTTAAGACATTAAAAATATTTCGATTCTAGAAATACTTATATAATAACGCGTCAAAAATGATCTAGTCATCTAAAAAAATCACACGATAAACGAAATATACTATATTTTCACCTTTCCGAGGTTATTGTAAAAATTGATTCGATTTAAATATCCGGAATTTAAACTCGAAAGGATGATTCTATTTAAATAATCAAAATCGAGTTAATTCGCTCGAAAAAAATAATTATCTTTTTAATTAGTTTTATCGATTTTGTCAGTTTCAAGTACGAAATTTTATTTTTTTAGTATTAATACAAGAACTTTTTCAACGTATCGATCGACTCTTCATAATAAACCTCATCTTCATCTTCGAATTACCCGGCGATCGATGTTTTTCGTCATTAAGTTTAATCAAAAGCGATAACTCACCAGCTTTGTTTTTTTTTTTTTTTTTTTGACAAGTTTTCCAAAGAAATATGTAAATAAATAAATAAATCTTGAAACGTGTTTAACTTTCTGCGAATTTGAACTAAATTAACATGTTCTCTACAGAGATTCTATATATATATATATATATATATATATATACCCATCACTTAATTTAACGAGAATTATTCGAGTACCATCATCCGGTCCGTGATCACTCGATTCTCGTATTGTTCAAGGAAACGCTCGTCTAAAACGATATACAAAATTCGAGACCAGCTTTTTAAGTATCCTCGATAAATTTAATCGATTTTTCACTTGCGATTTAAATTTTTGTTTCGGTGTTATCGTCTAAACGATTTTTTGAAGGATTATCGAATTTTTCCTCGTCGTAACGAAATTTAAATAAGACCGATAAAAATCGTCGAAATGCCGGTGATTATTAAAAAAGCGGATATTAGCGACGTGTTAAATTAAGGTCCGTCTTAAGAGCTAATCTATATGAAGTCGGAAGTAGTTATCGCGGATTTCTTTCAAGTTTGTGTTTTTCGATTATAGATAAGACGAATTAAGGCCGGTTATTCATAACGTTTTTCTTTACAATCGAAAACCTACTTATAATATTAATTATTTAAAAAGGTGTTATCCGGCTTTAATTACTTACATACTGTGCGTATGATGTACGTGTATTTTATTTACAATCTTAATTAGATACAATAATTTCGGAACAACCGCGTACAAAAAAAAACAAAAAACGATTTATTAATAAAAGTTAAACGATATATTATTAAACACGAGTTTACGTTTCAATCAAAATGGTGCTCGTCATCAGAACTTTAATAAATCCTTTTTTTTTTCTTCTTGTACGCGGATGTTCCGAAATGATTATATCTAATTATGAATATCGACCACGAAAATAGTTTGAAAAATTATATATCATATCTTATTAAACGAGCAAATCATTATATATATATATATATATATATATATATATATATATATATATATATATATTAATTTTTTATAATGTGGAATGTAGTGATTTTTTTTATAAAAAATTAATTATCACTAACATTTATTTTCTTTTGAAAAATACAAAGCTTTTCGGCATTTACGCCATTATCAGGTGAACAATTTTTTTTTTTAAAATCATAATTTTAAAAATATAAATTACAAATAATTACTTAAAAATATTTGATGGTGACGGTGAAACTATATTCCATAAAATTTTATTCTGCTTGTCTGTTCTGTTTATTTTTTGAATTGTTGAAATTGAATATATTAACATCAATATATTTGTTTACTGATTTTGTTTTTTTATTAATTTTTTTCGATATTGTTTTATATATATATATATATATATATATATATATATATGTATATATTAGATCCGGATTAATGCTTTCAGAGACCCGGGGTTAATTACTTATCAAAGGGTTTTCTACAGAGGAAAAACCATAAACCCTAAGACTACATACCTCGAGACCTTAAACCCACATAACTGGACTCATTATGAATTCAAAAACTATAAATCCAATAACCGTAGTCCCCAAGACGTTAAATCTACATAACCCGACTCTTAATTCAAACTTTTATGTCGAAAATAAATTTTACGCTCATTTTTGACATATTTTTAATATAAAATAAGTAAAGTACTGGAGATAATTAGTTTATAATATTTCAACGCTTAACAAAAAAGCTTAAATTATTATTTTTTTTTAATCAAGCAACCATTTCCTGAGTTGGGATCTATGGTTATTTTCAGTTCACAGTTTTGGCTCTCAACAGCGATTTTTGAGTTTATGGTTTTTGGATTAAAGACGAGTTAGGTTCATTGGGATTATTACGAGTTATGTTGGTTTAACCTTTTTAGGGTATATATAGCTTTCGTATTTTTTAGATTTTGTTTAAATTTCGCGGCTATACAAAAATAAGTTTCTCAACGAGATGGGGGCCCTGTTTACATGAGGCCCGGGGCCGCAGAATCCTATAGCCCCTGTTAAACCGGGTATGTACGTTTATATATATATATATATATATATATATATATATATATATTATATCTTAGAAATCGATCTAACAATTTAGATAAAATTTTGTACATACCTGTAATTTTATTTTTAAGGTACACCTTTCCCCCTAAAATTTTGAAAAGTTCGATTTGTTTCCCTGTCGCGTTTGTATCTTGATACATATCTTAATGTGCGTTAAAAATTTCAGTTAACCTTTCGAGCTTTATAAGAAATAAAGTTTGCTTTTTACCGCATAGGCGTCGGTAACTATAATTAAAATTTTATATCTCGGTTACTACTGTTAAAATTTAAGGTATCGCATGTACCGGAAATACTTTTTAATCTGCAAAAGAATTATTTTATATAAAAAAAAACAACAAAACCGATCGAAAAATTTCAAACTTTATTTCCCAAAAAAAATTTGTGAATTATGTTTGTCGAAACTGACATTTTTCGGTTATAACTGCAGAAATTAATAAAAGGAAATTCTATTCGATGAAAATAGTTACCTATGTGACGATTTTTAATATAGTACGCAATTCTTATCTAAACATTTTTTCTGAAAAAACATTGTTTTACAAAAAGAAGAAAAAAAAAAGCTTTGGGTGATTTAGTTAGAACGTAACGAACGACTTAATGCTAGTTACGGTATATCGGGCAACGTGGAACCAGGAATTATAAAAAATGAGACATGGGAAATTGAATTAATAGAGAATAAACAACAAAAATAACTCGTTCGAATATAAGTAGAAAGGAATTGTAAACCAGGATATTTATTGGCTAGAAAATATTAAGACCGGACAGAGGTTCGCAAAATTTGGAGAATTTTTCCAAATAGTAAACAATTTCGTCAAATAATGGAGTCAATGAATTCGGTTAAGTCGATACAATGAAAGAATAAACTTTAATTATGGGCTATTAGTAAAATTTTAAATTTCGTTAATAACTTTCGATCGAATGGGGATGTTGCACAATTTCAGTTGAGCATTATTATTATTATATTTCACTTTGACAACGTATATACGTTTATCTGTTTTCACTCTGCGGTCATTCTTCTATAAGCGATCGTTCTTAATTAACTATTAATAATCAACCGGAAACACTTTGGTATAATTCGCTTCTAAATTTTACGAATTGACATCGTACGCATTTTATTGTCAAACTTAGATGTACGCCTACTGAACAAAAAATAATAATACTTCCTATTAAATTTAAGAAGAAAAAGAGAAAAAAACATCTTTATCATCTTCTTTATTTAAAATACGTCATTATGACATCCACCGTTAAAATGTCTCTAACCTTCTTATAAAAGTACTAGAGCGTTTTCAACTGTAGCCTTCGACTTTTACGTTTGTCCTGAGTACGTTACTAACGATATATTTTCGAAAATGATTTTAATTCGTTTTTAAATAATCAGAATTCAAAGATAATATTTAAAATATTTCCGAATTAACTTAAAACAAATTAAAGCGATTTCTTAAGAAGTTTTTAAAAATATAATATTCTATCTTTTACTCGTCTTATATATAAGTTCTCTCTCAAAACTTATCGTTCAGGTGTGCCGTAAGGTATTTGGCCTTATCTATTTTTAATATTAATAAATGATATACCCAAGTTAATGCTGTAGGTGCATTATACGCCGATGATTTAGTATTATATTGTAAATCTTACAGCCCAAATACCGTAAGTAACAGATTGCAAAAATCTGCTAGCTCTATTTTTCAGTTTTATAAACGGCGTGTGTTAAAAATAAACACTAATAAAACTGAAGCTTTACAAGGAGAAGTCAGTTACCTTCAGAGGAAATTAACATTAATGGCAAAAGTATTCACTGGCGAAACCAAGTTCGATAGGTGTCATCCTGTATTCTCGTTTATTCTTTAACTATTATGATTAATTACATAATTAATAATAAATCAATATATTTTCAACAATCTTTAATCGACGATCGTGTACATATGTCGTTAATAAAAAATTATTATATACACATGCTATTCGGTCCAGATTAACCTACGCGTGTCCCCCCCGTTTGGTTATCTGTTTCAAATAGTACATTTAAACAGTTACGACTGATTCAAAATCACTGTTGCGGAATTATACTAAATCGTTACACAAGTGTACAAAAATTACTGATATGCACTCGCGGAATTAAACATCTTATACACCTATATTCGTATATTAGTAAATTATCGAAAAAGTTTTACGACAGGTGTACAATTCATCAAAATAGATTATTTAATTTCATAGGTGATTTTCTAAGCCTCACCGTGCGTTATATTAGGTACAAACAATATAGATAAAGCACAGGTTACTCATTTAATTCCGTGTCTACCTTATTTATTTCATGTATTTAATATGGTATGTGCGCATGTGTGTGCATATGTATGTACATTTTGTATATATGTGCGTCTTATAACTTTTTTTGTTTTTATTTTTACCATATTTTCTTTGTTTTCTTGCAAATTTTTGTTTAGTTTTTACCTTAGCCTAACATTTGTTTTCTTAATTTTCTAATTAACTGTTAAAGTATATAGTTCTTAACTTAGAACCTTGTTATGCATGTCTCATTATGAAATAAAGCTGCTTTTTTTTTTTTTTTTAAATTAGTTATTTCCAATTTAAACATTAATTTTTAAAAATTCGATACGAGTAGTATGATCGATATTGGAATTTTAACTAGCAGATTTATCAGTTAATTACTTATTGCTAGTAATAACAATTGTAATAAAGATAACAAAGGCAAGATAAAAAATATAATAACGAGTATAATTATCAATCAATAAATATATCAGGAAAATTACAAAAGTGAACGTTTAGATATATATAATGCACGTAAATGCGCGTCATGTGCACTAATAATGTACTAAATCAGATATAAATCAAATATAATTCAGAGTTGTACAACTTCAACATCGATATTTGACAAATAAACTATAAGTACAACATTTTCTAACAGTAGAATTTTCAAAGCAAAATAAATTTTTTAAAAATTCGCGTAAAAATGTATAATAGGTTTACAAATTAATCCATAACAGTCATATTCTAGATATCAGAAATCTGCGTTCCATGTAAAAAAACACACACCGAAGTATTTCATCAGCGTGTACAGTGTATAATTTGTCCGTTAACAAAATCACATGACAAACTGCAACATTTTACAGTGACAACAGTTTGCTACGGTCTCGTCACGTTATTAAAATACTGCTAGATGGAAAGCATCATATTGGGCGTACACGATTATGCCACATGGGTTTCTTGGAACATTAAAAGATAATACTATTTTTTATCTTAATTTACTCGACCCCCCCCAAAAAAAGTCATTAAAATATCGATAATATTAAGATGTACTTTCAAAAATTGTATATTGAATTTATTTATAAACAAATAAAAAAATAAGACAATAAATCCTATAAATACACTAATCTATTATTGTGTGATATATATAAATATATGCAAGTTTATAGGAAAAGGGAAGTGATAAATTGAGAATTGTACGGATTATCTAATAATGAGTAGGCGTTGAAAAGTCGACGCTAGTATATCGTCAAAATAAAAGAAGTGTACTCGCAAATGATACTAATACAATATATATATGTATGTATATATATATATATATATATATGTATGTATGTGTGTGTGTGTGTGTGTGTGTGTGTGTGTGTGTGTGTGTGTAGAAATGTCGGTTTTAGAATTTTGCGAAATCACCCTTTGGGAAAAGCTTTTAGCAGGGAAGTTATAGAAAATGTGCTATATTGTCACGATTTTGCCTTCAAAACACATGAATAGTATTAAAATTTACTTAAATCCATCAATTATATATATATATATCAAATGAAACAATAAATTTAAAATCATTAATGTTAATAATTGATAACAAAGTTTTTCGGCAGTTACGACATTTTCACAGTTAAAATAAAAATAAATAATACAATAAGAAGAGTATATACTTAAATAAAAAACAACTAACATCTAAAGCATCTGTTTCAAGAATAGGATGCCTGTCAACAGGTACTTTATATTGTAACCTACAGTTATCCGCACTAAAATACTAGGTATGTTCGTAATATGGTCTGTAAAACTAATTTATAATCGAATGTTATTAATGTGCTTTTAATAAACTATTTCTCATTGCTTAATTTTGTTGTTTCTAATTTTTCGAATAGGTTTTTTTTTCTGTTTTGTCATTGTGTATGGAAAATATTGTAGTTTTAGTTAATATTGTTAATTTCACTTGTAAATTCTTTACAATATCTACACTACGAAATGATTTATTATCGTTGTTTTTATACGAATTTAAATGTTCATTAAATCTAAGTTTAAATTGTCTACCTGTTTCTCATATATATATATATATATATATATATATATATATATATATATATATATATATATATATATATATATATATATATATATATATATATTGGCAATTTAATTTATAAACACTTGATTTTTTAATATATATTTCTCTTTTCTATCGTGTTATTGTTAATAAACGTTAATAGTAGTTTATTATTACTTACTGCTACCTGGACGTTGTATTTTTAATTTTTTTTTTTTTTTGTAGTTACGTATATGTTTTTAATATTTATTTATTGTTATTATATACTGTTTATTTATTACTATTTATTTTTATTTTAACTTGAAAATGGCGTAACTGTCGAAAAGCTTTGTTATTAATAAACTTTAGTGATTTTAAATTTATTATTTAATGTGATTTTTTTTCTATATAGAAAATCACTATTCCGTATATATATATATATATTATAAATTCCGATTATTTTTGGAATACTTTCTAGATATTGAGAATATAGTACAATTCTCCATTTTCCATCGGTTTATTTTCAGTTACTATAACTATTTACACATATCTATAGACTTCGATTCATTTAACGACCGCACACAAATAATCCACTTTGATACGTTTCTTCAGTTCCATTGGCAAGATTATATACATATTTATGCTGACGGCTCTAAATCTCCCGATGGAGTCGGCATTTATTATTCCTTCCTCGAACGTTACAAAAACCATTTACATACATTTTCTTCAATATTTACAACTGAGTGCTTTGCTGTTCTCAGGGAGCTTCGGGTTTACACTTCCGTAAATATCAGTCAGAATGTAGTAATTTTCACGTGTTCTCGTAGCGCTCTCAAGGCTATTTTAAATTCCTCATTTAATAGCCGCTGTTTTACATTAATCTACGTTATTCTAAGAAATATTTATGATCTATCTTTGAAACTGGTTGATATCAAATCTGTTTGGATGCCTAGCCACTCGAGTGTCCACTCAATCTTGCTAGAAGCGCTCTCGAGAATAAGGTCATTCTACTTCAATACACCTGTTAGGGACATTTTATCTGAGATTAAGTTTTCGGACAAGGAATTTTTGGTACCGCGCTTGAAGGTATCGGCATTCAACCAAACAATTTAGGAATATTCAACCTTCGATTCTAGTAATTCTTTGGTTCTTTCCTAGCAAAACAGGTTTATTCGTATTATATATCGCCCTAAGGCTTAACGTCCACAACATTCCATACGTTCTATTCGTACACAAATTACTCTCCTCACCATTCTGTACTCATGTTGCGATGGAGAGCAGATCGCCGATAAAAACCACCTATTTTTCAGTTACAGTTATACCAATCAAAATTACTGTCACGTATTATAAGTAAAGGAATTCTTGTCTCGTCTCAGATGCTTGCTTAGCTCACAGAACAATTGTGTATGCATGATTATATTCAATTACGTATCAGCCTGTATAATAAATATTTAATAAGACATATCATCCATTTCTTATAGCCCTGGGTGGAATCACTAATACCTTTATATATATATATATATATATGTGTGTGTATATATGTATGTATGTATATACATAAACATACTGCGCACACAAATGATGTCGAATATATTGAGTATAATAATTATTGGACTACACAACAATCTACAACGATGTTAAAACAGTAGCAATTAATGCGATCAGATGACTACGTCATTAGTTTGATTAATGACCCAAGTGATGTCACAGAAATTCGGCGATGCTAAAGGAGTATTTACGAATTAAATAATCGAAAAATAATGATGAATACGAAAATGAAAACTAATCCACGTTAGGAAAATATGCGTTGGAAACGTGGATGTTAATTCGAGCTGTTAAACGAATTTGAAATGCGAACGCCGACGCGATTTTAGCGGATTTCGCTTAAATAGAACCAAACAGAAATAAGTGATTTGGAAATGCAGAATGGAGAAAACGGTCCTCGTAGAAAAAAAACGAAGCTATACAGAGCGACATTCGGTATGCAATAGAAAATCGACCGAGTGACGCATGTGGAAGAAGAAAATTGAAAATATTGACAAAGATACGGTAATCATGATAATGATGACGAAAAATCGATTTGGTAGATAATTACTTAACAGGGCATTTTATGTATATTTAAAAATTGACGACAGTAACTATTTGAATTAGACATTCGAAACATACAGAATAGACACGAACATCAGCATCCGTTCGCGAAAACTATACTAGAAAAATCGTTTATCTATAAGCGACAAATTGTACTTGCGTGGATACCCGGACATCGCAATATTGGTGCAAACAATGAAGCTGACACAGCGGCAGCAGATTCATGTAATATAACGCCGGTTCCGGTCATATCAACGACATGTAAAGATATGACGATCCATATCTGGAACAAGATGAAGTCGATAGCAATGGAACGATTCTCCATCCTCCCTTATTACGATCGTAACATCGCAAACCCGATAATGCAAACATCCAGACGGAAAGATGTGGTCCTCTTTCGCGTTCGGTCCGGACACACACGTCTTACGCACCAGTTCCTGTTCACCAGGGAAAATCGGCCTACCTGTCCTGCATGCAATACTCCTCTTACCATCACTCACATCCTAGTTTCCTGTCCAACATATACCTTTCAACGTCAGCTTGCTGGCCTTCCTCTCAACCTTCCCAACATATTACAACGCACTTCATCCGCCGAGACTAAACTTCTCCTCTTCCTTAAAATCACAAACATCTTTCCTCTAATCTAGTTTCTTACACCTTTCCTTCCGTGCCTCTGGCCTAAGTAGCAGGATACGGTACGGTCACAAATCAAAAAAGAAGAAGAAGAATTAGACATTTTCACCGGTATACGATTTGAAGAAACGTCTTTTTAATTTTCACCGTTATATCATCTTTTCGTACATTCGAATCGCATTTGTTCTTCTTCAGTGTATCAGACCTTGGACGGGTTCGCTGCCGCTATTACGCTGTTCCATTTTTCTCTATTCTGAGCTGTTCTTTTTAGGTTAACAGAACTTTGTAAAGCCGCTTTTTACCTAATGGTTGTCCGAGTATGTTTAATCTCGCTTTTCCCCGACACTTTTCTTTCAAGGGCAACCGTAAGCATACTTGAGTGTCTAAGGATATGTCCAATCCATTTGAAACGCCTTCTGGGTATTACGATTAAGATTGTACCGCTTTCTTACTCATCTATGTACCAGTTTCACTCGGAAGTAAAGAAAAGTCGGAGTAAATGCGATGACAAACAATCCTCGTATGTATTTGAATAGGTTTTTTTTATACAATCAAACGTAAACGAGTTAATTCTTCGTCAAACAAGAATGTATTTTGAAAACGGTGCTGTTTAACCTAGATTTTACAAGATGGCGACAAAATTTTTATTCCTTAAACCGCTGCCGAAGATCGTTTCAGATCGTCGGTTAAGAATAACGATTCCGATGTTTATCAGTGTTGTTTGTTTGATTATATTTAGCCTACTGAATTTGTAATTAACGTTCGATATGTTTTTGGTAGGAAGCGAATTAGTATTTCTCGTTAATTTCAAAGTAATATATATATACATATATATATATATATATATATATATATATATATATATATATATATATACCAGACTCGGCGTAACTCGATTCAATAACAGTACCATACAGGTATGTTTTTCTTGTCGATATAGGGACTTACGCGAACTACCAAAGTGGCCAGATGACGAGACGATTAAACGAACGGTATAATAAATTTGATTGAAACAATATGAAACATTGAAAATAATTGAGGCATTATGTCTACATACGTTACAGTCTGAGTTAATGTAGGCGTATAGCGATATCGTGCTACACTTCCGTTTATCGACTAGGGCGTAATTAGTAATCGCGAACGCTAATAAATAAATACCTGAAACGATCGAAGCGGATGTTGAAGGATTGTTGAACCATTTAGCGAGCCAATCAGCATCGCCGAGTGTCGCCATCGAAGGAACATTGACGTAGACATTATCGTCTCGAATGACGGATGAGACGAGACCCACGGATGAAGATGAAGAAGTAGCGGACGGATAATCGACGATGCTTTCATCGTAAAAAGTCTGCGAAGAAGACTGTTGTCGAAGTCCGATAATATCACCAGCACCAACACCAGCGGCGGTCGGTGTATAAACGGACGGATCGCCGCAAGTTGATAACGACGGCTGATCGAATCTTCGGATTTCTAATAATCTGTGTTGTAATTGACAAATATCTAAAAATTCTTCTTGATCATCACCTTCTTCCGGTGTAGGACCGGTTGTAGTAGCGATCTGTTGCTGATGTTGATGATGGTGAAAAAAATCTTTATCGCCTTCGATTTTGTCCGAGACTTTGCCACTTTTATTACTATTATTACCGACGGTAATGTTATCACTACTACTACTACTATTGCTACTATCGTTATCGCTGTATGGAATGCCGCCGATAAGACTTTCGCCGTCTGGTCGTTGCATTTCTATCAGCAACATCGTTCATTTCTACTAGTAAGCTTATATCAGCGCACCAAAAGCGTTCTATTCGATTAGCGATTATTACGGATGTAACAAATTTCATTTTCGAGATGTATATTATCTTCGCGAAATTAAACAAATGTCGATGTTAAGGATCACGAAATAAGACTAACCGCGTCTAGCATCCAGCGAAAAATAACTGGTTAATAACGATTAATACTAATAATTGATAATTTTCGAACAAAATTACGCGATTTATTTCTGAAAAAATACACAATGTGTAAAATGACAGCCGGTTATCGCAATTTATCTCGAATTCAATATCGATACATTATTTAAAAAAAAAAAAAAAATGAAACGATCAAAAAAGCGTACAGGCAAAAAAAAACATTAAATCGGAATATAAATCAAAATCGGAATCTATTCGAGGATGTAGTTTTAATTTTTTAAAATTAATTCGAAATAAAATAAACAAATCGCGATACGCACGGTGAAAATATAGCTAAGCGCGCGAAATGATGCTATCCTACATACTATGTGATCGACTAGCCGTAACGATAATAAGTCACCGGTCGTCGGTTAAGCGGTCTACATCCGGGCGCTAATAAAATGACCGGTATCGTATAGGCGTGCGCAAACGTAAGGTTGCCGCGGTTGATGCTGCTGCTACGCAGATGAATCGGTTAAGATGAATGAAATAATATATCTGCGAAAAACGTTCTGCTCAATCAAACGGAGGATTATCATCTTGTAATAGTAGAAGCAGCAGAAAAAGGCACACCAACCGACAGCCTAAAGCTTAAAAAAAAAAAAAATTCTAACGGACGCTCACGACTAAACTACTTTACGGAGGAGACGTTCTAACCCTAACGCGTATATAAAGTAACGACCACATCGTATTGCCGACGTTACCGATACCGATATTAAAAGTTTCTTCGGGTGTTCCGAAATTATGAAAGGAAAGTATCTTAATACACGTAAAGCTGACGTGCACACACACACACACACATATGTATATAACAGAAACGAGTAGGATAATAGTAGGTGGCAAAATAATTTGCGTTACTATACGCCGCTCCTCAAAAAAAACGTTAGACGGCGAGCTGTATAGACGTAACGGTTTTTTTTCTACACAGCCACATATATAAAATTACACGCACGCACACACATATATATTGTATACTCGTTTATTGAATTCGTTCGTCAAAGTTTTTCGTGGGCGTATGTATATATATATGTGTGTGTGTTTGTGTATATAAACTTAAAAAGTCGACGTTAAAAGTTCAACAGCTAGTCGTCGCTGGTATCTGTTGGATATTTTTACACCCCCGCAAAGTACCTCCTACGATATGATAGACTGCTACTAGTAATCGTAAACGCACATATGTACACAACGATTTCATTCACAAAATAATCGTTCGGATTAGTTAATCCGTCCCTATTTGTATCTCGGTCTCTTCATTAATTTCTACCTACCGATGTTTATATTATTAGTCCTGTTTTATTACTCCTATTATTATTATTATTATTATTATTATTATTATAGATTATCGTTCATTATGATAAAATCTCTATAGGACTGATAACATTAACAACCAGTTAAGACGTTAAAATAGTTGTTCAAAGAATGTTTAAAAGATGAAAAATTTCTGGAAACTTAGAAGCCGCGTATTAATTAATAATTGGAGGCTAAGCGGTTACGTCTAATTATTGCATGCTCTTTACATTTTTATTTATTTATTTTTTAAATAAATATAATATAGGACATATAGCTCGGAGAACAGACAATAGATGTACCAAACAGATTATGGAACGGACCCTTAAAGAAGGTTGTAAAAGTATAAAGTATTGATAGGCCCTGTGCTAAGTGGGAAGACTACATACGTAAAATGGCATCGAGCGACCGTATTGTATGGAAGAAATAGGAGAAAGCTTACATCCAACAATAAGAAGTTAATAATTAGTAATGCGAAAGAGATCGTGTTGGATAATCTCCGGTAACAAGCGTTTTTTTTTTTTTTAAGTCCAAATCAGTTTGTATTTATTTCAGGTGAACTTAAATATTTATCTAGATCTAAGTAAAGTTGTTGATATCGTAGACCACAAAATATTTAATAGTTGCAGATTTACGGCTTGTATATGTAATTGATTTAAATGCTACCTTACAAATAAGACTTACCTAGTTAAAATCATTGACACATGTAGCGGATGTATCGTAAAAAATTACGCTTTTCCTCGGGGCAATATACTTGTAGCTCGTGTCTGTTTTTCAAATATATATATATGTATATGTATCAATGATCTATATGATTTAAATGTATCTGGTGTCATTCTGACAAAAATCTCGTTATTTTGTATGTAACACACAAACGAACGCTTTCCAGTATATAGTTATCAGAACAGGATGATGTTAAACGAGCGTTACGTAATAATAGTTTATTAGAAAGGAAGCACAGAGTCAAGTATCTTAACTTATATCTGGATCGTAAGTTGACTCGATCTAAACATCCACTTTACATGTTGTTGAAGTTCTCTTTTACTACAACAAGAAACAGTATGAAACATTTCTGTCGATTTTATCTGGCTTTGTACCAGCCTGTTTAGCTATACGAAATTATACACGCTCGAGTGGCTTGGATAACAGTATATCTTACCTGTTCAAATTTTACAACGTACGTTATTTCAGCATACGCTCGAGAACAGTGATTTAAAAAAAAAAAATAAAAATAGAGAAAAAAATGAATGGCGTTTTCGAATTACTCTTATAGAAAAATGTATTTTCAAAATTGGAGTAAGAGATGATAGAACGAGGATGCAAGATGGGGATATGAGAACGCAGTGTATGATGAACTATCGCGGAATGCGAAAATGAGTTTCATTAATTATAAAGGAAGTCGTGGAGAACCTGGTGCCATATATTTTACTCAGAAATGTTGGTATCCAGATAAATACATAATTCCTCGCAAACTATTTATTTATATATTCTCACATCTGAACTTTGAACAGTCTACGTTCACCGAAGAATACGGGAAAATTTCATACATACTCGGGCGCATTATCCACATTTTCAATTACTTAATTAACTCTGAAACGACGTATATGTGTGGTTCCCGTAATTACATAATACCTCTGGATAGACAAGCTGATGCGACGTTTTATTACGCATCATATGGATAATACTATTTTTCATTATAAAGCATAAGTGTACCATAAATGAACGAATGTAATTTATTTATTTATTTTTTTTTTAAATCGGTCAATTTGTATATGTACACAATAATAACGTTACACGAGCATATTAGGTTTGAACGTGCGTTATGGTGGTTGTTCAGGAAAGAAGCCGGACAAATTAATGGCAAACCTATATTAACCCTTTTAGACGTACATTATCAAACTTTGACATAAAATTATCAATTTTAAACGGCTATTTTGTCATGCAATACCGCTTCTTAGGTGAACTATACATAATGTTCGATCTATTTATATAAATATTTTTAAAATCGAGGCATTTTACGTTAACCAGAAAATAAACAATTTCGTTATTATTAAAATTTCATGTACCACGTAGCGGTCATCGTGACTGAAAGGATTAACAGTTCCCTACTAATTTTCAAATTTCTGAGACATAATTTTTCTAGTTAGGGACTAAAATAAATGAATTATTTTTTTTGTTATTGCGATATACGTACTATAATGAAGAATGAAATTAGGAGACTAGAATATATATATAGATATATATTACACAAATAGAGTGCTATGTTTTATGATACATATGTACACTACATACCCATAGGTATTCTAAACGTATGCTGCAGGGGTGGCTAATTGACAGTCGTCCTACATGAGGAAGTCCCACGACTAGTTGGAGGGATGATAGTGTGAAATGAACAGGAATTAATCGTATTAGATTTAGAAGACGTTGGAAATGTTTGTGAAATGCCTACACACAGCAGTGGGTTGATAAAGCTATATATATATATATATTATATATATATTATATATATATATATATATATATATATATATATATATATATATATATATATTTATCAGGGGGTATTTGTTTAGTTTTGTGTTGCAAGAAAACATTAAAATTAAGTGTTCATGATTTTTTTTTTAAATTATTGCGGTTTATCCACCGGACACTTTGAGATTTAAATATTTTCACAGTGTATTTTTTTTATCATTGATTTATTTTTTTCTGGTCTATTTTTCCTAACAATCGATTGATCACATTCGTTTATCGTTTTTCGTTTATTAACCCTTTCAACCGTAGTGTTCTATAGAATATTTAATTGCGATACGTCGATGTCTCAGTTATAAAAATATTTACCTAACGCGTTAAAAATCATCTAGAATCTCGTCTAAAGAAAGTATCTAAGTTTTCAGTTACTTTAATTATACTGAAATTTACAATTTTATATTCGAAACTGTCGACTAGAACTGGCTGTTTCCATCGTCACGTTCGATTTGCATCGTCTTAATCGGTTCTATCGTCTACAACTTTTATTTTTGAATTTGCAACAAACAGCGATTGCAGTTCTTTCGATTAACTCGCACGGATAATGTGGATGCGGATTAATTTGAAAAAGTTTCGTCTAATCGAACATTTTGCGGAGGAGAAAAATTTACGAAATTGTATCGTATTAAAAACGATTTATATCTTCGACTAAATTCTTTGAAGTATGTCCGACGTTCATATGTTTGAAAAATTCCGCGTTCGCCCCCGGCCCGTCACCAATACAGGTGCTATCAACCTACGCATTCGAAACTTTTGCACACTTTCTTCATACCCTCGTGGTGATATACGTTTAACATACATACACATATATGTATATATATATAATGCGTCAAAGCTTACAAATATCGAATAACAGAAGTATTAAATTTTCAAATGGAATAGTCATGAGAGTAGGAAGTATCTGACGGATTGCCAAAACTTCAATAATAAAGCACCCGAGTTACACAACGATGATATTGAAATTGTTATATTATTATACGTATATATCTATTCACAAATTATCTAAACTTCTTTTTATAAACATGTAAAGTAGGAAATTAAATGAATATTTCGATTCACGTTATGAAATTAATTTCAATATTCAGATGAAACGATTCTAATGTTCATCAATTTAGAGGATCTTGGACAAGTTAATCTGCGATGGTTTGTCATTATCTTCTTCGAGTTTTGTTGCTTTCCCATTTTCTAGCGTGCTGGTACTTATTTCTCGACCAATTACGTGTATAGCTCAGTTATGTAAAGGTCTTTTACTATGGAAAAAAGGCTCGTCCCTGGTGGTATTTTTCAACTCGGATCATGCGAGCAGGACGCTAAACATTTCAACATTACGTCACGAGACGCATCGTATATATATATATATAATGCGTATGTATACATATATGCATAATAATAATACTAACAATGGCAATATTATTGTCGTGTAACCCGGGTGCTTTATTATTGAAGTTTTGACAATCCCCGTCAGATACTTCCTACTTTCGTGACTATTCCATTTGAAAATTTAATACTTCTATTATTCGATATTTGTAAGCTTTGACGCATATTTGTTTCGTCTTTCTCTGTATTATATTGCTTTACCTAATATTAACAGAAGATTTTCACATTTCCCGAAAGCATTTAAAACTGATTTTGCGCGACTATAGTTATTTTCATTTACTCGATGTTCGTCTATTACTTTAATTCTTTTTTTAATTGATTAATTTCAAGTTATAATCGTTGATATTCGTTAATAAATAAACACGGGTAGAATACGCGGTTTATTGAGCCGTTTAATTTTTTTACCGACCGAACAAAAATTAAAACGTCTTGTATGAAACAGAACATTTTTACGTTCGCTCGACTAATTTTTACTCGATATAATTTATAGTGGACCAGTTTTTCGTCCACGTAGTCCTTAAAGCTGAGCTTTTGAATTACTCGTTATTAATATCGGCTTTTATTATGTTATAGACTCAATTGTTCAAAATCTCATTTACCGGATGGTGGGCTACTTTAAAATCATTAACAAAAGCATTTGTCCGTTTCTTTTTTTATATTATTTCCCGTTCTGTGTATTTCGTGCGACGACTTTATATTCTCTCTTCGTTTAGAAGAAAATTTGTTGACAAATTTTTAACATTTTCTTTCCCGTCGCTAGTCGGTCGCGTTCGTATATTTTTCTTAACACCCTCGCATTTTTTGATTTTTTTCAATTTTTTTTTTTTTTACTTAGGTTTTTATCTAAAAAACAGAAATTTAATTTCGCGCAGAAAGCTAAATCAAATTAAACGGGGGTCGCTTCTCGTACTTTGAAAGATGAATAAGTAATGGTCGTCTTTTTTCCCTTTTCGAGTTATAAACTCTTTTTCTCATATTCACGTGTTTCCTTAATCCCCACTCCGCATCATCGGTATGTCGTTTCATTATTATCATCGTCATTATAATGAAAATGTTCGAATCAACTTAAACGTGTGGGCTAAAATAAAACCGTCCGTTCATAAATATAACAATAACAATATTTATCCTTTTTTATTAAACGAGCAATTATTATAATATATATTTTATTTCTATATGTACGAGTCTAACAAAAATTTTCACGTACCATTAGTAATTCATTATTATTATTTCTTAAATTTACGTGCCACCAACAGCTGCTAATGGCTAGATACGCGGATAAATATAAATTAGGTTACTTAAATTGGAGTGACGAAGGAATGCGATTAATTTGGACAAGAAGTTAGGATCATCAGTAAATATTACAGTTAAATAGGGTGGAAAGTTTAGTAATAGAATTTAATTGAGGACATTCTGTAAGGATACGATTAACGGAAATATTAACATTACGTGCATTACATATTGGAGCCGATTTATTGTACAAAAGGTGAGCCATGCGTTAGTTGAATAAAGCCGAGTCGGAGCCTATCGATGACTATTTCATCTCGACGTAGATTGAAGAGCGTATTCCAAGGTGGAACATTACCTTTGATTTGTCTAAGCTTATTTTTGTAGTAGCTATCCATCGTTGATTTCATAAAGTTGCGAGAGCTTTCTTCAAGTAGCGGGTGAAATCTGTGTCAGGTGTTGGAATATCAGGAACAGGACGGAGGAATTGAATCCAGAGGAACGTTATTTGGCAATAATCTTGAAGCGTGGTAATTTATTGAGTAATATTTAAGGCATCGAATACACTCTCGATAAAATTTTAGCAATTTCTATCTGTTTTTTTTTTTTGTTTTTTAGGGTCGATATTTATCTAAATGCGCGTTAAAAATTTCAGCTTGATCGTATTAACCGTTCGAATGTTATAAGCTTAGAAATTTTACGGCGCATATATTTTAGTAAATATAGTTGAAAATTTTATATCGCGGCTATTATCGTTTCGAGTTAAGATATATCGGATGTTTCGAAAATAATTTTTAATCTACGAAAGAATTCTTTTACGAAAAAAAATCACATCGAAAAATTTAAAAATTCGTTAAAAAAACAAAAAAAATAACATTTAGCCTCCTAATATATTTGTCGAAACTGAAATTTTTGGTTATAACATTCTACACGATCGAAGTAGTATGCAATAGTTTTTAACAGTACGCGATTATTATTCTAATATATTTTCCCAAAATACACGATTTTACAATATAAAAAAAAACCCTCCGGTTCTATTAATAACCCTAATAATGGAATTAAATTTATTTAATAGGCGATGTTACAATTTTAGCGATGTATTTATAATTATTTACTACAAACATTTATATATATATATATATATATATATATATATATATATATTCTTCTTTACCCTTATTACATCATTGATTTGATGTAGGCCTTCATTAATATTTTCCATCTTCCTCTATCTTGAGTTTTCCGAAGCCACGGTTTTCCCGCGGTTCTAACAATGTCATCGGTCCATCTTCTGTTTGGACGTCCTTTATTTCTTCTCCCATTCTATGGGGTCTCCATACTACCGGTTCTTTTGTCCACCTTCCATCAGGTTGTCTTCCAATTTGTTCGGTCCATGGCCACTTGTTCATTGCTATCCTTTTACTGATATCTTCGAACATCGTTTGTTAGTTTCAGAGTTTACTTAAGTCTAATACTTATTCTTTCCTTTCTGTTTTCCCTCATGCTTTCCATTACTTCTTTTGTGAGTGGCCATGTTTCTGTAGCGTATGTCATTACTGGTATTATACACTGATTAAATAATTTATTTTCTTTACTAATTCTGTTTTTTAGCATGTGGTTTATTTTATGACAAGCTATTCATCCATTTGTTATTTTTCTAACATATATATATATATATATATATATATATATATATATATATATATATATATATATATATATATGTATGTATGTATGTGCGAGTATGAAACGCATACATAAAAAATATAGATATAATATAGATAAGTATATACGATTTTATATGCTCATGTACACACGTGAACATCGAAGTGTACGTAGACAGTCGTATACAACGGTTTATGCATACTTATTCATGAAGAAAAACGAAAGAAAGATACGCTTGTGAAATGTTCATCGTTTCAACTTCGTTCTCCTACAATTATATTTGGAATTCGTAATCTTTTAGTTCAATTACAGAATGTTGGTATAGCGAATGAGTTTTTCATAGATTCCTAACCACTCGGCCATTAAATTGTCTTATTGACTGAACTACCAATTCCTTTCGGTCTTTTAACCCCTTCGATTCTATACTCTCCTTGTATCTATCTACTTACTATTATCAAAACTACTCATAAAGAATATTTAGGAGCATTGTTGTCAGATTCATATGGTTGCCCACAAGCATAAATCTACCCAGCCCGATACACCCTCGATACTTTGGTTTTACAAACTCGATACTTTGGTTTTACAAACTCGATACTTCGATCGAGCAGAATATGATACGTAAGTTTATTTCATTATTTAAAATGCGTGTTCCATTCATCCATCCGATAATGGATAGCCACTGCCGATCATGTCCTCTTCGAATGTTCACACTACCGTCCTTCAACATGCCAGGCTTTACAACCAGGTTGATTTCCTTACATATTTCTTTTCCTATTAATATATTCCACTTACTTTCTCTTAATAATACCTGAATTCTCCTTATATTTTATTTACCGCTGATAGCGATTCGTCGTATAATTTCTTCTACTCTTACCGATATTACTTTTTACTCATATTTCAAAATATTCGTATATAATTTCTCTACTGAGTAAATAGCATTAGTTATCATGTTTAATAGATATGTTGGATGGGTGAAACACCGCGGAAGCTCAATAAAATTTATTTTAAAAAAAAGACCCTACATAATTGGAAATTTAAGACGTTGTACTAAGTGAAAAATGATATCTGTTCTATATAAATATATTTTCAATATCCAGTTACACGTACATTTCTAAGCCTGCATAGCCCAAATAATTTGTAAATAATAATACTACTACTTATAATAATAATATAATAAAAACAAAACGCTACATCGGATGAATATTCATCGAATATAATGCATATAATTTTTATTTTATTCTAATCTATACCTAACCTGGTGACTATCAGTATGGTACTACGAATAATTATGATGTGAAGGGTTTGTAGTCCAATGACTAGATCATACGTAGTTTATGTTTTAATACATCGCATAAATTTCCATTACTATGCCAGGTCTAATGATTTATTTTCGTTTGCATATTTGCACGCAGTTGTCCGATTGACTAATTGCAGCCTAAATCGTATGATTATTTAATCGTTGCTGATGCTTTATTACCATCCTTTTTAATTACATCAGCTGCGTGCTCCACAAAGGTTTTATTCCTTACGTACCATGGAGAGTTAACGATTGACCGGAGTGTAGAATTTGAATACCTATGAATCTTTATTTTTTGCACTACAACCCCGCAACTCGCATACATATTTCCACATCGAAGCGAGTATTTGGTTGTATAATTAAACTACTATTATGTGAAATAAATAGTTACGAAAAAAATTATAGGACAAATATGATTTAATAGCGTTTAAATAAATGTTTACTTAATAATATTAATAATCCGAGATTGTCGTCATATATATATATATATCCCCCAGGGGGTACTATGTACCTCCTGGGATTCGGAGCTCTAACCGGAACGGGACGCGTCCACAGGTGGTGGATAGTAGAATGACCAGTAGATATACTGGCCAGCTGCTAATAACCAATAAGCAGTCGTGAACCAAGAGCGGCTACTGGCGGAAAGTCTCTAGCAGACGATTCCAGTAGTGACAGGACAAGGAGATACGAGGATGCAGATGGGCAGCTTGAGGACCTGTCTATTAAAAGTCTGCAAAAATCCTGTGACTGTCTCTCCCTCGGCGGGTTAAGGTCGCCGTAAAAACCTTAAATCGCTACCTCCTCAGTAGCAGACCGCTGCCTTGCGGTAAGGATGTTTATCCAAAGGCTAAAGGAACAAACCCTGACAGAAAATGTTGGAGTAGGATCTTACAGATTTATCACCCTACTCCAATAATAGAAATACAAATACCTATCAATATAAAAGCAATATAACAATATAACGCAAATTTATGATACATTAATAACAAAGAATAGTGCCTCTGGAACTAAGATTCTAACCTGGCAGAAGGGATAAAATGCATCTCCTAACTTGTCTGGCCAGCACGGGTGATTAGGCAGTTTTCCCCCCAAAATGACAGTAAGAAAAAGAAAAGCCCGTAGCAGCCAAGGCCATAATGGACAACCGGATATGACAGTAGCTCCTTCACCGCCTAGTTCAAATACAAATAGAAGGAACAAATTTTCTGGATATGGCAAAAAACAACCCGGATATGATCAAGAACTAAATGAATCTAAAACGGGCAAGAAGCAGTACGATTGTCAGATGTACATAGGTACGTACAATGTTCGAACATTATCGACAGAAGATAAATTAATTGAATTAGAAGAAGAAATAAGTAAAATCAAATGGGACATATTAGGATTAAGCGAGATAAGAAGACCTGGCGAAAATGTAATAAAATTAAAATCGCAACATATGTTGTATTACATGGGTTAAAATAATAATCGTGTAAACGGAGTGGGATTTTTGATAAACAAGAAGTGGTGTGACAAGGTAGTAAAGTATGTTGGAATATCTGACAGAATCGCATACATCATGGTGCAAATAACTAATGAACAGAAACTTAAAGTTATTCAAGTATATGCGCCGACAGAAAGTCATGAAGATGAGGGAATCGATGATTTATACAATAAAATAAAGCATTGTTTAAATGAAGACAAATGCCAATATACAATTATAGTCGGGGACTTCAATGCCAAAATTGGAACTCGCTCCGATGAAAAAGAAATAGCAATCGGGACATACGGAATAGGGACCCGAAGTGAAATAGGAGAAATATTAGCCAGTTTCCTCGAAATAAATAAACTATAGGCTCTGAACGCATTTTTTAAAAAGAAAGAGAAAAGAAAATGGACGTGGAGAAGCCCTGATTATAAGTATAAAAACGAAAAATTGATTATATAATCGCGAATAAACTGCAAATTATACAAGACGTTACAGTGGTAAGCACGATTGATACCGGCAGTGATCACAAATTGGTAAGAGGCAAGTTGAAAATCAATTTCAAACGTAAGCGTAGAATACTAAAAGTAGATAAAAATAAAAACCTAATTCAATGGGCAGAGCTAAATAAAACGATTAGAAGTAAAATGAGGAATGATATTAGGAACTTTAACACAAACGTAATACAGAAAACCATTGAAAATAATAAAGGCCCAAAAATATATAAAAAAAGCATTGTCATGCGGGAATAAAATATTGGTAAAAATAAAAAATTCGAATGAAAAAATCATAACGAACAAATATAAAATAACAGAAGAAGTAGAAAACTATTTTACGAAGATAAATAATACAAAGATACAACCAGATGTAATGGCAAACGTCTAGAAGGAAACTCAAGAAAAAAACAACGAACAGATTCCTGAAATAACCAGAGACGAGGTAACAAATGCACTCCGATCGTTAAAAAATAACAAAGCATCGGGACCAGATGGAATTCTAGTAGAGACGATTAGACAAGGTGCAAGCCTGATCATAAGTACGATTTGTCAACTTTTCAATCGATGTTTAGATAAAGCTACAATATCAACTACATGGACGGGGGCGGAAGTAGTCCTCATTTATAAAAAAAAAAAGCGATATGCAGAACCTGAACAACTATATAGATCGATTAGCTTATTATCGCAAATATATAAGCTGTTCACTAGTGTAATTACAAATCGAATAATACAACGAATTGACTTCTGTCAACCGAGGGAACAGACCGATTTCAGATCAGGGTTTAATACAAATGAACACTTGCTCACAATGTTGAGACAAAAGTGCGATGAATACACGACACAGATTTATACATGGCCTTTATAGACTACGAAAAAGCGTTCTACTCAATAGAGGTTTGGGCAGTGATAAATTCGTTAAATGATATTGGAATCAGTGATAAATACATTAAAATTATTAAGAACATTTATAGCTCCGCTACAATGCAAGTAAACTTATGGAAGAAAAAAAAGAAGATTCCAACAAAAAGAGGAGTAAGACAAGATGATACAATTTCACAATGTGTTTAAAAATTTAAATTGGAATGCGAAAGGTATTAAAATTGATGATCTAAACCACCTCAGGTTTGCAGATGACATAGTATTGATAAGTCCAGACGCAAAAGAATTACAGACGATGGTGACATACCTAAATCTACATTCCAGCAAGATAGGGTTAAAAATAAACCTACAAAAAAAAAAAATGACGACTAACACGGGGAAAACAATAAAAATAACAATAAATTCAGAGGAAATAGAACAGGTAGATAACTATATATATATATATATTTAGGGGAAAAAATAACAACGAATAAAGAAATGATGACGAAAACAGAAATTGACAGAAGAATATCTTTGTCTCGGGTTGCGTTCGGGAAATTAAGCGTAATACTATAAGAAAATGCCAATTAACCTGAAAAGGAGATTATATAATCAGTGTGTACTCCCAGTCCTTATATATGCTGCAGAAACATTGGCCATATACAAAAACAAATATACAGAAAATAAGAAAGACTCAAACTGCACATGAGAGAATGATGCTCAACATCAGATTATCGGATCGATACAGAAACACACAGATACGTGAATTAACGAAGTTAGATGACACAGTGGAACGAATTGCTAGAATAAAGCGGAATTGGGCTGGCCATGTAAGAGATGACAACAGATGGTCGAAGCGGGTCATACAATAGTGGCGGATAAATAAAAGATGACTGGCACGATGATATATCGAAGGTAACCGGGAAGCAATGGTTACGAAAGGCACAGAACAGAAATGAATGGAAAAAATTGGGGAAAGCCTTCATCCAGGAGTGGATAGATAAAGGCATATCGTGATATCGTGATATATATATAATATATATATATATATATATATATATATATATATCGGATTATATAGAAAACTCGATGTATTACAAATTTAGTCGGAACAATGAGATTAATCATTAATAATAATAATTTAATTCGGTTCATTTATTTACGATATTTTATATGAAAAGTGTAAAGAATTGGCTTCCATCTCAGGTTTGTGTGGAAACATTACTCGATTATCGTTGATAGGAGATGATTCGGCAATAGCTTCCTCGATTATTTTTAATATTATAATTAAATAGCGAAATATTTTCGATGTATTAACGTGCTCGAATATCAAACAAGTTTGTATGAAGTAAATTATCATAAGCCGTAATGAGTACATGAAATAACTTGAACGAGGATTAAGTTAAATTTTTGATTTTAACAATATCCACGTGAAAAAGAAAAGAGAAGTTATTATAAAATATAGAAAACTATATCGTACGATTGGTTAGGCTTATCAATTTACATTAAAATAAATTTTGAAACCCGTCTGGAGACCTATGGCATACAGATATGAGGATGCAGTTAAACAAAACGATAGAAATTTATGATAAATCTTTTGCAAAATAAAGTTGTACGCGAACGAACCGTATTATGTTATAAAATATACACATTCGTAAAGATCTACAGATCGATTAAAAATAATGTCACCGAATAAGACTTAAAAATCACGTAAATACTGAAGCGCGTCAGCTCCTAAATACATTTTTTTTTTTTTTTTTTAATGGGGGTGCCTTTACAGCCTACCCAACGTGATACTGTGGGGACTATCTACATCTTAATCAAGCATGCTGACTTCTCTAAAAACGTCGCTATATGGGGGAACAATTGTAGGTTATCCAGATGTAAAAGGGACGATAGATAAGGTAAAGCTTTGAAACGTAGGCTCGAGAGAACAAAATCGCATGAACTAATATTAGATTAATTTAAATATATAGTTTTGAGGGGCGTATAATTTATTACTTCGAATTAATATGTAAAAACTAAAATTCCATTGTGTAATTTTTGGTATAATATTAAATTGTTTATTAGTCTATTTAGACAAGATTGCAAGAAAAAAATAAAAATAAAAAAAAAAGACAATTGTATCGCTAAAAGTTGTTTTTTATTTTTACTTTTACACGCGCAACTGTTAAGATGCGTTTGCTGAGTGACCATAGCTTATTATAAATGTTAGAAGAAACCTTCCAATGAACGCACTTCCATAGCGTCATACAGTTGTTAGCTAATCATGGGAACTCAACGAGGCCATCGGCGTTTTAGTCTTCGCGTACGCGGTAATTGATTTTCTGCTAAGGCTGATATTAGAGCATTACTATTGTAGGCCAACATGTTTGTGAAATTTTTTATATCTGGTCTTGACAACCTCTGCGACAAGCGATATGTTTAGATCTCGATGAATTATTTTATTCGAAACGAACCATGGAGCATTAATTATCTTTCTTAATATTTCGAATTGTACACTTTGGATACGATTCGTGTTTTGATGATTTACAGCAACCCCATAATTCGGATCCATACAGCCAAATGGGTTTTAGTAAGTTGTTATATAGAAGGACTTTGCTTGTAGCGTTTAATTTGGATCGGTGATCAAGTAGCCGCAGTGAAAGTTATATTATGCCAATATGTAACGTTGATAAAACAAAACGCTTATTACGTGTGCAGTCTAAATTTCTCATTATTACGCGTATCATTTTGTTCATTTATTAACTGCAAACGGATATCATTTATAGGTACATTTCAATAATTCTCGAATACATATTGAATATACTGAAATTTATTATAATGCATATAAAATACAAATATGTGTATAATGCGATTTTAAAAATTACAGCACATATATAACCTTTACAAAGTCATTCAGTTTTATCATCTCAAATAATATTAATATGCTTAATTCTAGTTGAGATCGACTCCAAAGTACGACGTCTATACGTACAGACGTTCACAGTCATGCACAATACGGTCATAACAAAACATTTCGTATACATATAATCTGACAGTGTGGAATGTAGTGATTTAAAAATAATAATAATAAAAAAAGTAATTAAAATCGTTAAATTTTTATATATAAAAGGACTACAAAGCTTTTCGATTATTAAACCCTTATCGATATAATATATATATATATATATATATATATATATATATATATATATATATACATATATATATATATATATATATATATATATATATATATATGTATGTATATATATATGTATATATATATATATATATATATATATATATATATATGTATATATATATATATATGTATATATATATGTATATATATATATATATATATATATATATATATATATAAAAGAAAATGTAATACAATACTTAATTTATATGTACAATATTATAAAAAATAGCACAGTGAAATTCGTGTTGCATTTTAATCGCTTCGAATGTGGAATTTTACGACAAGTTGAATCTTTTTTAAATAGATTTCCTTCAAGTAAGCGTTAAGATTTATTTGGATGATTAATCCTGTTACAATATCGTGACGTTTATTCGATTATACACGTATTGATAATTTCATTATTGTCACCGATATAATTTTATTATTGTTAAGGTTACAAACGTTTATTGCAATTGACATAATTTCCTAATGATTAACCAGAATTCAGGATATTAATAATAATAATAATTATTATTATTATTGTGTTGGCGTGAGAACATACGCTTATTAGTAATAAATATGTTGAGGTAACGCAATGCTGGCACGATCTATTTTAAGTAGCAGCCGATAATAAATCGAACCTTTTGTCGTAGTAAGTGCGTGTTATATTCGTAAAATACGCATTTTTTTGTGCGTATGTGTTTGCGTATATTTAGAAGTAATAGTGTAACAGTAAAAATTGAATTTAATTAGAAAAAGCCTTGCTCCGTCCTTTCAATTTCCGGGAAAATTGAACATTACTAGCCCGGCTATTTGTAGCCGACTTTACTTGTAACACGGTTTTATTTATAAGCGTTATTACCGGTCTAAAAATAATAATTGCGAGCGTTCGTTTTCATCAAACGAATTGTTTAACCTTTCAAGAAATAAACGAACGAATAAATAAATTAATAAATTAATAAATAAATTAATAAATTAATAAATAAATAATAATTTAATAAATAAATAAATGAACGCCAGATTAAAGACTGTTATTTATTTACGAATTTTCCGCACGATTGTGTACGTTTTCTACTGATAGTATTAATAGGGTCGCTTTTTTAGATGCTCCTTTTGCTGAAAATGAGGTAGCCTATATTTTAAATAGGGGAAAACTCAACAACGCCACGTCACGATGGTGTTTCCTTGAAGCGCTAAAAAAATTATCGGAGAATTTTTAATTATCGGAGAATTTTTTTACCGTCTTCGTTGGGGTTTTTTAATGAAGTTTAGCAATCTATTCTAAATTCTCTGATGATTATCGTCCCTATACCTAAGAGAATCATTTAGACTAATTTTCTTAACCTCCTGTTTTAGGAAAATTTGTCAATTACAGCACATTGCTGCTCAACTGGTGGTTTGGACATAGTGAAATTCTTCCAGC
This sequence comes from Coronaproctus castanopsis, assembly GCA_032883995.1. Classification (NCBI taxonomy): domain Eukaryota; kingdom Metazoa; phylum Arthropoda; class Insecta; order Hemiptera; family Monophlebidae; genus Coronaproctus; species Coronaproctus castanopsis. Next base: position 99,652,631 of record CM065053.1, read on the forward strand.
TAATTACGACTTTCGTAATAACTAAGGCACATTGGACACCGCGTGGTTGATTTACTAGGTAATATATATATAATAAATGTTGAATATATTGGGGAGTAGTGATTTTATTGATTATAAACCAAACAAAATATAACACCGTTTAATCACTAAAAGTTTTTTTATTGCGCAGCTTTTCGACAATTACGTCATTTTCAAGCACGCGCAAATAAATATTACATCCAATATTTATTTGCGCGTACTTTAAAATGACGTAATTGTCGAAAAGCTGCGCAATAAAAAAACTGTTAGTGATTAAACGGTGTTATATTTTGTTTAGTTTATAATATATATAATAGTCTCGTTAATAATCAGCTTAATATTACCGTTTTTCTGACTATTACGAACACCTATAATAATACATACTTCGCAACATAAACTATTTTCCATAGCCATTTCAGAGTATTGTTGCCACTTTATTGGTAATTTTTACAACCGTTATATTCTAAATTGTCGACCAGTTATCAACCAGTGGTATACAGGTCACCACTTAGCCTGATTTTTTTGTAATTTATACACTTCAAAACTAGTAGCCTTTGTTCTTCAAGATTCTCCTTTATATGGATGATATTACGGTTTCTATTAACAATAAAATATTCTTCGATGACGTATATAACATTAATAGTGATATAGCATTAATTGAACGAGTACTTAATAAGTTAAGATTAACTCACAGTGTTCAGAAATGTATGGCTGTGGATTACAGCGTCAATAATTTCCCAATTACGATTGAAAATTGCGACATTTTCTTTTGCTCATCAATTCGGTATTTACGTATTACTTTCGATGCGCGTTTAACATGGCGACTACATATCGATAATTTACTTACACTATTAATCGTGAAATAATATTTTACATAATCTATACAATACTCGTCGGGATAGTATCCTTTCATACACTTAACTTTTCATAAATTATTAATTCGGTCTAAAATTATGGCTGTATGTTTTACGGACCGGCATCTGCATAATTATTAAATAAGCTCGATCGTGTTCAAAACAAGTGTGTTAGGCTCTGTGTGGGTGCGGTTAGAAGCACTCCGATACCGGCCTTAATGGCAGAGTGTAAGATTCCTGCTTTAGAATTGAGACACTAGAACTTTCGATTAGTAGGTTGAACGTAAACGCATTCCGCTATATAGTTCATTACATTAAATTTACTCCAACTGGCGTTTTTCAAATAATAAGATGTGTCTTTTGTTATACCTAGATTAGAAGAATTTTAGGCACAGATTATGCGAATTCATACGCCTTTCCCCAATTAATATTGCCGTATTCATACAATTTTTCCAATAAAAATGACATATCCTTCCTTTCCTGAGAGTTACGTCCTTTATCCTCCTGCACTACTCCGTGCTACATTCAATGAATTATCTTTGAGAATTTCCGTACGCACACCTTTATTTATACAGATGGATATCATAGTCGACTCAGGGAACAGGGGCAGCAGTGTTCAACCCATCTCTTAATATTAGTAAAGTTACCTCATTATAACCGCCTCAAAAAGCATTTCGAAGGCTAGGGAAAATAAATGAAACGAGTCATTGATCTCATCGTCGTGTTAAAAATTAATCAGCTGGAATGCTTGCGTATATTTGTGTCTTTCTTAACCGATACATCGAGAAATCTCCGGCAATAAAATTGTGGATTCATTAACTAAAGCGGAGGAGTCTTCTAATTCTCTTTAGTTTCTGCACATAATATTATACATTTCATCCGGAACATAGAAAACTTTGGGAACAGAAGTACTTGGGGAACATACAGCAGTCACTCCTCACTCAGTATTATAAATTACAACCGTTTTTTTCTAAATTTCCATCATGATTATACTTTTTTAAAAACATTAAGCATAATGGAATAGTGCATCCTTGTACAACTTAGAGAAACTCCTTACAGCCCTCTCCATACTAGGCATGCGATTTGAATTTCAGATCATGATTTCTTCGAATGTCCTTGTTTAATAATATTATGTTCTGAACAATATTTTAAATTATTACACTCATCGTGTAACAATCCTCCACATAATGTATTGTCTATTCTGAGAATTTACATCTGTTTCCGGGTTGTCCACGTTTACAGAAATATGAGTTAGTTCCTATGAACAGTGTCACTTTTTATAGCTTGTAAAGGCATCCTATTTAATAAAAGAAAGAAAAATAGATATTTACGTAAAGTATAGATTGATAGACATGCAAATTGATTTTTTAATTAAATAATTTATTTTTCAAAATTTATTATTATGTAAATTACCTTTTTCTTTTTTTTTTGTTAATATTGGATTTTTCTCTTTGGCGAGGCCATTTAAGCTTAATCAGGGAGGTTGCCCCTTATAATTTGTCATAATTAATAATCGGAAACTTCTCACGTACATTCACATTTACCAGGGTTATGTACTATTGCTACAATGGCTGTCGCAAGCATTAAAATTATATTTCAGTTAAAAAGTGACATTACATTTACAATATACACGCGATTCGGAGAATCAATACAGAATATTTACAGTTGAAATCCACAATAATTATCTATATAACTAGACATCTCGATACAAACACCCATGCACATACACACGGAGACCCACAATGTATATATGGTCCGACTATTAAGTGACGAGGCTTGTATTCTTAAATCTAGGTAGGTGGAAAGCAAATTTTTGGTAATTTTCAGCGATTAGTTGTTTGTTTAGTTTTAGGTTTTTGTTGAAGTGTTTTATGGTTTTGTAGATTGGGCATTCGAAAATAATATGTTCTACCGTTTCAACCCGCGGGAGTATTTGTACTTTTTTTTTAAAGCCAAAACAACATAAATACTCGACAATTGCCCCATAGGCAGAATGTTACATATAAAAGACAGACAAATAAAGTATATATTCTTTATTGTCACACAAATTGATTTTAGGTTATAAAGCGATTACTACTCATTCTACATACAAATTAAAATAAACTAAACGCTAACGCTAACAAATGAGTTATAAAATAGAGAGGCAAATAACTAAACTAAGACATATAAGGATAATTATACATGAATGTAAAAATTACAAAATAATATTAGATTTATATATATATAAGAGGCCATATTAACACAGAAGGATTATTTAAGTATAATAGGAGGTATGCAATAGAGTACATAGGAAAGATACCTAACTGTAGTAATATCTTGATTAAGGCTTCTCTATGTGCACTATATAGATTGCATGAAAAAATGACATGATTAATGTCTGCTGTCGAACCGCAGTCCAATGGGGGCTGACAGGTACTGGAACTAACCAGCCCTATCCGGTGGAGATAGCTGGGCAGCAGATTATGTCCTGACCTAATACGAATTAAAATGGAAAAAAATTTACGGATCAGTATTGTTAGAAAGAGAGATTGTTTGGGTAAACTTGTTTGAATTTGTTTATAGAAATTATTCTGAGTAGCACAAAACATGGAGCTCCAGCGATGAAACAGATCTGCCTTTGGAGACGCAGCTAAACATCGTGTAGGAATCACAGGGATCAGTAGGCCTCTAGAGGCCCCCATCTAATTTATCTGGATACAGTAATATTCGCAAGACCATATCACGTGAAGAATGATTAGTAGTAACCTTGAGGTAAGAGAATAAAAACAGCAAGATTACTACTAATCCTTAAAAATATCATTCAAACGTAAGAAATATCCTAACGACTAACTTGCGTTTGGTGTGAGCGCTCTCAACCACTTCAAAGAATTGGGATCGTTCGTTCGTTTTCGTACGGTGATCGCATGAGTGATTTAAGTACGAACACGGTTGCAATGTGAGCTCCGCCTTAGACGTTCCCCACCGGTTTGAATGATTGGAGAGGTAATTTGGAGTGTCATTTGTTGAATGACATATCCCATTCTGTCATGACCCATATCCTAGTTGCTTACATCAGCTAAATTGAAATTTATATATATTTTTAAATAACTATACACACATACACACACGCGCACATATGATCTAAAAACGATCCCATTTTCTATTTCATTTCCTTCGATAAAAAGCGCCCCGAGCCCATTTGCCCGGACTACACGTAAGTTAATACTTCTGTTAATAGTCGTCTTTACCTCATCAGTATTCTTTAGTATCCGATCTGTCAGCCTTCTCGACTGTCCACAGAACAAGCAGTATATAGAGTGATTTAATAGGCATGTGTTCAGGCCGATTTTTGTCCATGTTTCTGTCTCCGTATAGAAAAACTAGAAATATTAAATACCACTCGAATGAACTAATTTTAACTGTTCCGTTTATCATTTGATCGCGCAAAATTTTTATTAAACATCTCACGGGACTTTTGCCCTTCGAGCTACAACACACCGTTGTTATATTATTATCGATACTTATTTATAAAATAATGAAAAACGTTTTGTACGTGCGTTTAATATTTTATACGTGGCTTTGTGAAAATTATAAGGAAAATAAATAAATATTTTATTAGTTGAATAACAAAGTGTATTCAAAATTACGAGTGAAATAATAATATATTATTGAAAAATTAAACAACCAAGACAATTTCAAAATTACACAAACTATAATAGAAACGGTACATCACTAGCTCCTAAATATAAAAACAAGAAGAGAATATGTTGTGGAAATATAATGTCACTCGCAGGAACAAACGATACGATAACTCATTTGTGTTTTCCGCCCAAATTGTGCTGGCACATATAAACTTAAGGACAAGAAAAACTTGAGAGTAGAAAAATGGATCGGTACACGTCGACGTTTTCGCCCAAGTATTCACATAAGGTGGCATCGTTCTATCCTGCATCTCGTTTAACAGCTGCACTTTTGTTCGTGTCACATCTATGTTTACTCCGTGGTTATATACGTGCTCGTTAACCGAATATAATTAGTGGCCTTTAATCTGTAATTCCTAAATTGCCGAAATACAACTTCGTTCATTATGAAATAAATTAAAAAGGGAGTATACAGTTCGAGATGTATTCAATCTTAGTTTTCGAAAGCTCTATAAACGCAACGCGAATGTTACTGGTAGTTCGGTGATTTTAAAATTTTTTAACCATTTCAGTTTAATCTACTAAAATTAGTTTCACGAATATAAATTACTGATTGTAAATAAATAAACAGATACACTAATAAGCAATGTTCAAACGTATTTAACGTCTTCCATTTGATTTATGCGACGGCTCAAGTTCAATTGATTCCTGTCCATTTCTTAACACTGTCCGCAACATAGCCATCGGCTTTCATTGCGCTTAGCTTGTTACAAGTTTATAATCATGAAGTCTAATATCCAGAATAATTCTTTCATTTGTTGTTTATTTTATTATTCAAATTGTTCCTTTAAACAGATTGTATATTTCGGCTCCACGTGTTAGGATCGCCAACACACACTGATTATATAGTTTACCTTTCATATATAAAATTTAGATTGTGGAATGTAGTGATTTTTTATACTTGATTACAAAAAACAGTTAAAATCACTAAACTTTATTTATTAAGCAAAGCTTTTCGACAACTACGCCATTATCAAGCTATATATAAATAAAATTAAATATATAAAAACATAAAATATTAATTTAAATCTAAGTTCACAATTTTTACACAATAAATGAATTATAAATACTTCATATATATATATATATATATATATATATATATATATATATATATATATATATATAATATATATAGTACACTGTTATTTTTTAATTAATTTTCTCATAATGTACTTTCAGAAGTACAATAAAATTTTTATACAGTTGAAAAAATTTCAAAGTATTATAACAACAAATACGAGATAATGTATGCAACATGCGATAATAGAAACCACCTCATAAATTACGGAGAAAACCTGGACCTGTCAGCTTGATGTAGAAATTGTCCGCTATTAGCAATGTTTTATATATATACTGTTATAGTTGACGAGATAGATAATTGTTTCACAAAACTATGAGAATTTACACAATGTTACGTCTAAATTCAAAGTTCGCTATGTTGAAAACAGCTTTACCTGAATAGACTGACTGCTAGAATGACGATGACGACGGCTATAATGTAGATGACGTCAATATGGAATAGCCGGTAAAAATATGAACTCAGCGAGAATAATGTAAATTCCTAGCAAACACGAGATTATAGATAGATTCCTTTTTATGGTCTAAACGCGTATTGTAACTTTATTTTTATACGTGTATAACGGTTATTATCGTGAGAAAATGATTAGCCGACATTTTCCGGGATGTTTTAATCGGTATAACGAATACATTATAGAAATAAAATCTAACTAGACGTAATGTCGGACAGATCATTTATACGTACGGTACACGGCTGATGTTGTCGGTTTGACAATTCCTTTTAAGTATTGATAATAATAGCATAAAAATATGCGACATATGCCTGAAATTAAATTGAATTGAATTAACCTTAACACAATACCACGATTACTCTAGCCAGGATTTAGACAAATGTCGCCAAACGTTTTCTTCGAAAAGCGGATTACCTTGTGACGAACACATTCGCATATCTTCCGTTATAATTTTTATTATTATTATTATTATGTAGCGGTATTGGTAGCAGAATTTTATTTATTACGTTCAATTCGTTAGTCTATCATTTAAAAATTGTTATCCATATTCTAGTTGTTTTATTATCTTTTCTGTAATGTAAACAATTTCGTTAATCGTTCGGAACTTGAGGATTTCACGAAAATGTAAATTGCATTTCTTAAGTGGGATTTTTTTGTGCATACGATACATACAATAAACCCAGTCGGTCGACGGTTATCCAGCAGGTCCGTGTGTGTGTGTCTGTTGACGAGGATTTTACGATCATGAACTAGTATCACCACTAAACAGTGAAACTTCCAATGATCAAAAGTTTGTTCCATTAATCTAACTGGTCAACATTGCTATAAGAGAATTTCGGTGGTGATCTAGCGTCGACGCAGTTAGTTCCCCGTCTCATACGTACTTTATATTAAATTTTATATATGCAAACTAGCTTAACTAGCAAGCTACTGTCATGAGGATACGTATATTTTACTACTATGATTACGAGCTTACAATTTAATTACGTACACGTTTTTATTATTTTACGCATGTAGTTTATTGGTCTATAATAGAGACTTCGTTCTGCGTTATATATGTAATATTGTCAGACGTCTGTATATATGTAAGTAGAAATTGGGCGCACCACATCGATAATAAAAAAAAAATTAAATAAAAAGAAATAGCATAAAAAGACAAAAACAATAATCTAGTTTCCAAAGTTTAGAATAATGGATTATATTTAAATTTTATATATATCCAAAAGAATAAAATATATATATATATATATATATATATATATATATATATACAACCGAAAGAGTAAAGGAATGCGCATCTATCTGTCATGGTTATATCCAGTCTAAACAGTATTTTCTCAATATCCTAGATGAAGGTTAAAAAAAACCTAATATATATATATATATATATGCTGTACTTGTCTGTAGGATGGTGGCACGCACACTGTTCTTATCTTTAGCTGTCTATCCGCGGAAATGCAAGATACCATCTGTGTACAAAGAAATGGTGTACACCGCTCTGGAAGATAATAAAGAAAGAAAGTAAATCAGATTTATCTGCGTACGTAAATCACCGTCGGAGAAGATGAGAATCGCTGATGATTTTATGAAGATATTCTTATTATTATACGTTTATGCCTTTAATTGGTTCGACGATATATTCAGATTAACGGATTGGTCCAATCACGTTCCTTCTATATAGAATGACGACGTTATTATTTTATTATCGTTAAATAAGATCATATTTAATATCGGAGGAATCGTTCTTTATTATTATTATTATTATTATTTATTATCATTATCATCGTTTATTATTTGGTTAATAAACAAAAAAAAAAAAGTAAACGGCTACCGCGTTACAATGGACGATACATGTGCTGGTAAAGAAAATGCCGATGCACACCGGGTGGGGGGTGGGGGTTTAGTATAAATATATGTAAAACGTATTTTTGGCCTTTTACGTGTATATTTTAATATAGGTAATTTCGGATATAAATATACGCATATTATGCCGCGCGTTTGTCAGCGTGTATTTATTATAATTACACAGCATAAAGTCGGAAGGCACGTATTCAGAGTCTCCTCATTGTTCCGTAATAAGTATTGCATAATGATGTAGACCTATCCATTTATCCGTTTTTAATCTGAAAAAACACACACACACTATGCATATAGTTTTTGTTATAGTTTTTGTGTGCGTATGAATTTTATATATATATATATATATATATGAGCGGATGGTATACATTTTATATATCAAAGCAAAGTAAGTTTCCTTCAGACGAAACGTGATGTAATGCGAAACTAGAATACTTTTATTGTACTAATTTAAAGTATTCCATTCCTATTCTGTATAATACTGATATGACATTTATTTTGTTTTAGCATTATCGTCGTTATGGCAATAATAATAATTTGAAAAGTTTGGAATGTAGTTATTAAATAAATAAAAAAATTAAATTTAATCGTAGTTTTTAAATATTTAAGTATTGTATTAATATCGCTATAATTAAGTATATATAGAAAAGATGGAAAAGTCCTGGAAGAAGGAAAACTGATTGGCTGCAAAATATTATAAGCTGGACAAACAAAGTCTGCAGCAATTACTGACACATGCAAGACAGCGCAAAGTCTGATCGACCGAGATTAGTGGTAGCCTACGCTCTGTGAACAGCACGATGATGATGATTTTATTCTTAACATATTATATAATTCCTTTAATCAGGTTTTATCATTTGAAAAGTTTGGAATAAAATGATTTTTTTTTTTAAAAGTAAACAAAAAAAGGAGGGAGAAAGTCCGTAGAATGGTTAACGATGTTAATAAAGTATTTTGGGGGGGGGAACTATTGTATCCCGTTATTTCTCGATATTAGATAAGTTAAAGTTAAAAAATATTTTTCTTATCAAATGTACACTCTCTTAAAATCGTATCTCCACGAAAGGCATTTTCGAGTACGATATGAAGCAGGAGTCTTTATGAAATTAAGTCGGGAGTGTCTGGAGAGAGTGTTTTGGGTCCTTGTACCTTCTATTTACAGCTGACTTGCTAACATGTCAAAATACTATTACTACTACATTCGCATACTATCTCTAAATCATGATTCGGTAGAAACAAATCGACTATTGCAGCAGAATGTAAAGGAGAACGGGAAATGGACTAAGAAATAACAAATAAATCTTAACGAAAGAAAATCGAATTATTCACGAGATGCAAACGTAATTCAGGACAAACGATAAAGCACTGTCAACCGTTGAATGTGTAGAATACCTTGGCACGCATCTTAAATTATTATTACGTAAAATTATTTCCAAGTTAGTGTGATCATATGGAATGTGAGAAAAAATCGAATAAATTATTATTACGCAAAATTATTTCCAATTTAGTGTGATCATATGGAATGTGAGGGAAAACTCGAGCATATCTAAGATCGAAACGGTTCCGGTTAAAGAACGATCAATGCATCGTAGTGTATAAGAAATGACGATATGTGTAAGTACAAATTGATACTGCGAAAGATGTAATAAGAACATACAGTGAAACGTATGCACATCGCTTAAGGTCACATCTAAATCCGCTAGAAGCGGGTTTAATTTGAGATGACGCGTAACAAACACGCCGATTAAAAAGTGAAATACCTTTAGGAATATTATAATAATTAAAAGTCGATTCTTACAGGAGAACGCCTTAAAATTAAACAAAATGAATATATGTGTGTCATAAATTATATTTAACGCTAACTTTATCAGATTTAAAAAAAAAAAACATTTAAAAAAAAATGTATTTCCGTATAGAGGTCACCGCGACTAAAAAGGTTATTCAACTCCTCGTCCAGTTTTATGTTTAGTATATAACATTTAATTCTCCTTGTACGTGAGAGTTAATAATAGTACTGAATCGAGTAGAGTTAGGTGTATAAATGATTGAACCGAACGTATATTCTCAATTATTTACAGCGATCACGCGTCAGATATCTAAATTATGAAAATATTCCGAATCATTTTATTCGTTAATCGGCTATAATGGGATAAATCTAAGTTTTCCATCGTCGTTAAAAACAAGGACATTTCTATCGACTAATACTATTATTAATATATATTACGTGGCGTTATGAAATTCTATTTTATATATATATATATATATATATATATATATATATATATATATATATATATATAATAGTTTAAGTTTAACGTCGTTCATAGCCAAAAATGGTCACTACTGCCACCGCAAATTTTAAGAGCTACAAAGGTAACGGTAAAGGGGGAAATAGATAATTCACGTCAACCGGCAATCACAATCCTACGCTCCTAACTTGTGACAAGTTCAAGAACCGTTTTTATTTCTTCAAAATCACTTATAAGACAATAACTATAATAACAATAATAATAATAATAATAATTTTAACGATGAAGATGATGATGACATCTGTCGTATTGAACTTATTTTACATATGAAAGAAACTTGTACCGACGTGGACAAGTATATCGCTCGCGGCGGCGAATCATCATCTTCCATTTAAGATTTATAAGAAGGTTTTCATCATTTAGCGTGATCGCGCTCACCCAAAATGTAGCGACAATTGAAATGTTACGACAACTGAATGCTTTATATTAAACCTTTTTTTTTTTTTTGAGGAGTTCCACTTATAGTTCTCATTAATATTATGATTATAATGTTTTTTTGCTTTGTGTTTTTTTTTTGTTTTCCGCGCTATGTACAGCAGCGAAGCTAGGAGCGCGGCCAGCAAATTAAAATTTTGTTAAACAGGTTTACCGACCTAAGCTTAACAAGAAAGGATGAAACGGATGGGGAATCTTGGACCAGAATTGATGAAATATTTAAGGAAGAAGGTTTTGGGATTTTTGGACATTCTGTTAGGAGGTGGTGAATTGTAATCGGAACGTCGCATCTATCACAGGTTGATGGGACTAATTTTTGGAATATGTGTCCATGTGTAAGTTGCGCATGACCGATCTGGAGTCGACACAGCACCACCTGATCCCTTCGGTCTTCAGGTTGAAACTTCCATTCGCGAACTGACGGTTTTATTGTGTGCAGGTGTGATGTACTCTGTTGTTCCGTCCATCTTTTTTGCCACAACATATAAAATAGGCCCTTGGTTTCTTTCTTGATATCACTGAGTGGAATCTTAATAGGCAGTGCTGGACGCATTTTGGAAGCTTCTTTTGCTGCTAGATCGGCCATATGATTTCCTGGTATGTTTGCGTGGCCCGGAATCCATACGAAGCTTATCGCCGTTTGACAGTTCTGTACGATTGTATTTATGGAGTTTGCGATCGGATGATTTGATTTCCGTTGAATGTGATGTAAAGCTGCCATGGAGTCCATCGTTAAAATGTGATGGTAGGATTTTACCGCGTGTTCCGACGCTAGTAGGATTCCGTACAGTTCTGCGGACAGAGCGGAGAATAACAGTGGAAGTGAAGCTGAAAAGATCACATTTCGATTAAAGTCCACTGCGCAACCAGCGGATTCTGCGGAACTTGTACCGTCGGAGTAGTATATCTTTTTCCGTTGGGGGAGATAATAAATTGTGGACGATGGCAAAGTGAGAGTGCTTTTTTGGGAGCAGTGTAAAATCGAATGCGGCGTCTTTCGAAGTCCATGGGGGAAGGATTTTTGTAGGGTTGCTTTCTATGTTGTATAACTCATCAGCTTCTGATAGATCGGTATGAATTGATTTCGTAGTATCGGATATGATTCTTTTCACTCTCGAACCTAGTAATCTGGTTTCAGATGTACTCTGAAGAGATCGTTTTATACTGTTAGTTGCTGGGAGCTCTGGATTTGCAATCGTGCGTAACAGAAGATTTACCGTAAGGTGATCCCGTCGAAGCGATGGAGGCCATTCTGAGACTTCGCAGTAGAGGCTTGATATTGGGGATGTTCTGAGCGCGCCTGTAATTAATCGAAGCGAGGAATTGTGGATAGTATCTAGTTTTGAGAAGTCTCTCTTGGATGCTATGGAAAAGAGGGGAATTTCATATTCGCATTTTGAGCGAATTTAAGAGCGGTATATCATTAACAGTGAAGAACGGTGAGCTCCATACGATGTGTGTGCCAATTTTTTTAGTAAATTTAATTTGGTTGTGCATGACTTCGTCAGTTGATTTATGTGCTCTCTCGTTATCGAAGAAAAGGCCCAAGTAGCGAATATGAGATGTAGTTTGAATGGGTGTGTTGTTTAGTAGGATATGTATGTTACTTTTACAGGATTTGATTCTACAGAAGTGAACAGCTTTTGTTTTTTCCGAAGAAAACGTCCAACCACTGTTTTGCGCTCTTGCTGTAATTTTATTGATTCCTTCCTGAATGATGTGTTCGCCATGTTCTATGTTTGCACATGTTATGAAGACTACTAAGTCATCGGCAAAAAGTCCCGTTTTAATTGGGAGTTTAACGTCTTCGATGATATCGTTGATGGCTATATCGAATAGAGTCGGACTAAGAACTGAGCCTGTGGAACTCCATTTTGCAGTTGTTTAGCTTCCGACACTCTATTTTTAATCTTCACTTTAAGGAGACGATCTGCTAAGAAATTTGCGACGAAAAGTGGAAGTCGACCCTTGAAGCCCCAGTTGTACATGGTAGTCAGTATTTTTTGCTTCGTTGTGGTGTCGATGGACCTCAGGTAAATGCGTAATTTTCCTGAAATTCTTAAATTATCTTATCCGTATCTAGGGCGATTCTTCATTTAATAAAATGTATAATTGCGTATACGGGGTGGAAACTCCGTATTTCAGTTAAGTCTGGAACGGCATATAGATGGGTAAATTCTTTTCGAATGACAGGCTTGGATATATATATATATATATGGGGATATTTGCTGCGATATGAATTTACATGACTTTTTTATATATAAATATTATGTATAGATGTTATTTTTTCATTTGACGCAACAGCGCAACTCTTTAATTTTTAATCGTATAGCTCACAGCTCGTTCGCGCATATGTGGACAGGAATTTAGTGATAATGTATTTTATTTTTCTTTTAGAATGAGCAAAATATATACCACCGCGCGTACTACTACACACGCACGCCTTATTACTCGTGAGCAGGTATGAGCGCATATGCGAGTGTATATGTCGATTTATTTTAGATTTATGTACTTGTACTACCTTCATTTATTACTAGATTATTGCGCATCGATGGATGTATATTTCATTATCAATATTGTATATACTTGTATGTAATCCAAACATGCGCGTATGTGTAAATATTTGCAGTAAATAATTGTAAATACGTTAGAAAATTTGTAATATTTAAATAAATTTGATCTGATTTGAATTATAAACAAAATCGAGCGCGATATTTCCCCCCCAATTACGAAATATTTTAACGGTTAATTTAATACTCTAACGCTATTAATTAAAGAAAATATATAACCGATTATACGCTTTGAAAATGTAATAATTATTATTTAAATCTCTCGATTAGTTTTATATTATACAAAAAAAATATATAATTAAAACATGTTCTACGTAAAATGTATTGAACTCAATAATCGATGGGAAAATTTTATTAAATATCGAGCGTAAAAAAATATTCCGAAAATAAATTTTCTCGAATATTTAATTTTAGTTTAACTAATGAAAATTATTAAAATAGTCAATCTTGATTATAATCTTAAAAGTTTAATACGTCGAGTATCGTTACCGTATGACGGAAGAAAGAAAAACACATCCTAGCTTGTTTTTATTACTGGCCGAGATAAAAATAAAAAATAAAATAATAATAAAAATAAAAAAATGAAATCGGTATTTAATAACGTTACACTAAAAGAGATAAAAGGCTTGCACCGTTACGGTTATAAAAATATAATACATTTTTATTCGGAGTATATTTTAGACATTAAAAACAGAAAACTTCAGAAAAACATTCAAGTATTGAACAATCATCGAATTATTAATAAATGAATAAATAAATAAATAATAAGGAAATAAGAATAGTGGAAAGAAATTAAGACTTCGTCTCACATATACATATATATATATATATATATATATATATATATATATATATATATATATATATATATATATGCGGGGCAAAATATACGTCCGGAATCTCACTAAGGCGATTTATCAGATAATTTTTTTTATTTTTTAATTTATTATTTTTAATTTAAGTAAAACATCCACATTTGTAGTTTGGAAGTCTTAATAAAACTCGTAAACTCGGTTCTACGTTTAATTAAGATCGAAATAAACTTCGGTCGTAATACGTACCAACTTCTGTAATAATTGATGTACGTAATTAATTGCGATAATTAGGACGACGTTAAAATTAATTTTTTTTACATTCTGTATCTTTAACGAAGTATCGGTTACATTTAACATTTTCGTGAGTTAACAAAGGTCTCCCTCTCTCTTCCTTCGCCTGCCCATAAAAATCAGCATTCATATATATATATATATATACATATAATAAATTATAATAATTTTAATTGGTCAGTCAGTATATAATTGTTCAACAGGTAGTTTTCTGACAATTACGGTCAATTACGAAGGTCAGTTCTAAAAATTACTCGTAAAATGTACATGTATGTATCGTACGTATGTAATCGATACTTTATTACCTGAGCATAGTTTACGGAGGTGGGTACAAAAAAAATACCGACATGAAACCTAATTCAATATATGTGTGTGTGTGTGTCTTTCTACATGTAAATTTATATACGTAATAGAAGTACTAATAAATTAATTAGAATGAGAAATTAAACTTGCATAATATTATGAATTATTCTCATAATGGGGGGTATTAAAATTATTCAGGCACATGCTGCATATTGGTCATTCAAAACAGTCATGTAAAATAACAACGAACTGACTACAATGTGAAACATATATTGTTTTTTAGAAAAGCAAAGAAATTGTCATTTGCGGAATGTGAATGTAAGTTGGATAATTGCGACTAATGGCATAAATATCATAGGGTGACTTGTACAATATATATATATATATTAATGATTATCACAAGGTTAGGTAAGGTTAGGTAAGGTTAGGTTAGGTTATATATTTTCCATCTATTCATGTATCTCGGCCAGAACGTCGTGAAATTACGAATTTCCAATCCTTTCAACCTTGCTCGCCATACGTCCCTATTTTCTGCCAGTCTTATAGCTTGCTGGAGCGATGTCCGTAGTTAACTATTTTATTATATCTGTATCGTCTCTTCAAGAATTAATTTTTTGTTCCAGGGTATCACGTGTCCGAAATACCTCGCTATGAGCTGCATTACTATATCTCGTCGGCATAGATCCGATTCTATATCGTTCAACACAGAGAGTTTGGTTCGTTTTTTCAGATTCGCAATATTTGTCGCCAGCAGAACATCCCAAAATCATCAATTCGCCGCATATCGGCTGCATTTAATGTCTAGCATCCCGCAACGTATATAAAAAAAAACAAAAAACGAGGAGACTACGGTATTCAATAGGCGTACTTTCGTACTCAGTGAGATATCGTACCTTTTTCATATATTTTATAATTGCCCAGTGCCAATATTTTCATCCGTAGATGATCCAGCATGTTCGGTTATTAGAGATCCCAAGTATATAAATTTATCAACCACTTGTATCGTGTCCAGGTTTTATACGTTATGCCGATTACAGTTATTCTTTTCGGTAAACATTATCCGGTTTATTATTAATCCAGCTTGTTTACTTGTGCCTTTTTAGATTTATTATGGATTTTTACTTTTCTGATGTTGTTGTCGTATAAACGCTTTGATGAAAGTTATTAAACATCACGATACACCGATTTAGTCTAATATCCGCCATAATGTCCTACATCGTACGCGGGCGAAGTCTTTTGAATAATCTATAAAGCCGATGTACGCTGAAATATTAAATTCGCGACATTTCTCAATTATGGATTTGTATATGTAACTCTCCTCCAGTATTCTATATACAAAATCTAAGTTCAAATCGTATCAGTGATACAAATGTTGCATGATAAAAGTTTCTTTTGACAACTAAAGTAATCACATCTAATCGATATATGAGTTTTAGCTAAGTCAAACCAGCCCCATATTGGTTTGCCCGAGAAATGTAACTTTATCAGTTCGCTATCAATCCTCGGTTTGACTAGAATCATTTAAGTGGCGTATATAAATAATCGCCATCGTCATCAGTGTTAGTGTGTTCGTTTCGAATATCGTAAAATTATCATGAATGGCAACTGATACGTGCAATCGATCCGTTAAATTTTCTTCTTATGTATAATTTAAAACCATTTTTTTTTCTTTTTTTACTGTTTCATTGACACCAATCACGGACAACGTATATTCTTAAAATCTAGACCGTATTTTACCGTATGAACGAAGTACTACCGTTAATCTACTTTATTAACTCTCTTGTCATCCGTAGTAATCACCTCCTCCGCTTTTACTCATTGCATTTTTTTTTATTATTATTAAGCGAAGAATGTTTAGTAAGCTGACGAGTCAATATCCTCTATTTATCATTTTCAGAACACGCAGTCACGCTCAAATGCGTTTAATATTTAGCACAATCACAGATAATAAAGTTGCTCGATTAATACGATAAATTATATCTGTCGCTTCGTTTTCGATAATCGGTGTTAAACGCGATGCTCCACCTCTCCGTTCCATCGTTAGAGGTTCCTCCGCGAGAGCGCGGACGAAAACATAACTCTCCTTTGGCTGATGGATTCATGTTGTAGGAATTAATTTGACAAGCGCACGCGAACCAAGTCTATATGATAATATAATAAAAAACTATTATCTTACGGTCGTTTTGTTGTTTGTATTTTAAAATAAGTGCTAACTCTTTACTGGAATCAACCTGAGGGTGTGTCGTATATCTTTGAATATATATATATGCATATATATGCATATATATATATATATATATATATATATATATATATATATATATATAATTTCAATCATATGAATATAAAAAAAAGAATGATATAAGATAAATTATTGCAATCAATCGCGCAAAATAGCACCATCCATTAGGTAGATCATTTAAAGAAAAGATCATTAGTGCAATTTTCAATCGTTCACGCTTTATCATTATAAACGCACTTCACGTTTGTCTAATGATGTGTCAAACTATTTTTCTACTCTATATAAATATTCAGCGCTGGCGAATATACGTATAATGCGACATTCCGCTATAATTCGATTAAATTCAATATATGTATATGTCAAGACGACCTATCCGTAATGCTGAAATCATTTATTCCAAGTGAATCCGGAGACTTAGCTTCAGTATCATGAAAGATTATTATTGTGCATTTTTATCGTTCATTGATAAGAAATGTGTATGATGTAGTTGATTTATATTATTAAAAAAAAAAACTTGAAACATGTGGTCGATATTTCCTTGATATAGGTAAATTACGTGATTTTGTACCGTATGTGTATAATGGTAAATAATACTGTGTGTGTGTGCGCGTATATATAACCGTAGTATTGTAACGCTCGATGAAATGTTAATTTAATTCTAAGTATCTAGTTACCTTAGATAAAAATCGACACTGTTTCAATTTGATTTGCTTGTTTGAGAAATGACAAATACAATTAAACAGAGAAAATAAATAGTTGCTGTTTTCACCCAAATTAGCGGACAAAGGTCAATAAAATGTTTAAATTTTGGAAAAGCTACCTCCATCCGATACGAAGAAGAATAACCTAACACCTCGATACTCGGTATTTTCTACTAACTATACATAATATATCTCGCTATATCTACGGAAAACCAGTTTGTGCCGAGCGTTAGCTAATATTGACCGCAAAGTTGCAGTTCATTTGGAACCCTTCAATCGCTGACGGAAAAACTTATGCCTTTCTGCCAAATACCGCATCTAGATTAAAACTACTAAAATTCGATATCAACTTCGACAGTGCACCGGTGTTGACTGGTCATGGCAAGTTTGGGTCGTATCTTTATAGGTTCCGGATTTTTCGTGATTTGGTCTGCACCTTTTGTACTGTAGGCGAGGTTGATGATGTTAAGCATACGTTATTTGTGTGTCCCTGTCGTGAGTTTGGCATTAATAGCGCAGAGAACTAGATAAAAGAGTAGTAAATTTCCTTACATATAACGAACAGGTTATGCAAATTAAGTTTTAAAATTTTTCTTCTTAGTGCTTAAGTCAATCGTCATCCATATATTAGCGTGAGCCACAGTTCGTCGTCTACTAATTAAAATTTTATAATTAGTTTTGTCTTAATATTTGTACCTGCATTGGTGACGGGATCTCTATTATTATTTTAAAACTTCCTTTTGTTTGTAGTGGGAGGGAGTTTTTAATGGGTAAAAATCCCACACGCTGATTCGGCTTGCTTGCAGTGCATGCTTGTTCCTTATTTTATCAGTGTCTTTTGAAGATCCCCGATTTCAAAAAAATCTACTGAAAATTGATCACACTGCATCGCCTCATGGCTACATTATAAATAAAATAGATCCACCATTGTGCGCTCGATGAATACGGACACCTTCAAAACTCCGACATTTATTTCTCGAATGTCCACAATACTCCGTATACGAATCTCAAAAGTTTAGCTGCAATTCATTAGAAGAAGTTTTATCCGATGACCCAACTGCAGTACAAACAGTTCCTCCATTTCTCCAAAATATAGACACGATCAACTCTCTCTATATATATATATATATATTACTTTCGGGTGCTCCTGGTCGTAGCAGCTGTACATGGTACCCGACAAAAAAAGAAAAAAGCGTTAACCGCGGATCTTTTAAAAATTATTATATAGCGAAATAATTTTTCGGTTTACATTTTGTCGTTATATTTTTCTTCGGGATTCTAACCGCCTGTTCTAATATGTGGTACTTTTCACTTTGGTAGGCGGGTTGCATAATCTTGAACCTTATAAATACGATAATAGTGGTTAAGAGTGATGGTATTTTAATATCAGAAAAGTAAATTTTGGAACTATATGACAACAAAATCTCAAGTAGGCTAACCGGATGAGATCAGTGTATAATGTACAGTAAACGGTAGTTCTTCGTTAGATTTATGTAGGTCGCATAAAAATGCGCTATTTTAGACGAATCTTTACTAATAATTGAAGACGGATCTCGTAAATTATAAACGGCGACGTATTGTGAACTACATTCTTGAGGTAAATAGTTTAAAGTAATTAAAAGTTAGGGAAATAAATTTAGCCTGATCTTTTTTCAAACATGTAAATTGTTGAACCCGTTTGAAGTGGTATGTACGTAGCGGATAATTAGGTGCTGGACGGATATTTCAACCCGAAAAAATTAATACAACATATTCTTCGGGAAAATAACGTTTAAATAAGTAATACTGATCAATATCGTATTGCGTTATATATTACACACGATATTCGTATTTAGAAACTTAGCAAATTGCGCGATTTTAGACATTTTAGTCTACGTTTTACCATATTCAGCAATTTTCTGTGTTTACGCGAACCTGCCGAAATTCACGAATAATAACATCCGCCTTCTTTAACTTTCGCTCTGAAACTATCGTACATTTGTTAACTGCAAATCATAGGTACGGATGGGATTGATTATAATCTGATAAATGGAATTTTCAGTGTATAAACTCGTGTTAAAATGATTGTAATTAATACAGTTGATCAGTTTTGGCCTTAATCTAATCATACTTAGCTATAATATTACGTTTTCAGATTATTGCATCTAGGTTTACCATGATACTCGCACCTGTTTACCATTAATATAGACAAGAAGTCGGACAAGGCGCGTAAGTAACATCATACCCAAAGTTATCTTGTCGAGTGCGTCTCGCAATTACCTTCAACTCGTCTGTTAGCAACAACTGTTTGTTAATGACGGAAGATATATTAATGAAGTTCGATCGCGGATGAGCGTTTACCAATCTACAGGCGATATTAAAAGATCGGAAAATAATTAGATGAATGAGAAGGAATTAGTGTTACGTAATGTCGATAGCAAAATATGCTTCGGGGGACACGTGACGCTAAACGCGGAAAATATCAATCGGTTAAACGCAATTCAGGCGTAGACGCTAGAGAAAATAAATAAAGAAATGCCTAACAAAAGTGCCGAATGCAGAATACGGTTCTCGTACATCAGAGAAGAAAAAGAAAGTACATAGCGCATAAAAACGAAGGGAGAGAGGAAGGTTTTTTATGCTTGCTCTAGAACGATGATGTCTCACCGAAAGGTAGACGATTGCAAATGATAAGAGTGCGACTTAGAAAAAAAGTTTAAGATATTAATACCGCGAGGAATAGAAGAATGTAAAACCAGATAGTAAATAAGTATGTTGGTACATGTAATCCTTAGGATACAAGGACGACACCACCAGGGTATATTATATATATATATAGGACGAAAGAAGAGTCGACAGTTTTTCGATGGCAAGACTCCATAGAATTCTACGGTCATAAAAACGTACTGATGAATCCGTGTCAATGGAAGTCAGTCTCGCACGAAAACTGTCGATAATCTTTATAATAAGAGTAATAAAATGATTCGTGTAAATAGTGCTGAAGCAGGAATGAATGTTACGGATCAAGGAAACAGCTATTAACGAAAAT
This sequence comes from Coronaproctus castanopsis, assembly GCA_032883995.1. NCBI lineage: Eukaryota > Metazoa > Arthropoda > Insecta > Hemiptera > Monophlebidae > Coronaproctus > Coronaproctus castanopsis. The sequence continues at coordinate 99,673,266 of CM065053.1, forward strand.
GGTTAACAGCCGATTCGGACCGTGGGTAAGATTTAAAAAAAAGAAGAACATTGAGAACAAGAAATCGATAAAAAAGTTATAATTCCGTATCAGGTGGTTACTTCGAAGTTTATCTTTAGATTTTAAGTAAACTTCCATTACCTTTTGATATGTTATTTATAAAATTAGTCATAATAAAATTTTTTTTATCACTAACTCGTGTGATTTTTATTTAACTTCAGTTCTCAATTAATTTCACGTATCATCATCATTATCATCGTCGTCGTATTGTTCGTTGCCTAAAGTCGTGACTAGTTATTGTACGTACAAAATGTGCTTTAAGCACGGTCGTTTTTTCGCAGAATCGCATACTATTGAAACATCCGTTACGTACCTAATAATTGTAATTACTTATTTCGCGTCCTAAATTTCCGGCGTTATAATCAAAAATGTCAGTTTCGACGAGGATCAGAAAGAGGATTCTTCTTAAAATGAAAAATGAGTATATGAAAAATGGCTATTTAACCGTGATGTAAAATTTTAATTATATTTACCCAAAACACATATGTAAAGTAAAAAAATAAAGCAAATTTGTAAGTTTATCAACATTCGAACGGTTAATGCGAACCAGCTGAAGTTTTTAACGCGTACATTTAAAAGAAAAAAGGTTCCCAGAAAAATAGGACAGGAAAAAAAAACGAAATTCGTAATATTTGATAGAACGGTGTACTTGGGATATTTCGAAATTCGTACTTTTCCATACAGGCCATTTTCTGTTACCCAATAAATTACACGTATGTACAAAATTTTCAGAGATGGCTGAGTATACATATGTATACATATGTATACATATGTATACATATGTATACATATGTATACATATGTATACATATGTATACATATATTTTATTTATCTAGTTATTTAACATAACTGAAGGTAGCTCTACATTAAGTATATACACGTACGCTGTTTTAATAAATTTTTTAGACGTATAATTAACGATATTACGTTACAAATTTAGAATTTAATGAATCTCATTATCTACGAAAGCTGTTATCTAAGTCTCCGAAGTAGCCGTTTTCTTCCCGATGGTGCTTTATAACGGCAGTATTTTGCCGTCGACGGCCAATCTGAAGATGGGATCGATCTGTCTTCTTCGCTTTATCTACATTTCCTTATTGTTCTACAAATATGGCGATAAAATCGGTCCGGTGAATCCAGTGTGACGCAACACTTCCGCGTTTGTTATCTTATCCGTCCAATTTATTATTCGCCTGTACGTACACATTTCAAACGCTTGTAGCTTTTTCTGTGCGTTTTTTTTTTGCGCGAAACGCACAACATACTCTATACGTAACGTGAAAGCAATTTCAGCCGTAGTTGAATCTTCATTCCTCTGTCGCGAAGTATTCGTTCTAAATTTTTAAACGCTCTTCGCGCCATACCGATATCTCGATTTCCTCGTCATCTCTTCCGTCTATCGCTACACCTAGATATTTGAATTTTGAGACCTAATGGCACTCCATCTATTTTCATCACTAATGGTTTTTCATTGTTGCTTTACTGTTTAGCGAATTGCATTACTTTTGATTCGTGAAGATTCACCTTCATTCCAAATTTGACGCATTGTTCAGTGAATTTTGCGACTAAGCAGCTTACCTGGAGTTTTTTTACCATCAGCGTAGCTGATCTGACATTTTATATATATATATATATATATATATATATATATATATATATATATATATATATATAAAGAATTGCTCGTTTAAGTACACCAGATAACGCGCGACCTCTTAAATTATCCACGTCAGATTGTTGCTGTTTTATTTGGAAATACAATAATATACCCCGCTAAAATTTTTTGAATAACAACTTTTTAATAAACGCCATTAAATGTTAGTTTCTATCAAAACAACGTTGAACCGATTTAAATTATTTATAGTCGTTGTTTTTCTTTTAACGTGGGTACGTTTATTTATGGAACTTTGTATAATGGAGTAGTAATAATAGTAGTTAATAATAATCTCGGTCGAGGGTGACATGTTAAATAATTTACGTATTATTGTTTTTCCGCCAAGTAAACAGGGCGCTGTCTTTAATGATAAATCGGTTAAAAGTTCAAACTTTCAATGACGCCAGAACTAGGAACCTCTTTAAAAACAGACTGATTTATTTGCATGTCGATGGGATAAAAAATGCAATCAACAGTTCTAATAATCAAGCTAGACACACACATATGTTTTTTGTTTTTTTTTTTTAAATACCGGCCGGCTGATCAAACGCAACGACAGATTTGTAACGTGCTAACTATTAAGGTATATACCTTGTATTATATGTATGCATACGCGTGTATATTAAGGGGCTCGAATAAAATTAAGCTCGCCTGGGTATATACTATCCGAAATAAATAATTTCGAATGCGTTTGTTAACGATTCTACAGTGTCATAATTAAAAATGACGAAATTTTTTCCTATAGATTAAATAATCGATTACGTCATTAAAGTATAAACAATACGGATTACATAGAAAATATTCAGTCGCGGTGTGTTTAAACGAACAATAACAACAACAAAGCTAAATTCAAGTGAATGATATATCCGGTTTGAATATATATATATAATATATATGTTATATATTGTATATATATTATATACATGTATATAGTTTACTTGTATTTATTGCGTACGTATGTGTCGTTTAAAAAATAAAAATACATTAGGTTCTATTATTTTTTAAAGCTGTTCATTTGCTATATGGATGTATGGCTTTTTGCCCGTTTATAATTTGCATATACGAAAATTTATCCAATTACGTACGCAACTTTATTATCAGTATTACCTTCATCATTATCAATGTTATAATTACCATCACAATACGTATTAAGCGATATAAATCGTTGGGATAGCCTAAAGAACACGGTCTTCCATACGGAAGCAGTTCGAATACGATCGTCCACGCAAAAATTATCATCGGAAAATCAAAATATAAATAATAGCAAACCACCACGCATAAATATGCGCGCTAGTAATAACATAGTACACTACAAAAAAACACACGGAACTGCATTACGTTGTGACAACGAAGTGATTGCGACTATCTACGCTAACATCGTGTTACGATTGCCTTCTACTTTATTTACACTGTACAACAAAATATTATATATAGGTAAGTAGTCGCCTGTCTCCGATACGGATGCGGTATTTAATAATGATGATTAAGCAATTATATCTCAACAATATTAAATCGTAATTGTAACCGAATGATAAATTAATATCGTCGTCATCATTTTCGTTATTATTATTGTTGTTTCGAATTTTGTCATTTGAAACCACGTAATTATATACACGCCCTCTGCGGACAATATTTCTTCATTCTCTGCCAATGTCCTTCTTTTCTTTCATCCGTCTATAAGTTTTCTTCCTTCGCATTTCTTGAAAACTCGCAAAATTTTCGATTTTTTTTTATTTTCGAAATGTTCGTCTATTTCGAATTTCTTTTTCTTCAACCTTCATTTCGATGAAGTCTTTCTTGAATTCTACAGACCGAAGTATTCGCCTATTCTGATTTCGAATATCTTCTTTGTTAGTGTTCTCGACTCCATCGTTCTAAAATGCCACCTTTTGTTTACGCGTGGTATCCGATATTTTTTCGATTATCTCGTATCTTTATCCGTTCTTAATTTCGATATATCGTTCACCGTATCCTTCGAGGTTTTTTCTTATTATCTGTCTTTTTTTTTTTTTCGAGACATTCTGAAAAGACAATTCCGGTTTAGTCACTGCGCTGTAGTGTCGTCGTATTTTTATATTTCTAGATACCGATTTTTTTTTTATGTATTACTTTTTCGTTAACCGTAATAGAATTTTCAATTTTCCAGCTCTTTCTATATTTGTTTCCTTGTCAAGCGCATTTGATCATTTCCATCTAAATATTTGATTTTGTACTAATAATACATTTTGGGAGCTTCTTTAACATTAATTATATAATTTGTTTAATTTGTGACCTTTTCTGGTTCTTCTTTTAAACCATCTATTTCTTTTACCGTGTCTTTCATATAATCCGACAAAATCTCTAAATCATCTGCAAAGACTATTCGATTTCTATGTTATTTTTCTTCCTTGCTAGCTTAATCTTCTGAATCTTTCTTTGTTCTAAATCTCCGTTCTCTGATTATCTTTTCTAGAACGCAGTTGATTAGTAATGGAGATAGTTCATCACTTTGTTTTACTCTTGTTCTTATTTCGAAAGCTTTTGATACTTCTATTAATTTTTGATACTCTGTTTTTTCATGTTTTCATTAATGAGAGCAATAAGTTTAATATATACAACCCGATTCTTTTAATACGTTAGACGATGTTTTTCTATCTACGAAATCGTAATACGTTTGCTTAAAATCGAGAAAAGTTAAAACTATGTTTTTATATGGCAACTTTCTATATTATTATTATTATTATTATTATTATTGCGTGAACCGGTGTGGAATGTAGTGATTTTTTAAATATTTCAAATATGAACAATAAAAAACTAGTTAAAATCGGTAAAAGACCGCAAAGCTGTTATTAAGCTACTTTCAAGCGGACATAAATAAAGAAAAAATATATAGAAATAACAACTGAAATGAAATGAAAATAAAATATAAGAAAATACTTAATCTAGATACGCAACATTACACTAACAGCTCCTCCGATTAACGGCTGAACAACGTTAATAAACTCACAACGCCAATCAGCGTGTATATAATAATCTAGACATAACCACACCTACACAACCAATAAGAATGAGCTGCACAAAATGTCTAATATAAAGATAATTAAATGTATAATATACTTAAACTTAATTCTTCATCAAATCTTTTCAAATAGTCTTCTTTTTTTATAATGGTTTTCGGTTCATGCTCTATGTCTAATATAAAAGTGATCGAGATTATTTTTTTTTCTACTTCTTTTATTATTTAAATGTTTTCAAGCGGTTTTCTTATTTTATAATGTTTTTCTGTATGTAAAATTTTACAATTTTCGGTTAATTTTATTGTAAATAAACAAAAAAAAAAAAAATAGGTTAAAATCACTAAACTTTTCAATGAAAAATCACAACGTTTTTCAACCATTAAAAGCCATTATCAAGTGAACATTAAAATGAAATATAATACAATTTATAAAAAATATAAAATGTAAAAAATACTAAATATACAATTTACAAAAAAGCGCAACGTGAAAAAAACATTACAAAATAGTCTGATAGTGAATGTTCAACCATCAGCAATATAAAATTTATAAACAAACAATAATCAAATAAATGTTGATATATCGGAGAGTAGTGATTTTATGAATCGTAAATAAAAAAAATAATATTAGAGTTTAATCGGTATATTTTTTTTTATTTTAAATTTTAATAAAAATTAAAAATATTTGAAATAAAAAAAATTACTATGTTATTATTTTGTTTTATTTATGATAATAACCAATTATCCAGTAAAATAATAAAAAAAACCCTCCATTATTAAAATGATGGAACTGATTCTTCATCAAAATTTATCATTGAATTTAATACATTTTTTCCTCAATTTTTTCAAGTATTTTTCTGTGTTCATAATGTTTTCCAGTATATAATTTTCACTTATAGACATTGGCGCTTTAGAAACCGCCTGTAATGTGTTATAATATTATTATTATAGACCTATATGTATTTATTGCTATTTCAACGAAATTTAAAAATGTGTAAAACAAATATTTAAACAAAATTATTTTGTTAGTATTAATCAATATAGGGTTGGTTTCTGTAGAAGTACGGATGATGCGTTATTTGAGATCGTTCCTATATTTCTGAAAATCTCTTGAAAAAGGCAGGTCACCCCTCTTGACGGCATGCGGTACTTAAATAGGTTTCATATTAAGGATACTGATAAAAGTTATGATGTTGGAGCGTATCATTTATTATCTAGGTTTAGTGTAAAAAATTATAAGTTAAATATTAATGTAATTAGTATTACGAATAATATCAATTATTATCTATTAAGGGATTGTAAATTGTAACATCGGTATTCTATTAATCAATACGTTTAGAATATTTATAATTATGTATTAGCTAATATCATTAAAAAAAATTAAATATATAAATTTAAAAAATCGTAATAAATGAAGTAAATATGTAAAAATAAAAAAGCGAATAAAAAAAATATAAAAAACATACGACAAGAAAAAATGCTATATATATTTATATAAATGTAAATAATTATTTAATAAAATTCATATTACACAATTTAATATAATCACAATCGCTGCTTAGATTATAATGTATATAATTAATTTAATAATTTAATAGAATCAACGCCTACAAAATAAATTATAATAATGTTATGTACACTTTTATTATTAATAAATCATTAAATTGTGAACCTGTAAATTTTACCTTATTCATTGGTTAATTTACTATCATCAAGTTTATTTACCTATTAAATCGAAGATAACAAACTTAACACGCTCAAATTTAACTAATAAAATTTCGAAATCGTATTCTTATATTTAACCCCGTCACCTGTGACGATAAACAGTTCGTTTGCTATACTTACACTATTGGGGATCCTTTTTAATTTGGTAGCATATCATTGAACAATAATTGTGATTCCTTTACTAGTTTAAATTTAAGATCTTTGTGAATCGTACTATTTGTTACACATACAGCATTGATTAATGAAGGATTACTCGTTTTAGTACATCAATTGGCAGCCATAACGACGTACCGATTTTAAAATTTGCTTATAAAATAACGGATTGTTTAAGATAATTAACCATATGTGTAATTCTTTTAATATTCAATGCTGATATCCGTGTTAAAAGAACTTTACCGAGCATTCCGGAAAAATCGAACTTAAAAAATCGATGCAAGTTAAAATTATTATATCTCACTGCAGCCTTTGATAGAGTGTCGCATCGAATTCTGGCTAATAAAGTGTATGAAACAACCGAAGATTTTAAATTTACTCGGATAATATCGATGCTGCTAAATGACGGACGTTATTATGTACCCTTAAATGGAACAAATAACACACGGAGAAAAACAAAGAAATGAACTGCCGCAGAGGCAGTATGCTAGCTCCAGTTCTTTTTAATATTTATACTAATGATCGACCGATAATAATCGATATAAAACACTTCCTGTATGCGGATGTTCTTGTATTAATAGTTCGAAATGATATTTTTGAACAAGCCGAGGAAGTTTTAAATAAAATAATCACGGAGTTAGAGATTATTATAAAAAGAATCAGCCGTAACCGAATCTTGTAAAACTCAAACCTGTGTTTCTCATCTTCGTAATGGCGATGCAATATGCAAGCTAAACATTAAATGGCGTGGCAAAAAACTGAAACGTACGGATGATCCTGATTACTTGATAAATCATTGGCATTCGAGCAGTACTGCGAAGCCACAGATTCGAAAATTGATTGACAGTAGAGCTACGAACGTCGGTCTTGTATCTTTGTTACTCTGTAGGAGAGTATGGCATGGTCCGGGGCTTATAACCGTTCGATGCATGCGAAGAAACTTAACGTTGCTTTAGAAGAATGCAGAAGTTGTTTAAGATTAACGTTCTTACCCAAATTCATTAGCACCATCAGAAATGAGAAGAGATGTATCGACGAAAAAGGAAATATGGAAGACAATTCACGATGAGCGCCACCCATTACATATCGTTCTATAGAAATAGTTAAAAGCCGATTGAAATATAAACGCAGCTTCCTCAGAACAGTGATGGAGCTAAAGAATCCGGACCACGTAGAAAAATGTCAAATATGGAGAGCTGATAACAACCAGACATCACTTCCAGTAGGCTGTCACTCGAATTATTCATCCTAAAGAACATTAAATAGAATACGAAATGGTACCGCGCGGACAAAGCGCAATCTATTTAAATATGGTTTGGCAGAAGTGGATCAATTACGGCGAAAGGCAAAATGGAAACCATTTATTCAAATTATAGCTTTCGATCCATTTTACAATTAGAAACGTTTTACAAATGTAAATCCGGTGCAGAAAATGAAAATATATTTGGTAGAGAAGAAAGCTAACGATAAAATTCTAGAAGAAATATACGAAAAAAGAAGTTTAATAAATTATTCGAAGAATTAAAAAGTAAGATTATCACAGCGTGTATATTGTAGACGTAATAATTACATATAATATAGAAGGCAAACGTGTAAAGCAGACCGAGAAGGTTTACAATGGGGAATAGTATATTATTGATTGAATATGAGACAGTAAGATGAAATTCGGAATAAGCTGGTTACACATCGTTAACCGAATCACTTGTTTCGCGAATTTACTATTTCTAGAATTTAATACGTAATTCGAAGTTCGCGATATTATTATTTAAATTCGAAATCTCGCCCGATAGCGCGTATTGAAAATCTGTCCCGCTACGTAAAAATTGTATAATAATTCGAATTACCTATCAACGATGACGGATAACAGGTAGCGATGTTAGTAGCAGGGATATCGGCAGCGACAGAGTCTATGCAGTAGGCCGGTGCGCATCCATTCCAGTTGTAACACAGGCGTTGCCGTTGATGCTGTTGTTGTTGTTGCTGCTGCTGTTGACAATGCGAATGATGATGATAATAATAATCTGGGTATGATGGTACTAAATGACTTTTCATCGCTGCATCGTCAATTTGATGATCTTCCTCCGAAATAGGGAGCATCTGAATGACATAAAAATCGATGAAGAAAATAGTAAAGATGACGCTTGTAAAACGACAATAATATCCGATCACCGACTAATCTGTTCCGTTAATTATCGTTCGTTTCCTGGAGAAAATGAAATACGCCAAATTATATGAAATGAATTTAAAAATTCGAATAATTAAACGCGCACTCGTCCGTTCCAACATCGAAATATGCTTGCAGCGACTGCAGTGCTCTAGGATAATACTTAGTCTCCCTATTTTTACAAGGACTGACACCCGTATGCATCGTATTTTACATTTACCAGTTATAGATGATGTAATTAAGCGCCGTACAAAAAAATTTTTTCACTCCTGTATATTGAGTAAATTTAAAATAATTAATGATATAGGTGATTATACTTAGTTTACAATTAAAATATAAGCCTTATAAGCATAAACGGATTAAACATACGTTGTTGTAATGTGTCACCGGCTCTTTATTAGCTAAACTATTATGTACTAGTACATATACAATTATTGATTACTAATAGTAGTTAAAATATGTATAATCTTTTTAACGTTTTAGCTTTGTTATTAGCATGCAGGTTTTGGTTTTTCTTGTGATTTTATCTTGTTCTTTATTATATCTGACTTTATATTCTAGCCTTTATATTATACGGAGTAAGAATCATGTTTTCGGTATCCGTGATATATTTTGTAGCGGTGTAACTATTATGTTTTTAAAAATTGATAAATACACCTTTATTTTTTATTTATTTATTTATTTATAATTCGGTCGTATTTTCGAGTTTTAATTTGTACGCTATCGCCTAAAATTTATGCCAGTTTTCTTTTAAATCGATATCACGATTTTCAACGATAGTGTTGACGGCAAAATTTGTACAGAGCATTTTCGAATCTATCGTCATTAGAGTATTCACATGTTTGTAGGTTAGCTTTGCATCCTACTACATTAGTCCTTATTCTATTCAAGGTTTTCACCGCCTCCCACGTGACGTCTGCTCCGTTGGCTAGTTGGCTAGTTTTACCTGTGGACATTCATTAGCGTTACTCATTGCGCCATTTGTACAGTTTTTCTTCTGTCGGCGTTCTCTATAATCTTTCTGTACATTTCAGGAAGCTTTTTCGAAATTTAACTTCAGCATACATGCAGTGTTTTTTTCATCCATTTGTTTATTCTTTTCCATATTTCATGCAAACCGCTTTACCTCATAATTAATAATAACAATTGCAATGGTAATCGTAATATATTTTGTTATTCGGTAATCATCTAATATGCTGCAGTCGAAATAATTTTTTGTTTGCGCAAGTTTTCATTTTAATTTTTATTGCATCTTCGAGTCCATCACCACGCCCATTAATCATCTGTGTATGTGTAAAGTATGTAGTGGATAGAGGTGAGTACTAAAAAGAACTGTCTGCTAATATCATAAATAACATCTTTCCCGAGAGTGATTGCTCGGGTAATTGCGCTTGCCGTGCGTCATCATTGGCTAAAAGATTCTAGTTGATTTAACCTACTTCACTTAACCAAAAGACAGTCATTCTCCGACTTTTATGAATATGACAGCAATTTTTTCAATCCAAGGAAATGTTGATCTAAAGGAAAAATTATAAAACTGACAAGAAGGTTTTAGAATAGATAAAGGAAATAAGTAAAATGATCGAGGAATAGAAATAAGATGTAAACGCTACTATTTCTAAGTGCCCTAGTATTTGGTAATTACGTCGATCGCAAGACAACAAATTGCTACACTGAGGGAATGGACATGTAAGGTTTTGATAGCGATCAAGCCTAACTGAGAGTAAGACAATTTATATATGTATGTGTGTGTGTGTGTTATGTACGGGTGTTTGTATGTCACGTTCAAAATGACTTTGATTAAATATCGAGTTAAATTCTTTACGAAGTCCCCATCGAATGGTTCAAAATATCAAACTGACGGTTTGCTGATGATACAGCATTAGTCGAACTGAAAGAAATAAGTAAGTCTTATGTGGTCTATGCGATAATTACTTAAGGAACTGAAAGAAATAGGTAAATAATGGAAGATAAAAAAGTAATTTGCGTAATCCACGGATTACCAACGTAGACCTCGATGCGTGCTACTTCATGTGATGATGACACGGAAAAAACTGCGGGAAAAATGAATGATGATTGTTGTATGTCTTTTTCAAAATGTGATCGTGATTTCGAAGATCGGTGTAATGATTTACTGGTAGTTACGAAGCCGTAGTTTCGATCATAATATTGCTTAGGGGAATTTCGATTATATTACACGTATACTCGGTATACGTATACCGTGTATTCGTATATGTGCAAACATATATTACATGTAATGTAAGTAAACGTGTGAAAATATAATACCTATAGAAAATTTTATTTAACTTTAAAGCTGACTGGTGTCCATAAAATAATTAAAGGTAATTATTTAATGACCGAGAAATAAAACAATTTTTTTTTGTCAGGAAATTAATATAATAAAAATTAAGAAAAAAAATTGTTTGGAAAATAGGCAATGTCCGACGGCAACTATAACGATGTGACCTAAACTGGCAAACCTTTAATTATTAACTTGATGATCTCGAACCACGAACACACACACACACACACACACATATATATATACCCATTAATTTTTCGTAGTCTAGTAGCGATAATTGAATGATGGCCATCGTATGAAAGAAGAAAGAAAGAGGTGTATACTCTTTCTTTCTTCTTTCTCTCTTCACTGTCTACTATCTTTCTCTCTCACTCTCTCATTTATATATATATATATATATATATATATATATATATATATATATATATATATATATATATATATATATATATATATATATATGTGTGTATTCACTAGTTGCGATAACAATAATAAAATTAATAACGATAATTATTATCATTACTAACGTCGTAATAATAAGGGTACGACAAAAAACAACGAAGTATTCCAGCGGTATGCAGCTTAATTAATTGAAATGACCCGGATGTCACAACAGATATTGTAGATACTCTTATATACATGTTTACACTTGTGTGTATGTGTGTATGTGTGTGTGTGTGTCTGTATACATATGTTATTTCGGGTATACGTATTACGCTCTTTAAAAGTATAAACCTTATAAATTTATTCTTGGAAAGTTAAATAATATTTCAGGGAGGTAAATGCTTACCTATTTCATAGTTTACTAATATTTAATCTTCGTTAATTTACCTGCTCGACGAATGTTTAAAACGACAAAAATACTAAATGTATTCATATTCATACGCTCGTCCACTTCCATACATATCTACATGTACAATGAATAAATAAATATGTATATAAATATATTTTTCTTACGTATATAACGGATACATTTTATAGTTTATATATATACGAACTCTATAGCACGTATTAATACATCGACACTAATTTTGTGGACGCTCCGGTATGGGACGAAGAAAGGAGTTAGACATTTCGAACGAGATGATGATAGTTGAGGTAAAATGATTTAACGGTGAGTTTCGAAAAGAGAAAAGAAAATTGTCTCAGCGATTAATTAAACATATCCGGAAATTAATATAAATTGAAATTAACGAGTCGCGTCTACTCTTTGCATCACGATGAGATGGTGGACCATCTTCCATTTTTACCGCACCATCCTTGTCAGTTTGTAACGTTCCTCTTCATTCGCGTTGTTATAAACGGAAACTTTTTTAAATTAAAAGATGTTAAGAAACAACATCGCGGTTAAGGTAATTATAACCGGGCCAGTGTGATAATAATTCACGCTGGCAACGATGTAATAAGAATGGACGAACGAATATTTAGTTTAAATAGTCGTGCATATACAAAGTGATTAAAGAATAAACGTCGGATTATTCATGACATAAAGCGCATTTTTTTATATAAGAGACTTTTGCGTGAAAATAAATAAAAATAAACCCTGAATTTAAAATAGGTGACGATAAAAACTCGTGCGTTGACGCGTGATCTGTGGAATAGAGTTGACGAAAGTTGAGACTCCTCACTGAGGAGAATAAGATGAAAATAATAATGATAATAGATAAAAACAACAGATCGATGAAACTGACTGTGCTACAGGATCTAAAAATGGTTTTGATTCGTACACATACCTCATTATTAATAAACAACTACCGTGAAAATTGAGAAGAAATCAAACGTAGGATAGTGATGGCGAATGCTGCAATGGGGCGATTTAAATAAAATCCAGAAAGATAGAACCGTTATTCGGTCAACAAAATTAAGATTAGTTAATTGCTATATTTTTATACGGAGCAGAAACTTGGACAATGCACAAGCAGAATAAACGGAGAATCGATGCGTTTGAGATTTGGAAATGGCGCAGAATGTTAAACATCTCACGGACAGCTAAGGGGAAATAAATATATCGATGTTTGAAGACTGAATATATTGACCGATTTCTCTCCACATTGTGACGACGACGAAAAATTTTGTAATATTTCGGACATATTATAGTAGCCGCGATAAATAAATATTAACGGGACATAAGACAAGCAGATCACCGATTCGATGGATAGGCATTATTACGTTCAGGACTAAAGCGATGCAGGATAATAGGATCATATAGAGAAACGTTACATCAAATGCATTGCATAGAGGTCACGATCGACTACAATGTTGATACAGATACTGAGTGAATGTGTACAAGTACGCAAGTATTTCTCATAGTTTTCGAGATGCTTTCCGGAATATCCACATAAGTTAGTGAAAAAATATACTATTAGACTCACTGTATGTAGTGGCAAAATAGAAATGGTGTAGGAATATACAAATTTTTTCAAGGATGGATAACGAATGATTTTTTCCTAGCAGCTCGAGTTATTAATTTTCTTATTTAAACTAGGAACGTAATCGTGATTTCGTGAATTTTTAAACCATAATTAGTAGAAATGTTGCACGCGTGTGGTGTAATTTTAAACGGTCATTTCGATATGATTCCCTGTTGTAATTTTATAAACCGTGAATGATGAAGTCCAAAACATTTAGAATCCTCAGTATGTTCATAGCCAGGAAAATTATCACGTATCATTTTATAAAGTATTTTTTCAGAATTTTTAGTTGATTGTAAACTTCATGCATTGTATTCGGACTTATAATCAATAACGCAAATGAATTTATTCCATAGTTGTTTTTTCTTAACATTGCGTTATATTCCATTTAAAATATAAGTGAAACCAGAACTCAAGATATACCCTGAAAGCTATAAATCGACACTACTTAGAAATTTTGCAAAAAAGATGGGAACAAGATAATACTGGCCGACACACCCACAGCCTAATCCCCAATATATTTAATAGACACAATATTAAAATTACTCCTGATTTCTACACTACCCAATTATTAACGGGGCATGGAAAATTTGGGTCTTATTTATTTCTTCTTAAGTTAAGTAATGATGACAAGTGTGAATGCGGCGCAGTAGAAACTGCGAACCATGTACTATTTATATGTCCCACTATGGACCATTTAAGATTTTACAATAAAAATAATTTTAACCTACAAGACAAATACACTGCTCGACAATTCCAATTATTCGCATTTAATGTAATGCATAAGAAATTCCATGGTCACTGAAGTTTTTGCGTTGTGAATCCATGATAAAACGTTTACAATAATATGTATAACGAGTGTATTTCTGCACGCGTACATGTATGTACGGGGGTGTTTGTGTGGAATTTATGCATATAATGTTTAAGTTCTGTATATGTATATGTATATGTATGTGTCATTATGGATAATTCGTACATTTATGCATCTAGTATACCTAAGTTATAATTTTAATTATTAACTAGTATAAGAAGTTATAAGGGAATACATGTATACCATGACTGTGAGTGAAACTGACGCACAGCCCGCGCAAATGCGAGTGTAAAAATGGTTACTATATTATTGTTAACTATAGAGTATTGTAAAGGGGAGCAACACACTGATTAAGCCTAAGCGGTGGTGCAGTGTATTGTTGCTCTGTAAATGCAATAAGTTATACATTATTAATTTTGCATAATAAAGTACTAATAAAAAAAAATATATATACGAAATTGACTTTACTTTTGTAAATACGTTTACGTATATATATATATATATATATATATATATATATATATATATATATATATATATATATATATATTAAAAAATGTAGTGCTGTTAACTCTCTCGACGATCTGAGATTAAATTCCATCAGGAACGAGAATTTTTTACAGTAGCAGGTTTCTAGATAAGTCAGCTATATCCGTTTAATTGATCGGTAAATGTGTACCATTGCTGGAAAGATAATTTGAGAGAAGCAATAGCGAACCACAATACTACATTGAATTGCTGCGAAAACTTCGCTGAGCTTTTTAATTTTTTCAATATGAAATCGAGGTACGAGGTAGTCAGTTTAAAATCTGTTTATCTAACCGACAACTTTTTAATCGAAAACATAAGGGGATGGAGTGTGATTAAAAAAAAAGAAAAAGAAATTCAAAAGGATTTTTATTCGAGTAATCCAGGGATATAATAGTGTGAAGTAACGCCTACGGCTAAACACCCCCTCGCAGAGGACTATATATGTGTGGTGTATGTGTGTGTGTGGTGTAAACCATGTAAGATCAAACAAATTGGGTCGAAGTGAAGGTCAAGGTCTAGTTCAATGTTAACACGTGTTCGCGTTAAGCGAAAAAAGCGGCCTATTTGCCCACTTTGTACATATGTATAGTATAACGTCCGGCTATATTTTTTATAAATGGGGGTGGTCTACCAACGCAGTGATTCTCGCTCGTTGCGCAAACAGGTGGCTTTTGTCTTATATACACGGTGGTATGTGAGGTATAAAATCTTGTATATATATATATATAATATATATATATAAGTGAGTTAATGGGTATATATGTATGTGTCAATATATAAGTATGCCTCGTATATATTATTGGACTTTACGAATAACGCCAATAACCTCAACCGCAAAAATAAGAATGAATTTTGCGTGGTGAAAGTTCATCAACCCACTTGTTTATGCTCGATTGTTATTTCGTCATTTGGTTTATATAAATGAATCGTCTATATTTCTTGGGGTCAGCCAGGAAATTAAATATAAAGTATATAACTGGACACATACACACGCACACACATATATAGTATACATGTATATATATATATGTGCATATACATATAATTATCATCATCATAGTCGTACTGATCGCGTTTGATTGTCGTAATTATGAAGAATAGGTCCAGACTTGACGAACATTCGTGAACGATAATGAACAAACAACGAACGCGAACAAACACCGCCGGATCGATACAAATGAACTCGAACACGAAACGAACAAACGTGATGCTACTCTTGGTCAGTGTTACGACAAACATGATACTAACCTTAGTCGGTGTTCGAACTAATACTTTCTCCTAAATTCTGAAGCAACAAAAATTCTATTGTAATTTTAGTGCATTGATTCTATAAAACAGCGATTCCTGCAAGAAGGAAGAATTATTATTTTGATTTGGTACAAAGAAAAAATCAAAGTTGCCGGATAACTGTCTTATTTCGTAATTGAGCAAACGTTCAATTCGTCGCGTCTACTCACGCAATTGGTTTCTGGAGGCTTTGATACTTTGAAAATTCCACACGGATGTTAAAAATAAGTTTCGAGCAGCTACTGCAATTGATTCGACCTAGAATGACCGAGAATTTAATAAACAAGTGTACGTTTTACGAAAAAAAAATTCTACGAGAGAAATGCTGAATCTCGGGATTTTTAAAGGATTCTCTTCGGAGTTTGAGTTATACGTTCAAATTTTCAGAACAGGTAATTTCAACAAATATTCCTAAAGTCTGTCAAGCGGTGATTGAATTTAAAAAAGAAATTCAGGTGATGCCTCTGTTGCTAACCTAACTAAAATTACATTAGATTCTGCAAAATTAACTATTAAAAAAAATCACGCTTCCACCAATATTATCAGAAGTAATATCACAACCGGTATTGGTAAAATTATTAAAAACTGTTATAAGCTCCAAACTGCTAGATTAAGATTCACTCCTGCGTACGTTAACGTCAGGTTTAAATATTTATTTCTAGTCCGTATTTCTTGGCGTTTATTGGAAAAATAATACCTGGAATTCGTATTTATCTACCTTATCGCCTAAAAGCAATACTCGTTAGACCGTATGTAATTGATTGTCAACGCACAATGTACCGCTTCCCCCACTAACCGATCCTTATAATAATCAGCCCGTTTATAAACGAGCTGACAAACTAGAATTAATCGCTGCTCATGTATCAGGCACTAGTAAACTTTATGATGATTTGGTTCCGCTGGATCATTACTATAAAATAAATAATGCAGTACTCGCTAATTACATGTTCTTCGGATAGGTTTTCCTTCGTTACACCATCTGAAACTTGTAAATGTATCGAATCGTTAATAAAATGTCGTGCGGTGCTGATGATATTGCTGCAACTATGGTTAAGCACCTTCCTCGTAAAGCGATAGTTTATCTTACTAAATTAATAGCATTTTTAAATTTACTTTACGACTAAGTGGAAAATAGCGAAGATTATTAACCTGGTAAGGATATTAGTGATATTCGTAATATTCGTCCCGTTAGCTGATTATGTACTTTTAGTAAAGTCGTCGAAAAAATTATACTAAACCGGTCACAATCTTATTCTCTAACTCACAAGCGTTCTCAAAAATGAAAAATTCGGTTTTATTCATTCAACAGTGCATTAAGTTGCCAGAATAACTGATTTCATTACCGACAATTTTAACATTAATAAGCACACTGGTTTATTGTTAATTGATATTGAGAAAGCCTTTGGTACAGCTCGGCACAATGGAATTTTGTACAAATTAATTAAATTCGGTTATTCATCTCGTTCGATTAATTAGGTCACATTTAAGCGATAGAACGTTTAACATTCATCACCTACATTTACAGTCAACACTTAAAACTCTTTATGCAGGTGTTTCGCAAGGAATTATTTTAGGTCCCTACCTATTATTTTTAATATTATTAAACGATTTTCCTAATATACCCTTCGTACACGACGATCTGGCGATATTTTGCACATCGTTTAGAACTGATACCATCTACAATAAGTTACAAAAAGCGGCCAATATTATAGGCACTATAAACGCTGGAGGCTAAAATTAAATACCGAGAAATCGCACGTTATATACCGTTTACTAAAATATTTCCTCCTTCTCTGTCTGATGTTACTATTAATATGCATCAGTTAGCAGAAGCAGGCTAACTATCTACTATCTAGAAGTTAGACTCTCGTCTTTCATTTAACGCACACATTAATAAATCTATCGGTGATGCGAAAAAAGTCATTCGAATCAATTTTCAGTTACCGTTCTCATTTTTCTTCAGTAAACGAGAAATTTACCATTATAAGAACTTAGTTTACGCTTGTCCGGTGTTCAGTGTCCGTTAGTACTTACAAAAAACTCCAGGTAATGCAAAACCGGTGTTGCAGAATATCATTAAATGCTCCTCGATGGACTAAAATAACATGCATTCCACGCTAAATATTCCTCATATTTATGATCATTTTTATAAATTATCAAAGAAATTTTACGATAAATGTATCATGACAATAACTCAGATAATCGGGGATTATAATATGCTTGATCTCAGCATGCTTTGCACTAGATATAACCATCGTCGTATTAAGCACCGATTTTTCTAATGTATAAGATCAGATGTGTGTTACGAGCTTTTATTTTTATTTATTTGTATACAAGTTAAACTAAATTTAATATACAAGTGCTAATAAATTATTTTTTTTTTCAATTTTTCTTATTGTTATTTTACTGGTTATTTTCTCTATTATTTCTTTAGTTTTTCGTAAAGTCATTTGGTTGTATTTAACTGCTAAGGTAACTTTAGCATATGTGTATATAAATTCAAAATTTTGTATTGAAATAAATATAAATATATAATATATATACTGTATTTCACCTATTAATTTTAACCCTAACTAATTGGGTCGCTTCTTTTTTTAAAAAAACCAAACAATTAATAAAAAGATATTATTCGTTGAATACCCATCGTCTGTTCAGCCTGTAGAAATCCGTTAGACTTAACGAAAGCAGTCGATCACGAACGAACATAAATGGCATGCTGTCTAATCGCGTTCATTCGTATACTCGAGGGAGTTTGTTTATGTTTAGATTTGTTTTTTTTGCTCGGGTACGTTATCCGCATTCGATAAATTCTTGTTCGTCAGTACGTTCGTTCGCGGATGTTCTTCAATTCTGGACCTACCTTGAAACAGCAAAATAATCCTCCATAGTTTCCGATTCACCCCTGCTAAGTTTACTCTGTCAGATACTACAAATCACAGTCGTCGACATATTTATTGTGCTCATCGAGTTGCTGACCAATTCTGTTCGCTCGTAAATGTATATTTTATATTTTATATTTTATATGTAATACATGCTGATGATATTATTCTGTTTTCTCTTTCTTAAAGAATTCAATATGTCTAAAAAGAATATTTAAAGCTCTTTCAATGACTATACATATGGGACGTTGAACTTAATGATTATAAAGGAGTTAAGTCGATCATAAAACGTGCTTGACATGATAAAAAGGTAAAAGATCGAATTAAATGAAATGAGTATTAAATAATAATGTCGACGCGATGAATTATGTTAGAATGAGAAAATGGGATTGAAAATGGGAATGGACTGACCGTGTAAAAAACAAGATTAGTAAACACGACCTTTCGACATACAAAAGGTTAATTGTTAGTACTTTTCATATTGCAGATGAAAATAACGTCGTCACACCGATAGACGGAATAACGAAATAAATCAATTTTTTAATAATAAACATTAAAAAAAAAATTAACAAGCGAGAAACGATTAAAGGATAACGTTGTTCTTTACGGGCCGAGGAAATTATATATATATATATATGTACAAATGTGTGCGTTGGCAAGGACAATAATTATGGGGAAAATAAATGGTGTATGACCGAAAGGTAGATAGACAGACAGATATATTAATTGCTGCAGCAAAGATACCATTCTTGAAATGCATTCATAATACTGAAAGTCGCCAGGGCTGGAAGCGAAAAGTTAGGAACTTGTTATGTTGATCGTGATATTCCTATGTGGAATTACGGTCAAAGAAGAAGAATATGTATATTTATACACAAATCAAAATGGTTACTTCTTTCACGTGTTCATTAATTCGTCACGTGATAAATCACACGTTGGAATAACCCTCGTTCAGACACTAGCTTCTATGTTTAGTACCTCAAAATCTAGTTTTTGATATATTAATATGAATCGGTCTGGCTTCAGATATGATAACTATGATTCTATCATTATTGGTTTTCTAGCTAGTAACCATCTTACTGATCTTCTCTATACCATATAGCAACACCATTTAAATTTGTTGAGTTTGTATTTGAACAATATAGTGTTCTATTTCCTATAAAACCAGACTATTTATAATGGGTTTCTACTACAAGCATTTCCATTCCTAATTCTTCAATCTATGTTCCCACAATGCAAAGCCTGCTGATATACAGAAATCCTTCAAAATTTCAAGGAATTATTTTTTGTTTAGTTTTTCAAAAAATTCACAGTCATATTTTTTCCTGGAAGTACGTTCTGAACTGTACATTAAATTACTGTGTTCATAATGTAATGATTCTCTATACAATGTATTGTCCCTTCAACATTTTGAGAATTTGCATGTATTTACAAACATAGCGATATTTCTACAGTTGTCCACGTTTATTGAAATATGAATTAGTTCATACGTACAGTAACACGGTAAAAGCACCCCATTAAAAAATTATTTATATATATATATATATATACTTTTATTAATGTCATTTTTCCTGAAATAATTTGCCAAAAACCTTATTATTCTTCTCTGTGCCTATCAATTACTAGAAAATTTGCTATAAATAACATCTGTTTTTTTTTTAATTTTTTTTTTTAGGTGCCGTGTACCACAACTTAGGTTAGAGACACCGAAGCTATTTGAATTAAATGAACGGATATATATTTGTTACTTTTAAAAACTGAATGGTTTTTTCAACTTCCATTGGATTATCAGAGAGTGCCCTGTGAATTGAAATATTGCCATCAGGATGGTGTTTCTGAAGTGGTCTACACTTTGATAGCATGTGTTCGACTTTTAGAGGCTCCCGTCCGCAGTAGCAGCATATCGGTTGATTGTTTTTTCTATTATGTAATTATGGGTTGATGCAGTATGTCCAATTCTAAGCCGAGTTAGTACAACATCATCACGTCGCGATGGGATGATTGTTCTCCATGGAGCTGTGTTCAACTTGACGTTTCGGAGTTTGTTGGTTGTGGGAATACGCTTCCAGCGTAAGTTCCATGCCTCATGAAATTAGTTTTTGATATTGTGTATTTCGTCTTGTATTGGGATTGAAATTTTTGATACTGGAAACATCTCCGCCGCTTCTTTCGCAGCGATGTCAGCTTCTTAATTTTCCTGTATGTTGGAGTGTGAATGGATCCAGCATATAATGGTTTCTTGTATGTGTTGGTTAGCTGACAGGTGAATATCTTGGGCTATCGGGTGGTTAGATTTTGAGTATTCGAGCTGTTTCTTGTTAAAATTTTTAGAACTGCCGATGCATATATATATATATATATATATATATATATATATATATATATATATATAAATATATAAATATAATTTTAGAACATAGCTTAGAGCAGTGTATCTTTTCGTAATTGCATTTCTTTCTTTATATATTAAATAATAAATAAATAATTCGAGAAATCGTATTTTCTTCGTCTGGTCACACATTTTTTCACTGGCAAACATACTACAAATCCTCTCCAACTTATTTTACACGCTTCGGCTCATTGACCGTTTCTTTCGCTTACATTTTTTTTCATCACCGCTCATTCCTTTAAATACCATCCTTTTTATCTCAGCTCCTAGAAGACAAAACTGAATCGGCACCGAAAGTTCCATCTTTTCTTAATTTCACTCAACTCCAGCCTATGACTCCACATTCTCTATCTGGTACCATTGGCCGAAGTTCAGACGCCAATCGCACTATTTTGTACATTTCACCTCTACAGCCGCTTAAAAATGTTTTGCATCGATGCCGTTTCTAAAACCAAAAAAAAAGTCAACTTCCGGTCTTTTAATTTTTCATGGACGCATCTAATTCTGATTTCTTTCGTGTTCCGTCATTACTCGATTGTCAATGTTTCGAAATGTACGCGATATCGTTAACGAACGAATATGTTTATTTTGTTGTTATATATGACGCAAATGTTGATTAACCGAATTCTTTACCCGTCGAAAACAACGAAATGTTTGCACAACTGTCGCGGCCAGATTAAATTTACGAAAACGTATTTCCGTTAAAAATTAACGATTTGTTTTTAACGCGATAATTACCGCCATTGCTGGATATGCGTGTTCGATCGATGAAATTTATTCTCATCCTTCCGTTTATTTTTAAAATTTGCATATTTCATCTTGATATTAAATCACAACTTTTTTTGTAGTGAGCATTTTTCTTTTTTGAAAATTGTATATTCGTATAATCGATTATACAATACATTGACATATATATATATACGATAATATATAAAATACATCGAATATACAGGCACTCCTATACGGTTCATACATAAAAACTAAACTTAATAATTTTATTCTGGTTGCAGAAATTTACAAGTCCTTCATATCAAATAAATATTTAGTTGCTCGTTTTTTAGATATAAATAAGATATTTGATTCAGTACATTTTTGACTCTCTCATTTTCTTAGGTATCCCTGATTATTTTGCTAATGCTGTATGTAAATTATAAACAAATCGGGTCTTAATTTCCAAACATTCATCCATCAATAATACTATCACTAGGCTGGTACATTTAGGCTTACCACAAGGGTCAGCCTTAAGTCCTGTCTAATTCAATATTTATGCAATTCAACTTTTTCACGCATCCTTGCTTAATAATACTAACACTTTATCTTATGCGGACGACATTATCCCAACCTAACTGAGGAATTAATTCTAACCTAGCTGAGTGTGTTCAATCAGTAAATAGTACGCGAGTTTTACTCACATTTCTCTTTCTCCTCACAAATGTGTTTCCGTTATTTTTTCTTACAAGCGTATTAATTACTGCATAATATTATAGAAAGAAAGAAAAACGTTTATTTTCATATTATTAAACATTATAAAAGAAAAACGATAATTATGACACTGCGTACCGTTTAAAATAAACTTACCGCAGTAACTATAAATATAACAGGAAAAACTTAATTTTTAACAATGAATGTTTAACATATACAAAATGCAGGAAAAATAAAACATAAAAAATCCGCGATAAAAAACTAGACAAAGCGGACCGTCAAAAATAACGATAAATACGTATTTAATATTTTAAAAAGAATGTTATCGATAATTATTTGACAAGCTATAGTAAATTATGCTTGAGTCTGCGATGCTTATACTTAGTACATTTTGTTCTTAACTGCTTGCAATCGTAATTTCCAATCACCGTAATTAGGTCATTATCATGTGTAACACATTGTTTGAAAAAGGTAATAGACATTTTCAATACATAATCTTTTAACAAAGGTAGTTTCAATTGCTCGTGCATTTTCATTATATTACTATAAATGGGAGTATTGAGTATACATCTAATGCATCTATTCTGAACCAACTGAAGCCTCTTGTAGCTAGAGTTGCTAATCGAACTCCATACTGGACAGGCATACGTTAATATTGGTCTAATGAGCGATTTATATATTATTAATTTATTATTGACATTTAGGAAAGATTTTCGCTTAAACAAGGGATAAATGGTACAAATTGCTCGATGTGTTTTAATTGACGCGTAATCTAAATGCTTGTTAAAAGTCAAATAATAAATAAATAAATAAATAAAAAGTGTATTTTTACATTTAAAATAAGAAACAACAAATATCGTCTACACGTACCGAAATAGTGTAAAATTCTCCCCGTGTATCGCGATATATAAATATAAAAACAAAAGAAACGAAGCTTAAAGCAAATAAACTGCAGGAAAAACCACTACCAAAACCTGCATGAAATAAGTATATAATAAAATAAAATAATAACGTAAAATATAGTATGCGATAACAGACGATCAGAGTAGCAATAAATAGGAAAATAAATAACTATATACATAAAATAAACTTAAACTTAAATAATAACTATATATCATCGGGAATGCCGGCTACTCATCATAATAATGTATGTTTAATTCTTTTATGTTTATATTTCTTATATTTTAATTGGAGACTAGTGCGAGTGTAGTCTCCTATATTGTTTATAATGGAATACTCACTTAGGGTACAATCATAAAAAATTTTTTTGGTTTGCTGATTTATTACTTGATGCACGTATGGTAATTTCAAAGTTCTGTGCAAACGATCTATCCTAGCATAAAATGGAGCTTTAAGAATAATTCTGCAACATTTATTTTGCTTGGCTTGCAATTTAGATAAGTTAGAGTGACTTGCGTAAGACCACACAGGACACGCGTACAACATTATCGGTCTTAAGATACATTTGTAGATAATTAGCTTATTTGCAGAATTAACGTAGCATTTCCTATTAAAGACTGGATATAATTTAAATAAAGAGGCTTGAGTTTTATTAACGGCGTGTTCGATATGTTTAGAAAAGGTAAGACCTTTATCTAGAATAACACCAAGATATTTGATCTGAGTCTTCCATTCTATGGGTATGTTATTTATTATTATAGGAGTTAGAGAGTTTGGTCTTCTTTTTGTAAATAATATTGACTGTGTTTTATCAGTATTTATGTTAATTTTCCATTTATTGAAGTATGATCTTAATTTCTCAAATCCTATCCTTAGCCTTCTTTGAATAGTATCTGTACGATACGACGTACAATATATAGCCGTATCATCCGCATACAACGCCATCTGAAGGTGTTTATCCATGGGAATGTCATTAATAAATAAGAGAAAAAGATAGGGTCCAAGTATACTACCTTGAGGTACTCCAGCTACTTTCCACAGAGTTACAATCATTTATTTTTACCATAAATTTCCTATCTGTTAAATAATCTTTAATAAGTCTAACGATATAATTAGGAAATTTTAGTTGAATTAATTTATATATTAATCCGAGATGCCATGTAGTATCAAAGGCTTTCTCAATGCCTATGAGAAGTAAACCTGTATGTTTATTTTGATTAAAACCATCTGTTATGAAATCAGTAATCCTCGCCAACTGCATAACTGTTGATAGTTTACTCCTGAATCCAAACTGTTGTTCAATAAGAATATTATTAATTTGTGTAAAGGTTTGTATTCGACTGAGAATAATTTTTTCAGCTATTTTGCTAAGATTACTTAGAAGAGAGACAGGACGTAAATTAACCGGATCCGAGGTATTCTTACCAGCCTTAGGGATGGGTATTACTTTAGACGTCTTCCAAGAAATGGGGAAATGCGAAAGTAGTAACATAGAATTAATTATGACAGTTAATTTAACTAGAGCTTTAATGGGTAGATTTTCCTAACTGACTTTTTAGTTTTTAGTTTCTTTATATGATTATGTATTTCACCAACAGTAGTTAGGTCCACTGCTCTCATTCCATCAGAAGAAATACGTAGATATTTTTTGACATTGAATTTGACTTTGGCATTCTGATAAGCAGATGCCATGTTACAATTCTGAGCATGCACCCCTGAGTATATATTAGCTAAAAGTTCACTTTTATCTTGATCCGAATAGACGACTTTACCCTGATAATTTAACGGAGGTAAGTATGTCCGAGGATTAGTAAATACTTTGACTGCTTTCCATAGACTATTATCACGGGACGATAACGAACTCAGCTTAGATCTCCAACTATTATTATAGTTTTCTCTTAATTCGTATTTGACTAATCTACATAAATATTTAAAGAATAACCTATATGTAGGAATACGGCGTTTTTGATATCGACGTCTAATGAAATTTTTAAACAACAACCTTTTACCTAAAATAACTCCTAAATACTTTATTTCGTCCGACCATTCTACACTTACACCGTTAATAGTTAAGGTAGTAGGTAGAAGTGGCCTGCTACGAGTAAACAGTATTGCCTGAGTTTTGGCTGGGTTAATGGCTATCCGCCACTTAGAAAAATAACGATTTAGCGTATCTACTCCGAACTGTAATTTAATTTTTACTGCCCTTGGAATGTAAGAACTAGAAAATAATGCTGTGTCATCTGCATACAAGGCTACATCTATGTTATTTGTTATAGGAATATCGTATAAGTAAAAGGTGAATAGAAATGGACCGAGTACACTACCTTGAGGTACTCCTGCAAAGCATGTTCTGCGAGAGGATAATACATCATTTATAAACACATAGAATGATCTATTACTTAAATAGCTTAAAATAAGCATAATTAGATATTTCGGAAATTTGCATGTAATCATTTATATATTATACCATTGTGCCAAGTAGTATCAAACGCTTTGACCACGCCGAATAAAACCATCCCCGTATGTTTATTACAGTTAAAGTTGTGAGAAATATGTTCTGCTATTCTAGCGATTTGATGAGTTGTAGAATGGCCAGGACGAAAACCAAACTGTACTTTTGGTAACAAATTATTTTCGTCCGAGAAAGCACGTAATCTTTTTAGCATGATTTTTTTCAGCAATCTTACTGAGATTACTCAACAAGCTTATAGGTCGAATGTTATCTGGCGATGAACAATCTTTTCCAGGTTTCGGAAGAGTTATGATTTTTGCTACTTTCCAGTTAGAAGGAAAATACTCCAGTTTAAACATACTATTGATAATATTAGTGAATTGTACCATCGCCTTGAAGGGTAGTTTTTTTATGATAATCGAGGGAATGTTATCATCTCCGACAGAGTGCTTGTTTTTGAACGATTGAATATGTTGGAGCACCTCCTTTGGAGAAGTGAGCAGAGGATGGGATGGATATATAGAAGAAGTTGTATATTTTTTGATGACTAGTCTTATTTTATTATTCTGATAATTGGTCGATAAATTGGCATTGCGACTATGAGCGCTGAAATAATATCCTGCCAAAAATTCCACTTTATCCGTATCTGAATACACATATCTATTAAGAAGATTGTCGTAAAGCGGTGGGAGTGCTTCAGTACGTTGACTGTATCGTTTACAAACCCTCCAATGACTGTTATCATTAGCAGAGAGTTGGGAAAAGGTTTTAGCAACTTTATCATTTAAATTTTTATTCAATAATTTTTGTACCAGTTTGGTAAAGAAATTTAGTAGTTTTTTTAGAGAACGGCAATCAGCGTTAGAAGAATGACGTTTCGAATACATTCTACGAAGTTCATTTTTAAGCCCGATGATAGCAATAATAAATGCTGGCAGAGATCGAAAGCTCGGCGTTATAGAAATTTGGCTCGCCTCTCTGATCAAATTTGTAAGGTCGCTGTGGTTGTTATCAATATCAGTAAAGTTTTTTAAAGAGTGAACTAATTTAATATTTTTAGATATGTAATTTTTAAATTTTCTCCAATTAGCATTAGCGTAGTCAGGAATTGCTTTTGGTGGCTTATGTTTACTGTTAGCGTAGATGATTGTAGTACCTATAGGGTTGTGATCAGACGACAAACAATTTATGGAAATGGGAGTAGCAATGTTTAGATTTTTAACTAGTACTAAATCTAAAACACTTCGTCTATAACCCTGAGGTGGGAAGTATGTGGGTTCACACGGAGCCAGTATCTGAAGCTCATTTTGTTCTGCGGTATTAAGAAGTACGCTACCAGCAACGTTATTAAAGAAACAATTCCAAAGTTTGGTTTTCGCGTTTAAATCGCCAATTATAATCACTCGTCAATTAGTTTTAGCCAGGGAAGAAATGTCGTCATGCAATTTTGGATTGTGCCTTGGGGCTTATATACGGCAAACAGAGATATAATGGAATAATCATTACCAAGAGTTTTATTAGAAGTATTTGTAGGATTATCTAGATAGAGATTAACGCCTACAGCTTGTACGCAATGTAAAGAAGGAACATTTAAAATATCGTACTTAATCTTTTTATTTATTATTAAAGCAACCCCACAACTTTTCCGAGATAGATCGTTGCGATGACAGTTAAAACCAGGAAAGCTGAGCTCGATATTATTGTCCAGTTTAGTTTCTGAGAGCGCAATTATGTCAACCTTATTTTCGATTGAAAAATGATACAGCTCACTATGTTTGTTGATTATGGAATTACAATTCCAAGCAATTAATTTCAACTTATTATTAGTACCCATCAGACATTAAACTAAATATAATGAGCGGCGAATATTTCTAATATAATGCTAACTTTTGTGAGCGTATCGCTATTTCTACATAATTTTAATCGAGTAATTATTTTTCTTATAACGTCAATGAATTTTGTGATATTTAGTTCTTTAAATAAACTTAGTATAAAAGATATATCGGATACATTGGACTGAGCATCTAAATTATTTTCAACAGTTGCTGTCATGCGAGTGACGCTAGCGTAGGTTCTACTATTAACAGTACTTAAATTAGTATTGTTAACATTATTGTTATTATTATTCTTATTAAACTTATTACTATTATTACTAGAAAACATAATCGACAAACTAATATCAGAAAAATCATGTGGCAATGACAATATAAGGATTAAGGATTTGAAATACGTGAAAACTGAAATATCAAATGAAATAACGCAAATAATTAATCAAACACTGGATGATGGAGAAATACCTCAAGGATTAAAAACATCAATAATTAGACCAATATATAAGAAAGGTAAACATAACGACTATGCAAACTATAGGCCTATTGCGGTAAACAATGTCATAACGAAAATTATGGAAAAATATATAGCAACAAATTTGGTGAGATACTTAACTGATAACAAAATCATTGATAGAAATCAGTATGGATTCCAAAAAGGTAAATCTACATCGCAAGCGTTAGGAGATTTTGCGGATGAAATAAGATTAAACCTAGAAATGGGAAATAAAGTGATTGTAACGTATATTGACTTGACAAAAGCATTCGACACAGTAGATCAGGAAAAACTAATGATGAAATTAGATAATATAGGTATAAAAGGTAAAGTGCTGAAATGGTTTAAGAACTATATGAATGATAGAAAAAGTATTGTGAGTATATCGGGGGTACAAGGGTCAAAAATCAATATGAAAAATGGAGTACCGCAGGGAAGAAACCTTGCTCCAATACTGTTTATCATATATGCAAATGGATTACAACAAAATATATGCGTTTGCAGACGATATTGCGGTACTGACATCGAATAGGGATATAAGAAAAGCGGAAGTAAATATGCAGTATGACTTAATAAAAATCAGTATGTGGGCACATGATAATGATCTTATAATTAATACACTGAAAACCAAGTGCATGTTTCTTAAATCAATGATGGACGCTGAAAGATATAAACTTATACTATGGATGCACTCGAACGAGTGTGCTCATTATATGAAAGAGGATAATGTGTGTTGTAATATAAATTGTAAGATAATTGAAATGGTAAGGGTATATAAGTATCTAGGGGTAATAGTAGATGAAAATCTGCGATGGAATAAGCATGTAGCGTTTGTAGAGAAAAAAATACGATCGACATTACCGTCGATGTACATGCTATAAATAATTATGTTAATAAACAAACTTTAAAAATGATTTATTACGCATTGATAGATTCAAGATTAAGATATGGAGTACAGGCATGGGGCTTAGCAAAAAAGTCATACACAATGAACATCGAAAGATTGCAGAAGAAATGTTTGCAACTAGTTCCGAGAAAACACTGTGGTAAACTACACGAACTACTTGTGGAAGAAAATGTTCTAGATATAAAGGGATTGTGCCTAATGGTTAGGATGATAGATTACCTTAAAAAACGAAAACCAGTAGATATTGAGCAAAGGAAACAAGTTAAGTATGACTTAAGGAATATAGTAAAATACCAGACACAAATACCTAAAACTAAATATGGAGACCAAACAGAGAAATATATTTTAATGAAAATGCTTAACGTGCTACCTGAACATATCATAAATGAAAAGATGGAGAATAAGGTAAAACACGAATTAAAAAAATGGCTACAAAACGAGAAGAACATTGATAGTATATTAAAACCAAGGTATTAAGAGATGAATCGATGAGGATATATCGAGCAGTATACAATACGGCAAATACCATAGGGTACTACTACAGAAAACAGGAAAAATAGTGCTAGTGAGAGTGGAGATGAGATGTTATGTGTGAGTGAAAATGAGTCGAAAATGAATAATAACAGAGTACTATATATGCTTATGCATGTATATATGTAAGCTACTTTATATGGAAACTGTAATTATAATAAGTATTTAAGTTACAATAAAAATTAGAATATTTCATGCTAATACCTGTCGACAAGCGCAAGCTTGACGGGATATGTAATATATAAAAAAATCTGTATTCGACGTGTGACTGAGTTTGAATGTGTGAGGGGATGCTTGTGTGTTTGCTTATAACATGGGTGTATGGGTGTGTATCGATTATGTATTGTAAAAATTTGATGCAAATATACGTTTAAAAAAAAAAAAAAATACTATTACTACTACTAACCTTACTACGGGTGACAGCAATGTTACTCGAACTTTCCTGTCCATTATTAAATAAATTAGATCTATGGGAAATAGAAGAAGAACGACTTGGCTGCGTCCGCCTTCTAGCCTTCATTTATTTTCGGATATATACTACATTCTGAAGAGTTAGCGAGATGATCACTGGAGCAATTCGCGCACTTAAACGACTGTTGTTGTGTGCACGCGCTGCCAGGGTGATTTGCACTACACTTGAAACACCTATCGGGAAGGTTACAATTATGCGACGTGTGCCCGAACCTTTCACACCTATAACACTGAATTATTTCATCTCTACTTTTATACTTTTCCCATTTAATGCAGCAACATGATAATGTTTTGATGCCTACAATGTGTCGCATAACTGCATTTGGCGGAAATGTGATCAAGTACACTGGGTATAAGTGCACCGCAGACTCTATCATTTTTTTTAAAATGTTTGACTGACAATACGGGAACGTTCAGTTCTTCTTCTATTTTCTTTCCGGTAAACGAGGGTGGTAAATACCACTCTGATGGGTTTGCGCTCCTTAGGCAGATGCGTGTAAAATTGATGATTATTATTTTTAAGATATTATCATAGTTTTCCAAAGTGTTGACTATTATAATAGTTTTATCCTTAAAATTACGTAATTTAAAGTTATTCGCAACGAGCGACTTAATATTTATGATTAATGTTCTTATATTAGATATACTGCTATTTAATAATACGTTCGGCGGGTATTTATCAGTATTATCGGTGTTAACACGAATATCCGGCTGATTATCAGCAGCAACATCGTCGTCTACCGGTTGTAAAGCTTTAAATCGATTTTTACTATCGATAATAATCGAATCCTCGTTTCTTTGTTTTTTCGGCGAACTTTTGCCGTTATGGTTGGCAGCAGCACGCCATTCATTGCCGTTATCTACGTCTACCATTTGTGCATCGGTTTCATTATCATCATTATAACTTTCATATCTCGTATCGTCGAACAGTCGACACTTGACCGGTAGGCTAGCGGGGAAATCGGTTTTCATGGCACGTGCCACCGCGGCGTCTTTAATATTAGGCGGTGAATGTGCGACGAACATGTTCGCACACCCGCGCATTCTTAACCACTATACTATTACACAAATCAAACAATGACTTAAGCGAACACGAGAAACAATAAACTTACGTTTAAGTTTTACTAGTAATATTATAGATTGATTATTGATGACTATTATGTTCCGTATTCTATGTTTCATAAATAGTTAGGCTTTGTATTCGATCGTAGACTCAACTGGCGTAAACATATCGAAGTTATCTACACAAAAGCTTTAAAACGGATTAATCTTTTAAAATCTCTTTCTCATACAACCTTCGGAGATGACCCTTTTATTCAATTTGTTCTGTACAAATCTTTCATTGGATTATGTCAGTTTGCTTTTTCGTAATTCTCCAGCCACGTACATTTCCACGTTGAACAAAGTTCATAACATATGTCATGTAATCTTTTCAGACTCCAGTAGTTGTCTCTTTGCATTACAATTTTCACACTATGACCCTCATTCCTCACCCCGCCCACTCTGGAATCAATGGTACTATCTTTCCCTTCTTGAACTACTTATCGCTTATTCACCGCACATTAATCTTCTCTTCATCGTTAAAACTGCCTACAAGGAGTACTGAAAAGCGGTCTGGAATAACCCTTTTAATGTCTCACATTATAATCTTCCATTTTTAATTTTGTTTTACAATATACAGATTCCTGTTAATCAAATTCGTCCATTTATAATCGCCATATGCAGACTACGATTCGGAAAAAATCGTCCCTTCTTCATTATCAAAATGAACCTTACTATCTATTCATGCTGCTCACCCCTGCAGATATTGCCGGCGGAAATCACACATTCTTTGGACTTTCTCATTATCTCTCTTCCCATAGCACATTATATAATCAAATCAAATCCTTATTATTTCTTTTTTTTATAAAACATGACTTTCTTACTTGCTACTTGTGCACATTTATATTTGTCTATATAAGTTCACTCGTGAATGTAACTTAGCGATATAACTAATTATTTTTATTTAATATTTTATATTACAATTTATAATGGGTAAATCTTGTGGAAGCTCATATTAAAAAAAAAAAAAAAAAACGAACGATTGTAATTATACAAAAATTAATGTTATCCGGTTTAAGTTTATGATAGTCGCTTAAAGTATCCCATCAATAGGTTATTTACTCATGTCGTGTATATGTACATACAAAATCTGTAATAAATAGTAATCATATGTAAAAAAGTATTTTAAAAAAATTAAGAAATAGAATTAAAAAAAAAAGCAAATGAAAAAATAAAAAATTTTTTACTTCCATTTCGCATAGGTATAGAATTTAATTTTTTGTTTTTAAGTTTAATTTTTCCCCGTTTTCCGTTTATTTAGTAATAATAATAATTATATATATACATATATATCGATCACGATTCGCTTATTTCTATCCACTGCTGGATATAAGTGTTCCCCTTCCTTTCCATTGTACTCGATCCCAAGCATCGTTCATCCACTTAACTCCGGCTGACTTTTGAATGTCGTTTTGCCATCGCATGCACGGGCAACCACGGATTCTGTGCCCTTCTCTCAGTCTTCATTGCGTTATTCTTTTGATCCACATATCATCTGTCCTTTTAGCGACATAACCAGCTCAGTTCCATTTTAATTTAGCTACGCGTTGTGTCATCCACCAGCTTGGTTTGTTGCCTTACCACGCATCGCGTTTTCGATCCAGCCTCTTGGTACCCAACATTATTTTCTCATGGGCCCTCTGCGTTACGGCCAGTTTCCTAACAACATATTTTGTCAGGCACCACGTTTCCGGTCCGTATGTGAGCATTGGGAGAATGCACTGTTCATATACTTTCTTTTTTAAACAGTTCAGTATGTATCTGTTTTTCAACTAGTTTTCTAAACGTTATCCATGAAAGGTGCGGACTTCTTTATACATTTCTTCTTTGTCTACCGTGATTCTTAGCCCAGGTTCACGTATTCATTAACCTGCTCCAATATTTGCCCATCTATTGTTATTCCTTATAACAAGTGCCAGTTTGACATGACCTTCGTTTTATCTATATTTATCTTCAATCCTACTGCTTTGGATCAACTATGAAGGTTAGTTTAGGTTAGGATATATATAAATACCGATGACAATCTGAACTACCTTCAGCGGCTGGTGAGAAAACCTGAAGGGAAAATCAAAATATGGGTTGGTCGAATTAATCGCCTAAACTTGCTCGCTGTTATATCATAAATTAACGACCGGTGCATTACTAAATTTTTTCCAGCCACTTTAAGTAATATCTGCTACATTTCCGAATTACTACGGTATTCATACGTGGTACTTTTAGGTCATGATGAATTTTACCACAAAGACTGTACCGTGGTAATGATAGTAATAATAATTAAATAATGGAATTACTGTAAACGAAGTTAAATAAAATAACGATCCTCCGTGCTACAATAGCGGA
The DNA here is from genome assembly GCA_032883995.1 of Coronaproctus castanopsis. Classification (NCBI taxonomy): domain Eukaryota; kingdom Metazoa; phylum Arthropoda; class Insecta; order Hemiptera; family Monophlebidae; genus Coronaproctus; species Coronaproctus castanopsis. The sequence goes on from CM065053.1 coordinate 99,707,077, forward strand.
CGATATATATGACCTGTCTATACATGTTTACGCTTTAAATCAGGGCGAAATAAAACTAAATGCTTGTCAGCGCGACCTTATTAAATGATCATACAGTAGTCTATGGAGAATAGAAAAAGATAAAAAGCTGCAGCTGGGAAAAGATCATCCTGGTGAAAGATCGAATCTTTGGAGTGAAGAATATCGGAGAAGAGAAAGAAGAAAATATTAAAAATGATCCATAGGACGCCCGTTTGGTATTTCGCAATTTCCTGTACACGATGGAAAAGTTTCGTTTAAAACGATCGCAATAATTTAACTCGGAAAACGAATTGAGTTAAGAGATTTAAAATAAGTACAGTGAACGACGACACGGTAGTGAAAAATAATAAACACCTGTACGCTTGTCTATGTATACCGATTATGTGAATGTGTGTTTGCGTTGTTTTTATATTTTCCCATCATGTTACAGTTACAGTTAAGAACGGATTAATTGTATTTATTTACTTATTTATTAATGTATTTATTTATGCAGGTCAACGAACAAATAAAAAGACATTCTCGTACCGTCGTACAGGTTATATATAAATTTAGTCGACTAAAAGATGCTGGTCATACTAGCTTACTAGTTTAATAAAAGCAATGGCACAAACAATAATAATATTAATAATAATAATAATAATGTCAATGATGATAATAATAGGTAATAATATAATGCGTTTCGCTTTGATAATTGTACCACCATTGCAAGCACGAGAATAAAATTTCGTTCATTCAATTTGACCTGGCCGAGAAATTAACGACTATGTAGCTTCGACGTACTACGAAAATTTGGATAACTTTTCGAATAAATCGCGATGATTGAAACGTAGAGAACCAATACCTCTGAAGCAGAATAACACCCCCTCCCAACCGCGATGTAAAACGGAACGTAGCTCCTGATGTAGAAATAACTAAGCAGGCACCCGATATATAGTCGGGTAGCAATAGTAGCGTGTGTACGATCGAGAAAAAGCTCATGAATACAATTACAACGATATTAAATAGTAAGAACGGTTGCCATGACATAAAATGCGTTACAGCAAACAAGTGCGATAATATCCCAAACAACCTTCTCGCTTTACGTTTAGCCAGTAGCATTGTATGGAGTTGGGCCAATCACCTTGACCAGTAATGGAAACTTGGTGCTGAGAAGAGAATTGAAAGTATTATAGAGAGACAACGTCACAAAGAAAAACATCTATAACGATGTAGGAGAAAGCAGTACACTATTGTGCTAGAAAAGTGGAAGACCAACATTATATATACGCGTACATCAAGAAGGGGGTTTAGAAACGTTGGTTAAACTGAAAAAAATATTAAAACAGCCCGGAATAGAGAAAATGGAAGAATGTCATAACAGTAGTGAACCAGTCCAAAGACTGATACACTAAAGAAGAGGAATATGTATATATATATATCACGATCACGATAAGCCTTTATCTATCCACTCCTGAATGAAGGCTTTCCCCAGTGTCTTCCAACGACTTCTGTCCTGTGCTTTCTTCACCCAATTTTTCCCAGCAACCTTTGCTATATCATTGTGCCACCGCGTCATTGGCCTTTCCTGTTTCCTTTTTCTGTCCATCGGCCACCACTGTAAGATCCGCTTTGACCATTTATTATCTTCTCTTCAAGCCATGTGGCTAGCCCAATTCCATTTTGTTGTAGCCATTCGCTCCACTGCATCATCCAACCATGTTTGTCCCCGTATCCATGTATTCTATTTCTTATATCCAGCATCATTCTCTCATGTGCTGTCTGAGCTTTTCTTATCCTTTTTAAATTCGTTTTTGTATATGGCCATGTTTCCGAACTATATACAAGAATCGGAAGTACACATTTGTTATTACATTTCAGATTAATCGGTATTTGCTCATTGCGGAATACTATGGGTAATTTTATAAGCGCAACCCACGATAGTGATATTCTTCTTACCACTTCTGCTTTCATGATCATGTCTTTATTTATTGTGATTTTTTGACCTAGGTATATGTAACTATTTACTTGCTCTATCTGTTCCGATTTTACTGCTATTTGTACACTTTTTCCTGTGTTCGTCATTATTTTTGTTTTAATAAGTCGATATGAAGGTTCCGGTGGAAATATATATATATATATATATATATATATGTATTTCCACCGGAACCTTCATATCGACTTATTTGAGGCTTGATTGTACTCCTCGCCCACTTTTTATCATCTTCGATTATATCAAATGTTTCAAAATTTTTTGCTTATTTTTATTTACAATTTTGTTTTTATTCATTATTAGAATTTGATCGGTCAGCCTATTCCTTGCGCCTCGTACTCTTTTCAGTTTATTTCGGCTTAATTTGGTCGTCTATTAGCCAATTTAGTTCCAGAGTTTCCCGTTTAGATATTTATTTAGATAATTTTTTCGTTTTCGCAACATAAAAATGAAACTACCTTGTTTTCAAGTTAAAAATTAAAAAATTAAAATAAAATTTAAAAAAATTTTAAGCTCGGTTTATAATTTAGAATAGAATATTTGTAATTCGTCGCATATATAACGTTGTTTCGATACTATTACGAAGTAAATCGGATAAGAAAGAAGAATATTTTAAAATGTAAAGGAAAAGGTCACAAAAATGTACGTTTCAAAATATCGCAACAGTCATCATTGGCAATCTGCCTCCTAACAAATTATATTAGAGTCATCTCTCATTTTTGGAATAAGCATATACACGTACATATAAATACATATATATATATATATATATATATATATATATATATATGTATTTATATATATATATATATATAAATACATATATATATATAAATACATATATATATATATATATATATATATATATATATACTTGTGTGTGTATATAGAAGAAAATATCGTTGTAAAAAATACATATGTACGTCATTAAATTTATCGTGAAGTTACAAGAAGCCCGAAGTAAGGGTACGACGTCATTTGCTTTTTTTTAGTAGGAGGGGTAAAATTTGGCGTGTTTTTTTTCGTGTTTTTTTTTAAATAATTTCCTTCAGTTGTAGTCGACTGAAATTAACTTATCTCACGAAGAAATTTCGTCACAAGCGAATTATTCGAACTTTTAAATATATACACGCATGTCGTAAATAAGTTAGCCTACTTGTACAATGTTAACCTATTTTTAGTTTGAATAATAATTCTTCCTATTACAACGGTACGAATGTGTTTATAAAAATTAGTGACTTAAATTTCAGAGTATGCGTAACAGGGCTTTAAAATTACTTGCCGACCATTTAATACATCGCCTTTATTACAGGGCTGATCATTTAAGATGGTACGGTTGTCCTAATTATAAATATATTTAAAGCAGGACGACGTCTTCTTTAATGTGGTAACACAAGTAGGAACCGTTCAGCTTTTATATCTGGATATTTTAAATATTTTTGTATTATTAATATTATTGTTATTATTAGAGTATTTAGTTAGATTTAAGGGTATATTTCTTTTTTTGGTTATTATATCGACGCTCGTGTAGGTATGCACAAGTCGAATATTACACTATTTGTTTTGTTTATTACCTATGCACATTTTGCAATGTATAAGTGTAATATTGAAATTGAAATTATTATTGATTGAAAACAGACAAAAAATAGATAAAATGCATACAAACCTACCTATGCACACGGACTTGGATAGTACCACAATTGACTAGTTAGTTTTTGGATCCGAGACGCTCTTTCTATATATGAGATATCCATGCATTAATCAGTTTAAGCACATCGTCATTATAAGTTGTACTCCATAAATCTGTCATAAGTCTAGTAGCCTCAATATGTGTACAGTTGAACAGGTGTCGTTGATCTTGCTTTTCACTGCATTCACATTTGTTACCGGTGTTTATTTTCCATTTGACACGGATTACATTTGTTTTGCCACAGCCGGTACGTAACCTGTTCAATGTTCTCCGTTGAAGTCAATTTAATTGATCTTTTGGCCGCAGTTTTTCGTTTGGTGATATAGAACCAGTACCAGAATTCTTGCATTGTATTTTCCGTGTTGTACGGGCCTTGTCAGATAAAGCGACGCTATTATGCATGAAAGATTTTTACGATTTCAACCTTTCCTGTACTGTAATCTGTCCAAACATACGGTGACGGAGATTTCTATGAACTTTAGTTCTTTCATTGCTGGAAATGACCTTTCTTCTTATATGTGGTGGAGCAATGCCGCATGATAAATATAATAATTCAGTCTTTGTAGGTCTAAGATAGCCCGTTATAATCCGGAAAGTATCGTTTAATGCTATGTACACTTAACATGCGTTGATCTACCCCAAGATGAATATCCATATTCCGCTGTTGAGAAACACAGTGTCAAGCCTGTTGTTCGGAGGTCTTCTACCCTAGCTTCCCATTTTGATGAAATCGGCTTGCGAATAATATTGTTCCGAGCAGCTACTTTCATTTTTAATGATTCACATTGATTCTTAAAGGTAAATGACCGGTCCAATGTCACCCGGGTTATTTCGGATGTTCGTTGTGATTTAAAATCTATCCGCCCTAGTGTCAATTTACACTTTGATTTGGCATTTTTCAGATGAAATACACATACTTGTGTTTTACTTCGATGTAATCCATTAATTCTGTAACGTTTACCTCGTTTAACGCTATCTGTAGTTTGTTTTGGACATCGGTGTGTGTTTCGCCTTGTGTTGTAATGGCTAAGTCGTCAGCATACAAAAAATGCTTTGCGCTCTTACTTATTGGTTGATCATTTATTTATTTATATATATATATATATATATATATATATATATATATATATATATATATATATATATATATAATATATATATATATAATATATATATATATAATATATATATATATATATATATATATATATATATATATATATATATATATATATATATATATATATATATATAAACCAAAACAAAATCAAGGCGACTGTTCATATTTATTTAAGTACAGTTTTACCAATAATTTATACAAATTTGTCATAATTCTTAGGAGACGGTTCCACTTGCATTAACTCTATTTCGGTCATCTTTTGAAAATTTACCAATTTGTTTCCTTAATGAAAGGATTTGATCACTACATTGACTTCTAGCATAATAGACCGATGTTGTGTTCTTGGTATGAGATCAAGTATATATTTGCGACACATAAGACTTCGGGATTCTGATACGAATATCAAATCCGGATTGTATCTTCTGCACCGACATCTGCTGTGGAAACATGGAGCTAATTTTAGATCATGGATTAATGAAAAGCAATTTGCTGAAGCCATGATCACCATTTATGTCAGATTCACAATAACCCCATGATTCACTGTGACTGTTAAAGTCGCCTATGATAATATTAGATTCTTTTTTGAATTATCGTTGTAAATGATTTAGTAGATAATATACAATCTCCTGTAAAGTGCCTATTATTTGCTGATGACCTTACCATCTCTGTAACATGCAGAACAGTGTATTTGAAAGAAGTGGCACTTCAAGAATGTACTAACAAACTATCCTCGTGTTGTTCCACAAACGGACTTGTGCTTCTCAACCAGCAAGACCACAGTAATACACTTTTGTAAAATTAATGCACTCATCAGGTTAACGTTAAACTTGAAGTAATCACCATTCCATGTGCATCTACAGTACGACATCTTGGTCTGATATTAGACAATATGATGTCTTGGAGCGCCCACATAAATCATTTAAAAGGTCTTGAACAAAAAAATTAAAATTATTCAAAAAGTTATCACACACATCTTACGATGCAGTTCGAATTGCTCTACTTCGGATTTATCGATGTTTAATTCGATTAAAGTATGATTATGGTTCTGCAATCTATTCAACAATAAAGACAAGTAACCTACATGCTCAAAATATTATACAAAATACAGCTCTTCGACTAGTAGTACCTGTCAACAAGTTACATGTAGAAGCATCAGAATGGCCTCTCAGGATCCGTCAAATGTATCTACTATCCAACTTTTTGACATAATGTGATGCATCCAACTTTACATCAGCTCGTCCGGCATAATCTACATTCAGCCTAAACTCACCACCATCAATACTGACAAAATTTTCATACATGCTATCAACACTAAATTACAAACAAACTATTACTCTATAAAAACTTAAATCCATTAATGCCACCGTGGACAAATAGTTAAATCAGCTTGGACTTACGTATTATAACCTGAAGAAAAATTCCCATACTGATCGAAAAATTATTCAATCTGTTACTTCACACGAACATCTCAATTATTAACATTCTATACAGATGGTTCAGAATTTGATTCGTTCGTTGGCTGCTTCGTTGTCAAAGATAATGAAGTCTATATTCGATTTTCACTACCGTAATCATTTACAATTTTATCTGCCGAACTATATGTAATATACGTGGCCATCGATTTCAGTATAAATACTGAACTTGAGTATAGTTTGCCAATAATCTGTTCAGATTCCAGCTTTGAACGCTATTCATAATGTATCTAACAACAATAGACATCCTATAGCGGAAACAATTGTAGAATTAATTACTAAAAATATTACATTCCTCTGGATCCTAGCACGTACTGGAATTACTAAAAATCAACTAGCTGATAGGGCAGCAAAGAAAGCAGCAACTGCATTACCTGCGCAAAATTTACTAGTTCCATTCGCAGACCTCAGGGTGTTCATTAGATCATTATTTTAGTTATGGCAAGAAGAATGGCAATCCGTGTCAACATCAAACAAGCTACGATCTATCAAACCAAAATTAAACTAACACATGCTTATTTTCTTAGTAGATCAGAAGCTCCATTGTGTAATTGTACTGTCCGTCCAACATATACTGACATAATGTCCTCAATACAGCCTACAGAGATCGTATTACAGTCTTTCATCTTCACTGCAGCTACTGCTCTATGACAACGCTTCTACGCTATCCAGGCTCATCCTCTTCCTACATGATACTGGATTGTATCATTTTAATTTAATGCTTATTTTCCTTTGTACCTCTAGCCATTAGTTGCCGTATTCATGTAAATAATACTAATAATAACTTGTGTTATGTAGTGTTTTATTCAAAATAAACCCGGGTGAATTTGTTGGTACTTTATTTTGAACGCGTTAGATTTATGTTGCTTCTTTTATCACATCCTCTTAGTTTATATTGTACGTTTTTCAGTATTTATCTGGTTTATATTAATTTTACGACCATTTAAGTTTAATTCGAGTTTCTCGGTAGGCCATAGCAGTTAGATAATGATATTTTTATATATAAAATCGTTCTGTTAACTGTTCACATCCGTCTAAAATATAATTTTATTACGATTATGATGCTTATTGTTATTATTATTAATTATTATTATTTATTATTATTATTATTATTATTATTATAGTTGTTAGGATCGTTGGAGAATTTTTCTGGATGAAAGGTGCAAAAAAATGTCCTATTCCCGTACCCGTTTGTACGTGAGAATCTGCCGTACGTTTAATTTCACACGTATACTTCTAAAATTTTTTCTTCAAAAGAAATTATTAAAAGGAAAAGTAAATAAATCCCCCCCCCGTTAACGGTGACAACTGGTATGTGATGATTTAGTTTGCGTGAGAATATCAAAAAGGCGCCGGTTAAGCAAAATTCTTGTTCAGTAGTTTCAGTTAATAAATGTAACAAATCGTCGTATCTACAGGTAAATATTAAGTTGACGCCACGCAGCACTTGCAATTACACATTGTGGTTCTCAAGTCTTTAAGGTTGTCTTATTTACCGTTAGCCTTGTCCTGATGTATTTTTTGCCAACACATCAAAATGATGACTAAATGACGAAAATATTCTTAATTCACTTATCATCTACCGATTCTCATCTATTACTTCAAAATTATCCTCCCTATAATTTTATTATTATCACACTTATGCAGATGAAACTCAAAGGTAGTAGAGATCATGTAAATTTTTTAGATTAATTTATGTAAATTTAAACGAAACAACACATTAAATTTAAGGAAATACTTAATTAATAAGAGGTACTATATAATGTATAATACATTATATAGTACATCTTATTAATCAAGTATTTTATATAAATAGTCGCCGAACATTCTGACGAGCCAATCGTACGTTTGCTTTTACGTACTCCAACACCAGCTGAAACGAATGTCGCTACATTCTTCTTTGATACGGCCATTTTGCTACCAGCGGATCTCTTGAAAATAGGATTGAAAAATTATAACATACTGTCAATAAAATTATCAAACGGACAGGAAACTGAAGAATTATCGCCAATTAACGAAAACCGGTGTTTTTATTACATACACTGTACGACGTTATACCCATCATTGTCGAACAGTTGCTATTATTCGTCGAGTAGACATTGTAAATATCTGGGTATCCACTTGGATGCTGGACTGAACCGATGTCATCATTGTAATCATCTATTCTTGTCCGAAAATCGTATACTTTTATCAAGCCGTTATTTTAAATACCATCCGATCTCATGATATGACTAAATAATTTGTGGCAAGTAAGGAACCTCCACGCGGTGCCTATGGAAACGAGTTCTGTCGGCTAATCCTTACAACACGGGTGATAGTAGTAGCTATGTTTTGTTTTTCAAATACTCAGAAACAGCTCTTTTCAGAGCAGTGGCCAGTATTAATGTCGAAGGACTGACGGATATTAAAGAAACAATTTTAGCAGAATTTTGTTTAGCAAACAATTGCGATGTAATATTCAAGAAACGCATCGCCACAGACAACATAAACGACTAAATATTAAAGGAATGAAAGCAGATGCAGAAATTCCTCATGAAAACATGGAATTGTTGTATTCACAAGATAACGTAATGTCGGCGGAAATACAGAACGATGAGACAGAAATTATTACGATTCAACTTCAGCACTGCACTAGTTACGTCGTTACATAAACCACCAAACACTAATTTTATCTCACCATCGACAGCAAACCTCAAAAATCCTAAAAATAAAATCGTTATTGGAGATTTTAATAGCTGCTCAATAAATGATATTGGTACATGATCCCAAATTACCATCATCGTTCGCCAGCGCCAGATGGAAACGCGAATATAATCCCGTACTGACACACTCTACAGTGCAACAGTGCCATCGGCTGGTTGACGCAATCTCCTCAGCGTTGGAAAAAAAAGAAGTATGCTCAGCTGTATTCTTGGATGTTGCACAGGCATTCGACAAAGTGTGGCATCCCGGGCTACTGTACAAGCTGAGACAAATTCTTCCTTCCGATTTATTTGCTTTACTTCAATCATACTTATCCGATAGATCATTTGTTGTTAAAATCAATGATTGTTTCTCTGAAGAGCATAAAATTCTATCGTCTGTTCCACAAGGTAGCTTACTAGGACCGTTGTTATACACAATCTATACAGCAGACATACCAACCAGTAATCAGACTATCTTAGCATTATTTGCCGATGATATAGCTATCGTAATCAGACTATCTTAGCATCATTTGCCGGTGATATAGCTATCCTTGCGTCCAACTCAGACGTCATGTATGCAAATACAGCAGTTCAAAACCATTTAGATCGATTAGTTCTATGGGCACAGAGCTGGCGTCTGCTATTTAACCCGAATAAGTGCAAACACGTTGTATTTACAGATAGAAAAGTCAGCTGTCCAGCACTGAAAATCAATAATGAAGAAATTACTCAAACAAACTCGGTACGTTATCTTGGCTTAATTATGGATAAGAGGCTTACATCAGACAAAAAGAACAATCATTACTCGTGCAAAATTGCTGTATCCATTATTAGGTCGGAAGTCAATTTTAAACTTAACGACTAAACGGATCATCTATCTTTCAGTGATCGCTCCTATTTGGCGTTACAGAATAGAGCTGTATGGAAGTACCTGCAAGAGCAATCTTCGAAGAATACAACAGCAGCAATCGAAGATACTTCGTACCATCACGTCCGCTCCTGTCTACGTCTCCAATCGGACCTTACATAACGATCTTAGGATTCCTTATGTCGGTGACATACATGTACAGCAGTATAAAAAATTATTCGACAAGTTCGAGGTTAGCAGCAATCCAATCATCCGCAGAATGCACACATCGTGTCTTCCAGATAATCCGCCATGACGTTTGAGAAGAAAGTGGTGTCGCGATGCTATTCCTATCACCTAATTGATTTCAGTCTCCCTTCTCCTTCCAGACGATAGCGTATGTATTCCTATTATCATTATTTCGTCCCAATCTCATTCCCATATTGTACATTCCTTCTTCCTCATCGCAGTCTTGTGCCTTAATGGAGGCACTTGATTAAACCCCTCTCTTATCCGTTATCTACGTTGTTAGTAGCACTAAGTGCTGGTACGATGTTAAAAAAAAAAAAAATTGTTTAGCGATTATTTAAAACATATTGCGGTAAAAAAAAAAAATCTGAAAACCTATCCCACATTCGCAACATCGTCAAATTATTTTGAAGTTTATTTCTCACATCCGATCGTATATAGTTCCATACTTTCTTAAAGCGAACTGGAATGCTTTTTCAAAATAATTAGATGACGAAATACGAAAAATTGAACCAACACCAAAAGAATATGATACATTTGTTAACCTAATTAAAAGGATATCTAGAAAAAATATCCCTAGAGGTTGTTGAACAAACTACATTCCAGGACTAGACAATGTGACAACCTTACTATATAACCGCTATGAATAAATGTTTAATACTGATCCTTTCGCAGAAGAAACCATTGTGGCAGGTGAGGATATCGCATTACATATTGCAGAATATCGTAAGAAATCATGGATTGACACAATCGAATCTGTTGATATGAAATATAATAGTAAAAAGGCGTGGATGCTAATGAGAAAACTAAACTGCGATCCAACTAAAAGTAAAAACTCAGGAAAAGTTAGAACAAATCAAATTGCTAACCAACCTATGCTTAATGGTAAACCAAGAGTAAGAAATAAGATTCATAAACCTAAATCAAAATGGAACGTTCAAGATGAACTTAGCTGTATCGATCAAATTTTTACAGATAAGGAACTCGATGATAAAATTAACAAAATGAAAACTGCTAAGGCATCAGGAGTTGATGACATCACAATAGAACAGATTAAAACATTTCACTGAATTCCTGAACTATGGGGAAAAGAAAAAGTCATTGCAATCCGCAAATCTGGTAAATTTCAGGATGATGTTAATGGCTATCGACCAATCTGCTGCTATGTCATTTAAACAAAGGCTCCTGTATGACAGAATCATAGACAAAATAGATAAAGCTTTGATACCGCAACAGGCAGGCTTCCGACCGGGTAAATCTTGCACAGAACAATGAAGATGGTTTTGAAAACAAGCTAATGGCTAGCGCTGTCTTTATAGACCTATCATCTGCTTGTGATGCTGTAAATTATAGGATACTATTAGAAAAATTATACAAGATTACTAAAGATTTTAAATTTACAAAGCTTATTAATACATTATTGGAGAACCGCATTTTTTATGTTGATGTAGATGGTAAATCTAGTCGGCGGAGAAAGCAGCGGAATGGTCTTCCGCAAGGAGCTGTCCTCTCGCCGACACTTTTCAACGTATATACAAATGATCAACCGATCTTTGCAGATATGAAACATTACGTCTACACAGATGATCTGGTAATCACATTTCAAGAAACAAGTTTTAAGTTAATAGAGGACCGGCTAACAGCTTTTGGAATATTATACACTGAATCAACCTAAACCAAATTGAAAAAAAACCGCAAGTATCAATTTTCCATTTAAGAAACTATTTAGCACAAAAAAACAGAATATTGTCTGGCAGGGAACAAAATTATAATTTACTGACCAGCCGAAGTACTTTGATGTAACATTAGATAGAACCCTCGCATAAAAGCAAGGCGAAAATGTGAAGAATAAAATTGCTACTCGGAATGATAAGAAAACGTGTTGGTATATCGTGGAGTGCTAAACCTGAAACATTTATGATTACCACACTGGCGTTATGCAACTCTGTGGCAGAGTACGCATGTCCTGTGTGATATAATTCTGCTCACGCAAAACGAGTGGATATCGCTCTAAATGAACGCTGCCGTATATTCACAGGATGTCTGAAGCAAACTCCTGTCGAAAAAATGAGAGCTCTTTCAGGAATAGAACCACCAGCAATAAACCGGTTATCGTAAACACTGAATATTAATATTATATTTTTAAATCGCTTGGAGCAAAATTATGGGGTTTAAATTACAAAGCTAGGCTAATTTTATATAATTCACTATATTTATATTGCGCTTAGTAAATATTACCCTACTATAAATAAACAATCTATTCGTAATATTAATTGTAATTGTAGAAAATGTTTAAAAGATGTCACAACTTCCTACATTACTGCATCTAATATTTCTCTATAGGTTTTAGGACGTGTATTGTTAATGGACTTGTATATTATAAAAAAAAAGATTCGTTATCTTCAAAAACAAATTTAATCAATATCGTAAACTAAATAAAGGTAATTTCAAAAGTATCGATAATTTAACTCTTACCGAATTAAAATTCAGATATAATATATAATCTAACGGTAAATTAATTACAAGTTTTTCCAGATATCTTAGCTCGTTATAAAAATAAATATATTAATATTAACTTTTACATGCTTCAGATATTTTTAACTGGCATAGTTCTATTGCATATTATTTAAGCAAATTGAAGATTATTAATAATAATATATGTTGTAACTGTGACAGTTACGATACAGAAGATGTTCATCGCATAATATATGTATGTTCTAAATATAATGAATTAAAATTAATGTATAATATAGACTGCTCAATGAGATAGTTCTGTTAAAATATTTCCCGACATTTATATATGAAGTATTTAAAGTCAAACATATTATAGCCTGTATTTCCCATTTTAAATTAAAATTTACAAATATTATTTTCTTAACGCTAAACTAGTATTAATATGTATAACTTTCTTAATGCTAAACTAATACTAATATGTATAACTTTCCTTAATACTAAACTAATATTATTATGTATAGCTTTCTTTAATGCTAAACTAATATTAATATGTTTAAACGTATTAGGAAAATTAAACCCGTGAACGAGCATCGGCCTGTTCCAATTTATTGAACGTTTACATACTTTTCTCTTAGCCGTTTCCAGTCCATGCGATTAAGTGCTTTACGCATCCAGACTGCACTTGCGTATTTGACAATATCGTCCCTCCATCTCATTTTTGGTCTTCGTCTCAATCTTTTCCTATTGATTGGTAACCATTCAGTACATTTCTTGGCCCATCTGCTTGTGTCCATTCGAACTACATGTCCGGCCAATTCCAATTCATTTCCAATATTTTGCGGAGAGCATCTTCTGTTTTTGACTTATCCCGTAATACTTTATTACTGATTTTGTCCATCCTCGTTATCCCGATAATTTTCCTTTCCATAGCTCTTAGAGCTATTAATGTTTTTCTACTTTATCTAACTGTCAGTGACCATGTTTGCGCACCGTATGTCATGGTAGGAAGGACGCATGTATTGTAAATCTGTGCTTTTCTTCTACGATTAATATTTCGTTTAAGTATTTCCTGTAATGCCAAGAATTTTTTCCACCCTACCGCTATTCTGTGATTTACTTCTTTTTCTATTTAATTTTTAAAGGATATTATTTGGCCTAAATATGTAACATCTTCCACCCAGTATATCGTTTTTCCGTTCATTTCAATTTTTATTTTTCCCCGTTTGTTAGGCAATTTGTTTTTTCATAATTTATTTTCAGACCCCTTACTTTTGATTCTTCGTGTAATTCCATTAACATGGTTTTTAACTGTTTCGGGGAAGCTGAAATTATAGTTACGTCATCTGCAAATCTAAGGTTTGATATATAAGTGCCATTTATATTTAAAAAATCAATTGAAAATTAGTTAAAATCACTATTATTTTCTTAAGGAAAACACAAAGCTTTTCGGCATTTACGCCATTATCAAGTGAAAAATTTATTCCCTTTTTTTCTCTCCAATTCAGGTTTTTAAATATTTCTTCCAGCACAGCATTAAATAAAACTGGTGCTAATGGGTCACCTTGTCGCACTACTCTTTTCAAGGGAAACTTTCCTCCTTCTTTATCCAACATAATTTTTCCGTATCCATATTATCGTATATGTTTTTTATGATTCTTATATATTTAGGGTGTATATTTTGGGTTCCCACAATTTGATACAAACTGTCATGATAAACCGAATCGAAGGCTTTTTCGAAATCAACAAATTCAAAATACATATTTATATTATATTCATCAGCCTTTTCAAACATATATATATATATATACATAACCACTACGGGTAACCATAAGCTATCCAGCAGTTTACTTAGTCTTTTGAAAAGCTTTGTGATTTTTCATAAAGAAGAATTTTAGTGATTTTAGTTTATTTTCTGTTGTTTATTTTAATAAAAATCACTACATTCAACATTCTTCAAATTACGATTTCAGGGGTGTAGTAGAAAACCAGTCCAAAGGTATTCCCGTATCCAAGGATTAATATGTTTCTGCCGATGAGGCAATTTTCGAAAATTTTAATTTAATAACGGTTTTCGATTCTAAGCATGTAACGAGGCGCGATATCTCTTATTTAAATCGGTCCTTATTCCTTTCAATTCAAAGCAGCTCTTCGGGTAATTGAACATTTATCGCTAATGGCGCTTTAGGCGTTTCCGTTGTTTATAATTTATTTTATTTATTATTCTAATAAGGAATATAACACCTTTCACCTATGCGATCTATAAAATTGATCTCTATCAGCACTACTACTATTATTACTACCAGTCTTACGCGAGCGAGAGTAATGGTCGGTTTTTTTATTATTATACTCTCGAATCCAAGCGCAATCGGCTACAACTTGTACCGATGTTAATGTTGCCGCTTCAGCTGCTGTATTGTTTTCTGTACGATTCGAATCGATTTGCGTGTCGGAAATTTATTTGCTAGAACCGGACGACAAATTCAAGTAGACGACTATCGATCGATAACGAGTTTAAATCGAACGAGAATACTTCGAACGCGAACTGTAAAAAGATTTATAGTCCGAGTACGATCGGATAATAGACGTCTTAATTATCAACGGACGAACGTGTGCGTTATAACGAGTAAGATTGCGCAAAATGAATTCCACCTTCGTTCAATGTGTACGAACCTGACGACAGCGCTGTTTTATACGTTACATTCAATCAACGGCTAGAATCTCTTATTGTAAAGAACCTTCAAGAACCGGTCGATAAATAAGTACCAGGTACAATGGAAGTTAAAGGGTAAGCAACGGGAATCCCCCATTAGCTTTTGATCTATATCGATCTTCGTGTTGACGAAGGATCTTTTGGAGAAGTTTCCACCAAATTTCGAGTGATTGTACCTTTTCCCTGTTTACGCGCGTGCGCGTATATTATATGTTTTATTTACTTGTGTGCGTGTAAATGACAAATTAATATATATATATATATATCAATGTAAAGTTACTAACGAGGTAGAATTAAGAACGAAAGTACGAATTATAGTGCATTTTATAATTTTAATCATTTTTCGTTTTTAAATTGACGGTATTTTATTTGTCTACGTGCGTGTAGGACTATTGAAATGAAGAATTAAAATAAATCTAAATGCGTAATTATCAGTGTGAGGTACTTAGCAAATTAGGTATACAATTACACCTATCTAAAATAATGAAGCAGAGATTCTTCAACTTCATCGGAGATTCACTCGAATGTCATATAATGCTGAGAAAAATCAATGGAAAAAGATCAAGAAGAAGACCACGGATACGACATGTTGATCAATGAATAACTGGATCGAGTCTTCATGAGGCGGTATTGACTGCCCGTGATAGAACAACCTGGAGAACTATGGTTAGGACGCCGTTTTCATAATATCGCCACTCCCTCAAGAGGGCAAAAGAAAGAGAATAATAATGATGATAATGATGATAATGATGATGATATTGTGAATGAAATTATTATTTGTCGCGTGAAACGAATACTAAAAATTTCGAAAACCTGCGAATCAGGCTGTAACATTGTAATATACTTAGTTTTGTAATGCGGGCATTATTTTTTCAATTGTCGGTGTACATTGTAGTAGTCAACCTTACGTGTGTGTGAAAGTTATTATACTTTAATAGTTTACGGTATATATTTACTTTTTACATTTTAAAAACATAGCGATTCTAAATAACGTACTTTTTAGAAGATTGGCCATCTCGTTAGATACTTTTTTACGTCTATAATTTCATATACCGAGTCTATTTTCTAGATACTTTGCTGACATTCTAGATAATAAATTACCGGGCAACGTTAACCAATTCATCTGAAGTTTTATAGAGATAATAATAGCGACGAATTAATATTGCGTCTGACCGATTCGTTGACTCGGTCATTTTAAATGTATTTCGCTCGTAGCATTATTATTATTAAAAAAAGGAAATCGAAATTACGAAGTAGGATAGATCAATCGATTCGATTTCGTATTGATAATATTTTTTAAAACGTTAATTTTAATTTTGAGAAATTTTATAAAATAAACCAAATAATATTATTCACTGTTTCTAAATTTATCTCCGCAGCGAGATGATTCTTAATCTGTACGCGCGTGTGAACTCGAAAATACACATACGCGGATTATCATCAACGTTCGAACGCAGCTTCAAAGAAAATTGGCGTCGTGGTAAGTTATTTTAAACGAATTTCTTTTTTTTTTGTGATATTGCTCGTAATCACGAGAATTATTTTCGAATACAAGAAGACGAGGTGAGCGTCATTAATATTAGAAGAATTTTCAAATTTAAATGTTTTCTCTTTTTCCACCAATACGCTCTAACGTTCACTATTGGTGCATGACTAACTTGTGGTGCAACAGTTATTACGGCCAACTTCAACGAGACAGACAACTCTCGGAATACTAAAATTATTTCTAATGTGAGTAGTTTTTCTTCCTTTTTTACTCGCAATAAATATTTAATTAAATTTACGATACGACCTCGTTGCTCTCCGATACACATGAAACGTTCGACTAGTAGTCTGTCTGCTGAACGAAAGGTATTAATTAATGTCCAAAACCAACGGCAATAAAAAATTTTTACACCTTGAGCGGAATAGCGCCACCACACATAATACGCCATGTAATAGCTGACGAGGAAATAACAGCCCTCAAAACGTTAGACATCCAATTCCTGATCAAATCGAGGTGGCGTACAGACTGAAGTCGAGAAACTGCTTCGTGGAAAGCACTAATAAACTGAAGTTGTGTAACAAGCTTTTCGACGGAGAACTGCACGCACATACTGGAGTGTAAAGTACATGCATGTTATCGAGGCAAATGACAAGGGTAGAATTCTGACTGAATACTGATGCGATAAAATATAATTAAACGTAACAAATCGGATACGAAAAGAAAAAGTACTCTTCTGAGTTGCAACGTTTGCAGAGGATCAAACCATCAGACTCGATTGACAAAATAAAATGTATACAAATTAGACCACTTTCAATGGAAGAAATTCTGCGCCGGTAATTACCAACGTCATACACCTTTTTAATAGCATAAAGCTAGGTAATTTAATATCACATTAACGCCTCAACCCACTGCTGGATGTAGACATGTCCCAGATATTTTCAGGGATTTCTGTTTTGTGCAACTCAGATCCAATTGATCTCTGCATTTTTCACAATATCATCTCCCCACCGCGTTGTTGGTGTGCCTATTTTCCTTTTTCCAAATCAATGGGTATCATTGCAGGATATGTTTTGTCCAGCTGCCATCGTCTCTACGCGCAATGTGTCCAGCTCACGCCCATTTCAATTTTGCTATTTGCTCCACCGCGTCGGTCAATTTTGTCCGCTTCCTGATCTAAGTAATGGTTTTTCTGCCTTTTAACCTGACATTTAGTATTATCCTTTCGCGTGCTGTTTGTGTTTTCCTGATTTTCGTGATTATTCCCTTTGGCTCCGTATGTTAATACCGGTAAGACACATTGATTATAATGTTTGCACTTCGAACTATTTGGTATATCTCTGTTCCAAAACATGTTGAATAACTTCCCGAATGCAGCCCATGCGAGAGATATTCTTCTTCTCATCTCTCTCTGCAAAATTTCTCCTCTGTTTACAGTTATTTCCCGTACTAGATAAATGTATACACCTGTTCGATGTGCTCACCATTTATCACTATTGATATACCATCCGTGTTATTAACCTTTGTTTTCTGCTTACTTATGCTTAATACTATTTTTCCAGACTCAATTTGATGTTCGAGTAAGAAACTACAGTAGAGACAGAACTTCTTTATTTGCTTCCTCTGAAGAGGATTTCGTTAATTATCTCTTACTTAAAAGCTAATTCTGTTCCTTATTTTATTCATGTCCCTCATTTTCGGGAACCGCTTAGGATGGTACTAGTTTACTCTCCTCCCCCGTAACTCAATTTTATAAGAAAACTACATCTGATTCCATACCTCTTCCTGTGTACTCTGTATCATTCCCACCCGGTACGCAACAACGTCGAATATTGTATATTGGAACACTCTGCGTCATAAAATGGGAGAAATATGAGCGACGTAACTCCACTTTACGATGTTGTAGATATCGACGTTTTGGGCACGTTTCTCATAATTGCACACTACCTGAACGTTTTATAAAGTGTACTCGGAGTCACTCAATTACTGCGTATCACGAGAATTGTACATTTAGATGTGCCAATTGCAAGCTAATTGGAGGGGGGGGGGAATGTAGTATTGCTAAGAAAGTACTTAACTCTAAGCGTCGTAGATCTCCTGGTTTCTTCCATGACTCAGAATCTATCCGCTCTCAACAACATTCCACCTCAAGTAGTTCAAGACCTAACATAACTGTTAATGTACCTAACTGCGGACCAATAAATTATGCTTCTGCGGACTGAGGATATGCACAAAATAATAATAACAGCATATCTAATGATTTTTGACTTTCTAGTTTTCTAGAATTAATTCGCGAGTTTAATTTAAGTTCTGTTTTAATGTAGCTAAAATTATAATTACTAGAATCAAATCATTAAATAATAAGGATGTTTTCAGACTCACTATTATCAATGTCAACAAACAACTGATAGAAGTAATACAACTAGATTATCAAAATGCGGATTGGGTTAAATTTAAAAAATATGCTTCAGACAATTTATTGCTAACTCCTATAAACAGTGTGCTTCTGACATTGAACAACATGTTAAAAATATTACACAATTAATTTTAAATTAGTTGATTATCACACTCATGAAAAACCCTTTCCATATGCTCCGACTGTTAAGTGTCCGTCCTATATACTCCTACTCAATAAAAAAGAAATTGCGTTAGACGACTATGGACAAGCAACCGTTGTTCTTCAAATGCACCACTAATTAAACAAATATTGTACTTTTTAGTTAAATCGTTTCTACCTTATTAGGTATAAAAATGTTCAGTTTAATGTAGGACACGATTGTTTCTTATTAAAAAACTACCTCGCTGTGCTCTCGTAGAGGTTTCTAACGCAATAAATGGTATTATCAAATATTAACACTATCCTCACAACTGGAAAATTGCTAATGTTATTGCCATACCCAAACAGGGAAAAGATGCCTCACAAATTACGAACATTCTAGATCTATCAGTCTACTTAGTAATTTAAGTAAATTTTCTGAAAAAGTTTTGCTTATAAGATTAAAGGCGTATATAGATATGAATAATACCATTCCGAAATTTCAATTTGGATTCCATTCTACTTATTCTAGTATACAACAAGTATGCAGAATAGCTGAATTTATTACAGACAATTTCAACATAAATAAGCATAGGAGCATAGTACTACTCGATGTTGCTATTCAATACTACGTGTGGCATATATTGTAAGTAAAATGTTCGATTGTAAATTTCCCCCCATATTTAATTCGACTAATCCGTGATTATTTAAGCGATAGATCTTTTCATGTTTCTATTGCGAAATCATCCTATGAAACCTGTTTAGCGGGTGGTGTGCCGTAAGGTAGCGTACTTAGTCCATTTTTATTTTCATTGTATTTACACGACTTTCCTCTTTTGCCTAATATGCAAGTAGCACTTCTTGCAGATGATGCTGCAATTGCAGCTTGTATTTCATGCCAGTGACCGGGCGAAATATAACGAGGTAGTAGTGTACATTTTTTTTTTTTTTTTTTTTTTTTTTAATTGGGCTTCCATATCAGTTTACCCATTAAACTATATTTATATAGACAAGAAAAAATAAAAAAGAATTATCTTAATTTTAACTATATGGGTATGTTACAATTAACAATAAACCTATATAAACATATGTATATGTGCATGTTACGTGTGGAAAGTAAGAAAGGAATATTGACAGGAAAAGGAACATTTAGAGATATGAGGTGATTATAGAAGGAGTCACGAGTGGAGCGGTAATATGAGCACTCCAGGAAAATGTGATTTGCGTCTGCGATACAGTGGATATCTGAAGGATGTGAACAGAATGGAGAAGCAACAAGATGCATTTGAAAAAGTATAGCCGGTAGACGATTCTTTCCAAAACGTAGTCGACATAAAGTGACAATAAAACCACGGAGCAGACTCGCTTGTATTTCGATATTATAGAACCATGGTAGACAAGGAAGATCAGGTTGAAGCAGTTTATATTTTGTAACATTATAAGGATTATTCCAAGTAGCTTTTCAGTATTCTTTATGAGCTGTCTTAATGATAGACAGGAGATCAATGCACGGCGTGTAAGCAATAAATAAATCAAGGTACGTTGTGCATTTAGCATAATGATCAGCAAGTAAATTCCCTTTAATACCAGCATGACCAGGAATCCATGCAAACTTAACAGAAACACCGGCATCCGTAAAAGGGTAATGTGATTACGAATTTTAAGTATTATGGGAGAGGAATGAGGATTATACAGTGAGAACTAACATATTAAAAAGAATAGGAATCTATGGTAGATATTATTATAAAAAAAATCTCTATTTACATGAGCAACCAAAGAATTGTGCGAAGAAGTGAGACAATTGTTCCCCCCCCCCGATCTTATTTTAATATGTACTCGGGAAAAATACTTGAAAAAGTATTGAACAAATTTAAAGTCGATGAAATGAATAATGAACAATGAACATATTTGCATAAAGTTGTAAGTAGGCATAAAAATATAATATGGGTTACAAACGTTGTGTACTGGGAACACCTTATCACAATATCAAAGTAGGAATATACAAAATAAAAGAAAACAAAAAATTAACACCGCAGGAAAAAAATCAGATACAAAATCTATGGCTACAAAATAAACAAGTTTTCTTAATTCTTCGTCGTCGTCGTCTGTTTTCATGACCATCATCAGTATTTTTAAACTATTTTCCACCATTCATTCCGATTGTTTCCTTCAGTTGATGTGTCGATGATATCCTCGCTGTATGTAGAATGTAGTCATCGAGTCGGTGGCTGTCCCATATTTCTTTTTCCTTCTACTAATCCCTGTATGACCGTCATTTCCAGTCCGTTTCGACGTATAGCCAAAAAATCCGAGAGCTCTTCTTTTTATCTTCTTTTGTACCAGTCTATCATTTTCCTCTCTTCCCAGATGTGTTAAAATTTATGTATTAGATCGATGTGCAGTCCAAGATATTCTAAGCATTCTTCTATAACAGATCATTTCGAACGCTTCTAACTGACGACATAAAGTTCTGTTTAGCGTCTATGATTCACATCCGTATATCGAAAATATTAGCGTTTCAATTAGTCTCTTCTTAGTTATTATCCGTATAAAGTGGTCTTTCCATATTTTATTTTATTTTCCTAGGGCACCTTTTTCCGATTCGTCTTTTGATTTCACTTTCATCATTTTACTCGTGATATATGCTGCGAGATATGCGGTTGAAGTCTGTTTTTCGATATCAGGTATAGACGTAAATGTTTCAGGCAGTTCCCTATCAATGGTGATTATGGTGCATTTCGAATGATTTAATATTAGATTTGATTTTCGACTGAAATCTCCGAATAGTACTGTATCGTCTGCATATCTTAAATTACAGATTTTTCTTCCACCAATCGTTATTCCACCGTTTCAATTTTCGGTTGTTTGGCGCATTCACTACGGTAATGATATGTAACCCTGTCTCATCCCTTTTTTTCGTTTGAAAACTTTCAGATAGTTGTCTATCTACTTTTATATGCACAGTATTAGCTTCACATAATTTTTGTTGTTGTCGTTATGAGGTGTTTAGATACTCCGAATTCCCTTATAATTTTCCATAATGTGTCTCACTCAACCATATCAAATGCTTTTGTATAATCCGGGAAGCATAATATTGCTGGCGTATTGAATTCGTAGCATTTTTCAATTATTTGCTTCATAATGATAAACTGTTCTCGCGTGCCTTTTCCTGGCATAGAATCTGACTGGTCTATTGAGATTTGTGGGAGTATAAAATGGGGGGGGGGGTTTAATCGTTCTTGTATTATGTACGGCATTATTTCACTGATACGATTGATAAGAGCAATAAGTCTATAATTTTGACAATTGGGTCTATTTCTCTTCTTGTAAATTGATACTGATTTAGTCCTGTCATTTGGTCATTCTCCGTTGATCCATATCTAGTTGCAAATTGTATGTATTATATCAACAAACTCTCCCTTGATTAGTTTGATCACATCGGCCACTATATCGGCTTGTTCTGACGATTTATTATTTTTTTAATTTGTTTATTGACTGTTCGATTTCCTCTCTTAGGTTATCCGGTTCTTGCTGTGATATATTTGAAGATGCTTTATACCTTTCCTATGTATTATTTCTATCTGTTAATTCTTTGCAATGCCTTGTTTTGATAATTTTTTGTTTATCTGTAATAAGTTTTCCATTTATTTCGGTCTTTTATTGATACGGGTCGTGGTTGGAAAGTGTTGGTTAAGTATTTTACGTTTTTAAATAAATCTTTTGTCTCGTTCTTCTGACAATGGTTTTCTATTTCATTAGATATTTTAATTACGAATTAATTTTTGTCTTCTCGACGTCTAGTAGTCTTCTTGTATGTTCATTATATTTTGTTCGTTTGTCACTTTCTTTCATACCTTGTGCTTTTATTTGTTGTCTCTGTTTGATTATCATACATGTTTCCTGACCTTTTTTTAGGTGTATCTATGGATTTCTGTATTTCCAATTTGTTCTTCTAATATATTTTTATATTTATTCCATAGTTCATCTGCCTTATTCTCGTTTATTTCATTTTCCGTTATGTTGTTTACTTGTTCGGTGACTTTTGTTATGAATTGTTAATTACGACCTAAATACCATCTATCTGGTTTTCTTCTTGTTGTACGTTTTAGTTTTAAACATATTTCCGCCACTAGTCGGAAATCCACCTTGTCGTGGTAGCTCAGTACTACCTGCATAATTTCTGAGCAATGCCGTCGGGAGTTCATCTCACGTTATGTTACGTTTAAGTATTTCGTATTTATATTAAACGTTTACCTGTAATCGTTGTACGTTCCCCGAAGGAATCCCAGTATCTAGCCGAAAACATAGGCTACTTAAAAGAGTACGATGAGGAATGTTTTAAACAAATGGTGAATTACCGGTTGGTCGAAGCACAGACAAACTAAACGGTTAAAACTCCGAGACATTATTTACAATTGTCATCTACGGTAGAACGAAACGAATTTATAGAAATAATGTAACAGTTTTAAACTGTCGAGGAAAATATTAAGTTCGACGAACTTAAGAAAACAAAAAACTACTGAAACCATGAAAAAAATTAGTTTGCGAAAGCGTCAGGAATAGTCTACAGGGTACGATATTCTCTGATAGGAAATTCGGGAGGACAAAGATTGCCGGAAGGAGTTGGGATTTAACTGAAATCATGCCAAAGTAAAAAAAAAACCTGTACAGTATGATTCGGCTGGCAGGTTGCCGGTGTCGATTATGAAAACTAAGCCACAATCGATATGTGAAATAACGCGAAGCGCAGTTCAGTGTATTTCCCTTTGAGCTGTTCAGTTATTCGTATCCGAAACTGTAGTTTTCAACTTTTTCCTATTTGCAGCTCGTTTTGTGGTCATTTTTTTCAACTAAGAACATTCATTTGTTACGAGCTCAGCATAAATCGATAACACTTCAGCAATCTTTACGGAAAAAAAAGCAAGCGAGTCGAAATATTTCGATCGCGTATCGCGATACTAGTAAAGCTCGCTCGATGTGTTAATAGAAGGAAAGATTATACAAGGGAAAGAGATCAAAAGGAGGAGAGATGCAAACGGGTTACAAAATCTGTCAGATTTCTTCAATTTACCAAACAGTATTATGTAGCGATAAATAGCCTTCTCGTCCGGTCGATCGAATCTAATAATCTTACAGTCGCGTACATGTAACTCGATCTGTTTCGTACGACCAATCTGAAATTCTACATTATCTACTAGAGTTTCATCAGGGGATATTCGGAAAGAATAAACATGATTTTTTCGTTATAATGTTTAATGAGCGACTCTTTTAATGACTAGTTAAACGCAGTACAAACGATCGTAAAAAATTTAACCCAATGATGAAAGCTCCTAAAATATTATTATCATTTACGAGATTTTATCTTGTAGTTTAATTAATACGTCGTCTAATAACCGCAACGAGCGCTTAATGGCATCCAAAAGTGGACAACAGCATTATAATCAATACGCGGTATAACATGTATACCTTGGTAATCGAGCTGTACCTCGAGCAAAGTTAACTTTGGATAAGTGTCTCACTTCGGAAATGCAAAATTCGAATATTGAACAAATCGAGACAAAAATTATACTGACTTAGACTTATCGATCGGAACTCTTCATTACACCTAATGTGTAAGCGGTTACTGTACAGACGAATATAATAAAGTCAATTCCAACTATGGGGATTAAGAGTGCAAATCGCAATAAAATCAAGGTCAGACAAAATGTCATCCTACGTACAATAGTCGATACGTAATTTTCGAATGATGTTTGTCGACGATTCGAATAGTAAAACGTGAGAAGCGTTTTTTCCAACATGCCGACGTGGATGCAGTTAAACTTCTAGACACTCGCCTAGTAAATATTAGATCTCTTCTTTACGAAAACTAAATTCGATCTTATTCAAATATATGTATAAAAGATATTTAATAATTTAAAGAAAAAATGATAAGTTCGACAAAATCGAACGAACTAAGTAGTTGGTGTGTTGGGATTTTATAAAATCGAATTTTAGAATTTTCTTACAGCGATCTCGCGACTGCTATTTATAAATTACGTCCGTTAATATATTATACTAGGCCTAGAGAAAACCAGAATTTTTTTCACTTACTAGGATTCGTTTTCGAAAAACAATGCCACGGTCGATGATCTTCCGATGACGGTCAATTTCCCGTAGGGTGACAATCTTGCGCTGTTTAGTGATTTATTCGACATTTACCGTACCCCGCGGTTTTCGGTTCTACGCGGGTTTTTTTTTCCCGATACTTCTATACATATATGCAGAATTAATAGCCAGTCGAATAGTCGGAGGGTGTGTCGAGGAAATCCGAAATCACCGTGCGAACTACTACGTAATAAGACCTCCGTCTAACTCCGCCCCATTGGTCACGAGTTTCTATATGCAGCACACGTACGCTTGACCACTTGTCATATAGACACAAAATGTACGTTTACAATTTCCTTTTTCTACACGTCGTCCTATCAAGGATATAGACAAACACGAATCGCCACAAAGATATTGTCCTTGGTTAAGGCGATTTTATTAATTCGCCGGAAAAATTCACTTATAGCACCACCACCATTTGGATAACTACTAACGCGAAAAATAAAATTTATTATTAGGAAGAAAAAAAATTATTTTCAGAAGGTCAACCGGTTTCGTTATATTTATTTTATTTTTTTTTCGATTTAATTTTTATTTATTTCGTTATCTTTTTTTTTTTTTTCACAATTCGCGTGCAAAATCGAGTGACTAAAATCGGTCGATTAGATCACAGATCGCGAAACATGGAACCGTCGTACTTACGCGTGAATATAATAGGAAGCGGAACACGATGGCAAACTATGACTCTGTATTAATAGCAATATTAATAATAATAATAATTATAATAGTAATAATAATATTTAAAAAGAGATGACCACCGATGATATGTTCTCAATCCGTCTACTATACATAATATACTCTGATATCTCCGAGTTTCTATCTATTCCGTCTTTTATTACTCTTTCTCACGTGGGTGTTGTTATCTCAGCATAGAACGTCGCAGCTGTTGGTCTGTGTTTTAAAACACACTCTTCACATACAGGCTAAGTTACCCCTGCACCCCGCTTACAACGACGTTTGACACTATAGGCGGCAAGGGGCATAATAACTGCGAGAGATAGTTTATACGTTCGGCGTATATCTATACTATACTAGAAAGAAAGCGAACGATAAAGAAAGTAATCTGTTGTTTTTTTGTGTTTTTTTTTTTAATTTATTTTTGAAATGTTGAAAATGGCGAAGAAGTAGACGAAGAAAGAGATATAATAATGAATGTAGATACTGAGAGAAAAAACTTAATTAATACGGCGACGATGATGATGATGAAGTATTATTATTATTGTATTATTATTGTATTATTATTATTATTATTATTATTGTTATGTTAAACTTTTTTTTTATGTGGTATCCGTTGATAAGTGTGCGGACTTAGAGGATTAAAATAAAGAAAAAACTTACGCGTCGCATTTGTAAAACAAAAAATGCGCAATTAATTCGACAGTCGAAACTTACTAATAAGAAGAAATTTTTTTATAATTCGCATATTTTCAATTCCTTTTTTTGTGTTTAACGATCCGAATTTTGTTCGATAGGCTTGATTAGATCACCTGCCTACAAAAACCATGTTCTATAGAAAGATATTTTTATTTGGCCACCTCGGGGACTACGTAAAATTATTTACTCAAAGTTTACCTTTAATATTTCTTCATCTGTTCTATTCTAACATCTGTTCATAAGTTTTCGCTTTCGGCTTTCTTTAAAACTTCTGACATTTTCTACTTTATTTTGTTATTATTTTTCGAGATATTCCTCTCCATTTTGAATTTCTTCTTCTTGTCTTCATTTCGGTTAAGTCTTTCTCAACTTCTGCAAACCGAGGTATTCGCCTATTTTTAATTTTTATATATAAAAAAACAAGTTGAATATCATCTTTTTCGTTAATCTTCCCTCCATCCTTTCAAGATGACCGTAAAATTCCGATCCTCTTTTACGAGTTGTATCCGTTAATTTCTCGACTCTCTCGTATACACATCTCTTCATTCGTCCATAATTTCGACATATCGTTTACCGTATTTTGGTCGGAAGATTTATTACTATCTTATGTATATATATATATATATATATATATATATATATATATATATATATATATATATAAATCAAAAGATTTCATTACATACTTGTGGTAAACATACAAGAAAACTGACGAATAAAGTTCTCGAACATAATATTTGAATATAAAAGCGGAATATTTTACGTTTTATGCATATATATATATAAATTGATTCTAGCTACCGGTTTGTCAAGTAAGATCGATAACTGGTTGCACTTTTTATTAATAATCGCTAGTCGTTAACTGTAGAACTTTGACCTGAAAAGCGTATTCGTTTCATTATAAAGTAAACTATATAAAACTTTCAGTAAGTCATGTCTTTGTTTAGTTTTTATAATGACATATATTATTATTTCGTATCTCGTGCTTGGTCTATATAATACCCTAGTAATTCGTGCAATATATATATAGTCACTATTAATCGTTGAATCAATAGCAACACGGATAAATTTAAGTCATGTTTGATATAATATTATTTACTAAATTCTTTTTTTTGTTTTTTTTTTTAATGAAAAGTCGACAAATTATTTTTAAGTTGTGGTTCTATGCATCTTTGAATAGGACGGCCTCCTGTTCCTCTCTGAG
Organism: Coronaproctus castanopsis; assembly: GCA_032883995.1. Taxonomy (NCBI): domain Eukaryota; kingdom Metazoa; phylum Arthropoda; class Insecta; order Hemiptera; family Monophlebidae; genus Coronaproctus; species Coronaproctus castanopsis. The sequence continues at coordinate 99,735,034 of CM065053.1, forward strand.
ATTCCTAAAACGATTATATAGTATATACTTTAATAAACTTCTTTCTTTATTTGTATCTGGACACCCTTAACCTTATGTAATGCAAAGTATCTGACATTGCCATTTCTTTCGAACCTGCGTTAGATTCGTAATTTGTTGTAAATCGAATCCACGTATTATCGTGATTAGAACGAGTTCGTCGGTCTAAGTTTGTCCCTTTTTCCATTCATCTTTCCCTGGCTGTTTGCACATATTGTATGTCATATATACATTTGTATATACAAATATATATGCGTGTGTATATCAGAATGTCTGTTATCATAAGAAAACATTTTCATACGCGATTAAATTATTATTATTGTCCTTATTATTACTGTTTATATTATTATATTGTTAATATTATTTTTATTATGATTATTACATTACTGAAAAAAGAATAGGGAAACAATTTAAATACTTCTAATTTGTTAGACTAAACGTTTCTCTTTTATAGCTGTTGATATATATATATATATATATATATATATATATATATATATATATATATATATATATATTCGGACAGTAAAGAAATCAATTACAATCTATTTACACCTAATTATAACCGTTAAACATTAACAGGACATTGAATTAGAAATTTAGAGAGGAAATGGAAGAGACAAATGTCACTGGAGCAAATTAATGAAGCGATGAAAATAAAAAAGGTGTACTATAATCAATTGAAATCAACGAATTTGGTAGATAATTTCGTATACATATCACACACACACACACACACATATATATAGGATGTCATGTACCGCTATGATGGATAGACATACAGGTTGTAATATTTCTGTTAGAGAAAAGAGTTTAGAGCGCTTAAAGAATTGGAATACATAATCAATCATATTAGCATGAAGAAAGACGTTTTGTCAGATAAAATTAAAAGACAGAACGACAATCGTACAGAATACGGCCAACAATTGTAGATTGTATTGTAAATTGTTGTTCATAATAGGGACACGATGGATGGTCATTCCGACTTGGGATTTGTTTGTCAGTAAGAGCTATTATGTCCGAAGTATGTCCGATTTGGAGATGCGTTATCGATGGTCGATATTTATCCGTTTTCAGATTTCCCGCAACTCTTGTTTTATATGTTTGTTAACACGTCTACTGTAGGGACGGAAATCATTGTTAGTGGAACCGTTATTCTTTGCCTGTGTTTCGCATTATTGTCTAAGCCTAAGCGATATCTCAGTAAATCGAAATCCAGCAGAAGTTTTGTAAGTTGTATCTGTAGAAGGATGTGGCGTTCGTTTTCATTGGCTGTTGGTCATTAGTACTTCGCATCGCTTTTTGTAAGTCTGCGAAGAAAACACAATATTTCAGTATTTCACGTCTCTCTTGCTGTACGGCTAATTTTTTAATATAATTACTTCTGCAGACAAAGCGGAAAGCTGATGATCTTCCCCATTTATTTATATATATATATATATATATATACATACATGTGTGTGTGCATATATGAAAATGCTTGTTATTATAACAGAATATTTCCGAGATATTTAAATTAAAATGTAATTTCAGAAAGAATAAAGACTCCGCAATTTTCGTTTTAACCCTAAAATTGGCAACTTGCATCCTAAATGTTTGCTACGGTGTAAACACTAACAAACGACATAATTTTTCTTTTCGCAGTTGTAAACAAATAATGTGTAAGTTTTGGATTTTACAGTTTTCGTAGACTATACGCAGTTCTGTCACATTTTAGAAGTTAAGTTTACACAGGACGAAAGTACAGACAGAGAATGGGCGAAAACATATTAAAATTTGAAGCAATTTTCATTTTCTGTCTGAATAATACATTGACGATTAAACTGTGGCTGTAGATGTGTTTCGCCCGGTATTATCACCATCCTATCTACTTTGCCAAATTTCCTTTTTAATACTTTCAGAGTGAAGGAGTTCTAATTTCGCTGTTAGACTTTAGACTGGATTTTGAGATTACGGTTTTCATTTGTTCTATATTAACTGCTTATTAAGATTTGGAAAAACGTCCAAGTTTTTAGTGGCAAACATGATAGCCCTACTGAACATTAGAAGATCGAGGGGAAGTACATTAGCAAATAACTATAGATGCGTTGCTGTTTGAAATTATTTTATATTACCGACACGCGTTTATAAGAATTTTGTTTTTGCACGCTGAAAGTTTTTTGTTTACTATTTGAAATTTTAGACGGTTTAATAGGACGATGCAACAATTTGCTCAATGCTTTTTTATAATACAATTCTGTAGTTATAACCGAAGCCTCCCGTATTTTAACGGGCTCGAAAAGTTAACAATGATATCTAAAAATAACGCGTTATTCCCCAAAAAATTAAAGAAAAACCCGTTAAAAGTTTTTTTTTATATTAATTTTTTTTTAATCTATTCATTTTATTATCATCCTAGCCTGTAGATACGGTTCTAATAATCGATGTACATTTTTCTCGTAAATAGACATATCGACATTCCGAATAAGATTGTTTTCTACAAAATACCTCTACTTCCGCCTGCAATTTTAACAAACATTCCTACCGATACCACGCTAATAAAATATAACAAAAAATCTGTACAAACAATATCTCAAGCCTACGAACAGCTGCTATTAGCTTACACATCGTTTAAAAAATTCTACACTGACGAATCCAAATCGAGGGAAGGAAATGTTCTGTAGTTCACGATGGCGAGGTCATAACATACACTTTACCGTGTGGCTTCTCTGTTCTGTCTGCGGAACTAATTGCACTAAAATTAGCCGTACAAGAAGCAATACAAATGAAATATTCAAATATTGTAATCCTCACAGACTCACTTACAGCTATACAAAAAGTATGAACGATCATCAATTAATTAAAACAAAATACCATCCTGTAAGACAAGAAATTCACGCTTCCGTTTATAGATCCAACCTAAAGGTAACCTTCTGCTGGATTCCGAGTCATTCAGACATCACTTACAACAACATAGCTGATAAATAAGCGAAACAGGCATCAACTATGTTTCCAGCTCCATCGGTTGCTGTTCCTGCAGCGGATGTTATTAGTCATATAAAGCATCGATTCGGGGATACGTGGAAGAAAGTATGGATAGATACTACTACCACGAATAAGCTACGGAGCATCAAATCAGACACAACTCCCTGGAAAACGTCGATACAACCATCGCGCCGTGAAGAACTAGTTTTTACTCGGCTCCGCATCGGGTATACAGCTCTTACACACAAATATATTCTCGATCGAAGTTGTGGCCAGCAAACTGCAACTGTTGTCCATATCCTCTATGAGTGTCCTATCCTCCAATCTTATCACATAACCCGACCTTCTTCATTCTCCATCCACTATTTCTGATAATCCTAACATGATCGATCACATCTTACAATTTCTGAAACGTACTAAACTCTTTTCCCTAATTTAAATATCACAAGCGGTGTCTCTGGACACAGTAGCAATACATGGCGCCGCTTTAAATAAATTAAAAAAAAAATGTATGTTTATTTGTACCATGCCGTTTATTTATGCACCGAACAGTTTATTATTGTAATTAAGGTTTTATTTACAAATGCTTAAAGCTTCATTTGTAGCGTTCAGTTTTTTCGATTTTTTTTTCCGTTATGACATCTCTCTTTATATATAAATGAAGACTGATCGAGCAGATGCCAAAATGGAGTAAAACCAGCTATGTACGAAAAATCTTTTTCTATTTTAAAGACTCATTTACGCCACTATGTATCGTATATAACATAGTTGAACTGTGTCCACTACGCATTTCGCGATGGAACAGATCCGAATAGTTCGATTTTCATTAATTCCGCCGCGTACAACTGGCTAATCGAATATGAGCGATAGTATCGTTTATGTTGACTTTAACAGCATCGGTCGATCGAGGCTTATTGGGATAGATGTACACCTTCAGGAAACCGTGTAAAAAGAATCTTCTCGGTGGCTAATTAACGACCCCTATATGAGAGATACGTTCACGCGTAATATTAATCATCAGGATTAAATGTAAACTGTATGGCATGTAGCTCTATCGAACTTGTCATGGTGATTTGGAATTTGTAACAGAGTAATAAACAACAAATTAGATACACATCCCAAAACAAGATTTATTCGGCTTTCATGATATTATAAGAAAACTACGTTTAACTGGACCGCTGTTCTGTGTATTCGGGCGGCATTATAGTTGCATATCCGATATCGGCAGGCGTTCTGTTTAACGTTCAGTTTGTTTTTTTTTCTGGTAACGATTACTTTATTTAAAAATAAAAACGGAATTCCGTTATTTTCGCGCTAAATAACTGTAGTTATTTATTAATATATTGCGCTCTGTTGTTAATACAATTACAAATTTTTATTACTTTATATATATATTGTGCGTGTGAGTATATATACTGTATACACGTATTTCTCATATATAAATATATACATTCATATATAAATATATACATTCATATATAAATATATACATTCATATATTATATATATGTATATATATATTTATTTATTTAAAAAAAACTTTTCTTACTGAAATGATATTTCATTTCTATTTCACATTTGTCTGGGACAAATTTAATATTCTATTAATTACTTGATAATAAATTTGTAAGTCGGATAGTATCATAATAAATAATTCCTCAAGCCGGTTTGGTTTTTGAAGGGTAGACAAGAAACTTCTATTAATGGGTTGTACTTATATTACTTATTCAGACAGAACTATTAAAGCTTTGAAAATTTATTAATATTTTATTGAGATACGTTGTCTGGGCATTTTGAAATTACGAAATAAAAATAATTGATTAATAACATTTTCTGATCATTTAGTTTTTGAAAAAACATATATTGTATATATATATATATATAATCATCATTAAGAGCTATCTCCGTATCGGAGGTAAGCGACTACTTTCCTATACATATTTTGTTTACATTATAAGTAGCGTACAAGGCAATCATAATATGACGTTATCGTAGACAGACACCCGTGAAAACTGATTGTAATTACTTTGTTGTCACGACAGAATACAGTCCCCTCATGTGGTTTTGTAGTGTACTATATTGTTACTTGCGCGCATATAGTGTTGTCCGTGGTGGTTTGCTATTGCCTTCCACGAGATATTAGGAGTATTTATATTTTATTTTCTGATGATAATTTTTTGTCGACGATCGTATTCGAACTCGGTACCTTCGTAATAGAAATCCGTGCTCCAACCACTAGACTATTCCGACTATACTATATATATATATATATATATATATATATATATATATATATATATATATATATACCTAATCTTTAGTAGTTAGTATAAGAAACCATTATTATAATATCACCGGTTGACAAGTATCTCTTTCTTGAACTAACGAGCTATTAGTTAATTATATCGTTTTTATTTATTATTATATTATTATTATTGTATATCATTTATTCATTATTAATATTTATAATTTGAAAATTACATAAAGCTTCGTTATTAATTATTTTAACAAATAGTGGCTTTTACTAATATCTTTTTGTTTTCGTTGTTTTTATTTCTTTACATTAAATAACTATATATATATATATATATATATATATATATATATATATATATATATATATATATATATATATATATATTGATGATGATGAAATAAACAGAGCGCGCTATTCAATATTTATTCAGAATTCATAGTAGATGAAACATTAGAAGAAATTCAAGAAGATATCAAAATATGAGGACGATCTGTAAAAATGATAAAGTTTGATGATGACCAAGTATTATTAACAATGGTAGAAAATTTAAGCATTATAGCAGGCAAATATGAAATGGAAATAAATATTGAAAAACAAGGAGGGCATGCGCGTCAGTAAGCCGCCAGGAGAAATGAATACATCAATCAATGGAATAAATCTAGAATAATTTGATTCCTTCAAATATTAAAAGCATATAATAACGGAAAACATATATTGTAGCAAAAAGATCCGGCGAAGAATTGCAACAAATAAAGAGAGGTTTAAAAGAAAAAGATACGCAGGACTACGAAAACGTATTGTTAAGTCGTATATATGGGCAGTATCACTGTACGTGTATGTCACATGGACTTTAATCTAAAGAGATGTCCAGAAAACGGATTTGTTCGAAACGTCGTACTGGCGACGAATGCTAAAAATTTCGTGGATCGATAAAATTGCAAGTGTGAACAAATTTTTGACCGCGTACAACAGGAAAGGTCACTCTTCAAAACGGTTAGAAAACGATGAATAAAATCGATGGGGTAGGTGTTAAGATATGGGCCTCTTGAAAATGACACTTAAATTTAAAACATATGTTTTAAGAACCTCGCAGACTAAAAAAGTTACAAATAAAGTAATTCTTAAAAGGATAATAAAAGGCTCCAAATTGTTAAATTTCACAAAAAAAAAAAAAAATTGAAATGCCTGAGTGATATTACGAAAAGACCAAATTACGAGATTCTACGTGTTTTATTACAAGGCAAAATACTGTGCGAAAGATTAAGAAGCTGATCTAGATAAATAATATATCATCGCCGTTTTATTGTTTGTTTTCAAATTCGTGACTAGTCATTTTATGTACAAAATGGACTAGCATTCGAAGACTCTAAATTATGTACAACGTGAATGCGTGTTCATATTATGTTACACGGAGCGAAGTGCCAGTTCTTTCTCTATATTACGTAATGATGAATTACTTTATAAACTATATGTCGAGAGCTGAGATCTGACCCTCGACCGTGAAATTATTAGTAGAGCATTCTAGCAATTATGCCACGGCGACATTAATATGCACATCAAATATATGCAATGCTACACACTAATAAATAAAAAGGAGATACAGAGATGAATAATTTATTTATAGAGAAAATAATTGGATCAAATTTTTGAATATTGTAGTTTGGAAAATTAAGGTTGCATGATTTTTTCTTTTAACTTTATTTAAAAGACTATATGATTATCATCAATACATGCAAAGGAAGATAATTATACCACGAACAGCCGGGATAACAACATTGATGTATTTATTTCAAGTTTCGTAAATCGTCCTTAAATTTAATTTTCTTTATTGAATTTGCAAATTCTTTTTTCCTCCTGATGGTTTTTCTGTGCACAGGCAAAAACGTGAAATTAATTTTTGTTTATTTATTTTTATTTGTTTCACGTCTACATATTATTTGTAAGATATGTTTTATATATATATATATATATATATATATATATATATATATATATATATATATATATATATATATATATACGTAAATAAATGAACAAAGAGGAAGATGGTATCTACGCAGCGTAATTAATTAGATATATTAATCGGCTATACTAGCATTCGAATATGGTCTTTTAAAGTCTATTGTTTGATCTTATCGAATGCATAAGGGTGTGACCAACCGGCCAGCCGGATTGTATATAATTCAGTATATGTATATATACTTATATCCGTGAATAAATTTATATACATATATATGTCTGCACAAGTATATATATATATATATATATATATATATATATATATATATATATATATGTATATATATGTATATATATATGTATATATATATATATATACATATATATATATCTATACATATAAATATACATATATATACATATGTATATATCTATATGTATTAAGAGTTAATCCGAACAATAACTCTAGCTACAGAACGAATAGATTTTCCTCCACCTTCAATTTATTCCTTTATTTAATTCCAACGCTACAGGGTGCTACAGGTGAGCCTACGTTCGATGCACGTGTGACGTTTGTTTTTGTATGTATTAATGCATGTGTGTATGTATATTATAATGTTTATGTATGCCTATAAATAAATAAATAAATTTTATATATATACTATAAATTAGTTGATGCACCCGTAAAAATCTGTTTTGATATATAGATATATATATATAGATATATATATTATTCCTTCATTGGGTGTGATAACTATTTTGTTTCCTAATTGGACTATTCAGTTTGAAGAAGGTGTCGTTCGATATTACACGTTAGCAGTTCCGTTTGCAAGTGGCATTTCGTAAGAAGCGCAACGCCACCTCTCTACCACTTAAATTCAACTTTGTATTCTTTATAACCACTATAAACAAATGGAAGGCTACATATTGGGTGGTTATCGGTAAGATTTCAGAAGCATATACCAGTATTTAAGTTCTATAAATGTCTAGGATATAGGCATATAACTGCCGAATGTCAAACTTTACCTGAAAAAATACAGATAGTAGAAGAATGCAAATACAAAGGTTAATGCATTAATTGTTTCCTCACTAAAACATAAGGAAAACTTTAGAATAAATCACTAGATGTATTAGTTGACATACTAAACCGTTATTGTTATAGTGGAGCATGTTTCCGTGGAATAGAAAAACAGCTACAAACTATGATCAATTAGGACGGATGTTAAAATTAAACTTTCTAAGGTAAATGACAAGATTGCATGTCAAAGTTTATTCATTCGTAAGTGTAACATCCATTTATTAGTGTTTTTGTACTATCATACGTGAGAATGGAGTTGTTTACTCTACAGTTGTTTTTATACTAACTTGTTTTTTTCCCATTGGGACAATGACCGGCAACCACGTCGAATTAAGCTGGTGTCCATCTTCTTTATTGAAATTTAGATGTTTAAAAATTTCAATTGCTTCACGAACAATTATGGACCTATATTTATTCATTTTTGATAAAATTTCAAAATTGTTAAATTATATTTCGTGATTCCCTGGACACTGATGTGAAGCTACTGCAGACGAATCATTCCTCTTATGCTTACAATCTGCCTTGTGTTCTTTTAGTCTTTGATTAATGCTTCTACCAGCTCGTCCAATGTAGTTAAGCCCGCACGAACAAGAAATTTTATAAACGCTAGCCACATGTCCTTTGGGGAGTTGATCCTTGACGCTTTTAAAATATTGTTTTATTTTTACTTGGTTTTTCCGTAAAATTCTTCCTATTATGTCTGCGGTGCCTTTTATATAAGATAACACTACATTGACAGCACTCGCCTAAACACAACCCTATAAATATACCTACACTTTCATAACTACTCTATTTGATAATGAAAACTGCAAGTGTTTTTGAAACGTCGCAAGGAAAAATTACGAACATAGTTTTCACGGAAAAAAAAAATTATACACGTATGGGTATCAACCAAGAGAGTTAAAGGTGTATTTAGAAATTATAAAGTTTTGACTGAATAACTAAATTGGAAACATTTCATTCGTAATTCAAAGTTCTGAGGAAAGCCATATAAAATTGCATTGGAAAAATTAAAACTACTTTAATTTCCACCTAATAAAATAAATTATGTATTATTAACTAAACTAGAAGAGAAATTTGCAGCTCCCCCTGATTACTTCTTTCCTAGGAAAAAGGATAAATTAGATTAATGATGCTGCTCAATTTAATTATTAAATTGTTAAATACTCCAAAAGGCATCCGCATCAGATAACATTAGTTAAAATCGTACATGCCGAATATTCAACATTTTTCAAACAATTTTTGAAAAGTGCCTTCTGTTCCGAATGTTTTCTGAGATCTGGAAAACAGGCGAAATTAAATTAATAAATAAACAAAAAAAAAATCTTTCACTATGTAATTGTTACCTATAGCATTTTTAAATTGTATTGCAAAAGTAAAAAGTAATTAACGTTAAATGAAACTAAGTAAATCTTAAGTAATAATTAGTTCTCACGTTTATCAGAAATGGTTGTTAAAAAACTTTACAAAATTATTCAATCGGAATTTAGTGTTGTAATTACTTTTGATGTAAAAGGCGCATTTGATAATTGCAACACATTCTACAATAATTAAATTATTCAAAACACACGAAGTTCATCCACAATTAAAGTAATTTACGATTACTTGACAAACAGAACTGCGGTGATTAAATGCGGAAGTTTTATTATATCATAGGGAACGCTTCAAGGTTTTGGCCCTCGAATCAACACTCTGAAATGTATGATACTCATATTAAACAAATGGAAATCTTATGTACGGTTTATGATTAGGATGCAGAATTTGTCAGCTTTGCTGGTGATTTATGTTCTATTGTTAAATATTTCTGTAACGTTGAAAAAACTTTTTCGGCATTGTGTTCGGGAATTTTCAATTGAAAAAAAAACGAAATGATTATGATTGGCAACAAACAAACCACTGAAATGATTAACAAACTTAGAATTTGTAAATGGTTATGTTATATGTTGTAAAGAATTTTAAATATCCGCTAATAACAATAGATCATAAGCTTAAATTTTATAAACATGTAAACTACATAACTGATAAAGCAAACAAAATCCTTTGTATGTTATTCAAAATCCAACCTAACTTAGGCGGTACAAATTATAATAGCGGAATAATGATATATAACGGTCTTATTCGAGCAATTTTTAATTACTTCTCAAGTATTTATATTACAAATATACTTTATAACCAGTAAAACTGATAACTTGGTCTCTGTTTAGCTTGGTTTTTGATAATGCTACCACATCAGTACGATTATTACAAATAAAATGATAAGAGTTCATCACATTTTCCGGTTATGGAATTACAAATGTGAAGAAGAAGAGGAAGAAATATGATTTATTTAAATTGTAAACATGAAATACAACACATTAAGTACACCGAATTACCCTTAGTAGCTAATACAATAATAATAACAAGGTATAAAAGCAACGATGTAAATATACAGGAAAATTTGAAAAAAAAACCTGCTACAAAAAACAGAAAGAAAAATATACAGTTAATTTACTTAATAAATAAACAAATACATAAAATAACATAATTATGTTAAAAATCGGTGATTTAGTCGGCGATGTTTGTAGCGCGTATACCGATTGTGTAAGCTGGCCATTATAAACCTAATTAATTCATTTTCGTGAATTTTACAATTTTCATAAAAATTTTTAGCAAGCTTGTGGATATAGAAAAATACCAGTTCAAGGTTTAGTTGAGAAATCTCGAATCCTGGCAAATCTGATGGCATTGAGATTGTGCGACAACGGTTTTGTAATATTTGTAATTTACAATATGTACTGTTAGAAACTGAGCACCAAACGGGACATGCATATGTTAACCGGGGACGAATAATAGTTGTATATAGTAGTTTTTTATATGTAACAGTAAGATGGGACCTTCGATGAAATATAGGTGAAAGAATTCGAATAGCTTTATATATCGATAGTGCGATTAATATGATTATTGAACGAGAGTGACGCCTAAATACTTAACATCTTTAACACATTTAATACTTTGACCGTTAATTACAATTTCTGGCAAAGGGGTGCCTTCTGGAAAAAAGAATGGCTTCCGTTTTCTCGGTGTTCAGTTTCAGTTTCCAACGTTTATAATACTTATAGAGAGTGAAGGCGGCCTTTTGTAATCTACTATAAATTGTATCGGGCCTGTATGAATCACAATACAAAGCTAAATCGTCTGCATAAAGAGCAGTTTTAATATAAGGTATTTTAGGTAAATCATTTATTAAGAGCAGGAAAAGGAAAGGACCTAACACACTACCTTGTGGGACACCAGCAATGACCTCATTGAAGAGCTAATAGACTGATGAATATCGTAGAAAACTCTATTATATAAATACGATTTTATTATTTTAATTAAATGTGTGGGATAATGGTATTGGAGCATTTTATATAAAATAGCATCGTGCCAAGCCGTGTCAAACGCTTTTTCTAAATCAATTAATAATAATCCGGTGTGTTTATTCAAGTTCAAATTATCTGTTATAAAGTCAGCTATCCTTGCGACCTGATGACTGTAGAATGATTAGTTCTAAAACCAAACTGTTCATTTACAAGAATATTTTTTCCGATGAAAACTTTTGCAACCGACTAAGTATAACTTTTTCTGTTGTTTTACTTAAATTACTTAATAAACTAATGGGACGAATAGTGAGACAAGCCAGAAGCTTATTAATAATAGTTTCGAGAAATAGTTGGAACATAAAGAAAACAATCTTTATTTTTGAAGGTTTTAAAATTATTAATTACGCTTTAATGACACTAAAAATAGTAACGAGCGCAAAATCACCCTGAATGCTAATATCGGAACCTGCAGTTTTGGGAAACTTAACAGCTGTTGCATAGAATTTTTTCTCTCGTTTGAAACCGTGTACAGTAAAGTTTGAGGATGAAGTACTATTTAAAAATTTAGCATAAGTACATCTTCTTCTACGTACTATCAGAGGTTGGCGATGACATGAAGTTCTGCTTGGTTTCGCAGGAGAAGTTTCCTGAACTCGATTCTTCCTTCCTGTATTTTTCTAAATACAACGATGCCCGTAAACCAAGTCCACTATTTAATATTTTGCTCCGATCAGGGTTTTTTTTCAACTTCCGTGCATAGATACTTCCTCGGAAAATTAACTGCTGCCGATAGTACTTCTTGTGAAGTATCACCTATTTTAATTCCCGCTTCTTTATTTGTGCTCTCCTTTACCACCTTTGCCATAATCACACACGGTCAAAATACGCTATTCATTGCCGCATTTCGAATACTCGTAGTATACCGATATAAAGTGTTTGTGACGTCCAATAAAATTGTCTAAACGTAGCACGTAATATCATGTCTTTTTTACTGAACAGCTTCTTCATCCTCATAAATACGATCTTAGTAGGTGCAACCCAGTGGTGTATCCAGGGGGGTCACCACCCTTGGAATCAATCTGATAATAAGAAAATATATAGTCGTTGTTAAATGCAGTTTTGCATTTGTTACACCTATTTCGTTTTTTTTTTTATTTTCATTTATTTTTTTAAATTTCGTTGTTTTTGAAGTAAATAAATTGTTTTGTAATATAGGAGGTAGTAGAAGAATTTTGTAGAAAAACGGAAGAATAGATTTTAAATTTTAAATTTAGTTACGTATTACTACGTATTATTACTTCAAAAAATATCAAATCATTATTTATCGTTTATTTTTTCGCGGAATTTATTGTATACTTTGTAACCATCTCCCTCTCTCCTCCATAACATACTATTAGTGTGTTCTAGTGACGTTAAATATTTCTGCCGTCTATTGCTTCTAATAGAATTACATATTCGACGTCTTATAAGTATAAAAATAACTCTGGTGAGTTGGACTACTTAGGACTTTAAACTACTTGAGTTTTGGTTATTTACTTAAAGTTCAATTTAACTTGGGTTTATTTTTTTTTTTTTATTTTTTTAAGTGGGAAGGGGAAAATCTTCAAAAGACACTGATGATAAAAAAATATTTTAGTTTTTATTAAGGAACCAAAATCAGTGTGTGGGATTTTTACCCACTAAAAACCCCCTCCCTCTACAAACCAAATGGGATTACTAATATAATGATGGAGTTTGCAGCACCAAGGTAGAGAACTCCACACTTAAATGAACTTATTGCGATGGAAGAAGGGATGAGATAACATAGTCCCTTGTTCCATATAATATAAATTCGTACAGTTTATGCTTATAACTTAAACTCAAGTAAATAAACATTATAAATAAGGATTAAAAAACAAAAAAAAGGAAATTAGTGTAAAAAAAAAGTATAAACAACAAAAGAAAATGGTAAAAACTTATACCAGAACTTAAATACTATTCAATTAGAAGATGAATAAATCAAACTTGTAAAAATGAATTACAAAAACAGAAATCAAATTCTTATATTATCTTAAAAACTAATTACTAATAATCAGGAACTTAGTTATAAAATTTAAGGGAAAAAAGTGTTGAAAACTTATACCAAAATTGAAATACAAACTCGATTATAAAATATATTAAACTTGTAAAAATGAACTACAATAGCAGAAATAAAATTCTTACACAATACTTACAGACTAATAATCAAGAACTTAATCACAAAATTATAAAATTGTAATAATAAATTTAATAATGTAAAGTAGATGATGAACAATTGACCACACTAACAAAAACTGTACCGGCATCACGATTGATTTAAGCGTTAATTAATAGACAGAACTGTTATAATTTAGTTTTGTTTGAACCGCCATCTTCAACCAAGTCTGGCTACGCCACTGGTGCAACCTTATTATTTCTTCCTCGGTGTTACTAGTGTGCCTATTTATTTAAACTCTTAGATGATTTTTTGGGTTGGATGTACATATTTCTGCGTGACATCGATCGTAGCAACATTTTTACCCCAGTTCCTCCGGTTGATAACGGACACAGATAATGAATATTTTGATTTTTTTTTACCCAACTATTTAATTACGATTTTAAAACATAATTAACCTTTTCCGTATTTAACAACGTCACATTTTGTAAGATTTCTACGGTAATAATGGCCGAAAATAATTTTGGAAATAACCGATCACTTCAATCGCGATGATAATGATGATTTAATACCTACTTACTGGCGTCGGTGACATATATATTTATTATATATGTATATGTGCGTGTATTGGGGGTACGTAACTTTAGTGTTAGTTAAATGAAATGAATATCGAATGTATATGTGGACACTGGCGCTTCGTTTAAAAACTAGTTGATAATAATAAACATTTACGTCGTTTCGAGCTGGACATTATTACGATTTTAAGTGTGAATTATATAAAAATCGTGTTATATGTATGTGTGTTTACCTGTGTCTCTTTGTATATATATATATATATATATATATATATATAATGTGGATGCATGTATAATTCCATGAATATAAGAGCTAAAGATATGAGCATAGATATAGCTGCATGCATAATTGTAAAAGAAAAGCATTTGAGAGAAACTGGATATATTAGGCCAACACATTGGCCATTTATTTACTTCATGCATAAATATGCGAAGATAAACGAACACACTAATACAAATGCATGCATGTGGTACACTATGTATATTACGCTTGCATTCATAATGTGAATAGGTATCTATTCTATATATATATATATAAAATGTATATATATATGTGTGTGTGTGTGTGTATAATAAAATATATATCTGTCATATTAATATTATTACTATCAAAACCACTAGTACATTATAATGCAGGAAGATAATATCCACCAGTATCGATACATCTTCCTATTTATCTAACCAATCTAACTTTTTTTTTAACATCATGCGTGTATATATATACATCACGGTTTTTTTTTTACCTGTATGCAAATGTTATATAGGTATATGCACGAGTTTTTGGTTGTCAGGTTGTTTTGGAATTAAAGTTAGCCAACAGCGAATTATGTTATTATTATTATTACCGTCATAGTTAGTCGTCATGAACTTTCGTCTCTTTCTACAACTTATAATGGAATAATTCCAGTTTAGCGTGAGGCTCTCTAATATATCCTCAGTAATAACAACAACAACAACAACATTATAATACACGTTTTAAGGGGCACGGGAAACGGGCAAAGTGGATTGGGGTACTAGATGGACCAGCTAGCTTTAGGGGCACTCCTTCGTCCCACACTGATGACATCACATCCGGCCAACTGTTCGATCTGTCGACTTGGTGACCGACCGTTGTTCTTCTTTGCCTATTGTAGTGATTATTATTATTACATTTTGTTTTCGTCTTTTCGGAATAATCGTAATGTTTATCGCGTTGTTAATAACGCCAAAAGGTACGAATTTTCGATATTTAGACCGGTTAACGGTATAGACGAATTTTCCCGTTTGAACGTTTTAACCCCTCGTCGACGAAAATTCTTTAATCAATTTAAACCGATTTTCTATCGTCAGTTTAGGCAGTTCTACGAATATTTGTATTCTAGCGAACGTTTCGTTTACTTTGCCCTAATTCGAAAGATAAATATGTTATTTAGATATTTTCGATTATATTTTAATACGCTCGTCGTGTGCAATTCGAAAACAATTAAATCTGTACGATATTTTCGAAAAAATTATTTTTATTAATACTATAACATCGCGTTATTAGCAAATCTCGTAGACTTGAAAAAAACCCGTACGATTCGGTTGATCGAGAAAATCTAATGGAGATATTATAAGAATTTGATATAGGTGATAAATCAAAGGAGATTAATAAAACAAACATTAACTAAAGGTAAGGTAAAATTTATGGGTTTAATCTCCGTAGCCTTTAAGTTTAAAAGGGGTGTAAAGCAAGAAGATGGATTATCCCCAATATTATTCAATTATGTCTTGGAAAAGGTTATACGAGAATGGGAGAAATAAATAAGTAGATAAAATTACCATTAATTATTTGGCATTTGCAGATGACCTAGCAATTTTCTCTTAACGATTTAATATCCGCAGTAAAACAGATTAACCTCGTAAAAGAAGTAGACTGGTTTGCAGATTTCTTTCGAAAAGACACAATACATGACAATATGTGCACAAAATACGGAAAAGTCAAAAAAGTAACCAAATTACTTAGGCGAGAGGTTATTCAGTAAAATGGATCGGATTTGAAAGAGTCGAAAATGGGGCAATAAAAATGGAAACGGCTTTCCTATTAACACGAAATATATATATCATTAATATCAGACATTACAATACGGTTATCAAATCGGAATATTTAACATGCAGCCATGCAGCTGAACGTTTAGAACTAAATGACATTGGAAAAATTTAAATATTGGAAAGGAAGGAAAGGGTGATTATAAGAAAAATCCTTGGCCCGAGAAAAGAAGAGGAAATGTTCAGCAACAGACCTAATAAAGAATTAGATGAGAAAGTAGAAAAGCTATTAGATACTATGAGGAAAAGAAGATTGACATAACATATCCAGAGAATGAGCGATAGCAAGCTAACAAAAAGAATCGTTCACCATTTCAATAGATTGAAAACCAGTCCAAGGTGGTTTTTTAACACGAAACAGGATATCAATGAATTGCAAATAGTTCAACGATAGATAACAGAATTTAGAGATAAAATTTAAAAATTTGTTGTATTTCAAAAAAATCAAATATCATCGTCAGTGGACGGACAATAGGAAGAAAAAGCATATATGAAGAAATACTGGGAAGAAGTAAAAAGAAAAAGTTTGTTGTTCTCACGTGGTCCATAGATGGAAAAATTCGAAGATCGTTATTATATTATCATCACACACTCGTACCTTTATCAACCAATTTTCGCTGAGGGATTTTTCGTTAAGACGGTGTAACTAAAAGTCGCTTAAAGCTCGTTCAGCAAAAATCCGTTTTTTTCTTTTTAAATTTATTTTAACCGTTGTACTGCAACCAGGACCAGACGCGCGGAGAAAGGAGACTTTAGATTAGATTATACAGATTACATGATTTAAGGAAAGACAGGAGTCTTTTTTCAGAAGAAGGTACGTTTTGAAGGATTAGTGGAAGAGGTCTAGGCATGTTTAGGCAGGAACGAATATTTGCATTTAATATATGTATGATAGTTAATTGAGTGTTACAAAAGTGACAGAGAGGAGGGCTCACTCGTCTTTAAATGTATAGGTCTTAATGAGAATTCAATATTGAATGTACTACAGACATGTAACGTATTAAATTCGGCAGATTTAAATTTAATATAAATACCAGATACCGAAAACGGCAATCCTTACGTTACGCGAACGAAGATACAGACATTTTATTCAGGCGCTAAAGTATTAGTTTATTATCGAAATAAACATAAAGCATAGAGAAATGATGAAGGAATACTGAAGTTATGAAAAGGGTAAAGATATTTTTCATATGTTTTTCTTCTCGACACCAATGTAACGTTTTTTTGTATATGCTTGAAAATGACGTGATTGTCGGAAAGATGTGTGTGTATGTTTGTATGCATATACATTTATTTATATGAGATTAATGAATAATTATAAATACATCAAAAATATTGTATCATTATATGTATTATATTCTACATAAATAAATTTATATTATTATTAGCCTGTTGCTGTATAACTATTTTATCAATACACATTTTTCTTTCGTTCTCTCTTCATTTATTTATTTCTTCCTTTCTTTATTTATTTCTTTTTTTCTTTCTTCTTATTTTTTAACAGAAAAGTTTTGACCTCGTACCTAAATAACGCATTTTGCAAAATTTTAACGGGTTAGACATGTTGTTCCGCAGCTCAGTCCCAATGTATCGAGTAATAAAGCGAAGTTAACTAAATTTCATTAACGTGTAAAGAAAATTTATAATAATAATAATAATAAATACTAATGAACAAATAGTGTAATTCTTTTTTATACTATAAGGTCGTAGGCGTACAATATGCAATAAAGTTTTATTCGTTGTAAATTATGCGCATAGAAGTCTAATTGCAGGCGTCATTACCTGTGTGTATGGATACGTGCCTATTCAAAATGATCGCCATTTACGACGTTCAAATAATTTATTTCTTTGGCACATTTCTAGTCGTATTTTTCATTTTTATTTTTATTACGCTGATAATTAAGATTATAAACTAGCCGTTAGTTGAAAATTTTATCAACGTTTGTACGACAGCGCGTTCATAAATTCGATTGAAATTGTCCGCAATTGTGTCGTTATCGGTAAATTTCGATAAAAAACTGCTTCCAAATTTTCCCGAAAAATTTTAAAACTTTTCCTGGCTCTATGCAAATAATGGGTAAAGTTATTTCAAAATCATTTTCAGATATATATATATATATATTTTAATTACATATTTGTCATACGATATCGTAAATTTTTAAAAAGATAGAATGTAAACTTTAAAGTAAAATAATAATACATTGTAATTAAAATCCATCAACACGATAGAATATAGCGATATAATAAAACATTCGGACATTTATCAATTCAATTGCGGTAAAACATACATACACACACGTATATACGCAATACACATACATACACAAACATAAATATATATAAATTAAAAAATTCGATGGCAATAAAATTTATAAATAAAAATAATTTACTTTAAAAGCTCATTACCGGATAAATTAGCCTCAAAAAATGCGTTCTAAATATATTTAGTCTTTAGAATCGAACTTATTAAATCAAGGGGATGATTGTGATTTTGAACGTGCTGCTGTTAACGATATTCAATATCGTTTAGGGGATGTTCAGTCAATAAACGTTTCATTATGAAACTTGCTGCAGTTACGTTGTTACAATTGAAAAGCAACCTAATTATATTTGATGTATGTAGTTTATTATTATTATTGTCATCATTATTACTAGCCTTAATTTCATTAATTGAAAACGGTGTCGTTATATATAGGAAAGCATTGTTCGAATTTAGTTATTATCAGTGATTTGTATTTTATAGTAGTATGTATATATTCAGGGTGCAGCGATAATGTTTTAGCGTTCTGCTTGCATTACGTGAATTTGAATCCTACCCGAGACGGAAAAAATCATTTAAATGAACCATTTCGTATAAGTTTGTCCAAAGGGTGTCACTAAGCTTGTTAATTATCAAAACCGATAATCGACAGACTTTACTTTTAGAAGCACACAAACACACACATACATATATATATAAATATTATATATATATTCACGCAAACTTTGAAGAACAAAATCGAAATTTTTGAGATGTACGTTTATCGCAGAATGCTGAAAGTATCATATCTAGATCACAATGCCAAATCAAGCTGAGGTGCTTTATACCGTCCGAACCAGTAAGTTAAAATATCACAGACACGTGCATAGGCACGCAGAAAAATATCACCTGTTTCATCTGTATATAAAGGATGGAATTATTGCCTATAGAAAACCTGGTAGGCGAAAACTGTCCTGGAAAGCTGATATTAAAAGATGGTATCAAATATCAGCACCCTCTAATTCCAAGAGGCGTCCAGAGTTTATTAGCTATGATGATCGCTGATCTTCGATTGGAGATGGCGAAAAAGAAGAAGATATATATCAGCTCCTATTTAATTCAAGTAAAATAATTTCTAAAAGTTGAATAAATATATACATACATATATATATATATATATATATAAAGTATAAACATATATATACATTACACGACGTTTGTATGTATGTATGTATATAAGGAATTTATTCTCGGTCTATTGTGGTGGAGGGAAATAAAAATTGAAATAATAAAAAAAGAATCAAATGGAAAAACGAAAAATAATTTTCATATGTTTGAATATTTTCACTTCTACGTTGATACAAGGCTAGCCAGTTGTCGTAAATAGAATCATGATCTGGTCCCTTGCGTTAAATTCATTGACAAATTCGCGATGCCATCGTTAGAATGAAGCAGCAGCAATCTCTTGAAACATGCGAAGAGTTGTTGTGAAAGCTGGTTTTCTATAATATACGTATATATATATATATACATATATATATATATATATATATATATATATATATATATATGTATATATATAAGATATAATTTCCATGTTATGAATGAACTATAGGGCGCGCCCATTTTAAACCGCAATATAACAACGTCGATTTATATTATAACTACTAACATTATTATAATATAGCAGGATATAGTCGACTAATAATGCTACGAGTGAGTGAGATGTACTCTACTGGGCTACTATCGTTTAACGTGACGGTCTTTTCTCTCTATTTATTTTTTTATTTTTTATATGACTACACTGTATTCACGTTCATCTACGAGTATGTTATTTATATATATATATATATATATATATATATATATATATATATATATATATATATATATATTAATTCTTCCACTATAGACTAATCGTTTTGGTCAAGTTCCGTCAAATATTTTCACCAGACGTCGATGAGTACGCATATATATAAATATACATATAATTATCGTGTTTTATACTGAAAATTTTTATTACATACACTCCCGATGTAAGATTGCAGTCGTGTGATTGTAATGGTGGTTCTGACATATTAATAGTTTCCATACGATGTTTTTAGGATAGGAAGATAACATTATTTAGTGTTATTGTTTATCAGATTATTGGAAATAATAATTATTAAAGCACCATCATTATGATGTCGTTTTGTTGGACTTGGTTCGTCGATATTCCCCCTTTTCAATGTAGTCGTATTGGTGAAGTAGATTTTTATCCTCATCAGGTACCATCTGGTTTAAAAAAACAAAAAAAAAAACACAGAATTATCCTCGTGAGTCTCCGCTATTTTAAATCATATTAATATCGACACGTCGTCCGAATATACTATTAAAGCTTACAAAATTGTATCCTTTTAGTTATGAATGATAATACGCTGTCATGCAATACGTGCATATATGATGTATATGTATATATATATATATATATATATATATATATAAATATTTAGATAGATAAACAGCCAAATAAATATATATGTTTCACAAAAGTTTCATATACACACACGCACATATATATATATATATATATATATATATATATATATATATAAAACGTGATTCGCCATAAGCTTAATTCAATATTATTTAATATTCCGGACTAGTCCACTTCGTTAGAAGAAAAAATAACTCCATTTTTCTTCATCATTTACTTTTTGAATAACTGGATTTGTTGTCATACGATTTTATTTTTTCACTTGTTGTCGTTCTATCGTTATATGTGTTTATGCTTATGTATTATCATCACGATGTGTTCATTATTCGTGCAAGCAGATAAATATTGCAAACACAGATAATAATAATAATAATAATTGTAATGAGAAGATAAAAATTACAGTGTTAGATGTAAACGATATCTTTTGAAAAGATAAACACGAAATAACGGAAGAGATTATTTATAAGAGCAAATTGTTACTTTATTAATTTTGTTAATCGTGTTCATTAATTTATTGTAATTCGTTTATTCGTTTGTATGCATATATACAAACGAATAAATTATATACGCTGATCAGTATTATTAAAATTAAATCGAAAATTAAAGGAACTGCACTAGGACGATTGTCAATCTGATAAATTACTAATTTATACACGAACGCAATCATATTAATATAGACGATAATTTAAATTTTATTTCGTAGTGTAAATATGGCCGTAGCATAAGTGAATTATCCGGCTTTAAATAGAACGGTTTACCACGTGTTACATATGTACAAGTATTTTTTTATTTTTTTTTGTCAATTTGCACACATTTAGATGTGTGTGAAATAATTAAATCAAATTACTGCAAGTAGAGGGAAGGAAAATATAAAGCAAATTTTATGTATAATACAGCTTTTTGTGTAAAAAAATTCTAGATACTTTTAGAATCGAAACATTTTATGTCGACCGTATGAATTTCGAAAATATGCAATTTTTTTTCCATTAAAAAGGTTTATGTAGCGTAAAGAGGACATCTCTGACTGAACGGGTTAATGTTCTGCTTCCACGGCCTAAGTTCGAATCCTACTATGGAGGGGAATTTTTAAAAGCACCTCTAGCTAACTTAACTGTTCACTCAATTTATCCAGGTAAACGAGTATCCGCTTTAAAGAAACCGGTCGAAATGAATGGCAAACTGCTCCTAATATTGGTTTGTTCGGGGAAATAATTTGTCAACCGTAACTGTCGAAATACCGGAGAGAATTTATGTTCGGACAAGTTTAATAAAATCGCGGAAAATAACTAGAACTCGTTTAAGATCGATTAAACCATCATTAACATGCTCAAGCTTATACAACCGATAGTGCAGCATTCTGGAATGCGCTCTTAATCCATTCCTGAAATAACACGCGATTCTACTCGAAGATTTCCCCTTTTTATTGATTTTAGAAGATCACCGACGCGAAATGTTCCGGGGCTAATCAATTATGCTAACGGTGATATATAAGTTAACAGTCGGAGTCGAGGAGCTAGACTTTGAACAACATAAATTTTTACTCACTCGTCCATTTTAGTATCAGGACCATTTCTATCAAAGTAACTTCGTTAATTACCAAAATAAATTTAAAAAAAAAAGGATTAAGAAAATAATCAAATTAATCAATGCGAATTTACGAAAATTAATATCCTAATCACTTTCCAAAATTAGAATTTGTCCCTAAACTCACTTGGCCGGGTTTAACTTTCTTATGATATTTTGGAACACCCATAATTCCAAGAAAAATTATCGACAACTTTTACCATACCTCACAGTTAAAAGGTTTTCTTTTAATTTGTTTCACTTTTAAAATTTATTACCGTGTTCTTTATCTTAAATGCACGCCAGGTAATTGTATGATAGCTTTTTGTAAATTGTAGTCAATCCATTTTTTTATACATTGGTATTAAGATTGACCGGCTAATCGAAATAAAAAGAAATATTGTCAAAATCTAGCTTTTAAAGTTTTAAACGTAGAAGCTTGCGTTATTGCGATATTAAAATCTTCGATATCCAAATGCGGTAAATTACGTCAAGGAGCGGAAACTATCCATCATAGTGAGAACGACATTATAATTACTAGTTTCGGTATTGTGAATACACGAAGCGTTAAAAAAAAACCATACCTGCAAATGTCATTTATTTAATAATAATTATTATTATTGTTAACCTGTATGTTTCTATGAATATATATATATTGTTCAAAACATATACACGTACATATGTTTGTGTTTTTTCTTAGATAGTCGTTAGGAGGCTATAATAATTATTAAAGGTAATTTTTTGTCCTCGTCGATAGTCAATATTCAAGCAGAAACTAAAATCGCTTCTTTACATTTCAGAAGAAACATGCTTGCAGACAGGTTCCTATTAAAATACTGTAATTTCAATAACCCATACCTCCTAAATCTCATTTTTTATATAAGCAGTAACTGGAGATTCGTTCCTTTTAAAATGCCGCCTATTAGCAACAAGAATTTCCCACTATTACAAGTACCATCTAGCTCTAATTCCAATCCTTCTGCATACTTTTCATCACCATATAATAACAATCTAGTAAATTTACACGTCAATGTATCTCTATTCTCTAATTATCAACATAGATATATTCGTCTTCCTCGAGATACATGGTTTAACAATTAACCTCATTCAACATTTCATAATTATCAAAAAATTTTCACAAACGGTTCGACATATAATATAAATTCTGGTTCAGTTGGTGTTGCCTTTGTCATTGATAATGTGACCATCCAAAAATTCAAACTCCCTTCGGACGCTTCCGTTTTCACAGCCAAGTTAATGACTATTGACCAAGCTTATGATTATATCCTTAATGTGTCTGGTGGTGCAGGCAAGTATACTGTGTATGGTGATAGTCTTAGTTCGCTCCTAGCTATACAGAACTGTCTATTCAGGTTTGATTCCCACCCCTTGGTATTCGATATATCAGACAAATGTCTAAGAATTATACGAAGGCGGTGTTTAAGAATTTTTTTGTATTCCTAGTCATTCCGGATTTAAACTTAATGAGGCGGCGGATATTGCTGCTAAACAGGCTTCCTTGTCACTCCCATTTATTCCATCATCAAATCTACGCTCTAACATTCAGATAAACTGTCACAATTCTTAGTATGAATATTGGAAAGCCTCGAATAAAAGTAAATATTTTAGAGTTGTTCAGTCGCATCTCCCGGTATTTCCATGGTAGGCTCGCATTCCAATATCTATTATCTATCTCCCCCTCAGCAACTTCGCTGATTTATTACCACGATTTGTAGATTACGCGTGGGTCATTCTCGTATAGTGTTAAATTTTTCAAACGGATATAGTCAGGGACAATGTACATATTTCCATAAATTCCTGGAAGATATTAATCACCTTCTTCTTAATTAATTATAATAGACAAATATTTTACTGATATCCTTTGCTTTTTTCCCTCCATATTCCCTACATTATTTATTAAGCTGTAACACATAAAGAATTGGATATTTTCCTAATACATAAACCGAGCAAGCCGCAAACTGATGTATCATCCTATAGGCCTATTAGTTTACTCTGCTCCTTATCAAAGATATTAGAAATTTAAATCGTATCCAGCCGATTATAAGCAGTCGTGGAATAATACCGAACCATCAATTCGGATTTCGCACTGAACATTCTTCAGTGCAGCAGTGCCATCGACTGGTTGATGCGATTTCCTCAACGCTGAAAAAAAAGGAAGTATGTTCTGCAGCTTTCCTGGATGTTGCACAAGCGTTTGATATGGCATCCTGGATTGTTTTATAAACTGAGACAGTTTCTTACCTTCGATTTATATGCATTACTTCATTCATATTTATCTGGTAGAGCATTCGTTGTCAGAATTAATGGACATTTTTCAGAAAAACATAATATTTTATCATCTGTACCACAGGGTAGTCTACTCGGGCTTCTTTTATACTCGGTCTACACTGCAGACATGCCAATTAGCAATCAAACCATCTTATCAACATTCGCCGATGATATAGCTATTCTTGCGTCCAATTCAGAAGCAATGTATGCAAACATCGCGGTTCAAAACCATCTGAATAGATTGGTTCAATGGGCTGGCGTATGTTGTTTAATCTTAATAATTGTCAGCACGTTGTATTTACAAATAAAAAAAAGTTAAGTGACCGGCTGTAAGAATAAACAACATACAAATTCCTAAAAGTAATTCAGTACGTTATCTTGACTTGTACATGGACAAAAGGCTCACATGGGGACTACATGTGGCACACACTAGAAGAGCCATTATTACTCGTGTGAAATCACTACGTCCGTTGTTGGGACAGAAATCGGTTCTAAATCTCGTGACCGAAACGGACTATCTATCTTGCGGCAATCGCTCCCATTTGGCGCTATGGAATACAGTTGTACGGCAGTACTTGCAAGAGTAATCTTCGAAGAATACAGCAACAACAATCTAAGATACTCCGTACTATTACGTCTGCTCAATACGATGTTTCTAATTTGACACTGCATAACGATCTCAAGGTTCCATATGTCAGCGATACGCACGTCATGCAGTATAAGAGATTATTCGATAAATTTGAAGTCAGTAGTAATCCTAACGTTCGCAGAATGCACTCAGACAGTCTTCCAGACAATCCTCCAAGGCGTCTGCGCAGGAAGTGGTGCCCAGATACAATTCCAATCACTTAATAAACCGGGTCTTATTCAAAAGATAGCATATTGTTTTTTCTTTCTAATTATTGTATTTAATCATTCCTATACTATTCCACACATATTTCATTCTCGTCAAGTTATTCCTTTTCTTCTTCATAATCTAGTGTTGTGCCGAACGTTCGCGGTGACTTGTTCGTTCGCATGTTCGGAATCCGGAGCAGAGGTAAGTAGTTTTATCTTTCTCTCCCGTGTATTTTCATGCGTCCCGCACGCTTTTCGCGTCATTTTTCGCTTAGTTGGCGAATTTTAAACTTTTATGACTTTTTTATTTTATTTGTTTTTATTGTTAAGTACGTTCTTACGGTCATTTTAATCCTAACCTTATTAAATTTGGACTGGTAGCTTTGAAGCTACGGATTTTTAAACTTTTTTTCGATATTTTATAGTAGTGTTATTTTGGTGGTTTGAGTTTTTTTTTTTTTTTGCTATAATGGACGACCTAACTAGTTAGGTCGTCTATTAAAATCTATTACAGACTTGTTCAGTAAAATTAAATCACAATTTGGCGACAAGTCAGTGTCAAAAAAACAGAAAGATTCTGTGTTAGAGGCTTCCAGCGAAATCAGCACTAATGTTGCGGAAGCAACGTTGTTAGTTACAAAAATTGAGAAAATATTAAAGTCAAAATCATCACAAGTTCAATCAGCTGTCAGTGCAGTACTGCATGCACATAAGCCATCGTCATCAGGAGTCTCTTTTAGAGATGCCGTAGTTGGTGACAAAAGAAAGAAAACTATTCCAAAAAATAAGATTATCATTAAATCTTCAGATGCCAGTGCGGTTTTCGGGCAATTAAAATCAAAAGTTTCTTTAGTTAAGGAAAAAATAAACGTAACCTTCTTTAAAAAAATTAGTGATTCAACTTGTATTATTAATACAAGCTCAAAATCCGAATCAGCTAAGTTGGCTAAAATTATAGAAGAACGAATTCCCAATTGCGATGCTAAGGAGGAGAAACTCCTTAATCCTACGATTTTGTTGTTCCATGCAAACAACATTTCCGAACAAGACGTTAAGGATCATGTGATGGATTTGACTGGCGCTGATCCCATCAGCGTCACAAAAATTCAGAATAATCGAGCTTCAAGGGTCTATGTACAACTCTCTCCGGCTCAATACAAATTACTTCCAGATGGTGGACGTGTCCGCATTAATTGGGAGTCACTTCCTTTCGTTGATGCGGTAAGTCCGCGGCAGTGCAAAAAGTGCGGAAGGTTTGGCCATTCGGACAAATACTGTCGGGCTTCCGAAGCCCAATACAATTTCCACAAGCTTTGTATTGAAAATGGTGCTTGCTCATGCTGTACATTTTTAAAGATTAAATCTATCTGCTCTTGGCAGGATCTAGATAGTAAATTATGTGATAAGGACTCTCTTTCTGTAGCTTTTAAGGCTGTAGATCACGCTACGTTCTCAAAAAATTGTCCCTGTCTCGTCAAAGCGCGAGAAGATATGAGGGCCAATTCGCGTGCCTGTCAGGCTCTATTTTTAAGATATTTTTATAACAACGATTTAGATGTGTGTGCACTGGCAGAGCCTTATATTAGCAATAGTGAGTTACCAGTTAGAAATAATTATATATCTTTATTAATAACCGAGTTTCAGTCATTTTGAAGGCGGATCTTCCGCATTCTTTGCTGTACACTAGGTTTAATTTAATTACTGTTAGGCTGAGTAGATACATTTTAACATGTGTCTATCTCTCCCCAAATAAGCCTAAAACCAGAGCTCTGTCATTACTTGACCAGACCTTGGGGCAGCTTCCAAACTGCTATCATGTGGTCGTTGGGGCTTTAACATCAGGTTGCCAGTTATGGAGCCTCGTGTTAAGGAAACCAAGGACTCTGTTGATTTCAGCGAATTGGTTGCTTCTAGGGATCTTGTGGTTGCGAATGGTAGTGAACCTACCTTTGTTAATTACAATGGTTGGAGTATTATTGACTATTTGTTGGTCTGCCGGTGCAACCCAGTTAGTATCTTATAAGTTAGTTGAGATGGACCTTGCGTTCCATCGTAGTTTCATATTTTCTATTAATGACAATATCAGTCGTCCCCCTCCTAGACGGTATTATAAAATTGATATCGAACAATTTGTAAATCGTCTCAACTCTACCTATATTAATAATCTCATTTTTAACGTAAATAATTGTCTGTCTAGTGGGCGGCTGAACTCCCTGATCAGTCAGTTCAACAAGTATCTGGTTGAGCTGATTGGTCAATGTTTACATACTGTCGATTTTCCACAAGTAGACTGGTGGAACGACAGTCTTCAATTTTTTAAGAATAAGATTAATTTCATTAGGAAAAAGCTATCTAAATGTAAAAACTCCTTCAGTATCTTTATTTATAAGAATGTGCTGAAGGAGTTAAATAGGTCATATAAATTCGAGGTAGTAAGGGCCAAATTCCAACATTGGAAGGCCTTTGTTAGTTCGAGTTCTGTTTGGGGTAGGCCATATAAAATGCTATTCAAGCAGACATGTGATTCGTCTTTACCTGATTTGAAGGTTGGCGATCAGATTATGGTTTCTGACAATGAAAAAGTGGGTGCTTTATTAGACCACTTCTTCCCCTCCAAAGTTGATATTCCCATGGTGGTGCTACCTGTTGATGGCTGTGTTCCTCCTGTGGTAAATTCGGACAACATTACGTCCATTATTAATAACTTACGCAATACAAAGGCGCCTGCTGATGATAGGGTCAGCAACATCATCGTTAAAAAAATTCATTCTCTGTATCCAGTTTTGTTGCATACTATTATGGATAAATGTATTAAACTTGGTCTCTTCCCAGATTGTTGGAAGGTAGCTTCTTTGAGGCTTCTTTCCAAGCCGGGCAAAGATCCGTCCGAGTTGTCAGCGTATAGGCCTATCTCCTTACTGAATTGTATGGGGAAGGCTTATGAAAAAGTCGTCAATGAGATACTGGTACAGGAGATCGCTGCTAGGAACACGTTGCACCACCTTCAATTTGGTTTTCGTTCAGGTGTATCAGCTGAGCATGCTGTTCATTCTTTAGTTTCAACAGTCGAGCAGTACATTTCAGATGGTTGCTCGGCTGTTGTTATTTCATATGATATTAAAGGGGCTTTCGACAATTGTCGTTGGTCTGCAGTTGTTGATGTTCTTAAGGATAATTCAGTGAATCCTTTTATAGTTAATATTATTATAGATTACTTTAAGAATCGTTCCGCTACACTTAAACTTCGATTGTCGGCTGGAGTTAGAGCACCTTCTTGTGGAGTTCCTCAGGGTTCGGTACTTGGACCTACTTTGTGGAACATACTGTACTCCACTATGCACTTTAAAGTTGAAAATTTCTATTTTTATATTAATGCTACATGTCAGCTTATTTCCTACGCCGATGATCTATGTTTAGTGTTTAAAGCTAAGAATCACACATCATTACCGCTTCTTACTTGTATTTCTAAATACCTGGAGAGTGTGGTGGTAGATGTAGGATTAACTTTTTCCCCTACTAAGTGCACATTTTCTGTGTTTGGGAATGCATCTCTTGTTGGCCGGATCAACGAGCTTGAATTATTATCTGATTCAAGCATTTCTTTTTCCGCATCTTTGAAATACTTAGGTATAATTATTGACGGTAAATTATCGTTCGTTCCTCATTTCCAGTACATTTCTTCCAAGTGTACGGACATGTATAATAAATTACTGCGTTTACAAAAAAATGCATCGGGTCTTGAATTTAAGGAACGTGCGATTTTATATAAAGGCCTCATTCAGGCCCGTTTTGGGTATGGTGCTGCCATTTACGTTAATCAAAGAATTCTTGGTCTAGCCAGCAAGCAGCAGAGGAAATTTATGCTTCGGATGGCTTCTTTATATCGAACTACCCCGACCTCTGCAGCTTGTGTTGTCTGTGGTGTCTTGCCGTTCGATCTAGTTCTTGTCGGTAGGGCTCTCACTGGTGAGCATAGGCTCCGGAGGGGGGTGTTGCTGAGATGAAACATTCGAGCCTGCTAGGAGGTATTGCTGTACAGTCTGTTCCGTATTTGAAATTTAAAAAACAGATAATGTCTTTGTTGGTTGAGAAGTGGCAGGACCGGTGGGGTAAAGCTGAAACTGGCAGGAAGACGTATGGTTTTTTTACTGATATTTCTTTACGTTTGAAAATGCTTAAGTTTGACGTCAACTTCTACAGTGCTCAGGTGTTGTCAGGTCACGGCAGGTTTGATTCCTATCTTCATAGGTTCCGGCTTGCTAATGATCCTGTCTGCACGTGTTGTACTGTAGGTGAGGTAGACGATGTACATCATACGTTGTTCACGTGTCCTGCATTTACCGCCCTTCGTCGCCAAGTTTGTATCGACTGTACGGATGTATATCCTCTTAGTAGGAAAGTTGGAAGTTTTCTTTTGCTGGCCGAACAGGTCATGCGTTCAAAATTTAAAATACAAAATGCTATTACTCGCAACTGACGCCTAAATCAACCGTGACACCAATATCGTTGCTTTGTTCGTAGCGTGGTAATTTATCTGTTTATCTTTCTATTTACATTAGTTAATCTTTTAATATTTGATTATTTTATTACTTAATTTCCTTTTACTTTTTCTTTGAGAGTCCTTATTTTTATTTTAAGATTTTTTTCTGGATATAAGTTAAATTCCATTTCATTTCCTTTTTGCCTCGTATTTCATGTTATTTTTATTAAGTATGAATAATAGCTTTTTAATTATAAGTTTATTTGTTTAAATATTTCTATTAGAAGGTTTTATTTTAACTTTTAATTTATTATTTATTTTATTTTTCTGGTAGAAGTTAATTTTTGTACAAACTCATTATTCTTTATTTGATGGAAAAAGGGACTATGTATTCTCATCCCTTCTTTCATCGCTTTAAGTTAATTATAAGTGTGGAGGTCTTTGCTTTGTGCAATTGCCTTCATTATTATTATTTTTTTTTTCAATAGAGGGAGGGGGTTTTTAGTGGGTAAAAATCCGACACACTGGTTTTGGTTTCCCAGCAGTGCATATAATGCACTGCGTGATTAAAAACAAAAAAATCTAGTGTCTCACTGGAGTCACTAGACTAATACTAATTTTCTACCTATGTGATCACCGTTGTTGGCAGCAATTAATGCTGGTATGATGTAAAAAAACAAAAACAAAAAAAAACTATAAAGTATTATTTCTTATTTTTATTTTAAGGTGAAATATTATTATTTAAAATTATAATTTAGTATGTAATACTCAAGTTGGACTGACCACAAAGGTTTAGCTTGATCTAGGCAAAAAAAAAAAACGAATATAA
This sequence comes from Coronaproctus castanopsis, assembly GCA_032883995.1. Classification (NCBI taxonomy): domain Eukaryota; kingdom Metazoa; phylum Arthropoda; class Insecta; order Hemiptera; family Monophlebidae; genus Coronaproctus; species Coronaproctus castanopsis. The sequence goes on from CM065053.1 coordinate 99,766,179, forward strand.
AAAGTTAACAATATGTGTACTTAAACTTGACGGACGTATCTTAATGATTAAATAAGAACTAACGCGGAAGAAATACCCCGTTGGGTAAGCCTTCAATACACAATTTTACGGCTACGTTCTTTTGACTAGTAGTATCGAGAAATCTGCCGGCTTCAATCGTGTCATGTTGACTAAGTTTCTTCTCGTATGTAAGATGACGTTTTGTTTTGCTTTGGATTTAATCGTACAGTCCAAGAGAGCAATTCCGTACGACTAGATGGACTTTATGATTTGCTCGTAAATTTACATTCGTTGTTCATTTCCGATGTTCTCCAGTGAGCCGGTACAACTACCGTCATTTACTTTTTATTTGTTTCATTTTTTGGATTTACCAAATTTTGTCGAAGGCTCGAACAAAGTCTAGAAATATGGACAATACTTTTTTTCTTCACGACGCCTTCTAGATAAATCCTGTGCATTTGATCAATTGTATCGAAATTGGTGAACCGATAAATTGTATCTCCAATAAGTGGCATCAAACGTTTTAACATCAGCTCTTTTCAAATGGCTTTGATATCGCTGATAGTAGATAAATAGGTCGATACGACTTGGCGTCCAGCTTATTTTAAATGTAGCAGACACATGCTCTAATCGCAAACATGCATGTGTGTGTGTGTTTCTGAGCGAGTGCTTTGGAATATACGTAAATAGTTTAAGTTTGTGGACAAGAACGAAAGATTGACTACGTACATTATTATGTTTATGTTATAACAATTGATTCGGTTTATTTTTTAAACTTTATGTTACATTTTTAAACAAAATCTGCTGTTCGCGCAACTCTCACGCGCTATCGGACACTTTATGAGTATAACTATTCAATGTTACGACACACACACAATATAGATTTATATATATAGTATTTACATTGCAGTTATATATGAATATAGAAAGCAAAAATCTTCTAATTTATTCATTAATCTTTTGATGATTACTTTCCTGCGTGATATATTTATTAGTTGATATTATTATTTCAATGTATTTGTGCGAAGTATGTAACTTCTCAATTTATTCTATTAAACGTTTGCTCTGAGGCATTCAGTAATTCCAATTATTCGCTAAACCTAACTTTGTGTCGCCAAAACTATTATATGAATTTTCAACGAAAAAGAATGTACTATACCCCGCTAATTTCGCACGTACTCGAATAACTTTATATCGTTCACCGGTTGAAACAGTGTAATTTATGTAAAAAATTTATAAACGCCGCAGTTTGTAGGTATAAATATCGAAAAATTAGATCATGTCCAAAATTTTTCATTTTACCAATAATTGCTTAGCAATTATTTGGAATCCCGGAGAAAACATCGCATTTCCTCATATATATATATATTATTTTATGTACCCAAATTACTTTGATTCAAACAGAAACTTGAAATAAATTCTATCTGGTTTCAATAAAACTGGAATTAGATTGCGAGTTATTTATGCAGATTATATCGAACATAACTTCTTATGGGCGGAGCTGGATGTGCATCTACTTAATTATTTAGCTCAATCGCTTCCTCTTGGTGAAATAAGAAACTCATTATATAGCTGGTTTTAGAGAGACAACGTTCATGAATATTCATAGCCTGAACTGTACGATTACCATTATTATTTTATAATCATTATTGTTATTTTTATTTCCTTTCTCTTTTCATTTTTTAAAAGTTAATTTTTGCCAAGTTTATTTTTACTTTTATTTTTTATTTAAAGGTCGTCTGTTTTTATAAGCATTATTATTATTATTATTTAAATTACTCACATGTACGAAGTACGAATGTGTGTGATTATCATTTATGAGTAAACTTATAAAATTGTTCAATTTATTAACAAATATTTACTTACTTGTGCCCGAAAATTACTAAATAAATTTAATTTGATTCTGATTACTATCCGCAATCTTCACAGCCATGCTGGTTTGAGTTTGTAATACGGCATTTTAATTAGCACGCATTACAAACTTCATTTTGATGATTAAAGAAGGTTCTCATATTGGAATTCAATAATACCGATTTTTGAATTTGTTCGATCGTATATGGTGACAGTCCTAGGTTCTTTACGCTATTACCTAAGATATTATTCCATTGTTTCCGATTACCAATGGTACAATCTTTACAATATCGAGTTTCATCGTTCGTTTTGCTTTGTAAGTTTTTCATATATTTTTTTTTCTGCATACACTTTATCAATATTTAGACTATCTGGGTACAGCTATATAACATACTTAATTTATCTTATCTACTAAAACGATATCAGGTCTGTTATGTTCTATTATTTTATCAGTCGATATAGTTCTGTCCCAGTATAATTTATACTGTTCGTGTTCTAAGATTTTTTTAGCGTATATTTTGTAATACGGCTGTTTATCTTTAATTAATCCATATTTTATTCCTATTTATCGATGTACGATAGCTGCCACATTATCGTGTCTTTTAACATAAAATCTCGATGTTAATTGTTCACACCCACTTAAAATGTGTTTAATTTTTTCACTCGCTTTGCCACATTTTCGACATTTATCGGAGATATTTGAATCCTCAATGATATATTTCCTATAATTTCTGGTTGTTATCGTTTGATCCTGAATCGCCACCAAAAATCCTTCTGTTTCCGGGAATAATTCTCCACGTATCAGCCATTTATTTGGTAGATATTTTGTAGTTCTTGTGGAAACATTTCATGTATTTAGCTTTCCGTGTTTCTTTTAAGTCTAGTCTATTATTAATGAAAGTTTCACTACTTAAATTTAACAGAGTGTAATTTTTATTTTTTTGAAATGAAAAATCTTTATTATATTTTTAAACATAAACCGAAAACAATTTTCTTTCATAACTTAAAGCTAAGTACCTATACATAAACCTTAGCAATTCTAAATATGTATAATTACAAAACTTATAGTAAACTTTGAAATTACTTTAGAAATAGTGCAGGAAAAAATGAAAAAAAAACCTACAAAAAAGACACACCCTGAAGGTAACAAAAATTAAAAAGTCAATAAATCAACAAAACTAAAAGCAGTTTTTTTAGACGTAATTTAGCTTAAAATATCTGTACTTAACAATAGGTTAATAATTACGAAAATCTATGTTTTAATCTACGATGCTTATACTTAGTATAACGTATGCGTAGATGTTCCATATTGTAATTTCCTATTACACGTATTAGTTTATTTTGATGAGTTTTACAGTTTTCGTAAAATTTTTTTGAGATTTTACTAATAAACGAATGTATGTAAGGGATATTTAAATGATCGTGTAGATTAGAAATTTTAGTATATCGCGTTGCATTCAACGAAATTCTGCAGCAATAATTTTGAACTACTTGTACCTGTATGTACTATCAGACACTGATGACCACACAGGGCAAGCATAGGTTAATCTAGGGCGTATAACAGCCGTATAGATTAATTTTTTGTTTACGTAACTAAGACCCGATTTTCTATTAAATAATGGAAAAAGTGTATGCATAGATTTATGCGCTTTATCTATAGCGAAAGTAATATGGTTATTGAAAGTTAATCTGCTATCTAACATAACTCCTAGATACCGAACCTGTTTGACCCAAGGAATTCTTTTAGAATTTATTGTAATTTCAGTTAGCGGTAGTGGTCGTCTCCGAGTAAATAGAATTGCTTCTGATTTTTCTTCATTTAATTTTAGGTTCCATCTGTTGTAATATTTAAATATTTTAATTGCAGCCTTTTGCAATCGGTTATATATTGTATCTGTCCTATAAGAGGATGTATATAAAGCAAGATGATCAGCATACAACGCGGCACTAACGAAAGGCAGTTCTGGAAGATCATTCATTAACATTAGGAATAAGTAAGGCCCGAGTATACTTCCCTGAGGAACCCCGGCATTTAGTGTTTTAATTGGCGATTTTTCGAAATAATTCGTAACGTAATATGTTCTCTGACTTAAGTATGATTTAATCAATTTAATAAGTAATATTGTAAATTTGAATTTAATCATTTTATATAATATTCCGTCGTGCCAAGCTGTATCGAAAGTTTTTTCAACATCGATTAACAGCATTCCCGTGTGTTTCTTGAGATTAAAGTTATCAGTAATAGTGTCCGCTATTCGAGCTAGCTGGTGAACCGTAGAATGCTTAGGTTTAAAACCAAACTGCTCATCTCTTAGAATATTATTTGAATCAGAATAAACTCGTAGCCTGCGCAAAATCACTTTTTCCGCTATTTTGCTTAAGTTTGTTAACAAACTAATTGGCCGTACGTTATTGATATTACTGTTATCTTTACCTGGTTTTGGCAACACTATAATTTTATCAATTTTCCATTTTGTGGGAAAATGAGATAACCTGAACATACTATTAATAATATTAGTAAAATAAATAACGGCTTTGTTCGGTAGATTTTTAATCATTGCCACAGAAATTCCGTCGTCACCGCATGATTCCTTATTTTTTAACTGTTTAATGTAATTTTGAATCTCAACAGGCGTAGTGAAGGTGTTTGCATGTAGATGTACATTTGCTGAATTTATTATCGTATTTTTAACTGTTTTGGTCACATTATAATAGTGCGTTCGTGGGACTTTAGTTCCGCAACTATCCGAAATATTATAAATGTGCGAAGCAAGTAGCTCCAATTTTTCTTCAGTTTTGTATACGGATATTTGCCTGATCGAATCATATAGTGGTGGTAGTGATAATACCTGTCGATTTTAGGTGCTTAGTTATTTTCCAAAGGTTGTTAGTACCAGGTGGAATGGCCGCAAGTAGATTGTTCCAGTTTTTGTTTTTCCAGTTGTCTAACAAAAATTTTGTAAGTCTGACAAGCACGACATATATAGTTCTTAATATTTTGTATGGGGCCGTAAATTTGCTTTTATTTGAGTGACGCCTATAATAATTTTTTAGAGAGATCATTTTATTAATATAATTAGGCACGTTAATCTTTTTATTACAAAAAATATGTGATGCTCTCTTAGGAATACTTATGTCAGCAGCTGCCAAGATTGCGTTAGTAAATTTAGTGATTCCTTCATCTAATACGGTATCATTCTCAAAAGTATCGCGGAGATTTAATTCCTGCTCAATATTTCGTCTGTATTCAGACCAGTTTGCATGTTTATATAAAAATATTTTTCTTATGGGTCACATTGTTTTATTGCTGCATGTAAAGCTAAGTCAAAGTATTTTCTCATTTTCTGTATTTGATTATTTAGTAAATTCTCCAATAAGTCATCTTCCTCCTTCGTTCCTTTTGATGTACAGTCTTTCAATTGACGCGCATCTTCGCATTCGTTAAACATTTGCCCGTTGTGATATTAATTTTTTCAACATCAGTTTTAATCCATTGTATCACACCGAACGAATACGTTAGAATTGGGACAGCGTATGTATTGATAGCTTGAAATAACGCCCTACTATTTAATTATGTTGATGTCTTATTCACAGCTAACCTACATATGTGTAGGCCATTCTACAATCCGCCACCTGTGGACGCGCACCATTCCGGTTACAGCTCCGGATCCCGGAAGATACAAAGGTCCCCCGGGGGTGCTGTTATTATTATTATTATTGTTATTAGTGAAATTTCTAGAATTTACACGAGTCATTCGGTTCATGTAAAGTTTTAGTGGTTCCTAATAAAAGTTGATTGACGTTGGAGAAGACTCCAGGCTTTGTTCGAAGGTACAATATATTATTAAGTTGAAAAGAGATTACTTTATTTATATAAAATTGTAACCGAAAACATACAAAGGACTTCTAGGGAAGCAAAAAAAGATTTCTACACTCGTTTGTTAGATTAAACCTAATAAAAAATATTATTTGTCCACGATAAACGAATGAAAAATGACAAAATTTCGATTACGTTAATTTCGGACAACATCGATTATTTAATCGGCACACTAACGCATTTATTTAACGAGTCTAGGTGAATTTTCGGAAATTTTAAGAAATTATTACATCAATTCATAAAAGCGGAGATAAGCTGAACATTTCGAATTATAGGCCAGTCTGCTTCCTTTCCATTATTTCCAAAATATACGCGTAAAGCAAATTACGCCGAATTACTTAAATTGTATAAACTATTTTAATATAAAATTAATTCGGCTTCTTACTGGTTAAAAAAAAAAAAAAAACATAAATTTACTGAAAATTAGAAGACGACCGATCCGCTGTCTACTTCGATTTATGCAAAGCTTTCTATACACAGTTGATCGTTTAATATTACCGTGTAAATTACACGCATTCAGTTTTAAGAGGAATATATATATATATATATATATATATATATATATATATATATATATATATATATATATATATCGATAGGTTTGGTATATATATAACAAGTAGAAAGTACGTCACAAAAATAAATGGGTTAATAAGTGGAAATACTGTACAAGAATTCGGTGTACCGCAACGTAGTATATTAAATTCGTGTTTGTTCTTAATGTATATTAATGATTTTTGTAATCTGAATGTGTTTGGGGTAAATCGCGGATGATGTTATTCTTTTAGGAAATTCGCGTTTCCCAAACGTGTTGCTGATGTCCGGTACAAGCTGATGTGGATGTAATTTCAATTTCGTTACGTAATAATCGTTTAATCCCTAAAACGATTAAATACATCGTGTATATAATTTAAAAAACAAATTATATGAAGCGAATTAAAAATTCATGTAGAATATGGTAGCGAGATGAACACATATAAAAAATATCTCGGAATACAGACTGTAATCTTAACTGGAATGCAGACTTCAATTATTTGACACTTTTTTATTATTTAACCCGACACTTGTCGAAAATCCATCTTCAGTAGTTCCCGTACCTAAAGTAGGTAAAACTATCTCAGACTCAACGAATTTACGTCCTACATCACTATTGAGTAATATCAGTAATGTTACTGAAAAGATTATCCTGAGCAGATTGAGAAATTTGAAAGAAAATAATAATATTTTACTAGATCGACAATTCGGTTTTAGAACGAACATGTCCACGACTATGCAGATAGCAAGAATTGCCGATCTGGTTACCGATGGATTTAATAAAAATATGCATACCGGTTTACTTTTATTAGATATAGAAAAAAAGCATTCGATACTACGTGGCATCTTTAATTTATAAACTAATTCAAATGAAATTTCGTAACTATATCATACGACTCATCAGAAATTATTTGACTAATTTTTTAGTTCGTATAAACAATGCAAATTCCAAAACAAAAACTATTCTGGCTGGTGTACCGCAGTGAAGTATTCTCGGGCTCTATTTATTCTTACTATTTATAAATAACATCCCAAAAAATAATAATTTAGAAATTGCTTTGTATGCAGATGACACTGCCATATATTTTACATCTTACAGAGTAGATACTGTCCAAAGAAGATTAACCGATAGTGTCCAAAAATTAAACTCTTATTTTAAGAAATGGAAAATTAAAATATACATAAGCAAAACGCAGGCTATATTATTTACCTAAAAGAAGACCTTTCGCACCAGAACCTCTCATAATAAACAACATACTCGTACACTGGAAAACCGATATTAAATATCTAGGTGTAATTTTGGATAAAAGGCTTGTTTTTTCTAAGCATATTGACTACTTGACCAATAGGATACATGGGTCCCTTTTTAAATACGACTCTGAATTTACCCTACATATCTGAAGTAATAAAACGGCATACAATAAATTTTTTCGACTCTTGCGTCGACAGCAAATGTTCAATAATCAGTCAAATAGGGGACTACAACAGAACTTATTTGCAGTTAAAATATAAGAAATATAAGTACAAGAGGATCAAACATATATTACTCTAATGTCTAATGTATCATCGGCATATCTCATATTTATAACGTGTATCTGTAAATCGTCCATCTACTAATATTCTGATCCTCTCCGATTCTAAAAGTTGTTTGCTGGCATTACAGCGCTCACAACTCAACTCTCGTTTACCATCAATTATTTACAAAATTTCTAATTACATATACCGATTAAACTCTCTCGGTGTAATAGTTAAATTTGTTTGGATCCCCGGGCATAGCGGTATCCATGGCAATAATCTAGCTGATCATTTAGTTACTTCAACGGTTACATTAGGGACTTTTTTGTTTTATACTCCTCCTATAGATCTCCTAGCGTACATTAAATATGCGCATAAGGAATACTGGGAAAATCTGTGGTCCGATCCATTTACTGCAAAGCATTATAAATCCATTCAACCCGACATACCTTCCAATCCATGGTTCTACAATATTAAAGTTTAAACGATCAAATTTCGGGGTTTTATTACTACCATTTGTCGACTGAGACTCGGCTGTCCTTCCTGCCTGGTTACAGAAGTTGAAACTTATTAGTTCTCCTAATTGCTCTCATCCTATCGATGCCTATTTAGTGGCCGATGCGGACCATGTTATCCTCGAGTGTTCCAATCATAGTAATTTTCGTGTTGCATTTTATCAAGCTCTTCACAGCCTTAAAGTTCCGTTTCCTATAAATATTGCATTTCTCTTAGCTCTTCAAAATGCTGAAGTATATACGGCCCTATACTCCTATATTTTAGATTCTGGTATCATTATTTAATTTTACACATCCCTACATTACTTCTTACTCTGCCTAATTATTTATTCCATAATACACAGACATGGGTAAACTGTATGGAAGCCCCCAAAAAAAAGAAAATTTATTTCGTTCTATCTTGAACATATGTAGTCGTGTAATTAGTATACAGGTTTTGGTTGCGATTTTTCCTGTAATCTATTTTATTGTTTGTATATGGTTATTAGTATACGCAGTAAGAAATCTGTTTTCGGGATGCGCAAATTTTTTTTTTATTTTGTATTTTTTTGTTATAGTTAATTCTGTTTTTCGAAATACACTTTTTATTTATTTCATCTTCGCGAACTGTATTCTATCAACCCGTTCCACATTATGGAACTGTGCATTCGAGTGGTGCATCGAATTATCACATTCGGCTTTCTAATCTTAACGCGTGCTATTTAAATCGATATAATTTTTAAGGACGATAAAGATTATCTTTTAAATGTGCGGCGAATGATATGAACTTTTACGTTTTGTAAATAAAAATTGTAAAACATTCGATACAACTATTCACGCCGATATAATAACCAGATTATCAACCGATGAGAGAATAAAGATTTCGAAATTCGATGAATTCCATTCTTGAGTGCAGGCTACGTATTATGCAACGCGCTATATAATTCGTTACCTCGTGTAAAGGAGGAATCGATCAAAAATCATAGTCGGCGAAAGTATTTGTTAGCGTGTCTTTAGTAAATAACGTGTATTTAATATAGATTTAAATAATTTACAACCGAATTTCTTTAAAGAACAACATTTTGCACTCGAGAAAGGGACACATTCCATCTAGGATGTTCACTTTTCTAATTCTTTCCTTTTGTAACTTACGAATACGTACATGTGCTAATGTGGACGTGTGTCTGGTTAAAGTATAGTGTGATATAGGAAAATACGTAAAGTATATATACATATATATATATACGTGTGTGGGGGGGATAGGGTGAATACGGATTGATGGGTGTAAATGGCTTGGGTTTTAACGGAAGAATTAGGTGGATATTACGAAAAAGCCTTTAATAGCAATCGGTTTCATATATATATTTTTAAAAATATATTATTCTGAAATAGACGCTGTTCGCGTAACTTATGAACATCAGTGTGCATTTTTAAATATTATTATTATTGTGTATACGTATAAATATTTGTGTATATTTGAGGACACGCGTTTATGCATTACGTTTGCACTGCGATAATATGCGAATAGGATAAGAAACACGGATCAGTGTATATTTATCGATTAATTATTAATTATTAATTTGTACTTCCTTTCAGTTATATGGTTATTATTATTATTTCATTATAATTCAGCGAGTGTTACATTTTATTACTGTTAACAAATATAATTTGATTTGATTCGATTACTGCGTCAACCGGTCTTGGCTCCTCATATAATATTGCATCGGTGTACGATGTCGAGTATAAACCCATTAGAAGTTTACAAAAACACGTGTTAAACAGAATATAATCACGAGTGAGAATTGAAATGTGGAAAATAAACTTCGATAAATTTCGTATACATTATTATTATTATTAAATTAAATTAACGTGTGCCATGTACAGCAGCCAAGGCTAGAGGCACGATAGGAAAAGAGGATTAAATTGAGGAATAGAGACGGGATTGATGGAGGAAGATAATTAGGTTCGACAATGAAACATGATCATCTTTGAAGAGGAGATGGAGCGAAGGAGGAAGATTAAGAGACGCTCGAAGCGAGGAGTATGAGGGACAATCGACTAGAATATGGGAAACGGAGAGGACAACGTTACAACCGGGACATACAAGAGCCAAAGTTCTGTTAATGAGATATGAATGAGTCAAGATGCGTATGTCCCAAGCGTAATCTGGTGATAACCACATCATCTCTACGGTTTGAAAGCGAAGTTATCCAAGGATCAACCGATTGAGTTTGCCCTATTAATGGATAATGGAAAAACTCGATCAGAAGGTACAACCAACGCGAGACAGATCCTCGTTATAATAAGACTTACGGCTGGAACAGTGGAGTATAATGCATGACGACATTTAATTAATTCGAAGAGAAAACGAAAGAAACATTATTAACTAAATTCATAAATTCATCTGTTGCGAAGAGGAGCGAAAAATAATGACGCGGTTTAAACTAATTAATTATCGAACTCGTAGAAAAAATAAATTGAAACTTTACATTAACGTACTGTGTGTTAGATTCATACAGCTTTCTGCGAGTGTTGTGATTGATTGTGCGTCTACCAGGATCGTGTACGTATTTCTTTAAATAATAAAGACTACGGGTTTCAATTAAGTATAAGTCCGTAGATCCGAGGTGAATATTGTTTGCATTGTTGTAAGTTAAAATTATAAAGTTTATTATTATTAATTATTATTATTATTATTATTATTATTAGCTGGTATAGAAAGGGCAAAAATGCCGCGTTTTAATAAATTTCCACACGAATCCAATTGCTGTATGGCTGTCGCGTACAACATATAGAGAGTGTTAAATTATTACTTAAAAACCACAAAAAGCCACGTAAGCGTTTAACTCTTTACGTCCGGAATAAAATGAATTGAGCATTGATGACTATGATATTATAATTAATCTTGCATGTATTTCTTTATATGTTAAAAATTTATACACGTTTTTAAAAAAAAAAATTATATAAAATTAACGCGAGTTTATGTACGTTTGTACGGGTATGTATGTGTGTATGTGTGAATAATGTTTATAAATGCGAATATTTTATTTTGCGTTATTTTTTATACTACTATGTCATCGTCACGTTTATGTTTGCGGTATCTACACAGTAAGTTTATACACATTTTGTTTCCTGTGCGTTCTACAACAAGTTATTGATTAGTTTATTAATAATCACCCGGTATTACCTGCGCGCGTAACGGGTCCTTCGACTATAAATGTTATGTAAATGTTATAAAATTAAATTATTATTATTATTATTAGATACAGAATGTATTATTTTGTTTAATTTGTTCATTATAGCATTTACATTGTAAAAATGTTTAAAATATCTTAAATAGATTTGATTTGATTATTATTATCATTATTATTTTACTTATTTTCTAGACGGTTATTAATCCATTTTTTTTTCTATTTTTTTATTCGATTTATAATCATTTTTATCTTATATTTCTTCTTTTAATCGTCACTTTTTGAAATGCACTAATGTGTTGTACCGACATTTTTGATATTATTATTATTATTATCACTGTTATTATCACTATCATCATTGTTTTGATTATTATGATAATTTTCTGTCCCAATTCCGTTAAAACAAGATGTACGTAAGAAGGTGATCACAAATTACTTCAAACTATGTCGTCACGTTCCGTTTTACCTGAGGAATAATTTTTCTTCGAAATACTCGTTCAATCATTTCCACAATTTGAACTTCGTTAATTAATTCTTCCTTCGTCTTATAGTTCTCATCCTCGCCTATTACATAAATATGGACGGTCGTACGATATTTTATTTTATTAAACGAGTAATTCTTTTTTTTATATATATATATATATATATATATATATATATATATATATATATATATCATCATCATTATCATCATCGCTGTATTGTTCGTTGCCGAACGTCGTGACTAGCTAGTGTACGTTTATTTTTACGTACAAAATGAGCTAACATTCGTTATTTAAACGTTGAATATTTCAGTTCAATTTCATTAACTTTTCTGACTTTATAAGCTTAAATGTTCACGATTCGATTGAAGTAATTTCAAAATAGTTTACAAATTACGCGCGTGATATCAGAATTATAATATCCTTACCGCTAGTAAGCTAAATGTTTATAATAGTATCGTTTATAAATAAAACCGTTTATACTTACTAGCCTGCCGGACATAATTCCCTACCTATAATAGACACACACACATATATATATATGTATGTCCCGTAATTTGCCCGTTACCACACTAAAATTTGATATCTCGGGGGCACCATTTCGATGTAAAGTACTGGATCTTTTGAAATATTTTTTTAATCTGAGATATGATTATTTTAAGGGTAAAAAGTCGACCGAAAAATTCCAAAATTCATTTCCAACAAAAAAATGCCGACTTTTGACTTTTGATTTTTATAAAAGAAAACTGACATTATTTTTTATTACTAAGACCATGGTTTACAAATTAACGAAAATCAAAGTAAGTGGAAAAAGTCGAAAAAAATTTTTCTTCTACTACTTACAATATTCACCACCAAAAAAAAAAAAAAAAAAAAGATTGGTACATCCGTCTTTCCCGCGTAATCTGCTCAATTCTAGCGGTTCGACTCCTTCTGTACGTACTGAGAAATTCGTTCTTCTCTCAGTCCACACGATTATTAGTTAATACGTAAGAATCCTGGGCGCTTACTCTAATTTACGAACGATTAATTATTTAAGAAGTTTTTCGTCGGACATCGAGATAAATTTTTATTTTTTTTTTGTCACCACCCGGTATCGAAATTTATCTTCCATATGGCACGTAAAAATAAAATCGTAAATTATTATCATTATTATTATTAGAAGAAAAAGAAAATGGCGCCTAATTACGTAGCGGTGATGGGAGAAGCGTATTCGATCGTGTTTCGAAACAGAAATTTATCATTCGAACTGGAAAGGGAAATTAAAATATGAGGATAGTAGCACGTGTGTTCACTATATATATGTATATATATGTATATATATATGCATATATATATATAAGTTCGCGCACTGATGAAGTAAGTTGGTTGGAGAGCGGTAGTTTTAAAAGGTTATATATTAATGACGCGATAATGTAAAGAGGAATAACACAAACTGAATGCGTGTGTAATACGGTGAATAGGTGAATATGTGAACATATTTATAAGTGATTGAAAAAAAAAATTGAGTAGAAACTGGTTCGATATTACCATTAGCATCGAGAATCGATGCAGCGAAGAATCTGGAGCTGCGTCTGTATCTCTATTTATATATATATATATATTATATGTATATGTATATGTATATATAAATGAATATTTATTTATATTTATATTCACACGCGTTATAAGGATTCGAAAATATAAGATATACACACGCACACGTACAAAACGTAGATGGGGAAACGATGGATAATCGCTGTTTTAAAAGGTTTGTTGACTGCTATATCTTTAGATTAATTACCATTCTAGATTTGTTAGTTAGATAGCGCGCAGCAGTTCCGTTATACTCCTCTAACTCTAACTTTTCTCGATTCATTTTTCCCCCTAACTGCCCGTCGTTCTGTTCTATCTTCGTCTCGTATACTTTCAACAACTCGGTTCATTTTAAATAGTTTTCTTAAATTAGTATATATATATATTTATCTTGCCTATTCGCTATTATCGCTATCAATTAGTTTCGCATAATGAATGAACGAATGAATGAAGGAATGATTGAATGGAGTTCGGGGTCGGTCAGGTTAGATACGTTCCGATGTATGCGAGATTACGTTTTAAATTAAGAGTACTCAAAATCGATTCTCTCCTCTACATCGTCAATCGGTAATGTACCGAAAGGATTATTGCGTAACCGATAATAATAATAAATAAAAAATGTAATTATATTAATAATATAATTCAATTTATTTTTGGTCAATACATTTACGTTAGAAAAAAAAAAAAGTGTATAACACGATGAAAATTATTAACATACTATAAAATATAATCGTGTAAATTTATCGAATATCTAACTCGTATTTAATTAATTTTACTCTTAAATAGAACTTATTAATTATAAATTATAAACAACCCGGTTATGCGCAATTCTACACCAGATTTACAATTTGTTTTTAAACTATAACTCTTTTTATATTACATATTTAAAAATAAATAGAATTATACACCAGCTATGAGATTATATAACTACTATAAAGTACACGTAAAACACCGAGTAATAACGAGGGTTCTCGGTGAAAAGATACTTTATCGTCTTCGCTTATAATTAATAAGGTCCTTTTTTAATTTTGCAGCACCAACATATACTATAGAGCTTGCGCGCATTCTACTTTAATTGTAGTCAGCAATAACCGTAATACTTAAATCTGTTTCGATTTTTAAATACAAAAAAGTAATATGCGCAGATTATATAATAAATTACCAACGCTTAAAATATTTCGTTTTAATTTCTCGCCAATATTTTTTTTTTTATATACAAAAATTTCTTTTAAAACAGTTTTTTGTCAATTTCTTATTAATTTTGTATTATACTTATACCACCCCGGTAAGGTGTAAAAAATGTAATAATAACGACGACAATAGTAATCGCAATAATAAAAATCAAAACACTCGAACACGGTCGAAACCGAGCAGGCATACTAATTGCTCATAAAAATTATTTATACGCATAAAAACGGAATCTGCTACACACTAACATCGAAGCAGCTGCTACCGGAATCAAACTCCGAATGAATATTACCTTATGAATTATATATATATCGAGCTGATATAGGCCCAGCCCATACATTTACAAACGTAATATTTCAATTATCAAACTTTTTTATTATCTGTGGGGATTATAATGCACCGCGCAACGTCCTATTGGATTTGTGGCTGCCCTCATTTCTTTTATTAATTTCCTTATTTCCACTGGCGTGTGAATACGTTCACGGAATGATTTTATTTCATACTTAATTATTGCATGCACATTTAACGAGATCTGTAAATACTGCTCAATCTATATCTTCAGAATTTTTCAATTTTACTCGAAGATTTATATTATTTTCGATTATTTTTGAAAATATTTGCCAATTTATGGATTTGCTTGTAAGTTTCATATTGAATCGTTTTAGGATTTGAATCTAAGACTGCAAATACCGGGACATGATCGGAAGACAGCTCTAGAACTGTTTTGCATTCTCGGTTGTAACAAAAAAAAGTCTGAAGTCTGTCGGAGTATTGCAGCCAGTATGTTGGAGTCATTGCAGACAGAATATCGAGTGAATTATTTTCGTATAACTTTAATCAGTTTACTTCCTGACAAATTTGTTGTTCTCGATAGTAGTATTTTTTTTTAAGTTATAGTCACCGTTGCATATAAATTTGTTACCTAATTTACTCTATATGACGTTACATTCAATTTCTGGTATAATCCTGGGTGACAATAGATAGCAGCTACAACAACATCATATTATGGTGAGCGCTTCTATGTTTACAGCTGCGATTTGATAACCAAATGTACTATATATAAAGTTTTTGTATTGCTTATAAATGTTCTAGACTAATACCATCGAACCGCCGTGAGCTGTTCCATCAGAATGAAGAGCTTTATATGCCGTATATCCAGGAATTTTTTAATTTTTTTCTTTTCACAACTAAGATGTGTATTTCTGTTATTAGCGCAATATCAACAACATGCTGATGCAAAAACAAGCTCATTTATTTTTTGAATAACACCGTTCGCGTTCCACACTATCACTATGCTTTGTTATTATATTTGTGTTATTTAGCATTATGGCAGTAATTTTTCGATAACTTTTGTGAGAAGTGATATTTATTGTATATTTGAATTTACTGAGAAATTATGCGAGCAGAGATGAAATGTCATTAGGATTATTATCTACGTTGTTCATATCCGGGTTTCGTCATAGTGAATATTTTTAGTTCGTACGGCGTTTGCGTATGATCGATTATTTTGTGTTATAGATGGAATAATTATTATTCTGTTCTTCGTCGACGTTGATATTTACGCGAGTCCGAACACGCGGATTACGCAACTTGTTATAAAATGCACTCTGTTTTTTATGTACTGGGC
This sequence comes from Coronaproctus castanopsis, assembly GCA_032883995.1. Classification (NCBI taxonomy): domain Eukaryota; kingdom Metazoa; phylum Arthropoda; class Insecta; order Hemiptera; family Monophlebidae; genus Coronaproctus; species Coronaproctus castanopsis. The sequence goes on from CM065053.1 coordinate 99,782,513, forward strand.
ATTGAGGGATGACTGCCATCACATAATGCGCATTGGTTCAGTTAAGCTTCTTGTGCATAATTTAGTGTCAAGCACATTTGCCACAGCATATAGGAAGATTATAATAATTGGCTGTATGATCAAATAGTTGACACCGTTCGCTTAAGTTGTGTATTTTTTTTTATGTTCTTTAGAATATGGTTAATTTCAAATATTTCATCATTATTCAACGATGGACGCGAATCTATAAAAAAAACGACGTTGGAAGCGGTTATTTTGTTTTAAATCGTAATATATTTGTAATTTTTAGGACTGCGAACGCCTTCGATTCGAGTTCCTCCTTTATTTCAGCTATATCTGTTGAGTAGTGCAAGTTTTAGAGTACTACCCTGAATGGTTTATCTTGCGGTAAGCTGGGAAAAAGATATTTATTTTCTTTTAAGGTTTTAACTACGATAGCTAGTAGGTGTTTTGGGTTTAATAGTAACACCTGATAACGTTGATTTTAAATCGAATTCTATATCAGATATTCCTAATAGGAATTTTCCGAACTTATTAAAATTGATTACATTTTTAACGATAATGGGTGGAGGCTTCGGAATAACTTCTTTATTTTGTATATTATTAGAGGCTTTATTATTATTTTTATAATTTTCGAGAGTTTCGACTGTTGACGTTTTATCTTGGTCGACGTCGTCGTTTTCTACAGTTAAAAACTGGAAAATGTTTTATTTAGGTTTTAGGTTTGTGAATTCTGTTGCCGTGGACGTCCTCGGTATGACGGTGCTGCATTTAGGGGGTTTTCCAGTCATCGGTGCCACTTGTTGTCGTGTTTGAATGTTGACGTTTATATAATACCCCGTTTTTTTTATGTTTGAAGTCTAATTGGACCTTAGCAGTATGATTTTTAATGTTAAATACAGCACTTTTAACAACATGAGGAGAACAGATAGCTGCTTTTGATTAAGAATAGTTTTGTTTGCACGATCAATTAGCTGATTCATTACAATACATTGCTGGAACCAAAACTATCGGGGGTTGTTATTAGTTTTTATAGATATTCATTTTTATAATAATAAGCTCAGTATTAATATCTAGAACTTACCCGCGTTATCACCGACGGATTATTAATTGACTTTCTGTCGGTTGATAAAGTATCAGGAAGTAATATTACTATTGAATGTAAGAAACGATTTATATAAAAGAAGAGAAAATGGATTTGAAATAAATACAAAACAAACTACCGTGAAATATGCGTGAGAATACACGTTAAATTAGTTATAGTTTATGTAACGCTTTTTTAATAGTACTCGATTCGTACGTAAATATATTTTCTGAAAAAACATTATGTTACAAAAAAAAAATAATAATTAATTAATGCTCGGTCGCCCAGGTACTAATTAAAATAAATGTGACGAGGCTCGTAAACATATTTGCGTGTAAACATAATTCAGTAAAGGGAATATTCCAGTATAAGTCCAAGACGGAATTCTCTTCTCAATGAAAACTTTTTGGGTACTATAAACTTAACAACTGAGCCGTGGTAGTTACTGAAGGACATGAAACGACTTTAAAATAATTATTCTTCCGAGAATTGGTCACATTTCATTATTATGTCTTCAACAAGACATCATATTCCTCAACCTGCCTTTTTCTAATAATGTTATTCTTCTAGTTCACTACATTCTCTTAACATGCGCAAAATTTACAACATTCTCGTTCGTCTCCCAACATAAATCCTCCTCTAAGAGCGATTCTCGCCAACCCCTTTAGATTAGATTAAATTAAATTAAATTAAATCGTTCCTGTCATTTACCACTAATTGCTGTACACCGTAATAACCTATTTAACTATCCATAAAAATTTAAAATAACATTAAAGACACATACATGGGTTTACATAAATGTTTATAAATACATATACACATGAAAATATATATATAAAAAAAACACAAAACAATAATAATATAGAAGAAAGAAGAAAACCGGTGTGAAATGAACAGATGAAAGGACGAAAAAAAAAACAATGAACAAATACCGGAGTGAAAGAAAGAGGAGGAAATAAACATCACGAAGATATTTTACCACGTGGTACAAATTCGAAAGTAGAAGATAGAAGAAAGATTTCAAACGGGCAAAAATAATGGATTTAGCGGTACCACTTACAAGAAATATAAGATGAAACCACTAATGAAAAGGAAAGAAAATATATTCATCCAGCTAATGAGATTAAAAAAAAAAAAAATTAAACGGAGATGGTTAATTGTAACATCGGTGGTTTACCGAAATAACTGTAACACGCGTAAAATAGGAATCGAGAAAAGAATCTATATAGAAATGCAGAAATCTATATAGAAATGCGGAAATCTGTAATCGTTGTCATTCGGAGAACACGTGTTTAAAATTTAACTTAACTATCTTGTACTTCTCGAGAATATTACCTACCCGGTAGAAAGAAAGAATAATGATGGTAATAATCTTTGTAACGGAGACTAAATTTAAAAAAAAATAATTAAAAATTATATTTAGACGCTATATCGATTTAACTATTAAAAAAGTGATCTCGCAGTTTAATGTATACGCTCATTACGTCACACTGCAATCTATAAATCATTTTTGACGGGCGACAAACACGGTCCATACTTGATCATTCTTGATGCCCGTTTTTCCGTTCGTTACGATTAGATCCGAATCGTACGTGAAGTATCGTTTAATAATAGTTTGTTCATATACATATATATACATATATGTATGTGTATATATATATATATATATATATATATATATATATATATATATATATATATATATATATATAGCGAATGAACAAGAAACAGGGAATAGTACCTTTCCTACCAAAATATTGTTATTACTCCTGAAAAAGTCACGACAGGAAATCTATCGTAATCGAGCTTAGAAATGATTGAACATAAATCATCATCGCGATAAATTGGAAGTCTAAATACATTTACTTACCGTATTTTTACAATTAGAGAAATACCATAATGTATATATAAATATATAAATATATATATATATATATATATATATATAAGAATAAAACGGAGTATTGAGACAGCTGACTTTAAATTAAATGGCTACAATTTATACTGAGTTAACACATTTAAATTACCTGCGAAGTGTTGTCAATAAGGATAAAATAGAAGATTGAAATCAATATCAGCGTATTAGCAATGTGTCTCAAACGGTTTTTAAATGTGTAACTTGGTAACAATCCAAAAAATAGGATTAATATCGCCCAACCGGCAAAAATATAACGAAAAAACTCAGTCGCGAGTATATTACACTACTAGACTACTACTACCATTATATGCATATAAAATAATGAAATTGCCAATATAAATCAGTAATTATATTTGATAAAATTTTAACAAAGTTTCAGTAATCATATGCATCAGGGGCGAATATAAGGCAGGATCTCGCTCCGAAAAGAGCGAAATAAAGAAATAATAAAGTACCGTAATCTGAATTACAGTAGATTTCCAAAATTCAGCGACCTATGCTCGAAAAAGTCTTCGAAAATTTTTTAAACACTAAATGAATGTATTGTTGCAAATAGCGGTCATCTGGACGATATTGTGTTTCACAAATGATTGTAAGCTAATCTCTCGTTTTCATATTTTTCAATAAAATTTAATTAAAAAATGTTGGTCGAGTAGTTTTCGATTTATTCAAAAAACAACAAAACCGTCCCTCTGGGTCACCCTACGTGTTTAATTTAATTACTCGGATACATTATAATAAAATGATTTTTTACATAGTCAAACATTCAAAATTATGATTCTTTTAGTTCGGATAAGTATTTGCGAATGGGTCTCTGGTATAATACGAGCGGCATGTTGCCTCCCCACTCCAAATATATAATCTATATTTGCCACTGATATACATAGGTACCAAGTGCCGATACATTTTCAACACATTCAGTTGATAATATTCGGTAAATCTAAGAAAAATGACTCGAGTAAAATACCGATGAGAAAATTAACATATTAACAGGGGTCGAATGAGCAATAAGATCCTTTGAAAAATGCATACTGAAAATAATGTTGATATTTCAAGAAACTTATAATGTACCTCACCGACCGAGCTATTATCGATTTTATCGCGAATAGTGATGCAATGTAGGGTACAGTGAAAGAAATACTATACAAAATTTGCTAAAGAAGCACACGTGTATGACAACGTAATTAATGAGTGGCATTCGTTCAGTTGTAAAACAACACCAAACTAAAACAGAAGTTCGCTGAACTAAAAAATCTGAAGTGCAAAAACAAACACGTCGGATGAAAAACAAATGGTGGAAATGCTAGATTCAGCCTTATACACTAGTCATTACAAAGATTTCTTTTCGTCAGTGAAAGCGCAACATACGAAGAATTGTCCTATAAAAAAGTGCCGCTGTGTAATGAACGTGGCAACATTATAAACAATGGAGACTGTTTTATTAAACGATAACACTCGTGTAGACCCCTGAACAACTAACTAAACTAGATGAATACAAACCATCACAAGAAGGAAAAGCTGCGATAAAACAAATATCTGCTGGTCCAGATAACATACCACTTGACATATTTAAGCTGGAAAGCAAGAATATCATATATGTTTTACACAGATGGTTCTCGACTATGTTGTCGAACGCATCTATTCCGACAGATTTCCAAGTTTGCAGTCATAATACTAATATATAAGAACAAGAGCGATAGAAGCGACTGCAACGATGACAAAAGCAAATTATTTGCGAGAATAATGCTTAATCGTGTTACACCGGCTCTAGAGCGCTTCCTGCCTGAAACTCAAAATGAATTGATACCGTGGTACAGTTGATTCGCTATAGACAGCTACAAGAAATCGCGATCAAAACAAGAATCTCTATATCGCTTTTATCTATATTAGCAAAGTATTTGATATAGTTCATATATAATTAATGAAATGTGTGGAAACAGCCGACTATCGAAAAAAAAAATCTCCGATCGCTTTTACTTAATGATAAAAATAACCGTGTTTCGAGAATCAAAACTGTTTCAAATAAGTACAGGAGTGAAACACATGTTGCGTGTTAACTGCGACACTTTTCTCAGTGTATAATTCGTACACACGCTCGCATTTAATTTAGAGGAACAATATAACGAACGATGGATTTCCCGGTAGTTTCTTCAACTTACAGCGGTCCAGTACGACCTCCAAGTGTTCATAAGTAAGGACTTTCGTTTTCCGATAAGTGGATTATTGCGCTGTTGTCCATTATAATTTGCGAGAATTGCGGAAGTAGACATTACGGTATATAATAAATGTGGACTCACCGTAAACGAGAAGAAAACCAAGCTGCTGATACAACCAGCATCTGTGCGAATAAAAGAAAACGTAAGCTAATACTTAGAAGAAAAACTCTGCGATAGAACAAGGTGGAAATCGTTTCAATTACGTAGTGGAAAACGTCATATTGAACGTTCGCGATGATGATAGAAATATTAAAATATTGCGAAATGGACCCTAAAAAGTGGGAGAAATTAATTTAATACATCGCGTAGAATGCGCGTGCCAATTTCACTAACGGAAGAGTCCAATATTATCCGTTTGAAATTCGTTCGAAAATTGTATCTAATCTAGATACTCATTTTAGATACAAAATTAATTCGGTCTATTACACGTTATTAAATCAAATAAATGGAACAACTAAGTTAACAAATGCTTCAGACGAAAAGACGATGAATTCAGAGACCAGCATGGAGTTATGACTAAATTAGCCCATGTAAAATAATTCACACGCTGCAGAACAAAGCACTTAGACAATATGAAAGAAACCACAATATATTTGCTCGGGATCTTCATGCGCCGAAAGTATCCTGAGCGATTGAAAAATTGGCAAGAAAATATAACACTAGAAAATCGTACGAAATTCAGAGACGAGACTTTATACGAAACTAAATCTTACGAAATTAATCGAATAATCGTATAAAACAAAAGAATACATATTATACTAATAATATAATTAACTTCATTGTAGAATATTCGTGTATCGAAGAAATTCTAATAAAAAACCGTTTAATATTATGGTCGTGTATGTCTCTGCAACAGTGAATAGATAAAGGCACACCGTAATTTATAGGACGTATTATTTAGAGAATTACTCGGCGACGATGTGTTTTTTACGAAACGAATAAATTTGTGTCATTTCGTCGTTGTAAAGTATATATATTCGAGCGAAGTTGTCTTACCTATTTCAGATAAAATGTTGTTTTGAACTTTTGACCTGTAATATTTCAGTCGAACGATAAATTCCATTTATTATACGTAAATTAAACATAGAGCTACGAACGAAGTCAATTTTTTTGCGAATTTTCATGCGGAGGGACAATTAGGTTTGCCCTTTTTCGGTATTACCGAAAGACGAAATATTTCGTTTCCTATATCGAAATGCAAACTAGAAAAAGACGATGACTCATCGCTTATTATAATAGCGTATAACAGAACGCTGGCCCGGCAAAATGGTATACCTGTTCGTCTACCGATACGAATATAGAAGATATAAGCTCCGGCGAACTAGAGTTGTAAATTCAGTTAGATAAACAAACGAATCGCAACATTTGCCCGTGTGGGCAGTCAGAATGGAAAAAGAAACAACGCGCAGAAATCACGCCTACACGCAGTAGCCAAGTAGCCTGTAGTCTTCCAGATGAAACACCTTGAAAGGTAACTCAAATCAATATTCATTGTACATATATATATATATACACTATATATTTACGAATGTATATAGAACTTTATTATCATTTATGTTGCAATATGCGCGTGTATCCGTAGTTGGCTGTCCTCCAAATGAACCAGATGATGTTTTCTAGCCTAATTATCGGTTGTTGGTAAATAAAATTAACCGTTCTTTAAGAAGGTCAAAAAGTCTTTTCCACAAGACCCTTGTCCCAGTTCAGATTTCCTGTTACAATTTATCACAAGTATAACAGGCGACTGCCTTCTGCGTAATAAGCCTATCGTTTATGTTGCATTTATATATACATATATATATATATATATATATATATATATATATATATATATATATATATATATATATATATATATATATATATATATATCGATGCAATGGTAACTGTTCGGTATGGGATTCATATTTCTCATTAAGTAATCTTAGTTCCTTAGAACCGTGTACGCAAATATTAAGCGGATTTTATTATTATTCTACTGAAATAGAATCATTTTCCTCGTTGAACGTCGTAAATTTTTGTAGAAATTTTTCACTCTTTTTAGGAAATAGTTAAAAAATGCTCGTAGAAATTTTAAAAATAGAATACCGTGTTATACTTCGGATAAATCTGAAAAATGATATGTAATTAGGTGATTTTACAACACGATATTGTGCGAAGATTTTTTTATCTTCATTTGAATTTCCATTGGCCGGGAAAAATACGTCGTTGCTTTGCGTAATTTGAGGTTATATTTTTTCAGAAGCTGAAGTTTTTGAAAATGTTAACAATGAGTGAAGAATTAATAATATTTCGTGATTTTTCGAAATTGATAGTTACTGTTTTAAGACTTTATACATGTTTACATTTTATCAATTAAAATTGACTAAAATTCTCAGAATGATACAGCGCTATCTTTCGACAATTTATTACACTTAAAGTTTAAAAGAAATGTTACAGATGTCAAAAATTATTTACATTAGGAATTTCATTATTCGTTATTCTCGACGTTTTGTACAAAAATTGAGCTATAAAGGATCAGATAATTAGCGCGCTTCGAATCTAACACAGTGTGTAGTGCAGTGTGACTGAAATTAAAAAAAAAAAAAAAACTATCTCGCATTTATTATTTATATGTTACATCATTCCACAGTCCTACACTCTCTCACTGAACATAGTACATTCCAGGTGATTGGACTTGAAAACAAATCCCTAGAGATACATGTAAACTTTCTGTATTGAAGAAAAACGTCCAACTCGAGACTAAGCGATCCTGTTTTCAAAATAATTTATAAGAATGTGGATTATTATTTTTTCCATATGTTAACTAATGCTTTGCAATTGTCAAAAGCCCTTTTGATATCATCACATAATCTGATCGTCAGTTCCACGACAGTAAATATCCGGTAAAAATAACTTCAGAAAGTAATCAAGATGTCCGGAGGAAGCGACAAAAAAAAAAAGATAGTAAACAAGCGGTCACACCTCCGCCAGATGTTTGGCCGTTGGATCACGTGTTCGACGCTAGATTAGCAGAATGTCAAGATAGTCCTTATACGCAGGATGCTATAAAAAAATTTAAAAAGAAACAGCAGCAAGACAAACAAGGTAATCGTTCGGCAGCTGAATCTACTGGGAAGGATTGTCAGCGGCAAAGAAGAAATCCGAAAGGAAATAGTTAAACTTAATCGTTTTAACATGTATACTATTGCTTTTGAAAGTGCTAACTTTTTGTTGGTAGATAATTTAAAATTATGTTTGTATACTGTCAGAAGGAATATTATTAGTAACCTCGCGAAAATTATAATTTCGTTATGTGAAATACGATAGCGATTTTTTAGAATAAAAACTTTGAATTTATACGCGTATTTTTCAGACATAATGTTAACCGCGAGATGTACTGAACAAAAATCAATGCATTTTTGGTGATGAGACCTATTTGAACAAAATTCTGGACAATATCGGTATAAATATTTTCTCTGAATAAAACTTTAGCAATTATCCTCACCAGTTGATTGTCCCTCATGATCTTCTTCTTTCGCTTCATCTTCAAAGATGACCACGTTTCATTGTCGAATCTAATTACCTTCCTCCACTGATCCGGTCTCTAATCCCTGAATATAATCCTCTTTTCCTATCGTGCCTCTATGCTGTACATGGCACGATAGTTTAATTTAATAATCATAATATTTTCTGCTTAAGCATTCTTTGCATTAAATGCTTTTTTGGAAAGAGCTGCAGAGCCGTTAGAGGAAACAGAAAATTTAATTCGTGTTAAAACTAAAAAATCCAGCTCGAATGTAAAATTAATTGCAAATCAGCATATTCTTATCGGACACCGCGCTCAGTTGAAATCTGAGGACGGACCTTTTCAAATAATTAGCCAATAGAATTTAAAAGTAATGCTGCTACGAAGGGAAGAGTAGCTTTATATTGCTATTTTTCAATATTGAGAAAACTTTAAAATTTGATACACTTAATGAAAAATAAAAAAAAAAATTAGAAAATTTGCTGTTTAAACTTACTTTTTAAATAATGACATCTATCCCATCCGAGGGGAGATATCAAAAGATTTAACATTAGCAACTGATATGTAATTCAAAGTTTTATCGTTTTTGTTTAGAAAGGAATAACTTAATAAGAGTCTGCACAGAGCGGATGCTAATCGGAAATAATTTCAGAAATAAACACCACCCCGTCAATCGCCACTATTTTGTATAGCTTCCCGTAAGCTGAATTATCATTGATAAAACTTTTAAAGTGTGAGAGGTTGATCCTGATAATTTAAATTAGTCAAAATATCGTTTAAAAAGATAAATGAAATGAATTTTTATGCTTAGATTTTTTTAAACTATATTAATTTTATATTTAATTGTTAAGTTCGTCATTAATAGACGCCTTGTTTACAGTTTGACTTCTGTCAAATACAATGGAAACGTATGCAATAAATTTATTAATAAATTCATCTAGAGCCAAATCCTGGAGACACTTTTTACACTACCAATAAAAATGTTAATAATGTAAACGCAGTTTAAGATTTCGACAAAGTTATTGATATTAAGTTTGATGTAAACCCTTTGTGGAAAGGCGTCAAACACTAGTGTAAGCTTTCTACTTGTTCCTACACATAGTTCTGAGTACAAACTTTAAATTGTAATTGTTCCAATCTGTCAGAAAAACATTATTTTCAGCATCAAGTTTGTGTCTGATATTTTTCCACAAAGATTTTTCATCGGACTCAATATCAATAACTTTGTCAAAATCTTAAATTGCATTTATTACATTGTTAACATTTTTATTGACAGTGTAACGTGTTTCCAGGATTTGATTTTTATTCATTATTAACTATAACGTATTGTAATATAAAAATTCCTTTATTGAATTTATAAAAATATACGGTCATTGTTAAGTTTTTTTTTTTTTTTTGTTTTAATATAAAACAAAAATTATATCGACTAATTAATTGCGATATTAATTTGTTAAATAAAATTATGGTTAGCGGTTAAATGAAGAAAATTGTAACGTTAATATCGGCTCAAAATCAAGTATACAATAAACATGTCCACGTTGAAAGTATTTCCAGTTAGATTAAAACCTAATACTGATATAATAAAATTTTTGACTAATTTCGTTAAAACATATTCGCTTTCCGCTGTATGTGTCGTAACATGTTGCGGTAGCGTTAGAAAAGCCGTTTTAAGATTTGCAACAGACTAAAATAATTTTATGAAAACAGTAAGTACTATAGAATAAAACGTACATATTGCACTTTTAATAAAAACAATGAATAGTGTATTAAAATTTATTCGGCATTTATTTCGTTAGAATTGTAAGTAACTCCATAATTATATAACATATATGTTTAAGAAAGGCGAATGTGTCAAAAAAAATGTACACAATTTATAGATAATACAGCCTAGAAACAATAATTGTCGTTAAATAGGTTGTAGGAGTTAATTATAATATTTGTAACGTATAAATTTTCCATATTGTATGAGAAAGCTCTTATTAATTTTAATTGACCGTATTATACCTGTGTTATAATTTAACAAACTTTTGTATTTATTATCAGTTTAATTTGTAGTGTGCCGTATTATGTAAATAAAAATGTTGTAAACTTTTAATATGGCGCGTAACAACAGTCGCTAATTTATATTGATGAGAAGTTTTAGATATCGATATATAATTTCAAAAAATTGAAACATTTTATCATCTAAAATGTAATCTATAAAATTCGTATGACAAAATATAATGCAAAGCGACGATACGAATCGATGTGACATGAATTTTTAGTGAACAGAATGTAATTCAATATTTAACTAAAATTATGCACCTATCGAGACAAAATTATATTATTAACACGAAGAGTAACTCTATATATATGTATATATATATATATATATATATATATATATATATATATATATATATATATATATATATATATTACCTAAGAATCGAATAGAATATTTAAAAAAGTTGTATACGTACGAAAAAATTTTATAATAGAAAACAAAACGATCAGTTTTAGATGATGTAAATGAGTCTTGACCTTAATGAAATAAAAATATGGAAATGAAATTTTTAATGTGTAACAAAATTGTATATTTTCATAATATTTGGTTAACATATAATGTTTCAATTCAACAAATATTTGCGTTAAAAACTACTCAGAGTCGTCTAAAAAAACATCTTATATACGGAACATGTTACAAGTGAGAAAAGTACTCACGAATATTGTATTTTACTGTGGCGTCTTTTAACTATTTAATGTACAAACATTTATAATTTTGGACGCGTTTTTAAGATGGTTTATAATTGAACAGCATGTTAACGTACAGAAGACCATTTAGTCGGGGAAAATATTCAAAAAGCCAGTCGAATAGGTTTTTAATAATACAGATGAGAAATGTTGATGAAACTATATACTAACCTAATTAAAAAGATAATAAAATTAGCTAATTAGGAGTAAAATCGATTGTTTTTCGGAGTTTTTTTATAGTAATGCAAAAATGTTTAAAATAAAAACAAATTGTTATATGATTTTATTATAATTTCGTATATTATTCAAAACTGTGGAAACTGTAATATTTTGAAAATCGTCCGTTTCTTCAGCATTTATTATTTCGTATAATAAAAATATATACAATTTTATATATATATATATTTTTTTTTAAAGGTTATATTAAACGAACCTATGGAAATTAGTTCTTTAGTCGGAACAATATCGAAAGATGGAGAATATCATTTACATACAACTTTAGGCAATAAAAACGGAGAAACTATTTCCGGACACATAGTTAGGGATTTCATCGTTTACACTACAGCCGAAATAGTATTAGGTAATGTTGATCGGTTATTATTTGAAAGAAAATTTGATAAGTCAACTGGTTTTAAAGAACTTATTATTAGATCCAAGTTATAATGTTTTGTTTTTCGTTTAACATAAATACCTGTCGATGAAGTATTTCGTAAAATTCTGAAAAATACAAATGAACATTCGGTTTGTTTTTTATTAGCATATATATTTATATTCGCCGTAATTCACCGAAGTATAATAATTAAAATATTCAATAACGAAATACATAATTTAGAATAAGCGATAAAAATAACTACGAGATGATAATTTTACCATAAACGAAGGAACTACACTGTTACGTATAATAATTATTTAATGGGAGAAAATTCACATTCGCAGACAAAATATAATTAAATATATATTTACGGGTAACTTAGTTGCATAGCAAATGTAACGTAAACTGCTCTGAGATCTGAAATATTTACATTATATAACATAATAAAAAATATGTATTTTCTATATCGACATTCACTGCGAACGACTATAGAATTTTTAACGTTTAAATTACACTATATATATCAGAATAATTATTTCAACACGTAAATAATTAATAAGCGATCAACATTCTAATTTAAGATTAACGTTACTGTTTGCTTCATTTCAATCAGCACAAATAATAATTTCGTTTCGGTTTCAGAAATTAAGCGTTAGAAATAAAAAATAAATGTTCGTTCGGTCGCCTTCACATTTCGAAAATACTAATTCATATATGAAAAATAAAACTAAAATTTAATATATGATACGAAACTACACTAAATATTAACAATATAGTAATATTAGCAAACATAGTTAAATATAACACTATAGATAAGCGAACTCAGCTGGAAAATCGTAATTTAATATAGCGGGGTTTCTTGTCCTTTTTAAAGATGAATTTAACAAAAAAAGAAAAAATCATATATGAAAAATCTTGTATTAAAAAATTTGGGATAATTAAAAATTATAATATTTCGTTATATTATCACTTAACCGAGCGGGTTTTTTTAAATTACATGCTCATTTAAAATATATCGTCTTTAGTCATATATTTTCAATTTTCATATTCCCCATCACATATTATCGCTTATTTTACAATTCCTATATTACCTCTTATTCTAAGCACGGATATATATATAAATAAATAAAATGAAATATTAAATTCCGTATATATGAAAATGTCGAAACTTAAATAAATCGGAAGGAAAGTCAACGATTAACGATGATAATTAATCGGATGAAAATATTTATTTTTCATCCGCTATTATAAACTTAAATATAAAATAAATCTAGCATTAACTTAAAAAAAATATTCAACTTTACCATTTGCCGATGTGCGATTATTTTGGTTTGTCTACGAAAACTTAAAGTTAAATGAAATTATCTAATGACGGCAACGTATAGACACAATTAAAGAACACGAGTAATGATATTAATATAGGAAAGCGCGTATTAATGAATGCAGTACAAAATGTACAATATTACCATAAATACAAAAAAAGTATATATACAGTGAAAATAAACATAGAGCACATGGTATGTGATAAATTTTCTTGAAATTTGAAATAAACTTATGAAAGAAACATAACGTAATAAAATTTAAATATAACCTTCTAATGAGAATTAAATTAAATTTATCCATAAAGCATAAACGAAAGACACAGTAAACGTTAAATTAATATATATTACATTTAAAATGATGTTATACATATAAATTAAATATATATATATCTTGATCAATAACGTTAAAAGAAGTTTTTATTTTAATTCACATCATTTATCTAAACGGAGAAAATTAATGTTTTATATTCGATATGCGCTATATTAAATCTCGGATCGCGTATAAAAGAATATTGTAAACGTATAAAATTCATATATATATATTATATTTGAAATGGCGTCATACGTGTAAATTAAGCAAAAAATATTTATTTTTATCAATAATAACATCGCTATATCAAATTTCGGATCGAATATAAACAAGTTCTACGGCGCTGTATATATGGGTTTTTACGTTCTTAGTCTATAGCAACGAAAGCCAGACATTCCGTGATATATTAGAAATACCGCAAGCTTTCTCCTTCGTGTTGCATTCGTACGTACGATGAAAATTTTACAATTTTGAAAAATAAGAGTCGAAATTATTAAATTCGATCGTCGAAAAAAGTAAACTACGATATCTGAGCATCATTAAGTGAAGTCGTGAGATTTTAGAAAACTTTCAGACGGGAAGATTAATTTAGATATTATATACAAGAACGTCAATAAAGAAGCAAAAATAAAAGTAGGAAATTAAACAATCGAATCAGTTAAAGAAATCAGGTATTTAAATTCTTTATTAACGACTGATGCCCGAGATAAACAATCGAATCAGTTAAAGAAATCAGGTATTTAAATTCTTTATTAACGACTGATGCCCGAGACATCAAGGAAATTAGGTCGCGTATTGCAATGGCGAAACAATCGTTTATCAATTTACAGACAGTATTAACAGATCGCAAGTTAAAAATGGAAACCAAAATCAGAGTAAATCAATGCTACGTAATGTCGGTTGCAAAGTACGCATCAGAGATCTGCACATTGAATGCAGACAGCATTAAACAGCTACACGCATTCGAAATGTGGACATTACGACGAATGTGAAGGATACCATGGACAGCGAAGATGAAGAATAAGGAAATAGTCCAAAGAAGTGGAATTATGACGCTTATAGAAGATATACAGAAAAATAAAAAGAAATACGTGTGACACAAGATCCGAGGAGGATTTTTTTGCTTGCAATGCAAGGCAATACTGAAGGAAAACTGCAAATAGGAAGAAGAAGAATGGAAATGATAACAACAGGATTTGGAAAACGGCAACTAAACGAAATAATAGACGCGGCCAGGAAAAGAGAAATTTGGTTTGGTTCAAAGTTGTTGTACGCTTTCTTTTGATAAAAAGATGTCACCATTTGATGATTGATATAATATGTTACGTGTGTAGATAAATTTTTATATACATTTTTGAAATTTTCCAGTTATTTAATCGAATATTTGATTTTCTTTTTAATAGTCAAATTACACTTTTAATTTGTTCGGTTTGTTGATACTCCGTAAGATCGCATATAAAAGCCCGTACGAATCAGTGATAATAATTTTGTTAATAAATTTATGTATTGGAAATGTTAACGTAAGTAAAACGGGCCAATAATAAATATATACCTCTAAAATAAAAAACCAAAAACTACTTTTTTTTTCCTATTTTTTTTTAGAACGCGTAAAAATGAAAGTTACTTTCGAACCACATTATACATTAAATTTTGATTAATCATATATACATATATATTAAGAATATTTATAATCAGACTCAACGAGAGCGAGGAAATACTACGGAATGCTTTTAGAATTTTGTTCTGAAATGCTAATACGGAAGAATTTATGGCTTTTTTTTAATCAATCCCGATCCGTAAAAATTGTAAAATTAAATAAAACGTTCAAACGAACGATATAATTAAACTTAAACAAGTGAAAAACCGGGTATAATTTTTTTTTTTCACATTATGCCGGTAGAACCTGACGACGACGACGATAGACTGTTTAATTCTAGGATACATTTATCGTCCGGGATTTCCGGTTTAGGATATAAATTTTCGTAATATTTCAGTTTTTCGTGCAGAGCTTTTACGTCTCGTTCGGCGTTATTCAAATCGGAAAGCAGCTGAGATACTAATTTACGTAATTGCGCGTTCAGCACGTGTAATTCTTCGATAACTACCGCGTCACTTTTGGGATGTTTAGTACCGCCGATAAACTGAGATGAAGTTACAACTGTCGGCGGCGATAACTCCGTTTCTACGTCGTTTTTTTTTTCGTCTATCAACACGTTCAATAACGAATCTACCGTCTCGATATGTCTGCGAAATAATCGAAATTCAACATAACTATTTCGGTCGATGTTTATAAAAATTAAATAGTTGAACGAAATACGTACGAATTAAGAAGCGAAATTACGGCTAATTTACCTTGTCCCGATTTAAGCTAGCTGTTTAAAACTCGAGCGTTTACGATACGGAGGCATAGCGTAAAGAGATGGATAAACGGCCGGACCATACGCGCGATTAAAATAAATACTTCGATTTAGTCGCTCATAGAAGTCTGTCCATGTATGATTTATATTACGACCTGCTGATAATATGTACAAATTGTACTTATTATAACAAAACATTCCACAGGCTAACTCAGTAAAGTACCTAGGCATGTATTTGGATTCACGATTGACCTGGAAAGTTCATGTTAAAATGAAAGCTCAGCAGATCAAGAATAAAACACGTCAATTATATTGGTTAATAGGCAGGCAATCGGAGTTAGCTGTTTCCTACAAGCTTCTGCTATACAAGCAAATTATTAAACCTATTTGGACTTATGGCCTTGCTCTGTAGAGTCGAATCGGGATATAATACAACGCCGTCAGAACATCATCTTACGCGCGATAGTTGATGCTTATCGTTACGTTCTTAATATGATGTTCATTAATGTTGTCATTAAGCAATTCGCTGAATTGCACAAGCAGCGGTTGGATAGTCACGCCAATTCAGAAGCAAGACAACTGCTTCAAATTAAACATGGAATTAGACGACTTGTTCGTCGCCACCCCGTAGATTTTTGTAATATGTAAATTTATGTATAATGGAGGCGTAGCCAATGGGATACGTACTCCACACTCCCTTTGTACTTAGTGCTTAAGTTAACTACTAAATAATCGTTAAAGATGATAATTATTTAGCCAAACGGCTAAGATTGTATCTTAGTCCTAAAGGGCTGTATTAAAAAAAGAAAATCGCTAAAAATCACGGAAAAATCTTTAGTCGTCGCGACCTAATTTACACATCGAGTCGGTATGTGATTTGTCTGACAAGGATGAGTCCAATGTAGAACAAGATCGCTTTGATCGAATCTTTATCACCGCCGCGAGAACGAATTTAAAAATAATTCGTAATAGAACGTGAAAATGTTTCAAAAATATAACAAATATTTTAATGGTCCGACCGTATATACAAGAATAATATAACTTTTAAGCTGTAATTATCTAAGTATACCGGTCAACTTAGTGATGTGTTAAACTGTAACCTCTAAGTAATTGCAATGTTCCACTGAAAATTTAATACTAGATGACAGGAATCGATTATTTTTATCGCTGGTTATTTTCAAACGCCACTGTTACTGTTACTATATTACTCTGGTAAATAATATAATATTACTATTACCGTTGCATCTTATCGAAATTTAAATGTCGTTTTATAAGACAATAACTATTTAGTTATATCATTTATGCTAAAATATTACTAAAAATAACTAAACATCATTCGTTTTCTGATGATTAATAACTAATATTAAATGTAATTTCAATTAAAACAGTAACGAATCACAAAAAACAAGCAACAGTTACATAATAGTAAGTAGCTGCTTTCAACATAGCACGAAAACTACTATCATCGCCAGTTTTTTCGCGGTATCGATTTTTTTCCCAAAAATTTTTCACGCAATCTGTCTAATTTGGAGACAATAAGTGACAGTGTTAAACATATAAAATTAATGGAATGCTTTCCAATGGTCGCCGTTCCTTGTTATTGATAAAAAATTTATTTAGTTAAGTATTTTAATCGTCCGAATTGGATATCGTCTTTCATAAGCCTCTACACCAACGATTACAGTGATTTTATAGTCGTTCTATATATCGTACGTTGACTGTTTCTATTCTTTAACCATCGGTACTTGCAAATCTTCATGTATTTCGTCATTGCGCACATACCATGGTACACCGACTATCGTTCGTAGTATTTTTGATACGGCTCTGTGGATGACTGCTATATGAGATTTTCTTGCGATTCCCCAGGGTGAAATACTATACGACCATATAGATTCCAACATTGTTTTATGAAGTAGTACCGTGTTTTCCAAAGATAGTGGTGAATTTTTTCAAAGTAACCAATACATTTAGCGAAATTGAATATTAATCCCTTTTCGTTTATCTTCTAAAGAGTTCCTCCAACCACTGTGTAAGCCGAGATATTTAACGGTTTCGAGGTAGGAATCGTTGTTTTAACTTTACTACTGAACAAAACTGCCAACTTTCTTCATTATAAATATAACTTGTGTACACTTCAATTGGTTAATTCTAAATACATTTTTTCCACGTCGTCTAAGTGATCCTGTAAGTTTTTCACGATCGTTGACACGTCAGTGGATTGCAATTATCTTCAAACATTGCAATTTTTGCTTGTGAGCGGAAAGTCGTAAATATATATCGTATCAGAATTAAACAAAGAATAATTTAACAGTGTTTTCGAAGTAATACGTTAATTCGATAACCGTGACACGGTTGTCACCTATTACTTTCCACTGTGACGTTAAATATTAACCATCACTAGTTCAAATTAGTTAATAATATAAGCTATAAATATCGACAATTTAATTAATGGAGTTTTTGAAAGTAGCTAATTAAGTACGAAAAAAATTTTTAATTAAACTGAGTTCTTTCGTTCAATTCTGATAGTCATTTTTAAATCGTAGCCATGTTTTCCCATAAAATAGAATCGAATTAAAACAATTGAAAAAGTAAGCTTAAAACCGATATATACATGTGTATGTATATATAATTCAACAGATTCGTTGTCAGAATATACACAAAAATACATAAGTAATTATTATCGAATTCAACTTTAATACCTAAAGATTGTCCATTTTAAATTATTATCCGATTTTTCGCAAATGCACGCCTGGCTCTGGTCTAGCGCCATTTGCCTTTTTTGTTTGTCTATTAGATTTTGATGCAAACGAAAATGAAGATTCTTTAATCTGAAATAAATAAAACGTATCAACGTATCGTTACGATATATATATATATATATATATATATATATATATATATATATATATACTAATCTTTAAAAATTTTCATTCAAGTACTAACTGTAATATTTTTCTCCTATTTACATGGAAATCTTTCTGTAAATTTAACGATTGTGATATGTTATCGAATGTAGTTTTCGATATTGCCTGTTCTAATTGATCAATAGCTTTTTGATGATAATTCAATGCTTCTTGAATATTTAGGTTTTCAAATGATTTCGCCGTTCGACCATATCTATGTGCCTAAAATCCAGAATAAAGAAGCAAAAATTTAGAGATAAGTTTAGAATTACAGTACAATAGAAACGCGTAAATTAGAAAATAAAATCACATTGAATATATAGCGATTTAGACAAGTGTATTTTAGCTACCACTAAATTAATACAAATTATATAAGGACGCTCGTTTTTATTTTCCGCTCTCTAGTTTTATAAAAGATAATTCTTATCGAAGTCAAGAAAGGAAAATAGTAGAAACTAAGCTTTAAAATAATGCAGTTTTAAAAATAAGAAACTAGAACAGAAGACAGGAAAAAACGGAATAAATTGAAATATTTATTGTATATTTGTTACATAGAATGTAATTAAAAAAAAAAAAATTGATGTAATTAAGCAGGGATTTTGTTATGGGTGTATTAAATTAAAATAGAGTTTAGAATCCTCATCCATAAAAACTTACATAATATGAAATGATAAATTCTAAATGAAACTAATAATAAAATTTATATATATATCTCTTTTTAAACTTTATAATAGAATAAATAAAACATCTTACAACGTTCAAAGGGTGGTTGTAGTGCAAATCATCCATAAACGTATTTGTGACTATCTTAACTTATTTCTAAGTGCGCAGTATAAACAAAATCTAGCTTGTTTATTTTGTTTGTAACATATGATGCTTCAAATTTTATTAGCTTTATTTGTGTATACTATACTATCGATATCAATAATAAAATGCGCTTAATTAAATCATGTAAATTAACAATAATTATGATTTAGTGGTTATATTTTTATGGTATTTGATTTTCTATATCCATTAACATGCGAAATTATTCAATTATATATTTTGATAGAATTTTTAGTTGTCATTTGTTTTTGATGTGGTGTTTACTTCAGGAACCCTAAAAACATTTATCCGGTGATTTGTCTTGTTTTGCAGGTTTTTTTCTGTAAATATTTTAGTTAAAGTTGTAATTTTTAATATACACCTTTAGATATGAGCCACCCTTATGTAAATATATAATTCATTTTATTAGTTTTAATTAATATAAAAAACTGTTCTAAATTTATAATAAATTTAATGCAATTATATCTAAGAAATGTTACTTTCTTTTTCTCAACAGCTTTGTCTAATTCGTAGTCTTGGTTGCGCAGATGAAGCAAAAATTGTTATGGCTTTTCAGTCTTATTTGGAGTTAAAAAGAGGTATAATTTTTTTATTTCTTTATGTCACAGTTAAACTATGATAGTTTAATTTAGTCCGCTTTATTAAGTTTTTATTCTTAATTGAATACATTATTTTTATGTTAATGTACTTATAGTATCGATTATAAATTAAAACGAAGCTTTGTAAAAAAATTCAAAGTCAAGTTTTAACGTATAATGTCATTACATTGATTGTAGTTTATTCATTTTTTCATAAACAAAATGTGCACAATTTTGTGTATAATAAAATAATTTTTTATTTAAATTTATTTTTTCCCGATTTACACTACTTCTGTATACGTGAAAATAATATGTTTAAGGTGCTATATAATTTGCATGCTATGATGGTAATATATATTACGATAAATTGAATTAATTAAATATACTATAAGCAAATTTTCCACATTTTCTAACAAGCTTAATGAGAATATACGTCGCATCTAAGAAAGTTCATAATAAAAAAATTTGCGTCCAAATTGTCGCTGTAAATCTAGTCTTAAACTACCGTTAAAATTTATCATCCGTTATACTACAAATCGGGGTTAAAACCGGTACGATTTTCGGGTAAAGTTGTAAATTAACTAAGTCTCTTATGGATATTGTTTATTGTTTTTATATATTATTATTGAAATTGGATCATTTTGATGCGTACAAATGCATTAGATTTAATTATCCTGAAGTAATTTTGAAGATGACAATTCAAACTATATATATATATATATATATATATATATATATATATATATATATATATATATATATATATATATATATATATATATATATAATGTGCAGGTTTTATTCATTTACTTGTATTAACATCACTTTACTTATTTTTAATAAAGCGTGTCCTACGTCAGATATACAAAGTTTTTATTACGGAGAAATGGACATTATCTACTTGAAATGTAAACAAACACATTCCACGACCGAAGAAGTATATATTCCAATTTCTTCGGAATATCAAATATCTCCATTCTGGATTTCGAATTTACAAAATCAGTTGTCTTCAGCCGAAGATGAAAACAGGTTAGTAACTGAATAAAGTTTTTTTGAATTCATTCTCAATTAATTTAAAAATATTTACAAAAACAGTATAAACTAATCCGATTTTTCAGTAGTATTCAACTGAGAACAATTCATGTTCTAAAATTTTAATTTTAATTATTACTATATTCGTGTTGAAATCTTACGTAATTTGAGTAATTATTACTTTTTTGGGGGGGACAATTATGTTAATTTTGCCAGCTCACGAATAATAGAAACTTCATAATTTATCAATTTAATTATAGTAATCACGGTTCACGTCTGGTACTTGAACGCAAAATATGATAAGCCCCATTTAAAACAATCACATAAGTACAGTTGTTAAGAGTATATGTATTTTCTAAACAATGTATGGACGGAATATATTAACATAGAGTAATTTTAAATTATTTAAAAAATTCATTAGCAAAATGTTACATTATTCAAAAAAGAATTGCAATATTTATTTATAATGCAACTCTTACGGCTTTCACAAAATTAAAACTTCTGAACAACTTTTAATATCCAATTAATATTTGGATTTAACGTTCGTAGGAGCCAGAAGTGCTGTGAAAAGTAAATTGTTGGTTTTCAACGATGTAGTACCAAATTTAATCCGTGTGAATATTATAGGCACTATTAGAATGACAAGAATATAGCCTTGTACACAATCAAAGATTTGTAAAAAAAAAAAAAATCGGCAACAGGATTTAAATGGTACTAGCAAGTATCTAGTGACCTATCGGTATAAATTTTATAAACACAAATTATAAAATGTACTCGTCCGAGAAAGTATGATACATATTTGATTTGTATACAACACGAACGAACGAACTCTTCTAAGTGCATTTCATTATACGGATTTTCCTAATCACCACTGTTTGTGATTTTTTCATTGGGATAAAAAAAAATATCGAGTGATACATTTTGGATAGTGATTTTTAACTTATTTATAATAAATATTTTATACGGTATGTTTTGGATTCTGGTAGTTTTTTGTAGATATATTGCAGATAAAATTTAAAAGTAGTGGTGCATCGTCTCATTGCAATATCTACTTTCGAAGTATAGAATAAAGTTCACTTTTACTTATACGCACTTTTGGCTACAACGATTTATTCTTTTTATTCATTGTTTAATCTTTAATGGGGCATTTTTTTATAAAATTGATGTTTTTGTTTACTTTGTTTCTGTAGCTGTTCATTATACCACTTTATATGTAATTTTTATTCAATTACTTTCGATTATAACATTTTCATTTTGGAACCTTTTTTCTTGATTTAAAATCACTAACTGTGAATTTTTCTTCTTGATTAAAATTGTTTTATAATTCTAGTTTAATTTTTATAAATTGTTTCAGTAGAAAATTTATTCGACATCCCTTCTCGGGGTGCTTCTGTAAAATTTACGCTTAATAATATATATTATGTTTTTATCGTAAAAGTTGCCGCTATTTATTATCCTTAATCATCCTTATATGAATATTTTAATCCTTCCTGATTTCGGTAGCTGTTTTCTAGCCTTTCAGAATTCCCACCTTAATTCTCGTTTGTCGCCTGTTATTATGGAGTATTCAATTATTTGTTCCAATGTATATTTATCTATATTTATGTTTATTTACCTTCTTTTTACTCATTATTTTAGGTTAAATGTATATTTTTCTTATATTTTTATTATTATTACGCCATATTTTCGCGTTGGCTAAACAATATGAAAGTCAAATAAAAATAATAAATTACTTTTCTACCGAAATGAATAAAATTTAATCGTAAGTTATGAAAATTATGGGAAACTTATTTCATTGTACTCTTTAAATTGATTTTTGAAACAATTTTTTAATTCTATTTATGAAGTTAATTAATTATTTTGATTCGTTATTTTTCGATCATTATTTTGATATATCTAATCGTATTTTCTAAATATATATGTATTCCGGTTTCAGTATTACTCTATTAATCTGGGATAGAGATTCGAGCTGCGTCAAGTATACGTTAACAAAGGGAATGATCCCACCATCTTCCCCAAAAGGTAATAAAAGAAAAAAGGAGGATTCGGAGTAAAAGGTAAATATAAAAATATATCAAAGGATAAACCACCTCGAACGAATTTTAAATTTTAACATCAGACTCAATTTGTGCAATAGGAGTTTACACGTTTGATATTGGAAATATTTTATATGTAAGCTTAATAAAATGTTTGATTTTACGAAAATGAAAAAAACGACTTATCGTTCATATATTATGGGAATAGATTGTAATATCTATACAGAGGATATATAATTTTTTTTTAGCGATTTCTGTTTTTATTTTATATAGATCAATTGTCTAACGAAATATACTTTTCTTATTATTAAAAAAAATAATAATAAATTAATTAAGTAACGTTTATAATTTATTATTAACCATAATATATTCGTATATGGTTTAACATATTAATTTCGGTTTCAAAATTAATCAGATGTCTTTCAAGCATTGATTTTTAAACTCGTCTGCTTTTTTAAAAATTCTTTAATTTGCAAAGAAACTTCGTCATATTGCGCGTAGTTGGTAATTATGAATAGAAGACGAATATATTTTGCTCTTACATTACGTTTTATTTATCAAAATATAATAAATCAATAAGTCAAATGTAGATGCGGGGTATAAAATGAACGGACGGGTTTTGCCAATGAACCACTGAAATTCATTTCCCCCCCCCCCTATTATTATTCATTCATTACGTCCTTGTAAGGATTTGACAAAAATTGCCTCAGAATATAGACTGAGTAATATCGGCGATCCTTGTCTGACTCGCCGTCTTATTAGTATTTGTGCCTTAATTGTCAATCCTTGTGTGCTGGTTATCATACATAGTTTGTATTATCATAATATCCGACTGATTGCTGTCTATATCGTCTTATTAGTATTTGTGCTTTGTCAATCTTTGTGTGCTGCTTATCATACATAGTTTGTATTATCATAATATCCGACTGATTGCTGTCTATATCTTTTAATGTTTTTATTAATTCTGCTTCCCGTACTTTATCAAATAACTTATGGTAGTATATAAAACAAATATATACTGATTTCCGAACTCCAGCTGTCTTTGGATTAATGTTTTTATACAAAATAATGTTTCTCTTGTACTGTCTCAAAGAAAAATCTTTCCATGTTGATCGTGTGTGAGAAAAAATGTAATTTTCTAATCTTAAGGAACATGTTACACACTCGCTAGAAAGAGTCAAAATATTTAACAAGCCCTTTTAGTTAACCTTCGGTGCATTAATAACACAATAATAATTATTATTGAAAAATATGACATTAATTCTTATCTTATTTATTAATTTATAACAAAAAATTACGTAATTATACAAAAAAATATTTACGCGCGCTTGTGTGTATGTGTTTTAGAAATAATGTACGAAAACCTTTTTGAAAAATAATTCTCATTAGAAAAAAGTTACATTTTTAACTTTATTCTTTTATACGAGAATTTTTATTACAACATTGAGTAAAATGTTGCATTTTGATCAACGTGCACATTTCATTCTTTTATTCTATGTAATATATATTTTATATTATATATATATATATATATATATATATATATATATATATATATATATATATATATATATATGCGTTGTATGTGTTTATAAATGAAAACAATCATAAAAAAGTGTGAATATTGATGAGAATTTAGTCTGTTAAAAGTTTATCTAAACAGACGTTTAAAGTTGTTCCTGATATTCACTTCGTGACGCGAAAGTTCCTTTTCAAAAATCTGACGAAAGATAGCCGGACATTTATAATAAAATTCTTCCACGTATAACGTACTGTTATCTCGTTCGTTCCATTTTATCTGTATTTCTGATACGAGGTTTCCTGTTAAGTACTCGATTTATATTATTTAATTAATAATTATATCGAATAGAGTTATTATTATTTAACGAGTAAAATGAAAACTAAAATTTATAAGTAAAATTAATTTTTAATTTAGTACGTTATAATTATAATACGTATGTAATGATCCATTCGCTTGTGTGATTTTTCGGAGATCTCATTTTAAGTAATTAATTTCGGCGTTAATAATGACAATTGATTTTTTGTTTAAATAAGTACGATTTTTTTTAATACAGGTTCACAGTAGTATAAAAGAAAATGAAGATAAAAAATTATCAATTAAATATTTAAAATATTTTTCTGTTTTCCATCATCTGACAAACTATTAGTTTTGACATCATTAAACCTAATTTATTATTCGACTACCTTCAGGCACGCACTCGATGCGTACAAATAATTTATTTGCGTAAAAATATTTTCCCGATTTACACCAATCTTATCCACTTACGAAGTTACTTTGAACGATTTCCCGACTAACCCTAATATAGAAACTGCGAGGTGGCATTGCCATTTCTTCTTGTTTCACAACACAATACGTAATAGCAGGGGCTCAGTAACGGGGTCCAAGAGTGCCAGAGCACCCACTCAATTGCAATTGACTCCCTCGTCGAAAATTAATATTTTTATTAGACGCTCTACTTACGCAACAAAAAAATGTACAAAGAAAAAATTTAAAATTTTTTATGGACGAAATTAATATTGAGTCTTTATGCTAAAAATTTATCGATCGCGTAAGCTATCGCAAGACTCCGTCTTTGGACAATTACGAGGAAAATTAAAGAAATAAAATTTAATTTCCAATAATATAAACTTTAAAAAAAATTGTTACTGATATCGATATTTGCATTCGTCGTTTTTAAATATTTGCATTCGTCGTTTTTAAATTTTGTTAACTTTTTTTTCATCCTGCATATAGGCTATTCTCTGAGCACCCTCTTCCACTGTTCAGTTGTTGCGCTCCTGCTTAATAGGCTACAGTTGAATATCTATCGCACGCACTTATTACAACAAATGACAAGTCCATTGACGGAAGCCATTACTCGTACAACGACCAATTCTTCCTGATAACGTGACGGTTGAGAACATCAACATTAGTTGATCGAAACCGGTTCGTTATTTAGGCGCTACTATTCACAAAAGTTTCACGAAGAATTTAAATTTTAACGTTAACGAAGGTATACACTATATGTAACCGCGAATCGTATATTAATATTAATAAGTTTGAAAATTTTTTCAGTGTAAACTGTGTCAATTTTTTTATTACGTAACGTTTCGAAAACAGTGATAGTTTTACACAGGGGAAAAAGTAGCGAACGTATGGATATCAACCGAGAAAGTTCATCTAATTACAAATCGTTAACTAATCCTGTATTCGCGTACGGCTCTGCACAGCTTGGTGCTCTCGGTATCGAATGACTTGTAGACCCTTGATTTTCGCAATTTTTTCCAGAAATGTCAAAAATGACCATTTTTAACGAGTTATGAAGTTAAAAATCCGCGGAAATTATTTTTATTAGAACAAAGGGATAACGAAATTACTTAAAAATTCGGACGGAAAATGTAGAAAATAAAGTAAATAATAATCAACAGTTAATATTGAAAGATAAAATAAAACAAAATCACAATTATAAGGAAATGCTGATATAACTGATGAATTAGCCTTATCGGTAGAAAGTAGATTTATCCTCCTTTTTTTTTCATTAATCATGCTTCTAATTAAACAAACCTAACTGAATGTAACCTAGCACCAAACCAGAAAAAAAAAAAAAGCAAAACACATCACTTCTTTGTTGTTTGCGAAGTGGCAGGTATGATGAAGTTGAACCTGGCAGGAAGACTTATGGTTTTCTCCCTGATATTTTTTAAGTCTGAAAATGCATAAGTTTGACGTAAATTCCTTGCAGTCTCATCCCTTTTTTCATCGCTATAAGTTAATTTTAAGTGTGGAGATCTTTGCAATTGTACAATGGTCTTCATTATTCTTATTAAGCTCGTTTTTTTTTTTTCAATAGAAGAGTGAGTTTTTAGTGGGTAAAAAATCCCACACACTGATGTTAGTTTCCCAGCAATGCATTTCGTATGCACTGCGTGAATAAAAACAAAATTTATGTGATGTCAGTGTCTTTGAAAGATTTTGTAAGTAACATCAATTTATCCAATCCCCGATCAGTTCTGAAGTGTACAAATATTCTAGGAATGAACCGCTCTGGTGGGTAAATAAATTACAGCCTATACTGAGCGTGTGTGTTTGCGATGCATACTTATGCAATACGAATATTTTAAATTATTGAAGTTAGGGAATTTATTTTAAAGTGTCGCGAATGTTTTTTAATCGGTGTCTTCTTCGTGATGATAATAGTTGGAAATTAGACAGTTACGATATGCGTTAAGTATTAACTTATTTTAATAATGTAAATTAATACAGTTTTATGCTTTCGTGGTTGATTTATATACATTCAGAAGAAAAATATTCTGAACGCCTGGTCACAAAAGCTTACAATTGTATTTAATAAATCTGTACGGGGCAGCATATCTTAGATATCGCGTTTTTAAACATATGTCGCGATAAACATCGTTGACGTAATATTTAAATTGTATTATTTTATTTTTCTTATAATTTACGTTTATTTTCCTGATTTATTTTACTTTCTTATTAAGTACCTATTTATATGTTCGTCATTTTTCTTAAAGTTGACATTTTATATTTGCCAATTAATCGTTATTTGAACACAACGTTTTTTATGTTTATATTACATATTATCGGTAAATAAACAAAATTCTATTTAACTTGATACACATTTAACGATATCTTCAAACTACTGATTTTATCATTCCGTATTTAAAATTTATGCTCCGTAATTAAATTCGTATTCTATAGTGCAATTAATTTTCATTTAATGTATTGTCAATTTTTTCTCGATATGATTTGAATTACATCGTTCTATTTAGCGAGTTTTGTTTTACAATCTTCTTGTTATCGTATTATTATCGTCGATTGATATAATTGTACAAAAATCTCATTATAACTCCAACTTTAAATTTGTTAGCCTGTCTATGACGACGTCGTTAAGTTTGTTAACATCGAATGTTAAACTTATAGGTGCAAATTTACTACAGATATGCTGCATTGTTGTTCTTTGATTTCCGCGTTGGTACGCATCAGATGTCGTTATACTCCATTTTTTCTGCATTAGATATCCGCATCTTTCCTGTCCATTCCCAATTCTATTGAGTTTCTTCCATTGTTTCTTTGGTAAATCCGTTCCTTTAACTTCATTCCTCGAGTAGACCACTAAATTAGCATTTATTGTATGTTTTACATCCTTTTCCTATGTTGTTTTTCATTTATTAAAATCTTTCACATCTTCCGCTTATAATTCATCCATTGTCCGAGGTGATTTTCTATATTTAAGTCTCGATACTGACGCCGACCTTATCTCTTCACAGATTGGCAGTTCGGGGTAGATCTGAAATTTATTTCTGTCTCTGAATAATGCTTGCTCCCCTCTAATTTCAACTGGAGCTATATTAGCTAATACTGGTAGCCCCATTAGTGGTGTAGATTTAAGCGTTCCTGATGTGGTGTGCTTTTTTTAATATTGCGTATACTTTTTTTAACACGGCGGTTATTACAACAGACTGATGAACAATATCCGGCTGCTGAGTATACAATTGCCAAGGAAGAAATTCTGAGTGTTCCGGCGTCAGCACCCTAAGTCGAATCTGCGAGTATTTTGATGAGATTTATACGTGTTTTAACTTTTTGAATAAAATCTTCTTCTAATGTAATACAATGATTACAATATTTTATAAACCGACGATGCCGAATTAGACAACTGTCGCAAGTTGCACGATTATTTGTCAAAAAAAAATAAACAAAATGTTATTAGTAGCCCGGTTTGCTCGAAATGTTACACGATTAGGATGCAGTGGAGCGAATGACCAGATTAAAATGAAGTTGGTCCACGTGACTCGACGAAACGACAATAGGTTTTCAAAACGGGTCTTGCAATGATGACCGATGAAAAGAAAAAAATAAACACAGAAATCTTATGACGCGTGGTACAATGATAACTGGTTAAGGAAAGCGCAAAACAGAAATGGTTGGAAGACTTTGATCCAGTAGTGGATAGATAAAGGCATATCGTGATCGTAGAATTAATTGTATAAACCTTTTCGTGTTTACAGGCGATATAATATTGTCGCGATGGCGTAGTTGCAAGAGTGCTCGACTGTCAACTCGACGGTCGGGGGGGTTCGAAACCAACACGCTACATAGAAAGTTTTCATCATTATTTAATTGTTAATTATCACCGAGAAGGCAGTGACACCCCACTCCGTATATCTGCGTCGCATATAAATAGTGCCTTGAATCCCAGCTCATTTTGTACGTAAAAATAAACGTACGTTCGGCAACGAACAATACGACGATGATGATGACGACGAGACCTGAAGTGCTCCCTATACGAGGCTTATGAGATGATGCAGTAAAAACTGTAGGCAAAGAATAAATATAACGATAGAATAGAAGCACGAAGAGAATGACGCTATCCGGAAAATTCCGAGTGACAATTTATTAACAGTCCACAATCTGACCGTAAGATTGCAGAATAGAAGATAAATATAAATTAGACGATAGATTTTAAAACGTAATATCTTACCTACCGCAAAATAACGATCGAAACAAACAAATTTCGTGATTCGAATCGATGGAATAATTGTAATTGCGTGCTTTATTTATTCGGTAATTGGCTAATCCGTACCATTTGATCCACGACAATTCGGACGATAATTTCACGTATTGAACTTGATAAGACCAACGTTCGTAATTACCACTTTCCGATACGATAGCAAAATGTATTCTAATTTAATCAAGTAAATATCGAAGAAAAGTAATTATTGTTTAAAAATAAATTAGACACGTGTTAATAATGATAATTCATTTTAGAGTGGTTGTCAGGCAGTGATGTATCCCGTTCAATTTAATGTTGTGTACAGCGAATATATAACGAGCGAAGTGTTGGCAGATTGAGAAGGATGAATGCCAATAAGAGAACGTAAAGTTAATCATTTACGCTACGCGGATTAGCAGAATTCATTAACAAACTTTTTTTTTTTATTATTCACTAAAGGCAATTGTCGCTCGTTGTGTCTTCTGTTCGTAGCCAATGTCGGAAGTTCTTGATATTTACTTATACTCAAACAATCATATGTTCATTATAGATGTCTTCCTCTTGGTCTTTTGACTGTAACTTTACCTTCTATTATATTTTTTATAAAGTTATTCTGTCTTATTACATGTCCTAACAGTTTTATTTTACACTTTCCTATATGATTTATTAAACCTTTTCATATATTCGTTCTAGGTTTTTGTTATTCTACATCGGATCACGTCTTCATCTATTCAGTTTATCTTATTTCCTGGGCTGTTAAGCACCAATTTCCACAACCGGAATTGAGCATACTTTAAGAGTGTGTTTTTGGAACTTTTTTCCGGACGTCTATATTAATGTTTTTATTTGTTAATATTACACACTTTCCGTATCCGGATAATTATTATGCATCGGCCCAGTAAGTAGCCACATATGTGGCTTTTTGGTTGCACTCGGCAAGTCTTGAAGGCTGCACTGCTGATCCATTAGCGGGCACTGCAGTTGGTGATCACAAGTCTGGGTTTCTCCACATTTGCATTTATCATCTTTTTCAATGTTCCACTTTTTTAAATTGACCTTACATTAACATATGGAAAGATCATAACGAAAAAAGTAAAGTCAAAGCACACTAATTTTTGCAATTGAAACGTATCCGTCGGAAATATAAATTATTATAAGAACGGACATAAATCGTATAAATGAATCCGAGATTGCGTTATTCGGAAAAATGATTCGTATACCGCTTAGTGCAGATTGCGATATTCGGAAAAATGATTTGAATACAGTTAAGTGCGAATAGAATACAACGGCTCAGTTTTTGGAACAATTAAAAATAGATACTAGATTATCGGTTGAAATAAATAAAATTGTAGTTCGGCCATATAGCGAGAAAAATAAAATTCGAATAGAAAGAATAATTATTCAAAACAAGATAAAGGAATAAAGTGCTAAATACGATAAAGACATTAACAGGATACAGTGTGATGCCGGAAGAATTATATTTATCCAGAGACTGTGAAAACTTAGGAAAATTTTTAAAATAATGTGATGCCGCTATTGGAAGCCTTTGAAATGTGGTGTTGGCGTCGTTTAATGCACATCTCATAGACACAGAAGAAAGTAAATGTGGAAATACTACAAATGGTAGAAGAAGAAAGGAAGCTGTTAAAAACAATAGAACAAAGAAGAAATCGATTTTTGGGGCACATGCTACGCCACAACATCTTCATGACTATGAGCTGCATGGATAGACCAGATAAAAAAAGAAACGCAAATGAATTATCAAGATATTAAGAACGCAGCTCAAGATAGATAAACATTGAAAAGAATAGTGGGTTAAGCTACAGAAACAAGAGCAAGTCTCTTAATAGCAATGATGATGATGATGCTACGTCCTTACAAAGGACAACAAATTTATATATTATATATATATATATATATTACAAATGCTGAAATATGCGAGTCAACACACATCAGATTGAAAATATACTATTTACAAGGAGACTTCCAAAATCAGTACCTAATGTTGCTACTGGCGCATGTATTCTTTGGTGCAAAAAATTAAAATACTTAGGTACTTCACTAACCTTAACCAGTCACATAAACCGGGCTGTGTATAATCTATACGAAAGCATCCGTCCGGATGCTTCTTCCTATATTTCATGAGGGAGGGAAGGTTCATATTTTAGTATTGTCAGCAAAATGTTGATTTACATTACTATAATTCAACCGATATTAACATATGGTTGTCCCGTTTGGATTTCAATCAACGACAGTACTTACGGAAGGTTACACAAATGGTACAAATTGCAGAATTATATTGAATGCTCCTAGTTAGTACAACTAGACAATTAAACTTTCGAGATATTCACTCATTCGTTAATAAATTTAGAGCAAAATTTTATTATTATAAATTTCGGTTACTACTATGTGGTTAACATCCTACACACGTTACAAACGTATCCGTGTTAAACATCCTTCACTTTAATTCGTCATCATATTCCCTTCATTTAATAATTTTACTTTTCATATTACTTTTAGAATTGTTATTTAGTACTATCGTTAGTGAGATTTTGCGACTTACCTTGTATACTACTTTCCCTCATTTTTTCAGCGGCGAATCAACAATTTAATATTTATTTTATAATTGTCAATTTTATAATTTAGTTGCTAGTTATGAATGTTATACGTGTGCGAAATAATTAATAAATAAACTCTTGTTATTGTTGTATATATATATATATATATATATATATATATATATATATATATATATATATATATATATATATATATATATATATATATATATATATATATATATATATATATATATATATATAGTTTTCTTTTGATTGTTTAGCCCTCAGACAGATTTTTAGTCACGATAATTTTTTATCAACATTTCCACGGTATCTGCATCTCTCAACAGGTTTGATGTATGAAATTATTACATTTAAATTGCTACGCTAATTATAGTACTAAATAAAACGATAATTTTACTTACTTTTTTGGCGTTATATATATATATATATATATATATATATATATATATATATATATATATTATATATGTATATATATATATATATATATATATATATATATGTGTGTGTGTGCTACTTACATATTTGGATCGAGCTTTTGCATATTTGAAAAATCGGCCGCATATTCCCATACGTCATCGGCTTTAATGTTGGTTATGTGTATGAAATTTTTAAAACGATAAACATTTATTCGAATAATAAAAATATACGTCACAATGGCTGCCGAAAATACCGTCAGTAATTTTAAGAGACGTAAAATTCTCATTGAGGATTTACAAGATAATTTCATGAAGTTACCAAGAGTAATAAATAAGAGATCGTGATTATTCGAACTATCCTGGACATTACAATTTTTTAGACTAATAGTCAGGCTGTGTTTTTCTATTTTGTTTCTCGGAAGTGATAAGTAACTGACTGCAGTTTCCGCTTTTAAATATGTTAACACGCGTGTAAACAGATGCATGCACGCTATATATATTATATATATATATATATATATATATATATATAAATATAAAATCTGTTACTCCTCTGTACATTTAGAGTTATTTTTAATTGGTGGCCACTCGATCACGTGATCGCTTTATATATATATATATATATATATATATATATATATATATATATATATATATATATATATATATATATATATATATATATATATATATATATATATATATATATATATTCGACGAACTTCGTATCTCTACAGAATCAATGAATGTATTAACTTATTAACCGAATTAAATTTTATTTTTTATTACGATATAAATTAAGTTCGTACAAAATCAAAATGGAGATAATTTGTGATTGCGCAAACATTCGTACTGCTTCACTATGCAAATTTAAATTATGCAATTAATTTAGAAGTATTTTTTATATATCTACCTGGAAAAAAACTTCATGCTGGCATATTAGCTAAATTAAATTTAGTTTTTTATTAAGATAAAATGAATACTCAAAATGAGATTTTAATGCTGCAGCCGTAACACTAATATATGAAAGGGCGGTAGAAGCGACTTCAACAAATACAAAAGAATCGTGTTACTTTCGTTAGTAGACAAATTATTTGCGAGAATAATGTTTAATCGTATTACACCGGTGTTAGAACGTTTTCTCCGTAAAACTCAAGATGGATTCCGCTAAGGCCGTGCTATAATTCATTCACTAATCTCGTGAAAAATATTACGAACGAAACAAGAATCTCTATATCGTGTTCCTTGATATTTAGCAAAGCGTTTACTATAATTCATCGGAAGTTATTAATAAAATGTGTACAGAAAGTCGGCTGTCTACCAAAATTTATTTGGATGTTTCTCCTACTACGTGAGCTACAAGATCGAAAATCAGAACCGTTTGAAATTGTGTAGGAGTCAAATAAGGTTAACATCTTGTTTAGTAGATTGAGTGCGTACTTTATTTTAGTAATCGTTTGCTTTCGGGAGATTTATTTTCTTCGTCTTTCAGATGGGACATTAATTAAAAATTAAAATTATTGGTTAAACGAACACATTTTTTTGTTTAAATTCGTCGAATAATTTAATTATTTCATTTATTTTATTTTATTGCATATTGGCTAATGTTGAATGGTTACAATTTTAATTTTAAAAAAAATAATAATAATATTAAATCTACGCGGATGAGCAGTTATGAAGTATTCGAATTTTAAAATACGATCGACAAATTATATAAAATTACGAAATCTGTTTTTTTTTCCACTTGAAATAAAATCGTACTAGTCTCTTAAAGTTAAGAAGTTAACGACCGTCCCGAAATAACTTTTTCCCGCCCATCGCCTATTGCCGTTGTGTAAATATGTTTACCGCGCTGGTGTGCGTACATTCGCGTATTTTGTCGAACGGTTGATTTTATCAATATTCATAAATCAACCTAAATTTCTATTTCTAGTTCGTCTGTACGTGATATGTTAGCGATATTCAAATTTGACGATCTAAATATTTTGTATTAACCTTAACAGTTTAGGCCTTGTACGTACGGAATTTCAATTGCCTTCTCGAAGGGAATATTACGCGAGGAAGGCTTCCTTCTCTATTACGATCAGATTCATAGAGGAAAAACGTAAACCGAGTAAATTGCAAGTAAGCGGATAGGTTTTAGGGATTTCCGAATTTAGGCTTCGTAAGTTATGTAACGTATTATACGCAATACGCGTAAAATAATGCTACGGCTTTTCTCTCTCTCTCTCTCTATATATATATATGTGTGTGTGTTGCTACCTAGCATGTATGTGAGCAAACTTTGCAGAAGCGAAATGTAGTAAATAATGTATTGGATCAGGAATGAATACGAGTAATGAACAACATGATGGTAGGGATCACCGATGTGTATTTATGTATAGCATGTACGTATTTTTAACATATACTATATATAGCGCGTATGTGTGTGTACATATATTCCATTTTAATCAATTATGAAAGAATGGTGTTTGTATTTATAGAAAATACATAATTTGATAGATATAGTAAATACGTTATGCATATATAACATATACTATATATATATGCTTATATATATACACATATAAAACAATTATATATTATACATTTATATATGAGTTTGTGTGTATATGTGTGCGTGTGTATACATATATATTCCATTTTAATAAATTATGAAAATATAGTGTTTGTATTTATAGGAAGCACATAAATTACATATATATATATCGGTCTTACACAAAAACCAATTTAAAAATAATAAGGGAAACTCAGATTGCACGTGGGAGAATGACGCTGGATATAAGATTATCCAGATCATGAAAAAAATGCATGGATACGGAACGAACACTGTTGAATGATGCAATGGAACGGATGACTATAACAAAATGGATTTTAACTGGCCACGTTACTCGAGGAGAAGACAATAGGTGCATGAAGCTGATCTTACAGTTGTAGCCGATAGACAGAAAAGGGAAACAGGGAAGGCCAACAACGTGGTGGCACAATGATCAAAAAGGTAGCTGGCAAAAATTTGTTCAGGAAAGCGCAGGACAGAACGAAAAACACGTCGAAAAGATTCTCATTTAAAAACTGTTTGTCTATACATTACAAACTGATCTTTGGGTGTAAAATTTGGATTTTAAAAATTAAACTGAATATTACGTTATCTTGCGAAAACTTGCAATTTAAGAAATCAATTAATGAATACAATAATAAATTAAAAATTTCGGCTCGAATCGATAATTTCAATTATCATCATTGTCATTATTATATAGAATCAGAATATGTTGGCGAATTTATTACTCTTTTTTTACAATGGCTCGTATCGTTAATTTGAGTTCTGTCGGAGAATCAAAAGAAGTAAAATTATTTTCGTTATACATTTGAATATTTACGCTATTTTTGAAGTTAGTACGGACGAAAATGAGGAAAGTCAACTTGCGAGATAAGTTTCGACGATAGAACGTTCGTAGTGGATATGAACAATAGTTACGGATTGTTGATCGCAATTGCAGTAAGATGATATATTTTAGATGTATAAAGAAGTCGTTTGCCAGTAACAGTTGTAGCTTAATCGTTTCTTTAATAACGCTAACTATGGTGGCATTAATTTTTGTAGACAGTTATGTTCGCCTTGATAATGTCTTTTAGTAGTCCGTGTATCGATATTTGTTTCCAACTTGTGTTTCACAAGAATAATATTGTCGTTTTTAATGTTACGAAAGCAGCTCTTAGTAGAGTATATTTAATAATGTTATTATTAAATAGGAAAATCGTTTAACGGCTTCCGATTATGTTAATTTATTAAATCATCCTTCATTCGCTAAATACGTTATTTTCTGCTTACATGTTAAACTTCGTAATATTGATATATGTATGTATATTACTTTGTTTCGCTGTAATTTTTATTTAGTTGCAACTAATTACTTAACATTTAAAAATATTTGTAACTTTCGTTACGAATATTATTTCGTTTAAATCAACGATATTCGTTGAAAATTTTGTAAAAATATCTCTAAAAAATTTTATTCGCTCGAGTGACTGACTTAAAATAGTATGAACTTGTAACTTACATAGTTTATTCGTACATGGCGCTATTTTTAAGGAACAGTAAAAAATCAATCTTCCTCGTATAATTTGTAAATGTTTATTTCGAACCGATAAAATAAGAAGTCTATCGATATTGTTAAATGAAACTAACTACTTTCCCTCCTTTCTTAATTTCAATCGGTCAATAGTCTATTGCAACAGTATACAACAAATGCAAAGATGACTGAATCAAAACTATGTCTGAACACAGTTCAAGGTAGATACAATAATTTCGGAATAACCGCGTACAAAACAGAAAAAACGATTTATTAATGAAAGTAAAACGATATATTAATAAACCCGAGTTTAAGTTTCAAGCAACATGCCGTGCCCATCGTCAGAACTAAACTGAACCTAACCCTGATATAGAAGTTCACTATGGAACGTCGAATTGGGCTTTCTGGATTTACTGGTGAAAGAAACAACGACAAGAAGTTGTGGTTTATTTTTTACTTTTATTAATAAATGTTTTTTTTGTACGCGGTTATTCCGAAATTATTGTATCTAATTATGAATATCGACCGTGCAAAATAGTTTTAAAAGATAGTTCATATTCCAACATATGATCATCTACTGGTGGAATACTGAATTACGCGAGAAAAAATTATTAATAAATAATTTATATAAAAAGTATCGTAATTGTAAAAGTACATATAAAAAAGTAATTATTATCGTAATTATAAAGTAAATTTCAACGTATATAAATTTACGATTAAAAAAGGAAATAGTGAAGTATTGAAAAAATCGCTATGTCTAAAAGTATAAATTATTAACTAACAAAGTTTAAAAAAAAAAATATTCCAATATTAGATGATGATGATGATATCGTATGTTTTCGGTAGCTTAGATGTCCACATCCAGGTTTCGTAGCCATGTTATCGCCGCGTCTGATAATACTTAAATATCCTTCCAACCACTCGTAAGGGCTCTATGTGGGCATACGTTGAGAATGTGATCCATTGAT
The DNA here is from genome assembly GCA_032883995.1 of Coronaproctus castanopsis. NCBI lineage: Eukaryota > Metazoa > Arthropoda > Insecta > Hemiptera > Monophlebidae > Coronaproctus > Coronaproctus castanopsis. Next base: position 99,820,478 of record CM065053.1, read on the forward strand.
CTAATTGACAGTCGCAGGATGAATAATCTCTAAAACCCACTTTGCGAGCATATGACCACTGCGCCCATGGCCTGTTCTGACTCGGTTTAAGCGCACCCAGCATTTCCGTTCTAGTTGAAAACATGGTGGCTTGCAATATCGTACCGTATCGGTCTGGGTTCTTATGGATCCATTCTTCTTTCCAGGATACAACTGCGTCAAAATCATCTGCTATAAGTTTTGTGGCTAATCTGTGAGCAGGTTTTCTCGATGTTAATCTTTCTGGTTCTTTCAGATCTTAGTGTATTGGTAAATTAGTGTCATTTTTGTATTTTGACAATTCTTCGACCGTTGCAATTTTCCTTCTAATACGAGCTGGCATAATGTACGCTAGTACAGGTAACGATTTCACTGGAGTAGATTTGGTTGCGCCAGAGATCATACGAAGAGCTACATTTAGTTCTATATCAATCTTTCTTATGCGAGTGCTGTTCAGCCATACTGGTGCAGCATATTCGGCCGCTGAGTATATATTCGAGCGAGGGCTGAAGTGCTTAGAGTAGGCGCCGAAGCACCCCATGTTGTTCCTGCTAATTTATGAATTATATTCGTCCGTGTTCTGAATTTGACGGCAATTTTCTCAAGATGTTTACGGTAAGTTAGTTATCGATCTAAAGTTACTCTTATACCCACCGATTGTGATGTTCAGTTTCAATCTTGATAACTGATTATTAAGATGGAAGCATGATACATTTATTTTGTCTCTGTTTAATGTTAAACGCCATTTATTAAAATAATCTGTCAATGATAATAGATCGTCCTGTAAGATGTCTTCTGTTATTTCCGGCTTTGTGCTTTGTGTAGCTAGAGCTATATCGTCCGCATGTATAAATTTGTGAGCTTTCGTTTACGGTAAGTCAGCAATATATAAATTAAATAATAACGGAGCAATCACAACCCTTGTGGTAAACCATTGTTTAAAATTCGAGTTCTGCTGTGCTTTCCGTTTAAATACGCCCTTATTTTTCGATTACTAATCATGTTATTTAGTAGCGAGTTTATTTTCTTACAAGCAAGTGCTTCAAGTACTATAGCGAGTAAACCACATCGCCATACAGTATCATAAGCCGAGGAGAGGTCAATAAAAACGGTCGGTTTTTTAATCTTTCTTCAAAACTATGTTCGATATGTTAAGCGCACTTATTTCATCGGTGCAGCTTCTAAATTTACGGAAACCGGTCTGCTCAATTGGTATTTGTTTATTTATAGCGTCACCTATACGGTTGTACACTAATCTTTCTAGTAGTTTTATATTATATTAAGCAATGAAATGGGTCTATAATTTTCAACATAGTTTTTTTCCGACTTTTTAAATTCTTGTTAGATATCTTCATTAAGTTTATTCCATCCGGGAATATATGCCTTACGAAATCCTCTAGGAATATATTTCGTCGTGGTTTTTACAAGTGAATTAGCAAACCGTTCGTAATTTTCTGGAATTGGTTTAATCCAACGAATACTGTCCTCGATAGTTTTTGAAAAGTTAATCCAGTCTGCTCTCTTAAAATTCCAGCGAGGTACATGGATAGAATTTATTACATATAGTATTGTAAAACAATTCGTTCAGAGTTGCATAAACTTAATTGGACGGGTTCTGGACAATCTGTCATTTCTAATATATTTTTCTATTTCACTTTTTCAATATACGTATCCCATCGTGTATACGAATTGGGGGTCACAAAAAAAAAAATCTATCAATAATCCGATTTCTGCATTGTTCCATTAATACACTTCTATCATGTATAAGTTTCTAATGCAGCGTCATATTGTCGAATAATGTCTCTAGATGTCAGGGTGTTGTAATTTACGCAAGACCGAACATTTGCAGATGACGCCGTAACATTCGGTTAAAAATAGAATTATCTCATACAATCCGTTGAAATTTCCGATCTAATCAAATTTATTTTAGCTTCCTAAAAATATAAAACTAAACTGTCAGGTATACGTAAATAAACTAAAGTCTACACCTTGTCGCTTAGAAATAAAAATAACGAAATTAACATTGATACATATTTACAAGTATCTTTAAATTTATGCCGAGTAATCGATGGATAATTTTAGAACACAAAGCAACGTTTTAAAAACAGAACAAAAAAACGATATGTCCGAATGTTTATTATATAGTTTGTTCTACCGAGTTTATTCCAACTGGCGGTTTTCAAATAACAAGATGCCCCTGTTTACTTCAGTTATACCTAGGTTGGAAGAATTTCAGGCCCAGACTATGCGAATTCATATACCCATCCGATTTATGTTACCGTATTCATATAATTTTGCCAATAAAATAACATCTTTCTTTCCCGAGAACTACGTTCTCTGGCCTCCGCCACTGATTCGGGCTACATTTAATAATATTATCGCTAAAAATTTTCCTGCGCACATCCTTGTTTATACAGATGGATCGAAGTCGGCTCAGGGAACGGGTGCAGCAGTTTACATCCCATCTCTTAATACTAGCAGGACGTACAAATTATCTGATCTCTGTTCCGCATTTACAGCTGAGTGTGTGGCAGTATTTCTTTCCTTGTCGTCCTTAATTGATGCGAATCTTCCAGGCAATTATCTCGTTGTCACCGACTCACAAAGTATTTTAAAGGCTATTGAAAGCAAAGTGAAGGTGTTAGATTCATTGATTTCATCCATCATGTTGAAACTTAATCAGCTGGGAAACTTAAGTATATTTGTGAATCCCCGGCAATGAAATTGTAGATGCACTAGCTAAAGGGGGGGTCTTCTAATGGGGTAGTATTCTTTTCAGTTTCAACGCGTGATGTCATACATTTTATATAGTCGGAACATAAAAAACTCTGGGAACAGACGTATATGGAGTGTGTACAGCTGTCGCCTCTTACTGCGTACTATCAGCTCCAGCCGGCTCTCCCTAGGTTACCGTGGTTCTACTTTTTTAAAAACATTAAGCGGAGAGGAATTGTACTTATCAGCAGATTGCGGTTTGGGCATTGCTTGTTGCCCGACCGCCTGTTCCTTATGCAGCTTAGAGAAAAATCCGTATTGCCCTCTACATGCTGGTCGTGCAGTCTGCAACCCTGATCACGTGTTGTTCGTATGCCCTTCTTTAACAACATTACGCTCTGAACTTTATCTTAAATTACTGCACGCGTCTCGTAATGGTCCTCCTTATAACGTATTGTCCCTTCTGCATATTGAGAATCTACATCTGTTCCCGGACAATGAGCTAGTAATTTTTACGGTATCACATTGGGTAAACTGTAGAGGCATCCCCATTAAAAAAAGAAAAAAAAAGGCATATCCTCTATTTCCTTTACACAGCCGATATCTCAGGAAACAATCGAACAGTTATCAAAACGTTGTACTCCGTACGATCAACCGCGCATATAGATTTATACGCAATAATGACATACGCCAAGACTTAAAAATTCCAATGGTCATCGATGAAATGACCCGGTTTGCTTGTAAGCGCACCGATGTTGAAGTCATACAGCTCTTGGATAAGATTTAAGATGTGGTTAAACGTTGAGAACCGTATTAGTGAAGTAATGAATAAGTCAGAGTCACTTCATTGGGAGTGTAACTCTTCACGTATGTTTTCAACTCCATCATCGTTATTGCCAAACACTACATAATCGTCGCAATAATTTTAATGAAAAGAAAAAAATACGAAATATATCGTTGAAAAAATTTTCGGCAAGTCTCCAGAAAGAAGAAATGCTAAGATGAAAATGTAATAATTGGATAAGATGACAAAAATTAAAATAGTCGCAGTAACTGAAACTGTACCGGATAGATCATGTGGCGAGAAGAATTACTGAGAGGCAACGCAATAGATACCAGTAGAAGGGCATAGTAATCGCGTTCGGCCGTGAACTAGGTATCAGGATGACATACTTAAGTCAACTCAAGTGTGCAGTCGATACAACTAGAAGACCACTTACGTCCACCGTGATCGTAAATGTGATTTTAGTTTTTCTTACGATTTTTAATAGTTAACATTTAATCGCGACTCGCACATATTGTCGACTATCTGCGCATATTTCTTGGATGTAAAATTATTTGAAAATCCGAATCGGATCAGAGTCTACTCGAATTCGCTGTAATGGAGAAAGTTATTAAAAATTATCAGTCGATAATGTAAATTTGTTATTATTAGAATAAGCGAAAACGCGCTAAAAGACAAAGAACAAGCGTAGGAACTTTGACCTGTTTATTGACGGTTCAGCTGAAGTTAAAAATAAATAAAACGAAAAAATTGATCATCTTCGCAGACTGTAGACGATGTATCGTTGAATATTCTAGTAGGTTCTTAATGCATTTGTGCGTCTGATATCAAGCTGTCAACACGAAACAAGGATTTTCGCTTCCATTTATACAACAACGTCTACCGAAGACTGACATTTTCCAAACTGACTTCCACTCGCAGAATATCTTATTCTCACATTTTCCGAATGTGTATACCGTTCCTAATGCGTTACTATCTATCACTTTCATTTCCGTATTCGTATTCGCATTATTTTGTCCTTGTTATACTGCCCATCAATCTTTTCCTATACTTATACATTACTATTATATAGTTTTCTTCTCTATCCTTTAACCTCTATTATTATTATTATTATTATTATTATCATTATTATTATTATTCTTGGTTCTGGCGTTATTTTTGCTTTTGTGTCCTCTCATCTCTCTCGACCCCTTTAATTTTGATTCGGTATAGGATTTCACTTAAACATTTCTGCAAACGACACATGACTGTTACCCAACCTCCGTCGGTCTGTCATTTAGTTTATAGTTTATTTTTGGTTTGTTCTCAATTGTAACTAGTTTTATTCTTTTTCAACTGTATATTAGGACATTTTTCTTCGTCATTTACATTTAACAAAACAAAAAACTGAAGATGTTCCTGCTCGTTTTATCAATCAGCGTCTATTTACTTTTAAAAGCATTTTCACGTTCGTCTTATCATCAAAATGGATGTTATATTAAATAAAATTTCTAGTTTGTCACTTTATAAACATATTTAATTATATCGAATGAAAATTTATTTTTTATCGAGTAAATTTTTTAGTAAAAGGTTCTGAATACCCTAATCACGCTTCGTGAGCTAGTAGGTGCATTTGAGCGAACTGGTTAATACGCTGTCATCATACATTTTGAAAAATCTATTAAATATATATATATCTATATAAACAAATAGAAATGTATAACGTTTAAAATAATAAATGCTTCAGACTAAACTGACGGATCATATTTATTATATGTCGTCGATTTAGGTAGTTTTAAATAAAATCGGCTGATCTTAAGATTCCAACAAGTAGTTTGAGTACTAACATCTGGTGAAATGTTTAACGACGGTTATATCTATTATTCCATTTGCTGCGAAAGGATTAGCCCCCTCCCATCGATGATCTCAACTTTAAGTTGGTTAGTTTGCTTGTCGAATTATCTTCAAACGCTGATTGTATGTTCTGAAACTGTTTATGTTGACGTTTTGTAGAAAGGTGGATAACTTTATGTATTACACATTTGGGATTATTTGTAGAAATCAGATTACGATTGGCTGCTGCTAGTGATTGATGGAATTCTAAACTCCAACCTATTAATGATAAAACTAATCTTGTTTGGAATAAAAAATTTGAATGCAAGGATAAATACCAACTTTTTTTTTCATCGACATTCTTAGCGAGCTGAACGTAATGTGTAAAAAGTAAGTATACAGGCTGAAGCTAGGGTACTGAAAAAATTTCAATAGCAAAAACAAGACAGAATTCACAAAGCTTAGGCGGCTTACAACTAGTTGAGAAACTTATCTACTTGTGGGGTCAATTATCACAACAACAAAAAATGGTGGTTCAATAGATGAAATTAAAAGGCGAACAATGGCAGCGAAAGCTGTACTAACTCAATTAGGAAGGATTTGGAAAAGTCACGACATAACGACGACCATCAAAATGCGTCTAATAAAAACGTTAATGTTCTCCATGCGTGTAAGTGTTGGACACTAGAAGAGACTGAAGTTCGAAGGATCGATGCTTTTGAAATGTATTGCTGTCGGCGAATGCTGAGAGTGTCGAGCACAGCGAGCAGGGCAAATGTGAAAACTAGAAGAAGTTAGTCCGGATGCTTGATTGCGATACCTCGTTAAAAAACCTATATACAATTTTCAGGCTATATCATGCGACCGAACAAATTTCTTCTCTCATTATATGGTCTCCATACTACCAGTTCTTTAGTCCACCTTCCATCAGGTTGTCTTTCAATATGTCCGGCCCATGACCACTTGTTCATTGCTATCCTTTTACCGATATCTTCGAACATCGTTTGCCTTCTAATAGTTTCGGATTTTACTTTATCTTGAAGTCTAATACTTAACAATGCGCGTTCCATTCTTCTTTCTGTTTTCCTCGTGCTTTCCATTACTTCTTTTGTGAGTGGACACGTTTCTGTAGCGTATGTCATTACTGGTATTACACATTGATTAAATAATTTTACTCTATTTTCTTCACTAATTCTGTTTTTGAGCATGTGTTTTATTTTATGATAAGCGATTCATCCGTTTGTTATTTTTCTAGCTATGTCGGGGCTTGTTTGTTCTTTCATCATTGTGAAAACTTTGCCCAAATACACAAATTTGACTACTTCTTCTATATCGCCTATATGTAATTTTATTTTATCAGTCAATCGCCGAGTTTCTCTATTTTGATCATATTTCATGTATTTAGTTTTTTGAGTATTTATCTTTAATCCTACCGGTTTTACTGTCATCTCCAATTCCTGTAACATGTCTTGTAGTTTGTTCTTATCTTGTGTTATAATTACTATATTGTCTGCAAAACGTAAATGGCATAGATATTTTCTATTGATATTTATACCCATTCTTCCAATTTAATGATTTCAATGCACAATGCAACACTGCTGTAAACAGTTTCAGGGATATAGTGTCACCCTGTCTTACACCTTTTAGTACTGAAAATTATTTTTTCATATAAGCTGACGCTAGCTGTAGCAGAGTTGTATATATTAACTAAAAGATTAATATACGCCTTTGCCGATTTTTTTCAGTGCTTCCACTATAGAATGTATGTATACTGAGTCGAACGCTTTCTCAAAGTCTACAAATCCTAGCTACAAAGGCAGGTTGTATTCTTTACATTTCTGAATTAGTAGTGTAAGCATTTGAATACGGTGTAATGTGTTATATTTGCGTCTGAATCTCGCTTGTTCGACTGGTTGTTGTTCATCTAGTGTTTTCTCCGACCTATTCGTTATTATCCTTGTGAACAACTTGTATACGGCTGATAGTAGGCTAATAGGTCTTAATTTTTTAGATCTTTTTATCTCCTTTTTTATGTAATAAAACTATTATTGCATTGTTCCATAACGTTGGTATTTTTTGTTCCCGTATACAACAATTGAACATATACGTAAGCTGTTTTACCATGGATCTACCACCATATTTCAACATTTCGAATATTACTTCATCCTCTCCTGGTGCTTTACCGCATTTCATTTGCTTTATTGCAAATATTGTTTCTAATATTTCAGGTAAATCATTTGTACTGACCAAACACGGTGTAGTAGAGCAATAATCTGTACGAATATTTGTATTTTCTGTATACAACGATTTATAGAATCTATATACAGTTCGAATTATTTTGTCTCTCAGTTATTTCTTCCTAGGATTCATTATATACGGATATGACTTTTTGTTTGCCTATCGATAATTTACGCCTTAATATCTTTGGTCCTTTGTTGGCTTGCACAGACTCTTGTATTTTTTGGTCTTTGTATATTTTTAAATCATTCTTTATACATTTCCTTATTAATTTGTTTATTTCAACATGTTGTACCGATTGTCTTCCTGTTTTTTGTATTATTCTCTTTGCTCTAAGAGGTTTATAGTATTCTCCAATAATTTTCGTTTCCATTTCTTTTCTTTAGGAACACATTTACTAGCTGAAGTTTTCATTATGTATTTTAATTTCGATTCTATCCAATGTTTCATTTGTTTGCTCTGCTACCTATTCCTCAATTAATGTAGTTACCATATTTAAGTATGATGTTGAACATTGCTTTAGATTGTCAGCTGATGGTATATTTTTATACTTAGCAAATTGTTGGTATCTTTTCAGTTTTTTATTGAGCCTAATTTCACAGCGTATCATTTTATGATCGCTTTCAGTCTGAACTTTGTTTAAAACATCATAATTTTTTACTATAGCTATGTTGGACACCAGAATATAGTCATTTTCAGCCTTAGTATTTCTGTTTGGTCCAATCCAAGTCCATCTTCGTTCTGGCCTTTTCTTAAAGAATGTATTTACTGAATACAATTTATTTTTCTGCACAAACTCGGCTAAACTGTTTCCACGTTCATTTTGAACTCCATACTCTTGAGATCATATGTATTGGTTACTATAATGGATACCTAGTTGCGCGTTATAGTCACCTATTACTATTGTGTATGTTGTTTTTTCTTCATATAATATTCTTTCAATATTTTCGTACAATTCGTCAACTTCATCTTGGTTATATGAAGAAGTGAGCATGTAGATCTTTATGATTTTTAACGTTGTGGACTTATTTATATTAACTGTTAAGTAGGCTAATCATTCTGATATCCCTTTTTATTTGGCTATATTTCCTTTAATGTCTTTATGTACTAAAAATCCAACTCCATGCTGCTTTTGATCAGTACCTTTCCAATACATTACTTGACCACAATCTTTTAATATCAATATTTCTTCATCTACGCGTCTGACTTCGCTTAGTCCAATTATGTTCCATTTGATTTTCTCTATTTCATAAAGCAATTGTTGCAAACTGCTTTCCATTGCCAATAATCGTATGTTATATGTCGCTATCGATAATGTATTCTTATGTTTTAGAGTAGCATGTCCCAATCGATGCCTCTGGAACATCGACCTAGGGTCCCCTGTTATTTTAAGGCCCTTCAACACTGGGTACTGAGGGCGCTTCTTTTTGTTATGATTCATTTGGTATTAATGGGGTTAGGTCTTACCTTTCCATGAGGACCTAATTTGTCTTGGAAAGGGGTTGGTAGTAACTCTGCTAACTCGAGCTTGGTATGTCACTATTGGAAAATAATGCCGTATCATAAGGTGGTGAACCTACCTCTGTTCCCATTTATCTGGAAAGTACCTGTTTTTAGCTACTGATATTGCTACCCTCTAGACCCCTATCGCTCTTTTGTTTGCTGACCTAAAGTTCCAATGGGTTTGATTACCCATTCTTCCTTTAGGTTGCTCAGCGTAACAGGGGCACCTCATGAAGGTGAATGTAGGGTAGAAGAGGAGAGGCTAATTGAGTCTGCTAGTAGACTCTATATTGCGCATCACTTCATGGGTGGAGGACCCCAGGAATGGATGCATATATATATATATATATATATAACCACGTTTTGTTGCATTAGGTATGTCAACAAAATAATGGATGGATATATATATATATATATTTATTCTGTTCGCAAGTACCGCCCTACCAACACCTGCATATCAAACCATGTTTTGTTACATTAGGTGTGTCAAAGAAATAGTGGGCTGATACATATATACTTAATCCGTATTCTACACTAATATCTTTCAGTTTATTTAAAAGTTTTTCCATTTCATCCATATTCGCAGCTATGTTGTATCATCTGCAAATCTAAGGTTTGTTATTCTTTGTCTCCTACCAATATTCCACCATTCCATGCTTCTAGGACTAATCGCATTATATGTTCAGCGTATAGATTAAAGATCATAGGTGACAAAACACAGCCTTGTCTAACTCCTTTCTGAACATTAAAGACTCTAGATTTTTCAACTCCAATACGCACAATGTTGTTATTATTTTCGTAGAGTTTCTTTATAAGATGTACAATGTGCTTTGGTGCACCCATTTCAGTTAATACTGTCCAGAGTTTATTCCATTGGACATTATCAAAGGCCTTTTGATAGTCAATAAAGTATCCTTTCATAAAGCCTGACTGTTCTGCAGATATTTCCTTAGCCATACAAGTGTATATCCTATTGTTCAGTATTCCTAGAAATATCTTGCTCGCGTGTGGTAAAAGAGATATCGTTCGATAATTCTCACATCTTGATCTATTTCCTTTTTTATATAAAGGTATATATACTGATTGGCATGGCCAGTTTCCCGTCATCCATATAGTGTTACATATTGAATGAATTCTGGCAATCCCTTCTTTTCCAATTTGCTTATATACCTCTGCAGGTATCTCATCCGTTCCTATGGCTTTATTATTTTTCAGATACCCAATAGCCTCTTCTACCTCACTCATCAGGATTTCTGGTTCAGGTTCTTCAAGGGCTGTTCCCATTTCATGTTGTATCCTGTCATCAATATCATTGGACTGGGCGTCATTGTATAAAATTTGGCAGTATTTTCTCCAAATTTCTGCGACTTCTTTTAATTCTGTTCTTATATTGCCGTTTCTATCTTCTGCTGTCCAGTTCTTCATCTTAAAGTCTCTGGATAGTAACTTTACTTTCTTGTATAGATCATGCGATTCGTTGTTGTTCGTATGTCTCTTTATCTCTTCACAAATTTTTCTCATATAATCATTCTTATCTTTTCTACAGTTTTTTTTATTTCTTTATTCATTTGTTTCCACTGCATTTCATCAAATGATGCTCCGTGTTTCATCATTCTTCTCTTATAAATTAAATTCATTGTTTTATTTGAGAACCACGGCTTACTTTTTTCGCTTTTTCTTTTCTTTGTTGATTTATTCACTGCCGCTATAATATCCTGTTTCAGCTGATTCCATTGTTCATCAGCCGTGGTTGTTTTGTAATCTTTTTTTTGAATCGCTCATTATTTTTTGAAATATGTTGCGATTTCCAATTTGCATTCTATGATTTAACTGAGGTTTTATGGGTACTTTTAATCTCGTTATCATGTCCATTACCAGAAAGTTGTGGTCGGATCCGCATTCTGCTCCTGGACGTACAACTACATTTTTGCACGAGGATCTCCAACGATTTTGAACAAAGAAATAATCTATTTGATTCCTATACAGATCACCAGGAGATCTCCATGTGCTAAGCCTTCTCGCGTGATGTTGAAACATAGTATTTGCTATCATTAATCGATTCTCAATGGCAAAGTGCAACATTCTTTCTCCCCTTTCATTACGCATACCAAGACCATATTTTCCGACCACATCTTTTACGTGATGGTCGTCATTAGCTTTTCCGATCTTTGCATTCATATCTCCCATTACAATGAACATTTCTTGACTCGGAATTTCATTTATTTCTTCCTGCAGATCATTATAAAACTGTTCTATTTCTTCATCTGGAGCTGCACTAGTCGGTGCATAAATTTGAATAAGGGTTAGAGATACCGGCTTGAGTCCTATTCTAATTTTAATTTTTCTGTCATTCCTTGGTTTACATCCGGTTACCAAGTGATTTAATCTTTTATCAACAATTATTGCAACACCATTTACACTACCATTTTCATTTCTGGAACAATATATCACATTGTCGCTAGTTGCAAAGTGGCCCGATTGTCTATAGTGGGTTTCACAAATACCACATATCATTATGCCGTACCGTTTTAATTCCAGTTCTACAATTTTGAGCTTCCCTACTTCCAGTAATCCTCTAACATTCCAGGTACCAATAATCTTATTAAAATTAGTAAATCTTCCCAGTCACTTATTTTCCATGCGATAGCTGGGGTCTCTATCAGCACGGCCGGTTGTCCATTTCACATCCCAACCCTAGTTGTCAGAACGCCGATTGCTAGTCGGATCACATGGCAAATTACAATCAATATTTACGGACTTCATGTTAATTTTCTGGATTTGTAATTACTTGCCAATCTATTCCTTCATTTAATTTTAACCGTCTTGATCAAGATACTAACAACTGAACTTTTAGACAGAAAAAACTAAACTCACTCGAAAATAAACAACCATCCCTTTTTATACCTTTTTCTTGAGCCTTGTTAAACAAAAAATTACTCGATTTTCTTCATTATTTACTGGCTAAATTAATTTTTACTGGCTGTCTTAACTAAAATTATTTGGTCAAACTAATTTACTAGTTTTTTCCATTGACTTACTAAAATTAATTTTAATTATTGTATAACAATAGTTTGTTTACTACAAATCCGGTCCGGTTTTATTATAATAATTTTAATATATTTTATTTTAATTAAATAAATAATCATATATATATATATATATATATATAAATTTTGTTTTATTATATTGATTAAATTAAATATTAGCTTTCCACCTTCAATTTAATAAATTTAAATTTATTATGACGTGAACATACGACCATCGTCGTATAACCCCGCCGGTAACTAATAAGTAAACTGCAAATTTATTTGAAGTTTACTTGTTCTCTATATCTTCATTCGATACCTTTTTATATTACTCTGAATATGAAAAACCAATTTTATAACTTACAAAATTTTAAAATATATGCCTTAACCAAAATATATGTATAAATTTACCAACCTAATTTACATCTTAAATTATGATGTATATGAAAAAAAATTGATTCACATGGAATGTGAGAAATTTACATGATATACACATAAATTTGATAAAACAAGAATTTTGATAAATATAAATTAATGTAAAAATAAATCGGTCTTAAACGAAATAAGTGATATTTACAAGACATTTTAAGATTATATATATTTCGTAACGCATGGATTGGCTTGGCTGAATTTTCCAGCGATGATTTGGTCATCTCCTGGTTTTCTTTTCGTTCTTTTTACTGCGTGGAAATAGCTATCTTCAATCTGCGTTGTCGTTGATATTTCATGAACGGTAACATTTTACGAACGCTTTTTATTTCAAAGTTTAATGACGTATGTGCTTTCAAACATTTGATGTAGTAGCTGCTTTCGACAATATTAAAGCAGATGAGCGTATGTTATTGATAGTTGAACCACGTTTTGTTTCAAACGTGATCCACTTTTTTACTTTTTTAACATGTTCATTTACCATTTTCGAACATCGATAACGTTCACAGACGGTTCGTAACGATTTGGTTAGCGGTTCGAATTATTTCATTCAACAACGATTTATGCGATTACAGCAGATCAATATTTTCGTAAACGAAAGAATTTTTCACGGAGATGATCTTCTCATCAGGCAGTTCTTTTTTTTTTATAGCCGATCCCTTTTCAATCTGACTGGATTGCCCTTCCATGGGTCACGCTTTATTGATTCTATAACTGTTACGGAACGTTTTTCATTTACAAATATTTCAGCCTTTCCGCAAGCTTCATCCTATCTTAATTTTACGAATGCGATATCAGGATAGTATACTAGTTAACAGATAGATTAATTTCATTTAGTATTTATGTGTGTGTTTATACATTCTTTTATATGATTGACACGTATACACATTCTAACTCTCACTCACATATTCTATCCGTCATTTTCAAACATAACATACACACAAAAAATAAAATATATATAAAAGTAGATACAATCAACACTCACTTGATTCTGGTTTTTATCCTTCTTCTTTTGATCCTGAAAAGTATACATCTTCATTTTCCAATCTGATTGAATAACTTAGAAAGATCAATGATTCTGGTATGCTAGCTCTACTAAACAAATAATATCTATAAACTTTGCATTAATAATTAGTATATACATATTACATTTATTTATTATTATTTATTCAAATCTTTTTAAATTTCTTTGGTTTACCCATCCATTTTTTTTTTTTTTTAGTTTCCAAATTCTCCAGAATGTAAGCGCCGTTATTTCCACTCCATTTAATCTTATGTGGTGCCGTGTATAAAAGATCAAGTTTTCTACTTCTCTTTTTTCCTCGATTTGACAATTTCTGAGCACAGCTCTGTCACCAATATAAAATACTACGTGTCTACTCTTATCATTTTTTGATTTTCACTGCGCGATGTTCTTTTGTATCTTATCTGCTGCTATTTTTATGTCTTCATCATGATTATGTGAACGTTTATCAGGAAATCTGATAATATTTTCGAATATATCTATTCCTTCTACTTTACACATGAGATATATGGGTTTGAATCCAGTGACACTGTTTGGAAGATTATTTAGAATATTTTATATTTTTTGTAAATGTTTAAACCAAGTTGTATGCTTTTTATGAGAATATAATCGTAGTAATATGCCTACTTCCTTTTTTTGTTCATCTCTTTCAATCTCCATCTGTGTTACTTTATGTTTTAATTCATTTATGTTGGTATTCACCTTTGACAGCTCACCGTTTACCAGGGTGATTTGAGATTCCATTTCTCCCGATGATAGTTCTAGGGTTTCAATTTGTGATTCTGTCTGTTTATTGATTAGTTCTTTTTTTATCGTTTCAATTTTTGAGTCCACATATGTGATCATGTTTTTTATGTCCTCTTTGTGGTCCTTCTCTATTTTTATAATTTTCGTTTTTGTATTCTCAATTTCAAATTTCAATTCTGTCGTTTCTGTTTTAAGTTCTTTTTTTAAGTGTCTCATATCATTTCTTGTTTCCGACATGTCTTTTTTCACTTCCGTTTTAAGATTAAATATTTCTGTTTGGATGTCATGTTTAATTTCTACTTTAAAATCTTAACATTTCTGTTTTCAAGTTAGATATATCTGTAGACATTTTTGTTTCCATGTTAGATATATCTGTTTTCATATCAGACATAGCTGCTAGTATGTCGTCTAAAGTATCCATTTTTTAAGTGAATATTCTTATTATTAAATATTTTGTAAGAAGCTTGTAATTTATAATTTAAAAATTAAACAAGAGTTTAATTTTAATCTGTCGTCGTGATCGCTAATAATTTATACGAGAATGCAAGTTCTAATTTAAAAAGAGTTTAATTTTAATCTGTCGTCGTGGTCGCCAATTTATGCGCCAATGCTCGTATAAATTTATATTATTATTATTATTTAAAAAAAATAAAGTATTTATAAAGAAATATTTTATTTTATATTAAAAAACTATTGTATATTTATTAAATAAAAAAAAATAATAATTTAATTGAAAAACTAACCTGACCGGATTTGTAATTATTTGCCAACCATCCTTCTTCATTTAATTTTAACCGTCTTGATCAAGAAACTAACGACAAAACTAGAACTCACTTGAAAATAATTAAAAATAAAACAAAAATAATGATAATTGATCGAGCAAACGTAATAACATACGATAAAGGAACACTAACCGACTATGAAATTGTTGGAAGCTTTGTGTATCTGCGATCACTTATACAGAATAAAGGTGGTTCTCAAACCGAAATAAAACGGAGATCGAAATTGCCAAAAGTACCATGACGAAATTGAACAACATCTGGAAAGATAACGCTATTACGAAAAGTGTGAAAATACAGCTTGTCCAAACGCTTATATTTTCTATCATGTTATATGCGGCGGAGACATGGGACAATAAAAAAAAAACGGACAGAAGAAGAATTGACAGCTTCGAAACATGGTGCTGGCGAAGACTCCTTCGAATTCCTTGGACGGCAAGGTGTACAAACGAATCAAAAGAAATTGACATTCCGGTAAGGCTGTCAGCGATTGTCGTAAATAGAGTGCTAAAATTCTTCGGTCATTTAATACGTAACCAAAAAGGTATGGGAAGCACCATGATTATGGGAAAAGTTAAGGGAAAGCGATCACCCGGACGTACACCTATGAGATGGACGGATATTATACTGAACCATGATTATGGGAAAAGTTAAGGGAAAACGATCACCCGGACGTACACCTATGAGATGGACGGATATTATACTGAAAACGACATTGTTAATCACGATACCCTATTTAGGGTGACGACTACACATGATGACATGATATATATATATAAGTATTTGTATATGCGGTTCGCATGTCCGCGCTAACAACATCCGTGTTTCAAACCACGTTTGTTAGGCACGTGGACTTATACACATACGTAGGTTTATTCTTATATATATATGTGTGTGTGTGTGTGTGTGTGTGTGCGTGTGTGTTTATATATACATCCGCGTAAAAATTAAAAAAAAAAAATTGAATTTAGTTAAACCGTCATTAAGTTTCACTTCCTGCGCTGCGAGACACAGATGTTTTTTTTAGAATTACACAGATTTTTCGTCTTTTTAAAATTATTTTTATTATTATTATGTAAGAATTAGGTAGGGGTCGATAAAAGAGAAACTTGAAATAAAGATAGGTAAAAATATTATAAGTTCATTCCAAACGGATAGATAAAGATAAAACGTGTTTTTTTTTTTAAATATATACTTTAATATTATTTTAACTTTATTGGATTGTTCTTGCGAGTATGTTGGCAGTAGATAGAAAGATTTTTTGCGTATTCGTACACAATTAAAATAGGTTCAAGTACATTCACCATTCTGACCATAATTTACTTTAATTTGACCATTAACCGGCGCTCGCAAAATTTTGCGCATAGTAGTCGAATATTATTTGTTCGATGAAATTTAGTGAAATAAATTTTTTCGGATTATTTTCATTATTTATATTTGCTATTTGTTATTCGTGATCTGTTTTCAAATAAGCTTCAAAAGTTTTGCAGATATCTACGAGACATGCTTAGTATAATTATTATACACACGTGTTGAATAAATGCAGTGATAACAGAAAAAAACTCACTCGCAATTGGGAAGAAAAACGATGAAATAAAAAATATTAAAATTAACAATAATTTTATTAGGGTTGATGACAGATTAATTTCAAACCTCTTCGATAGTTATTATCGAGAAAGTGTCGGTTGTGCATGAAAATAGTGTAGCTTATTATTATTAACAAATAATGAAAACATTTATCGTGCAAGTGTTTGTTCATTTGAATTCGTCGATTTATTTAATGCAGGACGTTAAGGAATACAATAAATTTTCTCTTGGATTTGATCAGATTTCAATTAGTTTAATAAAACATTTACTCCTTTCTAACTCCGGTGACATATTCATTTAATGAATCAGTACACAATGGCATTCCTCGGAAATACTGCAATTAGGAATAATAACACCAGTTTATAAAACTGATGTAGGAAATTATAGACCAATTTGTATGTTATTAACCATTTTTAAAATGTTCGAAAAGTGCGTGAAAATTATTATATTTAAATACAAAAATTAAATTGAAATGCGTAGTAAAAATGAGTAAAATTTATAGCGATAGTGTAGCGCAAACATGGAAGTAGCTCGAGGTAGCGTGCTCGGCCCATTCTTGTTTTTAATTTACGTAAACGGTTTACGTAATTTACCTGTTTTAATGGCCAATTATTTAACTATGCAGATAATGCTAATATAGTTGATTTTCGTTACCCAGGTTTACTTCAGACCTTAGATGAAGAAGATGAAACGCGTATTTTGGTTGGATGCTGAACAATCATTCGGGGGTTGTTAACGGTAGTAAAACAAAGTATGTATAGTCTATTCAAATCAATATTCGGTCGACTGGAATTATTTATTTAGGAAATTAGAAAGTTGAATCATCTCTTCTACCATTTAAGGCAGTTTTTCTCTTCAATTTATATAAAACGTCTATCAACTCGTACTGATACCATATTAAATCCGTAAAAGTTCTTCAACAATATGCGATACGAAACGATCACTTTATGGCTGTACCAATTGGATATTAGAATGGAGTATGTGAATGGCAATATATGTTCCATCTTTTTTGTTTAATTTTTTTTTTTTTTAATAATTGATTTCGCATGAAAATATTTGTAAGAACCTAACATCATTAACTCTTTTTTTTTTTTTCCAAAAAATTACCTCATTCCACATTCGTCAAATTTATATAATAATCCTTATTCGTAATTTTTACTTATTTTTGTTCAATAATGCGCTAGTTTTATTGTACTTATGATGTTCATTTTATATATATATATATATATATATATATATATATATATATATATATATTCCGATATGTGTGTATCATTTATATGCTATTAGCGTTCGTGATTTACAAACAAATAGGAAAATATTGCGTTATGGGTAGATCGAGTTTGTAAATGTGTATGTATATATATATGTGTGATGTGTTTGTGACGTGACTAAACGAAAGATTGTAATTTTCGCGCATTCCGTAGGCGTTTTATTGTATTTATTTAAATTATTTCGAATCAAACAAAAACATGAATTTGAATTATTATTATTATACGTCTGCGTTGTATATTTATGATTTTGTACATGCTTTATTCTTGTAAAGTATTAATGTTTGTAGCTAAATAATTATCAATACGTGGCTAAAATTTATATGCGAATAAATTTGATTAGATTTTACTATTGTTTTTCGGTGAGATGATAATAATAACATTCATAATTTATACCGCGGAGCATTTCCAACAGTAGGTGATCACTTTTAATTAAGAGTGATGAATTATCGTTGACAGTCTTCATTTCGAAGTAGAAAATTGATTGAATGACATTTAGCTTAATAGTAGTACCGTACAAACTCGGTCTAAGCTCGTACTCATTTATATTACCGGTACTGGTTTTAAACGGCTCTTTTATTCTTATTATCTTACGGAGGATTGTCGACGTCCGTCGTGCGCATTAACCGGAAGGTATTAGTAATAATTAAATTAACTGTGCTCTAATCGATTGCAAACTTTAATGGTTGTTCTACTTACTTTGTCGTCGTCCGGGCTGCAAACAGTAATTCATATTTCATGTTTTGTCGCTAATTTGCTACATTACTACTTAACTTAACTTAACATCCCTATCGGCGTAGTGGTGGTAATATAACTGACTGTTTCTGACCCAGTTTTGTTCCGGCGGTAGTAATGTTACTCGTGTTTCTCGCTAACTTTGCGTTTTCCTTAATTGGATTAATTACACCCGTTGTTACCTTCGTAATTCTGGACGTCACTTATTTTTTTAAACATCCACCCCTTCTCCGCTTTTATTGTTAAATTATTCCGCGCTGTTTAATATTAACTCGGAAATAATATAAATAATTTTCGTTTTTTTTTTTCCCCTCAAATAGTTACATTATTAACGTCGCGTAATATTGACTATCTTATAGCTTCGAATGGATACGATTTCTCGGAATACTCGCTGTAAAGTTGCGTTTAATTATTTCTTAGAAATATATATATTAGCGGTAAGTGCTTCCTCGGTGATACGTAGTCAAAAATGAAAATATAATAAATATACTCTGGATTGATTAATTTCGCTGGCTACTGTATTTCGTCGGAACTAATGACGATACTACAGAAGCAACTAATCAACTATGTTTTATAAATCATCGCGGATGATATAGAATATTTTTTACTTTATCTTTGTAACTATTTATTATATTAAAAAATACACACGTATCCCTTTATTCCTTTAAATTCTGGTATCGTTATTTAATTCCTTATTCATTTTATAATTCCAATACTATATAGATATGAGTAAAGTGTACGTGAAAAAAACAACTATTTATATTCAGATTCGAAATTCGATCGTCCGTAATGTGTACAATATTAATTATTATTATTTTTTATCCTATATAGGTCCACTGTTCGATATAGGTTATCCTCAATCTCATCTATTCGTCCAGGTTCTGAGCTTTCTCAATTCAGTTCTTCCCCTATTACCTGAGTTATTGTCGTCATTCCAACGAGTTACCGGTCTGTCAATGTTTCTTCTCTTACGAACCACCAGTCCAACACTCTTTTTGATTATCCTTCCCTCTGGCTATGCGTCAGGCCCAGGTTCACTTCAGTTTGTCCATCTGCTCCAGCACGTTACATTCCGTATCCAAATAGTTCGTTTCCGATCGTACCGCCGTATATTTAATATTAATCTTTCCCGCGTTGTTTGTGTCATTATTATCCTTTTAATATTTGTTTTTGTGAAAGGTCATATTTGTAAACCGTACATGTAAAAACCGGCAAAGAGATACATCTTTGATCTACTACTACTGTATATTGTTTATTTCCATACGTACACTTTTTCGCGTGTTCATTACTTGGGTCTTACGCAAATTTATTTTCAGTTCTATTTTATTTGAATGTACGTTTAATTCAGCATCATTTGGAGCTCTAATGTTTATTAGCGCGACATCATCTGTAAATATTAGGACATTCTCCATCTCGAGAAAAAGAAAGTGTATTTGATCAAATTACAAGGTGTACACGGAATTATTGTACCGGTATGAGCCTCACCTCGACCACAGGAATAATGTTAACATAATAAACGGGTGGATTTAAAAACCCCGCAAAAAATAAAATATATATATATTACAAAAAAATAAAAACTAAATGATATGAAGACAAAAATTATAACAACACGTATAAGAGTTATAACGTAAAAAAATAAATAATAATTTAAAGAAAAAATACAAAACAATAAACTCGCTTTAAATCGTACGATAACGAAAATTATAATAACACGTACAAGAGGTATAAATAAATATTAAAATATCTTAATAACTACATAATTGCGAACTAACGAACATGTTATTATAAGAAATTATGTTTAATACGACGATGTGGTTGGTATAGCTGAACGTAAGTTGGCTGGAATCGTAGATGCCGATTGCTGTTTACTGCAATTTTGGAAAAATTTATTATAGTCATTAATATACTGAATATTTAACGTATAGCGTATATCTGATATTCCGCAGTTAGGATCTATCTTGAACGTTGAATGTTTCAAAATTCGAATTAGATACCAAACACTAAACCGGACAAGAATAGGTCATTGCGAGCCGGATAATATATAAAATTAACTCGTTATCGATACTTATGTGAAATAAAAAATCGGGTAAATTGAATTTTATTAACTTTCAACATTAATGTGCTTACGTCAATTTTTTGTTATTAATAATTAAATAACGAACTTGATCGGACCACTCTATAAGATCGCCGTTAATATTAATTTTATACTAAGGTCATCTGCGGGTGAAAAGTTTCGATTCAGTTTATTGATGACAATTTTCCATTTAGTGAAATATTTCGTACCTCGCTGTGATCCTTGCTGTAATCTCTTATCGATGAAGCAACTACAGACGATAGAGCTGCATCATCAGCAATTTCGGTGTTATTTAATTTGGAAATAAACGTAAAGCGAGAATAGAAACGGCCCTAAGACGCTGCCTTAAGGTATACCACAGCTAGACAAATCTTGCTGAAAGGACGCGTTTCGTTATGTTCAACATAAAATATCCTCTTAATTAGGTATTTTAACCAAATACGATGAAAAATTACAATGATTTTTATATATATAATACCATTGTGTCAATGCTTTAGCGATATCAAACATGACCAATCCATATTCTCCATCAATTCTTATAAAGCCCCGGTCCAATTTTCCGAATACGGTTTCCAATGAGGTCACGAATACCTCGTACTTTTTTTCATCATAGCGTTCGTTCATTTCCTAGCCTCGTAACGAATCATCTTCGTTTAAATCTTATTTTCGAATAAATTTGTACGGATTAGGCTTAATTAAAATTTTATTTAAGAAGAATGTAATTTTTTCTAAAGAATCGAATCGAGTACTTGTATTAGCAAAAATTGATTGAGACACGTTGTTACGAAGTGTTCGATTTTAACAACGGTACGATCACATATCTATACACACTAACACACACACGCGCGTAACAATAAATAAAAATAATCACTAATCGACATACTCGTACGAAATTTATTAGTTTGTAAAAATCGTAACGTTATTAATAATAATAATAATAATAATAAAAAACTGATCTTTTTCAAATTTAGGAACGATTCGTTATCTGAAATAATCTTCGAAACGTAAATTCCCTAATGCTTCAGCGAAATATACTTTAAAAGATTCCTCCAACCTTCTCTTCGACATTCCTTTAACTGGAGATAATTATCTTCTAAGTTTTACTTTCCTTCTAAAAAGCCAGACAGCATTCCGTCCGATAATTTATTATTTTCGCAAAATTTCGACTCTGTAGTTATTTTTAAATATAATCAGAAAATAACGCCATTAAGAAAAAAAAACCTAAAAATAAATCGAAAAAACGTTTAATTTTATACTTTATCCCGTATTTAACGCGCGTAAATTGTCATATATATATATATGTGTGTGTGTGTGTGTGTATATATATAAAAAGTTCCAGACGGTGGATATTGCAAAACCTAATATGAACGTGTGTGTATGTCACGAGATATTATGTAACGTAAAAGCGAATAATCTGAATTTGCCAATAAATTTTTAGCAGAATTCTAATAAATCCTTGTCAAGTTATTTTACGTTGAGTTTTATTACGCGTGTATAAATAGTAAGACGTTTATATATATATACATATTATACATAATATATATATATTCTTTGGTTTAACGGACACAAAGTGCTTTATTGTGCACGTAATGTGTAGTGGTGCGTAATATTGACATCTTTTTTTTTATTACATTTTTCGACCCATTCAGTCTCACATTATTAGCTGGTGCAGGATGGACTGATTTCCTGGCAAACTCGCTTTAAAGTTTAATGAAAAGATTGAGTACTAGTAGATGTTTATTATTGGATGGCAACACGACTTCAGGAAGGCTGCGAAGCGGTTGGTATTCGGTAACTTACTATTGCTAAATCTCTTAAAATTTTCCCTTTTATCGCACACATACATACACACCATATATATTTATATATATATATTAGTTTCTGCTTTATCTTCAAATACAAATCAGATAATAAAAATACGAACTAGAGTTTAGGAGAAAACAAACAGCCTACAGCTGAATGAAACATATATATATATATATAGATTTGTTTGGTCGAATTGTAATATGAAATCAACTACATAGTTAAATCCGGTGAAAAGAATAGGATTTTTTTTTTTAAGTCTTTTAGCCAGATTAATCGAGTTTTAAACATCTAGACACATCTATATTAGCATTGTTTATAAACCGTTATAAGCGCATACATCTTCTAGATCAAGGGTGGGCAATCTTTTTTTTATATCGCGGGCCAAATAATTTTTTTTTTTCGCGGGCCGTATTAATTGGCAACTTTTTATGACCTAGAATTTTTTAATCTGCAAATATAAAATAAATAAAAAAAAAAGCAATTACTACATTTATTTCTCTCATTATTTTCGGCAAATTGCAAATATTTTGAAAAAATAACTATTTATCATTTCTTTTTAAAATATACTCACGTATAAGTGAAGTATTTATTAATGTGGCGTCTGGTGCTGCAAACATTTTGTTAACATTTCAATATCTGATTCAATTTGTGTGCTGCTCAAACGCAAGTTCTTTTCCAAATGCATATCGGATATCTTAGTTCTGTATTTCGATTTCAAGTACTTCATCTTGAAGAACAGCTGTTCACATCGATATGTTGAGTCAAATAAGGAATAAATATATCTCGCATTATCAACTACATTTGAAAATTCCTCAGCCGGGAGATTTTTAAAAAAGTCGTGGACAGATGTAAAATTAAATTTTTCTCTTATATCTGCTCTCTTTAAAGTCCAATAATTCAATTTGAAATTTTTCTGGAACAACTTCGACTTCAATGATAAAAAACGGCGAATTAAACAACTGCAAATAAATATTTTTCTTGTCAAAATCTTGAAAACGTACTAGCAAAAATTTGTGGATTATATTTGTCGCGATAATTAGATAATATTGGAAAATGGTAAAGATTATTTTTTTCCCCATATGGGATTTCAGCAAATGGAGTTTACTTCTAAATGTTTTAATATGTCCGTATAATTGTGTCACATTTTGATTTTGCTTTTGTAAGGCTTCATTTAAAACATTCAGGTGACCTGTAATATCAATAAAGAATGTCAGATCTGACAACCGTTTCTCATTATTTAGTGCTTCAATGGGAGTCCCTTTCATGTTCGCGAATTGTTTAATTTCATGTTTCATATTATAAAATTTTTTAATACAGTTGCTCTCGAGATGTTGAATATCTGTATATTCATTTTTAAGATAAATTAACAATTCTCGAAATTCTCGGTGATTTATTGCTGACTTTTTAATATCGTGTTTACGCAGTTAGATACGATAGACATTACTTTATGTAGCTTTTACACGTAGATTTTCTTGATGGATGATACAATTTGATACAAATAATTTATAAAAACTCTGTTCTCCCATTTTTTTGTTTAAATAAAGAAGTGATTCCCTTTTTTTTCCTATCATTTCTGTCGCTTCGTCTGTTATTATCCTAGATAATTTATTTAGTATTGAAACAAACTTTTGCATTGAAATTTTTACCCGTTCAAAATCCGGTAGTAGTGCTTTTCATTGTATTTATTGACAACAGTTCTTCACGAACATTTCTATTTGAATCAACTCCTCAAATAAATATTGACAATTGAGACAAGTCAGTAATATCGGTGCTCTCATCTAAAGCTATTGAATAATATTCAAGTTGCGATATTCGGAATTTCAATGTATTATCCACATTCACCGACACATCTCGTTATAGTTCGCCGCGATAAAGAAATCGAATCGATAAATGTCTTCTTTTCTGGCGTGAGCAGACCCACAAATTCAGACATACATTCTTTAAGAAACTCTCCGTTTGAGTAAGGTTTTAATTTGTTTGCTATTTATAAAGCAACACTATAAACAGCTTTAGTATTATTTTCGTTTTCTTTGTTAAAACCCACAATGAGATTTTGTTGACACTTCAGAGATTTTTCTAAGTTCTCAAATTTCTTTGTTCTTTCGATACCCTTGTATTTGTCACAACTTCCATTTTTCATTTGGTAGTGTCTCTTTATATTAAATTCTTTTTTTTTTTTACAGCAATAGTTTCATTGCAAATTAAACATAATGGTAAAATATTGCAACTTCTATTTATCTTAAAAAATTGCCCACCGTTGCTCTAGATAACAATGGATTATAATTGTATAACACATTTAAGGGCAGAGATCTTAATGTTGGTAGTACTTTTTCTTGTATTTGTGTTACACATTGTTGACTTTGATAGTATTAATGTTACTTTGTGATGTGTAAAACAAAAATATATTGTGTGTGTATGGTAGGTAGGAGTGAGTAAGCTGTAATTTCAACCCTGCTAGAGCTGCCCCACCGATGAAACAAACGTAAATCGTTTATTTTTATACTTATAATGTTGTAATATATAAAATATGTTATAATCATTGTACCATTGACGTAATTAACTTAGATGTCGAACGTCGGTAAATAAATATAAATAAACGTTATTTTAATATAATAGAAAATATTTATTCATATTTTTTTTTTTGGAATTTAATTATTCGTAATCACAAAAAAAAATTATTTTCTAAATATTTCCTCCCATTTGCGTAATAATTCAGGTTATTTTTACTTGACTTTTCGTTATTTATGTTTTACTCCTCACACGTGTCTTGTCTCCTATGGGTCTGTTTATATATATATATATATATATATATACGCCTTAGGTTGTATTACATATAAACAAGGTTTTCTATAGAATACGAAAAATACGTTTAAATATAAGTATAACGTTGTACCAAAGAATTTTGAGCACTCGCTATTTCAAAAAGTAATTTAGCGGGCTTATTAATAACATCGTTTCGCTGCTAGTACGAAAAAAGGTTTATAGTAATTATATAATATTAAAATTAAATATATCGTAATAATAATGGCGTATTCAATCAATTCTAATAATACTAATTAGTAATTTTAATAACGCCTAATTATTATTGAAAAATAGATTCGGAAGTATCGTACTTTAGTTTTAATTTATTTTGGAAATTTTTCATTTTTTCGTTTTTAATCGTATTTTATTTATTTCCTTTTTACGTCCTAAATTGAACAAGCCGGTTCGAAGCTTCTTTTCATTTCGTCCTTTATTAAGTCTTTATTCTCTTCTATGCCTACACTAATGACAAACTTCTTAACATTGCGTTAAATTAAGGGGTTGAACGTTTTTCGTCGAGCGTAATATAAATATGTAGGTACCAACTCTATATTTTGTATACATGCATGTATGTATGTGTGTGTGTGTGTGTATATTTTAAGTGTATGGGTTGTGCAAAACCGAAACAAATGAGTGAAATAGCGACGGGTATCGTTTGTCTTTTAATATTCGTTCATGAATATTCGCCTCTGTCGACTACTCCCGAAAGACTTTATAGAAAAAGTTTGTTTTTAATTCGCGAAAAAGAAAAAGCCAAAAAAAAAAAGGCTGCTCAAAAGTTACAGGAACTTTTCGTGAAAGGCTGTTATAGCAAAAGGGACAAAAGTTTCAGATCCTATCCCGTCTTTCTTCATTTCATTTTTGTTCTTTAACGTCAGCCGGTGTGGATAAGCCGTTAAACAAAATTAACCGAAATAATTTTAATAATAACGCTGAATTATTTAGTATAATTCTCTTGTTTCAACTTTACTCGCCGTATAATAATAATAGTAATAACGATTTTTTTTTTTTTTTAATTATTATTTAAAAGCGGGAAACAACTTAATGTAAAGTTAATCATTTTGTTTTTGTACGTTACTCGTTTAAATTTTCACAGGCAGAAATGAAATCGATACATTTTAACGAACATCAAAAAAACACATCCGACAGTAAACTAACCTAAATTATACCAAAGTTACTAGGTACACACGGACTAAGTTAATAAATCCGATGTAAGCGGTGCTTCTTGGACAATCTATTACTCCGATTTTTTATTACGAATCCTAAGTTGATATTCAGTCCAGTCGACTGGATAACCTTTTATTGTGATAAATTCTAAATGGGACTTCGAACTGAAGAACTAAAATGGCGTCATAAATCAACAACGATTCGTTGAAGAACTTAACACTCAAGAAGAGCTCTTTAAACTTTGCCGCCCTCGTCGTTGTTTCTATTCTTATACTTATCTCGCGTTGTCCCCAATGAGTTGTAGGTATATATGTAGGTATTCGCGCGCATATGATATTATACGGAAGATTGAGGACCGCTGCTTTCTGCGTGATAATTAAGCGATGAATAACTTAATGTTTTATGCCAGGATCCAAGATACAGATTAGTCGAATGCACTTTTAAAGACTGCAACTTTTTTCTATCAATCGTCTATTTTCTAAACTTTCCTTGCATATTTTCGTCGTTGCGATAGAAATAATATGCATCTCCCCGTGTGTCAATCGAGTAGACCAGCGTATATATTTAGGCCAAGTTATTTATGAAAACGCTATACAAAAATAAAGAGACGAATACCGACGGATTACAGTTGGAAGACTCAGCAATGTCGTAAGGAACTCAGAATATTTATTGTGACACAGCGTGCACAAGAACGAGAAATAAAGCACACGGATCTGATAACAGATAAAAGTAATAGATGTTATAGTACGAGTAAGGAAGTTGAACTGAAACTGAGCAGGACATATAGCTAGAAGAACAGACAGAAGACTGAACAAACGGTTTATGTAGTAGAACCTGTTGAGAAGAACGAAGAAGTATTGGTTAGGCCCTGCGCTAGGTGGGAACATAAGTAAGATGGTATCGAGTGGCTGAACAAGGTTCACGACCGGATTGAACGGAGTAATTTGGGAGAAAGCATACATCCAACAGTGTATCGAAATAACTAGTTAGATTTAGCCTGACGTACGTACACTCGTTATTTTGTAATATCATTCTTATTTCCTCTTCGGCAGAATATTGTTCGTCATGGCCGGCGCTATAGTTGTTCCATATTTTGTATTTCATGGTGGATATCTATCATCATCGTTATAAAGGTAGCATCTCCTGTTCAGGAGGTTGCACATCGCGAACGCTATATACGTCGGCATCTGGCTGATTCAATTAATTTGACGAAATCGTTTATTCCTGTATTTGTAGTGGTTAATTCCATTCTTTTTCTTCCTCTAAGCGGCTTTCCTTGAATTTTACCCTGCGCTGCTAGGTTTTGTGAGCCATGTATTTAATTTTTCTGTTTTTTATCTCATCCATTAGTTGCAACTTGTTGATTTTACACCTATTCAGCACTTCTCGGTTAGTTACTTTGTCCGTCCACGGAATTTGCAGCATGCGTCTATATATCCACATTTCAATGGCGTTAATTTTTCTTTCGCATTCCATTTATTGTCCAGGTTTCCGTCGAATAAAGCAGCACCGACCAGACATAACAACGTAGTATCCGTTTCCTCGTTTCTAAGTCTATTTTACTATTTCTTAGTATTTTTTCAAGATTTCCAAACGCTTGTCTGGCCATTGTTATTCTGGAAATTATTTCTTTTTTATCACGCCCGTCATTTGTGATTAGAACTCCTAAATATTTATACTGTTCCACATTTTGTAATTGTCGTCCATCTATTTTCAGTTTTGTTTCTCTAGACTTATGTCTGCTGAATTTCATTACTTTCGTTTTGTTTATATTTATTTTCATATTTTCTTTTCTGTTCGTCCTTCTTGATTTATGATATCTAGCATTTTTTGCATTTGCTTCTCCGTTTCAGCTATCAGTACTTTATCATCTGCTTAAGAAATATTATTTATTTTAAGCCCATTTATTTTAAAACCCATTGCATTTATTTCTGGTGATTTAACAATTTCTTCTACATATGCATTAAATAATCTAGGAGATAAAGGACATCCTTGTCTAACACCCTTTTTTTTATATTGCAATGCTTTTCAGAATATTCACTTCCTATTTTTACATTTGCTTTTTGTTCCCAGTACAACTCTTTTATTATTTGGATATCTCTGCTATCGATATCGTATTTTTGCAATATTTTAATTAATTCTACATGGTCTACTCTATCTAAAGCTTTCTCGTAGTCTATAAAACATACTACTAGTTCTCTAATTATATTTAAAGCTCTCTGTATAATTGTTTTAAATAGTATAATGGCGTCTCTAGTGACTTTTTTTGCTATAAATCAAAATTGTGTTTCACTTAAAAATTTATCTATTTTATGTTCCAATCTGTATTTTATGATTGCTAATAATAGTTCGGCGAACTAAACCCGCCGAGGGAGAGACAGTCATAAGATTTATGCGGACTTTTATGGCCAGTTCCTCAAGCTGACCATCTGCATCCTCGTGTCTCTTACCCTGTCACTACTGGAATCACCTGCCTGAGGTTTTTCGTCAGTAGCCGCTCTTGGTCCGCGACTGCTTATTTGATTAATGTCTTATTCGCAGCTAACCTACATATCTGTATGCCGTTGTGGACGCGCCCCATACCAGTTAGGGAGGTATCTATATATTTACGATTTTTTTTTAAACTGCGTCCTCAATTCTTTTCATTGTGTAACGCTTCTAAAACAATTACAGTTTCCATTTTCAGGCTGAGAGCGCTCGTGAATGCGTACGTTTATACAATTAAGCAAATCAAGACTTTCTGTTGTCCAAATTTTTCCATGTGCCCTACTCTCTGTGTGCACATCAGTTTATGAATTTCATCCTTAGCGTTGTTTTTCTATAGTAGCAATTGTTGTTTTTATTTTAACTTGCTTCTTTTTTACTCCGGGCCAATTAACCAATTTGAATTTAGTCGGTATCCATCATCTCCGTTGAAATTTGGATGCTTAACGAACAACTTCGAAGCTAAATTTATCAATTTTGGACGACGTTTCAAAGTCATTAAATTTTATTTCGTGTTTCACAGGACGCTGATGAGAAGCCTCCGCGGACGTATCTTTTTTCTTATGTCTCCGATTTGCTTTTGTGTTCTTTTAATCTCTGATCGATGTTTCTACTAGTCCGTTCGATGTTGAGCCCGTAACATGCCCTTTGGGGAGTTGATTAGTGACACTTTGTATACATATTGTTTTATACACTTGCTAAATTCTAATTTGTTTGTTTGTTTTTTTTTTTCTCCGTAAAATTCTACCTATTCCGTATGCGGTGCCTTTTATGTAAGCTAGTGAAACGCATTCCTCCTTGTCAAGACCATTAATGCGTCTTTCATATTCTCCAATTCTTTTTCAATGTATTTTGTTTGACGAATACTGCATTAAAATTAGGAAAATGTACACCAAACTCAATCAACTTTATATATATATATATATATATATATATATATATATATATATATATATATATATATGTGTGTGTGTGTGTGTGTGTGTGTGTGTGTGTGTGTGTGTGTGTTTTTAAAAAATATGCGATAATTACGCCACTAATCGTATCCTTTGGTTATAATTATACCCGCTTGGAACAAAGTATAATAGATATTTTAGTTGAAAATCTACTAAAATCGGTGTTGGAGCAGAGTGGAAAGGTTGGCGTGGACGAAGAAAATTAATAACGAACATTCAAATTGATCTGTGTAAAAACAAAAAACTTATTAAGAAAATTCAAAGAAAGAGGATATGCAAATGGATAGGCAATACTTTCGGACACGATGAAAATTTAACGCAAATAATTGAAGATAAAATGAAAAAGAAGATTAAGTAGAAGACCAAGAATGAAATATGTCGAAGACGATGCGCAAGCAACATGATATAGTAACATGAAAAAAAAGATATACGGAATTCTGACATTTTAAATTATCTGTCATCGATCTGAACAAAATTGAGCAATTAATACCACGACGATGTAGATGAGTAATGCCGCATTCGTTAACTGATTTCGTAAAAATTCAAATAATAAAATTTACAAAAAAAAGCCAGGATTTTACACGAACAAATTCATTCATCTATTAAGTAAATTTATACGTCCTAGTCGAATTGGTTACTATCTACTCGGAATTGACTCGTCTCACCGGCACGAATTTTATTCACCATCGCCACTACTACGAAATACTAAGCGATTCTTTTATAATTTCGATCGTAAACCGCGAAAATTAAAATACGAAACAAAAGCCTCTCCGAAAAATACAAAAAAAAAAAAAAATCGCTTCTTCTTCCGGTTTATAATTTTATCCTTTTAGTTTTTTTTTTCAAAAATAAAGTCGTTTCATTTTTGTTATAATTATCTTATTATTATTATTACGAATTGCACGTAATTTAATATTATTATTATTAATGTAATTACTATAGCATTGTTCTTGTAGATGTATTTTCCAACTTGTATATCACAGTATGGCGTGCATAATATAATAGAATCAGTCACAAATTAAAAATGAAAAACAAAATAAAATATAATCTTTCTTAATATAGATATCTTGTTCAACTTCCATCAAAATATCTTTCTATCTCACCATTCCCTCGCATTTGACTCCTTTTAACTCTATAATTTATATATTATATATATATATAAAATGTGTGTACGTACGTGTCATGTAAAAAAAAAAGGATATGACCATTTTATAAAAATGCCTTTAGATCGGAGTATAGGTTAGTGACCGTGCGCAATTCTGTCTTTTTAATAACCGACCAGCTATAAAAACTGCAAAAAATTTATTTTACGATAGAACAAGTAACGATGATCGTGCTTGGCTTTTCTTCAGCTAAGATACTTCGTAACGATAAAAAACAAAACAAAAAAAAACAAAAACGAAATTTTAGTGGTTTCGTTTACTTATTTGACAATAGATAACGCTACTAGTTCAACATAAAAGCTGAAACATTAAAAACGTGTACGTACGAGAATATATATAGGTATAAAATATATATCGATGCGTAAAGAGAATATAAACTTTTATCGATACGCGACGAACGGGAATCTTAATTTCCCTATTTCTTATCTAGCGAAGAACTTATTTCGAAGTTGTTCTTTCTACACAACTTTAAAACTACTAATTATTCGGATAAATCACATTAATTAAGTTCTTTCGTCTATTTTATATATATGCATATACGTAAGCACATATACACACATGTATACATATATGCGCATGTATATATGTATGCATATATATATATATATATATAAGCGAGTGTAAGATGAATAGGAATATGCAAGTTTTTCTATATGTTCGGATCGCCTGGTAGATATGTGCCTTTATCTTATCCGTATAGACGTTATATATATATTCCTGTTATTTCACATCGTTGAACTAGCATAAACGATTGTTATTTATAATGGAAACTAATTTAAAATAAACATAAAGCAAACAATGGAGATTATAAACATTTTTGCATGAAAACAAATTCTTTGCAACGTATTAACTTTACGCTACGATAGTTAATATAAGATATACATAACTGGGTAATTACATTTATGTTTTATATAAATATTATTATTATTATTATAACTCACCCGGTCATTAGTGTCACTATGCAGCTATTCTCGAGTATGCTGTTAAAACAATTTTCATTCAGTTACGTTTTTGGCCATCATTTTTCACGTTACGTCCTTCCGCGGATTTACTTTAATTGTTCAACTGATCGTATCTCACTATCGTAATTTTGACTTAGTACTCTGTAAAACACGTTTCAGAATGCGTTCGTCGTACATTCTTAATACGAGAACAATCCAATCTGCAATTGATTACTGAGGCCAAGTATTTGAATTTCTCTATTTTTTCAATAGTTCTTCCATTTATAATGCTTCGCCCGCAATTTGCAATTTTGTTTTGGATAGAGTAATATTAATTCCAAATTCCTGCCCTATCTTGCTTAGTTTATTTATCATCCGCTGTAAGTCCATCAAATTTCCATTCAGGATGACCGAATCATCCGCATATCTTTCCGCAGATTTTTAGTGGACAGGTCCTCAAGCTGTTCATCTGCACTTTCGTGTCTCCTTGCCCTGTCACTACTGGAATCGTCTACTAGAGACATTTAGTCAGTAGCCGCTGTTGATCCGCGACTGTTTATTCGACTAATGTCTTATTCACAGCTAACCTACATATCTCTAGGCCATTCCACTATCCGCCAAAAAGTACCTCCCAGGGCCGTCTCATTGTATTTATTATTCTATAGATGATCTTTTCATCTAAATTACCACGCTTCCCGAGTATTTCTTTTACTCTATTTAATTTCGTTCCATCCATGTTTCGAAATGTCAGAATTCTCTGGATAGTGCCCTTTTCTTCATGTTATAATATCCCGTTGTTTCTAACGTCGTGTTGCAATGATATATATTTCATTATCTGATCTTCTTTTCTCTTTTTTATGATGTCTTCAATTATACACGGTTAACGTCCATCGTGGCCGAAAATATCACCTATCCACTTGTATTTAATTTTTATGGATTAATCTAAATACTTCTTTATTACTCTGTCCACGCTATTCTTTCTATTCTAACGCTTCCAACTGGCTTTGTGTTTTTTTACATATCGTCCAAGCTCCCAATAAAACGATCCGTACGAATGTTTCGATCTGTTCCTTTTTGATATCGATATTCGTTAGTAATTCTCTCTTAATCGATTAATGCGAAGTAAATTCTAAATAATCGAACGAAGGTAAAAGATCGAATTTCTATTTACAGAATAGATCGGATTCGAACTTTCATGTACGAGTGTATTTGAATGTCCGCGAGGATTGTTGAGTTGTTTCAATAAAAATCAACGTCCTAATGTTGAAATAGAAAATCCTCTATTTCTTCTTCGTCGTTGTCTGTTTTCAGACGTCGTGACCATCATAACCATTTTTTAACTATTTTTCGCCATTCATTATTTGCATGTTAAAAATAAATGAAGCGATTGTCAACCGAGAAAAACATGTAAAATACTCGGGTATTCATTTAGCGTATTATTTTAAAAAAGAAACCAGTTAGAAATAAAATTGCAGAAACTAAATTAGCTTCTTAACAGGCACTCCAATTTATCGTTAGATAACAAACTTTTAGCGTATAAAGTAATTATAAAACCTGTTAACATAGATGATTTTACAGTTTCTTGCTATATTAGGACAAGAACGTTTATTAGAATGAAAGCATTAAATCAGCTTGAAAAAGACGATTTGGAAAAATGATGACGAACTTAAGAAAAGGAAGAAATTTAAGAAAATAGTAAAATAAACAGCTAATTTTGTCAGGTATGATATTTTCGGTATTTTTAATATAATTAAATTATGGATAAATTTAATGAATGATAAATTTGATATTTTATTTATGGTGAAAAGGAATATCACTAGATATAATTTAGTGTTAAATAATGTTTTTTTCATTTTATATATATATTAAACGAAAAAGCGTTCGAGTTATAGTTTTAAAAAACCATATATAGATTTATATATATATATATATATATATATCATCGTCATCAGTAGATAAGTGTTCGCCAATTACACCGATCTGCCGACAATCGTACACATTCCACAATTGAAAGTTCTGCCTTTTGTCGAACAACATCTGTCCATCGTTTCGGTACGCGGCCCGGTGGTCGTTTACTATTAACAATCCCCATGATCATCAGCTTCTGTAATCCTTCTGGTCTCCGCATGACATGTCCAAGGAATTTCATCACTCTTTTGGAAACAATGGTTGCCAGTCTTTGCGTAGTACCATCCGTTTTGTTGTTCACGGTATCTTGAGAAGCCGCCTCCAACACCACAATTCGAAGGAGTTAATTCTCTTTTTATCAGACTTTTTCAATGTCCACGTTTCTGCTGCGTATAGTAGAATTGAAAACACAAGCGTTTCGACTAATTTAATTTTTACATGTTTTGTAATCGAATTATCTTTCCAAATGCGGTTTAGTTTTGTCATAGAATTATATATATATATATATATATATATATATATATATATATATATATATATATATATACACATTTCAATGTAAGAAAAGAGATAAAGAAACTGTGATAACAGTAATTCAGCGTAAGAGAGGGTGACACACAACGCGTTATTAGCAGCAGCATCGGAAATAGCATGCGCGTGATCCCTACCTTGTATTCTATTTACCTTGGTTAAAAAAAAAAAAAATTAATTAATAAACACCCACACCGTCTCCTCCTGGTATATTTGCGATTTCGAGTTTTAACGGATTTTTCGAATGGCGGTATATTAGAACAAAAATATCTCGGTTGAACGTTGGAGATATTTTTGTACGACTAAATGTGCCCTCGTACAAAGTACAATAATAATACAAATATAATAAACAAATCGCAGTTGTAGCGCTTGTTTCGAGAAGTTAGAGAGATGCGTGGTTGCGGATACCGAACATAAATATAACGGTATGTAATCCTCTCGAGAGCTGTTCGCTGCGATGTAAAGATAAGTCAGCTGCCGTTACGTTGGAAGAATATTAGAAGAATAATCCGAAAGAAGGTGCTTGAGAAATTAAATTTAAATAGCGTAAAAGATATTACTTTGAAATTCGTTTCACTTTTTGAAGATGGAATTTTTTACAGCTCAAACTACTACTGATGAAGATATTCCCCGACCACCCGAGAAATAATATTTCAAATTCGAAGTAAGAATAATTCGCCGCGTTTTTTTTTTCGGATGAAACTTTCGCATAGAAGAAATCTCATTAAAATAGTCTCGGAAAGTAAAAATTTTCTTCTCTTTTTACAGAATCCTAAATGTCCGGATAAAGAGTTGTGAATGTTTTTTTATTTTTATTAAAACAACAGAAAGTACGTTCGAACGTGTGTATATTAATTTTGGAACTGATTTTTGTAAATTAATAAAACGGAGATAATTCGAAACTAAAATTCTTTTTGTTAATAATGCACGAGTTCGTGCGATGGGAAATCGTTTATTTAATGGTTTACGAGTATGAATAGAATTTTAATTAATTCGCAAACTAAAGAAATAGATAAGAGTACAGATTTATCGATGATTATAATATTATTTTCGGTTACCGCATAAAATGATACACTAAATTAATTTATCGCGAATAATTTTTTTTTTAAGCAGTCTTTGGGGATTTATTACGATACAATCTTAGCCTATATTTAGACTGAAAAATAATTATCTCTATTTGCAACGCGGTTATTTATAATTTCACTACTATATAGACGAATATCTTTAACTACTAGTATAATACAAACTAGTCATCGTACCGGTAACCTACCCATTTATAAAGTATTATGTAAAGGGGGTGGTACACTGATTAAGCCTAAATTAGTGTACTGCACGTATGTAAATGAAACGAATTTTTGAATTATTAAATTAAGTAATAATAATGAGACAAATAAAATAAAAAACTTTATATATTATCGTTGACTAACCTATTTTCAACTACTAGTACGGAATTGTTCAATTATTTGTTTAAATTTTCGATATGTACGTTTTTTATCTTTGATTAATATTTTAATTCTTCCTGTTATTAAGAACAGTTTTCCATTTTTATCACGTCTTTTTCGGTATATATATATATATATACATTTTTTTCGATATATATATATATACTTCTTTATACGCCGTCTCCATTACGCAAATTGAGGATCAACTTAGCTACAGTTTCCTTGACATAGCAGTACGGAGTAATTGAATGGTTGAACACCCAAACCAGCGTCGTAAGTTCCCCATTCATGAGTTTTGAAGAGGGCCCATTGATCTCTTGCCAGCAATTTGCCTTCCATAATATTTTGCAATAAGAAGTGATACTAAGTTCCTCACAGAATGTATCCTAAATATCGCAGCTTACATTTCTTCATAATATTTAATAACTCTGAACGTTTTTTTTTCTTACTTCACTGTATATATACATAGACATTATATATATATGTGTGTGTGTGTGAATGTATAAATATTTCGATATACTTTTTTGAATTTTTGTTCGATGGGTCTATTTTCGTTTGTTTCTATACGTATCGAATGATCTTTATTTTGATTATTATTATGTTCTCATCTTATCTTATTAAACGAACAATTTTAGTATATATTTATAAGAGAGAGAGAGAGAGAGACCCATCTCAGAAACAGCTCTAACCATTTGGATGAAACTTTGTACATGTGTACGTCATTTATTAAGCAATTGAAAATAGCTTATATGAAAATTACGAATTTGAAAATTTTGTACCCCGAGTACACCCCTATAAAATTTTAAAGATTTTGATTTTTTTTTACGTATACTTATTTAAATACGCGTTCAAAATTTCAGCTCGATCGCGTTATATTGGAATAGAAATTTGTTTTTTAAGGCGTATATGTTGTTAACTATGATGAAAATTATGTGAGCGTTTCGAATATTCCGGAAATTATTTTTTAATCTACGATCTATTTATTATAAGTGAAAAATCCGGTCGAAAAATTCTGAAATTAATTTAAAACAAAAAATTTAAAGCTCTTCCGATATTTGTCAAAATTTTGTTTCACGTAGTCTGCAAAAAAAAAAAAAATTGCCGCAGTACTTAATTCGTACAATCTAGAAATGCTCGTTCTTCGATTCTCGTTTTCTCTCTGCAAATAAATTAATCGCAGTGAAATGTTCTCATAATTGATATATCGCGTTTATATAATTAGCCATTTATATATATATATGTATCGTTAAGAATAGTCGTCTCAGTTTCGGAATATACGCGCTACCTAGTTATCCGTTCGGTATTTATTTTTGTTTATAACCGGGTTTTTTCCTAAAAATATGTTCGCATACGAATTAGAAAGCGATCGCATCCTTAATATTTCCGAAAGAATTTGAAAAATCACATCGAAAAATTCCAAAATTCATTTCTAACAAAATATTAAATTCCCATATAGATAATTACGAAAATGAAATTGTTGCGCGATGAAAATAGTTGTCATAGTTATTTTTCATAGTATTCGATACTTAAATATATTTTCGGGGAAAAACACAATTTTACTGTGTCAAAGAGTGAAGCACTTATTAACGAGTAATACGTCGGTATGTGTGTGCGCGCTCTGTGTTAAAAACCGGTATTAAAATCCAAAATTATTGAATTTTTCGATTTTCATCGTTATACGTAATTGATCAATACTCGACACCGTCCTAAATTGGTACATCGTTAAAAAGTTATGACGACGGCATACATTATTCGTTTCAAGTGAAAATAGATACTGTATTACGGTACGCTGAAAACAGATATATATAAAAAAAAAAGGATATAGTCTGCGATTCTTGAAAAACTCATCAAGCGTGTATACCGAAGAAATTCTTTAATAAAAGTCAAAAAGGAATTGCATAATAAGCACGCACGTGGCTGCTCAAAGCTTCTTTTTTTTTTAGACTCTTCAGTTCGTAAGTTAGGGTTGCCCGTAGGCCGATATTTCAAGGTCGCTTACTTATTCCCCTTTTCGAATATGACGTTAGGGGAGAGATCAGTGCACAAACGAATGCGGCCTTTTGCGCATTTTCTGCAAACTTCTAGAAGTGAAACCGACTATATCAATATTAATATATATATATATATATATGTAGGAAAAATATGTTGTGGCTAACCTTTCTCATTACTAATGGGTGTAATATTACGCTGAATCAACGCGAAGAATAATTTGAACTTGGAATATGCTGATGCAAATAACAGCTTCAAAGGATATTTTACGCTCCTATTAAAATTACGTCCGGATCATATTTCGATTGATAATAACGGAATAATTAATCGCTATTTTCAATTCGTCCGACGATACGGCTACTCGCAATACGTGAAATAAATTTAAAATTTAAAATTTAAATTCGATTACAAAACCTTATATTTATGGACGATTTTTGTAATTAGAAAAATGAAATGCTTATATTTCGAAGTTGTTTATAGAATTTCTTAAATTATATATATATTTATAAATTAGTTGGGGGGAAAGAACAAAGGCCTGATTTTTTTCGAGCGAATTATGAAAATATGTTTTACTATTGTACACAATCCAAATTCAGTAATAATCTGTATTATATTTATTTTCCACGTGCAAATGGCAAAATAAGATAATTGTAATATAAATACTTTTTCGCGGCATTTCCAGTTGTGCGACACAAATAGTTTTACGGGAGACAACCTGTGCCAGTTTAATTTTTCATTTAGAGGACATACTCGGGAATTTATTTTTAAGTTCCTTAAACTTCGTTAATATTTAATAAAGTTAATAAAATCCTACTTAAGCAAATATGTTACTCATCTTGTATATAAGTCTTCCGTCAAAACTTATAGTTCACGTATGCTACAGGACGGTATATTAGGCCCTTAACTATTTTTAATTTTGTTAAATGATTAACCTAAATTACTGTATGTTTTAAGTGCATTATAATTTAGTATTATATTGAGAATCTAACGAGCCAAAAACCGATTACATAAAGATGCCCAACTCTCTTTTTAAGTTTTATAGTCGGTGAGCTTAAAAAGAAATACTGACAAAACTGAAGCTATATACTTCACAAGGCGACGTCAATTACCTTCAGCAGAAATCATCATTAATGGCAAGTGTGTGTTCACTGGCTAAACTAAGTTCGATATTTAGGTGTTATCGTGGATTATTCCTTTAATAATAATACTAAATTACATAATCGATAACATACTTGAAGCAGTATACTTTCAACTTTAATCGACGATTGTATTTATCTGTCGTTAACACGAAATTACTATATACACATATTGTTCAGCCCACATAAACCTACGCATCAGTTCCAAACAGTACACTTAAAAAACTACAACTAATGTAAAATCGCTGTTCCCGAATTATACTAAATATCGTCATAGGTATACTAAAATCACCGATATGCACTCCGAATTAAACATTTTATAACTGTCTTCTCATAATAGCGAATTATCTAAAAAGTTTTAGGATAGGTGTAAAATACATCAAGATAGATGAATTAATTCCATATTTAATTACGATATGCTAAGTCTCACCACGCGTAGGTATATCGAATAGATTACTCATTTATTTTATTTTATTTATTTCGATTTTTAAAGGTGTAATTACCGAGGCTATCACGGCACTGATGACTTAACAATTACATATAGTAAATGAGGTTAGAAGATGAAAGGAATTGTGTAATTGGAGGAATAGTTGCAGGACTGTTGGAAAGAAAACCAGATATGGCACGCAGACGGATATGGAATCGATAAGGATGGAATGATGGCAAATACAAGAGTGGTTTGGGACTAGACAAGTGGTGGGTGCTTTGGAGTAAATGGTTATGAGAGAGTGATATGTGGCCCAGGTGGAGCCTGCTGAGTGCTATTTAGTAATTGGCAGGTTTTTTTTTCAGAAGCCAACATTGGGTTTGATAGTAAGAAGAAAGTTATATATTGCTCGGTCATATATTGCTCGGTCATATATTGCAGGAGAATTTTATCGGTATCTATCATTTCTTTTCAGGCAGGAGGAATTTGAAAATTTGAGTTGGTGGTTGTATAAGTGCTGTAGTTAATATTGAGATCATTTAGAGTGGCTCTAAGACGATGGAGATGATCAAATGGGAATTTAAGAGTAGAGTCGTATAAAGGGGTGGAAGGAGAGGAAACTTCCCTTAGTAAATAATACATGCTCACAGACGGTGATGTACTGTAAGCGCCAAGAATTAGATGGAAAGCACAGTGGTGGATGTATAGTTTTTTAGGGGCGCGGTCATAGAGTAAACATCGCATCAATAGTAATAAGAGTGATGAATTTGAAGAAATTTATTAGTATTTTTATATTTAAGTTGTAAATTAGGTAAGAGAGATATTAAAGAACGTTTAACAATTTCAAACATATAGCCTTGAGCTGTGTTATATGATGTCGCCAGGTCAACTGCGAAGTCGAAAAGAAATGTTCAAGTTGAGTGAATGAATTTTGAATGAGTTGGTGGCAGTTAGGGGGTTATTGGATGAAAAGTAGATGGTTATGTCATCAAAAAACGATCGTATTGAGAATGGAGGTTAAATAAATTAACAAATATCATGGAATAAGAACAGAATTTAGGAAAGAACTTTGTGATTGATCATTTGGAGTAGGTAGTGGAAGAGAAAGAGTATTATGAACTTTAAGTTGAGTTACCCTGTTCTGCAAGAAATTTGTGATGTATTTGAACATATATTACCTTTTATTTCCACCCGGTTTAGTTTTGTTAGAAGGTTGTTACACCTCACCCTTTCATGTGCTTTATCAATGTAAACACAGAGAATATGTTGTTTGTTGCTTTGCAGCAAAGGTAGATAAAATTTCTATCTGTAAGAATAGGAAATTATCAAGGAACGATTGTCAATT
Organism: Coronaproctus castanopsis; assembly: GCA_032883995.1. Classification (NCBI taxonomy): domain Eukaryota; kingdom Metazoa; phylum Arthropoda; class Insecta; order Hemiptera; family Monophlebidae; genus Coronaproctus; species Coronaproctus castanopsis. The sequence continues at coordinate 99,861,317 of CM065053.1, forward strand.
ATTTATTTTGTCTAGTTAATATGGTATGTATGCATGGATGCGCGTATGTGCGTACAGGTGTATATGTGTATGTGTAATATATATCATCTATTTTTGTTTTTGTTTTCTAACATTGAAGCCTCACATTTGTTTCTTTAATTTTCCACATTTAGTACTATTTAAGTTAACTGTTAAAATGTACTTAACTTTAAGAACCTTGATAAAATACAGCTTCTTTCTATTATATTCTATTCGTTCCATTAATTCCTTGTTCTTCTAGAAGAGGACTTGGTGACATTATAATTCCGGAATTTCATTTATCCCGCGTTTCCAATAGTTTCGATATCTAACCTGGCGCGTCAAATGTAATTACCAGTTAATAGCGCCCCTAGTTGCATTTCTAGCCAATGTTGGTCGTTGCTTTATTTCTTTTTTACATACTTCCAATATTAATTACTAAGGAACCTAACTAGTTAAACCGACCTATTTATTAATAATCATTAATTTTGTCTTATCGATATTAATGCTGTAGTTAATACTTTATAAACGTTAATTCCATTTTGAATTTAACTAAAACCAGAGTTGCATCCGCTTATGCGAGATTAAAACAAAAACCTATTGTTATTCATTTCGAATAGTTGTATTCCTCACTATATATATATGCTACATAGGTGATAATACGCATCTCTGTCTGAAAGCTTTCATTACCTCGAATCCGTTTGAATCTGATTTTTTATTGATGTTATATTGTTTTCATATAACATTTTTTTCTTAGTCCGATTAATCGATGTGATACGTCCATTTTTTTTCAAGATCTTCCGCACTTTAGTCCGTATATGTACATATATACATATATATATATATATATATATATATATACATAATTTATTTTTTAAAAATAGATTAGGGTGATATGTACTTCTTCAGAATATGCATCAAGAAATTTATATTTTCTATACGGTAACACGCACAACGTTTTAATAGTATGAAAAACCGAAAGTTGAAGAATAAAGCCCGGTCGCAAGATGTTGTAATACACTTGACACGGTCGATTATCACAGGACATCGCATCTTGCTTGTGGAATTTGAAGCAGCTCATGCTAAACATGGAGTCTGTTTTTTTAGCCTACGAGCAAATACGTGCGAAAAATGAAAACACGCTCTATTGCGTCGATTTTCCTAGTTGAAGGAGAAGAAGCGTGTTGCAATTTATAAAATCTAAAAGTTTTCTTATTATCCCACAAACTCTGAAACAGACACACCCATACATGTATTTTACATGTGTATAATATATATATATATATATATATATATATATATATATATAGTATATTTTCAAAATTTTAAGTCTCTCAAGTGATATATTTTGAATGTGATATGTGCGAATGACTCACTTATTTTTTTCAGTTATTATTTTTTAAGATACAAATGAAAAGTTTCTTCGAACTCAATGGAAATAAAGAATAAATAAATTCCTCATATGAATTGAACCCATAATATATATATATATATATATATATATATATATATATATATATATATATATATATAAAACGAGGAAATAATAATAAAGAAAGTAAATTAAAAGTATAGAAAAAATATATCGGAGATTTGAACATAAAACATAACAACGGCAAAAAAAAACAGAAAGGCATTAGGACCGGGTCAATTACAAATGAAAATTTTAAAAATACTCGCGGAAAAAGCTAAACCTTTTTTCCTTAAACTTTTTAATAATATATCGACACGGGAAAATATTCCGGGTGTCTGGCTGAAATTAACGTTCGTAAACCTAAAAAAAGAACTACTCGAAAATTTTAGGATTATCGAAGTATTAATTTCGATGAGTCGCTTATTAAAAATTTTCCTCGAAATTCTACACATCTAATTATACACGAAGCATAATTAGTCAGTTTGGATTTAGGAGAAATCTGGAAGTACTAAAAATGCTTCGTTTAATATCAGGACACGCTAGTCGATCGTTGTGGAAATGTTGCAGATTCGGTGTATTTATGTGTTGTCGATTTTCCAAAAGGTACCGGTAATATGAAGCGTAATAAATAATTTTGTGTTTTAAGCGGAACATTGACGGAGGAAGATTTATGATTTATAAGTAATAAGCGCTAACAGGTAAAAGCATTGTGATTACAATTTGACAAGTAATAGAAATATTAAAAAGTATCGGTATTAGCCAGACAGATATAATAATTTTACAAAATCTATGATGTAAAAAGGTATACTTCATAAAATCGGTATAAAAATCAATATGCAAAAAGGTATATTTCACAAAATCTGTAATACGCGAAAGTAGACGAGCAATTAACGACTAATAATACGACGAAAGATCAGGCAAGAATGTGTACTGTCACCGCTTTTGTTTAATTTATACCAGGAGGGAATTTTCGATCGAGCTCTAGATGAATCTGATGCAGGAATATGAATTGCGATTAACGAATTGCCGTGATACGCTGACGATGATAGAAACTGCTTGTTGAATATAATTTTTTTTTTCGCGTACGACATGTCCTTGAACAGTACAATAAGTAGCACTGATATTTTACAAGTGTTTTCAACAGAATGCTGCCCAATAGCGGTTATTCTCTATGTATACTAGTCGTAATTTATTGACGATGTTGCAATTCGGTCGCTTGAACTCTGTGGAATTACTCTTAACATCGAAAGCCAGTCGAGTGACATATTGCCGATTACTGTGTATTCTGTTTCTTTTACATCAGGCATCTGGAGATACTTGTGCAGGTCGGTATTGCAAATATACGATGGTGCTCCAACACTGGAAACGCTGGCTTATTTCCAGCCTGAAGTTGCTGCCTGTAACTCAGAACGCGATTTAAAATTTTAGTTTAATATACTTTTAGACGAATAAATGTTCTCCGAAAGAGTCCAGTATAAGAAAAAGAATAATTCTAATATAAAATTTTTACAAATTAAGATCGTACAGTTAATATTATTTTAGATAGAACGAAAATTTGTATTGTATCAGTTTAATGTCGTTGAACGGTGTGTTATCTTTTTATCGAGACAGTCGAGACACATTGTTTCTATATTAAAATTGTTTGGTATATAGTATTGCTAGCTGACTAGTAGTGGAATATTAATATTTTGGTGTCTAAGAAATATTGTTTCGATCGGAGATAAGATTACTTTTATAAATTTTATTTAATTTAAAAGAAAAACTTAACAAGGTCTGTAGGTTTCGTATTTTTAATTTCGGACGAATCTTTTCCAAATTTGAAAATAGGCGCATATAACTCTATGCGAGACAATTTCCACGTAACAGTATACATTTTCCGGTATTGTTGTTAATGCTAGTACGTAATAGGTTTAAGTCATTAAGAATAATTTTTCAACGAAAATCTTCAATATTCGATAACGCTTATTGTAGAAAAGGAAATTAATCGAATAATAAATACTATTCGCGCGATAGTGTATATACCGCATTAAATACTAAACGAAGGTTATAAAATTTATTTATTGTAATAATAACAAAGATAAAAATCCAAATATACTGTAGTCTTACAGTTATAAAATAGTACAATATATTATTTAAACATTTAAAAAAAAAAGTTAATACAGGTATAACTACATTAAAACACACACGATATTTGTGCTCCGTTTGCATAATCCTAGTCCAAATAAGCGCACTCATATTCTTCGACCGATTAAATAAATAAACCATCCGATGTACATCAACAATATAAATTCCCGAAACGATTAAACATGTAATGCGAAGAAGCAGCAATACTACGTACGTGTTGAACATTTAGCGAATATTAAATTATAAACTAAACTAAATTAAATAATTGACGAAACAAAATAAAAACGAAGTTAATCGCTAAAAAATTTTTATTAATCAATTAAACGCGAAGCTTTTCGACTGTAAAGTCATTTTCAAGCATTGATAAAAACGTTACAAATCATGAAAATGACTTTACAGTCGAAAAGCTTCGCGTTTAATTGATTAATAAAAATTTTTTAGTGATTAACTTGGCGTTTATTTTGTTTTGTTAATTCATAAAAATCACTAATACATCGACATTAAATTAAAGAATAATAAAAAATAAAAATAACAAAGTACAAGCACGCCATAATATTTTTGAAACTAAAACAAAACTCATGTTGTTCTCATCGTAAACAATCTTCCATCTTCGGGATATTTAAAAAATATTTATTTATTTATTTAGTTATTTAAAGTTTTACAATATTCCAGTATAACAGCATTCGTCAATTATTGCACACCACAGTATAAGAAAAAACGAATACTTATTTACTGAAAAGATCACTCACTCATATATATATATATACGCACAAATCTAAATACACATGCATACATATATGTAAATTCTATCAAGTACACATACGCGAAAATAATTCCACTTTCACATTGGTACGAAAACATAATAAATATACATGCCAGAGCAGATACACTCTGACATACACACACGCATAATATCACTTAGATGAAACAAGGTAGCCCAACCTCACGTTATTAAACACTTAACGATTTGTAAGAATTCTCCAAGATGATTATGAAACATATATATTTTGGGATCTTTTTCTCTAGAGTGTTGTGTATGGTATAAATAATAGAGGGAAACATGCGTAATGTTTAGTTTTTGCAAACTGTAGTGCCAGCGTATAAGTGGGACGAACGCCGAAAACGGGGACTTTGATATGAATTTTTTTTAATAGAGCGGGACTATCTTACCATAGATCAAACTGTGCAAGAAACGATGCGTCATTTCTTTTCTCCGCCCTTATAAACTACACATATCTAACTGATAACTGATGAAGTTTTTCATAGTGAACATATAAATGACCTGATCTAATAAATTTATATAAATTTATACTGCAAGAAATTATTTGTCATGTAAATATATATGTATTCTCCTTCCCCTAACAAGGACATCGTGACACAGAAATGCTGTCTTTATAAATTAGTTCGTGCCATTTGTCTTTATTATAAACCGCGTGTATACATTCACCCAAGTTGTTCTTCATAAATTTCGTTAATCCGTCCGGACTATCTTAGAGGTAGACGGTCAGGATCTTTTATTCCATCCAATTTCGCTTCGATGAAGATCGTTTCCAATCCATTTTCTAAAACCACCTGGCCGAAAAACCGTCCCATTCTGGTAAGCACTTCCGTCAGTAATCCTATGGGTTCTCCGACCTACATTAGTATATAGATTCGTTGGTTCTCTAGGCCATCCACCGAATGCGTAACATTCGTCTCCAACAAGACATTTCGAAAGATTCGATTAGTCTATGTTCAGTTCGGTATAGTGTCCATGTTTCAGCACCGTGTGAAATATTGGAAAAATAAATGACTCGACTAGTCTAATTTTAAATTTTTTTTTTTATTTATTAGTCGATCGTGCGACAGATTTTTATTAAGCGTCTAATCGCGCTTTTGGCTGTAAATATGAGTTCGTACGTACAGTATGGGTAAGCTGTAAATGCATTCGCATTTTAAAAAAACAACGATCCATTTTTGTGCGAGAACAAAAGACGACTTATTATTATTATTATTTTATATATATATATATATTTCCTTAGGAATTTTTTTATTTTTTCGAACATTTCCGTCAGTCTGATGTTCTTTCTTTATTGGATATATTTTTTTAAATTAACGTTTTCTTAGCAACAAAACAATGTACATTAATAAGAATGATAATAAAAAAATTAGTTACAAATTGAAAAATTATTTCGAACTAAACGAACGTATTGCGGTTAAAAAATAAAATGAACGATCGTTCGAACGTAATTAAATACGAAGGTAACGATTTACAATCGTTAAGAGATCTGCTGAACAGATATGACAATCGACAACGCGCTAAGTTAATAAAATGGTCGATAACTATCTCAGAACAATCGATAGTTGCGGAGAAAATGAAGCCGACGGTGAAAAAATCAAACAGACGATCTAATAACTTAGTTCGTAAGTCGAAAACGAATAAAGTAAGTATCGAAAAACTTAAAACGTCTACCGAGATAAATGCTCTACCAACGAAATCTGAAAAAAATCAGAAATCTACCGTTTCTTGCCGGCGGAACAATGTTAACGATCGAAAGTCGACAGCGAATTCGAAGAAACCGAGCGAGAGATATTACAAATCGGGAAAAGGTAAAGTAGAAGAAAATATTGAAAACAAAAAACGGACGATACCGGCGAAATTATCGAAAGTATCGATTAAAGAAAAAGAATCCGCGATATCGTTTGCCGATAAAAAAAGATTAACCGAACAGGATAACGTCCAAGAAATAAACGAACAGACAAAAGAACAACAAATAGACGAACAACGAAAGAACTTTTCGAAATTTATGAAAAATTTAGAACATACATTCGGAAATTATGTTGACGCTGAAGATGAGGGTGGTGATAATAGTAGCGAAGTTTCGTTAACGTTTACTAATAGTCGAAACAGAGTGCAGCACCGTCGAAAGTTTCGGAGGAATTTATCGGCACGAATAATTAACCAATCGATGAAGAAACGTAAAAAAGCAGATTTGTTAGAGCAAGCTTTTGTCGTCTCTATACTGATAATCGGAATAGCGATTAGCGCTATATTGGCATATAAGCTAAATCATATTACACTAAGAAATAACGATCGCGACTGAACAACGAATTTAACTTCTACTTGTATCATATATTTCAGGGGGAAAATATTTTATATATATATATATATATATATATATCATCATGTAGTCACTAGTACTAAGACTGGTTTGCTATATATATATATATATGTATATTGTAGTTTAGTATATTTCAATACAAAATTTTATAAATCATGAAGAATTTATATACACATATACCAAGTATCCTTAAAGTTACCTTAGCAATTAAATACAACCAAATGACTTTACAAAACTAAAGAAAATAACATTAAAATAACAATAGGAAAAATTAAAAAAAAAAAAAAAAACTATTAGATGGTATATTAAATTTAGTTTAACTTGTATATAAATAAATAAAAATAAAAAATCCAAACACAAATCGGATCGTATACATTAGAAAAATCGGTGCTTAATACGACGATGGTTATATCTTTTGTAACGCATGCTGAAATCAAGCGTAATCCCCGATTACCTAAATTAACTTATTGTCACGATACATTTATCGAAAAATTTCTTTGATAATTTATAAATATGAGGAATATTTAGCGTGGAATGCATGTTATTTTAGTCCATCGAGGAGCACTTAATCATATTCTGCAACACTGGTTTTGCATTATCTGGAGTTTTTTGTAAGTACTAACGGACACTGAATAAAATCATGATTTCTTCCCCTTATAGGAAATTGCGTGCATTCATTTCCATTCTTACTAACGTCCGTAATGAGATCCTTGAGGTTCTTACAAAAGTGAGTTCTTCGATAGATTCGTTGTTATCAATTTCAGTCGTCTTCCTCTTGTTGGTTTTCCTTATATTCGTTCTTCTATTGCGAGCATGAAAATGCTACTTTCTCTGATTTTATACGCTATATGTTTTCTTAATATCGTCTACTACGTTTTTCTGATTTTCTATTATTTTCCTTATTTCCACAATATTCGTACAGATAACACCACATCTCAAAAGCGGATAATTAATTTTTTCCACATTCCGCATTCATAGTTCACGTTTCGCAGGCTTCAATACAGACCGTACGTAGCATCTCATTATCTTTCGTAAGTTTTCGTAGGTTCGTGTTCATCTTATGCAAGGATTTTATTTATTATTGAAGGCATTTTTTGCCATATAAATTCTTATGTTTATTTCTATGTAATCTCGAACATCATTGTTTATAATCGCATCAAGATACCTGAATTCACATAAGTTTTCAATTTCTTGTGTTCCGAATTTGATTGTAGCTGTCTTGTCGGCATTCGTCGTAAATTTAATCACTCCGTTTTACCTACATCGTCCTCTATTTTCCTATTAGCGATGTGAGTTGCGTTGTGAGCGGCGTGTATCGTAAATGCGTATTGTGACTTCGTATTTAGTTTTTCTAATCGGCGATAAGCCGGCCGAATAGAAAATTAGCACCTGCACGATGCGAACGTACTGATACACGGTTGTTGTTTCGTTTCTCTACCGGTGGGCAGGGCAGGATTTACATAAGAACACTTGGGTCACTGACCTATGGGCCCCACAAAAAAAAATTAAACTGTTGAAAAATGTTTTAATATATTTTTTTTTCTGTGACCGTAAGCGTAAATTTCAATTTATTTCATCAAATTAATATTTTTTGCGTGTGTAATGAAAAAAAATTCATCATATTCACTTGTTTTGTTTACTATTTTTAATTATTCGCTAAAATAATAAGTCGATAATAAATAGATTTGCTAAATATGATGTATGCACAAGTTATTGCGCGATTTACATACGATATTGTTCTAGCGCGCAGCGCGCATTATAAACAATTCGTACCTTAGTAGTATACAAGTTATTGCATGCGTTAAATCCCTAAAGGAATACATTGTCGGAAAAAGAGATAATTTTTCGTATTATGAAAGTTTAGGGAAGGAACTTACAGGTATGAGCGTTTACGAAAAAGAAATGTTCGCTTAATAAAAAAAAAAATGAAAATAAATTCCTAAATTTTTCAAGAGTACTAATAATTTCGTTTAAATTAAGAATATTTTTAAAAGTATTTTTATATGTATAATTTTGTAGACGTAATAATTTTCAAATTCCCAATTTTTTACGCCTTATAAGGGGACCCCCACGCTCTTTGTGCCCATGGGCATCGAATCATTTAATACGGCACTGCCGGTGGGAATAGTATCACATGGTGGTCCATTGAATTTACTAGAGAAGGTGACTTTAATTATAACAACTTGTGCCCCCCGAAAGAAAGGGAGAGATAGCGAGGATTATATATATATATATAATTGATCATAAAATCCACCATTATTGATTTTATAGTGTTTAGTTAAAAAATCACCTCGTATTTAGTATGGAATTAATAGTAAATATAGCGGGTGGTGGTGAATGACATTGTTCTTTATTCATTTAATTATTTTAATTTTTATAGTGCCGTGTGTAACTACTGAGGCTATTACGGTACTGATGATTTAACAGTTAAATGTAGTAAATGAGGTTGGAGAAGGAATTGGAAAGGAAACCAGATGAAGTATGCAGACGCACATGAGGTGAATTAGGTAGGAGTGTGGGACAGTGTAGTAAAATATGGAAAATAAGGGAGGAATATGCGAGTAGAATAAAGGAACAAATAGTGTCCGATTAACAAGAAATTGTTTACTTTGTAGAGGTCGTCGGGATAGCCTAGTGGCTAGAGCACAGACTTCTATACTGAAGATACCAAGTTAGAATACGATCGGCGACGTCAAAATTATCATCAGAAACTAAAAGTATAAATAATCCTAATATGATCGCGTTGAAGGCAATTGTAAACCACCAAGTACAACACCATCTGAGCGTTAGTAACAATACAGTGTACTACAAAAACATGCGGGGCTGTATTGTTTCGAGACAACAAAGTGATTATAATCAGTTATCCCGGGTGTGTGTCTATCTGCGCTAACGCCATATTATGATTGCCTTGTACGCGATTTACACTGTACAACAAAATATGTATTGCAACGGGCTTAATTTCTTATTATATATGAAGTAACTAGTATGTGTAACATCATAAATATATGTTTCTAAAATTGGAAATAAAGGACATTGCAATTGTGAAAATAGATAATTGTTTCAGCATTAAAAGTTTATGTACCTTATAGAGGACACTATGACTGAAAGGGTTAAGTAGCGTAATGGTAAGAATAAAATAAAAAAAAATCAAATTTATTTAAGTTTGAACATCGACCATAAGTGACTTTGTTTACATTTTTATGTACGTATATACGTATATATATATATATATATATATATATATATATATATATATATGTGTGTGTGTGTGTGTCAAGGTGCTTCAATTTCTCATTAGGCGATGTCGCATTTCTTACGTCATTTTTATTGTGTTTTGTTTTCCATTTAGATGACTTTTACTATATTATCCAGTCGAGTAGGTAGCTTCTCAATCATGACGTCACTCCTGGGAAATACGACGGTTTCTCGATTTCTCTAGAAAAGAAACGATTGTTCATTTTAAACTTTTAGTGTCAGCATTTTTGGCATATATTTCCCGCGTAAATGAAGTAATTCCGTTAGAGCGAATTGTAAACTTCACGTGATTTCAAACGATCGATCAAATCCGAACGAGTATTATTGTCGTTTCCTCATTTCAGGATCATTCTAGTTACCCAAAATAGGATTATTGTAGTATGTTTACTAAGGCTGAATACTTGCACAACTTTTCTCCTCCGTGGATCTGTATACTGTCATATATATAAACTGATATTACATGTATGTCTGTATTGCTTGTGCAAGTTCTATGCGTAGGATTCCCCATGAAAATCTTATATCTGGCTTCAGAGTAGCTTGCGCTTTGTATCCTTCTCTACTGGTATTTTGATCACCTGCAGTAATCTTGTCGCCATTCTATTAGGAGGTATATCTTTATTTTTTTTTTCTTAATCGAAGGGTATGATCTTAGTCTCTTTAATAAATTCCACGCCATTTTACTGTTATGTGTAAAGTTCAGACTTTCAACGGTCTCAGTCCACTTTTCCCTGCGTACTGCATCGAGTTTATTTAGTAGCTCTGTCGCTTTCTCGTTTTTGCCAGTTATTCGATATCCTTGTAATAACGTTTCACAGTCTTTCAACCATCCAGGTACGTGTAAAACTTCTTCCTCTTGAAATATATTTTGCAGCTACGTATTTAACGATACTTATAAAGTTTTCATAAGTTATTTCGCGCTCTAGTCCAATTGCTCGATGGCCATCAGGCTAATTGCAATCTAGATTTATACTTTATCCAGCTAACTGGAAATAGTTTTGAATACGATCCGCTTTGCAATTTTTATTAAAGTATTCGGAAAAATAATTTTTATTGGACATTTCAAGTTTCGTTTCTTAATATAACGGTATTACATTAACGGATAGATATAAACTATTTTATATGATTATACTTTTTCAATGTTGCATTTCCTCGTAAAATATTTCCGACAATTTTTAACATTATAACGGTACATTAAAAAAATGATTATTTTCATAATAACCGATATTTGGTTCATGTGAAATGTCTCAATTCTAAAAATACTTGTATAAACACACTGCGTATCTTAGGAATGAACTACGGGTTAAAATATGTTAGTAGTATATTTTAATTAGAAATATTTAATTATTGTATCTACTAAAATTAGTGATTTTAAATTGATAATATATGGACGATTATATACGCGATGACCCTAATCGAAATAGCGCATTTTACCTTATAAGTGATTACTTCATAATATGAAATTTTATTGACAGAAATATAAGCCAATTGTACTTGGGGGGGGGACAAACAGCAGAAGTAAGAGTCGAATCAGCTGAATCTGAAAGAACTGACATTAAAAGAGGGCTTCGTCAATGGTGCATATTTTCATCCCCACTTTTTAATTTGTACGCAGAACGATCTTAAAAAAGCCTCGGATAAAAATTACGGTGGAACTTAAGTCAACTGCTACACAATTAATAAAATGAGGCAACGAAGACGACCAGTCAGAGCGAGTTACACAAAATGATAGATAAACTCGCTATCCATAGCAATTCGCTCTCCCGATCGGTAAATTGAAAACGAAATTGATCGTTCGGAAACAAATAAAATGCTCAGTATGGTCAAACAGTACAAAATTGGAGCGGGTGGCAAATATTAAATACTCGTGCACCAGCCTTGACGAGAGCTGTAAAACGAAAAGCGAAATATGATCGAGAATAGAACAGGCAAGACTAATGGTCACAAAAATTAAGAACGTATCGACTACGAAAGAATTAAACCCGGATCGACGAAATAATTTCTAGATATTACCTCTTTTCAGTTCTGCTATATGGCTGCGAAAGTTGGACGCTAGATGCTAGCCTTGAGAAACTCATCGAAGCTTTTGAGTTGTGCTTATATAGAAGTATATTAAAAATTCCTCGGACACAAAAAGTCAGTAATAAAGAAGTTCTTCATAAAGTAAGCAAAAAAAACGTTCGGGCTATTAAACATTATTAAGGAAAGGAAGATGCGATACTTAGACCATTCCGAGAGAAACTAAGTACCAGTTATTACAATGTCAGTTATTACAAAATATGATGGAAAGCAAAATTGTCGACAAGAGATCAGTGGGCCGTTGTCAAAACTCATAGATGAACGACTTACGACGCTGGTTTGGGTGCTCATCTATTCAATTACTTCGTTCTGCTGTGTCAAAAGAGACAAGGAATCTGAAATTTAGAATTATACGTCAAAAATTCATGTATGACCGAAAGGATTAAAGGCGTATATAATAGACACGCATGAGCATGTAACACACATACACTCGCATAAATAAACAACATCAAAATTAACATACACATACTCGGGCATACTTCAATATACAAAGGTCGTAAAAATTACTTATCCCGTCAAGCTTTGCCAACGGGTATTTACATTTTGTACGATGTATTACATAATTACCCTATAATTTACTGTATTTATAACTTATTTTCATTGCACTCTCCAATATATATTCTCATTTATACTCTCATGTACATCCACATTTACACACCTTATGATTTGTCCCTTCATTATGTAGTAGCACCTTGTGGTATCGGTATTACATCTTTCTCTTTTTTTAACTATATGATTATTATTTGATTTTGATAACTTTCTCATTCTACAGTCACTCTTTTAATTCGCGTTTGTATCTACTCTCCTGCACGCTTTCATCGATGATGTCGTCTGGTACCAACACATTGTTAATACGTATATTTTTGTCTGTCCGGTTTCCATACTTAGTTCTCCGGGTATTCGCATAAGAGAGATTATTTATTTTAATAAATGAATTTAAAAAATTTTACGTATTTTCGGCTATTAAATTTTTAATTTAAGCTGTCGATGGTCGTTATTTTAAAAAATAAAATAATTAAAAATTAAAAGAATCGTAATAATAACGCTAACACGCAAACAGTTTTGTCAAAATGACAACATGATACGTCATTCGTACGACCTTAGAAAATGACGTTGAAAATAAATTTACTCAGTTTTTATCGGTTACTATCACGAAATGGCAATACGATAACCCACAACCTTCTTCATCCGTCGATGATAATAAACTTAAAAAATGCTAGTGGTTACGAAGTAAAACTCGGCTGAGGTTAGTTAACAATAACGAGGCTATTAGGAAGGTTGAAAAAAATTCTATACGGAATTCGCTCTCTTCACGATATATATGTGTGTATATATATATATATATATATATATATATATATATAAATGCCTGTACGTTTGTACACATGACTTATACATCCACAGTGATATTTTGGCGTAATTTGGTGCAGCAAATTAATATTATACCCATAATGTAATGTGTCTTAGACGGAAGTGATAAGAAATGAAAAAATATTAGAAAGAGTCTATGAAAAAAGAAGTCTAATAAGAACACGTAAAACGAGGAGACTTAAATGGATTGGACATATATACAGAAACAATGAACAAAATAGGAGGAATCACGGAAGGGAAAATACCAAGAGGAATACCGAGGCGGAAATACATAAAACGAACACAAGGAGATGTAAAAGCAGAGAACTATGGAAGTATGAAGAAAATGGCTCTATCTAGCACCTTTTAATCATGGTTGTCTACAAATCTATTAATAGATTGAGGAATCAACAAGAAGAATGTTCAATAGGTTAACCGGTTATCACTGATAGAATATCATCATAGTATGTCCTATCTGTCGTAAGAGGCGACTGAAAGGAGAGCGGGTGCTCGATGCTATGTCCGGTTCACCACGTGGCTATCCTTCGGTTGGGTTTTTTACCCAGTGGCTAAACACAGTCTTACGAATACAAATCCAGGAGTGTCTGTTTCCAGTAGAACAACATCTAGGTTACCAGCGGCTATTCAAATACCTGCCCGTAAGTGTAAAATTCATTTCCACCTGTAACGATAAGGAAGGATATTAAAAGTAATTTTAAACGGCTGTAACCTGGAAATCGCCACAATCAGCTGTAAGAGGAAACGTATACTGATGTAGATATAAGACGGATAAATGGATTCAAAATATTGTTAACAGAAGCCCATTCGAAGGTAAAGAAAAATAGAATGAATAAAATTGTCACAATAAAAAAAAAAAAATTAATAAAATGTATCGAATGTGTATATTATATAGTTATTAAATTAGATATGGGAAAAGTGGGATAGATGAAAATGCTATATAATATATTTAAATCGGTATAACCTAAAGCGGAAGTTATCGAGCAAAGAGGATCTCGTACCTGAAAAGGTCGATTATATCTAAAAGCAAACATAGAATTAGGCCGCATGGACTAAGAGTTTAAAAGTATATGCGCGAAGAACGAGAAAATAATATTGTAAATTCTGACATACTGTAAAGTAAAACATTGAACACTCAGTTTACACGCTTGAGGTAGAAATTAGAACAATAGAAAATGAATTGTATGTGAAATAATCGTCTGAAACTATTGTAATATAACTGAATACACCAGAGTGTATCCATCATTCCGACCTAAAATTGTAAAAACGAAAATTATTAATGGCTATTTGAAAGCTAGTGCCAATGAACTTGAGAAAACACTAATGGTCTATAGTACTGTACGGTGCCGAAACTTGAACTATAAATAAACGAAATGTGGACAAATTGCAATCGTTCAAAATGTGGCGCTGGAGGAGAATGGAAAACAGACAAGATAAAAAAGTCAAGAAATTACGGATAGAATAACCGAAAAAAAAAGGGATTAATTGACGGAAAATGCGGTTAACCCGGATTGGCCATGTTATAAGACATGGAAGAATACTTCGAGATGTTTTCGAGGGCAAAATCCAAACGAGAACGTGGAAAAGCCAGAAATTCATTATCGTAGTAACCTCACTACGAGACATAAGGCTCGGTAGCTATAAGAAGTTAAAAATAGCAAGCTATGATGAATAGACGCATGTTATAATCGTATGTGGAAAAAAAAAAACGAAACGAGGAGAAATGAATAGCGTTATACGGAGAAATAAGAAATGGAGAGAAAACCGAATTAGAAATTCGAACGGGGTAGGAATGTACTATTAATAAAAGTACCGTCGAGAGAAAAATTGAAAAATCACATCGAAGGAATTAGTAAATATATATATATGCAGACTGTCCCAATACAAAAATACAAACAGACGTAAACGGTTAATGAAAAAGATTAGAAATATACTTAAGGCGGGTAAACAACAACGGAATATCGCTAAATCGATTATGCAGTAAAACGAGAAAAATATCATTTTAATGTATTTATCGAAATTTTAGCGGAAGTGAAAGGACAAACCGAAGGAATAGTTAATGAAATAGTACTGGAAAAACAATTCGTCAACAGGAGTATAATAAATCAACGGTGGTACGGTTATAAATCGAACCAGCTGAAAATATCAAATCAAACAAATCGTATAAAAGATTTTAATCACCAGGATCAGACGGGCTATTGAATCGAACATTTTACAAGCGTATACGAGCCACTAGAAAAATCAGTCTAATGGTTTTCGTTCAAAGATCATCAGATGAAGTATATGAATCCGAAAACGGGTGACTTTAGGCAAATTATGATAGACCAGTTACTTCTTATTTATCGACATTATATAAATTGTTAACGTATACGTTGCAACGAAGATGGACAAATAGGTGGAAGAAAGTAATGTAATTACGAAACAATAAACAGTATGTAGGAAATCATGTATGAAATGTAAAGAACAGCTAGCGGTGAACTTGTGATCGACATATTCCGTTCTATTTTCGGTCATCCTTTTTTAGATCCGAATATGTTTGACATCGTCGTATTTTTAATTATCCGGATTTATTTAATTATTCCTCGGTTTCTTTTCTGCTTCCCGGTTTTTCCTTCAGTAATCGATTTATCATCGTGTCTCGTATGTGCCGTCATCTTTGATCGACGTCTTTTTATTTATTTCGTCGATCAGGACTTCTTCGCTGTTCTTCTTCTCTATCCATTTCTTCTTTAGCATCTTCCTCCACAGCCACATCTCCGCTGCCACCAACCCTTTTTTTTTTTTTTCATCAGCTTCATTTACTATCCACACCCGTATAGCGACGTACTCCATATATATATATATATATATAGACATTTATGAGTAGTTTTCTGAGTTTTATGCTCACATGTTTACCGGTGAATAATGCATGTTTTTACAAGAATGCATATTTAGCTAGGCTTATTCTACGTTCGATTTCTCTGTCGGTTTACAGCCCGAATATAACGCTTTTTTGTCTCTTCTGATTTTTTATTATTTAATAATATGTTTCCACGATTGCCCGTTACATGGTCCATATAAACAATCAGCAAGTTCCAGTTGCTGCGAAATACTTAGGAATGCATCTGGACGCAAAATTAACTTGGAGAACCGATAATGATCGTAAAGCTGTCCAAATAAGAGAAAAATAATACGTCAAATGTACTATCTCGTTGGACGGCACTCTAAAATGAAACTGGAAAATAAATTGTTAATATATAACACCATCATAAGTCCTATATGGAAATATGGGATACAAATATGTACTAAAGCATCGCATCGTAAAATAATCCAGACAGCTCGGAATAAGTTTCTTCGACTAATTACCAATGCTCGCTGGTTCCAACGAAATGACGCACTCCATGCAGATTTACAGATCAAATGGGTCAACGAAGTAATACGTGATTATGCTGACCGACACCACAGAAGACTTCATCATCATCCAAATCTCTGGAGGCCTTGGCACTTTTGCCCACAGATCGTGACTTAAGAAGGCTTAAACGTTTCAAACCTACTGACTTGGTGGTTACTAAGTAATATACGTAACAGAGCTTTAAACCTCTATGTTGAATAATCATGATTGCTGCTTATTTAAACTAAAGTTTAAGATTGCAGAAAGGAAGCAGCTGTCCTTTCTTGGAGCTACATTAAAAAAAAATAATAATAATATGTTTTCCTTTTATTGAGGTTCTTTCGCATATTATTAATTTAGTTTTTTATAATTTTGACTTATAGCAATCCAAATATTCACGTAGATTTACTTAATTATTAGAAATCTACATCCTTTATATAAACAAACACGTACACGACTCTCCTAGATCAATTATTCACAGCACCTGCACTGAAAATTGAACAGTGTGAATTTATCCCTACTACAAAACACCCTGTAGGTATCGATGAATATAACACGTGTTAAGTTTTCTTAGAAGTTTGGTAATTAATTAGTTTAAACTTACATTTTTCTGGTCTTTGAAACAAATATTTAGTTTATACGTTTTCTTTAGTAATTAATTAGGTCAGTAGGCGATGGATCGTACTCCGCCGCTTCAGCGTAAATTGCCTGCAAACTCATTCTAGCTCTTCATTGGTTGTACCTCCTGATCGAGTCTTTCCATTATCCCACTAATATGCCAAACTTATTATCGCTTTTAAGAGAATAAATTACAGCAAAATTTCGTACTGATAGAATTTTATTTTCTACATTTAAATTCTCATTCCTGATTATTCTCTCTTTAACGTCCGCTTTTTGAAAATTTAAATAGTGTTTTTTTTTTTTTTAAATAATCCTTTTCCTATTATGGGTTTCTGCCGGTTTTACCTGTCGGCAGAAAACCCTTCGTCATATTTATCAATTATTTTTCCCTCTTCATGTGTGTTTGTAAAATCTGTTACGCTGTTAAAGTCATTATTATCATTACTGCTCAACTACTCTATTCGTGTGTGATGTTATAAGTGTGTTGTTATGTTTATATGACTGTGGGTGTTATAACAATGTAGATACGTTATGTGACCTCTTGTGTGTATTACCATGGAAGCGAACAAATAAAAGTTTCAATCGCCTGTCTGCGTTCTCTTTCCATTTCTTTTTCTTTTCTCCTCATTCGGAAATTTTCTTCCTTTTTTTGTCTTTACTAAAATTCTTGTTCGTTTTATTGTTATCCCCTCATTGTTTATTTATCAACCGTAATTTAATTTCTCTTTTTCCCAACTCTCCTTTCGTTTATAATTTCGGCTGGTATTTTATTATATAATATAGGCAATATATAATCGTCCGTTCTATTTATATATATATCAAGTTATTATTCCCGTTTGCCCTGCATCGTTCTTCGTGTACCTTCCTATGATTTCTATTTGTTTAACTTTACAATATAATAGTTTCCTGTAAAAATATAGCATTTTTGGTAATCTAACCTTATCAGAAGGTTTGTTAATTGATTCGTTCTTGTTAACGTATAATTTCCAAGCATTTTTTTTTTGTTTTTGTAAATAATTTATTCCTTTAAACTTATTTTTTCTTCGCTTATGCCCTATAATAATAATAACGGAGATAAAATATAAATTTAAGATAATAATTCAACCCCCCTTAAGTCTCTAGTTAATTTCGTAAATATTAAATAATTATAACAATATACGCGCTTTACGAAGCGAATCATCCTTAATGTCGTTTTAACGCTAGAAAAAAATAAAAGATTACAGTCAACTATTGAAATTGACTTATAAGTTCGTTACATCGGGGGTCGTTCTATTAGTACTATATGTGGAGTACATGCCGGTCTTACTTAGAATTTCCCGGATTAGCAGAAGCCCTATCGTAAAACTTCTTCATCGGATCGTTAATACACAGGATGTGCATGATTGAAGATATGGCGTGCGTTTGTTCAATTTGATAGATGCGAAGTCTCGAAGATGAAGACAACGACAAATTACCACCATTACATCGTCATTGAAGGGACTTACATGTTCGCGTGTTCCGTCCCGTTGGCGATCTTCCGACTGGCTAGCTTTTAATAGAAAGATTTTTTTATGTTTACGGATGTTTCGACATTAATGCTAATTGGATTTTGTCAGGAAAAAATAAGCTCGCGGGGTCATCATCAGGACAGGTTTAAAATGATTTTAGACATCGTATGTTCTTGTCTTTCAATACATATATATATATTATACATATACATGTATGTATACGCTTTTTGTGTGTGTGTGTGTGTGTGTGTAGCTTAAACTGTCTTCGATTGAAATTTCCGTAGACTAGATGAAAATAAGTAGTTTAAAGTGATGGTGACTTTGTCGGTTGTAATGAAAAATGTGCATCATCAATATTATATTCTTGTCCGATAATTTATAACCGTTTTGCACGGAAAATTCGTCCTCGTCATAAATTTCGTTTGGCTTTATCTATCTGCGTATCCGTGTCCATCTATTTGTCTATGTATCTCTTTGTCTACTTCATTTTTTTATATATATCCGTCTCTAACTTTATCTGGATCTATCTATCTATCTATATATACATATATATATATATATATATATATATATATATATCTGTGTTTTTTTATTTTATTATGGCCAATTTTTTATCCATTTTCCGGATGTCCGGCCATAAAATTTATTAGCTGGTATATACCTTTTTCTTCCAAACATATTCTTTTTATATTGTCAAAGGTCATCGTCTTTTAGAAATATGAATTAAATACATACATATATACGTGTATGTGTGTGTGTGTGTGTGTGAATGAATATATTCATACGTTCTAGTTGATTGATTCATTCCTAACCTTTGGCCGTCGAGTTATATATGACTACATAATAAGATTAAACATTTTGAAATTTTAACGTTAAAATTCGTTCAATTATAGTTACATTTAGTATTTCTTTTGGTAGGATGAAGGAGCTCTAACATTATTTTACAATTAAATTTGAACTGAAATGTCGATAACTATTCCATCGATATTAAGTAAAAAAAATTTTTTATTATATTTATAAAAAATAACTTCAAAATTATACCGAAATTCCAAATAAATTTCAAATAACCCGAGTTCAAATTATTACGTTCGCGTTGAGAAATGTACTGAAATATTCGGGTTGTTAACGCGAACGGCTACGAAATTAGGATGAATGATCGACGAATATTCACAATAGGGTTGTAGAAAACAAGATAACAAATTATAAATCCTTACCACCTCGTGTTGTGTAGCTGCGATGAAGACGATCGATTGCATAATCAATTTATTCGCTGTGGTATGTGTACCCAATGACACCCTATATGCAGACTATAAAATCAAATTAATTTTAAGAACAAAGTAAAAAAAACATGCGAATAGGCTAGGGAATCGCGATAACGATAATATCTCGCCGATGTATTTAAACAGCGCGGAAGTAAGAAAGTTAAGACGTAGCAAGGACTTCAACTAAAACAGCGTTGGATGTTGATCGTAACACGTTGGAAACACAGATGGATGTTGATCCCCCTATTTGTTTTTTTCTCGTTAAATGGCTTAAAAAAAAATAAATAATTAAAATTTGCCGGAATTCCTTATTCGCCTGTTCCTTAGACTCGACTAAGTTCCTGAAACATATTTCAATCTATTTTTTAATTCGCCGCTATTGTAATTGCATTTTTTAACTCCCGACAACTTCGTAATTTCCGCCGTTTACGAGAGGTTTTGTAAAAGCATACATATGGAGTACACTGCCGTACGGATTAAAAACATGGACGATTAGCAAACAACGTACAACAAAATAAAAGCCTTTGACCTACGGTTGCCAAAAAAAAAATCAGCTGGATGGAGGAAAGAACAAATAAAACGATACCAATGAGAACTGTAACGAATGCGTTAAAATGAAGAAGGTTATAAGACATTTATTCCGTCATAATCAGACGCTAGTCGAAGACAAAATAGAAAGCAAGAAGTGTGACTCAGGGAAACATACATCGAGCAAATACTGAAAAATACCGAAAGCTATGCAGATTTAAAACGAAAAACCGAACTAAGGAAATTTTAGTAGTTTAAACGGATCGAACATCGTAAAAGTTTATCCACTAATCTGCGGATTGATGCCAAGAAGATGTTACGTGGTTTTACGAAATTTATTAGAATATTAATATTAATAAAAGATTTCGAAGATTTATTGTAGCGGGGAATTTTTTATAATATTGCACCTCATCAAATCGGAAGTACTTTGATAATCACTGACAGCCTTCAAAATATAGATTTCTATTCAGCATCCGAAATGACCGATCTTCAGACAATCGTTTTCTAGATAAAACATTTTGAAAATTTGAAAATTCCAAATTTAGAAAAACAACCTTTTCTACGATCTATCCGATCGAAGTAGACGTCGAATCGTACAGATGATTTTCTAATACGAATTTGTAAAAATATATTTAATTTAATTTAATAAACAGTATTTTTCGTATCGCACGTCCTTGTATAATTAAAATCGATTACTGCGGACAAAGTTAGTTTCCCTTTTTAATTTTGGTCACTTTTCGTTTTGGATTTCTTAATTAAAATTTTACATTTGTCGGATGATACCGCGATTCGTTGTTGTAATATTAAAATGCGGACGTTTTTTTTTATTGTACAGAGTAGCGGATTACAAATGAACCGGGGTAAAGTTATTTATATTCGATTCGACTTACACGGCTTGTGCGTCATCGATGATACGTTAAATTGGTAAGTTAGATGAGACGTGCCACATCGACGTATTCCCTATTTAGGGTGTCCGTTTAAATTAACATTACCTGCGTCGTCGTTTAAGCGCGTAATCTCTGTGCCTTAAATAGGGAAAGTACGTAATACCATTTTGTTCTGTACTTCTAATAAATTCTTAATTATCCGAAGACCACACGCACGCTTTATGAATTTATATTTATTATTATTATGATGATAAATAATACATCGTTCCAAATACGGATAAGTAATGAGCAACACCCTCGCCATTGTTCAGCCGTTCCGCCACGAGACAGATTCGACTCGGGAAATTTATCATTTCCTTTATTCACATCGGAAAAACTCTCCCGTCTTAATTATAATGTACTCCTAATTAACCCAGACATTACCAGTTACATTTCAATTCTCGTTGTTCTTTTTTCCAAATTAACGATGATAATTTTGAATACGTCACATATTTATATATATGTCTACGTGATATGCATATGATGTTTTCTGATATTTTTTTTGCTTCGAAGACGTTAATTTCGATGTATATTCAACAATATATATATATATGTGTGTGTGTGTGTGTGTGTGATTTTTTACATTTTTCTTGACATTAATTTAAAGAATTCCGTTATTGACACGCAAAAACACACACAGAGATATACAGTCTTATTTTTGGTTCAAGTTATTGAATATAAAGAAGATTAAAAAACAAAATAAATAAAATGTAGAAATATTACTAAATCTAATCGAAAATATATTGACCACGTTTTGTTGATAGTGGATAAATTTGAACTATCCAAAAATTCGATAATCGACTTTATCGTTATTGATTAAATAAAAAATCCGGTAAAACAAACAAATTCAGATTTACTTATATATAATTTACATCATCTTAATATAATTATGTAATAATTTTCATAACTCACATATATCGAATTAACACTCACACTTGTTCTCACCGACACATGTCATTTGCTCACATCCATTTCCACATTTTCATGTATTTGTAGCAGCACTTTCGTAGCGTCGCTATGCTCAATTCCTGCCCTGAATTTTGTCTTTACAATGCTCTTTTTTAGTTTTTCTTTATTTTGAGTTATTATTTATTATTTTACTTACCACCGTTTCATACACCAATCAAATTTTTATTTTCTGTTTTTTATTTTTGTATATTTGTCTCTTTTAATATGTTATCCGGGATTTCATTTAACATTTTTGTCTTAATATATTGTCTATTTGTGCGCCATACTTTGTCTTCGGTATCGGTATTCTGTATTTTAATTGTTTCCTCAGTAAGTATTTTGTCTGTATACTTTTCTCATATTTTATATTACATTTTTCATTTATGATATAATTCCATATTTTCACTAACATATATATAGACCATTTACATCTAATAAATTTAATTTTTTTTTTTTTTAATTCACTCATTGATTTATCTTCGCCTCCAGTTATTACCTGGAGGATTTTTTTTGCAATCTTTCAATTTTTTCTGTGTACGTTTTCTTAATTAATCCCCATCCTTGAACGCTATACCTCAAACAAGATTCTACTAAACCATAGTGTATCATTTCCTGCGTAGTTCCTTAGTGTATATATTGCTGGTGTTCTTATTTTGTTATCTATATATTCCATATGCATGCTGCATCTTAAATGCATGTCCATTATTATTCCTAAATATCTGTGCGAATATACAAATTTTATTTTTTCACATGTATATATTATTTGCATTCATCTCGTGGACATATTCATTTGTACGAATTATAATCTCTAGTTTATGCGATTCAAATTCTGTTATTGATTTTAACATCGTACACTTAGTTTTTAACCCATTTATTGTCAAATTGATACTACTACTATTTATTATTGGTTAGACAGCCCATCTCTGCAATTTTTTTTTGTTTGTTTAATTTTTTAACTGGATTATCTGGGAGTCCGATGGTTTTGCGTATGATATTAAGGGCTTAAATCTTGATCAAATGCATTACGCATTTTGCTGTACTGCTGCTTATATACTTTCATAACCGATGGAACATTTAGATCGCCATGAATTTTTACGAATATAATATGGCGAATGACCGTTATCCTCAATATTTTCGACTTATACGAGTGTATTTTGTTTAGGTGCGTCTTAACAGCTGTTCGGTATATTTCTAAGCCACATTTTCAGGCAGGAGCTATGCTAGTGTTGTAAAGTAAGATTACGACTTGCTTCTTATCAGCGTGTGTAACTGCTTCAGTAAGGATCTCAATTTTTTCTGGCGTTGATTACTTGCAGATTTAATGTAAGACGCCCTTCAAGGGGTTAATGCAATGCTTGTTCTTGCGATATTCTACGAGTATCGTAATTAACAGATGGAAGTGTTTCACATTTATTTGTAAATGTAACATGCGTTGATGTTTCTTCATTAATCACACGATTCTCCATTTGAGAGACCATTTACGCGGTAGTGACAAATGATATCGAATATACTTCATCGTGTGGATTTTTTGTTTGGATAATATAGTAATGTCATCATCAAATATGGCCTGCAAGGTAAACACGGTGGTAATATCTACTGTATACCTATTGTAAAGGAGTGATCTAAGGACACTACCTTAAGGCATTGGACGCAGACTAGACAGGACGTCGTTTATTTTGATTTGAAGCCATCTATCCTTGAAATAGAATTTCAACAGACGGTATATTTCAATCGGAAATGTTTACCGTATTTTATACCGTGCCTGACGCGCTAAAATGCCTTTACAACGTCGAGGAACACTGCTGAGCAGTACACGTCACGCTGCAAAACTGACTCTTGACTGCATCAACTATTCCGGGACACTGATATATATATATATATATAGGCGAATGTTACGATTCGAACCCGAATTAACGATTTGTGAGGTGTGCTTCTGTTATATTAAGGATTAATTGTTGAATTAGTTTCTCAAATACTTTCCGAAATGTGTCTAATAAACTTATCTGTCTATTGGACGAAACATCTGTAGTCGGCTTATCAGGTTTATAGATAAGTATAATTTGAGACTAAACTTGATCCGTATTAAGTTACGTATGTTATGTACGAAATAATTAATAAATAAATGTTTTTCTTCTTATTTTTCATTTGTTTTTCATGTTTTTATAAATTATACGAAACCGTCCTGACTGAAAGTCTAATCAAAAAACAAATTTAACATCGTTTTCCGGAACAGTTTGGGAATTATAAATTTTCATTATTTAAAAATGATTTTCAAAATTACGGACATTAAAACGTTTATTTTTTAAAATTTGCAATGTCGAATTTATTTGTTACGGATTTTAAGACAAATTTTACTTAGTTACTGTCGAGACGATCGAACGACGCGACGAAGTGATTTCTCGAAACTGATTTTTTCAGGAAAGATCGATATCGTCCGAATTGGATAAATACTGTGGAAATATTAGGAGGTTAAAATGTTTTTCGGACAAACCATGACTGGTACGATAATAAAAAATAAACGGGCATTCTCTTCATTAGATAGTACAATACCGCTGACGCTGGATTGACGGTAAGTATCCAATTAATTTTTATAGTTTGTGCCGAACGTTCGCGGTGACTTGTTCGTTCGCATGTTCGGAATACGGGCCAGAGGTAGGTAGTTTTATCTTTCTCTACCCGTGTATTTTCGTGCGTCCCGTACGCTTTTCGCGCCATTTTTCGCTTAGCTGGCGAATTTTAAACTTTTTTGACTTTTTTGATTTTATTTGTTTTTATTGTTAAGTACGTTCTTACGGTCATTTTAATCCTAACCTTATTAAATTTGGACTGATAGTTTTGAAGCTACGGATTTTTAAACTTTTTTTCTATATTTTATAGTACTATTTTTTTTTTTTTGCCATAATAGACGATCTAATTAAGTTAGGTCGTCTATTAAAATCTATTACAGACTTGTCCAGTAAAATTAAATCACAATTTGGCGACAAGTCAGTGTCAAAAAAGCAAAAAGATTCTGTGTTAGAGGCTTCAGCGAAATCAGCAATAATGTTGAGGAAGCAACGTTGTTAGTTACAAAAATTGAGAAAATATTAAAGTCAAAGTCATCATAAGTTCAATCAGCTGTCAGTGCAGTACTGCATGCACATAAGCCATCGTCATCAGGAGTATCTTTTAGAGATGTCGTAGTTGGGGACAGAAGAAAGAAAACTATTCCAAAAAATAAGATTATCATTAAATCTTCAGATGCCAGTGCGGTTTTCGGACAATTAAAAGCAAAAGTATCTTTAGTTAAGGAAAAAATAAACGTTACTTTTTTAAAAAAAATAAGTGATTCAACTTGTATTATTAATACAAGCTCAAAATCTGAATCAGCTAAGTTGGCTAAAATTATAGAAGAACGAATTCCTAATTACGATGTTAAGGAAGAGAAACTCCTTAATCCTACGGTTTTGTTGTTCCACGCAAACAACATTTCCGAACAAGACGTTAAGGATTATGTGATGGATTTGACTGGCGCTGATCCCATCAGCGTCACAAAAATTCAGAATAATCGAGCTTCAAGGATCTATGTACAACTTTCTCCGGCTCAATACAAATTACTTCCAGATGGAGGACGTGTCCGCATTAATTGGGAGTCACTTCCTTTCGTTGATGCGGTAAGTCCGCGTCAATGCAAAAAGTGCGGAAGGTTTGGCCATCCGGACAAATACTGTCGGGCTTCCGAAGCCCAATCCAATTTCCACAAGCTTTGTATTGAAAATGGTGCTTGCTCATGCTGTACATTTTTAAAGATTAAATCTACCTGCTCTTGGCAGGATCTAAATAGTAAATTATGTGATAAGGATTCTCTTTCTGTAGCTTTTAAGGCTGTAGATCACGCTACGTTCTCAAAAAATTGTCCCTGTCTCGTCAAAGCGCGAGAAGATATGAGGGCCAAGGTTGACTATGGAGCGAATTAATTGTTGCTATTTGAATGTTGACAATTCGCGTGCCTGTCAGGCTCTATTTTTAAGATATTTTTATAACAACGATTTAGATGTGTGTGCACTGGCAGAGCCTTATATTAGCAATAGTGAGTTACCAGTTAGAAATAATTATATATCTTATATTAATAACCGAGTTGCAGTCATTTTGAAGGCGGATCTTCCGCATTCTTTGCTGTACACTAGGTTTAATTTAATTACTGTTAGGCTGAGTAGATACATTTTAACATGTGTCTATCTCTTCCCAAATAAGCCTAAAACCAGAGCTCTGTCATTACTTGACCAGACCTTGGGGCAGCTTCCAAACTGCTATCATGTGGTCGTTGGGGACTTTAACATCAGGTTGCCAGTTATGGAGCCTCGTGTTAAGGAAACCAAGGACTCTGTTGATTTCAGCGAGTTGGTTGCTTCTAGGGATCTTGTGGTTGCGAATGGGTAGTTAACCTACAATGGTTGGAGCATTATTGACTATTTGTTGGTCTCTGCCGGTGCAACCCAGTTAGTATCTTATAAGTTATTTGAGATGGACCTTGCATTCCATCGTAGTTTCATATTTACTATTAATGATAATATCAGTCGACCTCCTCCTAGACGGTATTATAAAATTGATATCGAACAATTTATAAATCGTCTCAACTCTACCTATATTAATAATCTTATTTTTAACGTAAATAATTGTCTGTCTAGTGGTCGGCTGAACTCCCTGATCAGTCAGTTCAACAAGTATCTGGTTGAGCTGATTGGTCAATGTTCATATACTGTCGATTTTCCACAAGTAGACTGGTGGAACGACAGTCTTCAATTTTTTAAGAATAAGATTAACTTCATTAGGAAAAAGCTATCTAAATGTAAAAACTCCTTCAGTATCTTTATTTATAAGAATGTGCTGAAGGAGTTAAATAGGTCATATAAATTCGAGGTAGTAAGGGCCAAATTCCAACATTGGAAGGCCTTTGTTAGTTCGAGTTCTGCTTGGGGTAGGCCATATAAAATGCTATTCAAGCAGAGATGTGATTCGTCTTTACCTGATTTGAAGGTTGGCGATCAGATTATGGTTTCCGACAATGAAAAAGTGGGTGCTTTATTAGACCACTTCTTCCCCTCCAAAGTTGATATTCCCTTGGTGGTGCTCCCTGTTGATGGCTTCTGTTCCTCCTGTGGTAAATTCGGACAACATTACGTCCATTATTAATAACTTACGCAATAAAAAGGCGCCTGCTGATGATAGGGTCAACAACATCATCGTTAAAAAATTCATTCTCTGTATCGAGTTTTGTAGCATACTATTATGGATAAATGTATAAAATTTGGTCTCTTCCCAGATTGTTGGAAGGTAGCTTCTTTGAGGCTTCTTTCCAAGCCGGGCAAAGATCCGTCCGAGTTGTCAGCGTATAGGCCTATCTCCTTACTGAATTGTATGGGGAAGGTTTATGAAAAAGTCGTCAATGAGATGCTGGTACAGGAGATCGCTGCTAGGAACACGTTGCACCACCTTCAATTTGGTTTTCGTTCAGGTGTATCAGCTGAGCATGCTGTTCATTCTTTAGTTTCAACAGTCGAGCAGTACATTTCAGATGGTTGCTCGGCTGTTGTTATTTCATATGATATTAAAGGGGCTTTCGACAATTGTCGTTGGTCTGCAGTTGTTGATGTTCTTAAGGATAATTCAGTGAATCCTTTTATAGTTAATATTATTATAGATTACTTTAAGAATCGTTCCGCTACACTTAAACTTCGTTTGTCGGCTGGAGTTAGAGCACCTTCTTGTGGAGTTCCTCAGGGTTCGGTACTAGGACCTACTTTGTGGAACATACTGTACTCCACTGTGCACTTTAAAATTGAAAATTTCTATTCTTATATTAATGCTACAAGTCAGCTTGTTTCCTATGCCGACGATCTATGTTTAGTGTTTAAAGCTAAGAATCACACATCATTACCGCTTCTTGCTTGTATTTCCAAATACCTGGAGAGTGTGGTGGTAGATGTAGGATTAACTTTTTCCCTTACCAAATGCAGATTTTCCGTGTTTGGGAATGCATCTCTTGTTGGCCGGATTAACGAGCTTGAATTATTATCTGATTCAAGCATTTCTTTTTCCGCATCTTTGAAGTACTTAGGTATAATTATTGACAGTAAATTATCGTTCATTCCTCATTTCCAGTACATTTCTTCCAAGTGAACGGACATATATAATAAACTACTGCGTTTACAAAAAAATGCATCGGGTCTCGAATTTAAGGAATGTACGATTTTATATAAAGGCCTCATTCAGGCCCGTTTTGGGTATGGTGCTGCCATTTACGTTAATCGAAGAATTCTTGGTCTAGCCAGCAAGCAGCAGAGGAAATTTCTGCTTCGGATGGCTTCTTTATATCGAATTACCCCGACCTCTGCAGCTTGTGTTGTCTGTGGTGTCTTGCCGCTCGATCTATTTCTTGTCGGTAGGGCTATCACTGGTGAGCATAGGCTCCGGAGGGGGGTGTTGCTGAGATGAAACATTCGAGCCTGCTAGGAGGTATTGCTGTACAGTCTGTTCCGTATTTGAAATTTAAAAAACAGATAATGTCTTTGTTGGTTGAGAAGTGGCAGGACCGGTGGGATAAAGCTGAAACTGGCAGGAAGACGTATGCTTTTCTTACTGATATTTCTTTACGTTTGAAAATGCTTAAGTTTGACGTCAACTTCTACAGTGCTCAGGTGTTGTCAGGTCACGGCAGGTTTGGTTCCTATCTTCATAGGTTCCGGCTTGCTAATGATCCTGTCTGCACGTGTTGTACTGTAGGTGAGGTAGACGATGTACATCATACGTTGTTCACTTGTCCTGCATTTACCGCCCTTCGTCGCCAAGTTGGTATGGACTGTACGGATGTATATCCTCTTAGTAGGAAAGTTGGAAGTTTTCTTTTGCTGGCCGAACAGGTCATACGTTCAAAATTTAAAATACAAAATTCTATTACTCGCAACTGATACCTAAATCAACCGTGACACCAATATCGTTGCTTTGTTCGTAGCGTGGTAATTTATCTTTTTATCTTTCTATTTACATTAGTTAATCTTTTAATATTTGATTATTTTATTAATTAATTGCCTGTTACTTTTTCTTTGAGAGTCCTTATTTTTATTTTTAAGATTTTTTTCTGGATATAAGTTAAATTCCATTTCATTTCCTTTTTGCCTCGTATTTCATGTTATTTCTATTAAGTATGAATAATAGCTTTTTAACTATAAGTTATTTGTTTAAATCTTTCTGTTAGAAGGTTTTAGTTTAACTTTTAATTTATTATTTATTTTATTTTTCTGTCAGAATTTAATTTTTGTACAAACTCATTATTCTTTATTTGATGGAAGAAGGGACTATGTATTCTCATCCCTTCTTTCATCGCTATAAGTTAATTGTAAGTGTGGAGGTCTTTGCTTTGTGCAATTGCCTTCATTATTATTATTTTTTTTTCTCAATTGAGTGAGGGGGTTTTTAGTGGGTAAAAATCCCACACACTGGTTTTGGTTTCCCAGCAGTGCATATAATGCACTGCGTGAATAAAAACAAAAATTTATGTGATATCAGTGCTTTTGAAGATCCCCTCCCGCTTAAAAAAAAAAAAAAAAAAAAACTAATAACGAGTTTTGCAAAAAAAAATTATTATTCCCGGAGACCATATCGATAAAGGATTTCGCCGAATAACAAATTTACGATTGATAACGCCCTTAAACGATATTAAAATAAAAACATCAGCCAGGTTTTTTTCTTCCAGCTGTAAACCTAAATATATAACGATTTACTTCGCAGAGCAGAATGATAAATATTTTGAATCCTTCTAAAAAAAACGCCATTACGTTCTATCACGAATCGAGCTAATTTCAAAACAATGTCCATTTTTTCGTTTCGAAAAAATTCTAAACGTATGGAAATTAATCATCGGGATAGCTTGAAATTGTATTGACAATTGAAATTCATCATCGGGATAGCTTGAAGTTGTATTGACGATTGAAGTATTTATTTAAAATACCGGCAAAATCATCATGCGCGTGTGCATTCGATGCTTTCAGTCTCAGACGTTAATTTTTGATTTAATAACTTCTTTTTTTTTTATAGTACTATTTTTTGCTTCAAATGTAGAATTGATAAAATATTTATCATCAACTAGATAAATGAAAGACAGATCTGCCCAGCAGCGAACTCGTGAACTAGCTAATTTTGAAAAAATTGTTTATATGTAATTTAAGATTTTTGAGTCTTCCGCTATTATCGTTTTTTTTTAAGAATTCTGGTTGTCAGCGGATTATAATGATTTTTTAGCTTGGATAAATGTGTGACTATTCGTTCGATGAATTTCTTCATTTATGTATTTCCTGTCGAAGTTCTGCGTAGAGTGTCGTCGGAGACGTTACCAGGGAGCTTCGGCTATGCAATACTTCGTTTTAATATGTTTGGATTCTTTTTACATTTATGTTCGAAGTGTATACTGGCTTCAAGATCGTCTTGCACAACGGCAACTTATTTTTTTACGCTAGTGACGTTTTTTGTATCCAATTTCATTTTATCGGCATACCAAGGTATTTAGCAGCTGGAGTTTGTTCTATTGCTACGTTATTTGTTTGTACCATATATTTTTACGTTTAATTCTACAGTTGGTAAATATGGCGTAACTACTTTTAGTTTCGCTTATAACTATTTTCCATTTATCTACGTTGCCGGGTGTGTACCAGTGGATACTACACCCTTCCTGTTATACTCTCCTCCCAAATACTGCTAAATGATCTTTGTTGGTTAGCTTGCAATAATAAATAACGGTAAAAAAAGATGAACTCGCTAATCTTAGGTAAGTATAAAAAAAAAAAACACGTTTACGAGTTCAGTATTACGTAATTAACGCTATAGATTAACGGATGTAGTTGAATGGGTCACTGAAATAGAATTAAACTAGGGATATTATAGCACGAGATAATTGATGATAGATGAGCTATGTAATAGTGATGAGTGGTTAGTCTTCAAAGCGAGATGTACCTACGAATATATAAAGTGGTTGATATTGAAAAATGAACGATTAATTTGATTCGTACCGCGTACAAGATAGAATGTTGGATCCTTTGATTGATTAGATATATCGCTAATCATTATATGTTCCGCTTAATTTTCAAACTACCCTTTTGTACCCTTAATACACGAAAGTGACAATTAACTTTTCACGCACCCTGTATATATGCGTACAAAAATGATGTTTATCGGCTCAAGTTTAGCAGAGGTCACGTATGAAATTCGCCTAGGAATGTACATATGTGACTTTTGAGTTGGTTTCTTATGTTTACTGGCATCAATTTGGCCATAAGAATAGTAAGTTTTTAATATAGGACGTCAAAACGGTCTGCCGTTCTGCCATTAAGGAACTAAATAATTACATTAGCCTATATCGAAGAAGAAGTATAGAAACTTTTTTTTTTTAAACGTATATTTGTAATAAATTTTATAACGATATATACACTCATAAACACGCCTCATATATACACACAACAACACACAACACTCATACGACATAATACAATTATTTTAATACTACTTATCCCGTCAAGCTTTCGCTTGTCGACGGCTAATTTTACGCTTACTATAAATTTTTATTTTTATTACATTTATTATATTGATTTCTTTAATTATAACTCATTTACACTCTCACATACTCTCTAACCTAACTCCCAAAATGAGCTTAAGTACTGACAGTACCATACACACACACACACACACATAGATATATTTATACATCTGTTAGATAGTTTTAATTCATATTACCTTTCTATTTGCAAACAATATATTTCCACTCTAATCATCCACATCTCCCATTTACACCAAAATTTTGATTTTCCAATCGGTAGTAGGACCCTGGCATCCGCATTGTATCATACTATATTTGTGTTTCATAATCTTCGTCATTTCATTATTCTTATAGTATTTTATCCACATTTTCCTTATTTTGTAACCATTTCATTAATTCACGTTTTATTTTCCTCTCCACCCTTTCGTTCAATATTTCTTCCGGTATCACATTCATCATACGCGGCAATATTTACACATCTGTCTGATTTCCATGCTTCGATTTCGGTATTTGAGTATGAATTTTTTTGTATCTTCCTTAGATCATATGTTAATTCTTTTCTTTCCCTAACTTTTATAGGTTTCCGATTTCTAATATAATCCAACATTCTAGCACAAACCTTTTATATCCAGCATGTTTTCAAAAGTTTATGTAATTCACTATCATTATCTC
The DNA here is from genome assembly GCA_032883995.1 of Coronaproctus castanopsis. Classification (NCBI taxonomy): domain Eukaryota; kingdom Metazoa; phylum Arthropoda; class Insecta; order Hemiptera; family Monophlebidae; genus Coronaproctus; species Coronaproctus castanopsis. The sequence goes on from CM065053.1 coordinate 99,894,031, forward strand.
TTGTACTTAGCTGTAAGGATTTTTTCTGTAAACGATCGATACGTACAGTATAACACTTCTTTGCTAAACCCCATGCCTGCACACCACATCTTAATCGTGAATCTATCAGCGCGTAATATACTGTTTTTAATGTTTCTTTACTAACGTAGTTTTGTAATATATACAATGAATGTTGCTCGATTTTTTTTTTTTTTTTTTATAAAATTTAAACGCTTTAACTTCCGTTTAAATTATCTTTAGAACCGAGGAAAAAAAGAAGCTTTAAAAGACGTTTATTTTCTCGTCTGCCTTTGTCCGCTTTCCCCCGGGGTAAGTTTGAAGTTGACGTGTATTTAATTTAGAGTAGTAATCGTCTGCAATTAAATTTTAGTACAAATCTAAAACGCGACTAGATATATTCGTGAAAAGAACAAAGTTGTCCATTTCGTCTTTCTTGCTGTCGCATTTTATAATGATTTCGAAAAGTTTATTGCAATTTTCGCGAAGTCAATCGGTTTCATAAAACTGAGGTGTGAAATCAATGTACGTCAAATCTATATACTCACAGAGGCGGCTGAAAAGCTTCGGATAAACCGAAATATGAATAGATAAAATTTATGATACAATTTTTCTACAATCGTTCAAAATGTGGAGAAGTCGATTTAAAAATTTTTCAACGACGAATAGAATAAATTAATCTAGAATATTTTTTATACTTTGTCTAAGGTATTTATTTATAGAGTAACATCGATTATATAAGTTAGTCAGCTACTTTCGTAGACATTTAATGATTATATTTACCAGTTGGGAAAAATTCCGTTATTATATTCGAGTTCATTTATCGATCTTTTCTTTATCATATCCGATAATTTGTAATCTTCGGCATATTACTAGATACTTTTTATACCAACATCATAGTCTAAAAATAACTCTAATATGGATTCCAAGTCACACCGGTTTTACATTCAATGATTTAGCTGATAATGCAGCTAAAGCTCGAATTCAACCCCTTATCCGTTAATCCCGAAACACATACAATAGCCTCCATCAAATATATAACAAATAAATTGTTTTGTTTATCTGTGGAATGCAATTCCCTGAACGAATCATCTTAGATCTATTCTCTCCTCTCCCCTTCTTTGGAAGTATTTTGTGCATAGCAGAAAGGATCAGGTAGTACTGTCCCGTATCCATAGTGGCCACACCGCGCTGACTAATCGTCGTATTTTAAATAAAACAAATCCACCTTTGTGCGAAAATTACGTCCGGACGCCCTTAACACAAAGACACTACATTATTCCGTATACCGTCTCCAAAACTCCGGTTGTAATTCATTCAATACAGTTTTATCTGATGATCCAACTGCTGTGGAAGCAACACCTCAGTTTCTTCAAACTACAGATTAATCTCATCTAACATCTCATATTTACTTTCGGATGCTTCTGGCCATAAGTACATAGAACCCGACAAAAAAAAAAAAAAAAAAAAGAATAGATACTTTTCGTAGCTTGTGGTTACGTCTTATTTTTTGGAGTTCTTTTATCCGATATAATTTCGTACGTTAATCCCGTATTTCAAATCGAAGCGCTTCAATTTATTTTCGAGTTATTCGAATTAATTGACTAGATTAGTTGGGTCGTTTTTAATTATCCGTAAGTATACTCGGCACGATCGCATTTAGTACATTCGTTTCTGAAGTACCGATATGTGCCGGAATACGGACTATAAAAATATTTTAATTTTCCGATGGGTACAAGATTGTTATAAGTTTAATGAATTTTGTCAATTTAGGTATCGTTAGACTAAACGTCTTAATGGTTGAAATGAAGGAATCATATGGTATACTATGAAGGTCATTTACCGTGGTATTTCGTAATTCTATAGAGTAGGCGATTTTTCAAGTGTCCGATATACGACGCTCTAGTATCAGCTTTAGATTATTTCTAAGCTAGAAATATCGGAAATAGAGACTCTACACGAAGATAGACTACTAGGTGTGTAATTACTAAATGAAAGACGTGTGAAACACCATTTGAAATATTTCAACTTCGAAATGTGAAATAAAATAAAAATGAAACACCACCGGTAAATCATTATAAATTCCGATTCTTTAAGCGCTAGAAAGAATTCTAGTCATTCGGACGATCGAAACATCCGTATTATGCTGTTAATAACATTTCACGCTATCCGTAGAAATGACATATTCTTAGTGCAGATGAAAGAGCCGAGTAATTTAACACGCTTCCTAAATCACGCACTTACCACAATAGCGACAAATTACTTGTGTGACCAACATACTACATTTTTATATCTAATTTTCTAACAAAGATGGCTTGTATTATTATTATTATTAATTTTAATATATATATATATATATGTAATATCGCAGTGTGATTGATATGCTGTCTTTAATATTATTTCTTATTCTCTTGTACTTCGCATTTGTTACCCGACCCAACATTCCCCCCACTAAGAAGCATTATAATTCCCAGTTGGTAGCAGAAGTCAAAGTACTCTTTCCGAATATTAACGATCGCACTGTACCTTTCTAATGTATTACTTCAAATTCTTAAAAATGATAAAAGGTTTAAACCCGTTTGTATTGAGTATGTAAAGGTGTATGTGACAATGTTTAAGAACTGTTAAAATAAATATATTAAATATATATTAAACTTATATTCGACGATTAAAATGATTAAAATTCTATTAGGCTACGATCACAAGCACCTTCCAAATTTTAAAACTTATATAGAGCAATGCTTGTATATATATAATATATATCTTGGAAACGGCTCTAACGATTTGGAATTTTGTAAATACCTGTAATTTACCAAGTAATTAAAAATTACCTGTGTGAAAATTACGAATTTTGAAATTTTTGAGCCTCGGCACCGACTTCGAGTACACCCCAATAAAATTTTGTAAATTTCGATTTTTTTTTTCGTATTTTCCTCGATACTTATTTAAATTTACGTTGAAAATTTCAGCTCGATCGCATTAACTGTTCGAATGATATAAGTAGAGCCTGGATTTTTCGGCATTTATTATTAAAATTTCGGCATTATTCGGCATTTAACAAAAAACTTACTTTTATCTATAAGAACTGCGTAATAGTAATTAAATAAAAATAAAAAAACAGCATTACAATGTATAGAATGTATGCGATTACTTTAATAACACTGTGTACATTATGAAAATATACTTTATGCGACAATAAAATTACAAGCTTAGAAAATATATTAAGTAGGTATTTATACAGGTAGATGTAGAGGGAATTATTTTAACAAAGTCGAATTATAAGATACAATAATGCGCCTTTCTAAATTATTTTCTGTGAACGAATGCCGTTTATCCGATAAAATATTCTTAAGATAAGAGAAACTTCTTTCTACATCTACAGAAGCATATGCACTGATGTCTCCAGGACTTAGTGAACTGCAGCAATCCCCCTCAACGTGTACTAAAAAATTACAAATATTTTGTAGTTGCTGGTATTCAGTGTTTTTTAATAACACAGAATTCATTTTTTTCTGTGACACTTCTCCCCTTTGTCCAGGAACACAGTTAATCTTTTCTAAAACCGTATTGATAATCTGTATCTGTTCATACAGCGACATCCCCATCGATAACCGAGTCATAAGGCGACAGACGATTTTACATAGGGTAATAAAAAATATCGAATTATCGTTTCCTCTTTTTTTTATTACTAATTGTTTTTTATATTTTTAATTATTTTCCAAAAAAAAATTCAAAAAATTTACAAACTTACAAAAATGATTATTTTCGGCATTATTCGGCATTTATTCCATTTTCCGCATTATTCGGCAAAATAAAATTCGGTTTGCAGGGTCTGTATGTCTGAATTCGTGTTCGTTTGTCATCAGATTTGATTTATCGTGTAGCAAGATCTTTCGGCAAATGCCGAGAAATCCGGGCTCTAGTTATAAGCTTTGAAATTTGATTTTTACTGCATACGGGTTAGTTAATATAAATAAAATGTTAAATTTTGAGTACCGTTTCGATTGAAGCGTCTAGACTTTTTATTTTATGGAAAAAAATCCAATCTAAAAATTATAAAATTCATTTCCAAAAAAGTACCTATTTCCTTCTGATATTTGTCAAAACTTAAATTTTTGGTTATAACTCCGAAAATTTATGAAACAAAATTCCACACGATTAAAATATGTATGCACATCTTCAATAGCGGACTTAATCACATTAATGTCGATAGACTGATGCAGGTGGCGAATTACAACCGGAAAACTACGTTCAGATTTAATTTGATACGTGTGATGTTCTATGCCTTCATCGCAAAAATTTTTAACTAAGGAACGATAACTATGCGAATCATTCGCTTTAATTTTGTTGTCTGATAAAGATTTACAACTGACCGAGATTAAAGATGCAATTTGTTTAATATCCTATAACATGTGGGAATAATTAGTCGTCACAACGTATACTGTTATTGCAGGCGGCTTACGTTCAGTTTGATTGTGATTATTTGTCATTTCGGTTTCATGATGCTCGTTTGTGTTAGCAATGGCTAGAGGTGCAAATAGTAAGTTGTTTTGATCTTTTAATTTTGTTTTTAACCACCTGCCAAGGACGCTTATTTGATTTATCATTTGAGATATCATTCACTCTTGCCATCCTATTATCGATAGGTATCGGCGACAGTAATGGTGTGTAAAGGCGATTAATACACCAATCTGTGTGTGTAAGTGAATTGAGATTACTACCGCATGCGTTATTAGTAACGTCAGTTGTATCACGATTGTTAGTAGTAGAATAATTTAGATTGTTGTCACCTGCCGGAACGTCGACAACATGTTGTGTTGACGGGTAGGGGAACTTAACATTTCCCGACCGACAGGAGACGATAAGCGTTTACCGCAATAGGAATACTTATCAATATCTGGGAAATTTAATGTTCTCTGTTTATGTTGATTTTTTTGTAGACAGGAGAGTATTCAATATAATTCTGTACGATGTAATTTTACATCGCTTGTATGAAACCCTTACTGGACGTGCTAACCTTAGCCGAATTATAGTGGCGTAAATCAACGTGTTATTGATAATATTAATATACGATCCACGATGAAATATTGAAGAAACCATCCGGGTGTTTTTGTATCCATTATCTGGCGGCCCGATTTATGTGGTTGGTAGAGGTTAGTCGAAAATGCAAATTAACCACCCAAGTATTTTACTTCTTTGGTCCAAGAAATACGTGTACACCATGAAGAACAACATTAGATACTGATTTTGGGAATTGTTTAAAATATTATAGCTTCGTTACTTATCATTGCGGTCTAGTCTAGAGCAATTTATTTTTTTTTTTTTTTTTTGATCATCTGAGCAACCTCCACTGGCAGTAATCAAAAAGATCCTAAATTAACGAATGAATCCATTCTTTCATACTCCGGTAGGAAATTGGTGTCATTAAAAGTGATCTCACGATCTATTATTATAATCTTGATTTTACGCGTATTAATTATCAATCCCTGTCTCTCGCTAACTTCTTTGACCTGTGTAATTAATTCCGTCAATAATTTAGTATCATCTGTATATCTCAAATTAGAGACCTTCTTTCCACCGATAGAAATACCGCCATTTCATTCGTGCAATGTTTCTCTCGCAAAATATCTCCTTGTCGGACACCACGGTCAGTCTTCAAAGTTGTAAATTCTTCTATTCTACGGTTTTAACTGTCATTTGTTATCGTCCACCTATTTAATTAGTTGTCCCGGTACGTCCATTTCCATTAGAACATTTATTAAAGAACTCTATCTGGCGCGATCAAAATTCTTCGTATAATCAACAATGAATCGATGGAGTGTTATATTCACGACATTTCTTTTATTATCGTTGGTATATTAAATATTTGTTCTCTTGTTCCGCGTACCCGGCAACGAAATTAGCTTGCTCAATTAGTATTTATATATTGAGGAAGGCTTTCGGTCGCTCATTTAAATTCTTCAGTACCTTGTTCGTGTGCGATGATAAAGCGATTGTGCGATAGTTGGGCGTACACTAGTGTCACCTTTTTCGGGAATTGGTATCAATACTGATTTGCACGCATATTTCGACCATTCTTCAGTACATCAAATTTAATTACGCGACAACTATAAAATATTCATCCAATTATCCCCTGGACCCTTTGTTATCTCGTTCGGAGATTTCTCATTTTATATGTATATCATCACAAATAGGGTAAAAGTAGAAGCTAGTTAGTTGTTTGATGTGTTCACATGCGCGACAGAGATATGTACGGTGAAGACAAAAGATAAACAACTTATCGATAATTTCGAGATGCTGGTTTTGGAGACGAACGCTTATTAATACCTTAGACAGCGAAGTAAACAAAAGTTTCCATTTTGCGAAAACTTAACATCACGCGTAGATAGTTCAGCTATATTTCATTACGGATACTACGTTTTCACGGTCACACTGTCCGTAATGAGCACTCCATATTACGGTTATGAATTCATGGACAAGTACGGGGAATTCGCCCATGAGGCGGATTAAATACCAGATGGATGGATATGATCGGGAATATGTTAAAAAAAGTCGATTGTCAAACGGATGTCTGTTAACCGGATGCAGTAGTCACAAACTAAAGATGCTGTTGCGTAATAACGGTGACGACACATCCCTTCAATGGATTTCAACCGAAAAAAAAATATATATATATATATTTTATCCCTCTAAATCCCTCTAATCCAGAACTGATTAAAACGTAATCATCTACTGGATTTTGTGTAGGTATATATCAGGAGATGGAGGTTTTACCCATTAGCAAATCCAACAGCCTTCGAGTAATATTAGAGTGTACTGAAATAAGATCTATGATTCTTTTCCGTTTTAATCTTTTATTTATTTCTTCATTAAGTAGGTTAGCTGCCAATGGGTTTGGATGGTGTTGAAGTCTTGATAAGTGTCTATGAACAGCCGATTTAATCTCTTCAGCGACATATCGCACATGTAGGTCGGTATGTAATGTCCTGTTGGAGACTATCATGGAGCATTCTGCTGCATATAACCATATAGGCTTCAATATTGCTTTATACAATATTAAATTTATTATTGATATTCAATTGCGAGCGAGGGCCTATCAGCCAATATAATTGTTGCATCTTGAGTTTTAGCTCAATGTTCTTAGCTTTTATATGTTTCAGCCAGGTTAACGTTTGATCCAAATAAACACCAAGATATTTAGTAGACCCGCTTTGCATTAGTGACTTAGAATTTTTATATTTATCGCGCGCAATACGTCGTTGTGATTGCATTTTTTGCTCATTGATTACAATTCTCCATCTATTCGACCATTCAAGTATGTTGTCCATTGCATTTTGAACATATTCAGTGCAATTTTTTGGACGTCGATGAGATGCCATCATTACCGTATCATTTGCAAATGTAGCTACAAATACGTTTTCATTTATAAGTATATCATTGGTGAAGAATGAGTACAGGAAAGGCCGCAGTACGCTCCCCTGCGGCACACTTGCCTGTATTTTGCGTATAGATGATTGTTTATCATTTATCACAACTCGAAAATATCGTTCATCCAAATAGGATTTGATAATATTATAATATTGAACAGGCAAAGTCTTCTTACATTTGTAGAGTAGCCCTGGATGCTAGACATGATCGAACGCTTGCTGAATATCCAAAAATACTGCAGAGCATATTTCTTTCTTATCGAAACTCTCTTCAATTTTTTTTTTTTTTATAGTGCTGTGTTTAACTACCGAGGCTATTACGGCACTGGTGATTTAACAGTCAGATGTAGTAATTGAGCTTGGAGGAGGAGTTGAAAGATTGTTGGAGAGGAAAGCAGATAAAGTACGCGAATGGATATTTGGCCGGTAAGTTAGGAGTGTAGGGCATTACAGTAAAATATGGCAGATAAGAGAGGGGTTTGGGAGTAAACAAAAGGAGTAAAAAGCCGAGGGATTGGTACGTTGGAGAACGTGGTCATGAGAGAGTGATATGTGACCAAGGCGGAGCCTGTTAAGTGCTATGTAATTTGAACGGGTTAAATTGGCAGGTGGTTCCCAGAATCCTACATTGGATTTGATCGCGAGAAGGAAGTTATGGTGGTATGAATTTCACTTCTGTTGCCAGTTGTGGTGGAAGAAGTATTTGAGGGCTGTGTTTAGTACAGGGGATGACCGTGCTTTATAGGTTGTAGGGGAACATAGTGTAGAATGGGCTGCACACTACTTCATTCCCCAAAATTCTTTTATGACCTGGAACCAACAAGAGGGATACTGGATCTGTATCTTGTGATAATTAGTAAAAAAAAGATTGCATGCAATTAATTAGAGGGTTCTTTGATTTTGTGTTTTGGAGGGCCAATACAGCTGCAAGAGAGTCTGTAACGATTAAAGTTTTGGTGTCACTGGGATTTGTGAGTAAGGGCTGAAGAAAGTAAAATACACCGTATAATTTTGTGTCATATATAGAGCAAGAATCATGCAGTCGTATTGGATAGCATAAATTGTTAACGGAGAATGCACATGCTGCAGGGCTATTAATAGAATGGGATAGAGATTTGGCTCCGTCAGTAAAACATAACAATGCTGGTAAATAGCTGTTTATTAAGTTATTTGCTTTCATAATGATCTCATGCTCGACCATATTCTTATATTGCAGGAGGATTATATTATTATGTATATTCTCTTTCCAAGGCGGAGGAGTTGGGTAACTTGAGTTAGTATAAGTGCTGTAATTTATGTTGAAATCATTTAGAGTGGCTTTAAGGCGAGGGATAGGATCAAATGGGAATTTGGGAGAAGAGTCATGTATAGGGATGGAACGGAGTATTAGTTTAAATGTTAGATATTCTCTATGATCATGTAGTGGGAGTGTCCCTAGTAAGGAACATATGCTCACAGCCGGTGATGTGCAGTGAGCGCCAAGAATTATCCGAAGAGCAGAGTGGTGTACAGGATCTAGGCATTGTAGTAGCTTTTGGGGTGCTATGGAGTAAACTTCACATCCATAATTTAGTCTACTAAGAATGATGGATTAGTAGAAATTTATTAGTATTTTGGTATGTAAGTTGTAGGATGGTTTGAAGAGATACTTGAGAATATTTAATAATTTCAAACATTTAGCTTTAAGCCGTGTTATATGAGGTTGCCAGGTCAGCTGTGGGTCAAAAAGAAGGCTAAAGAATTTTATCTTTGTTGAAGGAGTTATGTGAGTATTATAAAGTATTAGTGGAGGGGAGTTATGTTTCGTTTCCTGTGGAATATTATGAGGTGCGTTTTTGAAGGGAATAATAGCCCATTTTCAATGGTCCAATTTTCAAGATGGGTGAGTATTTTTTGAATGAGTTAGTGTGCAACTAAAGGATTGTTGGATGAGAAGGAGATATTTATGTAATCGAAAAATAATCGTATGGAGAATGGAGGTTGAATCAATGAACAAATGTCATTGATGTATAATAAAAAAAGGGTAACATTTAGAGGGGAACCTTGAGGTAGACCATTTGGGGTAGGCAGTGGAAGAGAAAGAGTATTCAGAACTTTAACTTGAGTTATCCTCTCCTGTAGGAAATTTGTGATGTATTTTAGCATATTACCTTTAGTTTTGCGAGAAGATTGTTATGCCTCACTCTCTCGTATGCTTTCTCAATGTCAAAGAATAGAGAATATGTTTGTTGCTTTGCAGCAAAGGCAGTTAAAATTTCTCTCTGTAAGTATAGAAGGTGGTCAAGGGATGATCTACCTTGGCGACCACCTATTTGGGAGGAAGAAAGGAGGTTTAATGATTCCAAGATGAATAGGAGTCGACGATTAACCATTTTTTCCATGAGTTTACCCATGTAAGCCGTCAGTGAAATAGGGCGGTAGCTATCTAATGTATGGTTTTGCTTTTTTCTTTTGGTAATCGGCACTACAACTGACTGCTTCCATTCCAGGGGAATTGACCCTGTTTCCCATATATAATTGTATATTTGAAGAAGATGTAATCTGGCATGGTTAGGGAGGTGTTTGAACATGAGAGGGTGTAAATGGTCTGGACCAGGGGCTGAAGATTTTGTTTTATGATCCAATTGAAAATTGAGTTCCTGAATTGTGAAGGGTTTGTTATATAGGATTATGTTTTTAATAGGGGTTTTTATCAATTGTTGTTCAGTCTGTGATTGGAGTGGTTCGAATGAAAGGTAATGTGGGGCGGTAGATGGTAGAATAGTAAAGTATTTTGCAAAGTGGTTTGCAACTTATAATTGGTCGGTAACGGTCTGGTCAGATATTAATAAAGTAATATGAGGGGGAGGGTGATTGAGATTCGCTAATATTTTGATTTTTCCCTAGATTAATGATAACCACTCTGTGAACCTGTTGCACTGTTAAGTGCCCAGTTCGAAAGCTAAATTGCTGATTTGGAATTATTTGATTTTTATCAATTATCTTTTGAATCCTTTTTTTTTTTTTTTTAAATTTTTCAAATACTTTAGAGAGTATTGGAAGTAAAGAAATTGGTCGATAGAAAGTCAGTTGTTCAGGAGGTTTTCCAGGTGTCTGAATCAAAATAATTAGATTTGCAAATTTGCATAGTACTGGAAAAAATATATATACCTATAATTTATTCACTTCGCTATACGAGTAAGGGGTACCAACCGGGATCTGGAATTATTCACGATCAAGCCGGTTTCCCCAAAACGTTATTTTCCGCCAATATCGGGACATCGTACTGGTGTAGTTTAATCTGCATACATAAATTGTTTCATCGAATAAATACTTAGATCCGAACGTTTTTATTTTGTGCTTAAATTTCTCATTTCTTTAAACAATATTACGACATTTGTTAGAAAATTTGATATAATCGTATATTACAAACACGATGATAAATGATGGAATATCGTTATTTGAATTGAAACGTGCCATTTCGCAAATTACTAATTTTAACATACAGACAGACGATGTATAAGGGAATATATATATATATACAATTATTATTGTTGTTTTTTTTATTATTACTATTTGCGGTTATTATTACAATTACACTAGAAGAAAATAATTTATTAGAAAAGTGTCTGCATCGGACGGATAAAAATCTTCCGCTGTGTAAATATGTGTCTCATTTATCTTTTCTCCGTTGACGTTCATAACGGACGACTATGTCGTGTTTGATAGTAATTAATATAAATGAATACCCGAAATGTACGGAGAATATAAACTGTATTTCGACGTAAGCCGGCCAATCATGCAATACACGTATATAACCCCAATTATCTTTTTCTTTTTTTTAATGTGTATATGTATATATATATATATATATATATATATATATATATATATATATATATATATATATATAACGCAAGAAAAAGAAATATGTTATATATACGTAATGAATACGTGTTCCACGTAAGAAATATTTGACACATATCCGTTGGCACGAATTTTTTTATAATGAGAAACGGTTGTATATTTAAAAACACACACATATATGTATATTCAAATTTTGTAGTAGTTTCTGTATTAACCTTATTTACATTATATTTTAGAAGAAACTCACGTTTTCCGTTATCAATAAATGTATGTTTTTTTTGTTTTTTTTAATAAAACCTTCCAACCCAGAAATGATGAAAACAAATCATCGTCTACATACGAATACAGCTGAGGATGGAAGCCAGACAACCTATTGGCGTTCGGTGTTAAAACAGAACTAGATAATTGTATTTCTACATCCCTGCCTAATAAACTAACTGCCAATGAATTGGCGTGAATCTGTAATCTCGACAAGTTGGGCCTACTTAACTTCATTCTCGATGCATCTCACTTGTAGGCCGATGTGTAATGTATCATTAAAGACAAACGATCGAGAACCGATTGAATTTTATTTTGTCCGCGTTGAATTCATTCTATATCAGTTACAACCATAGTAGTATCATTTTATATAATACTACTAATTGCTTATTTCAATCCACCGCTGGATATAAGATTTCTCCCAACTCCGTGCAATCCGATCGTTAGCCTTTCTACCTTGCACAGGACCTACAGATGATTCTTCGCCCTTCTGTAGAAGTCCACTTCATAATTTTTACTCGTATACTGTAACATCTAATACTTTTGTTCGTTGTTGCATCGTCCACGTGTTTCGTTTTTGATTCATTAGTTTAAGGCCGAACTTCAATAGTTCTTGTGCACACTGTGTTTCACAATAAAGTCTTCTGAGTATAGTTCTACTGAGGAAGCACGTTTCCGTACCATATTTACAGTGGGGAATTGTTAAACCATTACTTTTGAGGAATACGCTATAACGTTCAGTAACGAGCTGGTAATGACAGAAACTTATTACTTTTATCACTGGTTACACTGTTAAGTACAAAAACATAGATGATTTTAAAGACGGAAAATGATAAACTCCTTGCTTTTGAAATGTGGTGTTGACGACGGATGTTGAAGATACCGTGGAAAACCACTAATGACGAAGTTTTACGCAAGATAAGTGAACAACGCGAAATCCGGAACACGGTCAACATGAGAAGAAATGAAATTGATATCTGATCAGACATCCGGAATAGATGACGACTTCAATCGAAGGAATGATGAACGGACGATGAAGTAAAGGAAGAACTAGACGTAGATATATGGATCAATAAAATAGTTTTTTTTCTCCTGAAAAACGTGCTCATACTAATTCATTAACCATAGGCTTAAAGAAAGAAAGAAGAAGACAATATTATGTACTACAATAATTGTCGCAGTTAACTCAAGTAACCCCCCCTTAAACTCTACAATACAATAATGTTACTTTCTCTGTTACTTCTCATCGCTATAATGCAGCTATATAACAGTTAATAAAAAATTAAATTATAAAAGAATTTTCATTTTAGTGTTTTTATTGAATATAAATTGAAAATTAGAGCAATTCTAATCGCTTTGACATTTTTCGCAACAAATCTATATCGGTAATTGGTTTAAATCTTCGAAATACAGGCGATATATATTCATCTCCAGCGCTTCGATTTTCTTTTGAAGCGTGAATGTGAGAATCTTCAACTTTCCATATGGTAAAGTAATACCGGCCATAAGTAATATCGTATCAGTAGCCATAGTCTTAACTGTAGGTTAATGTCATTTCGGTTCATCAGTTTTTTTCTTGCTTTTTCTAAAACCTGTCTTAAATAAGCCAATTATAGTGTATTATTATTAACTGGGGTTCTACCCAAGCCTGTTGATAATCGGGGGTTGCTACCCAAGGGCATGTTGCCTTTTATGATCACCGCAAGTGGCAAGTCTCTATACTAAAAAAATTTTTTGCGGTGTAAAACCAAAGCCGTTAAAAATGACGACATTTGACGTAATTTATTAAAACGTTGAATGTGTTACAATGTGTTTCCAACAAACTCGAAGATAACATTCGTTAGGCCGGAAACCATAAAAATTACAGTAATTATAGTGCGGTAAACACGAAAATAGCGAAAATAATGTAAAAATTAGCTAAGTACTTAGAAGAAAATAATATCATGGATAAAGTATGGATTTCAGAGGAATCAACATCACAGGCATTGGGGGATTTTGTTATTCGTAGATCTCATAAAAGCATTCGATACGGTTATTCATGATAATCTTCTATTGAAGAAATCGGTATAAAAGGTAGTGTTAAAGCACGATTTGAAAGTTATCTAGAGGACAGGAAAACGGTAGTTAGTATAAATAATATATATATGCCAATGAATATGGGAATACTGCATAGTAGTAATCTAGCACCGTTATTGTTTATTATATACACAAACGGTCTACAAAAGAAGTTGACTAAAAGGTATTCGCTTTTGCGGTCGATATTGCTATAATGACAGTTCGCAGAAAAATTGAAGCGACAGAAAAATATACGAATACCGATTTATTAGAAGTAAGCAGATGAGCTGGCGACCTTGGTCTTACAGTTAATACGACAAAAACGAAATGTATACTGCTCAAAATGGACGAGTGATAATAAAATTTGTATAAACCAAAAATTAAAATGCACACTAACAAGTGCGCACATTACTGGTTGAACAAAAATAGATGTTCGAATTTGATTTGTAACATAATAGAACTGATAAGTGAATATAAATATCTAGGCGTAACAATAGATATTGAGGTGGAACTTACAAATACAAAAATTGGAAAATAAATTTAAATCGATAATACCAACACTATATACATTAAGAAATTACGTAGGTCAGGAGACAATGAGAATGGTATACTTTGCGTTAGTCGAATCCAGATTGAGATATGGCATAGAAGCATGGGGATCGACGTCTTAATATTACATTGGAAAAATAGATCGATTGTAAAGAAAAAGTTTGAATCTAATAAACGATTATAAATGTAGAAATCAGTACGAACTATTAAACGATCTGTTACGTCATCATAATGTATTAAATATAGTGGGACTGTACTTGTTTACCAAAGTTTGGGATTATTTAGTAAAAAATAAAAGTATCGATTTAAACGAAAACAAGCAAATAAAATATAAACTAAGGAAAACGAACATGTGTATACATATGTTCGGCACCAAGGTCAAGATTTGGTGAACAAACTAATAAATACGTGATGACGAAATTGTTAAATAATACACCGAAAGAAATATTGAAAGAAAAAAAGATTGGGAAACTAAAACAGCAGCTAAAAGATGTGGATAATATAAACGGAATAATAAAAGATAAAAAATTGTAAATATGTAACTACATAAAGTAAAGTAAAATAAAAAACAATTTATAATGAATTCGAAGTGGTGCGACAAGTGAGAGCAATAAATTTGATATAACGTCTGCTACTACTAAATGAGGTAACCACAAAAAATAGTTACTGTGAGAGTGTATTTAGGAATGAATGACTACTACAACTGTAACTTTGTGTATATGTGGGTGTGTAAATTTCATAAATTAAAAATTAACGATATGCGTACGTAAAATATTTTAGATGTACATATTTTAAAATGGTGTAGATCCGTCGATAAGCGTAAACTTGACGGAACATATATTGTCTACGTACAGAATGGGTTGGGAGTATGAGTGTGTGTGTGACGGGGTTTACTTCGTTATATTATTATTTTATAATAAATGTGTGCTTTTGAAAAAACATCTAAACCCACTATATTTAATAACTTATAACGTTCGATGTATATATATATATATATATATATATATATATATATATATATATATATATATATATATATATATATCTATAAACGTTATTGCTATGGCCTGCTACCAATGAGGGAGTTCCATGTGGTTTCTGCATGTGGGATGTTCCTATAAAGGTTCTTTTCTACTTTTACTTATTTATGATGAAGTATGCAATTGGGAAGTACTAAACATTTAAAATGAAATTTTTTATCGAATTTAAGATATATATTTTTTGCTACATTTTACATATAGTGTATTATTATTAAATAGTACGATGAATAATTTAATAATTTAATAATTACACGAATTCAAAAAAATATACGGATGAAACTGCATACATTCACACATCTCGTACACATTAAAACTTACACTTTTTTTTTATAATTTTTTTGGTAGGCTTCCGTACAACTTACCCACATCTGCATATTATGGAATGAATAAGAAAGGGCTACTTTATAAATTAGGCAGATTAAGAAGTAATGTAGGGATGAGTAAAATTAAATAATGATACCAGAATCTAAAATATAGGAGTATAGTGAAGAGCTAAGAGAAATGCAATATTTATAGGAAACGGAACTTTAAGGCTGTGAAGAGCTTGATAAAATGCAACACGAAAATTACTATGACGGGAACACTCGAGGATAACATGGTCCGCATCGGCCACTAAATAGGCATCGATAGGATGAGAGCAATTAGGAGAACTAATAAGTTTCAACTTGTATAACGAAGCAGGAAGGCGACTACTGCCGAGTCTCAGTCGACAAATGGTAGTAATAAAACCCCCCGAAATTTGATCGTTTAAACTTTAATATTGTAGAACCATGGATTGGAAGGTATGTCGGGTTGAATGGATTTATAATGCTTTGCAGTAAATGGATCGGACCACAGATTTTTCCAGTATTCCTTATGCGCATATTTAATGTACGCTAGGAGATCTATAGGAGGAGTATAAAACAAAAAAGTCCCTAATGTAACCGTTGAAGTAACTAAATGATCAGCTAGATTATTGCCATGGATACCGCTATGCCCGGGGATCCAAACAAATTTAACTATTACACCGAGAGAGTTTAATCGGTATATGTAATTAGAAATTTTGTAAATAATTGATGGTAAACGAGAGTTGAGTTGTGAGCGCTGTAATGCCAGCAAACAACTTTTAGAATCGGAGAGGATCAGAATATTAGTAGATGGACGATTTACAGATACACGTTATAAATATGAGATATGCCGATGATACATTAGAGTAATATATGTTTGATCCTCTTGTACTTATATTTCTTATATTTTAACTGCAAATAAGTTCTGTTGTAGTCCCCTATTTGACTGATTATTGAATATTTGCTGTCGACGCAAGAGTCGAAAAAATTTATTGTATGCTGTTTTATTACTTCAGATATGTAGGGTAAATTCAGAGTCGTATTTAAAAAGGGACCCATGTATCCTATTGGTCAAGTAGTCAATATGCTTAGAAAAAACAAGCCTTTTATCCAAAATTACACCTAGATATTTAATATCGGTTTTCCAGTGTACGAGTATGTTGTTTATTATGAGAGGTTCTGGTGCGAAAGGTCTTCTTTTAGGTAAATAATATAGCCTGCGTTTTGCTTATGTATATTTTAATTTTCCATTTCTTAAAATAAAAGTTTAATTTTTGGACACCATCGGTTAATCTTCTTTGGACAGTATCTACTCTGTAAGATGTAAAATATATGGCAGTATCATCTGCATACAAAGCAATTTCTAAATTATTATTTTTTGGGATGTTATTTATAAATAGTAAGAATAAATAGTCTAAATATGCGACAGATAATTGAAAAATGTCGGGAATTCAATATTACAATTTACATATGCTTTATAGATTACGCAAAGGCGTTCGATTGTGTAAGATGAGTTAAATTATGGCAAGTTTTAGAGGAAGCTGGCGTACCACAACATTTGATAGAATTAATTAAATCACTATATAAAAACACAAGCGGAAAAGTGAAAATAAATAACAAGCTATCTGAGAAATTTCAGCTTGAAAAAGGAGTACGTCAGGGATGCATACTAAGTCCTATTTTATTTAACATATACAATGAAAGGATAATCAAAGAGACCATGAATGGATGGAAAGATGGAGTTAAAATAGGAGGAACATGCATTAACAACTTACGATACGCTGACGATACTGCCATATTTGCCTCAACTGAAGAGAATCTATAGGTTTTACTCCGGAAGTTGGAAACCATAAGCAAAGCTGCAGGCTTAACAATAAATAAAGACAAAACTAAAATAATGATTATTAATCGAAACAACTCTGATAACATCCAGCAATGGCATGACTTCCAGGTAGTTGATAAATTCGTATACTTAGGTTCAGTAATTACCAAAGATGGAGGATCGACCGATGAAATTAAAAGAAGAATAGGAACTGCAAAAAATGCATTGGCTCAACTGACAAGAGTATGGAAGAGCCACGACATAACGAAGAATACAAAAATTCGCCTCATGGACACCTTAGTCTTTTCGGTTTTTTTGTATGCATCGGAATGTTGGACTTTAAAAAAATGGATGTCCGGCGAATAGATGCTTTTGAAATGTTCTGTTGGAGAAGGATGCTGTGGATTCCCTGGACCGAAAAGAGAACAAACTTGTCGGTGTTAAAGGAAATCTGTCCAAAAATACGACTGCGAGATGTAGTAAGGCAGCGAATAGTAACTTACTTCGGTCATATCATACGTCAAAATAGTTTGGGAAAGTTAATTTTGGAGGGTATCGTCGAAGGTCGGCGAAAACAAGGAAGAACGCCTACACGATATACGGATGGAATCAAAGAATTGCTAAACATTACATCATTCCAGCAAGCGGTTCGATATGCAGAGGACCGAAACATATGGCGGACGCAGTTACATAAAATCAAGGTTTCATAGTATCACGATGCTCGGATCGAGCCTACGATGAAGAAGAAGAAGGAGATAAAAATGGAGCATATTCTATAAGGGTAATTTTTTTTTTTGAAATGTTGAGAGCGGGGATTACGAATGCACCTCCGATTGAAAAAGAGCACTTCGAGCCAAGAGTTAGGGTAGTTTCTATTAATCAAGAAGTAAAAATTATAATTGGCCGCTAGTAGAACATTGCTCTTAAATGAGGAAAACAGTTGTATGTTTGTATGTTGATATTAAGGCTAACGGTATTATACTCGAAAGGAATCGTATAGAAGGGAGGCGGGTAGGATGGAAGAAGAATATCATTGTACCTGGAAAGATGACCAGAGGAATGACATAATAAAGGACGTCGAAGTATAGAGAAACGCCAGTTGTGAAAAATTTTTAAGTATAGAATATACAAAGAGGAGGCGATATGAGTGAATGCTTTTAGAAGGAATTTATCTGACAGAAACATTCTTCGTAAGGATAGAGGGGGAACCTTTGCCTCCATCTCGAGAGCAGGTACAGCGGTAGCACGAAGTGCTCCTAAACATCTGCGTAAGCACTCGTTTTGAATTTTATCTAGCCTAGAAAGGCAGTGATTAGAAGCATTCCCGAAAATAAAACTACCATAGTCGAGAATAGAACGTATGAAATTTTTATACAAAAGTAGTCAAGTTAAGGGGTCACCGCCCCAAGGAGTGTGACTCAGTGCTTTAAGAAGACTTATTCTTTTAAAAGCCTCGGTATAAACTTTTTCCGTATGCAATCTCCACGTTAACCTGCGATCAAGAATAAATCCTAAGTACTGATGGTAATGAACAAAGGGTATGAGATTGTTGTTATACTTAAGTCCGTGCGAGCCGGTATTGATGGTTCTATATGAGGATATTATCGAAGCACATTTATTAATTTAGACCAAACTTGGACTATGGATATAAGCGATGTAGTAAGAGTTTGGATAGCATTATCTAGATTATCGTGCTTGACGTAAACTATTATATCGTCTGCGAAAGATAAAATTTTCACTGTATCTGGAAGGGGTGTATTGAGAAGTTTAAACAATACTATGTTAAATAAAATAGGGCTGAGAACGGACCCTTGGGGAATACTTAAGTACACCATGCGAGTTGTTGGCTTCATATTGGAATGAAAGAAGGTAAGCTGTCTTTTGGTGAAGCGGTTATCCAATACTTCTTTAAATGGTGATGGGACATTCAAGTTTGTCAGAGACTCGTGTAAGACAGGAATTGAGATGTTGTCAACGGCTTTATTTATGTCTAAAAAATAAGTTATTAAATACTTCTTGGAAATGAAAGATTTGTAGATATCACCTACTAAATGCGTCACGCTGTTTAAAGAGCTCAGATTACTACGGAAGTCGTACATTCCAGATGGAAATAGACGACGATTTTCCAACCACCAGGTTATTCTGTTTTTGAGAATCTTTTCAAAAAATTTTCTTAGGCAAGAGGCCAGAGATATAGGGCGGTAAGATGAAGAATTAGGTAAAGTGGTATGATTTTTTTTATGGAGATAATGACGAATTCTGACCATTCCTCGGGAAATGAAGCAGAGTTTAAAAAATAGTTGAAGCCGTTTAATAATATACGTATGGCAGAAATTGGCAAATTATTTAATATTTGAAAGGTGACCCCCCCCCCATCAATACCAGAGGAGGATCTTTTATTACGTGATAAAGTATGTTGGATTTCTGTTAGGGTAATGGGAAAGGAAGGAAAGTGGTTGTCCAGGTGGCTATTTGTAAAGCCGTATTTTATATGATCTTACTTCAAATATAAGCACGCATTATCTCCGACAAGATTAATATATACAATTATAAACGTTTACTTACATAGCCGGTGTACATCACGCAGCGCATAATACAAATTTTAGAACCACCAAAAATGCCATCTATAGGAGTAGCAAACATCGCGTACACATTGAACATTTAACGGACTAATATGAAATTAAACATTAAATTAAATTTAAAGAGAAAAAAAAACGAACGAACTTGCTAGCGATTCTCGGGAGCGCGATAATTCTATTACGTCTTTACCTAATAAATCTTTCATCGTTCACTTCATTTGCCAATTTACAACTAGCTCTCTATAGGCTATTAAGCAAATTTAATATCTTAGCCTAAAATGAATTGCTAATAAATCCTGTCCAGTGACAGGCGTTCATTCAATATTCGTACAGAATGTATACTTTATATACTAGATCCGTCAGTTTGGTCCTCTTTAATTTAAACTTATTATTGCGAGCTGACCATAGTGGTGATTATGCAATTATCTATGACACAGTAATCATACACGAATGGGGTGTGACACACCGCCGACAACTCCAACCTATGCAAGATCAAGTGGTTTCCGACGCTTCAATCTCCGTAATTCATCGAAATTGCCCGAGAGAACGTTACAAAGTGCGTTTGAGTGTCTCTCAAGCTTTTCTGCATGTGTTCTACCATATTTTGGAATTACATCAGCTACATACTCTATCTGCAAATCGTCATGTAACGTTTGATTTGTTACCTACCAAGGCGCATTGGTTATCAGCCTGAGTATTTTTTTTTTTAAATTTGAGGGTTTCGCAAAACCCCAAAGCTGCATTCCATATGTCCAGATTGGTCTTAAAATAGCTATGTATATTAAAAGTTTGTTGTCCGTTGATAGCATAATGTTTCTCCCTGTGAGATGACCGCAGAATTATCTAACAGCGCAACTGCCATATTATTTGCATGCGACTACAGTCTTGCAGCGTGTTTTATTTTTTATTTCATCCTTTATGTATAAATCGTCTGTAGTTAATATCGATGTAGATTACCTATTTACCCCGCTGTTAGGTCAATGACGAACTACTCGAAATGTTTTCGTTCATTTAGTATCTACTAATTATCTTATTCGACACTTCAATCGGCACGTGCCTTGTACTAGGCGAAAACAAAAAACCAAAAAAATCGGAACGTTAAAAAGCCGAAGATTATTAATGTCGAGCCGCAGGTCGGGTCGGTGAATTTTTAGCGCGTCATATGGTATCCCCTAATGACGCCGAGTCGTACTTTAACCGGAGCGTGTGGGGGGGACATTATTTTTCACATCGAATAAAGAAGCCGGTGTCGCGACCAATTGTTCCAGCGGTCTAAATGTTGCACCGACCGACGGATACAGTACGCGTGACTATTGTTATTACGAAGGACAATGAAAAAAAAAAGAACGGGGCACGAAACTAATCCGGAAAACGTTAATAGAACGACACGATGAAGACAATCGATGATGATAATGATGAAAAGGATCGGATAAGTTTGTAGGAAGAGGGCGCGTACCGTTATTTTTAACCAAGAGAAACTGGAACCCCTGAAATTAAAGATATAAAAGGTCGGTATTAGAGTTCCTTTTGGCTCGAGTTAGTCCGTTGCATCTGTTCGACTAGTTGTAAAACCTCCGAATGTATAATACTATAGTGAACGCGACCGTATAATAATAGGAAAGAAACCCGATAACGATTGGGAGGGTTTCTGTTCTCACCCTCTACACCTTAAATACGAAATTTTAAGCCGTCTGACGTACAACGTCAACGCTGGTGAAACACCTTCAAGGGTTGATTTAGACGAGTCATCACCCTTCAAAGCGATTCTGATCCGGATGTAACGATGAGCAGAAAACACGTATCGGGATTAAAATTTGGCGATATTTCACATGAAGAAAGAATTACGTCGATCGAATTATGTCGGTATTCTAAAAAAATTAGCAAACAATTTTTTTTAACCACCACCGAATTTTTACACGCGCCAGCAAATACGTAGCATATAAAAACTGAAATTTATCGGGTTGTTAACTGCGATTTTTTTGGAATCGAAAAAACATTTGGAAAAAAACTGACCTTAAATAAAAAGTATTTATATGAAAAATAAGAAACTTATATTTGTCTCAGTTTTAACGTGATAACGATAAAATGAAAATAAAAACAGCAAATCATCTTTGACAAGTAAACTTTATGTATATATGATAGATATATACATTAAAACATACCGGTAAAGCAATAGGAAAATAAAAATCTATAAAAAAAAAACAAAAAAAAAAAAACGTTAGCTTATTACCGATATAAGTTATAATAAAGTTAACGTAAGTAAACGATGAAATATGATATTGTCAGCGTTCTGAGGATTTATCGATAGAATTTATCGATTCGCAGAGAAACAGGAAATGCAGGAAATTTGAAATACTCGAAAGAGTGTATATAAGTTTAATTCGGCTCTGTTTATCGTATCTGTGTTTTAATCCATACCTACTTTACGATTGTAACGTTAGACATGCGCAACGATCGAAAAATGTATTAGCGCTGATTTATTTATTCTGTATTAAGTAATAATGTACACATCCTAGCCTCTGAGTTTGTTATAAATACGTAAACGTTAATTTTTTTTATCCAGCCTAATACTTAAATGAGTGACGCCCGTTTATCCAGTTAATCAGGTCGTTTATAGATTCTGACGTAATGGTTGAATATTGGTCGGCGCTTTATAAATAAGATTGCCTCGGAGTTTTTCCCGTTTAATCCTCTAATTTATTAAATTATTCGATAACTAATTTATTTACAGCGTCAGTAAGTCGCCGACAAATTGTATCGATTCGGTAGGATGTTGCGACGAGTGCAACTCTATCAGCGTAAAGATTTAGACTTACACGTTGTGTAAGCGGGACACCGTTTATATATAAAATAAAGACACTCACACCCTACATGCTCCTTTGAGGAGTGCCAGCAGTACTATTTTTTGCTAGAATTTTTACTCTTTAGTTGCAATGTCCCCTATACGGTACATGAACTTTTCCGACCAAAAAGTATAAATAAATAAATAAATGAATAAATAAATAAATAAATAAACAAAATGTTTTTTTTTTAATAATTTAATAATAATAGGACATTTAGTATAGACGTACGACGATGTTCGATTATAAACAGAAATATTTAAATTAATCCAGAATTCATCTGAAGCACGTATAAAAGATTTAGATTTTGATATGGTATTTATATATTTTATTACGGTTTATTATCTCACCTCATCCATCTTATTTTATTCCATTATTTTTGCTTTAGATTTGTATGTGTGTGTACGTATATTTATATATTTATATATGTGGATGTAAGGTTTCTTCAATTGTGCCGAATGAAAATTACTTTTTTTTTCTTTCGAGATAATTGTCACAGTCTTCGACAATAACGATGATGCAGTTGAAAGCGCGTGTGAAGAATTTATCTTCTAATCAAATGAATCCGACTTATTCATTAATTCACCGAGTCTTTTCGATGTTTATGCTACAGGTGAGCATAATCGAATAAATGACTAATTCGATTTTTCGGAAAAAGTTACTAATTAAATTTTTTAAATCTAAATCCGACTAATTTTTTCTTTATAGGCTTTCTAGCGGAACACACGCGACATATAAATCGGCTAATATTAATTCTGACTGTTCTAAAGACTAAAACGAATAATAGTCCAATAAACAATATTCTAATTTAAATGAACACGTGAAAAGAAATACAAAGTGGATTACACACCAAAAATGTAGATATTTTAAAATGATTTAAAATAAGTGTATAATTAGTATTTTATTTCATTAATATTGTAAGAAATTATTCATTAATTAATTAATTTCCAGCTTTCTGCGACTATAAATTGTTCTTGTACGCTATCCTATTATTTTTTTTTATTTTATTTTTTTTCAATAATAGTTATCAATATATTACCTATAAGAGCTAGTCAACTATTATGCTATTTACATCATTAATTTGGAAGTTTCTAATCGTATTAATACTTATTCATAGTAATATCGTACACAGGTAACAGGTATCAAATCAATAATTTTTATTATATTCGCATATCATCATCAATTTCCATCTCCTATTCAGGATGTTGGTGCGGTACGTTAGTTTGTTATAGTTGCCTCTATCTCGCCATCTGTATTATTTCCGTTATTGCCCTTCTTCTATCGATCCCGTGTATATAATCCATCCTTCTTCTTCTTCTTCTTGGCCTTTTTCCCAGGATTTTCCCCTGTATCGCTATTGTAAACAAATCCTCCTCTAGGATTTTATGTGTCCAAAATATTTCTTTTTTGCTTCGTTAATTCTACTTTGTAATATTAATTCACTGATTTTACATTTATTCAATAGTATCGATTGTCTTTTCCTTCCGTGATATTCTGAATTGTCCATGTTTTCGAAGCATACCTCATTGCGGACCGTACAAAGCATTGAAGAATTCTCATTTTTAATTGTATGGAGAGTTCTCTATCTTTAAGTATCCGTTCTAGAATTATTAAATAACATTTCCGCCGTATCCTATTCTTCTTCTTATTTCTTCATCATCTTTCCCATTTTCTGAGTACTTGTATTACCTGTTGAATCATTTCTCCATCTATATATATATATTTCTACTGGAGAGCTTTGCCGCATTTTTGCTATTCTCATAGCTTTAGTTTTATTGATGTTTATTTTCATTTCTAACTTCTTCCCCGCTGCAGATATCATATTCATTATTTTTTGTAGATTCCTTTTGGATCCTGCCGTGTATACCTGATCGTCAGCGTTTCATATGTGTGCCATATGTACGTGAAATAATCGCGAAAATTTTATAACATTCAAACATATGTATTTTACAAATACATTATAATTTTTATAAATATATACGATTAAAAATAATGAATTTTACGCCCTTGATGATAAGTTGTAATTACTTAAATTATAATAAAAACCCGCGAATTATATTAGTAATCGATAAAAACAGGAAAACACATTACTCGATACATGTTACTAAAAGAATCGAATAACTCACGAACCGACTCAAATTAGTTGCTAGTAGTCTACTAACACTATATTACGCGTTCAATGATCGAATAACGAGTAGTAACTACCTAAAGCTACTAACAAAAAGTAACTAAATATAAGTAGCTTATTTTTACGAATAAATCTGACTAAATTGTTTCAGCGAAACCGACTTAACAAATGACTACTGCTTCGAACCTAATAAGTCTATAAACAACTATTTAACTTCCAAAAAATCATTCTATTTTATTATTTGTATTTTTTAATAATTTTTCGTTAAAATAATTTATAATTTATATTATTCATCATTACTTTTCGAATGTTTTACACTTCTTACTACAATTGAAAAATCACGGCGTCGTATATTATTTTATATATTTTTATGTTTTAAAAAACCTGTTTTGCGAGTAAGTGTAAATTTAAAACAAACGATATTTAAAGTTTAAGAAACTATTTAGAATAAAATTTTATTATATTCATAATATATAATTAGTACATTACAAAACATCGAATATATCTGTTAT
Source organism: Coronaproctus castanopsis (assembly GCA_032883995.1). Taxonomy (NCBI): domain Eukaryota; kingdom Metazoa; phylum Arthropoda; class Insecta; order Hemiptera; family Monophlebidae; genus Coronaproctus; species Coronaproctus castanopsis. The sequence goes on from CM065053.1 coordinate 99,919,410, forward strand.
ATTATGTGAAACAAATGTGACTTAAAAAATCGATTAATCAATCGATTTTTAAAAACGATATTACTAATTTACAAGAATTAGTCGTTTATGCCCACGATTGATTTAAGCCGTTTTAAATCCTCAGACATATCCAGGAGTTGTATGACTTCAACATTAGTGTGCTTTTCCGGTTCTTTTGCGTGTTAGCGAGCAAATCTGGTAATTTCATCGATTACCATTGGAACTTTTAAAGGCTTAGTGTAAATTTAAAAATTAAAATTCCCTCGTATATATATATATATATATATATGTGTGCTTACGTTCTACGTTTTATCAAAACGAATTATTTTTAACCGAATGATCTTTAGGAGACCGAAAGTTTTTGGTTAATGAAACGAAATTTTTCGATGATTTTATGATAAAAGTAGAAAAAATATGAAGTTTCAACCACCTCGTTAAAGTGTATTATTTTTTCAAACTTTATTTATTTCGACTAATAGGCCTAAAATTTGAAATAATTAATAAAATCGTGCCAAATAATAAACTGGAAATATGTCGGTAAACCCGATTCAATGAAGATAGTCGATAGCATTTAATTACTTCGTATGTACATCGAAATTTGTAATTTTATGTCTGAAATTTTGAGTCGTGACTTAAAGGAAAGAAATGTTTTTATAAAGAAAGTCAGTGGAAACCGGAAATAAATGAAACATTATTAAATTGATAATGAAAATTTCGTCTATTAGTTCCTAACGGAAGAAACTATATATACGATCTATACATTATTATTATTAATATAAAAAAAAACAACACTTGTATTTAGTTGGCGTTGCATGTTAATCCAGTTATTTTTTGTCGTTATCAGAGTATGCGCTCCCGTCTTTGTACGCTTGTAATAAACATTCGAGAGGAGTACACAGAGTTACGCTATCGTTAAACATTACGTTACAATTAGGCTATTACGTTTGTGTTATCCCGGTAAGCAGTAACAAAGTTTCGCGGTTAAATAAAGGGAATTTTAACTACTCCGGTACTAAAGATTGAACTAATTTCTACAAGTTTAACCATTCGCAGAGCATAACGGTTTAACTATGAAAATCTCATTTCCTACGTATATAGGAATATATATATATATATATATATATATATATATATATATATATATATATATATATATATATATATAATATGCATCGAATGGATTCCAGGTTTTTTTATTATGTTTTTTTCATCATATCAATCTGATTTTTAGTTGTTTTATATTTTATAAATACGCGAAATACACTGATAGTATGCGTTTTTGATAATAAATACGACCATTGGGGTAAATTGACCGAAATAGTTGCGCAATAAAATTTGATATTCCTCTTAAGTGGTTTACTGCAATTCTGGTAATACCGTAGAAAAAGTTATTACACAGTTGTTCATTTCTATTCTATTTTGTTGTTCATACACATTTTTGTATACTCGTATATATATATATATATATATATGTAATAGTAGCTGATTGTTCTATACGAATCGCATACTATTAAAGACTATTATCCGCATGATTATAACTATTTTACTAGTATAAAATTCCGTTTCATAAATTTTCGACCCCCTATAACCAAAAATGTCAATTTGGGCAAATATCGGAGGAAATAGGATAAATCTTGGAACTTTTCCAAAGAAATTTTTTTCATTTCTGCATAGAAAATATATATATGTAAAATGCGTGAAAAATTCGTTTTATCTTTAGAATAATTTACTGCGTAAATATTAAGATAAGCGGTTTATACAAATTTTCATTTATCCGACAAGTCTGGATATGATAAACTGATTTTCGTCGCGTCGTTAACATGTAAATGCTCGATCTTTTTTTTTGGGGGGGGGGGATTGATAATTATTTTGAATTTCCAAACTGAAAATGACAATTTGGACGAATTTTTTCGAACTTTTCGCGGAAGAAATTAATTCCTTCGTATATGAAAAGTATGTCCGGAAAATCCGTTACTTTAAATCGAAACGGTAGTATCCGGGATATAATAAAATTTTAATTACATTTACCCGACACATAAGGTGTCGAAATTCTAAGTTTTTTACCGTTGGAACGGTTAATGCGATCGAGCTGGAATTTTTAACGTACATTTCGAAGTAAAAATTTCCAAAAAAAAGTTATCGAGGGTGTTCTCGAGGTTGGCAGACGCAAAATTTCCTAATTTGTAATTTCATACGGGGCACTTTCGATTACATAATTAATTACACGTGACTAGAATATTTCATCGAAATCGTTAAAGCCAATTTCGAGATGGCCGAGTGTTCGGATAATTTTCCTCGTATACAGGCAAAGTAGAGGAATTATTTTTTAAAGAAAAACGATATGATCAAAGTTAAGTGCTTATACTTGAAATATGCCGTTTGTATAGGAGGGCTAAAAATAAATAAGCCTTACTTCATAGAATAGAATGCATATATATATATATAATGTATGTATGTGTGTAGGGTACATAATTCTTATGTGTTTGATAATATAGGTATACGTATATTTTGTGCGTTTATACGGTATATAGACCTAAATTTTAAAATAGGAACTTTCGAAAAAAAATTTACATTCAAGTTAAATGCTCGTATGCTGGAAAGTTAATGTTTCTGGTCGTCATGGCTGACTTCGTTTTCACTTAAAACGCACAATCGTGATAAATGATCGGTGGGTTTTTTTTTTCTCCGTTCACGAATAAAATAACATCCATTACTAGAAAAATACGCCATGGGTAAATCGCTCGGACGAGACTGCATCTCCATTCTAGACTGTTCGTTGATTTTATTAGCTAACGCGCGCTGAAATTTAGAAAATTTGTTATTCCTTCCGCTTCGAATTTAGTCATCTATGGACCATCACGTGAAAACAACGAACTTTTTCCATGCCTTCCTTCCGCAGTCGGTAGTTCTTCGTATATGATTTTTCTTCTTGTCGTCAGTGTTCTTTTAATTTAATCGGTCGAATTTTTAAATTTTATTTCTAAATTCTACTCCGTCGTTATTTTTCTATTTCTATATCGTACAGTTCCTTTTTTCCTTTGTTCGAGAACCACCTCGGGCTGGTTTATCTTGAAAAATTCGTTTTGTTAGTCTGTCATTACTTGTTCTTTGAATATGCGCGTAAAATTACAATCTTCTTTCCCTTTATAAATAAAAAGGTCAGGCAGTGTTTTTCTACTTTTCCATGTAGTTCTTTATTAGGCCTGTTCTTGAACATCTACTCTTCTTTCTTTATAATCCTTCTTTTCTTTTTTACAATATTTCAATTTTTCCAATGTCATTTAAACATTTGACTGCGTATAAACACACTGCGGTTTTGACATTATCGATATTGATTTTTGTCGTATACAATGCGCGTTAATCGAGTAAGCGCACAGTTTTCGATTAATCCAACATTTTTATCAAAAGAAGTATTTCGATAGTGCTTCCTCGGTAATACATATTTTTAATTTCAAAATTACATAAAATAGAATATTTTTATGTCGTCTCGCACAATGTGTATATATATATATATATATATATACAGTCGAATCCGCTTATAAGGGACTCTGGATAAGAGGGACATCCGTTTATAAGGGACAATCAGTAAAACCCCGAATCAAACATATGAAATGAAGGTTGTTTTAGTTCGCTTTAGAGGGACAACGCCTCGGTTATAAGGGACAAATAGACTTTCAAGGCAATAAATAGTGAGAGGGGCGATAAGCCAGCCGATATAAAATGACACTTCCGGTCGTAAAACGAAAATATTCACATAAACAAAAATTGTATAAAAATGTTTTAATCATTTTTACAATTCGTTTTTTCTTTACGTGAACATTTTTGTTTTTTCTTCGTTTTGTTTGAGATGTTCTTTTGTTGACATTCTTTCATTGACGCTATACGGTTTTTTGCTCTGTACGTTTATTAATTATGCACTCTCCGATAGCTTATTAGTTCTTAGTTTAGTTCTGCAAAAACTGTAGTGCATCGTGCGGTTTTATTTATTTTTTTCTTACGAAAATTTTCTTTTCTTTTTTTAGTTCTGGTGAATTTTTTGTATGAATAAAATGTCGCGTAAATGTTTATCATTAAAGGAAAAAATTTCTATTTCAGACAAAATCGAAATTCAACCTCCCAATATGCCTATTTGGGAGTTAGCAAAAATCATGGGCGTCTCCAAAAACACCGTCTCCCGTTTAAAAACAAATGAACAGAACTTATGTAAAAAATGGAATAGTACTGAAAAGGGCAGTCAGGTTCTTTTACCTTATGTATGCCTGCTGAATTTTTCTCTTAATTTCCATATAAATATTACGCATTAATAAGGTTATAAGTATGTTAATTGTTTACTAAATTGTGTATATACTCGCTTCAATAAGAGATTTTAAAAAATTCGCTTATAAGGGACAGCCGGTTATAAGGGACAAATTACTTCCGCCCGATGTGTCCCTTATAAGCGGATTCGACTGTATATATAATTAAAACAGAGCACTAGTTGCGTCCTAATGATATTGTAATAGATGAAACTAATCGAATGTTTCGATTAATTATTTACATATGGCGGTACGGTTTAGAAGTATTTTTATTTTATTTAATTTTGAAATTAAAATTTTTATTTATTCATTTATTTAAATTCTGATTTTTCGCTTTATTATAATCGTACAAGTTTCGTATTTCGGATGGTGAATACGTAGAGGATTCCTACGTTTAAACTTTAAAACAAAACATAAATACAAATATATGATTAAATTCTTGGATAGGTTGAAAATCAATGTAAGGTCTATGGATTAATAAGTTATATATATATATATATATATATATATATATATATATATATATATATATGTATATATATACATATGTGTGTGTGTGTGTGTATATTAATATATAAAACTGTAGTGTCTGTTATTTGCGAATATTTTCATTATAATCACTGTATTGGGCTATTTTTATCATACATAAACAGAAAATCTATTTAAAAAAATTTTTTTTGTATATCTATCTGTCTGTTCCGATTTTAATCGAAAACTATTAAAGCAATAATGATCTATATTATCGAATTCGTCCTAAGCTTTGCTTCGCCACAAATAGGACAGAAATTACAATTTAAAGTTTAAAAGCGACGTTGCCGCGATTTCGCCGTTTTATACAACGGTGAACACGATCATCTGTTTCCATTATGAACGTTCTGTGATGTCATTCAACGTAATATATTACAGCCGCCTAAAAACGGCGCCGTATTCCTAAGAAACCATAGCTTTAGGGGCGTCGACCCGTATTGAGCTATTAAAATTTTGTCTGTCTATCCCGATTTAACTCAACAAAAAAAAAAACATGACATTATTTGTCTGTTCTGGATTTTTTGCTTTCGCATTGTGTTAAAAAAAAAAATAATTACACAGGCGAAGCCGTGGTAAGTTCTGGTTAACAATAATGCGGATTTGAATTTTTTTTTTTATCTCGAATCGATGTTCACCAGTAGTGGAAATTGTCTACCGGACATGAAGCCGCGTATTAACTAGACTAACCAACAATAAAGTTAAATTTGCTCAACTATCTAGACTTCCTAATAGCTACTTACGCGTGCGAAAACGGGTTTAAAACCTGGACATATACTAAGAATACCCGTGCATGGCACTGAAAACTAACGAATATGTTTTCCAGAAACTGAATATTACGTATGTACGTTCGCCGAATAGAATATTAAAAAGATTTCTTTGTACAAACATCTAATAATCACTGGAGAAATTAATAGAAAAAGGAAAAGAATAGAAGACCTAGAACGCGCTGACCACAGCAGTTACGGTCGTTGATTTGGTTAGAACTACGAACGGACAACGGATCGTCGATGATGTCTGCTGAAGACGGAAGAACATGGAGGAACGTAATAACGTACACGGGGCTATTTCCTAACCGCCACTACGTCCCTTCTCGAGGGATAAAGGAAAGAAGAAATATATCTTATATATTAATCGTCCGTTTTTTCTGTAAATTACGATCCGAGTTTTATTCTAATGCAATGTTTTCCCGTTAATTATTATTATTATTAAATTTTATTATCATTATAGTACTTCTTGTCGGGGTTATTATATCAGTGCTGCTGTTGAAGAATTTCGTTTTAACGGCCCGGCTATACACTTTAAACATTACCACTATTTATTTCTGTTGTATTAATTTTTTTTTACCGGTAAGTGTAATAAAGTTTATACACTTCGAAACGGGTCGGATATTTTTTTCTAGAGACGCATTTACACTGAAACATCTTCGCCTCAAAGCGGAAAAGCCGTGAACGAAATAAAAAAAATAAAAAGTTTTTTATAATGAATTTTCTAACCATTCATCATAACACTTACCAACCATTTTTCACTGGTTATCACTATATAAATATGCATATACATATACATGTATTATATATATATATATATATATATATATATATATATATATGTACATTTTTTCACGGCTGTTCATAAATTATAATTTTTCCTTTGTTTTCATACATATATTTTCTTATTCTTCCTCATTACTTTACACGTTTTCCTTTCGTTTCTCTTTTTTCTTCAAAAATTTTTCCTAAAAGAGGAAAAAGTTAATACTTTTCATTATTTCCATTAGACCAACGACGATATGGTAGCATCTTTAAAGCGGTAACACTATGGAATAGGTATTCGCATAAAATTAGATGCGGCGTTGGTATACGCTTTTTTTCCTATTTTATTATTATTTATGCATATACATATATATATATAATACACAGTATGCCTATACATTATATCACAAAATTCCATCTGCTAAAATTTCATACGAAATATCATATAGCATCTCTTGATATTTAAGAAAACATATGCATATATATATATTAAATACCTTCAGATATAAAATGTATATATATATATGTATGTATGTGTGTATATATATATGTGTGTGTGTGTGCGTACATGCATATAAGGAGAGAGAGAAAGAAGGAGAAATAGATATGAAAATAAGTAAAAAATTCATATTTGTCTACGATGTATGGCTATTCTTACGTAATTTTTCCTTTTACAACGTTTTAAAATATCGAGTGAACCTTTAAGTGTTTTTTTTTTATATATTTACATGAAATTTTTTTCACCCCTTAGACACAGCAGGCGCATGAATAATGGACACGCTCACACACGCGCATTTTTTGTACAATATATATATATATATATTACGATACCACCATATGCTTATATGGACCCACTGCTGGTTGTAGACATTCTCCACACATTTCCAGAATTTTCTATCTTGTACGCATTGAATCTAATTAATTCTATCCATTTCACAATATTAACCCGCCACCTATTAGTAATCGTAATAAATGTGTTAAAAAATATCTACATACAGCCGGACGAAATTGAAGTCCTGATGATGTAACTAATAACGCTGTTTCGATTAAATATATATATTTATATACATATATATATATATATATATATATATATTGTCAAATGGTATATAAATTTTTTTTGTTTTATTTAATTTTTAAATTAAAAATATGTGTTCCCGAAGAAGCGCTACTGAAATAATTCGATCTAAAAGTCCGCGATTTTTTTCCCGTCTTAATTTTATTTATTCGTTTTCGCTAAATGAATTATTTTTATCTTTTTTTTTTTTTTTTAATTTTCTTGTAAATTATAAAAATTAATTTTCGTTCGTTAATTATTATAATTTCCTTCGGTTACGCATATCGTCGATTTTGTCAGCGGTGATACTGATGATTAATAATGCGAATGGTAACAGGGACAAGATACTATTGCGCCTTTACTTGATTCGAAGTTTTAATTCTACTATTTCACCACTACTAATGGTGTTTGGTTTTTTTTTGTCTTTTAAATCGTATATTTGCGTTACTCCCATCAACGTACCTAAATACACATAGACACACATCGCACATGCAAGCGTTCTAATCACATCACGTTATTAATTATTAATCGTATTATGATAATCTTATAATTCACTTTCATTTACAATTAACATTTTATACTTATCTGTTGTTATAACTGCAGCTTTATATTTTGCTTCGGTCTATCGAATGTTTTTTTTCATTTAACACTTCATCCGAGCTTTTAAAAGCTTCGGAATAATATAATTGTTCATTTGTTCTCTTTTTTCACTAATTCTGTAAAGTTTTGTCTTAAAGCAGAATACGTGCACACATATGTAGGCATCCCAGAGCACTTGCACATACACCGATGCACACGAGCATTCCAAAACACACATACATATACAGGCACCCTCTAGATATAAAAAATATTTGCATTTATCAAGTTTGCACTCGCCGACAGGTATTAATGCATAATATAATAGATACATATACTTATATATGGATAAGTGTACATTACATTTTTTATTATTATTTATTTAAGACTGATGTTCACAACCACAACCCCTCTCGCGCGTACTATCGCTTACATTTTCTTTTTTTTTTTTACTTTTTATAATAGCACCCTTATGGTATCCGTACTATGTATAATAATCCTCGTCCATTTCCTTTTAATAAATCGGTTTTTAGTATTCTGTTAATGTTTTCTTTGTTGTGCAGCCATTTTCTTAATTCGCGTTTTAATTTTAGTTTGAGCATTTGCGTCAATATATACTGCTGCTAATTAGTACTAAAACTTAATAATAATTATATTATTACTGGTAATCACTTACCGACGATAATAATATTGATAACACAAATAATAATAATAATAATAATAATAATAATAATAATAATAATAATAACGATAATGATACGGGTACGTACTTAAATAAACGTATTCCGTCGTATACGTATTTTACACGACATGCATAAATCACTGAAAGTTGTTTTTTACTCTTAAAGCTATGTGTGTGTGTATATATGCATGTGTGTGTATATATTCATGTGTGTGTGTACGCGTGTATTAATTTGGTCCAATTTTAAAGACCGTCGAAATAAATTTCTTTCCCTACAATGTTCGTGTGCCTGTCAAATATTTACCTCGGGTTGCAACGGAATAAATTTCTAGACGTGGCGCGTACGGGGTGTGAACGTGAATAATAATAATAATAATGCAATCCCCGAATTTTGACGGCAAACCTCGACAATTTAGCTGAAGGCATCGACTGAAACTTGAACAAGTATATCGTACAATATGGGAAAGCAAACATAGCATAACGAGTAAGATCCGAAAGTAGACGACACAAATCTCGATAGTTCTGGTTGTGTTTTCTCGATTGTTTGTTCCCTTTGGCTGTGCCTGCCTGCCTGCTTGCTTGCTTTCATTCAACTACGTCGCAATCAATTCCCATATCAGCTGTGGAGAACTCCGAAATTAAATACGATGTCCTTTTCGGTGAAATTATCATTATTATTATTATTATTATTATTACATAGCTCTCTTAGTAAAACGGAATGGAAAATACTTCGGAGAATTTGATTTTTGTTAACAATTTGCAGTTTCGTAAATAACAAAATAATTTACATATTGCGTACTTCGTTCGATAATATATGTGTTTACATATAATATACATACCCATACACACAAATAGATGCATACTTTATAATATATATATATATATATATATGTGTGTGTATATACTCGAATAATATATAAATGTATGTGTCAAATTAAACTTACATAAAAAGCGTTGTAAAAGTCAAAAATTCATAAATTGCTAGTTTAGAAAATTGCAATTTACCAAAAAGGGGGAAATTTTCGCAGCGTAGTTCAAAGTTATACAACAGGAGAATTTCATTTTCGGTGCACGGTTTATTTGAACTCCCGAGACGTTATAACCGGCGACCAATATAAAATTATACATCGAAACGACGTCTAGATTGATACTTAAAAAAGAAAAATTTCAATAAAAAAATTAAGTTAATTGAAGTGTAAGAAAAAATTCTAAAAGAAACCAATTTTTTTTTAATCGTCTAATTGGGTTTCAATATAATCTATTTAAATGATTAACTCTGTATATTCGCCATATTTATATATAGCCGAACATCAAAGATTCAAATACCATATACTCGACAACACAGTATGTAAGACGGAAACACACACACACACACACGCGCGAGCACCTACAAATTACATATATATATATTTCTTCTTCCTTTCTTCGTTAACTGATTACAGATATCGTGACCATATATATATATATATATATATATATATCATATAAACTATGCATTCATACAGGATAGAAGAGTATACGAATCTTAAATTGATTAATTAATATATGATTATATAGATGAACAACGTAATATTAATATAACGTAATGGAAGCGTTTTAATATTTAATAATAAGAGATGGTAGTTGTAAATAGGAAGATAGCTGTAAAGTGGATTCGGTGGTAGCTGCAAATAAGGATTGATGGTAGTTGTAAATAGAATTTGGTTATAGATAGAATGCAACTGAATTTTGATAAGTAGTCCTAAACTAACCCATTATTTAATTGCAGCAATATAATATACAAAAAACATATATATATATATATATATATATATATATATATATATATATATATATATAAGTGACGAATCCTTTTAGTGGTACCGCTCTAGTAGTTTGTTTGGAGATTCTTACACAACGTTATAAAAAGTGTACTTAAGTATGTCCCGTGCTATATGTATACATCAAAACAACTGCTCTCCCTTTTAAATGTCACTGTAAAATCGGTTTTAGAATTAGATGAAATATTATAAGTAAAATACCAACATTACGATTATTATTTTATTATTAACTGGTATCCAAAATGTGTAATAAAATTTATTAAAAAATTCTAACCGATGTTACATCAAAAACGTCATTTTCATAGTATAATACAAATATAATTTTCGAAAATATTGTATGTTTATTAACTAAGTAGGCAACGTGTTTGTATAGCGTGTTCTTTAAAGTGTGATGTTATTTAAAATATTGATGGTTATTTTAACGTAAATAAAAATTAAACAGAGGCCAATAAAAGGGTAGTTTGTAGTGAGGATTCATATGACTTATGTTCTATTCTATATATTAAAAATAATGTATTTATATTATTATATAGTTAAATTAATTTCAAAAGTTGGTAGATGAGGTCATCTAAGATATCTTCGGCGATCCGAAAACAATACTCTCTGGCAAACCAATATGGAGTGGCTTGCCACTGCCTTCCATAGCTCTTTACTTTCCAAGCAAGCTGGTACTCATTTACCGGCAAAGCCCTTTTTATCATGAAAATTTTTTCCCTCGATGGAATTCAAACTCAAGTCGTTCGAGTAGAACGATATACTGTACTCGCGTGCCTATTTTGACATATGTGTGTGTTTGCATAAAACGAAATTATTTAAAGGTAATTTATCCGTGAATTCAATCAGAACTGATTTTTAAGTGTATATCAAAGAAAATATATATATATATATATATTAGCCTATTTGTAAATTAATATTTGACTATTCTATATACAGTGTACCAAAATTTGTAATAACCAAATATAGTAATAAATTTTACGCACACAAAACACTAAAGAACGATAGTTTCAATTTTATGACGAATAATGTTTTCTGAAAGTAGAGAACCGGCCGTTATGTCAGTTCACGCCTTCTTCGAAAATGGATATCGGTAAATCTTGAAGATACTATCGTTCTCAGCTGCTGTTTTTCTGTAATGAACTCTGCAAACTACACTGCTTTAAGAATATGATGGGGTCATTTTCGTTAAATCTCATTTTCCTTTCTAAATAAGGGATCGCCACGTGTATGCATTTACAACCGCCCTACCGTTAATGTTACGTTTCTACTCGTTACATATATATATATATTTATACGTGAGAAAAACGTTTTTACTAGCGTACTTATACAATACTTCAATACTCGCTTCCCTGTTTTCTTCTGATTACTGTAGAATTCTCGTCAGTTCGTTCCGGACGAGGGTAAAACGTCAAGCGAACGACCGTTTCATTTCTTTTCTGTGGGGTTAGGTAAAACTTTACTTTCTATTTTTTCTGATGGATTAGACCCGTCTAAACTTACATTTCGGTGCCTTAGGGTGAGACGAAATTCGATTTACCGAGAAGACCGTATGCGCGCAAAAGGTTTCCGAAATCGATTTTTCTGTCCCACGTCCTATAATCATTCGTTGTGTGGACGTTAGCTGTACTTAAAACGATTTTACTTCCCTTTATTTCGTCGCTTTTTACATTTCTTCCAAAAGGGTTCTTATTACAAATAGACGTTACGATCGAGAAATATTTCCGGGAAAACTAAGCGCAGTCGGTTTCGGTTAGAAACTGAGATTATAAATTGCCATTCGTAAAGTTTCACCGACGTCTAGAACATTTAATAGATTACAAAACTCCGTACTTCGATGATAAAGACGTTTATTTAAAATTCCGCGAACAATAAAGAAGGCTGAGGTGCTGCAAATAATGAGGAAAGTAATGGAGCTGTGCTTAATATTGTCGGATTAAAGGAAAATATAATATTTTGGTCGCGTATAGCGTGGGACGAAATACTGAATATTACTACTATAGAATATACTGATGGGAAAAGAAAAAATTGGAAAGAGAATATTTTCTTGTTTCAAGAAACTATAATGTAAAAATGTAAAAACGCGTATATTTGACATTTAAAAAGTTATAACAATATTTAATAAACGTACCAGAACAAATGCCCTCTCTAATTATGAAAGTGAAAATTCTAATAATATAAACTGGTAGAGAATAAATATATAAATAGTATTAATGGAAAAATCAGACAAAAAACCATCACAAATGAAAAGCGGTAATTTAAAAAATAATAAATATAAGTTTAATTATATAACGAATATGTAATATCATTTATAAGGAATGTAAACGAAAACAAATTATAACGTTATGAGAATAATACATTATGTTTAATTCGTCGATGCTTATACTTAGTATGTCTAATACTTAGTTCCCTGGAATCGTAATTTCCTATTGCTGGAAATAAATTATTACGGTGCGCGCTAAAACTGAGAAAAAATTGTTGGGATAGTTTGAGGATATAGTCTTTTACATATACGTACCTGCAGAGCACTATGCACATATGAAATTTTAGTGTATAACATTGAGGATACATATAAGCCATCGATTTTGGACTAATTGCAGTCTATTAAAACTAGCATTTGAGACTGAAAACCAAACTGGACAAGAATATGTTAAAATACGCCTAATGATTAACTTGTAGATTATTAGTTTATCATTAACATTTAAGTGAGATTTACGATTGAAAATGGGGTAGATTGAATTGTCTTCAATGATGCATGGTCAGTATGCTTGGAAAAGGTTAGCCTCTTGTCTAAGATGACACCAAGGTAGCTTATCTGGTCAGACCATTCTATATCAACGCCACTGACGTGAAGTCGAGTCGATAAAAACGGTCTTGGACGAGTGAAGAAAATTGCTTTCGTTTTGGAAGGATTAAGAGCAATTTGCCATTTAGAAAAGTACTTAATTACGCGATCAACACCGGATTGTAACTTATTGCTGATAGACTTCATCAGATAGGCACGTTTAAAAAGCGCCAATGAAGATTGCCGTTGAACTAAGGTCATGGTACTGAAGAAAAAAATAAAATAAGAAAGTTTAGAATAAATTTTTGTTTCACTACGACTTAAATAATTTTCTACAGTTTACGGTGTTGTATTAAATTTTTTAATACCGTACGTATTAAATTATTCGGAAAGTAAATTTAAGTCTTATTCGATATGTTTGTGGAAAAGATTGCGGTAAAAGTTGAAAAATTTCACGAACCAACCGAAGTCGTTCCGAAAATTTAAAAAAATTGTCCGAACACAATTATTATTATTATTATTATGATTTTTGGACATGATGAAAATAACGCCTAATATGTAACGCAGTTCGTGTATGAAGGTTAGACGCACACGGGTGTTTTCGCTGCATTGCGTTTGGGTTTAAGCCGCACAGGGACGTTTCTCGTACACTCTCTTTGACTTTCGAATTTACTATAAGTTAACGGACGTTTTCACTGTGTAATATTGTTTCATTTTGTATCTTCACACACGCACACACACATATATATATAAATATATATATATTCTAATTGTTCATGTCGTTTCACCGCTGGATGTAAGCTTTTCCCAAATTCCACCAATATATATTCACCGAATCTCCAAACTTTCGGACCGCTTTCGTTCAATGAACAAGAAGTCATTTATCAACACTATTCCTTTTGATTCTCTGTTCTGTTAATCAGTATTGCCCGCGGTGGATTTTTTTGATAAATCGACTATATCCCATTTGTTTCCGCTGCAAACACTTATCTAAAATAACGGAAATTAGACAATTCTTTTAAAGTCTTAAATTAATTAATTGGTAATAATCGTGTCTGTTTATATTTTTGTCGTTTAAAATATGTCTGCTATATATTTTGATTTTTAATTTGCTGTTACGATTTTTTTTTTATTTTGTATTGTTAAATGTTATCGAAACGTAATTTTTTAGATTTGTAATTTATATACATTTAATCGTTGTACATTTACTTTTATTGTGTATTTTTATTTTAAATTTAGTAATTGTAACTAGTTTATATGTTTGTCAACAATTTATAATTGTACCATGTCATTGTTTTACATATTAATTTTTAATCACCTTCATGTTAGGACATAATTTTACGAAAATTCATCATGATGTTGGTTTTTTTGCAGCATTGTAACATCATATTAACCGAGCATCTACTAAGCGATGAATGAATTTAATAAGAAATGGTTCATTTCAACGATTGAATGGTTCTGATCCCTAAAAAGAACTGTTTTGCCTATTTCTAGTTCAATTATTAAAAAAGACTAAAATATTTGTCTATTTGTAAAGTAATATTTCACTACTACATTGTACAAAACTTTGTAATAACCTAATATAATAGTGAATTTTACGCGCATAAACACTAAAAAAAGTGAGTTTCCATTTTATGACGAATAATTTTTTCTGAAACTATAGAACCGGTCATTGTTTCAGTTCACGACCTTTACGTATATCATCTTCCCATCTGCCATAAGGCCTAAGGCCTGCCAGTACTTCTTCGTCATTCTCTAGGAGCCCACTCCATAATTTGATCCACCTATTATCCATTATTCTAACTAAAAGTCCTGCCGAGTTTTACTTCAGCTGCCCTACTCGTGCTATAACATCTATTACTTTTTTCGGTTGTAATATATATATATATATGTATATGTATTTCATTCATAAATAATTCAGTCTCAAACCTATCACCTTCTTCGGCCATTGATTTTATTTGTACGATAATCAAAACACGTAGTTAATGTAAAACACACTTTATACAACCCGAGACTTTCTAATTTCCCCAAATGTAACTCTATTTCTTCAGTTTTCCCGAGTATATTTAATGGCGCTACATCACAATGATATCGCAGGATACATATATAACTTTAAGTTTTGCTTATTCCCATATACCTTCCTTCACTACTACACTTTGCCTTGCAATTTTTTATTGATTATTCGTTTGATCTATAGGGCGGCCTGTAGACGCGTCTCGTTCTGATTAGAAGTTCGAATGTTTGAAAGTACGACTACCATATAAGAAATCATTAAGAACAGAGGAAACGTTTCATTGATCACGTCAAACAGCTGACAAAATGATTAAACAATTGGAATTATGCAGATGTGGAAAAAATTACAAGTGTGATTTTCATGACATCTCCTCGAAGTTCTGCCTATTTAGTACTTATTCAATTTAAATTTTTCTTTCCACATTTGCCTGGAAAAATTATTACCAGGAAGTAGGCTTTCTTTAATAATTTAATGAACATAAAAAAAAAATGAAAATTTAACTAGTTTGATTTTGATCGACTTTTTCAGATTGAAATTACGTTATTAGGAAACTGGTTATAATATTAATTAATTGTTTTACGGTTAATGTTTGATAATTTTCCACATTTAAGTATTACAGTATACATATATGTATGCTTAAAAATGACGTAATTGTCGAAAAGCTTTCCGTTTATAAATAATTTTTATAGTGATTAACTTTGTTTTTATGTCGTTTTCTTAATTTTATATATATATATATATATATATATATATATATATATATATATATATATATATATAGAGAGAGAGAGAGAGAGAGAGAGAGAGAGAGAGAGAGAGAGTAAAATTTTGCCAATAATATTTTTTTTTTAATCTACTCCTACCTGCTTAGCTATCTATAGATAGTACCATATAGAAAAATTACATGAATGACGCATCTTCAATTGAAGACGTGTCAATAACTGAGTATCATTTTCACACTTATCGGTATTATTTATTTGATTCCGTATATATTACAAGTTTCAACTGACATATTACTATATCTATCATCAGCCTGCATCGACCATTTGGAGCTTTTTTACTTGTGTAACAACAAATTTTCAAATAATTTGCTACCCGAGATAAATATTGTTGTTATTATACTTTTTTCCTAAAAGATTAATCAAAATTTGGTTAATAATAAAATACAGACTGTTGTGCTGTCATCTTTCACCATTTACAAAAATTTCTTCCACTCTGCTACACTGTATGAAGAAACTGGATACAATATTGTGGCACTACTTATCATTACGGCGTACATAAATTTTTCTTAATCCCGTTTAGGGTACATTGTACGTGTACTTCGAAGGAGCCGGTGCTCAACCGGAAGAGGACACATTCATGTGACCGATAGCGGAAAGGCTTACAGATATATAGGGTAGCTATAAATAAGACAGTGAAATAAGCAGTTGCGAACTAAGGGCGGCTACTGGTGGAAAGACTCTTGTAAGTGATTCTAATAGTGTCATGGTAATGTACTCGAGGATATAGAAAAACCGGTTGGGAACTGTTTATAAAACTCTGCCTTCCTACGACTGTCTGACGAATTGCGGGCGCTTGTATAACTAATACTTGCTACCTGAATAGCAAAACGCTGAATTGCGGTTATGGTTTTTATTCAAAGCCTAAGGGAGTAAACCCTCGCAGAGAACATACGGAAAGCCACGGGAAACCGCCGCATTTTTTTCCTAGAAACAACAATAGTGAATGCAAGTTATAAATGAAACATTACTGACTCAGATGGTCTCATATACGCCAGGCCCGGTGGGAAGACAACAGTCGTCAGCAGGCAAAGTCCCGTCATCATAGATAAAGAGAAACAAGAACGCAGAAATAAAGTAATTAGAATAGCCACTCGGAATGCAAGAACATTGTACCGGGCTGTAAAACAAGGAAATATTTATATTGAAACCAAACGATTAAATCTGAATATTTTCGGAATAAACGAGACAAAATGGACAAGAAGTAGAATAATCTATATGAATAATGATTATAAATTTATATATTGCGATAATAATAGGCGTGAATCTGTAGTTGAGATAATGATAAAGAAAAATATATCTACTGTAATAAGCGAGTTAATATCTGTTTCAAATAGGATAATAATGTTACGAATAATGGTAAAGCCAAAGCTTATAGTAGTAATATCAACAGATAGCAGCCCAGAAGATTTAGAAAACTTTTATGAAGAGCTAGGAAGTACAATAAAACGAACGAAACACGGGGACATTGTATTCACAACAAGTGATTTGAATGCTGAAATTTGGTAATGGAAATGATCGAGGTGTACGACCGCTTATGTTTGCGGAGACAAATTACTTTAAAATATGCAACACATTATTTAAATATTACCCTAGAATTGTATATAACTGGACAAGCCCTAGAGACAGATATAAGAATCAAATAGATTTCGTATTAGTAAATTCACGGTATAAGAACATAGTTAAGAACACTTATCCAGGTGCAAACTGTAGTACAGATAATAAACCGTTGATGGCTAGTAGCCGAATTATATTAAAGACATGCAGAAAGACAAAACAAAAATGTGGGATCTCCATAGGTTTGAAAGACAGCATGTAAAGATGGGATTACAGAAATTATTGGATTTGGATGCAAAGGATGAAAATATAGAAGCCAAGATGAATACTGTAAAAGAAATCTCTATTGAAGAAGAATGGCAAAGATGGAAAAACAAGGAGTGACCAACGCAATGAGTGAAACTGTACGGGATAGCAGAAAAAGGAACGATGAGCTTTGATAACTCAAGAAATAATAGAAATGAAAGATGAAAGAAAGAATATTGGAAACAGGGATAGCAATTAATATAAAAAGTTAATCAAGAAAATAATTAAAAAATGCGCGGAGGCTAAAGCAACGTGGCTTGAAGATAAATGTATAGAAATAGATTTTAAAATTCAAAAATTAATACCGATGTCCAGTAGACCGACATCAAAAACGTGTACAGAACTTCGAACAATTGGGCTGCACATTATAAAAATTCTCCTCTCAATTATGAATGCTAGGATTGAGTGAAAGCTAGACACGTAACTCATTGAAACACAATACGGTTTTATTTCCAAAAATTACGCTAAAGATGCATTAGCTCTGTTTAAAACTGTGGTGCAACGCACGCTCAATGCATGTTTCGTAGACTACGAAAAGGCGTTTGACAGAGTACAGTACACGGATGCAAATATTACAAAATAATAATATACGAAGATCTGCAAATAATTAAGGAACTATACTGGGAACAATATGAAAGTATTAGAATAAAAGACGAACCCTCCGTTAAAACATGTGAGATAAAAAAAGTAAGGCTGCCCGCTTTCACCAAGACTGTTCAACATTTATACGGAAGAAATTATGAAAAGTGCAAGTATAAATAATTCCGGTTTACAGATTAATGGACTCTCAATACGATGTATTCTATGTAGATGACAAAGTATTGCTTTCGCGTTCTCTTGGTGAAATGCAGGTTATGTTAAATAAGTTGAATAAGGAAAGAAATTGGGCATGGAAATAAACACCGGGAAAACAAAAAGAAAAAAAATGTAGTTCACAAGAATATCTAATGAAGAAGTAAAAATAAAGATAGGAAACGATCGAATCAGTTAAGGAATTCATGTCTAGGTTTTCTGTTCACAAAAGGTGGCCGAGACGTAAAAGAAATCAGGTCGAGTATTGCAAATCGTTTCATAATTTACAGTAAGTTAAGAATGGCCACCATAATGAAAGTAAATCAGTTCTTCGTTATGTCGATTGTAAGGTATGCATCAGAAACCTGAACACTAAACGCAGAAAGCTTTAAACGTCTAAACACATTCGAAATGTGGATACTACAGTGAATGTGGCGAATACCATAGATGTCGGAAAGACCAAAAATATGAAAATACTGCAGAACAGTAGAATAAAAGAAAGTTTTGCAGAGCACAAGATCCGGGGGAGGAGGAATACTCTTGCAACTGAAGGCAAAATTGAAGGAGAACCGTTAGTGAGACGAAGAAGAATTGAAATCATAACAATGTGATTCGGGAAACGATAACTGTATGCAATAATAAAGCAGGTCAAGTAAAGAAAATATGAATCGATTTGATTTAAAGTTGTTGTATGCTATCTTTTAGCAAGAAAATGCAATATGCAACCATTATGGTCACGATGATGTAAATAACTAAATTTGATACCAACGTATAAATAAAACACATGTATATGTAGTATTCGTAAGAAATTTCAAATTACTTTTGATCAACTTGGCTTCGAATTTTCTGTTGATAAATCGGAAATTATGCTAATTAGTATGACAGGCATATATTTAAATTTAAAAATGTACTTAAGAAAATCAATTTAATTTATAATAAACCATTACACCTGTGGTTAAATCCTTTAAATATCTAGTAATTATTTTAGACGATAAATTAAAATTTGATAATTACGTAAAATTCTTTCTGCATAAAGCTAATAAAAGATTTTACTTTAGCCTAATATGGGTGGAATTAAATATAAAGGAAGAGTTATTTACAATTATATTTGATTTATGGCAGAAAATATAATAATTCGCTCGGTAGAACAACTTTTAAGTTCTTTAATAGCATAGAAAATAGATTTAACGTCATAGACCAGTTAGAGATACTATTCTAGTCAATGTCTGGACACGGCAATTTCGGTTCGTATTTTAAACATTTCAATATAAGATCATCAGATATTTCTTTATTTTGCGGTTCCGGCATTGATTCGGTTGAACATTTTTTATTTGAATGTTCCTTTATCGAAGATGTTGTTAGAATTAGCAGTTATAGTATTAAATAACTCGGAAGGATTAAATATTTATAATATTAAGTCGTTTAATCGTTATGTCGATATCGTTTTGCATAGATGTATAAGTTAAACAATTCTGTGACTAGACTAATGTTTCGTAATTATAACAAATAAAGAATAGTGGAATATGTGTGTGTACGTACGTAAAACATACCTAAAAATAAAATAGAAATCATTAATGCCGGATAATTCTACATAACCTTCAAAATAACGAATTTTCTTGGAAAAGTATCGAGATCCCCTGATAAATGGCAAATAACTTCGATGGGTTAGAATATTTTCATTTAATATTCGTGCGATGCAATGATAAAAATTTAAAATGTAATAAAAAAAAACGCGAAATGACTGTATTAATTAAAAGAACTAACTTATAATTATGAAAAAAAATGTCGGAAAATCAACCAAATCACTATTTACTTTTCGTGATATGGCAAGGAGGGGAGAAAATTTCGACGAATAATTTTCTTGGCAACCGGAAAATACCGAAAGAAAATTAACGAACGAGAAAAATTATTCGCCGTCGTAGGTTGTTCACGAATTGGTTAAACTGGAAAATTCAGTTTCTTCAAAATTTCTAAAAACTTGGCCTCGGTCCAATCTAGTCTTCTTCACCTTCTTCTTCTACTGTTTGGTGTTTAATGCTTTCTGAAAAAAATTAGTTTGAAAGTTAACTCGTTTTAAATTAACGACTGCAGACAGACAACGTTGTCAAGATAGAAATTATTATGATTTTAGAAATTTATTTGGCACGCTATTGTATTTTACGATTGATAAAAATCATAAATGTTAATATATATATATATATATAATATATATATATATATATATATATATATATATATATATATATATATATATATATATATATATATAATGCTTTACTTTTCGCAATTTTATAATAGGACATTAATTACTACTATCAAATGTGACAGATTTGTAATTTATAAGTATACATTCTTGTTTTCGTTCTTTTAACTAACTATGTGTTCTCTATATGCCGAAAAATAATCAGCTACACTTAAATTTACATATTACACATTATACTGTAATAATTAAAATGTTATCACTTACAACATTAACGGAAATTTTAACAAAATCCTACGTATAACATTAAAACAAATAAAGAAATTTTGAAATTGATGCGCACGCACTGATAAAACTAATGAAATTAATAAAAATTAATTATACGTGTCATTTTGTTCGACGGTTGAAATACCAGTTACTTTAGAAAGTATTAATAGAGGCAGTAGAAGGTATACGCGCTGGTCGTAGAAAGACGTCATGGTTAATTCGATATTCAAAAATTGGTGACTGTCCGTGGGACAGGAAATCTTTTTCATCAGACATAGAGCCGATAATACGGATCAAACTAGTATCACGACACAAAGAGAGATGTCTAACATGGCGTACAATAAATCGAACATTGGTAGATTACGCTCGGACGACTTGAGAAATGGAGTCTGACGAATGACTCGCAATGTCATTACAAGGAACACCAAACAATAGAACATATACTGGTATGCAGTATGAATCCGGCGAGGTGTACAACAGATGTTGCCGAAGCAAATGACAACGCTGATGTTCTAGTTGAATAGTGGTGCCATAAAATATAGCCAGGATACAAAAAGGAAACGAATGAAATTTTGTAATTTGATCCAACTTGAGAGATGGGACAGATTTTATCCATATATTTTTTTATCGTAAATTAAATTGTTTTTAAACAACAAAGAGTTGTAATGACTATAAAGTTCCATACATTTCTAACAGATGGCGGTGTACGTTAGTTTAGTGAAAGTATTACTGACTTGATTCTTATTTTCATATTCTGAATTTATTTGAATTATTTTATTAATTATTTTCAGTAAAATGACGCGAAAAAAAAATTAACCATTATAATTTTTTTTCGTATCACCCGCAACATTTGAAAAAATACTTATATAATAAATTTAAAAACTTGTAAGTAAGATTGACTGGTTTCTCGTTTTTTATTCCGATTAAATTTTGTTTCGGGTTGTTTTTTAATTGTAGTAAAATGTCCGACTTTATTACGTGAAAAACCATCGGATCTATTTGTATTACGAAAAGACAGATTAACCACGATTAACGCTTAATTAATTATTAATTGTTATAATTTTCAATAATAAAAATATCAATGTGAAACATTGTAAATTACTCATTTATTACCAAGTATACTGGAATGTGAGATGAATAAAATGTAAACTTTCAAATGTACGGAAATTTTTACCATTTACTTTCGAATATTGATCTAACCTTCAGTTCTCAATCATGTGTTTTTTAGGAGTATCGCGATCAAGGTAACAGCTTCCTTATTCTCTGCTCCCATCCTTGTGAACACATCTTAAAAATGTCATCCGAGCTGCAACAGTCATTGCATCTCTGTCCATTGGTACTCTGCCTTTTGGTAGTACATCATTGATTTTTCCCCTATTGCTCTTTCAAGTTAATCGTGTTTTCGTACTATGTGACCAAAAATTTCATAATACATACGTGAACCTCCGCTGTTAATCTGCGGGTTGTACAAATTTCTTTCAAAATAGACGCATTAGTACACTTTTCCATACACGAAACCCGAAGAAGCGGACTCCAGCGTCATATCTCGGAACTATTTATACGAATTTTTTCGGACTTTCTGATCGCCCATGTTTCTGCACTGTACAGAAATATAGAAAAAATCAAGTACAAGTTGGATTTTCACATTTTTTGTACATTCGGGTTAGTTTACCTAGTTAAATTCTTCCTTTGATCTCACATTCAAACTTTCCTTTGCTTTCCAAAATGTATACCAAATAAGCGAAGTTTTCCGCGGTTCTATAACCAGCAGTGGTTTTATGTTTTTCCTTTATTACATTCTTCCGATCAATCACCATTAATTTAGTTTTTTCATTATTTACCTGTAGACCATAGCATTTATTTATATCTTCTAATTTCTTCAGTAATTGTCGCATATTTTTTTTTCATATTAGATAGCACCCATGCAATGTCGTCAGCAAACCGTAAGTTTGAAACCTTGAGACCTCCGATAGAAACATCTTCATTCCAATTTTCCAAAACTTTCCTCATTATATGCTCTCCGTATAAATTAAACAATACTGGTGAAAGTACACATCTTTGCTTTACTAATTTTTTTTACAGTAAACTCTTCTAACTGTATACCGACTTCTATTACAACATTCTGATTGTTCTCATGTATTTTTTAATGAGATGTGCAACGCGCTTTGAGACACCCATCTCCATCAATATTTCTCAGAGCTTGCTCCAGATTATATTATCGAATGCCTTTCGATAATCGATAAACACAGCACTATAAACACTCTTCCGATGTTTACTAACTACCTCATATTTAGGATCTGTTTCCGCGTACTTCGTCCTTTAATACAGCTTGTTCTTTGGAAATTAGTTCGCACATATTTCCGCGAACACGATTGTTAAGGATTCGTAACGTTACTTTGCTCGCTGGTGAAATGGTTCGACCACGTCGCTATTCTGTAGTTTTTTATATGGTGTTACATATAGAATGAAGCATTTTCACTCCTATTTTTCCAGTATTTTTTAGGGCTTACGCTGGTATTTCGTCAATGTCCCCAGATTTATTGTTTTTTCAATATTCTACGACTTCACTTTTTAATATATCTTGTTCTAGTTCTAGTTCCAATTCTGTCAACGGTTGTGAGGTTGCCGGTATTCGTTCATCGTCATAATTCTTATTCGTCGTGTCGGATGCAATCATATTTTTATACACCGGTAAGCGGTCACTCTTTAAGACTTCTCATTGGCTAAACGTAAATCTGTCTCATCGCAACTTGCCGGACATGCAGGACCGTTCGGATTCGTGATTCCTACGATATATGCAGTTCAACTATTCAAATTAGTGAGAAAGAGCAACTAATAGATTTGATTAGTGATGATACTCTTCGAAATCAATTTAAGACTCATTAGCTTTGGCAAAAATTTTGGTTATCCGTGGCAGAGCAATATCCCGTTTTAAGCAAGAATGCCATCAGAGTTTTAATACAATTTGCATCAATCAACATATTTGTGTGAAGCTGGATTTAGCAAACTAGTTGCAATAAAAACTAAATACCGCTCGCGTTTAAACCCTGAAGATGATATGCGAATTGCAATTACCAACATAGATCTGAACATCGATGAAATAATTAGAAACTCGCAGCCTCACATCTCATTAACGAGTAATTTTACTAATTTTTTATGTTATATAAAAAGTATTTTCTTAAAATGGTACAAAAAAAATTAATATATGTTATATATGAGATGATGTTTTTATTCAATGAAACCGATAGAAATGCCACGAAATATACACCGTATTTGTGGACATTTATCTAGGGGTCGCCGGAAATTTTCTCTCTTCTGAAGGGGTTCGAAGTTGAAAAAAGTTTGCGCACCACTGGTTTATAGTTTTTTTGCCTGTTAAATTTTGTTGCACATTCCGCTGTGTATATTTTATTAATTTTTATTACAATTTGTTTTTTTTTTGGTGGGGTGGGAGAATGTTTGAATCTACCCCAGATACAAATCCTGGGTGCGCCACTGGAAGTGTCGATAACGCATTGTGACAAGTATGAACGAGAAATAAAAATATCCTAAAAACAAAATATCACCGATCTTAATCATTTTAACTGTTTTACAGTTAGTGACAAATCCGTTATTTTAAGTGTATATTATATAAATCTGTGGAAAAAGGTTAATATAGAAATATAGATAGTGAAAACTACCCCAAACAGGCAAAAAACCGAGCCAAATATGTCACGTTGATATAGTTGCTAGAACGCTCGACTGCCAACCTGGCGACCAAAATTTATCTATCTGTCATTTATGTAGAGCACAATAAAGCTTCCGCGTAAAAATTATTAATAATTATTTAATTTTAAATTAAATTTTCGGTCATTAAACCACCTTTAGGTTATTGAAATTAAAAATAAATTAAACAATACGTATAACAAATATAACTAACTTATTCCACGTATAAAAAGTTTAATTCACACTGAAATACTTGTCAATAAATCAACACCACGTGTAATCTGTTGTCGAACACATTTACATGAAATTAGATGCGTTACATTTAAACGGTTTCTAATAAGAAATAATTATACGTACTGTTTAAATTATTTCTTATTTTTATTTTAATAATTCGTACATAGCTTAATAGTTAAAAAGTATTACGTTTAATTAAATAGTTGTTGGTGATTTTATGCTCGTAAGTTTATTATTTAAAAAAACTACATTCCATTATATTATCTATCTAATCTATCTATCTTTTTTTTTTATATATATATATATATATAATTGTATATATACATAATATTGCGTGCGCACGTATGTGTGTAAGGTAAATAAATAATGTTAAACCCTTTTTCATATCTTGTAAACTTGTAAATCCTTTCGTTATCGCAAAAAACGTGTTATTTTTGTCGACGTTTTCATTGAGATCGACATAAATCCATTAGCGTGAATTTGTATTAATCTAATCGACTTACGTTTAATTAAATTCACTACAATCGAAATGAATACAAAAAATTTAACAATTTAAAGTTTCCTTACAAAAGATTTTACTACTAAAACTAAAACGCTTAGATAATAAGCCCATTCTATATCGTTTGACACTGTTAGAAGTGACCAATTATTTAGTTTAGGCCGGTAACAGTTCGTTCCATTAAAGTCGTTTTTTCTTTATTCTACCGATTATCGTTATCGGTTAGATCATGACGATAATCGTCGTTTCTGGCACCGTTTGTCAGTCTCTATTTTATCTAGAGAGCTTTTAAAACTTAAAGTTACAACGTATTTTCTTTGTAAAATGGATTAACTCTTTCCAAACAAAGGCAGCTACTGCTTGCTCGTCTAATCCTGTTCTTATGTTATACTAACACACACACACACACACACACACACACACACACATATATATATATATATATATATATATATATATATATATAGTACCGGACGGATGAGTAACGTCCCTCATCCACAATTAAACTCAGTCGTTGTTTTTGCCCTTAAATAACAAGTGGATGTTATATATATATATTATTGTACATGCCTGTTTAATCTTACTTTTGTGTTGTGGAAGTCCTTTTAACGTTCTTGGTAGGAGATTTGTCGTTACACCATGCGATGTAATCATTCATTTTGTTATCGTGTGCTTCAACTGAATCGTACGTGTTATCGTTATTGTCGTAAGTGTATATATATATATATATATATATATATATATATATATATATACTTTTTTATGTTCATTTTTCAAGTTATATATAGCCTGAGAGCGCGTGAGTCAGTTTGTGTGTGTGTATGCGCGTGTGTGAAAGAAAACATAAAAAAATTATTTATGTAGAAGAAAGTTTATGTTTTCAGTTGTTTTATACGTAAAATCTGATTTTTACAAGTGATATGTCTACAGTATCAAAAGGACAAATTTTTAAAAGTTAAGTACATTTTATAAAACTAAACGAAGTTTAATTTATACTTAACGCTCTCATGGTTATTATTATCTAGTTCTACTCATAATTTTTTGATAAGTTAAATTTTAAAATAAATTATTAAATCTAATCCGCTGGACAAGAAACTGTGACATCATTTCAAAAATTCGTAAATTAAAAATTAAAAATGTATATAACATAACATATATTCACACATACTCCAAATTAAATAAATATATTAATACATATATATATGTATGTATATGTGTGTATATATATATATATATATATATATATATATATATATATATATATATATATATATATATAAGACGAGCATAATTTATGTACGCACATTCGATCTTCGTTGATTTCGATAAAGGGATTTTTGTGTCAGTTTTAATATAATCTAGGAGTATCTCTGTATCATTTCATTTCGATCTGGATTTTTCGTTTCATTCTTCCTTCAAGGCTGCAACTGAGTCAAAGCTATCCTATAAGGACTTTACAGCAAATCATTAGGCTAGCTTCTGGACTTCAGTCTTTCTGACCCTCCCAGATCATGGCCTATCTGTATATTTTCATTATTCGTGTACTTCATTCATTCTGTAGCATCCGTAATAATTGTTCTTCGAATGCGAACGCGCATAATGTTCGCTAGCATTTTCATAAGGATCGATTGTGCGCGTGTGTAAACATATTTTACTATAAATAAATCCTTTAATTATTACACTATATAGTATACAGTATCATCTATAGATAACGCTGACGGCATTGTTATTGCACCGTTATATGTATTGGGAGATTTTTACAAGTTTTAACCTGAAATATTGACAACGTAAAAAATACTTAATAAATATGAACATTACAACTGACCTTGAAATATAAAATCTTTTAAAACAATCTACAGATTATTGAACGAAATATGTAACAACATTTTTTTGTTCTTCGGCATGCGTTAGGGCAAACAGACTATTTAAAGGAAACAAAAAAAATAGAAAATAATTTTCTCTTCCGTCTCTGGAGTGATAAATTTAAATTTAAATGACTCGTTATGTAACAGGTTAACAAAATATTCTATTAAAGACAATGTTTTACATCGCGAAATGATTATAAAAAAATCTCTTATACAACCGATCCAATTCGCCCTGACTATTGATCGCCGAGATTTGTATAAAGTAATATAGTTTTTATATATATATATATCACGTTATACCCATTTCAACCCACTGCTGGGTGTAGGCATATCCCAGAGGTTTCCAACGATTCCGATCTTGTGCAACCCGGATCCAATTGTGCCCTGCATGTTTGGCAATGTCGTCTCGCCATCGTGTTGTTGATCTGCCCCTTTTCTTTTTCGAATACAATGGGCACCATTGCAGGACATGTTTTGTCCACCTGCCATCGTGTCTACGCGCTACATGTCCAGCCCACGTCCATTTTCATTTTAATATTCGCTCCACCGCGTCGGTCAATTTTGTGCGCTCCCTGATCCAAGTAATGGTTTTCCTGTCTTTTAACTTGACGTTTAATATTATCCTTTCGTGAGCTGTTTGCGTTTTCCTGATTTTCATAATCATTCCTTTTGTGAAGCTCCACGTTTCTGCTCCGTATGTTAACACCGGTAAGACACATTGGGTATAAAGTTTGCTCTTCAAACTGTTCGGTATATCTTTATTTCGAAATATATATTGGACAACTTCCCAAATGCAGCCCATGCGAGAGATATTCTCCTTCATATCTCTCTCGGCATATTTTCTCCTCTGTCTGTAGTTATTTCTTGTCCTAAATAAATATACGATCGTACCTGTTCAATGTGCTCCCCATTTATCTTTACTGACATACCATCCATGTTATTTGTCATAACCTTTGTTTTCTGTTTATTTATTCTTAATCCTATTTTTCTAGATTCAAACGAGAGTGTTTAAAAAAGCTTTGACGAATGGTATGAAAATACTTACAAAAATTGAAAACTCACGGGGAGAAATAATAACGAACAAAAACGAAATAACTAAAGAAGTTGTAAGATATTTCACCCGTTTATATAATAGCAATGACCTAAATCAAAATAACAACAATGATAAAAATACCCTGTCAGAAGTGTTATACCAGGAAGTTAAGTATGCTCTCAAGTCACTAAAAAGTGGCAGAGAGCAGCTGGCCTCGATGCCGTACTACCAGAAATGTTGAAATATGGTGGTCCTGCAATAGTAAATGCACTGCGATCATTATTCAACCAGTGCCTTACTAATAAAATAATACCCACAGGATGGAAGGAATCAGATGTTTAAGAACTATACACCTATCAGTATGCTGTCCCAAATATATAAAATATTTACCCGTGTTATAACAAACCGTATAACACGAATAATAGACTATCACCAACTGAGGGAACAAGCAGGATTTAGATCTGGTTATAGCACAATGGATCATTTGTTAACGGTTAGAACATTAGTACAAACTTGTGAAGAATATAACATCCCACTCTATATGGCGTTTGTAGATTACGAAAAGGCATTTGACTAGGTTGAAATATGGGCAGTGTTACAGTCAATATGTAACTGCGTAGTTGAAGAGCAATATGTGAACATTATCAGAACACTGTACGAATCAGCTTCAATGAAAGTCAAGCTATGGAAAAGAACTGCGGAAATACTTATAAAAAGAGGTGTGCGATAAGGTTCACCAAAATTATTTATTACAGCCTTAGAAGGTATATTCAGAAAACTAAACTGGGATTCGAAAGGCATAACAATAAACTGCGAAAAACTTAATCACCTACAATTCGCAGATGACATAGTTATAATAAGCAGGAATAAAGAAGAATTAGAATCTATGCTGAACGAACTTGAAACGAATTTAGAAAATAGTTTATATATATATATGTATTATATATTAAATAAAGCTTTTTTTAACATAAATAATTTTTCTAATAATATACTTAATGGAGATATTACTGTTAAGAATATGATTAATTTATAATAGCAATCGACATAAACTTATTTCTAAAGGTTGGAACAACATCATATAGAAGAAAAAATACAAAACTAATTAGATTCGTTGTGGATAAACGCAATAACTAAACTTTCTAATTTTTGTGGTGAGCATATAAATAACGAGCACTTGGTTCTTACTTTTGATTTTCTAATCTTACACGATTCAATAAACTATCACGTTATTGATTAGTGTCAAGAATATTATTCATTTGTAATAGTGTGGTCCATTATAAACTTATTTGTAAAGGTTTTAATAACAGTATAATACGCAGGGAAAAACAATTTTACAAAAGAACTGAGCTCTCCATTTTTTCTGGCTACGATATCACTTTTATCATATTTTTGATTTTCAAATCTTACAACTTTCAATAAACAACTAGCTCATTTATATGGAAATTCTAGAAATAATCGATTTTATTACCCTACCTTTCATTGCCTATTAGATCTATTCGTATTACGTTCAGCATTATACTTTCTTGCACTATTTGCACTTTTTGTTTCCTCTAAGTCCGTTTTTATAAATGGCTAACTTTGACATCTGTACGTTAGGAATTGTGTCACACGCTGATAATAGAGTGCCACTTTTTAAATTAATCAATATATCTTGCCCTTTAAATATGTTACTTATATTTTATATATGTATATATGTGTATATATATATGCATATATATCACGAAGGGCTCCTTGTAAACAACTAAAGATAACGCTATCGGATATATTCGAACTTCGTATTGTGCTTTTTTTAGAAACAACTCGTATAAACTAAATGATTTGTATTAGTTTAAATTGTTTAATTTCAGTAAATTCCGAATAATGTATTATTTAAAACATATTTTATTTCGTGCATTCATATATTTTCGTATGTATATCTACCTGTATTATATAAACACACACACACAAACATATATATATATATATATATATATATATATAAAAATAATTTTAATGAGATAATTAGAATAAAAATTAGTGCAGTAGGCACTAATTTTTGATTTAAACTTGCCCTTAATCATGTTGTCGCCATTTCTCAAATATCCTCTGTAGCATTATTCTAATGCACTACCACCGTAACTGTTGCAAAAAGGTTCACGCACTGTATACTCGATTCTGGACATATTCACACACACACACACACATTTATATTTGCCGTCAATAATACCTTCTCAAACGTTTTATAATAAAAATAATGCTTTAATGATGAATTATTATATAAAGGAAATTCTTAATTAATATTTTTTTGAATAAATTCATTTATAAGTAGGCTACACATACTACGATCTAATATATATGTGAAATGAGTTGTTTAGATTTTATAAGTACTACACTGAATTTATTTTGTATTATACATATATATATATATACGTTACGTATATGCATACTGGAATCGATTAGTATTAACACGATTGGACAGGCATATACATTATATAATTGTTAGACATTCATTATCAGATTATTTTATGAACACCGTTTTTACACTTTATTAATTTTTGTCAATTGTATATCTAAATTAATATTTTTCATATTTTATTTTTTTAACGTATTGTTTATATATTTTTTATTTTCACTTGATAATGGAAATGATTCGTGATTTTTCATTTAAAAAAGTTTAGTTATTTAAACTCTTGTTCATTTTTTGATTATTAAATTTTCTTATTAATAATTACGTAACTGGTACGTCAATAATTAAACTAAATGCTTATTTTTTTTTACGTGTATGTGTGTGAGTGTATAAATATAGTAAAATTCGAAAAAGGCGAAATCCCACTAAGAACATTGTTAATATTACTAACAATTAATCTACATCTTTTTAGGGTTTTTTGTCACTCCCCGATTATTTTATTACTATTATTATTATTATTATTATTATTATTATTATTATTATTATTATTATTATTATGGTTGCTATTTTTATTAACATCGTTAAAGAAAAGCTGATTATTAATCACCGTTCGTTTTGAAAGTTAATTAAAAAAGCAAAAAAAAAATCCGCATTTTGTCTTTTTCTTTCTTTTTGTGTCAGACTAATTCTGTGATCGGTACCGACGAATTCTCGACTAAAAAAAAATTGTTATAAAAGTTAAATTTCGGAAATGCTTCCGAATTTCGTTAAATCCGGTTTAGCCTTACGCAGTTTTTCTTCTTTTATTCTCATATACCCTGTCATTCCCTTGAGGAGCGATGTTGACCCTTTCAGGGATCTTTTGTTATTTACAATATTTTGTTTCGTTTCTTCGAACTTTCATAGTCATTGGCAAGCCGAGTTGTGAAAGATTTTTAATGAAAATCTCCCGGACCAGCCGTATACGGAAAACGCCCTACTTTAAAATCGTAAGATGTAGAATGAGATTTCGGTATGGAAGAGATTTGGCGTTAAAATTCCTTTTAAATATTTTATTACGGTTGTTACCTAACCCTATCCATTCCGTTTTATGCCATTGTTATTATTGCTATTAGATTATTATAGTGTTTGTCTGTGTGTGTGTATATATGTGTATGTATGTTTGTGGATCTAAGATTACTTCAATTGTGCCGAATGAAAATTTAAAAATTAACACGGTAAACCTATTACCGGCCGTCTGCGCCTATTTTTGCCTTAATTCCTTTTCGAATAAATTCCTGCATCTTTCTTTATATATATATATATATTTACGTTTTACCAACAAACTATTTTTAACCGGATGTTTTTTAAGAGACGGAAAGTTTCACTTAATTTTTAAAATGAAACTTTCCAAAGAATTTTTTAGGAGATTTTAAATATGATAAAGGTAAAAAAAAAGTATAAAGTTATTGGCCATTTATTAATTAGTAAACCACTTCGTTAAAGCGTATTATTTTTTCAATTAACTTCATTTATTTCGACTAATGGACGTAGAATTTTAGTTCTTTAAAATGTGCTATGAAAAATAATTAATAAAATTCTTCCAAATAATTAATCTGAAATATATCGTTAAATCCGGTTCCACGAAGAAATTAAGACCTGTCGAAAGAAAGACCTATACAACAACAGGGAGACCGGGGAAATCATTTCGAACCATATGGAAAAATTTGAGTCTTCAGTTACTTCTGCTCATTGTAGCTTGTTATGTCCGACAGTATTAGTGTTATGATACAGTTGGACAACATTTACACAGAAATTAGAAAATAATAAAGCGATCTTCGAAATGTACAAAGTATTAAATCGCGTTTTATGCATTTTTGGACACGTGTAAAGACGGATAGAAAGATACTGTTTACTTTTGATCGAGGTAAATTATGGAATTAAAAATGTAAACTTGGCGGAGAAGAATGTCACGGATGGATAATACTAGTTTTCCGGAACAGGGCTTGCAATATCGGTCGGTATTCGCCAAACTAATTGTCAAACTTCTGAAAGCAGATAGCGTACTGTAAGATACGAAAGATTACAGGTTATTGTAATAGCAACTGTTGTCAACCACCTGAATCTTTGTTGGTTAAAGAAACGATCTGATCAAATCTGATGTTCATTATTATCTTCTTAGAACACAGCTTCTTAAGTACAAGCTACGCAGTGATGTCAAATACACTGAGAAATTTGTCGGAGCGAACACACAACCGTCTTTAACTTCTATACTTATTAAGTCAATGAGCTAGTTTTTTGATCAGTGATGCATCCACGTGCCTTTGTAAATTGCTTAAGTTCGTATAACGTATTTCTTATAACTAGACTAAAGCTTTCACCAGCTTGAAGCAATATACGACCATCGTTCTTTGCGTCCATTAAGCCATATTTACCAATAACTTCTGACCAAACACGATTATCATTTGCTACACGAGCGTTGAAGTCACTAAGAGTAAAATACTAACAAGCGCGTATAATTCTGAATAGAATTATTCTACTTGTTCAGCATCCTTCATAACGGCATAAATGAAGTGTATTATAGTATTTTTGTTAAGTTACATCGTTAATTTCATTTGTCCGGATCCATAGTTTTCTCGTTCGGTTATATATCTGCAAGATTTTACTTCATTTACATGCCCAACATCGTGTATGAATTTTTGTCCGGCTTGGTAACCATACCAAAACGACATTGGTTCATAAGTGCTTTCATCGTCAAGAAGTCTAGTCTCGATCAATTCTGCTTTGTCAATATCTTATTTATTTAGTTTTAAGTCGAAAGAACGTTTCTTCTTTCTGGTGTATTGTCATTATCCTTCTTATATTACGTGATCCTAGTTTCATTTAAATTCATATCGCAATTATATGGGTTCTTGCCAGCTGCCGTATACTGACCCTGATTATTTGCAGCAGCCGATATTCCGGATACATTTTCCAGTCGCTTTCGAATTCACGGTCTACATGAATTCAACTTCTACCTTCCGGTTGGTTTCGGATATACCATCTGACTTGTAAAATGTAACTAGTAGCTTCTAGACCAACAGACCTGCTATCATCTCTCTTATCACCGCAGAACTTTGACAAGAATAAGAGAAGAAAAAAATAGTTTATGATGGTACAAGTACGCGTGTTAGAAAATTGAAGTTGTCGCGCAATTGCCTATACATGTTGCGTATGCACGGAAATGAAATGTGAAAAATAAGAAAGGAGAAAAACCCTGGTCATTTGTGAATGGTACATTAGCTTATGGATTAAAATCTAACCACAGTGGAGAGTAGCTTGATGAGACATTTATGGTGATCATAAATAAAAAATCACCGAGTTTATAGTCACGTTTCCCGGTAGTTTCCAAGCCTGTTTCGCTACAAGCCACCATTCTGTTACCACTATATATAACATAGATATTGATAGTAGATGGATGGCGAATTTATCGACGATTGACGCTAACATTATACTGAATATAACTTTTACAGTAGTGCATTTATCTGGCGTTCATAAACAGAATGATGATATTTAACATAACTAGAAGTGCAAAGTGTTGAATAAATATATACGGATGTACGAAACATTGAACTACGCATACTAATCAGTTTATAAAGCATATAATGGCGTCATTATAAATATATAAATACATGCATATATTACATATATATATGTGTGTGTGTGTGTTTATGCGTGTATTTATTGGAGAGTACATCTCATAAATTAGTTTGCATTCCGAACATAAGATGATAAGAATTATAAATGACGCCTTATTAAATGAAATTTATTCGACTGTAAGTTTACAATGTAATCATTTTTGTATATTTAGCATTATTATTTTTAATTAACAAGAAAGATCATTGCATTTCCAAGAAAATATACATTCATAAATTGATTACGTCTTTCTCTTATCACTTATTCTTCAGATCATTTTTTTTACATATATACAATATTTGATAAGTATTTATTATATAAAGAAAATTTATTTTTACTTTTATTTCCGGCCATAATAAATAAAAAAAATAATACATGCATCGTTGACGTACGGATCAACTTTAATTATATACAGTTTTCAGCATTTCGTACATAATTATTATTATTGCAGTCGTGTTAGTTTATGTGTATAATGTAATGGCAGAGGTTATCTGTCCTTCGCGAAGTTACAAAAAAAAAATGGTAATTTCACGTATTTATATAAGTATATATATTTTTCAGTATTTATAAATTAGGTATATATATATGTATATATATATATGTATATATATATATATATATATATATATATATATATATATATATCATATATAAATATGTAAATATATAAAATGGGTTTGATACACACGAGGCATTATGCATATTAAATGTTCTAGCCCAGAGCTGCACAGACCTGAATCACCGTTTGTATCTGTGCATCATAGATTACCGACTGCGTTAATTACGAATTACTTATACAAACTTCGAAAAAAATTGGAATAGATGAAGCGGATGTTAAAATTATACACGAATATTTAAATCAGACAGCTATAATTCGTTGCGAAAACGCTTTTACAGATGAAATCAAAATCAAAAAGGGAGTAAGACAAGTGGCTGTGTACTGTCACTTGTACTATTGAACGTCTATTCGGAGGCTATTTTTCAGAAGCCCATTACACAATGACGGAATCATGGTTGAGAAAAACGAATATACGATATCAGGTTTGCGGATGATATGACAGTCCTTCCGGTTTACAATACATGCTCACGCGGATTTATAAAGTTAATTTCAGTTATGAGTTAGATATAAATGCAGCTAAAACAAAGTAGATGTTGGTTGATAAATATAGGCGAGGTACGAGCACATCTTTAGGCAGTATTTACATTTGTTCAACTGAAATTGAAAGAGTAACAAAAGTTCAATATTTGGGCACTGGATTTTGAAGTCGATTAGAATATCGAAATTATTTTTTTTTCAAGTTTATTTCAAATTAAAATACAAGATTACAAAGAAAATATATATAACGTGTAAATCACGACTATGCGCATATTGCGCGAACGCCGGATTATACAAATAAATAAAGATGAATTTAACTTCCGTTTCATCGCACTAAAAAAACATAACGTTATATAATTCAATGAAATAATAGAGTTTCTTAACCGAAACATTCTTTAAAAAAACAACGAAATCGATTTAGACATATAAGTAAACACACACAAACACCCACACACCGCCAATCAAATAAACTAAATATTAAACTATAATTACAAATCAGCAGGAATATACCTAACGCGCGAAAGTAAATATACAACATAGAAATATACACATAAATGTATATACAAAGGTATAACAGGAAATAACTCATAATCACATAATGATTAATAATGATAAACAATTGAAATAGAACTTAATTTACAAATAAAAAAAATTGATTTACAAAATAAAATCATCAATCTAACAATTCCAACCGAATACTTTTAAACCAGTTAGCAACTTCAATTATTATATGAAAAGCTCGTTACCTATTTACACATTACAAATGCAACTAACGACTTACGCCGTCGTTTATAATTTTTAAGATCAATTTTTAATTGACGCGGCAAAGAGTTAAACATAGTGGCACCCATATAAACAGCTTGGATTCGGGTATGAAATTTATTAAATTTAGGCAACTTTGCTAACTCGTGTGAGGATAACCTTGTTTTACCACCATGCAACTCAATTGAAAAAAGTTTAAAATTTTTAAAGACGAAAACAAGTAATTGTACTTCATATAATTCACGAACAGTGTGAGGACGAGTTTTCCAACAGGGTTGCTTACCATTACCAATGATGTTAAGTAACATGTTTTGAAGTGATTGTATACCACTTCAATCAGACTTGCAAGTATGTGCAGCCGTAATATATGTACCCCATCTTAATTCTCCTATTTCTTTTGTTAATGCTTACATCCCTCCAGGCCAACAAATTTCTGCAAATGACTTTAATTGTCTTTTGCAATAGATTTCACATCCCATAGTGTCATTGGGCGACTTTAATGCCCATTCATTGTATTGGGGATCTCTAACAAATAATCCACGTGGTAACATACTAACCAGAATTATTTTAGAAAATGACCTCATACTTCTTGACCCAGTCTCACCTACATATTTCCACTTAGCATCAGGAAAGTTTTCAACAATCGACTTAGCCTTTTGTTCCCCATCCCTTTCCCCCAAGTTACACTTATGGGTTTACAATGACTTATGCTTCAGTGATCACTTCCCCATATTTATATCCTTTCATATCTCTCCCCCAATCCCGTCACAACCCAAATCACCATCCCTATGCATCCGTTATGCTGATTGGAACAAGTACAAAAATAAATTGAATCTAATAACACAAGAACATCAGTCACTTTCTGACAACGTTTATAACTTCACATCAACAATGTGGCAAGCTGCAGATGATTCTATCCCAATATTTCATAGACGTACAAATACACATACTGTTCCTTGGTGGAATAAAAATATATCTAATGCTATGTTTAAAGGAAAACGAGCATAACGAACATTCAAAAGAACAAATAGATCTAATCTCCTTTAAAAAAGCAAGAGCTGAAGCCCGTTTACTAATCCGGAAAAGTAAGACAGAATCACTGGCTAGATTAGTATCAACCATTTCACAATCCACTTCAACATCATTAATCTGGGGGAAAATCAAAACATTAGCGAATCTCAATCCCCTCCCCCTGCAATTTCCTTATTAATATCTGACGAGACCATTACTGACCCATTAGAAGTTGCAAAACATTTTGCAAAATACTTTACTACTCTACCTTCTACCGCCTCACATTGACTTTCATCCGCACCACCCCAATCACAGACGGCACAGCAACTGATAAAAACCCATGTTAAAAACATAATCCCATATAACAAGCCCTTCACAATTCAGGAACTCAATTTTCAATTGGATCATAAAACAAAATCTTCAGCCCCTGGTCCGGACCATTTACACCCTCTCATGTTCAAACACCTCCCTAACCATGCCAGATTACATCT
Organism: Coronaproctus castanopsis; assembly: GCA_032883995.1. NCBI lineage: Eukaryota > Metazoa > Arthropoda > Insecta > Hemiptera > Monophlebidae > Coronaproctus > Coronaproctus castanopsis. Next base: position 99,957,327 of record CM065053.1, read on the forward strand.
CCTTCAAATATACAATCATATATGGGAAACAGAGTCAATTCCCCTGGAATGGAAGCAGTCAGTTGTAGTGCCGATTCCCAAAAGAAAAAAGAAAAACCATACATTAGATAGCTACCGCCCTATTTCACTGACGGCTTACATAGGTAAACTCATGGAAAAAATGGTTAACCGTCGACTCCTATTCATCTTGGAATCATTAAACCTCCTTTTTTCCTCCCAAAAGGGCGGTCGCCAAGGTAGATCGTCCCTTGACCACCTTCTATACTTACAGAGAGAAATTTTAACTGCCTTTGCTGCAAAGCCTCAAACATATTCTCTATTCTTTGACATTGAGAAAGCATATGAGAGAGCGAGGCATAACAATCTTCTCACAAAACTAAACCGGGTGGGGATAAAAGGTAATATACTAATATACATCACAAACTTCCTACAGGAGAGGATAACTCAAGTTAAAGTTCTGAATACTCTTTCTCTTCCACTGCCTACCCCAAATGGTTTACCTCAAGGTTCCCCCCTAAGTGTTACCCTTTTTTTTATTATACATCAATGACATTTGTTCATTGATTCAACCTCCATTCACCATACGATTATTTTTCGATGACATAAATATCTCCTTCTCATCCAACAACCCCTTAGTTGCACACCAGCTCATTCAAAAAACACTCACCCATCTTGAAAATTGGACCATTGAAAATGGGCTATTATTCTCCCCTTCAAAAACGCACCTCATAATATTCTACAAGAAACGAAATATAACTCCCTTTCCTCCACTAATACTTTATAATACTAACATAACTCCTTCAACAGAGATAAAATTCTTTAGCCTTCTTTTTGACCCACAGCTGACCTGGCAACCTCATATAACACAGCTTAAAGCTAAATGTTTGAAATTATTAAGCATTCTCAAGTATCTCTTCAAACCATCCTACAACTTACATACCAAAATACTAATAAATTTCTACAAATCCATCATTCTTAGTAGACTAAATTATGGGTGTGAAGTTTACTCCATAGCACCCCAAAAGCTACTACAATGCCTAGATCCTGTACACCACTCTGCTCTTCGGATAATTCTTGGCGCTCACTGCACATCACCGGCTGTGAGCATATGTTCCTTACTAGGGACACTCCCACTACATGATCATAGAGAATATCTAACATTTAAACTAATACTCCGTTCCATCCCTATACATGACTCTTCTCCCAAATTCCCATTTGATCCTATCCCTCGCGCCTTACAGCCGCTCTAAATGATTCAAACATAAATTACAGCACTTATAATATGACTAAATCAAATTACCCAACTCCTCCTCCTTGGATAGTGAATATACATACCAATATAATCCTCCTGCAATATAAGAATATGGCCGAGCATGAGCTCATTATGAAAGCAAATAACTTAATAAATAGCTATTTACCAGCATTGTTATGTTTTACTGATGGCCCCAAATCCCCATCCCATTCTATTAATAATCCTGCAGCATGTGCATTCTCCATTAACAATTTATGCTATCCAATACGACTGCATAATTCTTGCTCTATTTATTACACAGAATTATACGGTATATTTTTCTGTCTCCAGCACTTACTCCTAAATCCCAGTGACAACAAAACTTTAATCCTTACAGACTGTCTTGCAGCTGTATTGGCCCTCCAGAAAACAAAATCAAATAACCCTCTAATTAATTGCATACAATCTCTTTTTTACAAATCATCACATGATACAAATCCAGTATCCCTCTTGTGGGTTCCGGGTCATAAGGGGATTTTGGGGAATGAAGTGGATAGGGTAGCCAATTCTATACTATATTCTCCTACACCCTATAAAGCACCGCCATCCCCTGTACTAAACACAGCCCTTAAATACTTCTTCCACCACAACTGGCAACAGAAGTGAATTCATACCACCATAACTTCCTTCTCGCGATCAAATCCAATGTAGGATTCTGGGAACCACCTGTCAATTTAACTCGTTCCAATTACATAGCACTTAGCAGGCTCCGCCTTGGTCATATATCACTCTCTCGTGACCACCTTCTCCAACGTACCAATCCGCCAGCTTTTCGCCCCTTTTGTCTACTCCCAAACCCCTCTCTTATCTGCCATATTTTACTGTACTGCCCTACACTCCTCCCTTACCGGCCCAATAACCATCCGCATACCCTATCTGCTTTCCTCTCCAACAGTACAGTCCTTCAACTATTCCCTCAGTTATACAGTTCCTTTCCTCCTCCAACCTCAGTTACTACATCTAACTGTTAAATCACCAGTGCCGTAATAGCCTCGGTAGTTAAACACGGCACTATAAAAAAAAAAAAAAGATTAACTTGTTTTTTGTGCAAATAGAATGCACATCACTTTGAACCAACAGAAGGAAACCGAGAATTATGCACCAAGACAGTATCATCTGCATAACTAAATATTCTCCCTCCAATATTTATATTACTACACAAGTCATTTATTTAAATCAAAAACAAAATAGGGCCTAATATACTTCCCTGTGGAACCCCAAAATACCGAACTGTACTGTGGCTATATACACCATTTACCTTAGTGACGTACTTTCTATTAGTTAGGTGTGATCTAAACCAATTATGAATAATGCCCGTAATGCCACATGTGTATAACTTACGTAAAAGAATATTATGATCTACCACATCAAACGCTTTACTTAAATCAAAATAGACCGCTGCTACGGAGCGACCAGCCTCTAACGATTCTGAAATGTAAGAGATATGATGAAAAAGTGCCTCATTGGAACCTCTGTGTGGGAGGAAACCAAATTGATTATCACTAAAAAAATTATATTTTCTCAAAAAATATAAAATTAACTCTTTCACACATTTTTCAAAAAATAATTTGAAATGTTACTTTTGTTACCAGATTTATACACGGGTGTAATAATACCTGATTTTAATGCTTCAGGAAATATCCCCAAGTTTAACGATTCGTTAAATAAGTTAAAGGCTGAATAAAGAAATTAATATTCTCGCGAATTAACGAAATAGATAAACCGTCCGAACCAGAAGAAGATTTGTTTTGCAGGGATAAAACTGCATTTTTTAGGTGAAACTATCAAACACAAACGAATTTTAGTAATTCAACCAATGGAAATAACTTTACTAATGCGAAAATTATCACTAAAACTATGTACTAAATTAGAAACACTATCAAGAAAGTGATCGTTAAACTTTTCCGCAATTAATAATCCATTACCAGTAACATGAAATTTTACCCCATCAATCTCGATTAGTTTAACTGTGGATTGATGCTTACCCGCTACATTATTAATAAGGGCCCAATATTTTTTGGGGTTTTCACTATACTTGTCAAGGAGACCAGAATGTTATTGAAGTTTAGCAGTCCTAGTAGGCCTTTGTACTAATTTAGACAGGTTTTTATATTCTTGCCGTATGTTCGAATTATCTGGAAATAATTTAGTCAAATTGAAAACAAAGTTTTTTTTACACGTTAATTTAATGATGTTTGAAGTTATCCAAGGCGAACGTTTACATAACGAGATACGCTTTACTCTAGTTTTATCTAAAGCAACTTTAATTTGCGAAAGGAACCATTCTTCGTCAATTGTCGCATGACTAGTATACAAAAGGGACGTATTTATTAGAGCTAAACTTTTATTAAACGTACGCCTATCAAATTGATGATTAGTAAAATTTAAGTGACGAATTTTGTTAGAAAATTTAAAAGTTGAACTTATCCCACAATGACGGGAGAAATCAATGTCGTTAATGTCGAAAATGATATTTGCACTGTGCGCACTGTTTTCTAAACCGCGGACTAACAGATGATCTAAACAAGAAACATAATTATCAATTCCCCTAAATGTAACAGTATTGACGATACTAGAAAACCCACGCGAATACCAGAATATAAAAAGTTAGGTTAACTTTTATATCCACGCAGAAGCTATTTAACGGGAAAATATACAAGTCTGCATTTGCGGATGACGTTAGCTAGAATTTATGTATTTACAGTTCTTATTGTACGAAAGTTGGACAATTACAGCAGCATTAGGAAAGAAAATACCGCCTTTAGCGACAGTGATCCAGCGAAAAAATTTTCTTTGAAATATAGTGCATTAAAAACAGAAATAAGGAAAAGGAAGTAAATTAATAAAGAAAATAAAATTTATATACACAATTAGGAAATAAATTCTAATAAAACAAAACGCTAGGGCAGTGGGGGTAAAACGTAATCAGCCTGGTCAGCCGAAGTGTGTTTCGATTTGAATACGAAGAGACTACTGTTAAATTCCTTAATAAAAAAATGTTTCGTTAATAAATAACTGAAATTTTTTTACCGCGATTATAATAATTATATTATAAAAGTGAACTAAACGGTGCAACTCGTTCATAACCTATTATATGTGTGTGTTTATAAAAATTTATATTTACCATATTTTATTTATTTCCTTGCAGGTTTCTTTGTTTGTTTTTTTTCCTGTTAACATTTGTCTCGTTAATTTTCTATATTTAGTAATACTATATAAGTTAACTGGTAAGGTATAACTTAACTTTATGAACCCCTTGTTATGGTTTGTTCTTCTTCTATATTGTATTTTTAGTGTTTTGCGTTTATAAAATTAGTATATGTGGCGTTAATCGTTAATAGCAATCTGATTACCGGCGTTTTTACATAGATAAGAGATATCGAATATAAATCTAAAATACAGAATATATTTAAAAGTTAATTTATTAAATACACATATGTATAGCGAGAGTAATAAGTTCGAAAAGTGTAAATCAACCTTAACCTATTATCTTGAGCCGGTTTGATTTCAACCCAGAACCGGTACAGGAACTAGTATTGTAAACGGTTTATTTTTTCTATATAGAACGAACGTAATGAGTCAGTAAAAATTTGTAATCATCCGTATGCATATAGGTTTCGAGGAAGCGTACGAGTCATAATAGCTGTACGTTTTCATCGACGATATAGGATAATAATAGTAATGAGGCGTTTCTAATAATAAGCATAAATTAAAAATAATAATAATAAACATAGTAATGAAAATAAAAATAATGATAATAATAATAATAATTCAACTTATAAGAAACGATGATTATGTAGTGTCTACCCGATTCCGTCGTTGAAGGAAAAAAGCGGCGTCATTTAATTCGTTCATGTCCGTCATTGTTCGGTCATAATCGGATATGATCGGGCATTTTCGGCAATTTTCGGTCTCTGCTTCGTACGAAGTCCGTTGACTGGAATTATGCATCAGGTTGCCAAATGTACGACGATCAGTCTTAGTTTCAATTCTGAATCTGATATTGTATCTGCGGGTAGTGTGTTTCGTTTTTTTTTTTTTGTGTTTCAACATTTTCGTAGTAGGGGAAATTTCTTATAGCGTTTATATCGACGTCAAGTGTATTTTATGTTTTATTACACTCTATACCTGGTGTTGATGTTATTGTTGCTGTAATTATTGTTAATATAACATTTCTGCTTCTGGTTCGTAGCAACCGGTGCCACTATGTCGTCTGTGTGAGTATTGCCAGTGCCGTATTATAGAAATAGTAGTGCGCGTACATTATAATAATAACGTGCGACTATGTGCAGTAAAACTGGTTTTATATTTATATATAATTAAGTCCGGGATAAAATTTTTGAATTTAACGGTTTCTCTTTGAAAAATTCCCGCCCGATTTTTGATGTTTATGTATTCGTTATTTAGATAAAAAAGGCGTTTATTATTAAATTTAATTTAAGGTAATGTAAAATATAGTTTAGAGAAATTTTCTTTCTGAGTTTATTTATATTTATTTTCGAATATCTTAAATTAATAATTTGGATCGTCATCGAACTCTCGAAGATTCCACCGATGACTATCGTAGCGATGAAGACTTATTATTTTTCGACCGTTTTGTTGACTATCTTCGCACTCGCATCAACCGATAAAGGTAAGTTTTGAGTTTTTTTTTTGGTTTAACGCTATTAAATCAATTCACTGGTTACAGCAAACCAGTTAAACTAGTAGCCTATTTATATATATATGATAGCGATAGGATATACAAGTACTTTTTATTTATTTAATGAAATGTATCGCCGAGGAAGTAGAGGAGTAATTCTGTAATTGAAATTTAAATTATACCGACGCAAACTGGTTGCCGCCTAAAGTCAAAAAATTCTATGTATACCGGGGGTTTAATACATACATTAAAAATGTCGGTATTGGTATATTTTATTAACAAATGACCTAGTTCATATTTAGACGTAGGACAGTCGTAATTACTTTCCTGTATTATTAATTACTAAATAAATGTATAAATCGTTAATTATATTCGAATAACCGCAGTTATAACACCTCCTGGTTATAAAAAATTTAATTGAAGATTTTTTAAAATTATAAGCAATTTTTAATGCCACGATGGGTCTACGGTTAATTTTATTAATTCGTTTGTGATTAAAAATTATTGATCACACTTATTAGTATATATTTGTAGTTTTTGTGTTTATTTTATAATACGAAAACGGAATTATTGTTGAAAAACGTCGTTCAAGATCTATTCGATTATAAATAAAACCGTAATTTCGTTATTTTGAAAGAAAATTTGTTGTTTAAATTAGGATAAACACACATGAAAGATGACGTACTGGATGTTTGTTTTTTGTGTTTCAGTTTTAGGAGAATTATTTTATTTACGCGCCCTTTAAAGCGATCAAAATATTTTGTAATTTTTCGGTTTTCGGGAAGTATGAACCCGAAGTTGTTAATTGAAATCGAATTACTAATTTCCTAATTGGAGACTTTTTTTTAATATAATATTGCAGTTATTCAATATACCGGTGTACGGGTTTAAATATATATTTTCAGAAAAACTTTAATTACTCTATAATAAAGTTACTTAAATTCTCGATAATAGAATTACTCAATAACGCACGTAGCTCTACATTTCCGCTCCCCGGTATTTACGGCGAGTGTGGACCGGTGGTGGGATTATTTGACGATATCAAATGGCGCTCTTCTTCTCTGCAGGGGGAATATACATGTACGGTATGGAGTCGTTCAGCACACGCCAAAAAAGTCGGTATTGCTCTTAATGGAGCGTAATCGTAAGGGTTGTCTTAAATCAACACAAATAGGACATCTATATGAACTAAGTAGCATAGATCTGCCAGATATTTAGGAGGGTTGTAGCGACACAGAGAGAAAGAAGTGGAAAACATGACAATCGCCACCCGCTTTATGGCTACACGGAACTTGCTGATAGGCGACTAAAATCTAGATGTAGCTTTATGAGGATAGCCGAGGAACTAAGGAATCCAGATTGAATCAAAAATCTTAATATACTTCCAGCAGGCATAGATTTGAATTACAACTTGTGGGAAAACTTTAAATCGCATTCGAAGTGGAACGACGCGTACGAAATTCAATAGATGGTCAATATCAATAATTCAGAATAATAAACACGTGTTTAACTGTAGCGTAATTGGGAAGTTTGATTGTGACAAACTATATGAACATATATTCATGAAGAAACATTAATTTTTCTGAAATATTGGACGAATATCCGCGAGTATTATTAGTTGACGTAAGAATTACTTTGTTGACACATTCTCACCTACGCAATCCGCCGTCCTACGCGCGCCTAGATTTATTCGTTTATAATCAAATTTTAAAAATATTCGAATATCTTTTTAGTCGAGATTTCGCTATATTAATAAATTTTAAAACGTTTTCAAGTAGCAGGAATTTCTGATAGAGAAATAACGTTAGTATTACACTCTCATCTGTTCACTTACCTTGTGAAGTTTTTTTACACACCTTCGCATTCAATCCATTAAGCCGTAATATTATCGAAAATAATGTTTCGATAGGCTTAAAACAGAATGATTTCGAATATTGTCTTACAATATATTAGAATAATTTTCCTGATTTTTCGGTATTTGTATCGATGAAATTTTTTATTTTGGTAAGATGTGTGACGTTTTTAAAGTGGGTTATATCGTATATTAAGGGCATGTTTCGTGTTAGTCGACCGAGTACGCCATATTTGTTCGTAATACTTGTATGGCCGACATTGAGGGCAGATGTTCAGCAGCAGTCGAATATCGCCTTCTCGCAAAGGCTGTATATTATATGTATATATTCTATGTATGTATAGAATTTCTATCGCGGAAACCTAACAGGTGTTTAAGACAGACCGAAGTCTGATATATCTGTTGTACATATATACGCTCACACGTATATAATACCTTTAGACACGTTTGATGTGCGTCTATTTTATTATTTAGAATGAAAACGTTGATTTTTCTTTCTTACTTTATATAATACTTGACATAAAATTTTTTAAAAATGTATAGAGCGTTTCAGTGCTCGATTTATACGTATATAAAGCATATATGTACATATTAAATGTAATTAGTTTCTTACAATGTACATACGCAATGTGTGTGTGTGTATATATATATGGACTTGATGACGTCTTTTTATATTATTTTAAAAGTTTATCACGCTCCAAACTATGATCGCTGCGAATATATATATTTTTTTTTGTGCGATTGGGGTGGGGGAATTAAGAATTTAATATGAGGATCCGCTTAAAATTTGAAAATTAACATTTTTTCATGTTGAAATCGAAGTTTTGTTTCGTCAATGTTACGTATAGGTTATTGGTTTTAGACATTTATTTTTGGACGTTTAACACTTTCCGGATGGTAGACGTGCAGTGCCCGTTGAGCATTACAAATAGTCATGGTTAATAAATAAAAACCAGTTTTTTCCACCACTTAATCGATTTTCTATTAAATGGGTAATAGGCCGCCATTCGATCTATGTGATACACACCTATTTTATTTTTATTATAATCCACCACACAAGATGGTTTTACTTGTGGATTTATACCATATGGAAATCATACCTTTTGGAGAGCATAAAAACATCTCGTTTATCCTAAAAATAAAAGGTCATTCTTTATGGCAAAGCATGCTTCGCCCCTTTTTGTAGTTGCATTATTACTTCTTTTGAAAGCTCTTTTCTATTTTTCATAACTGTCTACAGCGTAAGTATTATTATTTTTCTGAAATTCAAAAACTAACGGTGATGAACAAAACCTATCCATATAAACAGTATGGTTTTTGTTTAAATACGGATGTCTTAATCTGGCGATAGTGCTCTTAGCACTATTATCAAAATTCGTGTTCCTTCCACCATATAATTCAATAGTTAAAGCATATCCTGTTTTCACATCAGCTAATATGTACAATTTCATGTCGTATTTATTATTTTTTTTTATTTTTTTATTTTTATTTAAATTTACGTGCCGTGTACCGCAATTATAGCTAGAGGCACGGAACTAAAATAATTACAACAAATGTATTAAATAATTAAGGTATTAAATAATTATAACGAAGATATTAACTGTTTACAACAAAGGTATTAAGATAATTATAACAAATGCGTTAATTTGATACATTTTAAAAATTCGAAAACTCTATTAATGATATCCATCCTCAGCAAACTTTGCAAGTCGAGCGATGCGATCCCGTACTGTTTTCGGTATTTGTCGTAAATTGGACAGTCTACCAATAGATGCTCGACGGTCAACTGACAAAAACATTGTTGGCACGTTGGCGGCGTACTTCTTTCTAATAGATGAATGTGTGTTAATTTTGTGTGTCCTATCTATTAATTCGAACACAATACTACCTCTTCCATTCTGCTACTACGATGTGCTGAGTGCCACTGTTTTGAAGATAATTTTATCGATCGTAGTTTATTCACCGTAGATATTCTCTGCCAGTTACTATTCCATGTCGATTCGAAATGCTGCTTTAAGTATTCTTTGAAGTCAGCTATCGGTACATGGATATTTAGAAGCGGATGCGAAACGGCTGTTCTTGCTGATACATCGGCTATTGAATTACCATATATATTGCAGTGAGCTGGTATCCACAAAAGTATTATGTTCTTAGATGTAGTTTGTAACATGAGTTTTATTTCGTTGGCTATTGAATGCAAATTTTCATTATTTAATAGAGTTCTTAATGCTGAAAGCGAGTCAGTACATAAAATGAAATTTTTATTTCTGTTGGAATCTGCGTAATTCACTGCGGATCTAATGGCGTATAGTTCTGCTGATAAGACTGAAAACGTAACTGGAAGAGCAAAGAACTACATTATCATTAACAACTACCGAGCAACCTAGCCCTGCTGAAGATTTCGATCCATTCATATTCTGCATGGTTTTCTTTAATCTCCTTTAAAGTTTCTCTGATCTTGTTAACATTTTTTCTATTTATGTTACAGAACGTTAGATTCACTTGTGTGTGCAACTGTGCCCAAGGCGGAATAACATCGAGGTTTTCGCGAGATAATATTGGGAGTTCGACGTTATATGCTTGAATGAGTTTATGCAAACTGGGAAGATCGGTATCTCCTTGAGTAGCCAGCGCCAGTATGGTCAAGTATTGTCTTCTTAATTGCAAGGGCAATTCAGAAGCTTCGCATAAAATACTTATTATTGGTGATGTTCGGAAGGCTCCAGTTGCCAATCTTAGAGCTGTATTTTGGATCGTGTTTAGAGACTTTAATAATGTCGAACTCGCTGTAGTATAAGCAGGGATTCCATAATCCAATTTCGGCCTTATTAGAGTGCGATATATCGTTAATAAGCTATTTCTGCTGGCACCGTATGTTGTATGTGTTAGTTTTCGCATTAGATTTAATTTCTTTTGACAGCTGATCCTTAGTAATTTAATGTGTGTTTTCCGTGTAAGTTTACTGTCAAATATCATTCCTAAATATCACACTTCTTTTGCTGATGGTATTTGGTTGTTGTAAAGGTTCAAACGTATTTTATGTTCGCATTTATTTCGTCGGCAAAAATGTATTGCTGTTGTTTTTGATGTTGAGAAATATAGACCGTTATTTTGAGACCAGCGTTGTAGTTTGATAATTGTGTCTTGCAGAATTGACTCTCCCAGTTCAATGTCTGTGCACGGAAGCAAAATACATAAGTCATCCGCGTATAGAAATGATTGTATTGGTTTCTGGACCGTATGTATAATATCATTTATTCCAATATTGAATAGTGTGGGGCTGAGTACTGATCCTTGAGGTACTCCATTTTCTAGCTTCTGAGTTTCAGACAAAGAAGGCCCTAAGCTTACTTGAAAACTTCGATTCGACAAGAAGTTCGCGATAAATGTGCAGAGACGTCCTTTTAACTTCCACGAGAATAGTGTCGACAATATTTTATTTTTCCATATAGTATCGAAAGCTTTATTAAAATTGAAGAAAACAGCTAGCAGATGATGTTTAATAAAGAAAGCTTTTGATATGCATTGCTTTATACATAAGATCGGATTAATACGTCCTGATCGAAAACCATATTGGTTTTTAGCAAGTAGTTTTTGTTTTTCAATTTTCCATAACAGTCGTTGGTTTACAATCTTTTCGAGTATTTTACATAAAATAGACGTAAGAGATATTGGTCGGTAGCTGTCCAATAATGTGGGATTTTTATTAGGTTTTAGTATCGGTACTATGAATGCTGTTTTCCAGTATGATGGAATAGCGCCAGTGAACCATACTTTATTGTAGATTAGATGCAATGTGTCTAAAACGTTTTCTGGTGCGTGTTTTAAAAGATTAATATGAAAAGAATCCGGACCAACAGCTTTTGGTTTTGTATGCTTTATGGCTGTTCGAAGTTCATCTATGGTTATTGGTTGATTGTATGGTTCACTGTTATCGCTTTCGAAATTAAAATAAGTGATATTTCTGCTTGTTGACATACTACATTCTGAAGAATAATCGTTACTTCCGTTTGAAGATAATGCAAAATAATTCGCGAATATTGTGTTTATTTCCTGTAGGTTGTTATACATGGCGCCATTAGATCGGATGCACGCTGGTATATAGGATTATGTTGTTTTTTCGATACTTTTTATCTTATTCCATATAACTTTGGTTGGAGTACTTGGTGACAAAGTCGAAATATATTTTTTCCAGGATTGTTGTTTAGCTTGTTTGAGAGTATATCTGACTTTTGCACGCATTTTTCTAAATAATAAATGATTTTCCATAGTTGGTTCTGCTTTTAATTTTTTTAAAGCTCTTCGCCTATTTCTGATTGCATTTAAGCACTCTTTAGACTACCACGGGACCTTTTTATTGTTTTTGTTCAAGTTTACTTTTGTAGGAGGAGAACATATTTTGGCATACGTTATTAACGTGTTTGTGAAAGATTGTATTACAGTGTCCACGTTATTCGCTATATTAATGTTCGAGTTTAACTTGCACACAGTATTATATTTTGTCCAGTCCACTTTTTTATAATTATATATTAAGACTTTTGGATAATTTCTACAAGAAAACTTTATTCCTCAGGACTGGCTAACCTTTAATATTACCCCTGTTCACAAATCTTCAAAACCCAAACATTTGGCTACTTCGTACCGCCCCATTGCTCTAGCTTCCTGTGTTCGAAAACTTCTTGAATCTGTCATCCGATATCGTTTAGAGTGGTGGTTGGAAAATAATATTCTCCCTAATTTTATTTATGGCTTCCGCCCTCCAATATTCAACTGCTGATTGTCTCTCCTTTCTGACATCTAACATATGCAAAACATATATAGATAAAGGTTTCTTGTTAGCCACATTTCTGGATCTCACCGCAGCTTTCGATAACGTCAACATCAGCCTACTGCACCAACGCCTCTTATCACTTAGTATTCCAACATAGTCTCGCAGCTTATATTTGTAACCTATTTAAAATCAAACATTTACACTTCCGGCACTCTACACTCCAACATCCGCTGTACCGCACTACTTACACTGGTCTCGCACAAGGTTCTGTTCTTAGTCCCATTTTATTTAATATCTATATTATGCACGATTTAAAACCTCCGCTTCCCCATTCTTCCCATCTCATCTCCTCTGCGGACGATCTGGTCCTCTTTCGACATAGCAATAATCTTGACGTTATACGCAATATTTAACACATGATATCATAACTTTAAGTAACCGTTTCCAATTTTCCGATCTTTCCATTAATCCCAGCAAATCTGCAGCTATCGTGTTTTCCCTCAATCGGCATACTCATCCTCCTCAATATATTCCGTTTTATAATGACCGCATTGCTATAGTAACACAATTCACCTACTTAGGACTGACTTTAGATCAAAAACTTACTTGGAAACCGCATATAGACTTCCTTATTTCGGTCACCCTACAATCTTCTAATATCCTAAGATCCCTCTCCTCATCTGTCTGGAGTGGAGATCCCGTTTCTCTCCGCATTCTATATATTTCCTTAATTCGTTCCAAAATTGACTACTGCTCCTTCCTGTATGGTAATGCCTCCCGACACCTCTTAACCAAATTGGATAAAATACAAAACCTCTGTATGCGCTTAATTTTAGGCTCTCTTTGTTCTACTCCTATTTCCTTTCTTTCCTCCGAGTGTCATATTGTTCCTCTCTCCCACAGACGTAAAAATTTAGCCTTCCGATTTATCTCGAAATCTCTCAATAAACAAGTTAATTCCTTCACTTCCAATTTTTTAAAAATTTTCAGAAAATGGCGTTTCACCCGCTCCCGTATTCCACTGCTCTCCACTGCAGCTTATAAATACCGGACGTACAAGTATCTTATCCTTTCATCTCGTCCCACAATTTACTTTACTAATTCATATCATGTCAATCTTTTTAACATCTCCATTGACACCTTCTCCTTCTCCTCCATCATGTCTTCCCATCCTGATCTTAATGCTTTCATACAAAATTACTGACCTAATCATGTACATGTATTTTCAGATAGATCCAAATTTCCCGGTCGGTCCGTTAAGGGAGCATTCTATATACCGCAATATGATATCTCCAAATCATTCATTTTTCCTCAGTTCAATTAAATTTTCACTGCCGAGGGCCTAAGCATCCTTAAAACTCTGCAATTCTTATCACGTTTAGATCACCATTCCTCCTCCCTATACTTAATCTTATCCGACTCCCTAAGTTTTCTCCTCGCATCGAAGCATTCCTCCTTTCAACCTAATTCCAATTATCTTCCCTTGGCAGTGCGACAGTTGACTTATTTACTATTCAGCCGCGGCATCTTAATATCATACGTCTGGATTCCTGGTCATTCCGGAATTCATGGCAATGAGGTTGCCGACACTCTGGCCAAGGAAGCCATTTCCTTCGGCTCTCTGGTGCCGGCAATTTCCACCACAGACCTGATATCTCTTGCCAACATGGATATATCCTACGAGTGGTCATCGTGGCTAGTTAGTTGTTCCACCCCTAGATATTATCTTGCCACATCACCTACTCCCTCGTACTTTAATTTGTCCAACATACACTTCAACTTCCGAAAATTTATTACAACCATCACCCGTTTACGTTCTGGACACAATCGTCTTCCGGCTCACATGTTTCGTATTGGGATTTCCAGTTCCCCATATTGTTCCCATCCAGCCGATTCACAAATTATTGCCGATGAAAACCACATCCTTTTCAATTGCAGTTTTCACACACCTGACCAACTCGCACTCCTGAATTCCTTAATATCCATCGGTTATCGTCCTCCTTTCTCTATCGCTTCCTTAATTTTTTTTAATGACTCCCGTGTTTTCCTCCTTTACAAATTCCTAACCAATTGTAACGTCAATATATAATAACTATTTATCAACACGTTAGTGGGTTGTGATTGCTCCTCAGTAGTGCCAAAAAAAAAAACTTATTTTCTTTGGTGTTAATCGATGTTTTATGATAACTGGAAAATGGTCACTTCCTCCAAGATCGTGATGTAAACAGAATTGTAATTTGCTTGCTAATTGAGGTGAGCATAATGCCAAATCAATATTAGACCACGTTCGATACGAAAAATTATAATGGGTTGGCTGTGTGAGATTTAATAGTGAGAGATTAGATATATTTATCGCACTTTCAATAACTTTTCCACTTGTGTTGTAATTGTTGCTTGACCATAGAGGACTGTGCGCATTGAAATCGCCTTGATTTGTGTTTAATTCTACCTCTGAAAGGACAAGTAGCTTCATCAATGCATAACTTTTCGTAAGGAAGAAATAACTGACTACTTTTGTTGACAAAACTATCAATAAAAGGTCCGATTTTAAATAATGGGTCATGCCCTGGTTCAAATCGTTCAATGTAATTTTTGTTGTCATTCAGATGGATCATATTAAATATTGATTTAAATCTATCTCTACTCATTCTGTTAGCAGTGAAGGTTGAATGTAAAACAGGTGATCTAATAGTCGGTTTTTTTACTAATGACATATGAAATATAATTGCCAAAAGCTCATATATTTCATGCTTGTGAACGCATTTCCATGAATTCCAAATAGAATTTGGCAGTAATTGATTTTTACGTTTTAATTTATTAATAACATTAGCAGCATAGCGATTAGTTTCGTTTTTCATCAAATTTATTATGTCCTTATCAAAAAACAATTTAAAAAAGTGAATTTCTTTTCCTATATTGTCTAATGGACATACCACACCACTATGTAATGCAAAAGGTGTAGGAGAAGAAATATATCTACTTTCTGATGACCATTTACTTTCATCTGGTGTAATACTAGACATAGGTATTGAATCTTGAACTGAAAATATTGTAGCATGATCCAGTGTAGACTGTTGTTCATTGCTTTCTATATAATAAATTATCGAATACTAATTTTTAAAATTGGCAATTAATCTTCGAAAGCGAACCATAAAAATGTTGAATACATTAACGTATATAACACGTAGAGAAATAGGGTAAAAGTTACAATGCGATACACACGTGAAACAGCATAATTTTAATAGTATAAAGGAATATTTTTACCACTATTTTCATAGACAGGTTCTAAAATTTCATTTTCGTTTGTCTCATCCAACTCCGAACCATCGAATAATATATCTAAAATTGCATCACTTGATTTAGCACATTTATTCATTGTTATAAACAAAACACACTAACTGTAAATACTAAATAGTAATTACTGAAAACACAAATATTTCACCTTATATTGGTCATAGAGCTGTGCAGTAAACACTAGATTTCTCAGAAAAGAGTGCTCTAAAACGTCAGCTAAACTACGTTTATTTGTACAAACGGGTAATGCACGTTTACCGTCCTGAAATAGATACCTTTTTCTCAGAGAGCCGTGTAGCGAGTGATATCTTACAAATTACGGGCACTGCACGTGTATCGTCCTCCGACAGACTAGAGTTAGAAAATTAGTTCCGTCGTCCGCAAAGTGTTAAACACGTTTGTAATGAAGCTTTAACCGATGGATTAACTGCTTCACACTCGTTTGTATCACATAATACGTTGTTTTTTTTTCTTTATTTTAAATGATTAACGAATATAATTAATACATTTTTTTAATGTTGATTATTATAGGATGAAATCAATTTATTTAAAGCCTCGATATCCATTAGTAGCAGTGCAATATTTGGTTTACGAGGTCTTGCTAGGCCCGCTGAACGTCTACGAGAGAATGTACAGCATGTGTCCGGTGACGGAATATTAAACATTTTTGAATAGGAGCAACTGATCTATATAATGAACGTAGATAGAGACCGACAACCGTTGGAGGTGCCGATAGATAAAAAATTCGACTTCCCCTACCGGTATTGCGATTACTGCTGCCCGAAACTTCTCTTACTTCAGCTGCTCCGGTTTCTCCGGGGGGTGTATTCTTATAAAATACTCCTATTTGTATATATTTTTTCCCTTCTAGTATTCAAATTTTCCGGTATTTCAAATTCGAACAACATTTGCCTGTAGGGGCTAGTTCGACTTTCTTCGCCAGTCACAATATTTATGCCTTTTATCGCGACTATATGGATAATCAAATTCTACAACTTGCGCTTTCAGCATATTATATTCACTTGTATTCAATGGACCAAATTTGAAAATTTCAAATTTTCAAATTCGGTCCATTGAATACTACTGAATATAATATGCTGATAGCTCCAGTCGTGGAATTTCATTATCCATATAAAGTCACGATAAAAGGCATAAATATTGTGACTGGCGAAGAGAGTAAAACTAGCCCGTACAGGCAAATGTTCGAATTTCAAGTACCGGAAAATTTGAATACTAGAAGGGAAGAAATATATACAAATGGGAGTATTTTATAAGAATACACCCCCGGGAGAAACCGGAGCAGCTGAAGTAAGAGAAATTTCAGGCAGCAGTAATCGCAATACCGGTAGGGGAAGTCGAATTTTTTATCTATCGGCACCTCCAACGGTTGTCGGTCCCCATCACCGTTCATTACATAGATCAGTTGCTCCTATTCAATTAATATTCCGTCACCGGACACAGGCCGCATATTCTCCACTAGACGTTCGGCGGGCCTAGCAAGACCTCGTAAACCAAATATTGCACTGCTACTAATGGATATCGAGGCTTTAACCTTCCTATACTACTCGGGTGTTGGTCTCTCAGACCGACAAATAATTAATATCTTGTTTACTAAAAAATTAACATCACTATGACCTTGCAAATTTTAGTACCTTCCTAATTTATTGTTAGACACGGACTAGTGCAGCGTATGCATTATTGCCTAGTAGACGTGTTGCCATTTTTACAGTTATTGGTCTGTGAGACCGACACGAGTATATGTGTTACTATTTCAGGTAAGTAACAAATTGTTAACTTTACAATGTTACTTAGCGAAGTGTATTAATTTGTTTTAGTGGTGTATAATATTTTATTCAGTATTACGTGTTACATCATTTGAGAAGTATTTTCTTTATTTTTGCCGTTTTTGTCACCACAATGAATGAAGAAAGAATAAGAGCATTGTTACAGTGTGAAGATTCTGATTCAAATTACGATGTCCAGAGTGATAGTGAGGAAGATGATGCTCTAGAAGTACAAGAGGAAAATACCGACACTGAGCAGGAGGGTGGTTCATCAAGCGAATATGGAGACGTTTTGCCAACGTCTGCTAACTGCTACATTGGTAAGGACAAAATAACTAGATGGAATAGTCCATCGTGTATGCAGTTATGATACTGACTGCTATGAATATAGACGTATAAATGATTAACTTTTATAATTATATTATGTTTTTCTTCTTTATACTTTCATATTTAGAGTTTTTTAAAACACCGAAAAGTTTATTTTTGTTATTAATGTTACAGCACTAAAAAATTACGTTCTTTTTTAAGAGACTAAGTTAAAATACTGTTTCTACCGAATAAAGTTGGATTTCTGATATTTTTTCCGTTTTTTTTTTATTCAATTATACCCTAATCTATATAATACATTCTAATAATGCTCAAAAAGTATGAAATTCAAATAATATAGACAAGATCAAATCTCGGTCTGACACACCATGCGCGAGTGTATATGTGTGATGATGTTGCACGCGAGTATACGAAGGTTAAATAAGTTGATTTCATCCTATAATAATCAACATTAAAAAAAATGTATTAATTAAAGATACGTTCTGTGTTATGTGATAAGCTTTATTTTAAAAGTTAAGATTGTAACAGGTAAATTAAAAAAAAAAAAAACAAGTTTGTTTGTATATTACCTACCTATGTGTTTATGTAATTGTGCATAATTTCAGTGTATTTTCATGAAATATATAATAAAAAGATTCGATTCGTTTTACATCATAAAGATGGCGAATTTCTCTTGTCTTTGTATTGCTTTTTACTATATTTCTAAGTAGGTAGCTCGGTTTAATATTATCCTCATATAGTTGTAGTATTAGTAATTGTTCTTTTTTAAATGGAAGAACGTTTAAAATTCTGAATTCTAAATCTGTTGGAATTATCTTGGTTCCTTTATTAAATTATAATGGCGAATTTACGAGAGATATTTTTAGAACGGACGAATACGATGCCTTGAAAGAAAACGAAGAAAGTTAAATTTAAAGTAAAAAAATATATATATATATTTTATAATGTCATATTCGTCTACTTTGCGAAGAAATAAGGAAATAGTAAAAAGCTATTGTTGTAGTATCACGTTTCAAGATGGCGACTATCATCTTATCCTTAGATAGTCGCATTAACAGCTTTCATCTTCTATTCGAATACGTAATTCTACGCCTTTTAATAATTTTTCGTTCGGTGTGCTTTACATCTCAACTATATATATTATACATATATATATATATATATATATTATATATATATATATATTATATATATATATATATACATCGGTAATACTTTCCAACGCGTACATACGTATACTTAGGGTTTTCAGTTATGCCGGGCATGTAGTATCGTTTTTATCTTTTTTTTATTTTACATATATAATTCGTTCTTCAATTATAGAAGATAACGATGTTTGTCGTTTATACTATTTTTTTTTCGAAGGCGCTATCGTTTTTAGAAGAAATCCCCGGAGTAATATTTGAAATTTTAACACGAAATTATTAGAAAATTAATACATTTTTCATTTTTCGGGTGACCAATCCTTTAACTTATAATATTCCGTTTAAAATTTTTGTTTCAAAAAATGTATATACTCAATTGTTCAATATTAAAAGTATACTTTTTTCTTTTTATAGTCTCCGAATGATTTTCTATTTTTTACTATTGACTGATAATCTGTCACGGCGGCTTTACTAAATCCGCGTTGATACCACGTTGTTGATACATAACGCGATTAATTTGTTTAGTTTCGTGATCGATATAACCGTAATACCGTTTTGTTGTTTACATAGCTGCGTTACACGATTACCGAGAAAATGAACAAAGCGGTTCGCTATCAAAATTTTCTCGAAACTCTTAATATGTTCACATATTTGTCTCTTAAAACGTAATTTATAATCCTTACACGTGTCTAATACCTAAATTGCTTTTACCCTACTTATATATTTAACAGTCGATAGCGGTTATCGTCTTTATTTTTCCGCTATTTCATTAATTTACATGTGACGTTTTAGTATTCCTATTCGTTTTTAAATTTCTAACCGAGTACCGTATTGACGTTTAAAATTTAATCCCTTTTTAGATTGCTATTTCGCAGCGTCCCAAATAAAAAAAATAAAAACTATATATATTTTTTTTTTCTACTACGTTTTCGGTACATATTAATCATTAAAAAAAAAAAGTAGCGTTCAGATTAGCAACTGGAACTTCACCATCAATCAGTCTATTATGTGAGAATAGCAAATGATTACTTTTTTTGTGCACCAGTTTCACAAATCATCAAATGTCCTCCAACACTGGCATCAAAAATCCAGGTACTACCCTATGCCACCGAAATACTTAATCCTGTATCAATTAATAGCTTTCTCAAAAATATATCACACAACACCTACAATTCTTCCACCATGATCAAGCTTTTTGCCTCACATCGATTTATCTCTCCAGAAGGTTTGAAAGTTTGCTTCACTTGACGCTATGAAAAGTTCATTTCAAGATTTTATTTCGAATTACACGAACCGGTTACTTATATTCATAAACAGCTCCAAATCATTATGGCCGGATGTGCGGTACTCATAAACGAATCTGATATGATGCGTTCAGTTTTATCTGCCGAACTATATACTATATAAAACTTGCTGTCGATCTTACATTAACGTTAAACAGACTCTCTCATTTGCATACAGATTCTATTTCGTCTCTCTCCTATATCTCACAAATTCACAATAATCCCATAATTTCGGTCATCTCTTCCACTTTAGTCAACATTACCTTCGCATGGATACCTTGGCATAGAGGCCTCAGAGGAAACGAACTAGTCGATGTCGCAGCAAAACAGGGTTACTTTCCGATTCCAAACATGCCAGTTCCCTCAACGGACTTCTCAAAATTCTACCAATAAATTGCTTTCAATACGGTCAAACACTGAAGTTTGGACTACTTCATAAAGATCTAATCAGCAAGAAGAGGTTATACTATGCTGTTTACGTATATGCGAAAATTTTTCATTCTTACTTACTAAATAATTATTATAACATTTTTGTGTAAAATTGTAAACTTAGTTTTAAATTAATATTTTATGTTTTTATATAATTAATTTTAATTGTATATAGCTTGACAATGGCGAAATGCCGAAAAGCTTCGCATAATTAAATAAATTTAGTGATTTCAACTATTTTTAGTAATCAAGTATAAATAAAATCACTACATTCCACAATCTAAAAAAATGATGATAGTTGACTGGTATTGGTTATATTATTTCTACTCAATTATCCATGTCGTTTGCACATTCCATCCATTTTGCTTTTTTAAAATTAAATCTCTCCTAAAAGGTACCTTTCGCGTTGATGGCCGGTGCTGTGATTTCGCTATGGGATTCAATACTGCTTTAGTGGTCATACTTCTTATGTTATCGCTCACGAAAACGTTATCCGGATTATATCCTCTACGCCATCTCCCACTATTAAACGATGAAGGTAATTTGTGATCGTGCACTAAACTCGAAACAGTTCATTTCTGTCCAATTTTCAACAGCTTCTACATCATCATTATTCTTTGAGTATCCCCCCCCCCACATCGTACACTGTTGAAATCTCCAATTATAATTTTTGTACTTGTACTTCCACAATTCACAGGTTTCTCAAACTTGAAGAGTATGTTTGATAAACCGTACATTTCCCTATTGTGATTATTTCTACGTTATTCTCTTCTGTACGTCCAGTTAATGTAATTTCCAAATCTGGCCGAGTAAGTATAGCACTTCCATATTTTTTCAATTGCTAATTTCATCCGGTTGGTTTCCTATGTTTTGTTTCCGTTTCTTGTATGTAAAGCACATCGCATTTATTTTTTTTTTTGCATAGTTCAGCCAAAATATTCTCCTTTTCTGGTGACAGTCCTTCGATGTTTATTGACATTACTAACTTTGTTACGATATTTCTTACATTTCCTGTTATTTTCTATGTTTATTATTATCATCCCGTCTTTCAATAGTAGAGTCATTGTACGAATTAGGATGTAATAGGGCGTATGAAACTTGCGATTAATCATTTCAGTCACGATGTCCACTATACGGCACATTAAATTTTTATACTAATAATGTATTATGAAAATTTTACACCACTCTGAAAGGGTGAAATTTAGGATTTCTCGATTAATACAGATAGATAATACGTATCTGTCGATTCTTTTCATCGTACAGTCATGAAACATCTTTCTAATCGTAACTAATAATAGCGTTGATGACGTTATATTCCTATATATGCGTGCGTTATTCCCCGTTATTAATGTATATAAAACGCGTTTTAATTTGAATACGGACGAAACATACTTCAGAAGCCTTGACCCGTATTAGCAACGTTAGCGATACTGTGGTAGCTCCATGAATAATGTAATTCATTCGTCAGTTATAACATATATATATATATATAAAACATTGATTAGTATATCTCTTCTAGCGTAAACGAGAATAAGTTTACCGTGAAATGGATTCTGTAATTATTACTATCATTACCAGGGTTATTTATTATTCGTGCGGTGATATTGCAAATATATATTATTCTTTTTTTTTCCGGATTTCTATTTTATTTAGAATTAAAAACTATTTCAACATCTTTATTTTTGAATAACTATCTCGTCTTCAAATATTCATCGTCCGTGAAATTATTTCTTTAACGGACCCGCTAACGGCAATTCCTGGTCGCTAAATTCGGATACATCAGATTTGAAATATCTTGTTCCTTCTACTATATCCCATATTTCGCGTTCAAACTGTATAAAAAAGATCGTAAAATATTTATGAAAAAAAAAACATAAACGCGCATTTAACAAAAAAAAAAAAAATTAAATGGGACTGTTTTATAATCATTTCTTAATATAAAATCGTTGTAACTAAACGCGAAATACTTATAAATGAACCCGTTATTATACCCAAGCGTTGCCGTATGGGTAACGAGCGACTGTTTTCGGTGTATAAAATAAATTTTAAACGTAAATTAAATAGGTGGGACTGTTTTTGAAAGCAAATATTGAAAAGTAGTCGAATATATGGATTTATTTATTTTCGAATAAATGTTAAGTAACCGGTGTTCGATGTTATTAAATTTAAATTAGCTCCGTTTTCAGTACGGCCGCCTATAATTTGTACGAAGGTCGGCAATGCTACGGTGTTTTATTACCGGGGCAGATGGCGTGAAATTTAGAACAATCCGTAGTAATAACGAAAAGTTTAAACGAGCGTTTATATAAAACTTAAACGAACGCTACCGTTAGCGTTTTACGTAGATTTTTCAATTGCCTATTAATTTCCTTTTTGAATAATTTGGCTCTCGTGTTTTATTTAATTAGCTCATCTACTAATTAACCGATTTCATAATATCAGGAGACTCTTAATGAAATGGTTAATAAAGGGGCCGCTATTATCTTCTTCTCTCTTCGTGGGGTATATAATTAATTTTACCCGCAGTTCGAAGATTGAGAAGTATCTCGATAATGGCATTTATATTCTCTCATCTCGTCTGCTCGTGTATTATTATTAACGATATCGATAATCATAATGAATTATTGACGGTCATTTTTAGGAATGAAATATAACAGACGCTATTGTATAATATCAGTTTCTATACCGAACGCGATTTACGAGTAATTATCGTTAAATAACTCCGTCCTTTGATAGCGTACTGGGATATTTGTAGGAAATTTTAACGAAAAAAGAATTTCCGAATTGGAGTTGATTTAAATTTTTTATATAACATCTCGTATTTCCGTAAATTTTTCTACTTATTTTAAATCGATGTCACGCATAAGCCTTCATAAAAGTCGGAATTTTCATATATCGGAGAATACGAAGGTTATTTTCTATAACCAAAATTAAATTCTCACTGTGAATTAGTAAGAAGAAAACTATGTTGTTGACGACCGTCAAGTGTCTGAGATGTATCATCAAATGCGGGATAACTGTTTTCAAAGCGTCCTTCGGAGGAAATTTCTAGGACACGTTCAAATCCTATATATCGTGTTTGTAAGAAGAAGTTATTATTATTAAGCGTATGTCTTCGAGCTATCTGTCAAAATTCTATGTCCAAGTTTTTTATCCAATCCTTGGCTGTACTCGTAAGGTCTGACTTCCTTCCAACCGCCAGCTAATGCCCGCGTTGGACACTTATTCATGATATGGTCCATTATTTGGTAAGCTGCTCCGTAGTCGCAACTGCTACTGTCTTTAAGTCCCCACTTCTTTAACATGTAGTTATTTCTACCATGCTGGGTCCTCAAACGGTTCAATTTAACCCATTGTTTCCTTGGTAAATCGAATCCTGGGGTCTTTTGTTTGGATCGGGGATCAATTTATGATCTATATATTTTCTGGTCCACAGTTGGGACCACTTATCTTCTTTCTATAAGCTCTTTAGCTGCTTCATAGGCTTGTTTGCTCGATTTAAGTCGTTTGGTTGCGCTTATATCTTAATTTATAGGCACATCAGCTACTGTTAGATACTTTGATCATTCAGTTTTTGTGGCTTCTTCTCTTCTTATATGCGTGGAATAATATTACACAATACTGGAAGCCATTCTGTAGGGGTAGATTTTAGTGTTCCTGAGATTATCCTCATAGTTATATTTAGTTCTACAGCCACCTTGTTTACATGTGCGCTGTTTATCCAGGCAGGGGATGCATACTCCGCCACTGAAAATGTCAAGGACAAAGCTGATGTTCTAAGTACCGTTGTGCTTGCTCCCCATGTAGTTCCCGTCAACTTATGCAGGATGTTATTTCTTGTTCTTGTTGCAATGCCCTCGAGGTGTCTGCGGAATGTGAGTTGACGATCCAAAACTACTTGGATTTTCCTCATATTTTAAAACCTTGCCATTGAGCACGATGTTTAACTTCATTCTTGCAAGTCGGTATTGAGATGAAAACATTAAGTTACAGTCTCGTTTGGATTTAATTTAAGTCTCCAACTTGTGAAATATTCCGCCGTGATAATTAAATCTTGTTCCAGATGTTGTTCTACTTCATTTATGCTCCTACCTTGTATAGCAAGAGCCGTGTCATCTGCATAGATAAATTTCCTGGCTTTTGTGGAGGGTAGATCTGGAAATGGGGCCAGAACTGATCCTTGAGGAAGTTCATTTTTCAGATATATTTTCTTACTTTCTTCCTCTTGCAAGGTTACAGTAAATGTTCTGTGGTTTATCATTTCATTTAAAAGGTCATACATCTTCTGACAGGGAATGGTTTCCAAGAATTTGGCTAACAACCCCTTCCTCCAGACTGTGTCATATGCTGATGAAAGGTCAATGAAAACCACTCCGGTTTTCTTATTCATCTGATATCCTTTTTCTATGTGTGTAATATTTATTTGATCTGTGCAGCTTTTTGAGGATCTGAACCCCGCTTGTTCGATGGGTATTTTCTTATTAATAGCTCCATACATTCGGTTGTAAATGATTCTTTCTAAGAGTTTGTAGATTACACCAAGTAGTGATATCTGTCCGTAATTCTCAGCTAGCTTATGGTCTCTCCCAGGCTTTGGAATTGCTATTACCTTAGCGGTCTTAAGTTGTAATGGCAGTTTGCCTTTATCGATAAATTCAGTAAAAAGCTTACTAAGCCATTTGATGGTATGTTCTCCAAAGTGCTTTACAAACTCAGGGAATATCATATCTGCTCCTGCGGCCTTCCGTATTTTTATTTTTTTAATAGCTGTCAAGATTTCTTCAGCATTAACTGAGTTGGCGTATGGCGATTTTGGTTTGGCATCCTTATTTAGACTACAACTGACTTACTGAAAAGTTTGTGGATTGCTTTTTGATGTTTAGACCATTTTTTTGGGGGGGAGATTACATCTGGGTTCATTGAAGTGTCTTTCCTTTCTATGTACTTATCTCCAGATAGCTTTCTTAGTAATCGCCATGTTTTTTGGCTAGTTTTCCGGAAATCGAGCTCCTCCATTAGCGTGGACCATTTGTTTCTCCTTTCTTGATCTACAGCCTTAAGAAGTTCGTTTGCTTTGTCTTCGCTTTCTGTCTTCTGGTATTCTTTATAGAGCTGTTTACATTCTGCGTCCTGGAATGTACTGTGTTCTGTAACCTCTTGGTATACATTTCCTTGCACAATTAACTACAAGCCTCTGAAATTTGCCATAGCTTTTTATATCTGGTTTGATCCATCTTATGTTGTCATCTAAGGTTTTAGTGAATTGTTTCCAGTTTGCATCCTTAAAATTCCACCTTGGTTCTTCTTTAGTAATTGATGGAATTGTAAAACCTAGATGTATTAGTACAGGTCTATGCCGGCTTTTTGTAAATTGGCTGAGTACTTCTAATTCGCAGACGGGTTCCCGTATTCTTAGCTGCTCATAAATATAAGCATTACCAGCGCGCTCGACGGGGACGTAATTCAGTTAATTATATGGGTAAATGAGTACCAACTTGTCGCGATGTAAAGAATAGCTGGAGTTTTGTTTTTAATTTAAACGCTGCGAAGAGCCGATCACAACTTACTAACAGGAGTTAGAGAAATGGCGCGGTATTTGCATTTTCGGTTTTGGTCGGTGCCCTCGTATCGATCCTTTACACTTGATGAGATTTTCTTTTCACTTAACTAACGTTATTTTTAACCTGGTACTCTTGTTTTTCATTATTAGTTTTCCCTTATTAATAACGAAATAATCGATTTCACGCGCTAATAAGTTTTCGTCCTGTTTGCATAACCGAATAATATTTAATATCTGCAGATTTTTCTCGTAATATCGTCAGTTTTATTATTTTTTCGAATTTTCTCACGAATTTATCTGCCGAGAAAGCGCACGTTGGATATCTTAATTTTTGAAAAGTACTATACATCGAGAGAGTTATAAAATGCGTTATTTTTACGATGAGAAATGAAATATTCCTCTACAGTTTTAACGCAATTGGTGTGGGGCCACACTACTGTTAATTTTCTACTTATGTTCGTATATAATCGCGAGTGCTTTTTTTTCTTATGAAAATAAAACGATAAAATAAAAATAAAATGGTAACAAATGGAAGTGGACTTGTAATAATCTTTGAATTGTTTCTACATTTTATTAATTAATTTTTCCGTTACTGGGATCGAAATTTCATAACACGCGCGTAACATACACTTGCTATATCTGTGTATAATATATGTTTGACATGTGTGAATTGTGTACACTATATATATATATATATATATATATATATATATATATATATATATATATATATATATATATATATATATATATATATAACCGTTTAGTGAAACGTATTCTAACGGAATATAACTTAAGCGACACGTAGGTGTGATAATTTTTCTCTTTTTTCTTATATATATGGAATGCTTTAAGTATTTGAAATAAACTTGTGACAAAATGAAGATGAGAATCGTGCAAACTATTTTTGTCAGCGACACGAGTAAAGTAATATAAATATGTGAACATGAATTCAGGGTGAGATCGGACACAACAATGGCTGTCATTTCAGTCCGTCGCGGGCGTTTTTTATGTAGCGTAGAAATACTATAAATAATTATCTGCTGTATACGTTTAAAATTGACGCTTGTATTGTTTTGCATTCCTATATATATATGTGAAAAACACGATGAGCATATATATGAATATATATATATAACGGGGTGGTATGTAATACAATTGAAGTGTAGACTTCCTGCTAGGAGTTGCTACCATTTTTGGAGCAGTTCATTATCCATGTCCACTTGTTTTTCTGAAGAGTGGCCTAAAAGGAATTGTGTTAATTTTTTTCTTTTTTGCCTGATTATATTCTATTTTTTTCCCTGATGTGGTGCGGCACTGGCGGGGGGATTTTTTTGTACGATTAGTCTTTGTTGTTCGCGCATTTTGCTTTTCATTGTAGATTTAAGACAAAAGAAGCTCGTTTAAGCATTTACTATTCGAATAAAAACGACCATAAAAATAAATGAAATTTGCACATTCATGGAACCGAATGAATGTTAGCTGTTACAATTAATTAATTTTTAAAATGATTTGCGATTTGAAAAATAAATTTACTATACAAACATAATCGAAATAATAGTACATTTTATACGGTATAGCAATTATGCTTATAAACACAATCGACTAGTCTTGCTGGTTATTATGGAACATCTCAATTTTGATACCAACGAATTTGGTCCATTGTATTTATAAAAATATATTAGTGGGATATCGTCTGGAAATTTTTTTATTTTCAATATGTATCATCAAGGTAGCGTTATATATACATATACATATATATTAATTAGAAACTTATTTAAATTTAACGTTTATTTCATATATCAATTTGATGATGTAATCAACGAAACTAGTTCATTGTGTTTATAAAAATATATTATTGCCTGACCGTCTAAACAGAAAATATGTATGTTCATTTTATATGTTGTTTTTATTTTCAATAAGGAATTTATTTGAATTTAATTTTTATTATAACCTTTTTTTTTATATATTCACTATTCGCATCGCACTTTGTTAAGTTCCTTGATTAGTTAGAATCTCTAGTATATTCAAATTCCCCTCTCCATATATAACCGAGAATTATTGTAATATCAATTTTTTTCACACACCCACGAATATATATATATGTATGTGTGTGTGTGTGTGTGTGTAAGGGATTTATTTAAAAAATTATTTAATTTTTTAAATTTTTATTTCAGCTATATATATATATATATATATATATATATATATATATATATATATATATATCGGATAGTTTTAAACGTTATAACGTCTTGAAATTATTGTAATTTTGATATTATTTTTCGGATTATATTTGTTCAGTAGTGGTTTTCTGTTAATATTTTCATCAGGTCGTCGTATATGAAGATTGATGTTGTTGTAGACGTGGACTCTATTTAAATTTCTCGCATATTGTTGATGGGGAAATGATAAATAAAAAGAAATGCATCAACGATCAATTAGCGAGCAGAACGGCTATTAATTATCGATATAAATTCGATTTTCAATTCTCTTTATTGTACCTCTGATTTTTGAGAGTTCTTCTTCACGACAGCTGGATTTTGTTTTACGCTCCGATGAAAAGTGTTACCTTATATCAAATATAAATGATTATACAGGGTAATTAAGTCCGAATTCCGCAAAGTATACAATAGAATTTTTACTTCCGTTTTCTGATTTTTTCTCCCTCGTAACGATACTGAAGTATATAATGTAAAGTTACAACATCCGTTCATAAGTACGATAACTGGCGACCGAAAAAACGCGCCGCAAAAATCATCAGCGCTTACAAATAAGAAAAAACCGGACAGATTAATGTTTTTTTAAAACGAAATATCCAAGAAAAAAACAGAGTACCCTATCTCAGAATTCATATTGACAATAAATTTACGTGAAACATCGCACGGAGATGGAACAGAAACAGGTGCGTATAAAATTTCGTGAGCTGTATCATCTACTAAGTAAGAAATCGAAGTTGTCAATTAATAAAAAAAAATAATTCTATAATACATTTTGGTCTTATGGAACCTTTCTTTAGGAATGTGCTAAAACATATCAATAATTTAACGCGTTCAAAATACAAAAAACCCCCTGGGTTTATTTCGAATAGCACTACTTACCAATCTGGTCATCGCGTACATAACAAAAGTAACATCGGATGACATGATAATCTCGTGACTCTACTCAGAGCGAATTAGACATCTACGAAGAAGAAAGATGACCGACTTAACAAACATCTAATATTAACAGCAGGATAAAAAACTCGCCATGTTCTGTCTGAAATTCACTTCGGCTGCTTATTCTCTACCTTTCTTTTTATATTCCTTACAGACTTGCTCTAAGGCTAGTTGTCAGATTTAAAGAAAAAAATATAATTTTAAGAAGTATTTTATAAATTTAATCATCTATATACATTGAGTGTAGTTGCCGGGTGTAATTATGTATAGATTATTATGTACACGCTGATTGTTTGAATATGTCGCCTGGTATTCAGGTTAGTTCATCGACACAGCTCAGGTTAGCGTAATATTGTCTGTATCTAGATGAACTATTTTTTTTTACAATTCATTTTTATTTTATTTCGGTCGTTTTTTATAATTTTAAATGTTTTTTTTTTTTTTTTTTTTTTTTAAATAAATTCAGAATCAATTTGAACACATTGTTTGTTTACCAGTTTTTAAGTTAACCATAATTGACCACTGAAATTCGATAATTGTCTGATTTCGGTTATACTGTTACGAAAATTTACCCGTTGAATTTTTTCGGTGAAAACCCCATGATCAGAATTTGTTACCAGCGACGTTTCTGAAGTACTCGCAATGCGTTCGATAATTTTCTTTTCTCGTAAACTTCGAAAGTTAACTGTATATTATATATAAAATGAATCTCGTCTTAATTATATTTAACAAATTGAACAATAATTATTAATAACCGAATTAATTAGAAAAATGGAATAATATAGTGTTGTCCATAATACTTTACGATATATATATATATATATATATATATATATATATATATATATATATATAATATACACTTAGAAATAAAAGATTTTGGAATATATTAAAAAACTTTCAGAGAACTTCCACGATAAAATTGATTAAATCTTATAAGCTACATTGCGTTGACAATGTAGGTGTTGAACCATTCAGTTGTTAGAATTCGTATAAATCAAAATCTCGAATTCAATATATCCGCAGCTTTATTTTATGCTCGAAATTCTTTTTAAGTAGTTGTACAATAATTAATTCCAGACACGGCTAAATGAATATAATAGCTGAAAAATTGTTTCGCTGAAATACGCCTTAGATTAATCATTTAAGAAGGAATTTCTTTAACGAGCGGTTCGTTAACGTAGCCTATTTAAGGATTATTCCTATAAATATAGGATGACCCGTGGTAGTGTTTTTTAAATAGCGCAATTGGCAAGTCTGCTATAACGCGAACCGCGTGCTCCGCGTTTAGTGTACACACGAGGGATTCGGTTTTGTCCAGTTTCAATTATCAGGGTATCTTATGACGAGAGTAGCGCTCGTTTTGCGTGGAACGTTATTTTCAGCGTGAAGCGGAGTTTCGAAAAGAATTACGCGAATTTATTTTTGTTGAGATACCTTTAGATCCGCGTTTACGAAACGCAAGATCTGGAAAACTTGAAAACTCGGATATCTGAGAAGAAATTTCAAAAATTCAGCGACCTATGCTCGAGAAAGTGTTCTAAAAGTTTTTAAAAAGACCGAATTAATGTCTTGTTGCGAATATCATCTGAACGATATTGCTCTGCACGAATGATTGTAAGCCAATCTCTCGTTTTCCTATTTTTAAATAAAATAGTTTTTGAGTTATTTAAAAGAAAAAAGAAACCTGTCCGTCTTCTCTGGGTCACCCTATATAGAATTGCGCGCTCAGACAATTTATTTATATACGGTTCGCATAACGGTTAATGGCAATTGTGTTACGTATTATATTTTCCGTTGTAAATAAAAACAAACTAATTTATCTTCGAAATCTAAAAACCCGTTTTACGACGTCCACATTTTATCTTCTAAATAATATAGCAAGTTGGACGATTCGGTGACAGTCGTATTCGAAAACTGGTGATGTTTTTCATTCTAATTTAGTAATCGTTCGTTAATTGAACGGCGTCCTAATTGACGAAAGATTACTTCCTCTGTTCTATTATCTGGGTTCATTGAGGGTCAACGTTTTGTAGATTCGTAATTTATTTTCGCCGGTTATAATTGCTATTCACCGTGTACGTTGAAAGTGTTATTTTGATTGAAGATATTCTTCAAAGTCATGTAACGGTACTAGAGGCGTATTTGTGCCGGTATCTACTAGAATTTTACCTTGTTAGACGTTTTATTTGTAACGTGAATATTATGATTTTTCTAATTTAACATTATCCTTAACACTGAAATAGAGTCGCGCTGCATATCGCGATGTCTTCATTCTAATTGCGAGATTAGTTCTATTGATAACACTGAGAACATGGTAGTGCATTTTGGAGAACTATTAAACAAGTTTCTCTTTGATTTTGTTCGAACGATTTTCATATTTAATCTCTTTTAATTTGATTTCGATGTTATTTTCTCTATTAGCGTTATAAAGAAGTCCACTTGTGAACGTATCTGTGTGACCATGATGAAATGAGATAATGATTCGATTTTTCAATTAATTTATACAGATTGGTAACATCCGTATTTTCCCCAAAATAGCATAGTCAGATATTGTATCTGAGGACAATTCAGAAACGTCATATAGAATACTCGTTATTGGCTTTTGAACCGAAAGTTCCCGTTTCCAGTGTGAGCGCTTTGTATCGTATTCGGAGGCTGTTGAAGTAGCGTAAGCGTGGAAATTCAGAATCTTATTCTTTATCCGATACTATTCTAAATTTAACGTTATTAACATTCCGGCCGTTATT
This sequence comes from Coronaproctus castanopsis, assembly GCA_032883995.1. NCBI lineage: Eukaryota > Metazoa > Arthropoda > Insecta > Hemiptera > Monophlebidae > Coronaproctus > Coronaproctus castanopsis. The sequence continues at coordinate 99,989,613 of CM065053.1, forward strand.
TAAAAAATGTTTTTTGTTTTTTTTTTTATTTTCATTCGGGCTGTGTAGCCATTCCGAAAAGGAACGTTTTATCATCTGTCGTGTTACGGCGTTAATTTCCTAGATTAACGTCCGTTATTCATGTTCTGGCTTTTCGATTCTGTTCGCGCTCCTTATACGCTAATACACATCATTGTCAATTTTTTTTTTATTTTATATATATATATATATATATATATATTTTAGAGTTAAATCAAATCTAGAAAATTTATGCGGGCGTTTGATAACTACTACTATATTACGTTATACTACTACTACTATTAGTCGTGTATGGAGTGCGTCCTAATGCAACCGTTGCTTCGGAAATGTTTTTACGGAAAACGACTTTATCGGACCCTTTTAATCCGAACGGGCTTTTAACTTTTCATTTTTGTTTTTCAACTATGTAACCGACAACGGCGGCTTCGAATTTTCTTTCATCTTATTAATAAGGTTATGATGCGGGTCGGACCATTTTCTGTGCGTGATCTTTCGCCCTTTTAAGGGGTTATTTTCGTTTTGACACACAACCACTTCAAAATGACCGTAAAAATATTTGTTCTGCCCGATATTACGATCGTTATATTTTTCTATGTTGGCGGGATATTTTCTTTTTTTTCTGGATTTTCATTACATGTTTTACCTATTTTACAGGTAAACATTTCGGATGATTAAATTTTTCATCATATTCGCAGTCGTGAACAGTAATCGTAACGATCGGCTGATTACACTAATGTGTGTTTTGATTTTTATTAACCCGTTGGACTTTGAATGTCCAATAACTATACACGAAGGAGTTTCGTGCGCACGCGATGTTATACAGAGATGCTACTATGATTAGGAGTTATATTGAAAAATGAATGCTGCAAAGTTCGAGCTTTCTAGTAAAGTACGCTACAGCGGTTGAATAGATGCTACTGTGATTAGGAGTTATATTATGATGAAAAACTTTATGTTGAAAAATGGGTTCGAATGTCAATCGTCGGATTAGTGGTCGGGCTTCCTAGTAACTATGCCACCGCGATTATATATATATATATATATATATATAATTCGCTATTTCCATCCCTTGTACTTACATAATGTAATTAGTTTAGTCGATTAACTGGTAAACGTGAAACACCGACATTTTGTGTCAGAAATGAGGCGCGATTCTCGGTTACATATAATGCAACTGACTAAAAATAATAATGCGATGGATGACATATAATCCTTGAGACGCTAGTCTATATATATATATATATATATATGTATATATATTGTCGAGAATTATTCGTAGTAGTTAGATTTAGTACAAAAAAATGATTTCTAGTTTAATAATATTTATAAGATGAATTATTTAACAAATATATAGAGGAATGCTTGAAAAAAGATTATAATAAGTACATATTTAAAGTTAGTTTACGGATAATGGAACGATTTTCCGCCATCGGGAGATATTCGATTACTGGAATCCTATGCAAAATTTATTTCTTTAGTTATCCACCGAAAATAATTCTATTAGAAGGCCATTATACATATTTCAAAGCACACAGGATATATCGCACACATATATAACGTATATGTATATATAAGCATAATAAAACTATTTAAACGAAAGTTGGAAATTTTTGTAATTTTTGTACAGTCAAAGATAATTTGAAACATTGTATATATATATATGTCTATGTTTGTATGTGTGTACTTCTTTTCATTTTTTTTTCCTCCTAGAACACTTGGTGAGTTCTTTGCCTACACATTTTTAATAATCCCGGTTACCAATCTGGCGTGTTGTTTGTATTACTGACTTCCAAATGAATTTCATTATTTCATCTTTCCAGCACATCGGTCGGCATCCCGGTGACCTACGAGTATTTCTGAATATGTTGTTTATTTTTTATTATATGATCGAATTAATTCTGTTTTCTCCTATTTACTTTACTCGGAAAGCATTCAGTTTATTTAATTCTTGTACGATAGATTCGTTTTCCTTATATGATGTCGATTGCACGTGTAGTATCTATATACTCGCACGTCGAAACTATCTGTTCTCTTTAGCGTTGGTGTCAATTTGTGTCGTCCGAGTATTTGCAGCGTATGCGACAATTTAGAAGATCTCTGGAATTTATCGATCTCAGTTTATTGTTTGTTTTATTAATTATGTTATTTTTTCGGATGTTTGATAATTTCTGACTTTCTAGTCGACGATTACTCGCCGCTTTATTTCATCGCAACATTCTCTTTATATATTCGTTTCTGTTTAGTTATTTTGTAATCTATCGACGATCGTTATTTTTGGTTTGGTGTATATTACTTTGATTCGTTTGAAAATCATCCAGAAGTCTTGAATTATCTAAATAATTTGAAGAATCAAAAAGCTTGTTATTTTATTTAATGTTCTCGTTGTTCATCAGTTACGCCGGATTCATGAATTGCTAGATTTCCGCAAGAACTTATTCGGTAATAAATTCTTACATGTTTGCGAACACCTGATCAACGTGGACTGATTTAACGCTGGAAAGATCGTTGTTTATTATCCACGATCGTTTCAACGAGATTTTTTTAAAAAAAAAACAAACGCGATTATCTGGCAAAAGTTGTGAAATTTGTATTATACCTACGATATAAAACCATAATACAATTTTCATCATTTATTAAACAAATATAATTCACCACCAAAGAGTTTGAAATTTTGTCAATAGAGAGGTATTAAAGTTGAAGGGGCTAAATGTAAACAAAGAAAAAAAATGAAATTTACAAATGAAAACGTACATAACTAAATAAACAATCTACTTAAATTAAATTGTTACGATCGCACAGATAACGACTATTATGCATGAAATACTAAATAAATGAAATCACATCCACATGATATACATATGTTGAAAGTAATTTTATCAAGTGTAATAAATGAATTTTACCATTTATTATGCGTGCAAAAAATATAATCACCATATGCAATTGCTCGGGATATCTAAACGAAGTAACTTTACGATAATATGTTTAATATTTACGTTAGAATATTTGAAATATTGAATGTAATAATAAGTATAAGAAATAAAAGTTGTCAATTAGTAATTGTAAATGATTTCTAGGAAATCTTGTCTACTATCGCGCTGTCTTATAAATATTTTAAATCTATTGACGACAATAATAAAATAAATTATTAACGATAATGGGAAATAATCTACTAGAAATGCGTATAACAATGTTTAACTATTAGAAAGTATTTTTGTAGCGCTTCATTGGTAGTGCATATATGTTTTAATTGAATAAAAATAAAAGTACTTTTATACCGTACCATATATATATACCTATATTATATATATATATATAATATATCTGTGTGTATATATTTATGGAAGTGTATTAGTTTCACCGGTTACAGCATTAGGTCAATTCTGATGATGTTGTAACCAGTTAAACTAGTAAACGTATTTTTATTTCATTTTTAAATTAAATTTTTAATTATTAACTACCAGTAGTTCAGCTAGTTTAAAACTAGCATCGCATTAATTTACATAATAAATATTAGGGATTAAATATATTTTTAAGATGAACTTTAAAACTAATTCATCGTCAAGCGTTGTTAATGCGTTTAATAAAATATTTTCTTTTCTTTTCTTTAATTTTATCATTCCCAGTTTTGCCGATATATGTTCTTCATTTTTAATTAATTTTATTCTATATTTAAAATATTATAGTTGTCTATTAATTTCACGATTATATTATATATATATATATATATATATATATCGACAATTATAATTTAGTAAAAAATCAAAATGAAATTCTTAGTTTCAGTTAGTATTTTCGATTTGAAAAACTATCCAATATCCTACATGTTATCTGAACTCCATTTAATTATACGATTTGGCTATTCCTAAAAGTGATGTAACTACACGTTATTATAAAATTTCCCCTTCTGTTCTTGCGTTGATTAAATTTAAAAATTACGTTAGACGTAGGTACCAAAAATCTCGTAACCCAACAACTAGATTATTGTTACATTATTTAACCTGTCAAGTGAAAAATAAATTAAATGAAGATAAAAACACTAGCTGGAATTTCAAACTTTGTAATCTTGCTGTAAAAGATAAAAGTCTATGGAAGATGGTGGCGCATTTCAAGAATTCTCACACACACTTACCACCACTCACGCATAATAGTAACACTGCATATTCGGACAAAGATAAAAGTAATCTGCTAGCTAACATTTATTATGACATCCATAATCAAAATTGCCATATGGTATCGAACTACCACCAAAATAAAATCACATCTATCGTCAAAAAGTACTTTAAGTTACCTTATACAGTATTAGCTGAAGATCTAACTACCGTGAAGGAAGTGCATCATGTTATAAAAAACCTTAAAAGTAAAAAATCAATGGGTTTAGATAATATCTCCATAATATTGATTAAGAATTTACCGCTTAAAGGTTTTGTTAAACTAACTATTATAATGAATTCAATATTCCTGTTGTCACACTTTCCCAACTGCTGGAAAATAGCGAAAATAATACCTGTACCTAAGATTGGAAAGAACATATCGGATCCAAAAAATTTACGTCCTGTATCGTTACTCAGTAACCTAGGTAAAATTGCTGAAAAAATTATATTGTGTAGAATTAAAAAGTTTACAGATGATAATAATGTGATAGTAGAACAACAACTCGGGTTCAGAAAAAATTTATCAACTGTCATGCAACTAGCGCGATTTACTGACTTCATCACTGACGGTTTTAATCAAAATAAGCACACAGGTTTGCTACTTCTTGATATAGAAAAAGCATTTGATACTACATGGCATCTTGGTTTAATTTACAAAATGATTCAAATTAAATTTCCCGCGTATCTAATCCACCTTATTAGAAATTATTTGAGTGACAGACTTTCTGTTGTAAAAGTGAATAATGTAAATTCCGATGTAAGGTCTGTTCTAGCTGGAGTACCTCAGGGAAGTATACTAGGACCCTTCTTGTTTCTCCTTTTTATCAATGACATTCCTAAAATCACGAATTTAGAGATGGCTCTATATGCAGATGATACAGCAATTTATTGCTCTTCGTTTCGAACTGATACAATACAAAAACGGTTAAGTGATGGTTTCGCTAAGCTAAATAAATATTTTAGTAAATGGAAAATTAACATAAATGCTGATAAAACTCAAGCGATTCTGTTTACCAAAAGACGGCCGCCTTCACAGGATCCTGTAATTGTAAATAACACCAGATTAGATTGGAAAACGCATGTTAAATATTTAGGAGTAATTCTAGATAAAGGTCTCACATTCACCAAGCATGTTGAGTACATATCTAACAAAACACATAAAGCTCTTTTTAGTCTATACCCAATCTTTAATAGACGATGCCAAATTAGTCCTGTTAATAAACTAATTATCTATAAAACTATATTAAGGCCAATTATGCTATATGCATGCCCAATATGGTCGTATACAAGCCGTTCAAATGTGTCCAGATTACAACGTCTTCAGAATAATTGTTGCAGGATAATTCTTAAACTTCCTATCTATGCAAGAACAGATCGCATGCATCGTATATTAGACTTGCCGGTTGTAGGTGATATCATTAGGCAGCACACAAAAAAATTTTTTGATGATTGTAGACGCAGCCAATACTCAATAATAAACAATATAGGAGACTATACGCGTACTAGTCTTCAGTTAAAATATAAAAGATATAAACATAAAAGAATAAAACACATGCTATTATAATGTATCACCTGCTTTTTAATCGTATGTAATTTATATATTTAATTTTATGAACTTTATTAATGTAATATATATATAAATAGCTGAGCAGTCATATTATTTTGTTTATATTTATTATTACTGCCTTAAAATTCTTCATAGAGTTGTCCTCAAATTGTATACAGGTTTTGGTGGTGGTTTTCCTGTAATCTAGTTCCGCGCTATTATTACCGTATTTATTATTTCTTTTTGTTTTCATTTTGTATACGTAGTAAGAATTTGTTCGGTATACGTAATAATATTGTTTTGACATTGATTTTTGTAATTTATATTGTGTGCTAAATACACTTTTTATTTATTTATTTATTTATTTAATTATACTTCTGGCCAGTGTTGCAGTATGGATACAATACAATACAGTACTACTTTAAACATACTTTTACTTTCTATTAAATTCGAAACATTTCCCTACAAACAATTTACAATTAGTGATTTTTACTTCTAACTTTATTTTTTTTTTTTTAAATCATATCACTGTAAGCCTATATTATATATATACGTAAAACAGGACAACTTTCTTTCTTTTATTTTCTATTTTGCTTTTTTTGTTTCTCTTTTCGAATACCATCATTTACTTATTCACGATTAGTTTTCATCATTTCCGTTCCAGCGGAAACGATGTCTAATTTTCCGGTTTTTGTCTTAAGAACGGAAACAGACTGCGTTGGTTTTTTGTTTTTTTGCTTTGAGCTTTATCTATTACAGTGAAATGTTGCATCCATCCCGAACGAATTATAAGGTTCGTCACACCCCATTTATATTTTTCTCCATGAACAGCAGGCAGATAAAATAGGTCTGCCCGGTTTCGTTTTTCCTCCGTTACCCGTTCGTTACAAATATATGTTTTTTTTCCTTTTATATATAAATATACATATTTTCAATATTGGATGTAAGCGTGAATTTTTTTAGGATTAAATTTTTTCTGAAATTGTATATATATATATATATATATATATATATATATTTTAAATGCGTGAAATCTGTATTTAACAATAAGCAGAAGACACGATAGCCAATGTATGTTGATTGTACTTATTGACGATTACTTTATGTTAAATAATCTACAATTATATTATTTCCAAGTAATCGGGATCGATGTTGACGCCAATCTGTGTATTCGGTTGAATTTAACACAGCCTGTCTGCTGGATCTTTGCTAATATATTTAATTGTTGGTTAAGTCTTTCCGTACAGAACTTATCTTCAAGTCCTTCAAGATGTCATTTCGTATTAACCGGAGTGCCTTAACTATCCTACGTAAAATTTTTGCTTGTGTCCTTTCCATAAGAGCTGTATTGCAGTTAGATGCTGTCATATATCCAAATTGACTTTATTATTGATTTATAAAGCAAAACTTTATTTTCGAATGAACGAACTTAATTTCGTCCAACCATGCAGTCCATATTTCTCAGTTTCAATGTGATCAGTGTACGTTTGGAGGTTATGTATTTCGAGTCAATATCTCTGGATACCTTAGGTATTTCGCACTGCAAGCTGTTGGAATTTTCTCTTTTTGTTGAGCTATATGGGGCTGGCCGTTCCTGTTTTCATTTTTTTTTTTTTTTTTTAACGAAATTGTGTAAATAAATTTTTTGTATTATTACTTGTAGTAGAATTAACACAATTTATTTACGTTTTGTTTCAAGTAGAATAACATCTTTTGTATAATCTGTTGAAATTAATTCGCTATCGCGATGTTAAAAAGGACAAAATATCGTCTAAAATTAAATTTATAATAAATACTATAGTTACGGAGGTGTAGAGTTGGTAGTGCGTAGTACATACGTACTGCACATTATATACATGTATAAGAAAAAGTCGGTCGCAATATATATCGCGTTTTAAATAGGTTAGGATGTGGAAATGAAATTTTTAAATCGAATTTCGAAAAAATGAATATAACCTCCGTCAGATTCGATATTATTATTATTCCATTACACGACGCTCTGAAACTTATTTTTCCATCATACGGTACTACATTCGTATACATAGTTTCATCATCGCATCAGCTTTTTATTCCGGTTTAAAATGTTATGAAGCTCCGTAAAATAGCCGTGTTGCTTACATCTGACGCCCGGTGAACGGGCGAACACTGATAAAATCTCGACAGCTGTTATTCTTTTTCCACACATACATCTTTATAGGTCTTCTATTTTAGTGGACCTGAAATATGACGAAGGTAAATTTACTATTTTTTTTCTACACGCGAAAAACTTCTTTCGCATTGACGCAGTGTGTGTGTGTGAGAGGACGCCACCGATCTAATAAATATTATTTAATAGGATTAGTCAGGATGGCGTTCGCGTAGAAAATTATCGACCAAATTGATTTCAATAATACGGAAATAGTTCTAGGAATAAAAAGAAGCCTGTAATATTAATAATAAAAGCGAACGAAGTCTATACGCGTGGGACTTTGCAAAATGAAAACCAATAATCTCGGGAGAATTTGACGCGTGACATTCGGAACAATCGATCGTGAGATACCATTTTATGTTATTTTTATTTACTTATTTTCACGTCAGCTCGGTTAGTATATATTATGTTCGGAGATTCGAAACGATAATTTCATTTTGAAATCTATTTAGCGCGCAGACCGATAGTTTGCATCGATTCTTCCACGAGTATAGGTAGACTACTAGTTGGTGAAAATTGAAATTCCCTCATCAAATTAACCAGTTCCTCGTACGTATACGACATTCGAGATTGCAGTTTACGCTCAATCGCCCGTTCTTTGTAGTCTCTATAATTGGCCAATAAGGGAAGATGACACGCTTCTTCCTGATTCTTACGTTTTCAACTAACTAGTGTATGCCATTGTTTTCTACCAGTTCAACTTAAAATTAATACGACGAAGTGAACTATATATACATGGGCGTAAATGCAATGAAGGTTTTGTACGAACAACAGATAACAACTTTAAAAAAAAAAGTGGTTATAATCAACGTAGAAAAGGAGATTTAATGAAAGGTTATTTTAATCATATATACGACGGGTTGGCTAGGGAATATAGAGTAATCGTCCGAATAAAACACTCCGTTAAATGTTCCAGCACGACTAAGAATCGTCTGGTTGGAATGGTTTCGGTGTATATCCTACACTAAAATACTGTACTACAATAGATGGAAAGCATATATATATATATATATATGAGCGACAAGTTAATTCGTTTGATGGTAGTATTTGTATAATATAATTTATAATGTTGGTGTAGTTATGTGTGAAAATTAAGGTACAACGTATAGTAATAGTAGTAGTAATGGTAACAAACTTTAGAAGGAGGTCGTAATTGTATTGGAGGAAATACATATTATATAGTATCGTGTATAATACTATAGAATACGGTTGGTAGTCGCACCCTAACAAATTGTTCGTTGATGTGGAAACCCTGTATATCCCCCTTGAGTTTCTATTATTGAACGTCGAGAGGATGTCGCGGACCCGGTGTGCAATGTCTAATGATTCATCTTTGTATATTAGGATGAATAGAGGCGAGACTCACCTGTTCTCTTCGTTTACAGCTTGATAGTTTATTCCCACTTGACCATTTGTTATCTTTATTTCCATATTCGGGGCTTCCTTATAATGTAATTAAGAAATTGATAACCGCAGACTTGTGGAAAATATCGTCATATATATATGTGCGTGTGTGTGTGTGTTGTGTTGTGTTTTATTGTAATCTTGTAGGAAGTCAGATGTTGAATATTTTGAATTTGAAATATTCCTAATTATTCGTATTTCCGTTGAGATTATTCAAAATCAGTGTATATAGCTGTTAGCTTATATATATATATAGATGCATGTATTTACAAATACAAACGCATCGGAGTAATCGAACGTGCTTCGAAAATTAGCGGGGCTACGTTCGTTATTTAAAATGCAAATGAAAATTACCCTCTAATTAATATGCAACGATGTTCGTGGATGTTTTTAGTGAATTGCGTAGGATAGCTAACATATTTATATTAAATGCTAACCGTTAGTCACAAGATCTATTATGTGCGTTTATTAATTCGGATGCGCTGACACGCCGCAATCGGAGTAATATGAGGTGTTTTATACGTAGATATTGATGCTTGTTTTTGAATACGTGTATTGTGAAATATTTCTTTTTGAATTAGAATGAAATATATGTATTATTTTTTGACAAACATCGTGACTAATCTAGTGTTATGTAAAAGCGGCTCAATTAAAATTGTGCGCGCGCATATGATTTTATATCGTGCGGAGTGCCACCGTCTTCTCTATGATAAAAGTTAAATAAAAATGAATTATGCCGTCGGTTGAGATCGAACTGTCGACCGTCAAGTTGATAGTCGTGTGCGGGTGGCATAGTTGTTATAGCGCTCGACTGTCAATCTTATTGCCATGAGAGGTCAAGTGTGTGGCATACACGTTTATAATGCTTGTCATCATTACGTTTATCACGGTGAATTTCAGTACCCTTAATGTGCGCCCAAGGGTATTGTAGTATTCTTTGTCATCCGTTTAGATACACTTTTTATTTTTTTTTTTTATTAGGCCCGTTATTTGTCACAGTTTGGTGTGTAATTATTACTATTTAAGGTTAATGTTAGTTAATATAATGGAATTTTAAATAACTAAATATAAACGAGGAGTAAGTAGGTAAGACATGTTTTTCGGCAATGATATTTGAAGAGACATAATTTGATTATATAGAAAGCTGTAATAGAAGCATTCCAAAAATATATATGATTTGCATTTGCTATTTTCTTGTCATAAGCGGCATGAGGACAAAGACCAGAATTTATGATGTTATACCGGTATAGGTATAGACAATTTTTTCCAAATCGTAATCTACATAAGATAGTAATGAAACATCGAAGCATGCTATACGTCGGTGAACCACAATTTTATGTGTTTTAGATGTGGTATCAACCTGTAACATGGTGCTAGATGAGAATTGGGCAGAGTGTTACTGCTATATTCTTTACGAGCAAATTCAATAATCAGCACACCGCTATCCGAAGCGGCTTTCGCATCTAAGATACTTCCGAATATGCCGAAATGTCCAGGCATCCAGAAACATCTTACAGAAATGTTAGATTCTAATAGCGAGGAAACTAAAGTTCGGATTTTATATAATGAAGGCCGACACACGGGGGATTAAGAGATTTTTTAGAGTGATTAGACGGTTTTTCGAATTGGCAAGAATAAAAACTGATTAAGCTTGGAAGAGAGAATACAAGTGGAAAGACATCGAACTAAAAATCAGACGTCTTTTTGGAACAACATGAAAGTGATACTAGATGTTCAAGAAAGAAAAATTAGATTAATTTAGTCTCGGAAAAAGTAGAATGACTGATGAAATTCTCAACATGATGGAAAAGAGGTAACCGGTTAAGGACAACGCCACTGAATACAAACATTTGAATAGTGCAATAAGCAAACTTTGTAGGGAAACTAAGGAAAATTTTGGAGCGCAAAATGTAAAGAAATAGAAGATCTTCAACAGAAGTATGATTTCTTCAATTTTCCCAAAAAAGTGAAGGAAGTGGCAGGTGTATGCCGGAAAATGCACAAAAGTATATTGAAAGATAAAGATGGGAAATTATTACAGGAATAGAGGCAAAATTAAACGTATATTGAGGATGTATTCGAAGACAAGAGAAACTCCCGTCCACCAAAGGAGTACTTACAATATAATGAAGAAGGACCGGCAATAACAAAAAAATGAGATATGCCATCAAATGTCAACATAATGGTAAAGTAGTTGGTCCAGACAAGATTCATTCGGAGCTCCTCAAAATTGTAGAAGAAGAAAATGGCAAAGGCCTTGAATTACTTACACAAGAGTTTAATCGTATCTCCTATTCAGGAAATATTTCAAAGAATTGGTTGAAAACAACTTTTGTACCATTGTCAAAAAATTTAAAATTACAAATTGTGATGATTTCCGTATGATCGGCCTCGTGATGGTGTTAAGACGTTTCTTAGAATCATACATACAAGAATATACAAAAAAATGTAAAAAAGACAATAGCAACGCGCAGTTTGCCTTTAGAAATGGTTTTGGAATTCGAGAAGCTCTATTTGCAATCCGCATACTTACACAGCGATGTCGAGATATTAATCAAAATGTTTGTGCATGTTTTTTAGACTATCAATTGACTGTGTTCATCATGATAATTTGATGAAAACGCTAATAATGTGAGGCGTAGATAAAAGAGATGTTACTATTATTAACCAATTATACTGGAATCAGACAGTCGAAGTAAAAGTAGAAGGTCGAAATTCTAAAGAAGGATCAATAAGAAAGGGCGTCCGGCAGGGATGTGTTCTATCCCCACTTCATTTTAATTTATATGCGGAAGAAATGTATAAGGAAGCCTTAGAAAAAGAAAACGTTGGAATCACAATAAGCGGGTAATCAACAATATAAGACGTGCAGACGACAGTCTTGTTTTAGCAAGCAGCCAAGAAGATTTTCAAAAAACTAATGAATAAAATTGTAGACCGCCGTAAATATGGGATTCTAATTAACTAAGACAAAGACCCTGGTTTTAGAAACCGACGAAATGTGTACTGAAAATTAATGGGGGAGGAAATCCAGCAAGTGCCATCAATTAAATACAATGCTGGAGGATAATTGTACCTCGAGAAAAGAGATCAAAGCAAGCATAGAACAGGCAAGAAGGAAGTTTATGAACATGAAGAATCTTTTTTATTAGACGAGAGCTAAATGTCGAAATTAAGAATGCTTCACTGCTGCATATTTTCAATTTTGTATTATGGATGCGAAGTATGGACAGTCGACCTTGGAGAACCGTATACAGGCGTTTGAACTTTATACATACCGTCGTATGTTACGTATTTCATGGATAGAAAAAATTACTAATAAGGTGATACTCAATAGGCTGTACAACCGGAAGTATTGGTCAACGTGAAGGAAAGAAAACGGAAATGTTTAGGACATTTGATGCGCGGACCTAAATACAAAATGTGAAGATGAATCATTCAAGGAAAGATCATGGAAAAGAGATCTGTTGGCCGGCCAGAAAATTCGTAGATGAGAGAGCCGCTGGTTCGACTACGCGTCAGAAAAATTATTCCGGTCAGCCGTTTCAAAGCATAGCCTGTGAATCATCAACCTCCGTGCAGGAGATGATGCAATAAGAAGAAGAAGAAGCCGGACGATGTTGATAAACTGTATTTCCATAGCCTCGGCAGTCAAAAATCGAAAAAAGAACTGTCCATAAATGCATCACGATCACGATAATGAACGAATAATTATTAAGAATTACGATTCCCGAACAATTAGTATTTATGTATATGTTACCAGCATATATATATATATATGCTTGAGGTAAAACTTAGGATATCCAACTTCCCTCGGTGTATTCTTCTTCGGTATGAATGAATATGTATATATATATATCCACCTGGTGGTAGTCGACCTTTTGATGCTTTTCCGGTTCATTTTCGGATGTTCCGCTCTCGAAATTATCATCGTTTTCATGATCGGTTTTTGAGCACACGGCGATAAAATCACATTAGTTGAATGCTCTGGCAGAATATGCTACGACTTCCACACAATATAATAGAACCATTTCCGTCATCTTTTCCGGATCTCTACGTTTAATAACTTGTCGGTTAGAAATAAGCAACCAGAAAGTTTTGTGTACCCCACGACCTCCGATAAAAATTAGTTTTGAATAATGATAAAAAAATGAACCTAATTTGACATTTTCTTCGTGTTAAATAAATAATGCTATTGTAAATAACCGCGCGAAGTATGGTACACGCTTAAATTTGTTAATTATCGTGCAAATAACGGAAAACAATATTATATATATATATATGTGTGTGTGTGTACGTTGTATGAATGTTAAAATCGATTCTATATATGGCTTTAAAACTATTCAGGGCCAAATGTAATTACTGCGTTAATTTTACCTTTCACTTCATAAACAAGAGATAAAAAAACCTGTAGTTCGGTATTGCTACTAAATTCTTTTAAAGGCAATTATGAACATGATAATGAACGGTGACTTTGTAACACGATTCTTTATTATTATTAAAATTGTTTTTGAAGGATCTTTAACATGATGCTCCACACTATAAATTTACTCGTTTCTCGGGGTCCGTTGTTGATGGCACTAATCGTTTTCGGCGTATTTTATTGTTATTTAAAAGTGAATATTTAGAACGTTAGTAAAGGAAGACGTAAACAATTTTGAAGCTTTTGTTATCGGGTGCAGAAGATCATTTCAAATAGTTAATCGGTTAGAGAAAATGAAAAATACAGACGTACTGGACAACATTAATGAAGGTTATAAATATGCGATAATAATAATTAAAAGTAAATCGTAAGAGAACGTGATGTCGCTAATAATAGAAAAGAAAAAGCACAAACATACGAAGAAAGTGTAGGCGTTAATAGCGTATCGAAAGAATTACGAACGTACCACCATAACGTGGAAGTAGATTTTGTAAAATTTAATGTTAAAAGAATACCTCGTACAGCAGCTTCTAGCTGATGAAAAAGAACGTCCCTCGATTGGAGACGATTAAAAACGTCACGATTTTAAGTAATGTACTTTTTTAAACGGATCGGCCACCACCAATCCAAGCATTAAAAGTATAATCAGTTTATCGCCTGCAACTTCATCTCTCCTCAAACGGTGTCTATAAGTTTAAAACTATATTAGGAAATTTATTATTACTCGCGTTTCGATTTAATTGCAGTAATTAAAAACCCGGTTAATTTGTTCTTGTCGGTTAATTAATATTAGGATGACCCAGAAAAGACGGACGGATTTGCGAAAATACATTCATTCGGTCTTTGTACAGAGCATTTTCGAAGACTTTTTTCCGGCATAGGTGGCTGAATTTTTGAAATTTCTTCAGAAATCCGAGTTTTTAGGTCTTCCATAATTTGTGTTAAACGTCGCTTTTAAAGTAACCCCACAAAAGAAAAAATCGCGTAACTTTGAATTCTGTTCGAAACTCTGCACTGTCGCGATCGATTCGCGTCGAAAAATGCCATATTATAACTGAAACTAGGCAAAAACGAATTTCTCGTGTGCACACTAAACGTGGAGCCAAGCGGTTTACATTTTAAATCAACTGCGCTATTCAATAAACCAAAACGTGTCCGTCTTCTGCGGGTTACATTATATATAATACATAATGCGTGTGTTGATATAAAATTTAGCCGTTATAAAAATTGCGTCCTATTGAAAATAAGCGAGTCATCGAAATTTACGTCAATTTCGAACGTTGTCGATATCGATGTAACGACAATTTTATTTTAGTCTCATCAATTAGGAAATAAGTCATCCGTTCTATTTCTCATAAAACACACCAGACTAATCCCGTATCATTGTGTGACGAGACGCGTGAATCATATCGGATAGATTTTAGTAGTAGTTAATATTTGGCGATGATGTTATCTTGGGATGACTCATCTATTGAAAAGTTCCGTTTTAGATAGGGCGAAGAATTTCCCGTTTATCTTTAAGAATGTAACAGACATCTGTGTTCATACCCTCCTGTGTATTTAGCGTATTGAACGATGCATACCTGGTTCGTGCCGTAAATACATACATATATGTATATGTTTTTTATACGGTATTTTAAATCCTTTTGTTATCGCATTTTATTTGGATAACTGGGCTAACCGGAAATAGTGATGTAAGCGAAGAGTATGTAAAAATTTTTACACGTACTTGTATATTATATATATATACATATATTACAACTGGTACGTTTTATATGTCGGGAGTAAACTGAAAAATATCGTGTTTTTTATAGCGATCCGATTACAAAAATTACGTATTTAACATCTGGTTTCATCATTTGATGACATCTAAAAAAAATATATATATATAATAATATGAAGGAACATCACATAACAACATGATGATGGACGGTATAAGGATACATTCCTAGTATTAGGACAAGATGTTTTTGGAGGAACACCTTACGACTAAATGAATCGATATATGTACTCCGTCGTACTTGATAAAATTAATAATAATAATAATATTCGTTGGAAGAGTTAAATTAATAACTTAACTTTTCGGCCCGATACGTATTATTTCTTAAAGCCAACTGTAGTCCCTTCTCGGATTGTTTTAAGTTTCCTACTAGCGAAATATTTATTCTTATATTACTACTTTTGACGCGGCTAACATTATCTCTTATTTAAAATGCCCGCGCATTGAATGCGTGTCATCTTTATGTAACGTGGCATTCCAAGTGTTTTAACGTTAGACGCGATGAAAGAGCGTATCCCGGACGTATACTTTTTAATATCGAAATAAGAAAAAAAAATTATTCCAAATAAAATGAGATATTCGTTAGAGAAATTTAATAATTCCTATCGACAGACGATTATATCTTACCGTCATCGTGCTGCTCATTTCGACACGCCGTGACCAGCCCATGGAACCTTAATTTTTGCATGTAAAATGGGCTAGTCAAATGCGCGCTCATATGATTTTATACGGGATGAAGTGTCGCTGTCTTGTCCGTGATAATTAGAACTTGAAATGATGTTGAACAGCTTGTAAGATTGCCAAAGCTACTTTATTCGAACGACTTATAAACGAATATAATTTTATCGTTGGAAATCCCAAAATCTAGTTTAAAGAATTATTGATTTTAATTTAGTGCTCCAGTTTTTAATTATTAGTGATTTTTGACAAAGTTTTTGTTTTCTTCGTTGGTTAATGATGGATTTCGGAGAAATTGCTAAATACACTATATATATATATATATATATATAAACTGAGATAGATATTGTGAATAACAGGAAATGGCGCTTTTTAATGAAACATTATCATTCTGTTTAATGAAAGCATGATTTTTCGTAATTACCGGAATGGAAATTATATGCGTGCATACGCTGTTGTATAATATGTTGGTTTCCTGCTGTTTTGGTATAAATGGTGTTAGTAAATATGTATTCACCAGTAGGGATTAATTATAACAGTCGGTAATCGATGAAGGATAAGCTCGTATCTGATTCATGCTTGTGTATATGTTGTAGTGTACTTAAAATTATAGAATGTTATATATATAATATATATATGTAATATCTGAACAATTAGCGTAATTCATCGTTTTTTTTTTCTTTTTTTGTATATTTCGTTTATTTTAAATATTATATATACTCAAAAATTCTGTGTAACCATAACATATATTAATGTTTTAAATGTTTCAATGTTAATCTCGACTATGTAGCGTAAATTATCTTGGCAATTCGAGTTTCCAACATTGTCATCGGTCAACAGGACGTTAGTCGTATTAAAAAAGAATAAAAAAAAAAAAAACGATTAAATAATAGTTAACTATTTTTCTTATTGTATTAATAAAATTAATCTCGTATTTTTCTAATTAAATCGGTTAATTCATTCGGAAGAATTAATTTCGGCCATCTTAATATGTTATCCAATAAAAATGCTTTTTTCTTTAATTTTTTTCGTAATAAAATTGTGTTTAAATAAATCGTAATCGTACGGGTGTATTTTATAGGTTGGAAATTTGCCGGGTTTTACAGTTTTCTTTTTAATCGATGCTTATACCGACTAGATTGTTTTCGTATGTTGAATTTTTTTTATACTGAAAATTTTTTCGAATAATTTTTGACGAGCTTACTATAAAAAAAAATAATAATGAAGGTAGTAAGTGTTTAAAATTCTCCAATGTAATATCATTTAAATTTGTTAATTCGTCTCATTGGTACACAAGGTTTAATCGCATTTATTTATTTTTTTGTATTGTATGGGGCTGTATTATTAAAATTATTATTTTTTTATTACTATTATTAAAATTATTATTTTATTAACGGAATCGTTATTTAATTACTATTATTATATTTGGATTTTTTTTTCCTTTGTACATGTATTTGTTTAAAATCCGTTATGAACCATTTATATCGCGTACATCGTACGTTCTCTGCCTGGTTAACTGGAGTAGAATGAGAATACGGTGCTTTTTATGCGGGGCTTGTCTTACTTAATTCACCGACGAAAGAACTGAAAGTTGATTAATTACAAATGACGACGAAAAAAATTACGAATCGAGTATTTCTCGAAGTAAACTACAAATAAATTGATATATTACGTCTATATAAAGACACCAAATATGTGTGTAAATTATATTAACTCGCTGGAGTGAATTACGTGCGTACACGAAATGTAGTACTAATGTAATATTTTTAAATAAATAATTTTTATCAAATAAATATCGTGGTATGTGTATGTGTGTGTACGTAAATATAATAGCTTAACGTAGTAGAATTAAAAACCAAACAATATCGTATACACAGTTTAATATTACTAAATATTTATTGTTTTTGATAATGACGTAACTGGTCGAAAATCTATGCAATATCAACGTTTAGTAGAATTAAGGTTATTCTATTGGAAACGCGAGGAGAGTCTCTAATACTTAGAATTAGCTGTCTTTTGTCTTTTGCGCGTTATACAAATACATCTAAATAATAAGTTCAATTCGTTGTGTTCATTTCAGCATTATATCGTTCGGGCTAATCGTCATTTATTATTAATAACGTTATTGATTGTGGAATGTAGTGATTTTTATTTATACTTGATTACTAAAAATAGTTAAAATCACTAAATTTATTTTTAATTATGCGAAGCTTTTCGGCAATTACGCCATTGTCAAGCTATATACAGTTAAAATTAATTAATATAAAATCATAACATATTAATTTAAAACTAAGTTTACAATTTTACACAAAATGAATTATGAATACTTTAGACTATCTGACCCTGACTGTGGTACATAACACAATCAATTGTCAGTAATATAAAATTTACAGAACAGTAGCTAGAGAATAATTATTTATAAAAATATGTGTTTGAACAATGAAAAATATATATTTATGTGATTAAAAACTTAATAGTTAGGAATAATATTTTTACAATACACTTTTTAAAATTAATTCTTCCTCAAACTTTACCATTGAATTTAATAAATTATTTTTGTCCCTTTCTTTTATTATTTCCATTTTTTCGAGTAGTTTTCTTTTTTTAAAATGTTTTTCTGTATGTAGAATTTTATAATTTTGATTAATATTATTTATTTTGTGTTTTAATTCTATCCAATGTTTTCCAAATAATGATTTTTCATCATTATTTGTGTATGAGTTTAAATGTTCTTTAAATCTTGTTACGAATTGTCTGCCTGTTTCTCCTATGTATTCTTTTTCACATTGGTTACAATTTAATTTATAGACTCCTGAATTTTTTAATATATTTTTATCTTCTATTATGGAAATAATAAAAGAAAGGGATAAAAATAATTTATTAAATTCAATGGTAAAGTTTGAGGAAGAATTAATTTTAAAAAGTGTATTGTAAAAAAAAAAAATATTATTCCTAACTATTAAGTTTTTAATCACATAAATATATATTTTTCATTGTTCAAACACATATTTTTATAAATAATTATTCTCTAGCTACTGTTCTGTAAATTTTATATTACTGACAATTGATTGTGTTATGTACCACAGTCAGGGTCAGATAGTCTAAAGTATTCATAATTCATTTTGTGTAAAATTGTAAACTTAGTTTTAAATTAATATGTTATGATTTTATATTAATTAATTTTAACTGTATATAGCTTGACAATGGCGTAATTGCCGAAAAGCTTCGCATAATTAAAAATAAATTTAGTGATTTTAACTATTTTTAGTAATCAAGTATTATTAATAACGTTTATTCAATCTTTCACGATTGCGTCTTATTTTACCGCATTAGGAAAATTCTGTTCGCCTCTATTAATCAACTCTAATAATATAATAATAAATAACGCGTGTATCGAAGCTTATGCCACTTTTTAATTGTCTTTCACGAGAATTAACCGCGATTGTAATTCATTTTGAAAATAATATCTACACGTAATACGTATGCTTGTTGCATTAGGTTTTACTTTAATTTACAGAATTCGTCGAACTCGCGCCGTAAATTCGTAGTTTTTATACGTGTTTTTTTTTATTCAATAATACAATACTTTTATCGTAGTTATATGTTGATATGGTGTTGTATGTGTAGGGTTTGCAAGTGTGTATGTATAAATGTGTAGATGTAACGAAAGATTGCATTTTTCTATTGGCTCATTATTGAGCCGTAGGCGTTCTATTTTATTTTTTAAACTAAATTAGAACTTTGAGTCAAAGAGAAGCCTGAAATAAGAATTATTATTATTATTAAGAAAGTATAAATTAATGGTTCGGTGTACATTATTGTAATTCAGTATACATTTGTCGTTATAATGTGTTATTAGTATGATTACGATAATTAATTCGCTTCGTTGTTTCTAAATAATGGATAATAATCATAGTAGTAATAATAAAAGTTTTACATATCGGATTAAATTTACCTATAGTGTTCTATTCGATTTGAATATAATTGAAATGTTCTGCAAAAAATGGAGTGACAGTCTTTAATCCAAATTTTCTCGAAACGTAAATTAATTCGAATTTTCGATAATAATCCGCATTTCGAAAACTGGTGCTAATTTCTTAGAAATTCGTTTATAGATAACGAAATAGAAATCATTTATAAAAATAAGCAGTTTTCACGATAAAGTTTTAAAAATAAATAATTTTGGACTGGCTGGTTATCGTCATCATGGTCGTTCATTCGACATCGTTCTCACGTATAGACAGAGGCACAGTTTTATTTTTAATAGCTTACTCTTAGGTTTCGAATTGGGAAGATTTTCAATTTCAACGCTTAAAACTCGTTCTTTAAGCACGTAAACTGCAAGATTACATAATCTGTCACAAAAATAGATAAATAAAATAAAGTTAAATTAAATCAATTTGTCGTTTACAAAGAGAATGGAATTATAATTTTTTTTAACGTCATTTCTTTCTCTAAACCCATCTGCTAAGCAAATCTTCTCGTTAAGATGTCTGCTAGATGATAAGCGGAGATATTCTTTATAATTTTTCGCCTTTCTTTCATTTTCCTTTCAAATACGCTACCCATTTTTTGGTATTTTTATCTCCCATTCGCATTTTTAAAATCGTTTTCAACTTTTTAACGTATATATATATATATATATATATATATATTTATGTGAGTGTAAAATATATATAATATAAATAATTTAATAATGTTAAATAACAGTTAAGTCTTTTCTGTTCGCTATTTTTTTGTAATTTGTCTTTTAAACTTGTTATGAGAAGGATGTGCTAAATTTGAAACTAATTTTCCTCCATCTTCGGTACCAGGTAACTAACAAACCAAATGGCAACGCATATATTATATATGGACGATTCGACATATGTATCCTACCCATAAATTAATTTATTATTTAGTAAGAAAATACTAATTAAGAATTTTTATAATTCATCATTAAGATTTTAATTTTGTCTATAAAACGTTTGAGATGTGTATTGTATAAAGAATATGTGTGTGAATATGTCGAAAGTTGATTAGAAAGTGTATAAAACAGTGTAACAACGTCACAAAGCAGCTTACAGATAATAAATCATTAATCAAATAATTTTTCTTTTAATTTTCTCTATAAAAATTATCATATTTTTATTTTGTATGTGTTTGTAAGTATTTTAACGCGTACCTAAATATACCGGTGCATGAATTTGAATATATTTTAAGTAATATATTATCTGAAACTTATTTAAATTCATCAATATAGTATTACTATCGTTATAACACGAACCATTTAATTTATACGATTTGCTCCTAAAACCATAATACAAAGTCCGATTATATCTGATAGCTGTAGTAGTAAAAAGGGAGCTCTTCCTAATATATATATATATATATATATATATATATATATATATATATATAACATTGCGATAATTCATAGTACATAGTTAAATATTAGCTGGATCAAACTTTGACATGTAGAAAACATTCTGAAGATATCGAAGAAAAAAATTGACACTTGAAATGGCCTTCTAAGGTAGTTTGTTTGTTCTACCTGCGGTGTAGCCCGAAAATTCCGCGGGTGAATATGGTACTGCAGTATGGCGAAATTCATCGCATGTTAATGAAATACATTAGAGTGGCTAAATGAAACAAACGTAGTAATTACAATGTGCTTTTCGATCAAAATACAAATATTATGTGGTACGGCATCTCGAATTATGTATAAGACTGGACATGATAGGCATCAAAACTAAGCAAGTAGAATTATTTGCAAAGGATGTGTGGCACGAGTCAACTCGAATCTAGAAAATATTTGCAATTATGGAGGGAAAAGTTGAGAAAAAACATTTTCACTTGCGGAAACCACCTAAAATAAAGCTTACATCTTGGAAATACTTTAGGCGACCAATATAGAAAACTCTAAGTAGAATAAGAACTATGACAGAAGTTAAAGTTGAGATGACGAATGCGAATGTGATACTGTGCAAGATTCAAAGCACTTCGCGGACCAGCAATGAGATATATTACTAATTAAAGTGGAATTTCGAATCAAATTGTTGTGTATATCGGGCGAAGAAGCGTTAGGTGGACCGACACGAATAGAAAAAAAAAATATATCAGATTCGGGTTTATAATAAATTAATTTCCATCGAAACAACGTGAAATTAAAATTATTCCGGTAATTATTTTCACATTCATTTTTGACGGTTGGAAGTATTATTTTTAAATAGTATTCAAAATTGTGAGCAACTTTTTAGAGTGTTTAATAGACGATTAATATTTAAATAATTTTATAAAATAATATTCATTTTCATTGACTTATAAAATCACTCATAACGGACAATGACAAAGTTGGTGTATATAGAAAAATATAATTATATTATGTGTGTGTGCGTGTATGTCGTTATAGTGGAACGTCGAACCAGTGATGTGAAGATAAAATACCATCAGGAAGTAGAAGTGAATTTTTCTGATTACAATGAAATATTTAGTAAAAGGTGACAGTTATTGTTATTTAAATTAATCGTGCTACATAATAGTTAACCGTCAACGTATTGACTGAAGGGATGCAATAGAAATCGCATTAAGAGAAACATTTTATTATTATTATTATTATTATTATTATTATTATTAGTTTATTAGTATTTACATTGTACAAATGTAAATGGTAATATTTCTAAAAATATTTAAAATATCTGAAATATATTTCATTTTATTATTATTATTATTATTATTATATAGTTGTTGTCGGTCATTAGGAAATTATTGATTTCCAGTGCATTCACTTTCTATACTTAGATGAGCTTAAAGAAAAGATTCGGTTAATGAATTTTCAATTTTACTCCAGTGGCTCTTTTTCCTTGTTACAATCTTAGCTAGTCGCTTCCTACTAGTTTGTTATAAATTTGCAATTATACAAGCGTTTCAGATTTTTCTTATCTCGCATTTAATACCGCAGTTACTGATTAAACATTGAGCATGTTTGTGGCTGGCAAATTCTAAAGATCCCGTTCGACCGGGGAATTAAAATGATTTAATAATTGCTGCCTTATCGTTTACGTCGATTGTATCGATAAAATTTTAGATAACATCGACTACGAACGAATATACACATACCACGTCGTTACTTAAGAAATCGCGAAAATTAATGCCGACGAGAGGTATTTATCCGGAATGAGGCGAAAAATTAACAACGTTTATAAATTAAATAATCGATTAAATTAATTTTTAATATACGTATATAAAAACTAAAGCACTATTAAATAATACGAATAATTCGAGTAAATTAGCCGAGTAAAACAATTTCGACGAAGAATGAACAGTCTAGAATAAGTAAAAAGACAATAATATTTAGGCAGCCGTGTAAGAGAATATGAAAGATGGGTACGAGATATCTAAGAACGAATATAGATTTTATCGAAAAATTTTATTATAACATCTGTAGGGTGTGTACTACTGCTTTAAAGCCGGATGATAGATAAAGTAAAATGTAAAAGCATCAGTAAATATTTGAAACCTGTCGGAGAAAAATGGAGAAAATCAAACGGACAAACAAGACATATAACGAAGGAATTTTTACTAAAGAAGTTAAGAGACAGAAGACGCGAGGGTGAATCGGCCATGTGTAGAGACATGGTGATTGAAGAGTCTTTGTAGTGCGAAATGAATAAGAGAAAGGTCGTGGAAGAATTATATTAAATAGATAAAAGAAAAATATTAACGGAAAAGATGGCACTTGGTCAATCTCACCCTAATATTGAGAAATAAAAGAAGAAAATAACAAAATATTAAGTAACTCGAATCATTTAGTTTAAAATTTAATAAAATTATAATTGCCTATTTTAATCTTTAACATTTATTCGTATTTTTAAGATACGACGTCAGATATTGACCAATTGATAAAATAATGATTAAAAAAAGTACACTACCCACCTGTTGGCGTATTATCAATTGTGTTACGGGCGTGTAAAATAAATTATTTTTAAAATGTACACGTCAACCGGTTAATTAACAAAAGTTTTGATGAGAATTATATCGAAACTTATATAACGAAATAGTATGAGATTTAAACAATACAGTTGGTAAGTACGTGTTACCAATGTGGAAGTGTAGATCTGCTCGTATATGATTTTTTCTATTACTGAATATAATTTTAGCCGGTTTTTTCATCATCATTATTATTATTATTTTAAATGAGGTGGCATGGCTACACTTAAAACTCTTTGAAACATTACAAAAGTCGGTCTTAAAAAAAATGCGTCGGTCTTAATTAAAAATCAACACTACGAATGGATATATTGCAAATACTATAAAATGGAATTATTAAATTATGCATTGAAAAACAAATTCATATTTTAATATAAATTTTCGCAAAGAGAAAAAACCGGATCGGTTGGAGCACCTAAAGCTGAAATACTGTCCTTTTGATATAGAAAAAAACCGCGTCGAAATTCAGCGACGTGTTATTTAGAAGTCAAATTGCATATAACAGCTTACCGAATTCATTACGATTTTATCTATTAAACTATAAGCGCCGTAAAAGAATTATTATCATTCTTGCAGTCTAAATGAACAGAAACAAGCTTAAATATATATGTCATATCATAAATTTTAATAACGTACATCGTGTTTACGTGTCAGTTATTAATTATTTTAACTGTTAATTATTTTTAAATTTTTTTGTAACGAATATAAATTGTTTATTTTTATTATATAATAACCTAGCGAGTATTTTGTTCGTGCGCAATATTTTTTTTTCGCTCGACTAATTTTAATTATATACACAATTAATTTTCAACTAAGATATAATTATATATAAATATTATTTATTTATTTTTATATATATATATTTTTTGTTTTTGCAATGTTTGTGTACAGTCGGTTATTATTCGAAATGATTTTTTTTTTACGTATTATCTTATTAATATTTTCTTTTTTTCATTTTTTTTTTGGCTTTGAATTTATATTAAATGCTGTTTTATTTTATATAAGGGTGACCCAGAGAAAACGGGCGGTTTTGTTGATATTTGAATAACTCAAAAACAACCGGATCAAAATTGTTGAATGAAATTTTATTTAAAAACGGGAAAACGAGGGATTAGCTTACAGTCATTTGTGGAACTCAATATCATTCGGATGACCGTTATTTACAACGGTACATTCATTCAGTCTTTTTACAATATTATCGGAGACTTTTTCGGCAGAGGTAGCTGAATTTTTTGAAATTTCTTCGGAAATCCCAGTTTTCAGGTCTTCCAGACCTCGTGTTTCGTAAATGCGGCTCTTACCTACCAAAAAACGCGTGCTCCATCTTGTTATAGGATGACATAGTAATTGAAACTGGTCAAAAATGAATCTTTCGTGTGTACACTTAACGGTTTGCGTTGTAACAGTGTTACCAACTGCGCTATTCAAAAAAAACAAAACAGTCTTCGTCTTCTGTAGGTCACCCTTTATAATTGTAATATCGAAATAAATTGAAATTGAATTTTGAATTATTCCAATTCGGTCGCAAAGAAATTGTCATAAACTCCGCGGTTATTATTATCATTCTTATGTCGTATATGGTCGTCATAAATAAATGATAGATTGTGCACGAGTCATATTTCTAAGTCCAGTTTTATTAACCAATCCGAATGCGCTACATCCAACAATGTTCTTATCTGATTCTATGCATTCTTCAAAGCTCGTAAAGGACACTCGATTAAAATGTGATTCGTAATTTGTTTTTTCCCTCTGGGTCGTCCCTTATTTTTCATTTTGTCATTCAACGCTGTTTCCTTGATCTGTTCTACATCTACTTAGTGCGAGCAATGCATTTCGATTCAGATCAAAGCTAAGTCGTCTATCGTTTGGATCTTGTATTAAATTTCTTTTATCCACCGTCTGTGTAGCTCATCTTTCCAAGCTTTAACTCTGTAGAATTTTTCCGACATAAGTTTCATTGCGGTATTACATACTTGTCTTCGTTATTTTGTCAGTATGTATTATTAGCCTACTATTCTCCACATATTTCTTCCATTCGTTTGTAGTTGCTTGTTGTCGTCTTACGTGGCCTGGTGTTATATTATAAAGTCTGTCCGTATCAAGTCCTCGTCGTTCACCTGGTAACGCTTTATTGCGACTGAGAATACGGGAATCTGTCAGCAGGCCGGTAACTTTGATTTACCTCTTGCCACTAATGGCCTGTAAAAGAAACTCTGCGGTTATGTTTAACGGTTGTTTTAACGGAAAATATTTTCCGACGGAACGGATATTATTTTATTTTTAAAAACAATGGAATTAATCGGTTCAATTAACGATCTTTAATTACATCACCGTTACTAATAGGAAATTACTTATAACGGCCTTAATTTTTTTCATTTCTTTTTTAATACTTTGTACATAATGTCAAGTTTTTATATAGATTCTGATGGCTCCGATCTACGTGTAGTATTTTAATATTTTTTTTTTATTTATATTTTTATTTTATAAAAGTAAAAAAAAAAATGCAAACGAACGTTCTGTGGATTATTTTTAGCTAACTTGGTTTCCTCTTTTCCACTTTGTAGTTGGCGACGTAAATATCATTATAGCATATATATATATATATATATATATATATATATATATATATATATATATATATATATATGTGAAATTTATGCCTATAGTGGCATGGCATATAACGAAACATAGTTTGAACTAATAGTAACCGCATTGTAACGAATCTGATAAACGAGAAATCGATACTCGACATCGCCGTAATAAATAATTAAGTTTGTACGGTAACACCAAATCGATAGTGTACATCTTTATTGCTTACGTAGTAAGAGAATTTCTTAAGCTTATTGTTTGTTGTTCTCGTTTTTCCAACGCTATACACTAAACACTAAACTAACGTCTGGCCATTATCCAGGCTTTCAATATACATGACTTCTCTATAAACCGGTTTTCTAAGTGCGTCTTTTCTTCGGTTCTGTTTTTACCAGTTGGATAGCCTCACGAAGTCGTGTTTTTCCACTAGACTTTAACGCGATTTTCCTGCGGGTCGATGTATCATCCTATGTACCACTCCTTGTTTTTCCATCTGTCGATGGCGTTCGTCACCTATTCTTATATAAATACATTCACTGACATGTATTATATAAGCATACTTTGAACGATCGAATTAATAAAGCCATCGGAAGGAATGTAGCTATTGGAAATTATCAACACCGGCGAATAAATTGGAACTGAAAAATACGCAACTTGTTCCCGGGATTCGATATTTTAAATTTTCTCGACTTTATTTTCGAGCAAAAAATTTTCTAATCTCGAATCTCTTCGATCGACTATAGTAAGTTGTTCGTTATTTACACGGTTAGTTTACATAATTACCGCAATACCAGGTCGACCAGTAGATCAATAACACCTCTACAGCGTGACATAACGGAATATTATACGAAATGATTAAATTTCAATTTTCAATACTATATATTAAATTAATACACGTATCTAAGCAACAGAAAATTTTACATTATAATATGAAGTATCTTCTATGAAAGAAACTATAGGTTTATCCTACGAGGTAGCGTAATTATAATTATTTCTTATTAAATGCTCTTCTCAACATACTTTTTTGTCGAAACTGCATTATATGTCGATGACCTAGCAACCTTCCTAAAATATATAGTTCCAGCACGATTCATAATCAATTGCAAAAAGCGGTAAATATTATTTCCAAATATTACACAGGAGATGGAAATTGCAACTGAATGCATATAAATCCGAAGCAATTATTTTTACTAGAAGACGTTCACTTACTCCGCCTGGAATAAATATTAATTTCAAACAAATCCCACGGTCAAAAGAAGTTCGTTATTTAGGTGCTTGACAGAAGATTAACACATTTAATGAACATATTAAATATACGATAGACAATTAAAGCAACGCACTTTTCCAATATTTAACAGAAAATCAGCTCTCATCTCGGATTAAATAAAAAAAATTACCGTACACAACTGTTATTCGTCCAACATTAACTTATGCTTGTCCTGTATGGTTTACTATTTCTAATATGCTTGTCCTGTATGGTTTACTATTTCTAATATAGTACGTATAAAAAGCTTCAGATAGTCCAAAATTATTGTTGTAGAATTATATTAAATACTACCCGTAATACAAAAATTTCCAATTTACACGAGCAAACAAAGCTATCGTTTACTGATCAATTTATTAACAAAATTTTCAAAATTTTTTTAATAATTATTCTGTCCCTCGCGAAATATCGGTAACTATGTCATGGCACATCTCCGTATATACTAAGTATAAGCATCGTAGAATTAAGCTTAGATTTTTTATAAAAATTATTTTCTTATTTCCAGTATACTATTATTTTATTATTATGTGATTTATTAAATTGATAAGTTTCGATTACAAGTTGTAATTATCTGATTTATTAACTTAAGTATTTTTATTGTTTTTTTTTTCTGTCATCTTAGCAGTTTTTTTTTTATTTTTCCGTTTTTTCATGTATGTTGATCAGATTTTTACTAAATATTAAAAATGTAATTTATTATTAAGTTAAATAATTATTTGCCAGTAGTACTTGGCCAATCATTTTGTTCAAAGTAGGTTAATTAAAAGCGATTTTCTTCTTCCTTATATAATTACACCGAGGTTGACTGTTTTTCCGGCGAGATCAAGTAGATTTCGTTACGGCGATAGCGCCTATGGTGGTTTTATATGAACGTGGTAATTTTCATCAAAAGACTAGCTCGTAAAATTCTTAACGAACGAATACCGCTAATTTGATTTGTCATATCTGCCAGCAAAGAAATAACGACACGTGTGTGGACGTCTTTGCAGGTGCGCGTCTTTTTGCGGTATTTATATACTCGTAATTTAATTTGGTTTCCTTTGGATATTGAAATTACCACCACCATCGGTGTAGTAGAATACGAGCTATTACGTATAATGCGCTGGATTTTGAGTATATTTTATATAAAAAGTATTCGTATGCATTATTTGCGTATATGCATGTGGGTATCGTAAAATGGGTATTCTGTTAGAAATTTACATTTTCAGCGGATATTTTATTTATTTAATTCCGAGATTCTCGATCGAATAATATTTTTTATCGAGTGTGTGTGTGTGATAAATTATTAATTTTCTAAAATATTCATTTTTTTTTTCAGTATTTTCATGACGTTTATTCACTTATCAATAAATGTACTAATAATACTGATATATTTTAAAATATGTAATGAAAAAATACTGGTTACATGCGTGGATATATATATATATATATATATATATATATATATATATATATATATATATATATATATACGTAACCATTTCCGTGGTTTGTTTAATATGGTAAACGTGAATGACTACGACGATTTAATGTTTAGATATTAATCAAACGTTTGTGCATAGACAGAATTGACCTCGGGCACGAGGCCAAAAAAAGAAAAAAGTAAATGTACGAACTCCGTTTTGATTGGTTCTGGTTGATGTTAATGTCGTACGTTACGTAACTTATTACGTATATTCTGCATATACGTGAGTTATGTTTTCATATAAAATCGGACGAGTCGCAATACATGATCTGTTATTTGAGCGTTTACGAGACGATTAACGATGCGGATTACAATGACGTTATCATTATGGGGGAGGGGTTAATTTGTATTATTATTATTGTTGTTTATGTCTCAGCGTTGGTTTAAATCCGGTTAATTAAACAAAAGCCTAACTGTTTAACGTGGCATCAATTTCCTCGAGGTACGTTTCCGTTTAAAACGTCGGTAATGGTGTTTTAAAACGTTTAACGACGCGCTCGTTCCGAATTTGGGACACATCCGCAGGATTAAAAATTCAAGACATTTCCAGTTGTTACAAATTTTGATGTACGAAGTAATTTCAAGACTCATCAAAGATTAAATACGTTTAACCTTATGTATTTAAGGTGTGTTCTGTGTAAAGCATTTAAAACAAAAGAAATTTATAGAAAATGAAGGCTGTTGAAACCGTGGTGCTGGTGTCGCGTGCTAAAAATTTTAAAATTCAAAATGAATAAGTACAAGACGGTAGATCACTCTTAAAAACGATTAGAAAATCAAGAATGAAATGGATAGGGTGCGTATTGAGACGTGATGGTCTGTTGAAAGATATTACGGAAGGAAAAATATCCGTGTGTAGACCGAGATGGACTCAATCGAGAAAGTTGCGATCATTATGAGTTACGTGTTGAACTGAAATGGCCCACAGCAGAACGAAAAATATGGTCAACTCGAATGATAGGGGTGAACCAGTCCAAGGACTAATACAAGGATTTTTATATATATATATATATATATATATATATATATATATATATATATATATATACATAAAGCTTTCCAACATTATGTAATTCTTAATAATCACGGTGAAGGACAGTGGTACCTCACTCTCTGTATAACATCGTATGCAGACAAATGTGCATTGCGTATAATTAGTGTCTTGAATGCTAGCCCATAAATAAAACCGTACAATAGCTAAAGCTAATTACGATGTTCGGCAATACACCGTACGACAACGATGATGAATACATACAGTGGGTCAAAAAAGTATTTGCACACCACGAAAATAGGCTGCATGGCTACAGGGGAACGACGTAGGACCCAAAAACATTGATTAGACATAAGTAAACAAAAAAGAAAGTAAAAATATACATTTATTTTAAAAGAAATGAATCATAGCCGTAAAAAATTAAAAAAGGAAAAATTAACGTCAAAAAAGTATGTGCACACACGCAAAGGAATGATTCACAGCGTGTGAATCAGACGTTGGATAACAGTCTGTAGGTCTACATGCAGTAACGAGCGCAGTCTAGTTGTGAATGACGAAAGTTAAGTGTGATGTTGCCGAAATCTTCCGAAATACCGGCACATGTGCGTTCGCGTATTATTACGTTACATGAAACGGGTAAAAGTTATCGACAAATAGCGAAAAAAGTTGCATTTACATTTTCCGCAGTGCGGTATGTTATTAAACGATTTCAAGACTCAAAAACAATTGCAAATAGCGCTCGTAAAGGAAGACCTAAAAAATTGAAACCGAGGAATGCAAGATCCGTAATACAAAAAGTACGGAAAAATGCATTTCTGACCGCTGCAGCACTGGCCGATGATCTCGCTTTGACATCAGGAATAACAGTTTACCCTCGAACTGTTAGAAATTTGCTCCATCCGGCCGGCTTTCATGGCAGATGTCCTCGTAAAAAACCATTCATTTCGGAAACTAATCGTTTGAAACGTTTGCAGTTCGCACAAGCGTACATAACTAAGCCTGCAACCTATTGGCAGTCATATTCGGATCGGATGGACGCCGATATGTATGGTGGAAAGCGAACACCGAGCTGCAGACCGAAAATTTACTGACTACCGTCAAATGCGGTGGAGGCAAGGTGCTTGTATGGGGGTGTATGGCGGCTAGTGGTGTAGGGAATCTGCCGTTTATTGAAGGAAAAATGACAGCTGTTATGTATATCGACATATTGCGCAGTAATTTAAAGAGCAGCGCGCGCAAAGTAGGCTTGGAGGAGTCATTCATTTTTCAACATGACAATGATCCCAAGCATACCGCGCTAAAAACTCGTGAATGGCTACTATGTTGGCTGTTTACCCCACCACAATCACCGGATCTGAATCCGATCGAAAACTTATGGAGCTGCCTGGAAGTGGAAATACGTAAAAAAAAGATATCAAACACCGCAGATCTAAAAGCGGCCCTTCAAGCTGCGTGGACAGACATTTGCCCCCGAGTCACGGCAAATTTAGTCGAATCAATGCCACGGCGTCTTCAAGCAGTTATAGATGCAAAAGGAATGCATACGAAATATAAATATGCACGGTTTTTTAAGTGGTAAAGTTTTGTTTTTATTTTTCTTGTTATGTTTCGTATGTGTGCAAATACTTTTTTGACGTTAATTTTTCACGGCTGTGATTCATTTCTTTTGAAATAAATGTATATTTTCGTTTACTTTCTTTTTTGTTTACTTATGTCTAATCAATGTTTCTGGGTCTTACGTCGTTCCCCTGTAGCCATGCAGCCTATTTTCGTGGTGTGCAAATACTTTTTTGACACACGGTATATATATTATATATATATATATTCTACTAAATGACTGGGGTAACTGCGAATATGAACTAATATTTCGTGTAAGAGGCCGTTTTTTTTAGACGACTGTTAGATCGTTTTTAATAGATGGTATAAACATTTTTTAAATGGAAACATTCTCCGCATCAACCAAATATCCGTTATTATAAAAATAAATGTTAGTTTTAATATTTTAACCGGCTTATAGGTAACTCTGCGAATGAAGATTTTAAGCTGTTTTATACTCTTCATTGAAAATGAGAAAAAATGAAAAGACTCTGCTTACTACGATGCTACCGATGTGTTTATTGATTTTCGAAATTTCACCGGATGCGATTTTTTTGAAGATATTATTTTTAAATTAGATTTGTTAATTTATCGAATTGTGCACGTGATCATCTTGTAGACCCGGGTGATCTGAAGTTTATTTTCTGCTTAAGTGAATGATCTTTTGTTTTTTCTTTGATATAATAAATAGTTTGGAAATTTATATATATATATATATATATATATATATATATATATATATATATATATATATATATATAAATTTAGCTTCGAACGATACTTCAGTTCGCGTATACCCTATGTAATATATATATATACACGTTGTATATTTGCGTGTGTGTATGTTTGAACGGTACTTTATTATATACGCGCTGTACTTTCGTCTACATAAACCGTAAAAACACGAGTGAATCTAAATAACAACCGAAAATACCTTTATCGAGAACGATTTTATTTGATATGAAAACGGAAATGGCGAAAAATAAATACTTCGCGGTATGAATAGAGCTACTTATATTATGAAAAGGCTTTTTAGAAATTCAAAGGCCTTTCAAAATCCAGATTAAAAGTGAGGTCTACTGTTTCGACACACATATATATGTGTGTGTGTTGGTGTGTCACATGTGATGAAACGTGTTTTTATGTTTATTTATATATATATATATATATATATATATATATATATATATATATATATATATATATATAAAGTATTCAAAAGTGTGTTTTCAAAGGTGAACTTTTATAAAAGATCTACAATTCCGAAAATTGGTTTCTTTAACGACTAAGTGCAAACTGTAGTACTTTATATATATATATATATATATATATATAAATTTATTTGACGAATGTATGAACATAAGTATTTTCTTATTTTATTTGATTTTTTTTTATGAGTGTTTGATACACCGCGTGTTCTGTCTTTAAGAGAACCAAAATTCTCTCGGATGACGTGTAAGTTTTATTTTTTATTTTATATATATATATATATATATATATATATATATATATATATATATATATATTTAAAAGTATAGGTGTAGGTTAATTCCTGTGTATCTGCATCTAGTGCTGATTCCTATATAAACAATTGATCGTATGTTATAATTCGATATTAAGTCGACCTTGGTTAAAATGTGTCTAAATTGGTTAGTTAGTCTTTTTGAAACTGCTAAAACATTTGTAACCTTCTAAGAATGAGAAAGCTGGATGATGATTAAAAAAATGAAAACCCTCTAGAAGTATTTGAATGTTGACGAGTGGAAAAGATAAAATAGGCAGACAAGATTCAACAACAGTCTCGTAAGTATCGATTCGCCGTTTCGGGCCATATGTGAGAGGATATTATCGCTGTATTATCTGCAAAGTTGCGATAAGTTTTATTAGTCTCTGGGATATCAGCTTTAAATGTCGAGTATAAATTTGATCACAACGACACTCTCCTATGGAACTTGTGACTGTGTATTTTACGAATAGATGATAGGTCGTCATTTATACTGACTCGGAAGTGGCGATCTTTTAAATATGACTTAATTATGTTATGGCACATTAACCGAGAAAGGAACTTAATGAAGAAGTTAAAACAAAAAAAAAGACATGATAAATTGATCGACCGTATGTACATACGGACATGATGAATATTTAATCGCAAATAATTGATTGGTTTTTGAATGGGAAATGAACAAGAGGAAGGTGGAAACATTAATTATATATTAAACGGATAGAACATGACGTGTGAACAAAATGTCACTATGAAGAAAATGTGGCGTTAGCCAGGGAACTCGGAGAAACACTTTAATTATTCACCAATTTTACGATAAAATTGTGCAGTGAAAGAAGAGGACAAGCATGTGATTTCGTGGTAGTCTTATAGTAAAGTTGATTGTGAAAATTTTAATTGTTTTAACACACATACATCGTAGGTGTGTATATATTTACATATACTACATATACTATATATATATATATATATATATATATATATATATATATATATATATATAAGTAAATAAATAATAAGTTTTATATTTGAAGTCGAATTATAAGTGTTTTTGAAATAAATTAATACTGTAATTGTTAATGCGCATAAGGATAAAGAGGTGTTTCGTTAATTTTCTAAGAAACCGAAAAAATTCCCGATGAGTAGAATGCATAAACAAACTTTTAGATGCCGACCTACATATTGAATATGTATGACGTGCATTTTCCTGTAGCTTCCGGCTTATTATCTTTTCTTCTAAATAAATAGGTTTTTGTTAATTGTCCCGTATTATTGTCTGGCAATATGACAATATTTCTTGATTAGTGATATCTTTTTTCATGTCCCTATACAATCCTTATGGAGACACGCGTGTATGTATGTATGTATGTATACATGTTTTTTTATTTTTTAGTTTGTTATCGCAAGTTTTTTGTGGAAAGTAGAACGCGTGTTGACGAGCGTGTTGTGTGACGAGCGGTTGTGATTCATTGCACAGCTTCGATGAAACGTGTTTCTCATCGTCCTCTATATGTTCGGAACGTCAAATCGATCTGTGACGACGCTATTGAATGTAGGCCGTAACTAGGCTAACCAGTTAAATTGAAATGTTTTCTGCAGATAGCGACTTAGTTCGATCGGATGTTCGTTTTTCTTTTTGCAAAATAACGATAAAATTTTTGCCAGGTTC
Organism: Coronaproctus castanopsis; assembly: GCA_032883995.1. Lineage (NCBI taxonomy): Eukaryota > Metazoa > Arthropoda > Insecta > Hemiptera > Monophlebidae > Coronaproctus > Coronaproctus castanopsis. Next base: position 100,024,844 of record CM065053.1, read on the forward strand.
CGTGAAATTTTCTGATAAGCAACAGTGTTTATTTTGTTTCAAAATAAAATGGTTTCATGGAAGATCTGTCGTTACGGAAATTAGGTTATTCTATTCTTCTCCGACAAATTCCATTTTTCCCCTTTTTATATCTGCTTAACCAGTTTAAAATGTTCATTTCGGACGTTTTTATTTACACATCCGGTTCTAAATTTTTTACCCGTTCAACTAGACCACGAAACACCGAAAATAATATTTAAATTTTTAATACAACATTTCTAAACATTTTGAGTTAATATTTTTATGTCAGAAGCTATAAGATACGTGTATAACTCTGTTCGATACACACACACACACACACATATATATATATATATATATATATATATATATATATATATATAATATTTTCCAACAATAAATAAATGTTGTACTATTGTTAAATCAAAAAATGAATTTATTAAGTTTGAATACGCGTGTAGATTCGACGATTGTCAAGTGGGAGTTTTTTTTTATTAATATTAATACAGAACCAATAGTAGTGTGCGAACTTAAAATTTATAAACAATTATAATCCGGTAAACTACACTTTCATGTGATTGTAATTTTTACATCATTATTTTGCACTTATTATACGTGTGTATATATATATATATATATATATATATATATATATATATATATATATATATAACAATATATAAATACATTAGTTTCATTTTGATCTGGGGTTTTTGAATTTTTCTCACGATATCTGCAATATTACCTGCAAATTAAATTTACTTTATTGATGTATTATAGACGATTTCATTATTATACGGGTTTTTAGTTCCACTTATCTTTTAAGCTAACCGAATGTATACTAATAAATTCTCGATAAATAATTTCGTTCATTTTTTTTGTCTTAAAAATGAATGAATTTTTTCATTTTATTGCGATCGGATAAAAGTATTAAAATACTTCCTAGTTTTTGTATTTTTTGAGAACAGGTATTAAGGGGTTTTATACCGATTAAACGTGTTTTTTTGTCTGTTTTAAATAGAATTAATTACGGTCAAAATAGAATTAAAATTACGTTAATTTGTTTTCCGTTAAAAAACTAAGACCTTTTCAATTGAATAAAGACGCAACACGGTTAAATTAGATAAAAGGAAAGCAAGAATTTTTTTGCGTTGTGTTGTATAAGCTCAAAAAGCAGCTTGTCCATCCAGTGGAGAATATGTTATTATACGCGAGTGAGGTGTACGCGTTTGGGTTTAGCTTAACGTCTGAATAATAATAATAATAATAATAATAATAATAATAATTGAAAAGGACCAACCGTTTACCAACCATTTTACACGTACACAATATACATGTATGCGTATGCATAATTGTTCTTCTGTTCTAACTAAGGTGCCTACACTATGGTAGTGAGTGTTAAGGTAATGTAATTTCAGTTCAGTGTTCAAAGGGAAAACTCAAACAGAAACAGGAAGATGGGAAACATATAATCCTTACATTTCTCATTTGGAGGGCTTCAGAATGAGAAATTAAATATGCCGCTAGTACGACCTGAGAAAAAACAAATGTATATATATATATATATATATATATATATATATATATATATATATATATATATATGAAATGTATGTGTAATATTGTATGTATATTTCCATTTATTTAGACTACATCCTTTACTTCGTCTATTAACACTGTGGCTGGCGTATATCATTAGGGCCATTACGATACAACGAGACGGAAATAAAATTACGAATGGGAAACTTTAGGTGGGTTTCTTTTTAGAATTCGTGGATTACCGGCATGTTGAGGAGTCCTTTTTCCCTGACAGCAGACCTTTATTATTTGAAATAGTTCCGATGTTTTTATAGTATTTTCTCGCACATGCTTTTTACCAAAATTAATATATATATATATATATATATATATATAATATATATATATATATATATATATATGTACTATGTGTGTGAGTTTGTATGTCTATTTTTCGAATTGCTTTATGCTTTAGTATGCTTTTATAAATGGGTACGTTTGTTGTGAATTTGGATTTTACGATGGGCGAATTATTTCGATATGCTGGAGTAATTTTGTAATATGGTAGCGGATTTTTTTTTAGACATTGATAAGCGACTGGAAAGTAAAATTTGACGCTAGTTCGTTTTAAATAGTACAAATAACGGGAGAAAGAAGGAGAGACACTATAGCGTAATTAATTTTATATTTATATCCTCTTTTACACGCCAATAATCTTAACTATTCATTGTAGAGTGCTCAGAGCGGATCTTGCGTACCTATATTATGTGCACTATACATGCACGCTAGCGTATTTATCTGAGTATTTATTTATGTATACACGTATCGCGATATAATCCTATCAATCGATTTATGATGCGTGCGCGTGTGTATACCTCGGCGTAATTTTTAAAAGTTTAATATCGTGTTGAAATAAAAAAAAAAAAATATTTTGGAATTATTTTTCGAAATAAAATTATGTAGAATTTTTTTATTTCGCCATATAACGGCTCGACTTCGATGAAAACACGGACATCATTAATTTAATTGTTTGTCCCTTAATTTAAAGATATTTTATATGATTTTTCCATCTATCTTGGCCAGTTGCGAAAATTTGCTCATTTCTTAAAATCAATACAATCGGCTGTACTTAAGAAAATTTGTTTGCTCTCGGAATTTTATTTTAAGAAATTCCAACGATCAATTCCTGAAAATTTTTCATTTTTTTTTTCTGTCCGGCGGTATTTGTCCGTTCTATTCAAGCCATATAGTGACTTCTTTTGCAATAAGATAAATGTAAAAATATAAATTATCGATTATATTTGAGGAAATTTTAACAAAATTTGTCAGCAGTTTCTTCGTGTTCAGGTTATTAAAATAAATTAATTAACAACAGAGAAAAAATAATAAAAACAATATTAATAAACTATTCCAAACGGATACAATTAATTTATTTCTCACTATAAACAATTTGACTACAACACTATTATTATTATTATTATTATTATTATTATTATTATTATTATTGTATTGAATACAAATAAATTTGATTTGATTTGATTATTGTAGGCTGTTATTAAATTAATTAATTTTAATAATCCGAAGATGGTGTAAGTGCCGACGAGCTTTGTTAAATTCAAACGTAAGTAATATATTTTTAATCGGTCGTTAAAGTCGAAACGCTTTACCGTTGTTACGTTCTGGATGAATTTTTTTGAATGCCTTTTATTATTTAAAGCCTTCGCGTTTTACCTGTCTTCAGCGTTGTTCTGTTTAAGTGTCGTCTATCTGCAAATTGAAACTTCGTGCCAGTTCTCCTAAATTACTTATAACGTTTATTTCGAAAATATACACAATTTAATGAAAATCGATTCTTCTTCGAAGGAGTAGATAATGTTCAGTTTTGTTATGCACGTTTGTTGATTATTACTATTAATGATTTCTTCGTCGAGAAGTTTACATTTTTCGACTGAAATTTTCTACGACCTAACCTAAAGTGTCGGTTGTTTATTAGTTAACAGAAGGACTACGTCTCGATGTGCGATATTACGGATAACGTCATCAACCAGAAAATAACTGTCCCTTTGGCGTTATTTAAAAACGGTTACAATAATTTTCCAAGCGTAAACGCTACTCTACTCACGCGTATAATAATAATAATAATGATTACCTAAAAGAGAATAAAGTTAAAAAAAAAACAAAAGTCAGTCAAACGTGATAATTCTGAAAATATTACAACGGTCCAGTTCTGATAGTATTTCCTGTTAAACACGATTCGGGTTCCATTCTTCATCGCTATCACTTAAGATTGACCTGATCACACGTATTCTTCCGTCGTATGAGTCATTGTCGTTGCGGCAATAAGTTCGTGCCGTCGTTTTATAACCGACGCTATGAAGATATATTTCGCGGAAATAACATATTTAAAACCGAATACCACCGGGATGCTGGTAATAGTGATTATACGTCTGTTGCTCCAATGACATCACCTGGAAGTGGAACTATTTTCGTTACGTGAACACGTCGTTTTTCCAGTCATTTCGCGAAATATTATTTTTATTACGAATGCACAAAGTATTCGACCACACCGTCATATTATATAGCGGTTAATGGTGCGCTTTTTCTGAGGAAATTATTCAGATTTTTCGAGGTATAAAAGCACTATAGACGATCGATCATTCCGGCTAAATATTAACGACAAAGTTTCTTACACGGGTGTTCTGTATTTTCCTTACGATCGTGGCTTATTATAGCACGATTCTATTTTACGATATTGTACATTGTTTTTTTCTCAAAGAAAAGTGCACGTCGTCAGACACACGGGATATATAAACGGGGCTAAATGAAGAAATTAAGGCAGAAATGCGATCGTGCGCTCTGAAAGAATAAGGAAACTTAAAAAATAACTTCGTAAACGAATATAAGATATAAAAAAATAGCGCATCGGAAATAAGACGTGTATATGTGCGTCAGCCGGATATGTCGCAACCGAAACCTGCGTTTCGACCCAGATGCGTTTTTTAAGACGATATCGTCATTTTCATCCGTCGTAATTTGTTTGCCAACTAGCATTAAGCGTTCTATAATTTTACGTAATCCCTTAGTTGAGCGTATGCGATGTAATTGTAATTGTTTTATATGCATCTTCGGCCAGCGTCATGCTGATGAAACCCGGAGAGATGTAATATTTGAGATTTTAGTACTCGAAAGTGAACCTTTAAAATTTGTGTGAGTCCGAATACTAATTGAAGCGTTAAGTTGTATTTTATGTTTTTCAAAATGAGAGAATATTGTCTTTAACGACAAAAGTGTTCTTTTATAAGAGCGAATGGTTTAAGTATTTCTATAAACGGTATTATCCACGTTCTGTTCGCCTGTGATAGAAATATTGATCGGAGAAATTTTTTTCGCTGCTCTCTTTTGGGTGGAGAGGAGAGGACTGCTCAACTGCATTTAGACTAATTTTTTCTCGACACTGCTATTACTACGGCCATCGAATGCCGGAAATACGTAGCTTTTTAGTTCTTTTTACATCAGCAGCTACTAAATTTAATCAGGACTGGCGGACAACTCTCAATAGAAGAACGAAATACGTCAATGTGAATACGATGGATGCGATTTTTGTACACTTGCCGACCACGGGTGTAATTTAATAATATAAAGAATTATAGGTTCCAGAAGGTGTACGGTTTGGATACGATGATACGAATGTAATAAGATTGCTACTCAGTTTTGTTGTTTAAAATATTTCTGTACTGAAGGTCGTAATAACTGCTGCTTAATAAAACGAAGGGTTCCCTGTATATAACTACATGTAAGGCTGTCGAATATATTCATACTTCTTATTGGGTTTTTAGAGGCAACTCGTATAAAATGATGCGCGTTATAATTATTATAATATACTTTATACTAAATTATTCAATTTCAATAAATTTCAAATGATCTATTAAACTTATTATTATAGTAGTTGTCGATGATCTAACATGAATCTATCTGACTGGAAAACCTATTGTTTAAGTCAACTTTGTTAGACCATCGCTTGTGCTGGAAAGAGCATATTCTAAAATAAAACAAGGAAGGTTCAACAAGGTGTATTAGCTTTAGGAAGGTAATCTGAGATTTTTCTGAGTTCTAAGCGGGTATACTATACAATTATATGCTCAAGTCGGTGTTAACCTTATGTTGAACAGTTTGCAGTTCTAGAATTAAAATTATTCGGCGATTTCAATGTAAGGTACTGAAGACCCATAATTAACTCATCCCGGTACATTCGTAATGATTATCTTCACGGGGATCTAAAGGTACCAAAGTTTGTTACTTGAAAAAACTAGATCGGCACTCTACTCCGTTGGCTATCAATTTGCTAGATAATAGCGACGAAATCAGGCGAATCAATCGGCTGACCCCCTCGATCTCCCACACCGTGATCGTTAACTGGTTCTGATAGTATGGAATGTCACCGTTATTCCACACGTGTTGCGATTCGTTTTATTACACCTCTCATCGTAATTGCTTATTGGCCGTTCGAACTAGATTGCACTTTAGCTGAAAGTGAAAAAAAATTAATTTATTCCTTATATTGTCTGCTACGTTCTTTGCGCTAAAGATTAATTCATCTGGATTATTTTTTTAATTACCGTTAATTTCTTTTAACGGTATTAATCCTTTTAGTCGCAATAAACTTTTAATACACGTTCCAATTCTAGAAATATTTATGTAACGCGTGAAAAATTAATTTATGGTCATCTAAAAAGCGATATTATGCACGAAACATTATATTTGTACCTCTTCGAATAATTTTCAAAAATTATTTAATAAGCCAAAATGTAAAATTTTCTGTAAAAAAGTGATAATACTTGATTGAAAGGATTAATTTGCGACGCCGTTATATAAAAAATTTTGCACATTTTTAATTAAAATTAATACGTACTTGTTGTTCACGGCGGTTTCATCTAGATTAGCTAGTTATCCGTTTGTTTGCGGCTTGTCTTTGAAAGAAAAATGTAAAAAATGTAAAACGCGTATATTTGGCATTATATTAAAAAGTTATAATAATATTTAATAAATGTACCGGAACAAATGCCCTCTCCATTTATGAAAGTAACTAATAATATAAACTGGTAAATAATAAATATACAAGATGAAAATAGTATTGATGGAAAAATCAGACAAAAAACCATCACAAATGAAAAGCGGTAATTTAAAAAATAATAAGTTTAATTATATAACGAATATGTAATATCATTTATAAGTAATGGAAACGAAAGCAAACAAATTATAACGTTACGAGAATAATACATTATGTTTAATGCGTCGATGCTTATACTTAGTATATCTAATACTTAGTTCCCTGGAATCGTAATTTCCTATTGCTGGAAGTAAATTATTACGGTGCACACTACAACTGAGAAAAAATTTTTGGGATAGTTTGAGGATATAGTCTTTTACATATGGTATCTGCAGAGCACTATGCATATATGAAATTTTAGTGTACATCGATTTTGGACTAATTGCAGTCTATTAAAACTAGCATTTGAGACTGAAGACCAAACTGGACAAGAAAATGTTAAAATAGGCCTAATGATTGACTCGTAGATTATTAATTTATTATTAATATTTAAGTGAGATTTACGTTTGAAAATGGGATAAATTGAACAGATTGCTCTGTTTGTCTTCAATGATGCATGGTCAATATGCTTAGAAAACGTTAGTCTCTTGTCTAAAATGACACCAAGATAGCGTATCTGGTCAGACCATTCTATATCAACGCCACTGACATGAAGTCTGGTCGGTAAAAACGGTCTTCGACGAGTGAAGAAAATTGCTTTCGTTTTGGAAGGATTAAGAGCAATTTGCCATTTAGAAAAATACTTAATTACACGATCAACACCGGATTGTAACCTATTGCTGATAGTACTTGGCCTGTAAGAACTGCAGTACAACGCTGTGTCATCAGCGTATAATGCATGAAAAATGTAAATAAGAATGGCTCCAGCACGCTACCTTGAGGCGCGGTGTGCGTATTTAAAAAAACAATAATTTTCTTAGTTTAATATATGGAATGCCACAAATACATTGACAATTTATTCGAATACACTTGATCCGTTTACACCAGCTACCAAAACAACGGAAACTTTGGTTGATTAAACCCTTTTATTAATATGGCAGCCCTCGATATTCCACGAACAAACGGATTGTACGTCAATGTGCACTTGTTGTTAACGTATGTGATTTAAAATTCTTTACTGCTTGTTTTTCCTATTATTATTATTATTATTAAAGTTTACACTCGTGTAGATACCGTTATTTTTATCATTTCGAAGGATTCGCATGAATGATCAGAATTTTAATATTCCGACTAATGCACGACAAACTGTGCTATTCTTGTTCTGTTATTGTAAACGGGTGTGTTGCATTTTATATCTTCACCCCCAAATTATCTTTTGCATCTTTTGGTCGCCCCTATTTCACATTTAGAATTTTGTACGTTCACAGTTTGTTTCTATTTTTAGTATATATATATATTTTTTTTTGAATTTGAACTGGCGTGGAATGTAGTGATTCTTTAAAAATAAATAAATAACGAGAAATTAGATAAAATTAGCAAGTTTTTTACATAAAAACAAAAGAAAACTACAAAGCGTTGTTAATTAAACTATTATCAAGTGGACATACAAAATATACACAAAATATAAAAATAATACAAATTATATAAATATAAAATAACTAAAAAAAATATATATATAATAAAATGTAGGGATATACTTAATTAACGTACAATATTACAAAAAATAGCAAAGTGAAAAAACAGATTTGATTATAAAATAATCTGATAGTGAATGTGTAGTGAATAACACAAAAATCAGCAATATACATCAAAACTATACGTAAACTAAATAGTCGTAAAAGTAAAAACTACTGCCTAATATGGGACTTGATTGAATTTTTAATAAGAAGTTCTTAAAACTAATTTTTCATCAAAATTTGTCATTAAATTTAATTCATTATGTTTCCTTTCATTATTTCCATTTTTTCTAGTAATTTTCTTTTTCTATATGTTTTTCTGTATGTAAACTTTTTAAATTTCGGTTAATATTATATTTTATATTTTAATTGTTTATAATGTTTAGACGCGGGTCTATAATGGTAATGATGATATCCTTTATATGTACTTATGGAAATTCCCTTATACATTTCTGTTGTGAGTTCGCGCCATTATAAAAAACAATTCCGGTTTTCGAACCTCATAATTTTACCAGTTCATTTTAGTTCAGAATTTTAAACAAAAAATCCCCTGGAATAAAATTAACTTTAACGAATTTCTGCTCATATATATATATATATATATAGTTTTATTTATTTTTTGCCAATTTATTTGTATTATATTCTAAGCGTTGTGTAATGTATCTTTAGTTTAAATGTTGTTTAGTCTAAATTACTCATCGCGTATTTATTTTAAAAACCTAGACCTATATTACAGCAAACAATAATAAAATATAAATATTCGTGGTTATGCAGGAAAAAACAGATAAAAAAAACATCTGTGCCTTGGAGTTTAGGTAAGAAGTGAAACTTAAAGACGTCTTAAATAAATTCGATACAGAGTTTTTTTATATATAATTTTTACACGGATGTATATATAAACACACACACACATATATATATAACTAGTCTACGTATATGTAAAAGTCGACGCGCCTGACACTACCAAACGTGGTTTGAATTACGGGTGTTGGTAGTGTGTTACATGCGAAAGGTGTATATATATATATATATCCGTCCGTTAAGTCGCTCCCTCGTTTTGCGAGTGTACCTGGCTGTATATACCGCGCCAATAGAAGTTTCACTTTAAAAAAACCTGATGGCAAAAAGAAAATACGGTAATGCGAGGGTGGTTCGATACGTATGTACATGCACATATGCGCACACGTATACACATATACAAGTAACTGTATAAATAAAAATAATTGATATAAACGTGAAATATTATAAGACTATAGCCTAAGCTTAATTCTACCATGTTTATATACCTCTAGAATTACACCGGGCGCGACTTATCGTCTTGTAGTCGCCTATAACATGAATCGACTTATTCCGACGCGTTGTTAGGTGCATCGTACATTTTTTCGGATATACATATGAAATTAAATATAAAACGCGCAATTCTGAATGCGTATCAGTTGATTTTTGCACTGCTTTCGACGATTTAATCGCAACGATTAAAACGAACATTATCGTCAGTTATGTTTCTGTCTGAAGAATTAAAGATAGGCGAATAATAAGAATGAGGGAAAAAATTTTGGGGACAAAATGTACAGACCGATAAAACATCTTATAGATAGAACAGGAAATATAATTGATCAAAAAGGAAAGACACGAGAATATAACCGAATGATTTGACAAACTAAATCAATATCGACGGAACCCTCGTGGTGACATATATATATATGAAATAATTTTTGTTGTTGTTATATACATTCCCGATAAAAATCAAAGTATACCCTATACATTTTTGAATTTATCATTATTCGGAAACTTAATATATTGTGAAAAATTTAATATAGATACCATTTTTATTTAGGTTCATTATTCGATGTATTTCTTTATATATTAAAATTTATTTTCTACTTATATTGAGATTTCATTTTATATACTGTATAATATTTTTGAAATTTTAACGGTGCAAGTTTTAGAAATGAATACCAACATGCTTAATTTTACGGAGTGTAGTTAATTACTAGTTTAAACTTTCTACGCATCGCCGTTTCCATGCGGAATTAAATTTATCGCATTTGTTAATGTGTGCGTGATATTAATATTGTATTGAAAACAGAGGTCAGAGAATTGTGGTCATTGGAACATAAAATTTTCAATGTTGTACTCGACATCAGGACCGCACAAGTCGCAATAAGGTTCACTGATAAGATGGACCAGACTTTGCATTTGACCATTGTAAAAGTTTATATTTAGATTTTTCACATTCAGTCTATCGTACACCTTAAGGAAGAACATGTACGTTTTCCTTCCAGTCTTCTTAAACTACTTGAACAGGAGTCCCAACTATTGTAGTTTGATTAAGATAATGGATATTCAGGACACGAGCGAAATTTTTGACAACTTTATATTGAGGAGTTACACGTCACCAGATGATCCAGAGGTAGTATATTTGAAATGACATTAGCAGCAGATGTAGACTAGCCCCGTGTAATGATAGAAAGCATTTAATCGTATATAAAGTAACCGAAAATAATTTAAATAGACACGATATCTATACGTCTATCGTGATTTTAATGCTCTCGGTCACGCATTATTAATTTTTTACGTTAAATTATAAATTCTGGTTTTTGATATAATTAAAAAATAATTGGCGCCAAGTAGTGAAACATTAAAGTATTTCGTGTAAAAGATTACTTTTTAGACGACTAGATAATTTTTTATAAAAATATTTCCAGAATTGAAATTTTTAAAATAATATATCGTATAGAGGACGTTGTGCCTGAAAGAGTTAACGTACTAGAAAAATAAAACAGAAAGATGAACTGTGTTAGACTCGATTGTTATCGAAACAAATCTTATCTATCTATATATCTATATATATCTGCAGGATGTAGGCATTCTCCAAACATTCGCAACATCTATTTTTTTTGTGCGGCTCGATGCAATTGATTCCTGTCCATTTCACAATATCATATCCCCACCTAGTCTCGTCTTCCTCATGTGTAGTCATTGTCAATATTTAGAGAAAAATTAATTTCTTTAATCTAATTTCTGGATTTATCGTAAATTTTTCTTTTTAGCTGAAAGCCATATTTCTCTTTCTACTTCCGATTTTACACACGGCATTACTAGTTCTTCTTATTCGTTATTTTACGGACTCAATTACCAATGTCATTTGTTTCTCTTTAAAAATTCTATAACGTTTTGTTTAAATAATAATAATAAAAATAATAAAATAAATAAATAAATAAACAAGAGGAAGGAGTTAATTTTTGTACTATTTTTATCCCGTTGTTTGTTTTACAATATTGAATTTCCTCGGTGGCTTATTATTTCTTAAATTCTTCTCCTCTTACTATCTATTATCCTTCCTCTTCCCTTTTTTTATTTGTTTATTTTATAACACTAGAACCGGTATGTTTTTCGTCTTGTAAACACAACTCGCTGAGCTATACCCAGTAAGTCATTTTTATTCCTTGGATTATTGTTACCCTGTTTCCTAGTTGTGTAATGGTGTCACGTTGTTCTTGAAAAATGTAAACAAAATTTTTGTTAAAAAGTTATTTTCTATAAAAAAAAAAAAGCTTAGAAAAAGTAAAAAAAAAAGATGACATGCCAACAAAAATTTCATTCCATTCTCTTCTAACCGACGAGTTTGATAATATTGGTTTTCTCTTTTTACTTCGGTTTCCTGTCTACCTATCCGAATGTTTTTAGTCGGATTGTTTTACGAATTTGTTTAAGTTTATCTTTCAAAAAAAAATGCTGGATATTTTTTTTAGTTTATTTGGATGTCATATTTTCATTTCTCAAACTTTAGAGGATGTGGTATATCGTTATTATTATTATTATCGTTATTGTTATCACCAGTATTATCCTTTTAACAAAATTTAACGACATTCTGGAATTTCAAAAAACTGTTACCACTCTTTATAACATTACATTTTACTTGCAATATCATTAGAAGTGTTATTATATTGTTTCTTCAGGTTTAGTTGGGGTAGTTCCCACAGGACAGGTCATTGAACTCTATTTCTACAAAAACCTTTTTCAAAATAATAGGTTATCTGTTAATTATGGTTATTGTACGTCGTCAGTTTTTTGTAAGTTAATCCGAATTATTATCCATCATTTGCTATAGTTAATGCACACGTGTAGTGTACATACATGCGTTATATATATATATGAACATATATGTGTGTATATACACAAGTATATATACGTAAAAATATACGCGCACATATATAATATTTATGCGCGCGCGCGCACATACATAATACATACAATTTTATATATATATATATATATTAATATTGTGTCGCCGTCGAGTACATGTACAGTATGCTCTTAAAATTTTTATTTATATATATATATATATATATACACATATATAATATGGAACATACTAGTAAATAATATGAATTAATTATTAAAAAAAAAAAAAAACAGAAAAAATTATGATCAATCGATTTAAGGATAACTATCGTAACAAAACAAATAAACTGCATAGATGTGGTTAGTAAGCTTAAATATTTAGCATCGATTGTTTAGGATTCCAGAGGTTGCAAAGTAGGAATATGAAATTGCATGCAAATAACTAAATGCTCGATTTGGTAAAAATTGTGCGTAACTAAACAGCAAACAAGAAAGTGAAAATTGACTAGTAAAATCGTTAATATTTTCGATTTTTTTTATATTGGCACAGAAACGTGGACAATGCACCTAGCTAAACGCAGGTATATTGTATCTTTCGAGCTATGCTGCGGAAGACGTACGCTGCGAGCCCCATGGACAGCCAAGAAGCCCTACGCGACTCTCTATTAATTGAGATTGGTGAACCAAAACGTCGATTAATAAGAATAATGACCAGAATTGGGCGATTTTTGGGCTGTAAAATCGTGTGGAAAATGTGTCCGCGTACGTCAGATAGAATTCCTGAATTTATTGGAAAAAACTTTAGCGGACATATTCATGAAGCGTACGATAGAGAAGAATTGCATCAATTGTTTAATAAATGGGGACAGCTGACACGTTGCCCCTTCTAGGAACATACGATTCAAATATGTGTGTGTGTGTATATATATGTATATATATTTTGTGTGTGTGTGTGTGTAAATTAGTAACTTAACTACTAGTAACAATATTAATTTAAATGTTAGTAACAATAACTGTAATATTTCTCCTAAACCATTGTATGCTGAGACTACTATCTGGATAAAAGAATGCTGATTTACTAAAATAATGTTTATTTTCGAAAGTATTCTTCAGTGTTTTTGACATTTATCAAAGGTCGCGCTCTCAAAAACCCGTAATTAATATTTGCTTAATGGAATGGAGTGCTTTCTAAAAATATAACGAATATTCGATTTTGTATCAGAGAATCAAGTGGATGTCGTTGCTATCTGTGAGACGAAAAATAAATTTTCTGGTTATCGAATGTGTATATCAGACGAAAGTAGACATCGTGAAGAGGTAGAAATTCTCGTACGACGGAATTAATTACAACGTATTGACTTTTGTGCATGTGATATTTCTGCAAACAATTGATATTGAAATATATCTAGTTATTTGACTACATAATTTTATAGATATTCTACAAATATTAAGTTTTTAAATGACGATTTAAAATTATTGTTTAATAAATTCACTTAAGTTATCCTTATAAGTGACTTTAACTGTAGTCGTGATACTTGAAATTGTTTAAATAATAATCTTGCTCTGCTTAACCCTAGAACGGTAGACTTCACGGAGAGCATCCTGTATCGGTAGAGTTTGCTTAATTTATTCCTGTTCACGATCTTTCTTTTCTTTTTAATTTCTTCTATTACTCTCTCGTTTTCTGTGTCTATGACCTGCGTCATCATCACCTCATCCAAATCGTCAGGCGAAATATTACCATCGTCTGGTTCATAATCGGGATCTAAATCTGTCATCACTATCATCATTATACTGCAACATTGCAGCACAATCATCCTCGCTATCGTCCGAATGCATCGCATTAAACATAGAAAGGATTTCATCTGGCTTCAAATTTTCTCGACTATCCATTGTTCTGTCAGAAAATAAATTTTAGATTAAAAATAGGGGGGAAACACTACGTGAAAGTGATGTAAAATTATGTCTAAAAACAACGAATATGGAAGGAAATTGAATAAAATTATACTATCTATATATATAGTATGCATGACGTGTGTGAAATAGCGTTTGTGGGTAGACATACGTAAAAATGACGTGTATCGTCACTATTTTCAGATCATAATCCGCGTTTATCTTATATTTCACTCATTATCAAAGTGCAATAGCATCGTCGCCTGTACAATAATGCAAATGTGATTTGTACCTTAACCAAAATATAAATCTATTTGCTAAAATATAAGGTGACCCAGTGAAGAAGGACAGTTTTGTTTTTTGAATAGCGCAGTTGGTAACACTGCTACAACGCAAGCCTCGTACTCCGCGTTTAGTGTACACACGAGTGATTCGTTTTCGTTCAGTCATCCTATAACAAGAAGAAGCGCGCGTTTTGCGTGAAATGTTATTTTCGGCATGAATCGATCACGTGAGTGCAAAGAGAGTTTTTCAAAATTACGCGATTTTTTTTTGTGCTGCGTACCTTAAAGCCGCGTTTGCGAAACACGTTCACGAGATCTCGAAGACCTGAAAACTCGAATTTCTGAAGAAATGTCAAAAATTCAGCGACATGTGCTCGAAAAAGTTTTCGAAAATTTTGTAAAGACTGAATGAATGTATGCAAGTGGCAGTCATCCGTTGATTTATTTATTTATTGTAATGAAGCCACACAATAGCTAAAAAGACAATTATGGTGTATGCTTATAATAAAAATAGTACAAAGAAAAACGAAAAACGAAGAAAAATAAAATAAACTACATGAAATACTACATGCATTCACAAGTCTCACATCCATTAAACACACAAGAAAAACTGCACGCACTCATAAGTCTCACACTCGTTTGAAACACATTATTTACACCCCATTCACATAATTCTACTCCAAATAAACGCACGCATATTCTTCAACAGATTAATAAATACGATATAAATTTTCACTTATATACCGGATGTACATCGACGAAGGAACACACGTGCCAACCGCATAATATAAATCTAGATGTTCTCATCGCAAAATATGCTCGGGAAGTAACTTATTAAACGAATTTCTGTTATCAAAGTATATATCCATACAGGGAAATGTGTTCAAAAGAGAATTGTACAAGCGAGGAGAACTGACGTCAACACAGAACTTGAATCCAGGTTTGTTTGTGCACGCGGTAAAAAATCGATTGGATCGCCTATTTGTTTTGGGTACAATGTAGGAAACGGTTGATATTAAATACTCACTTCTAACTTTACCGTTACATACATCACGAAGAAACCTTAATATGGCTATTTTCCTTCTGTAGTGTTATCTCATTTGTTTTCGTATCACTTTATTCAGTTTATTCAGTTCTATCCACTCAACTCGATTCCTTTAATTTTCCACCTTTTTTTCCTCCACTCGTTAGATGTTTTGTGGCATCGATTATTTTCCTGCTTTTCTTTTTTTGTCCTTGGCGTAGCCGCAGTTTCTTTCGTAACAAGTGATCAGTACATTTTACTCGTTTATTCCTAACGTTGCAATATCTGCTACTTTCTGAAACTAGTTTTAGTTTCTCTGGATATCTATTTTTTTTTCTCTATAATTTGTCAAAATTAACTGTGTTTATTTTATTTTTTCTAATGGAATTTATTGCTATTATAGATATCTATTAGCACTGTGTTTCTTATTAATCTATGATTAACTTCTAATGTTAACTCTTTTTATCATTGATACATCTTGCACTATTTTGCGTTTATTGGTAATGATAAAGTCGATTTCGTTTTTATAATCGGAATTAGGGCTTCTCCAAGTCCATCCGCTCTTAAGGTTTTTCCAGACGAAAGTATTCATTACGCTTGGTCCATTGCTTTCAAGTAATTTCAAGAGTATTTCTATTCTTTCTTTTTTCCTTCTGAATCATAGTCACCAACTATTGTTTCCTATTGTTCAGTTATAAAAAAATTTTTGAGCGTGTGTTAATTATCTACGAAAGTTTGAAATTGTATTTATATCGTCATTGTCATCGGGTAGCCTAATTTTGCGAATAATATATGTTATTTATACTGTGTAGTCAAAATCTCGCACTAATTGTTACATACGCCGTACTTAAAAGCGCCAGTGTCTTAAATTTTCTCCTGTCCTGAGTATATGTTTTTTCTTATCTATCGTGGTTCGAACTTTTTAGTCGGAGGAACATTGTATGACTTTTGTAGTTGCACATTTCCACTCTTTTCGATCTATGACTAATTTCTCCTACTTCTCGTGATCCATTTTACAATCTGTTAATATTGGTCGCAATATACGACGCTTTCCATCGGCAGTTTGCCGTAGAAAACCTTTATGGGAATCGCGTCTTCACCCATTTTAGTAACGTATCTGGGGACCATTTTAGATAATTCTTATACAGCAACAATAGTGTTTCCACTTAATATCCGAATTTGTAATTTTATTTGAATATATTACTTTAGTTCGCTATCTTTTTATTAATTCACTACGAGGTTAGGTTTTTATTTCATTTGTCTTTTGGTTAAACTAGATTAGTGATTTTTTTTGTTTTAATTCTTAAATTTGAAATAGAAAAAATCTTTTATAACGCGTTGTTATAATGTTAGAAATGAAGTTGCTGGCTATATAACTCTAGCTTGCGAAAAATTTTATTTCTATTATCGGCTATCGAAATATTACCGTGTTGTTACTGTTCCGAGTTCACAAGCCACGACTAGAATGGTTTATAAAGCTTTCTCGATAATTGAAATTGAAACCAACCGAGAACTCGTTATTACTATTATTGTTTTTCTTGTCGGTTTGATGTGTAGCATCTACCCATTTGTTGCTTTAGCGTTAAAAAATACATTCGCTTTAAGTTTGTCGCTAACGAAAATGACGTACTGTGAGAGAGAGTGGTAAAGCGAAGCAGTATGATAAAGAAATATAAAATGATGTAGTAGAGAAAAGTGTTTCGTTGTCAAAACGAAGCTTTGCGAACTTTAATTTCCGTAATGTTCAATTTTCGAAAGGCTCTAATATTATATTTCGCCATTGTCGGAAAAGTGTTTCCTGATTACACGGTCCGATTGTTTTAGACTTCAAACTTTAGACAAAATACCAGATGAAAAATTTACTACTCTAGTTTACAGGTGGAGTTGTTTTACAGTGTAAAAACCGATAGGATACTAGAAGTATGTGTGTGTGTAAATAACTAAAGCGTAATTTAATCAGTGACGAATAACTGCAGTAGTTGTTGTAGTAGTAGTAGTAGAATATAAGGTGAAAATGAAACAGCGAGGAAACAGACGTGCCGTCATTGAAGAAATTCCGAATTTTCTACGTTCGTCATCGTAGACTAGAAATCTTTTGAAGAATTCGCTCTTGCAATCGTGAATTTGTTTTTGTTATGTAGGTTCGATTTTGTTTTTTCAAACGGCAAAATTAAAAATTATTTGACGACTTTTCAATTCGACGAACGTATTCTTCTAATACCAAGGGAAACTGTGTATGGCTGTGTAAATTCGATCATTAAAAATATTTATTCGACACGTTTAGAAGCCCATTATGACGGATACGTCGTTCACGAAATTTATAATAATCTACACACACGCGTTCGCAGCCGTAGAAACGACTAGAATAATGGACGGTGGTTGGACATAACGAGCGTTCGAGTGATAGCTACTTGTAAGAGAAGAAATATTGCCAAACCGATAACTTATGACGTATGAAGTATAACTCAAATAGCGATATATATATATATTAGATATTAACGTATAAAAAATTTACCTTCAGTATTTTCATGTTCAAAATTAACTACAATATGCTTTACATTTTCACGAGAAGACAAAAAATAAACAAATAATGTAGCCTAAAACATAATGTTCTTCTGTCATATAAAAATTTTAAATAATCAATATGCATTTTCAGACACTATTCTGATTTGAATGTTTTTTTATTACGACGAACACTAAAATTATTAATTTATTGACAGTTTATTATGGTAGTTGTATATAATTTACTAGTACAGAATTACCAAAACTAATGTAAATCGGTATTACATAGACAAATTGGTATTATTTACACGTTATAGAACGAATATAATTTAAAAATCCAATATATCTCGTGAGATCATATTTATTTTAAAACCAATAATTTACTAAAATCGCTTTGATTTATTAGCTTCTCAATGTTGTGCATGTCGGTGACCTACCGAATTTAATAGCGTATTTATTAAAAAATCGTAGTTTTAAATATTAATAATTATTTTAACACTATATATATATATATAATCATCAGCATCATCATCATTTTCGTATTGTTTGTTGTAGAACATCATGACGTCATTGTACGTGTATTTTCATGTACAAAATAAAGTAGTATTTAAGGTACTAATTATATTCGATGTAGATGCGCGCGCATATGATGTTATACGGAATGTGGCGCCACTGGCTTCTTCGTGATAATTAAGAGTTACGTAATGATGAAAAACTTTCTAAATTTTTTTACCGCGAGTTGTTTTCGAACCCTAGATTTATGTAAATATTACCTTTACATACGAAAAAAGAATCTTAATTAACCAGGAAAAATATAATTTAAACATTTTCGGTAACTTATCAGTTTAAGAGTAATAGTTTTGAAACTGTTAAAAGGAGCACGATGTAATTTAGTTCAGCTAGCAAATATAGATATCGTTTTCACGTTGAGATATATCATTTACATATTTTTATTGTATATATGTTTAATCGTTCTATTCCTTAATTTTCCTTTAAACGTGTTTTGTATTATTTCGAAATAAAAGCCATTTTGACAAATTAAACATTTTCATCCTCGGAATGGATTAAATTTTAATGTGTTTTTCTCCCTAAATTAATACGATTATTTTTAACAATTCATATATATATATATATATATATATATATATAGGAGAGGAGAGAGAGAGGGAGAGAAAGTAATGGCTTTCGTGTCTTTTAAAATGTTGGCGGTAAAATGTTTGTTAAATTCGGTACGAAAAATTCGCTTTTTAAAGTTTTACAAATTCTGTGAAATTGAAAAACCCGACGAATAAATAATTACGCAATTTAATTTTTAAACGTTAATAAGAATACTTGTAAAGCTTTTAAAATTGTACATAAATTTCTCCTGTCATTTTGTATAGTCACTGCTTGTTGACCTGTTTGTTTTAAAATTATTTTAAACTAATGATTTACCTTAGTGTTTCGGTATGTTCATAGATGGTGTCAATTTTCTAGTTTAATTTGAAAATTTTAACTTCGCGCGTATATAAATTGTCTAGAGCGTTAATGTTGAAAATTTTCGTTATATTAATTTTCTTTTTTTTTTTTAAAAACAAAAAAAATCGAGCATTTAACTTGTTTTCGACGACTATAACTTTTCTTTAAATAACGAATGAATGAATAAAATTGCGGTTTGCGTATAGTAATAATTCGCGAATAATCAATTGTTCTTGTTCCATTCCGATATTTGCTTTTTGTCGCGGTTGAACTATTTTTTTTGGCCCGGTATTACCCATTTAGCCAGTTTTATTTGAGGTATTTCCATTAGCTAACAAGGTTTATAACAATTGATGTACTTTATGTTATATCTTAATATTATTAATCTTTATAAAAACTCCCCAGCCACTCTTGTAGTCGGCTCGCTAAATTATCTGACTAACATGCACTGGTAATGTATTGTATGTTCGAACGTTTTGTTTTTCTAGGTATTCTCTCCCTATATTTGTTATTCTGCAGTTCCATATTATATGGTCGATAGATCCTTCCTCTTTTGTACATTCGCATAAATCTGAATTTATTATTTTAATTTGTTTTAGTTTTTTAGGAGTTAAATTATGATCCGTCCGTAAATCCTTATCATTTTTTTAAATATAATCCCTGTGCATGTTATTCGAAAACCAGCTGTCTTTACATATTTCATTTTGTATACTGTAATAGTATTTTCCACAATGTGTACTAATATTTCTATACCTATGGTCCCAGTCTATTAAACTTTGTGTTTTTAATTTACTTCTAAATTCTTTCCAAGGATATTTTATATTCATTTGCCGCTGGTTTGTTGATACATTCTTTGCAAGTTTATTTCCTTGTATTCCACTATGCCCCGGAATCCATTTAAATACTACTTTAGTATTATATTTTTTAAGTTTACCGCATATCTTCACGATATTCCACAAAATAGTATTGTCTATTCTATTACTAATTTTTTGTATTGCTGACGTGGAATCTGTTAATAACAATATATTTGCATTTCTTGTTTTGGTTTTATATGATATTGCTTTATAAATAGCAATCATTTCTGCTGTACAAGATGAGCCTACTGGTGGAATTTTAAATTTTCTTTTATTATTCAGAGTTTTATTATAGAACGCTACTGAATAATAATTTTCTTCTCTATTTATTGAAGCGTTCATATATATATATATATATATATATATATATATATATATATATATATATATATATATATATATATATACACATTCGTATTCCGGGAATTGTCTGTCTATTATTTCTTTATTGTGTTATTTATATTGACCGTATCATTTATGCAGAAAACATCGGTAGAAAAATCTGTATCCATATTGTTGATAATGCCATTCATATGGTGTATTATAATACGGCATCGTAATATTTTGTACAACCCTAATTTCTTTATAATTTTTATAACTTACAACTAGAGATGGATGTGATGCCAATATCGACTGCCTGACACATATGTGTATAATTTTGGAATAAGTTTATTTAAAAGGTGGTTTAGATTAGATTTACATTTTAAATAAAATTTATCAGTAATTAGTTGTAAATATAAATATATTGGTAGTTCTGCCGCTTCAACCTGAATTGAGTGGTTAGGACTTGATCTTAGTGCTCCTAAAGCATTTTTTAGAGCGATAGTTTGTAGCCCTTCTAATGTTTTCATTTTTGACTTACTGATTGATGTGATAATTGGTCCTGAATAGTCTATTTGTGACCGCACCAGCGCTTTATATATTAAAATATTTGTTTTAGGATGACTTCCCCACCTTGTCCCATTTAAGGCTCTAAGAATATTTAGACCACCCTGGCATTTTCTTTTTATATAATTATTTCGTCTTTCCGCATTAACTTTTGGTCCAATATCACTCCCAAGTATTCTTTATAGTTTTGCTGAATTGGATCGTTTTACCTTTAATTTTAACATACGGACTTTCAATTACTTTATGTCTGGTAAATATCATGCCTTTAGTTTTTTCACTCTGCACTTCAAGTTGTAAACCTTCTGTATAATTTTCAATATTTTCTATTGCTTCTGTGATATACTTGGTAGCCGTACGCAATGTCGCCGCTGGTGCATATATCACCACGTCATCAGCGTATTGAATAAATTCGTATTTTTTTCGAATATATTTTATCAAATTTTCCTGTGTATATTGAGTATAAGATTGGACTTAGTATTGATCCCTGACATATTCCTTTGCTGCATCTTGTACTACACCATAATTTTCCCATATATTTTACGGTTAGTTTCCTGCCTGTAAAGTAATTTGTAATCCAATCTATAATATTATTACTTGAAATTTAATATTCTACTAGTGTTTTCCTTAATATTTCTATGTTAACACTATCATATGCGTTTTTAAAATTAATGAATATTGCTACTAAATAATAATTTTTAGACATATTAATCTGAATTTCAGTGTTCAAAATGTTTAGGCAATCTTTTGTACTATTTCTAAAACCTAATTGAGTTTTAGGGAATTTATTTGTATTCTGCAGCCACCATTTCAATCTATTTTTCATTAAACGTTCCATAGTTTTAGCCAGACATGACAATATTGGTCTGTACGATCTAAAGTCCTGCGGATTCTTATTCTGTTTTAATTTTGGACATATGAAGTGATTTTTCCAGTCTTGTGGGATATAATTTTGACGAAGTGAAGAATTAAATAAAATCAATTACCTTTTACATTTAATCGTCTTAGAGCCTCGTAAGGTATCTCATCCGGTCGCGCTGTAGTATTTTTCCTGAGCTTATTCCTTATAATTCTTCTGGACTAATTTGCGATTTAAAAATATTATCAAACTTGTTAGACGTTTCCGTATAATTATATTTTGGATGATTATTTCTAGAATGGAACTGTGCTATAAATTCATTTATCCATCTATCGCTTATGTCTATATCGTTGTTTTGATATAGTTTTCCGTTGTTTCCTCTTAATCTAATGATTTTTTTCCACACTGTTTTTATGCTCGTCTTCGGGTGTAACGAGTGAGAAAATTTATTCCTCTTTTCTTTTTTTTCAAGTATCGTTTGGTAATTGCCTGTTGTTTCTTAAAATTCTCCTAGTTGTGAGGTGTTGGGTATTTATTAAATATGCTTAATGTCAGTCTTCTTTGGGCAACTACTTTGTTACACTCCGAATCCAACCACGTGTTTGTATTTTTTGTATATTTTGTTTCCTTTTAACATCTAGGGGATTCCTTGGTGGAGTAGCTTTATATATTGAATTTTTAATTATATTATATACAACTTCATATTGTTCTGCAGCATCTTCTCCTTATACTCGTTCATATTTATTTTATTACATTCTCCGTGTATATACGTAGTATATTTTCCCCAATCTATTAAAATTTAAAGTGTAATGATAGAGTTGATTACCATTGTTTTTACCTCCGTCATTATTGTCGTTATCCTTCTTTATGTTGCAACTTCTATTGTTATTGTTTCTATTAGAATTTCGTAATGTATCGGAAATTATGGGGGACATTTAATTTAATTAATATTGGGAATACTTCCCATCGTATATTTTCGTAATTTATTTTTGTTGCAATATTTCCAGTACAAAAAATTCAATCTAAATTACTACTTCGTCTGCGAGGCAAGTTATTTCGGAGTTATTAACGATAAACAAATTTTTATCACAAATAAAGTCATATAATTCTTTACCTTCTTTATTTTCATTATAAGCTCCCCAAGAATTATGATGACTATTAAAGTCGCCTAGCAATATAAATCTGTTATTACTGATTGCCGTATTATTTAAAATATTGTGGAGGTCGGAATTTTCGAATCCACTCGATGGCGCGGCATATGTATTTATGACAGTGGAGGTTCCTTATATTCGGGTATATAGTTTGACGTATCTCATCATAATTTTCCAATGCAAGGTATCCATTTGTCCTTGTTATTGCATTTGCAAATGAAGTACTATTGTTTTGTGTACCTAAAATTAGAGCAGCTTCTTGATAGGAAAGATTTTTATAAGCCGTTATTGTTTTAATTTTTTCTTGTTTGATTCTTTCTGGGCATTCTTTATCCGATGAAAGGTGTTTTCTCTTACAATTTAAACATTTTATCTCTTTATTAAGACATTGTTTATACTCGTGGTTATCTGAAGCACACAAATTATATTTAACATAATTAGATTTGCAATTATTGGCTGTATGATTAAATTTTAGACACTTGTAACATTGTTTTACCGGTTGGACAAAAGGTTCGCACGTAAAATTGAATTTATTAATATATATATATAAAACTGGAGATTGATTGCCCTTCAAAGAATATTTGCACTGTTTGTTTAGGTGTATATACTGTTTCTTTTTCAACTAGTTGTCTACGTGTGAAGCGCTTAATTTTTCTTACTTGATATTGCCCACTATCCATGTCTTGAATTAATTCTTCATCCTTAAAATCGGTATCAACACCTCTAATTACTGCACTTCTCGTTAAGAAATACATGGGAATAAATACGTTGTACGCCAATTTTTTAATATCGTAATTATTAACTAACTTATTGGCTATTTCCGCGTTTTTACAGTATATAATTACCTTTGCTTTACCTATTCTATTAATTTTTATTGTGCCGTCTAGAAATTTAAGATTTTTAAGTATTTTTGTGATTTTAAGGTTACCTATCGAGGTAAAATTATTTGCTTGTATAATTACTTTGTAGTCTTTGTAAAGATATTCATTATTTAATAAATATTTTAATTTTCCACGGTATTCATTATCCGTAAATCCTATATTATTATTATTTTTCTTAATATTATTGTATTCATTTTTATTATCGTTTACAATTTTATCAGATAATGCCGATTCGGTGCTATTACATTTATACTGGTTGTTTTCATTCTCATTGTAATCATCACTCTTATCATTAACTATGTAATCTACGTCCATGTTATCTGTACTCTTATTATATATGTTAGTTGATGTGCTATTACTAACTTGTATTGTATTAGTTTTAATAATATTTCCATCTTCTTCTAAATCCGGCGGCCTGTTAGGACTACTTCTACGCTTAACCTGCCTACATTTATGCGATACGATTATCCTCGAATCGATTTCAGACAACTCGACTATAACTACGAATCGCGATCATTAAGAAATAAAAAATATAAACATAGAAGATCGGAGAATAATCTGCTTTATTAAGACGTTACGTTAACTTCATTAGGTTTACAATTTTATTTGCGATAATTTATTTTCCTACTTATCTGTATATCTATGCGTTGGGTGTATATATAACGAATTATATGTATTTTGTTATTTTCTAATCTTTTATCGTAATTTAATGTACTTTAAGTCTTAATTTTTGTTCATAATCTTATTATATATATTAGTTCTAATATGAGTGGTAACACTGCTCGGTACAAATGCATAATATTCTCGGCGATGTATTTTATCTATTTAATTCTTCGATTTATATATATATACAAATGTACCAACTTGTTTTTCTTCTTGTCCGTTTTACGTTAAAAGACGACGTTATGTCGAACAGTAAGACTCCTGGTATCAAAAAAAAAAAAAAAAAATGGCAAGTCGTATAAACTCGAAAATTAAAGAAGACGTCGTCTAAACGATCCTGGTTAACCGAAAATTGATAGGTGACCGGTTCAAACGACTCTTAAGGCAAAATCAATAACCAATATGGGGTGGTTTGACGTTCTGGCTTCTTTAGATTTCTAAAAAACTAATACTCAGTTACCGACCAATCGGACTGGTAGCTGAGTTAGGTAGACTTTTTTAATCTCGAAAAATTCCTCCTCGCGTCAGAATTCGAGCTCGGGTCGGTCTTGCGAGCACAACGCTACGATAGTTAAACGGATTAGTGACAATTTTCTTTTAAAAAGCAGATTGCGTTCTTGCATGTTTCAAAGAAATACGCGAAATAAATTGTGCGGTCTTTTATAAATCGATTATCAGTGAAGAATTCGAGATTTTAAATAAAATATTTGGAACTTTTACAATATATATACATGTAAACAAATACAGATTAAGATGAAGAAGGTGGAAATTAAATATAAGTAAATGTTTTGCTAGATATAGTGCTATGAATGTTGGAAATTGAAACGGTGTTGTCTGGTATAATATCGGGGAATTTATGTGTGTGTGTGTGTATTAGTATATTCGGTCAAACCGCTTGTTCGAATGTTGTTGAAAATACAGACATTTCCTTTTCGATTATTCCGCTTTAAATTGGAGTTCATTTTCTGCAGGATGCGCCGGTTGTAAATTTCACACAGTCTATTACGCAGATACTAAGAGACGGTTGTAAATAGTTCCTCTAATTGAGAAATAGTGCGGAATAAGATTCCTATCCACGAATAGTTCTGTTCTATTATTAAAGGTTTACTCAGGTAATTCCGAATACGTATATACATACATACATATATATATATATATGTATGTATGTATGTATACACATGCTAAAAGTTCTCCACATAATAGCTTCTTATTTCTTCTTTAGCTTTTCTACGATGTGAAGATTTACATGCTCGACGTACTTTATCTATTTATTATATGTGTGAGCCTAAATATATCGTTTGATTAGATGCGAATTACTGCTTCATGAAATTGTTTAAGTATACATATGTTTAAAAATAGTTGTAGAATTAACCCGTCAACTAGATTTATATTATTATCGCGCTCTTATAAATAGGCTATACTGGTTTATATCGGTGTAGCCTTTCGCGATTTTAGATTTAATATTTGACTTTAGGAATACATCGCGAATTTCCTATACCGCTAACTTATTGATCGATTAAAAATCTTTAAAATTTCATCTATTTCTAAGTGCAGTGGCCATTCCTTCAAAGCGTATTTTACTCCTGATGTGTAATCCAGATTTTACAGTTGCTTCATGTACCTTCCTAAAATGAGATGATAAGTGAACGCACAAAAGATGAAATCAAATACTGTTGTACTAAAGACATGCGAGGTGCACGCCATGCGACCACTCGGTTTATAAAACCAGTATATCTTTCTGGACGTTATGCGAGTATTTTGGTATTTTAACATAGGTAGCTTCCATACCCAAATTATTTTATAATTATAATAATGTTCAAGGAAATATGATAAAACGTCGAACTTTTTTGAGCGTTTGAAAATGATAATTCGTTTTGTTGTGATTTGCAGCAGTCAGTGAAGTTGGAAGTGATATGTTGTAGGCTACGCAGATTATAAGCTAAATCTACGCTAGTACTAGAAAATACCGCGTATTTTAACGTTGGGAAGACTACAACAAGACCATAAATACCAAATCTACAAATTATTGCAACAAAAGATGACCGAAGAAATAAATTAATTTATAAAGTTAGCAACGATTACAAGTTTGTAAATCTCAAATCCCAACTGAAATAATCTATAGCTGGCAATCGGTCTAAATTGTAGAGAGACAGAAATAAATGCGTTTGAAATGCCGCCGGATTAAATTAGATACCAGACTAATGGCGTATTGCTTTCGAGAAATTGACCTTCGAGTAAAAATTCGCGTCAGAAAATTGTATCGATAAATTTTCTAAGAAATTGATCATTTTTTCCCTTTGATGAATCGGTCATAAAATTAATTAAAAAAAAATATACAATTACGATATTATTTTTTAACGCGAGCAATTTATCTAATAGTTTACTTAACGAAAAGTTTAGTGTTGAGAGTTTTGTAGGTAAATATATGGTTTCCATTAAGGGCGTATAGAATCGATATTAAAATGGAATAAGAACAAACGGTGTTCGAGGAAAGATCCATGTATGCCACTGCGTATGGAACATAATATCCTTCAAATGTACACCGCGACATTTCACACTGGCACTCATTCGAGTGTTCAATGACTGCTGTATAGATCTGAATTTGGGCGATAGCGTTAATAATGTCGACTTTAAGGACATTGGTTGATTGCGGTTTATTGACGTATACTTGCGATTTCAATGAAATCGCATAAGAAAAAGCTTATGGGGTGGTCAAATTGCGCAACGTTGATCACAACTTCGGGTCAACCTATACGAGAGATATACCTTCAAATCGTTCGTACAAAATATCCATTATGGCGTCCAAAAGGTGGTATGTAGCGTGAACGTGACACGGTGATTTAGTGCAGATTAGGACATACGCGACTAAAACAACATGCCCGCTACAGGATGCTAACATTAACGCATCCCTATTCTATAAATAGGAAAAACTAGGTAGAATTTTAATATTAGATTAGGGAAAACATTAGTATTATTGTGACAAAACGGAAATAACTGAATTTTCTCATTTTTCCGACTATACTTAATTTGATTTCATCTATGATATATTTTTAAAAATTTTACACTTTGTCAGGAACAACCGGGTGTTTGTTTGCCTCGAAACTTTAATAATAGTCCCAGTTTTTAACTGGTGATCGATGATGTCAGGGAAACTACATTGTTGTGACTGTTTTTTCCTTATATATTTTTTTTTCAATACCGTTTAAAAAGTGTTTTCATTTATTTTTTTTTTTTATTTTCAAAAATTTTCCTGTCGATGATATCGGAGCCCAGAAAACAAATTGGCCTTGACTTTTTGACTTTGTATTAGAAAAATGATTATTTTAGGACGAATACTTTGAAACTGTTTAATTTCCCACGATGATAGCGCGACTCGCGAGCTCCATATTTATGTTCGTGAAATTTTTTTATGTGTCGTAATTTGAAATTGAAAGTGTATATAACAGGAAAAACCTCGAAACGCGAACAATTGAAAATGGAGTTCAACTTAGTGATTGCGCAATAATTTTTTGAAATTCGATACATATAAGGAAATATCATGGACGGTGAGTGGAACTAATTGCATCATAATAGACGAAATCATGGAGCCAAATAAGTTGTAAACCTAATTTTCACCTGTTCGAACATGTTACAAGAGAATAGTTTAACAATGAGGACATTCAAAAAACGTGCGGTGAGGAACAAGACGGCCCCAGAATAACGATGGACGAGCAACGTAAAAAATTGTTTGGGTACCGTAAAAAGAGTTATATTTAAGATCGGTAATGATAGAGAGTATCACAGCAGTCACATTGACTAGTATGTATAAACTTAACGTTGAGACATAGAATAGAAATGAGAAAATGTATTACTACTCTACATCATTCGGCTGGTGTGGATTGAAAGAAAAGGTGTTTGTGCGGACCAGACGTCGGTTAGCTCGTCTCATATAATTTTACTAATGACAGTTTTAAAAGGTTTATAAAACAAAATCATTGTCTATTAAAATTTTATAAAGTTGGAAAAGCGTTCGGAAAAACCGTGAAATCGTTATATGGATTGTTACAATTTTTAAAATGTTTTAAGTACTATTTAAAGTTGCTTCGCAATAAAACATATATATATATATAATATATTACATATAATATGTGTGTGTATATATATATATTTGTGTCCAGTGCATGTTTCGCGAATACGCTATAAATTATACACATATGTGTAACTGATTTCGGAATTTTGTGCTTTCCTTTAAAGATTTTTGTGGTAATATCACGATTTTTCAGTTTTGTTATGTAATTCATCTGTCTCTTTCTATGTAAGACATGTCGTGTATACGCATATGTTTGTGTACAATATATACGTGTGCATATAGGTCTATTTGTGTATCTGTTGTACTTTGAAATCTACTGCAAAATTTTTATCTATATACTATCTATTTTTCCGCTTCAAAATCGTCTATTTTTATTGTTACTCCTGGCGGAATCCACGTCATCGCTAAATAAATGCTCCCCATCGGGTTATATTAAAAGTCGTAAATTAAAATTTTTTTGTACGAACTTTTATAATTCCGCTACTTGTTCTGGCCTGCGTTAGTGACGATACACACACACACACACACACATATATATCTTTATCGCTTTTGGTGTATTCGTTCATTCTTTTGAATCTAGTGGCTTCTAAACTATTATGACCGGTTCATATTCATTCGAAACATTTTGTACTAAAATATTAAATCTTGTGAAAGCTTGTCGATGCATCTATATAAGTACATATTTTCATATTTTTATTTTCTCAGCCAATTTTGAGTCATGATTGGCAATTTTGAGAAACCTGGACGATATTCCAGCCGTATCTTGGCGATACTCGTCACTGTTCTGTTCCCGTATACGGAGTGTACTTTCCGTATTCAACCGTGCCTCGATGTTATCGAGTCCGTTTTCGTCTTTCAATTTTACTTTTATCTTTACTTCTTGCTATGAAAATGGTTTTCGGTATTTTCTTTTAATAATATATCTGTAAATGCCTCAATTTTTCTCGTGTAGTATGCGGGTTCGTACCCCCATATAAAAATAGTGCGAACACCATAATTTAGCTAGTAAGGGGTTTATTTGTCCAAATTTTAATTTGCCTTGTCGTTGAAAATTTTATAATAACTTCTCCATTTGCACGCGATTATATTAGTGAGGTTTCTAAATTAGTGTTACTGTACGTTATATGTAATATTCAGTTCGTGTTGTTTTTATTTGTTGTCCTATCTGTACACAAATAAGTAGAATGAGAAAATCATTATTTGTGTTTGTGCGCAAAAGAGCGTTGGATAGGCCAATTGTTTATCTTATAATTAACTTATTTAACATACCGGATTATTTAAGAGATTCGTTTTGTGAATAAGGAGGCAGTAAAACGATTTCAATCGAAACGTAATCGAGGCAGACGGTGGTCATGAAAATACGAAATAGTAATGAAGGAACAGGAATATTTAACGAACCACACGGAACGTTGAACCGGAAAGAACATTAATAATAGACGGAAGATTGAGGATAAGGATCGAATGATCTGACTCATACAGGAACCGGCGAGATGGATGCTCGTCTAGAGAATTCTCAACGATACCAGAGTATGATCGATGATTGATCTATATTTCGCTGATAATTCAACGTCGGATAATTGCGCGACCAATTTAATACTATAAGGGAGAGGTTAAAAATGTGTGAATAATTGAAATACAACTTCCGGAGTAGATTTTATTTAAAATAATGATAGTAATAATAATATATATTTTATTTCATACTGTTCGAGCAAGCATCTGTGTGGTGGACAAACTACGCCATGTCATTTTCTTATCTATAATAATAAAAACGGGGGGGGGCATTGATAGCGAATTTTTACCGACAATATCATTCCGGCGTGCAAATTATTTTTCTGCACAAGTAGTACACTCACTCCTATATTTGCGCGATACTCACCTTTTGAATTTGTTTATATTTGCCTACACTGATAAAACGCATCCTGTTTTGATAAAAAAAAAATCATTTTAAGTATAAGCTCCATTTTATAATCTACTTCGTAATATATATATATATATATATATATATATATATATATATATATATATATATATATATATATATATATATATATGTGCGCGTGTATATTACTTTTTTAATTTAGAGAGAAATACTTGGAAATTTATGAAATAATTTAATTTTTACCGCCATGTACTTCAGAGATTATTTAAGATAATACGGTAACTGACACTATTTTCAGCTGCTTGCTGTTTATTTACTATCCAAGCTCGTACATTATTATTATTATTATTATATAAATAAATCTTATATTTTGTCTTTCTCCCGCTTATGAATAAACGTATGGTTTTTTGCCACATATAACATAACCCACCTTTATTTATATATCGTCATCATTGTTAATGTCATATTTATTATATTATTTTAAACATGTATTATTTTAATTTATTTCGATCGCGTATAATATTTTTATAAATTGCTATTGGCAACATTGTATTTGTATTAGGTTTTTCGGTTTGCTGTGAATGTGTTTTTTTTTTTTTTCGTTTAAAACCCGATTACCTTGACCTAGCTCGTTGTTATGCGAAGTAGTATTTTATGTAGTATTTTATTTGATAATATAAAATACATTTGCAACAAATATGGTTGTACATTATGTATATTTAAATATATATTTGTTCAAAAGTATAACCATAGTGTTGATTTTTTGTTTTAAACTAAATAATGATCACATTTAGTCGATCGTTATAGAAACATTACAATCATCATGATATATATAAATTACAGATATGGTGTCGGATTTTATTTTTGTGTTTTTAGAAGCAACTGGTATAAATTAAATGATTTGTATTATAATTATATAATATATTTTCTATATTATATTATTTTAAATAAATTCAGATGGCGCATCATTTAAAACTTATTTTATTAAATGCATTGTTATGTTTTTTAGGTGCGCATTAAAGACGTATATAAAATCAGAATAAAAATTATTAGATTAATGATAGAATAGAAAGGGCAACATGCACAAATTATAATCATTGTTACCCGCTAATTACTTCCGTTATATTTTTTGTGTTTTCTGGAATTTTGGCGTAATTATTTATGTATTTTGATACTTTACGACGAACGTTACCATTTTAATTAATTTTCAGTTGGGATCTATCCATCAGGTTCCTTTTTACTTCAGTCGCCAGCATCAGTACGAGAAGCTAAGACTAAATCTTCATCGTTCAATCTGCGTGCGCAATATTGAGCTTGCGTTTAATCCTATTTCTCCATTTTCCAAATGTTCTATATAGCACTATTCTAACAAGATTTTACGCATCGATTTTCTACATATTTACAAACACCTATTGTCTTATATAATAAGCACTGTTTTCTTTCATTTTGATAAAAGCATTAACAATTAATTATCACATAAAAACGTTCTTAATTAATATATTTTTAAAATAAAGTAGTTTATTTAGGTGGAATACATTTGGCGGTCGCCGTTATATATATATATATATATATATCGTCGCGATACACCCTATTCCGTATGATCTTTTCTGCTCACACCTTATACATATCATATAATTTATGTTTTGAATGATAGTCTATTTTGTACGTAATAAAACACAGACGGTGGCTAGTCACGATGTTTGATAGGACAATACGATGAGAATGATAATTGTGTGTAAGTGTGTGTGTGTGTGTGTGAGAGAGAGAGAAAGAGATATGAACCTATAAAGAAGTACGTAAAACAAATATTCTTCCATCAATCCATTCGTATTCAGTAAATTCTGACCGTTATGATCTGCTTGTGCTCTCCATAGATTCTGTTCTGAGCTGTAGTGACTGCAGTTGCTACCGTACCAAATTGATTCCGCAAGCCATCACTCCAGCGAGTAGGCACTCTGCCTGTTCCTCTTGCACCAGGTGCTTTATTACTACGCAGTAATATTTTTTCTAGATTTAAAAAGATGGTCGTTTTTTGATCTATTCGTCAGTCGATAAATAAAGCGCTGCATTAACGAATGGTCTATATATGCTTAAACATAGAAGACAAATTACACGATGATAAGGTTTATTATTCCCTGTATCTATCTGTGTGATTTTATAATTCCCCGTTTACTCTTGTTTGTAAGTAAACATATAATATGTCAGTTTCCACGGAGCAACCGACATGTTTAGATATGAAAAAAGTTCGTCATATAATAAAATGTATTCTCCGCTATTTTACTATCGTAGTCTTACGACTACATTATAGTCACTGTTTATACTTAATAAAATATCCTGATTTTTGATTTTGATTTTCGTGTTTTATTGTTATCACGTTATATCGCTGACGCTATTTTTGTGTACCTGTTTTGAATCATCCGAACGTCCACGAAATGCGCACGATGTAAAGTAGTACTTCGCTACAGATTGTATAGACCTCGTTTGTGTATATCTGAATATCTTTAAAAGTCTGACGCTCCGTGTAATTCCTTTCTTTCGTTGAATGATGGCTAGTTTTTGAACGCAACTTATAAAAATTATTTTTAATAAATAATCATCGCGGTATTCTTCCAGTCGAAGAATGGAGATAGTTTGGGCAATAATTAATGAGTTAATGTAATTATATCATTAATTCGACCGACTGGATATCGTGATTATAATCTTATTTGAATTAATTGCCGATTAATTATAGGGCATATCGTGCAAATAATATTTAGAATGCACGAATTTGGTAATTGAAATTTTACGAATTTATTAAAGAAGTTATAAATGTTATAATTAACGATTTTATGTATATATATATATATAACTTTATATATATATATAAAGTTATATCTCTGTATTTAATCGTGAAACTGCATAAAAATTTTATGTACTTGTACTGTTGTGTAAAAAAAAGAGAAAGAGATGCGTGTGAGCGAGGAAAGGATTAATTTAATAATGTTATACCCATGATGATAATAATGATTGCGGTGGTGGCCGAATGGAAGATGTAATCGCGCTTTTTATTTGATGTATACACGCGATGTATATTAACGAGTTGTAGATTAAATACGGGGTCATATTCATTTATTGTTTGACGTTAGAATTAAAGAAATTGAATCGTAGATGGGTTTTAACATATTCGCCGAAAAATCTACGTCTCTACCTAGCGAAAATATTAATAGATACATGTTCCACGAACGACCGTAAGGAACAATGAATCCAATATCGCAGGAAGTGGGCTAACCTAAACGCCTATTAACGGAAGTGCTAGTCAGAATTGTACGATTTTTCAGCCCATGCTCCGGGCAAATGGACTGAAGGCACTCTTCATCGAAGGAAAAACGACATCGTGGCACCTTGTGCTTTTAAGATGGGGATTCCAAAATTTACCGGGATGATGATTTTCAATGATTGTATGCATGAAGCTACGATAGAAATTGATGGGACGCTAACTACTGAATTCCGAATTACGATAGCATTTCGACGTCACGATATTAGGAACATACGGTTCAAAGAGAGTGATACACGTTTATGTAACTGTTAACACGAACGGTGTAATAATTTTTAATAGAACAAATTTTTTTCATTCGTTATTTCAGTTAGTAGCATTAAAGAAAAATGCGACGTTAGCGCACGAAATTACCAATCGAGAATCAAATTTTTTTTTACATATATTAAAGTATTCGTTAATCGAGGTTGAGGGGGTTAAATCGTTATTTGTACGCGGCGTAATTGATATGTAAACTGCCAATGTGAGAAATTATACTTGGTACACCAGTAATTAAAGTTTAAGTTGTTTGATTTTTAATATTAACTTTTTCCTGAGCGGTTGTATATACATATATTTCATCTTTAACTTTACGTTATAAATAGGATAATTTTGTTTATTGTAGTAACGATGTATCATCTGTTAGCAACAAATAGTTAAGTGTAACTTTTTCCAATGAAATAACTAATGTTTGTTTTTGTTCGTTTGTTTACTCATTTGTTCATTTATTCAAGGTCGTCACGGGGTTTTATTATAATGTACGAAATTGTGTTTATTTTATTTTTTTTTTCGAATTTATTTAAGGCCTCGCATTTAATATTATCGGAATAAATTAGGACAATTTATTTTTCACTTATCCGATACGAAAATTATTGAAGTTTAGTTTACTTTGTTAGAGTTATTGTGTTCTAATTTTTATCTATTTCGGACAGTTTTTATTGTGCATCGTGGTTTTACATAGCTAGGCTGATTTATTATGTAATTGGATCTTTTCACTATATATATATATAATAAACAATAAGTAGTTAAAACCACTAATATCTATCTATCTATCTATCTATCTATCTATATATATATATATATATATATATATATATATATATATATATATATATATATATATATAAATTTATTGATTTTATCTACTTTTTGTTGCACTATATTCCACACTGTTTTCAAATTTTTATTTATATACAGTCTAACGCGTTACCTAATTTGAAATTATCCACGAGGATGATGTAATAGTGATGGTGATCAATATATATATATATATTAATATATATTATATATATAGGTATAAGTGTGGACTAGATTGACGTATCGCGTGTCGAAGATAATTCATGCTGTAGAATTTTTAACGCTTTTATTTAAAGTATTAACCGTTTGAATCTTCCATTTGGATAGTTTCGTGTTTGGTCGTTCGATTGTTCCCAATGATATTTTAAGCCGCGTATGTTATAAATCGATTCCATCCATGAGAGAAGTATTTTGCGTGACAGTATTAAATTTGTTCTGGCCTACTAAAAATAACTACACCACTGACTTTATTCGTATTTCCTTTTAATATTGTCGACGACTATTTCTTCCGTTACATTATTTGAACTTGACTTATTTTGTGTGGTGCATGTGTTTTCAATAAATGAAAGTCATTTCAAATAAGTATTCATAATCGTTTTTTTTTTTTTAACGATTTGATAGTAATTTTCGGCAGATAATTTTTTTTTTTAAATGAAAGAGGAAAACATGATCGATAATATTCGAGTTTATTTTATTTTTTTTTAAAGTAGGTAATCGTTCCGTGATAAGGTTAAACTACGCAATTTTATTATTTTTATTAATAATAATAATAATATTATTGCCACTGTTATTAATTATTATTAATAATGTTATTGTCAGTATTATTATTATTATTATTATTGTTGTTGTTATTATTATTATTACCGTTATTATTACCTGTCGACGGTATCAGTGATTTTTGAAAAATGCATGAAAAATCTTGTGTTAAATTATTTCCAAAAATTATTATTTCTTGTTTTTTGGTGTCAATCAATTCGGTTTCTCGCCTACGTAAGGAACGGATAATTTTGAACACATTTCTCATATTGTCATGTATCTCGAGGAGGGAGAAGATCTGTTGTTTCACTTTATTTTGATTTAAGCAAAATTTCGATGTTATAAATCATGTTGTATTGCTAAAAAATTATACTCTTATGGATTCAGGTTATATATATATATATATATATATATATATATATATATATATATATATATATATATATATATATATATATATATATATATATATTATTGGTTCAAAAGTTATTTAGAAAGTAGAACTGCAAGACTGAACTATATTTACAATGATAACGAAATTCAGAAATCTCCGGGGACGACCGTTTCTATTTCTTATCTATATAAACGATTTGTGCAAATTAGAAATAAACGGACGATGATTCTGCTATGCCGATGATACGATATTAACAGTTGATTCAAAGTATCTAAACTTGCTAAGGAAGTTAATTCAAGAGGATGTCGATAAAGTATCCCGTAATAAATTTTGAGAGAATAATGAAAATAAGACGAAGTATATAATCTGTACGAGTCATTGCAAAATAGATTGAAATAATTTGGAAATAAATCTCGTTACCGAAATTAAATAGCTGGGACTTTTATTAAGTAGTAAGTTGAATTGGAGTGCCTACGCGGCTAAATTATATCACCCGTTTAATTATTTAATACATTTTTAGATTTCAAACATTTATACTTAGCATTCTATCAACCAGTTCTTATCTATGGCATAGTCTACTGGAGTGTACTGGCTTACTAGTATGTAATATCGAATGCTTCTAATTTTAAAATAAAAATTTGAAATTTGAATATTATTGTCATCAATGTTCACTTTTAATTTTTTTTTTTTTTTTTGTATCCTTTCAATGATAAATACTACGTGTATGTACCGAACTATATGGATGCGTGTGTTGTTCAAGCACAATGTGAGATATATGTTTTTTATACGTACGTGTGGGTATGGATGTGTGTGTGAGTGTGTAGGTGGATGAATGAGAGTGAATATGGATGTCAATGTTTTGAGTTTTGTATGAGAGAATTACGTGGATATAATGAGAAAAATTAGTTTTTTATTTACATATTTTATTATTATTATTATTATTTTGCATAATTTCGATCGCATTCGTCTAAATTTTAAAATGTATTATATTATTTTGAGACAAAATCCGCTTCTCGCGCATCAGGATCGAAATAATTGGAAGCAATTCAGAAGAGCTTAAGTTCAACAGTGGACCGATGGAAAAAATAGATTGTGGGATCTATAAAAGAAGAAGTATTCTCCTCAAGAATCTTTTTTTTTTTTCAAAAGTTAACTGTGCACGAATGTGCGTGTTTATAGTAATTTTACGGTATACATTAAAGGAATAGTGAAAATTACTTGTCTTTTCCAGAAGTCTTCATTGTTATAATTTTTTCCAAAATAAAGATCGTTGATATACATATATATATATATATATATGTATATATATATATATATATTATATGGTTAATGAACTAAAAGCGTTAACTGAGCTACAGTGTAATATGTGATTTAAAAAGAAATCAACGGTGAAAGTGTACGTAAAAATAGTTTATATATACATATCTATTTGCATTGTGTGTTTGTAGGTGATAAACCAGACAGTTTAAACAAATAAATATTGCTTACCGAATGTCCATGTGGCATGTGTGGCGTCCTATTTTAGGTTAAGTGTGATTACCATTCCAGCGTATTTTCGTCAGTAATATCCTGTTCCTACGTCATTATCAAAATCTGCGTTAATGTCCACTGCCGAATGACACGAATACATTCAACTTTGATATCTAGTAAATTTCATGTTAGCATGTTATCAGAGCACTCGTTTACATAGACTATCAGAGCACTCGTTTACATAGACTATCAGAGCACTCGTTTACATAGACTATTGTGACATATATATATAAATTTAACTAAGTGTGTATGATGTGTTCCCACTCCTGCGTTGTTCTTGAACGCGTGTCTATGCGATATTTTTGTCGTTTAAAAAAAAAATTATTAAATGTGTGTGTATAATATATATATATATAGTATGTAGTTTATTCGCTAGTGTTGAAAGTATAAAAAAAAAAAAGTAACTATGTAATACAAATCGTGCTTTTTAGTCATATTACTTAATTATAATACATTATTATTATTATTAATATGTATCTGTTCGAACATTTATGTATATCTAAATAGAGTAAATAAGGAAAAAACATAATAAAACAAATAACCATCAATAATTAAGATAACCCTACTATAGTCGATAAAATATGGAAAAATCTAACAAATTTAACGTAATTCAGCGATAAGAAATAATAACAGATTATTTAGATAAATTAGTAATAACAAATAGAAGATATAAATATATTTAGAAAATTCGGAAGTTAAGTTGTAATCAATCTGAAAAAGAGGATACATAGACGAAACAACAGATATAATTTACGATAAGATTTAAAGAACATTTCAATTCATATAAAAAAAAAAAAGGATGAAAAATCATTATTTGAGAAACATTGTAAATAATTAAAATCGATAATATTAACAAAAAATTTAAAATTTTACCCATAGAAGAACATTAACAAATTAAACTACTTGAAAGAATGAAACTAATAGAAGAAATAAATAAAAATGCTTAATTAAATTCGACGATAAATTTTGATGAAAATTAGTTCTAAGAAGTATGGTATAAAAGTCTATTTTTTATATTACACGGTAGTTCTTAATTATTTTCATTTTCGAGCAATCTTCCCATTAATGAACTCGCTTTCATTTCTATTTAACTCCCAAAATCAAACTCACCAACCATCTTCTTTTTCTTCAGTTCCGAAAATCGGAAAACTAACTAACTCATCGATTATTCTTACTTTAACTTCAACAAACTGCCTAATTTCTATCATGATCATCCCAAACATATTTTCACCCACATCCTTTTTTTTTTTTTTTTATTTTTCTGCTTGCTCGCTGGATCCGTCGTAAATTGACCATAGAAGTATTTAAAGTTTAAACTATTATTATTAGTATTGTTTGATAAGAGCTCACTCATTGATTTTTACAATAATAATCATAATAATTATAATAACGTATGTGTGTTGTAATTACTACGCTGGCGAGCGTCGAGTTAGACGATCCTAAATAATTAAATATTTCTTGTCATTATATCGATAATTTTCTAAATTAACTTAGATCACGTTATGTAGTTATGTATTTAAATACAAGTAAATTTATAAAAATATGTATATATAATTTTTTAATTTCCCAAATTTATTATTCTTATTTCGGGGTGGTGAACATTCCACCTATTTCGTCTGGTGTCATATTATTTTTTATTATCTTGTAACTCTAAAATATAATGATGGTGACAGGGGGTGATCTATTCTGTATAACATAATATGCACTAACCTGCGTTACATGTCATTAATGTCTTGAATGCTAGCCCATTTACGCAAAAATAAAGCGCAATGTGTTTGTCGCAATGTTCAGTAAAAAATATATGTGTGTGTGTGTGTTGTGTTGTTATGTGCTATTCCTGAAAAGCTATGAAAAACATGATTTGAATTGAAGGAATAAATAGATATAAACGAATAAGACGTTAGTAGTGGTAAGATTTAGTTCGCGATAACCTGCTGGGAATATTAGAAAATTGGCGTTTACGTCTCGATCTATTCAACTTCATCTACAAGCAATGGGAAAGTGCTGCACGAAATGGAGAATTAAGATCAACGCGGATTTATTTTTTTTCTTATACTATTAAAGTTTTATATAAAGTTATTATTTTAAGGACGCATTTAGAAAAAATCTGTATATATATATATATATATATATATAAAATGAATATATATACACGTATATATTTTCTATTTCTAGTATTCCTTCTAGGGAATATTTCGTGGAAAAATCGAATACCGAACTTCGTTTTATAAATGATTTATATTTAAATGTAGATACTATCGAAAATGGCAAACGTAGAAATAGATTTAAATTTTTTTCTAGTTGATTATTTAATATAAACTATCGCTACTAATTATCTGAGAACAAGTAGATGGGAACAGAAGTCGAGGAAGACGAAAAACATGATGGTTGGATAACATGGAGGAATTGACGAACAGATGGTCAATACAAAAAGTTGCGCAAGAAGCCGGAGAAAAGAAGTTATGATTGCCATACATGATAGCCAAAGCTCTTCGTAGAGTAGGACATAAAACGTAGAGGAAGAAGTTAATTATTTATTTATTAAATCCCATCGGTTTTGGCAAAAACGAAAAATTTGAATTTGGAACTATAAAATACTTTTATTAGTTTTACGTTAGAAAGTTGAAGCGGGAAATGAGTAATTTTGAAAAATTCCTTTTGACAGATTTGTATGGCTCTGTCTAATTAAGTGAATAATTACGTTTTTTCGCATTTTTTATTATTATTACTGTTATTATGAGTATTATCAGGATTTGTATTCGTATTTTTAAATAAGTACATATTTTCAGATGTAATTTATTGTTCCTTTTTATCACAAATTAAAAATGAATTCATTTGTAGCGAGTAACATTGAGGCATGCCGACTTAATTTGATTATTATAATAAGAAATATTTTTATTTTATTATAATTTTATGCGTCTTTCTGCCCTTTTGATTACTTTATTTGTCTATGCATTTGTACATATTTACGTGATACGTATATGTGTGTATATATTTTAATTGTACACGTTTCATAATTCTGTATTCAGATATCTTCGCTTATGAATATTTTTTGATTGTATTATATGTAAGCGCACACAATACGGTCTTATACATCGATTATTTTTATTTATATTCTCGATCGAATTTTAACAATTTCATTTGTCTTATACGCTTTACAAATAGAAAATATTTTAATCGTGATTTTTATGTCAAATTTAGTTTCAATCGAAGTTAATTTTAGTTCAATTTAGCCGGCAATTAGTACACAAAATTTGCGATCATATCATATATTTGAATTTTTAATTTCGTAACTTTGTTTCCCTGAAATACATGGATTGATTGATTATTACTATTAGTCATATATATATATATAATACATATCCATTCATAACGATAATTAAAGAAAAATATGATGTAAATTTTTGTGTGTAACAAATAATTTAACAACTGACTATGAGTAGTTAGTTATTCATTGGAGAAATTGGTTGAGAAATAAACTGTTTAGCCAAGGCCAGTTTTAATAAATGTATTACATAAATCCAACAAGTATTCCTTATTAATTAATGATTACGCCATTTACCACGTACAGTTAGTCGTTAGGTTTTAACCGCGTCAATTCTGCGAATCACCGTTTATCACTAAGATCCCTCTTTGTACTATTGAATGACACATACGTATCCACCTACACACACGCGCACACACACATACATGTGTATATATATATATATATAAATAATCGTGGGTTTAGATGCTTTCTTGATCTACTTTATCGTAATAACCGCAGTTAAACCAGCTGCACGTCTGCCGATTTCATAATATCTTTGTTCCATGTTGACTTCCTGATTACCTTCGGCTTTGTACAGTATATATTTCTTAACTTAAACTTGTGCGCATATTGTAATTGTGCGTCTATGTACGTAGTACGGTGTTGTTTAAACAAGACGGAGGTTGGTATTGACTGAAATGAACCGTAAAACTGCGTTGTTTTTCCTCGAACAGATGTTAAAGAATATATATACATAGATAGATAGATATGCTGTACGGATAAAAAAGCCATGGTTTATTTCATTAAGTTTGTACCACCTGCCGACGCGGTTTAATAGAAATAAGTAAAAATTCTAGGATGAAACCAGCATGTTTTAATTTTTATTTTTTAAATTTTTAATTTTATTTCAATCGAAAATACTAAAAATAATTTTTAAGGTACGGTCAGATGATTTTTTTGATTTTCATATAATAAATATTTGAAGCTTGTATGGGCAGAGATTTCGTTTTTGATGATGAAATAATTTTTGCATCACTTAATCTCTTTGATAAAAAATTGATGTTCATAATCAGTGTAATGGTTCTTAATTTAAAAACCCATAAACGCATATGTGTATGTATGTATTGATGTGAGAGTGGCTGTCTTCGGATACTGCTATATGTAGTTCTCTGGAAGTTCATTCCGTATATTTCTAAGCGCTTCTTTGCTTGCCCTTTCCTTTTGAAGCTTATTTATATCGTCCCCTCAGTAAGTGTTTTACCAGTTTACTTTGTTATTTTATTTGGAAGACATTCCAAATGTCTTGCAAAGTGGCCATCCCATCTTCATTTTGATTTTCTTGCGATCTGTACTATATATTTTATTTATTTAATTTTCTGATGAATTTCTTTCGATTTTCCTCCTTCAAATTTAAGCCAGTCGTTCTTTTTTCAGTTCTCTTGTGCGTTGTTCTTAGACGTTTCACATAGTAGTGACAGTTCGGATCGATCAGATGTTTTCATTTTAAGACTTAAGGAATCATCCTATTTTGTAAAACGTTCCTAAGCTTACAACACTCTATGGCGGTGATTTGAATTTATTTCGTTATTTCCTCGTGTAATATTATTACCGTTTGTAATCCGTCTTAAATGATTAAATGATGCGACTGAACTACCGTTACGTTTAGCGTAATACTATACTAGTGTGTGTAAACTTGTTAAACAGTTTTCTTTTTCAGATATATATATTTTTTTTTAATTTATATAATTTCTTCTGGTTCATCTGTATCCTCATTAAGGAGAAACACTATGTAAAGATGGCTGTAGATTTTGAAAATTTCATATTATTAATTTACAATAGTCGTTGGCTGTAGTTCGTTTATTACATTTGATAACAATCGAAGATTATTCGCGATGTCGGTAATCGGATTCGTTTTTATACGGGTAACTTTCGAATTGAAGTCTTCATGTCAGACGAAGCTAACGCATTTTTTTTTCTTTTTACGTTTATTAATCCGAAATTTTGTTCGCAAAACTTTGCATTTAACTCGTGAGCATGAAAAAAACCACATCCCCCAGGGCGTAATCTTTCGATTTTCGGTCGAAATTTATTCAGCTTGATTATTGTCGAACGCGTGAGAGTGTTGTAATGGATTCTCTCATGAGCATGAATGTTTTCTTTTTCCTCGATCGGTATTTATTCTAAACGAAACTACGAACGAACTTCCTATGGCCAGAATGATAAACGATGTTCGTGAGTTAGATATGAAATTAAAGTCCTCTGTCAAAACTTATCGTTCAGGTGTACCGCGGGGTATTAGGCCCGTA
Organism: Coronaproctus castanopsis; assembly: GCA_032883995.1. Lineage (NCBI taxonomy): Eukaryota > Metazoa > Arthropoda > Insecta > Hemiptera > Monophlebidae > Coronaproctus > Coronaproctus castanopsis. The sequence goes on from CM065053.1 coordinate 100,068,217, forward strand.
TCTATTTTTAATGTTAATAAATGGTATAAGTTACCACATTATACGCCGACGATTTAGCATTATATTATAAATCTTACAAGCCGAATACCATAACAGATTACAAAAAGCAGCTGGCTTTTAAATTTTATAGGTGGTGGGGGTTAAAAATAAACACTGATAAAACTGAATCTATCCTCTTCACAAGGCGGCGTCAGTTACCTTCAGAGAAAATTAACATGGATGGCAAAAACATTCTCACTGACGAAGCCAAGTTCGATATTTAGGTGTCATCCTGGATTTCCGTTTATCCTTTAATAATAATATTAATTACATAATTCATAATAAAGAAATACATTTCGACAATCTTTAATCGACGATCGTATTTATCTGACGTTAATAAGAAATTATTATATACACATATGATTCGGACCAGATTAACCTATGCGTTGCTAAGCCTCATCACGCATTATACTAGGTGTACAAACATCCTAGAATTAAGCGTACGTCACTCATTTAATTCGGTGTCTATGTGAATTATTTATTTTGTGTATTTAATATGGTATGTGTGCATTATTTTTGTTTTTCTTTTACCATATTTTATTTATTTCGTGGGAGTTTTTTTCTTTTTTGACTTTTCCTGTAGCATAACATAACATTTGTCTCGTTAATTTTCTAGTAATACTATATAAGTTAACTATTACGGTATAAGGTACTTAACATGATGAGTCTTGTTATGCATGTCCCATTATTAAATAAATCTTTCTCCTTATTAAAAAAAAAAAAATACAAGATTATATAAATTAAAAAATAAACAAGACACACTCATCCGTACGGTCGTATGATTAAATCACAATATAGAAAGGAAATATTTGAACGCAAACGATGCTTGGAAAGAATTCGCGTTAAGCTCTCATATTTGGGGTGGGGGAGCCTTACAAAATATTAATAAATAAATATAAGAAATTCGAATTTCCTTCTTTAAAATCATCAAATGATAGAATAATAACAAATGAAACAGAAAAAATATCAAGTAATCATCGCGTTCCTTTTTTCTAAGATTAGAGATTCACTCAGCGATTACACAGATACTTCCGACAATATCCAAATTAATGATTTATTACTCGTAAACATAATTGAGAAAGGGAATGGATGTGACAATATTATTAACGAGATGATTAAAATCACAATAATCCAAAATTATTAAGAGCAATTTTCGAAGAATATCATAAGTTCGAGGTAATTGGAAAAATGGAAAATTATTAATTCTCATAAACGTGTTATATCAGCATATAGAACTGTTAGCTCTGTAGGTGTAATAGCTGGGATAACTCAAGTAGATATTTGAAATAAGTCGATGTAATTAAAAAACTAAAAATTGAGAAATTTTGTCGAAAATTATAATTACTCTGAAATTAAGATTACACAGATCTGGCGATAAGAATATAATGAATATATTACCGGCAAACGTACAGAGGCTAAGCTGATATTGAAGCGACATTTAAAAACTTCTTAACGAACTTTTTCCTAACATAGTATCTTACTGGTGGCGACAATTTCGCGAGATATTTTTTAAGATTCATTAACCTCTGCAGAGAATATGAAGAAACCGAAGAAAAATAATTTTAATTACGTCGGAGAGAAATATAATATCAGCGAAGATTTCTTTGAAAAACCTTGTGCACAACAAGAACAACTTATTAAAGTTATTATCGAAATACTCGAGAGAAATATTAACAGATAAAAGATTTTTTGTAGCCCAAATCCGAATGAAATTGCAAAGCCTCAAGGGCCCATAGATTTACACTTATTTCGTTTTATTCATCAAGTTATCTATTAACTATTTATGTATATAATTTGTAATAATTCGTATATATGTTAAATTTAAAAAAAAAAAACCACGTCGACCGTAAAACGGGTTCAGCGTATTTTTCTGATTAACGCAAAGCCACGAGATTTTCTCGTTACCGTAATACTAATAATAACGACGGTACAACGTTATTAACGTTGATAATGAAGCGTTTACGATGTCTGGAATAAGATAACAATTAGCTTACGTCGACCGGCCGACACTACCGGAACGGATTATAGACGTCGTCCGGACCTGCGATAGTCGGGAAATACGGCTTGTAATAAGTTTAAATTACGAAATATAATATCCTACACCGTAAACTAAACCCTTTTCTCTCGACGTTATGAGTAAGACGACCGTTTTATCGGGTTTGTATTTCCTTTTTCAGCGGTTAGGTTTTCCATTAGAAACCGTCTCCTAATAACCGAACGCGTTTCTTAGTGCGAAACGGTTAAGAAACGTTGCCGACTTTATTTAATTGAACGCGTTTGGTTAATCGCCGCTTAAAATTTACCCGTTATCTTTACGTGTTCGACTGGTGTAGGCTTTCCGGAATCTTCTCTCGCTCGTTGTAGTTGAGATATTCGATCGTGATGGTTGAAGAAAATGAAGAGAGACCGCACGAATGGATAAATTATTTCCTCCATAAAATTTTATTCGAATTCCGAATTTATTTTATTAAAAGAATAATTTTATTTTAGCGACTCTATAATGTTTGTTTTTTATCTTACAGTTAATTCGCCTAATAACAAAGCCTTTATTTCATTTAAATACACCAAAAAATACACGCGTAAAATAATTAAAATTAATGATAATAACGAAAGCCCAAATTGAACAAAGGCCTATTCCGTTGTTTTGTTTTTTTACTTTGAAGAAACATATCCAACGCCCATTTTTTTCCGAATCGTTCTATCTCTTGCTTTCCACATCCAATTGATACCAACATATTTAACAATGTAATATTTCCATTGTCTTTTTGGTCTTTGAATTTTTCTTTTCCTATCCAGCGGACTCCATTCTATACATTTTCTGGTCTAGCTATCTGCTTCTTTCCGCATGTCATGACCACACCATGTCCATTCGAGTTTTCTTGCGATTTCAATTAGGTTTTCTTTCCTCTTAATGCCTCGTTGCTTATTCTATCAAATATTGTAAACCTTAACATTTTCCTTTCCATCGCTCGCTGCATAAATTTGTAACTTTTTTATTTGCTTAATATTATACGACTCTGTTTGTGATCCATAAGTAATCGCCGGTAATATACGTGTATTAAATACATGCGCTTTTAATGATGGACTGATTTTCTTATTAAAAACTTCCTTCAAAGCCCAATACTTTTTCCATCCGATTCCTATTCTTCTATTTATTTCCTTGTCTGTTTTGTCTTTACATGAAATTAGTTGTCCAAGATATATAACTTCTTCAATGCATTTTAATATTGTTTGATCTAATGGTCACATTTTGCCACGCGGTATTAGTTAATAATTAGTTTTTTTTTTGTTTTTTTTTTTGTTATTTATACTAAGTCCTGCTTTTTTTGCAATTTCTTCTAGTTCGTTAAGCATCGTCTGCAATCGTTCAGACGCGGATGCTATAAGTGTCACTTCATCTGCGAAACGGAAACTTGTTAAATGTCTACCATTAATGTTTATTCCATATTGTTTCCATGATAGATTCTTAAATAGTTGTTCCAAAACCGCGTTAAATAAGGCTGGTGACAAGGGGTCTTTTTTTCAATGGAAAGCTTTATCCTTTCTGATCTAACATTATCTTTCCCTGAGTTTCTCAATTCGAAGTTATATTCTATTAACAATGTTATTTTGAGAAATTATATTACTTGTTATGCAATGAAAACACTATATATACATTGATATTGCGTGTGCCGAAAATTATCAATAATTTATATTAATTTTTATTTTTCTTTGTTATAGGTAAGTTGAACAGATTATTTAATCCGACAATTGGTACGTATAAAAATTATATTTTCCGTTTAATACGGATATTTTAGGTTACGATTATTTTAGGTAAATATTCGATCGCGGCCCTATTTACGTACTTGTACATAATGATGATGATTTCAGAATTTCATGGTGGATGATTATGTGTGTATATCCCTTTCAATCGGACGTAATCAGTCTGTATTTACATGTTTGTACGTATTGACGATTTCAGACTTTCATGGTGCATGATTATGTGTATAATACCTTTCGGTCACACGTTGTCGATTTTTATATTTATATTTTGACAAGTAAAATGTACGGTTAACTATATTTTCATAGGTACTTCTGTTTGCGAGATACAATACTACAGGGAAATTCTACATCAACCAAATGTCTCTCTTCCCCTTATTATGAAAATGAGATAATTTTATTTGGGGTTAAAAGTTTCATGTACCGTGTAGAAAACGTCACGACTAAAAAGGATAAATATATACACACACAATAAAAATATATATATACATGTGTGATATTTTTACATATATATATATGTACACACACTCACATTTAAGTACGCCATGATAGCATAGTTTCCGATTATTATTATTATCCTGTCCAAGGAGTTATATAAATATAAAATACAATATGAAACATAAACGTGATATTCATATGAAATTACTGCAGTAATTTTTTTATCCTTCGGGCTTCGTCATCGATGCTCTTGGTCCACAAATCTTCTTTGATAGTTGTTGGTGTCAACGGGCATTGGAACAGGTGTTTATGGTCCTGCCTCTCTCCACAATAGCACAGCTCACTGTCTACGAGTTATCAATTAACTAGATTGTGTCTACTCTTTCCACATACTGCCCACGCTTTATTTAGGGTCTTGCCAACTTATAACATCTGTTATCTGAAGCCGCTCTATCGGCGTAAGTTCAGAATTCACCATCTCAACAGATCCAATCTATCGAGCTGACTCTGCAATTGTTTCAAGGAGCTTAAGTTTTTAAGGAAATCATTTTAACCTTCTGTTAGGCGCTAGTTACATGTACATTGCATCTCTGGGATCCTGTTCAATCCTAATTCTTTCCCGGTCTACTACCACACTTCTACGTATTGTAGGAGGTGCAATGCCGCATGCTAGGTATAGTTTAAGGACGTTTATTGGTTTGAGACACTTCAGTAACCACCCTACATGTTTCATTCAAAGCTGTATTTTTTTCTCCCTGTATATGCCGAGCGAACCTATGATGTGTAAGCATATTATAGTTTACGATAGTATGATAGATGCGAATATAATGTTGCGGTAATTTAAATTCATCATAAGCACTTAACGGAGATAATAATTTCCGATTCGATATCCGATTGAAGGATTTATCTGTTAGCGTACAACACGAGTATATTTTTAATCTTCTTAACACAATATGAACGGGTGGGTAGGAAAACACGATAACAATTAGAAAATCGATATCAGTTTTGGTTTAACAAGACGTAGGATAATAACAATAACAGTAAAACGTATATAGATGTATCAGATACATATGTAGAGTGTAGAACGGGAACTGTTGGATGACTACGAAAGGATTATCTCTTTATCTATTTGCGGTACGTTGAATTAAGGATTAGCAACGGCCACAAGGTAAGTAAATAAGTTCCGACAAGACAAGACAGAGGTCGAATAGATAAATAGCTTATCGCGACGACGATGGTTTATTGTTAAATTTATATTAGCAGATGCGTGTAGGGAGTATGTTGGCATTTTCTAGTTGGCTTGCGAAAAGCTGATTTTGTGCCGCCGGCTGTAAAGGATATTTACGCGTAACAACACATAGTTTCAGGCACACATACATATATATATATATATATATTTATGTAATATATATATGCTTGTATATGCGTATGGAATACGGTTTTACCGCTTATAAAATTACAACAGTAAATTGGCGGTTGTTACAACTAAGTTAAGAGAGTGTCAGTGAAACGAAGCGGTAGTGAAAATTTATACGCGTCCTGTCACCCGGTCTTATTTAGTGTCACCCTCATATGAACTTCGTCATAGTGATGGAAAAAATCTATAGGTTAATATCGAGTGAATTTCGTCGGGAACAGTCAACGACATAAATTTGTCACCGACTTGACAAAATAAAGAACAATTTTAGTCTTTAAATGTTTCGATTTTAAATAATTTTTTTACGTGGTCTAATAATCTTTTTAAGAGTACTACACGATTGTTGGCCAATTTAATTTTTCCAGTGCAATTGCGCACACACACATGCATACATATATACATATATATATATGACAATTGTAAATTTATGTATTCTTTAATATGCTCTGGAATGTATGGTATGTACAAATCCTTGAATATGGTTATTTAGAGTTTTAAGTTCGGATAGGATACATTTTTTTTTCATTGTTATATTTATTATTATTGTTATTGTTGGTGTTGGTGGTTCAAGCATATTCTATTTGAAAATGTTTAACGTTGTTTGCGGGGTTTTATAATAATATTTTATTTCGTAATTCATGCAAAAATGTTTGAATTGTGGGACAAGCATCCAGGATGACATATTTCTTTATTTGCGCTAACATTTCCTAGATACGTATTATTATTATTATTATTATTAATAATGATATTAATGATGATGAAATAAACTAAGTATGTGTGGTATTCGTCGAAGGTTATAGGTGATTTTCCTGTTTGGCACACATGCTTGTTTTTCAATAACCGTAGGTATTATTTATGTAAATCCATTAACACGTTTTTGTGTATCCATAAGAATGATATATATGTGTATGTATATATATATATATATATATATTTCGTGGTGAAAAATTTTACACAAATTCAACACTAGCGTATATGCGCAATTTTGTATTCGTGCATATTTTTCTTTAAGGTTGAGGGGGTAGTCTATATGAAATTATATTGACGTATATATGAATTTATATACTCACGAGTGCGCATGATGTTTATTTGACCATAGAATTATTTATACTACCCTATTAAAAAAATTCGCTATTTGCTTGGGTGGGGTTATATCATACGCATTATATATTTACGTGTAAAATTTAAAATTTGTCGTTACAATCAGTCTTATATCGCTCGTCCTAAATGCTGATTTAATTATAGATGTAATTATTATAGGTTTAAGTGTAATTTGTAATTAATTTAGAAAAAACAAAAGAATACCCGAAAAATAGTATCAGAAGTTTGACAAATAGTTGATAATGAGTTTATCTTTGTAGAGAAACTGATCCCCGAAACGCGTGCTGCAGTGGTGGCCGAGAGATAAAAAAGTTAATTAAGGAAGACGAATGGCTCGTTGGCAGGATGGCATAGTAAAGGTGGCTGGAAAAAACCAGATGCGGCGAAATGCACAAAACAGAAATGGATGGAATCAGACCTATTCTCTGTTAGCGATCTCTCTTCTGATCATAAACTCATACTTATTACTATTTTAACAACCAAACTCCTCTTTGAAAAAATGTTTAGACTATAAAAATTAAAGAATACACATTAATCGCAACATTGTTCACACCGAGTTAAGCAGTCCCTCGGACATCAACAAAATGCTAAGTAATCGTGTCGAACTAATTTTGTCAATCCCTAAAAAAATTGTTCACCAAGATCTAATCTAGCGTCTTACATACTTGTACTTATCAGACTTAAAACAACTTCAGACGATTGTGTACTGATTATTATGGCCGACTAGCCACTTTTTTTTTTATTTTTTTAGAACACCTGTTGTTTGTCTCTTCCGATCAAAACTCTTCGTCGCTGTCTTAAAAATCACAAAAAGGATAAGTATAAAAATTTCATCTGCGACCATGTACCTAATTGCTGTCATAAGTAATTCGGATAATCGAAAATGTGGATAATTGAAAATCCGGATATCCAATTCAATGCATACATAAAGATATTGTTATATTATCAATTTTAAAAAGAAAAACTCCGTTATAATATATGCCTCCCTTTGATGCCCAGTTACCTTTAAAATGTCGCATTATTTCTTCTGCGTATATATTAAAAAATCCCGGTGATATACAACATGTCTAATTCCTTTCCCTACTTTTATTTCTTCTTCTTTTCCACCGCCGACTTTTATTATCGGCTTTTGCGTTTCGTATATCTTTATAGTCCACTGATATTTCATCCATTACATCCAATAGACGGTCTAATTCAACCCTGTCAAAAGCCTTTTCCATATCAATAAATGCCACGTATCTCTAATCTTTTTTCATTAATCGTCGGATTCCTAATATTGCTCTCTGGTCCCTCGATTTTTCCGGAATCCATATTGAGCGTTTTCTTTTCTATTTTGTTGTTAATTCTATTTAATATAATTTTCGTTAGTATCTTGGAAGCTTGTACCAGTAAACTTATCCTTCTGTATTCGTTGCACTTTCTTGTTCCATCTTTTTTGGGTATAATTATCATAATACTTTTTTTTTTTTAAATTGTTTAGGATTTGTCCGCTTTCATATATTTCCCTTATCAAGTTATATAAATGAGTTTTCATATCCATATCTAAATTTATTAATAACTCACTTGGGATACTGGTACTTTCTTGCTTTTCAACTGTTTAAACTCAAATTCGATTTCTTCTACTGTGATATGGGTGGTCTTACGTCTTTATTTGCATCCTTTCCTTGGAACAGTTCTTCTATATAACTTTTCAAGCATTGTATTATATATTTTTCTTCTAGTATTTCTTTTCCATTTTCATCTTCTATTCCATTTGCTTTAACTTTGATTTCATTAACGTGCTTTCTTATATGATTATATGCTTTATTTATTTCTCCTTTATTTAAGTTTTCTTCTATTTTTGCGCATTTTGCTTCGATAAATTCTTCTTTAGCACTTTTTGCTTCCCCCGATATGCATAATTTTATTTATCTGTTGGTGAAGATCCATAGTATCATCGAAACGGACCACGATGATGATATTATATATATAAATTTTATATATATATATATATATATATATATATATATATATATATATATATATATATATATATATATATATATAATTCAATGAAAAAAATTGAATCCTAATAAGGCATTTAAAAATATTGTAACCCCTTGTATTTCTACCAGGGAGAGTGTAACTGATAAAATTACGTTCATAAATAAATCAAATTTCTCTTTGACACACAAAATCCCTTCGAACATGATGTAATTTATATAAACTTTATACTGCCTACTGGTTTGAAATAAATTTGCGTCGTGAGATAGAATATATATATATATATATATATATATATAAAACCCGTTATATGTTTACATGTATAGAGTATATAGGTGAAGTACGTATATTGACTGAAGACAATTTAATTTGGGTATTTTGTTCCAAGCTGTTTTCGTTCTCTTTGAGTACAGTAAGTCACTGGAAATTCGTATCACATCTTGGCGTTAAAAATAATAATAATAATAAGAAGAAAAAACAACAAATAATAAAAAAAAAAACGCGTCTTTCAATTGAATCGTAATACTTATTTAGTTATTTCGTCGTAAAATGCTGCGTGCGTTCTCGTGCGCGTTGCGTGATATCTTGTAAAGTTGATCGTGTGCGTTGTGTGATATCCTCGTAAAGCTGATTTTTATTTCAATCTCTTTTTCTCTGGTCTTCGTTATCACTGTCATGCATTATTCGGAACACGTTCTCCGCATTTAGACTTTTTCGTTCTAGTTTTATATTATTATTATTAGAAAGTTGTGTCGTGTAAAAGCTAAATGTGTTATCTTACCAAGGTGAGTCTGAATGTAAATCTTTTCTCGCGTGTGACTTTAAGGTTGTCAGTCGCTACAACGCTTACATCACGGTCGATATTTCTGACGGTGGTTGTAAATTATTTATTTATTTATTATAATATTATTTTCTGTTTTGCATGTTGGTTGAATTGAAAAACGAACATAGTTAAACGATATCTTAATCCTAACGAGATAACGGAAAAACGAATACTATTCATATAAGTGGTTTTAAGCGTGTATGTTATCAGCATTATTATTATTACGATTATTACGATTATTATTATTATTATTACTATTTCGATTGCGTCATCGTCTTATTTGTTCGTTGCCGAACATCGTGACCGACCCATTGTATATTATCTTTACGTGCAAAATCTGCTAATTTTCAATGCAATAATTATATGCAACGCACTAGTGCGATGGTGATAAAAAACTTTACGTCGCTACGCTCTAGCGACTATGTCACCGCGACATCATTGTGAATTCTTCGCAGCGTCATTTTTTCCTTTAAATTATTTATCGGCTTATTTTTAAACCATCTCGCACGATGTATCGACATGCGCACCTCGTTGAGCCTATAGAGATCGAATAGATTATTTTGCATTTACTCGAACCCGGTGTCGATGTAACGTCGTTTTTGTCAATATATATATGAATGGATGGAATTACGAATGGGAAATGTTTGTTGTAATTGCTACCGAGTTAGTTAATGAAAAAGTATTTACAGAAAACCTAAAAGAAATTAAATTACCAAATTTTATCGCAAAGAGATTTTTCCAGATAAAAGTACAGTAGACGTCGGAAACATAAAACTAAATCTTAGATCATCGACAAAAAAAAAAAAAAAAAAGAAAAAAAAGGATTAGAACGTACTAAAATGACTGACCGAATGAAAAGTTCGCACGAGTAGGCGTAGAATGGATATTATATACAACGAAACTGGTCAATGCCCTAACTGTATCTACAGTCTGATTACATTAATGTCGTTTTCGAATAAAATTAGGAATATAAACAGTAAAAGTAAATAAAAGGTGATATCTCAAAGAATACCATTACACAAAAGCCTCTTGAACAAGGCAAGACGTATTGAACCGATCATTTTACACTTCTCCGCGCAAAAAGTCGCTATCGTGTTCGTTTATATCTTTAATGCGACACATTTCCAAACCGGCTAAATTAAAAACATCTTGCTCAATTGTATCGATATTTTCGAAAGTTAATCGACTTTAAATCGCGTACCTTACTCAATAAAAAACGATCCCGGTACTAGACCATCTCGGCTTTGGTTTTCGTCGATCAGTCCGCAGTGCAACAATGTCACCGATTAAATAAGAATATCCATCGTTAAAATCAACGGTCCATTATCGAAAGTACAATTCTTTCTTCACTCGGGATGTTATTACATTACAGTTAAACTGTATTCACTTCAAAACTTGGCAATCTTATCGATGATATATAGTTTTATCTTCAATTTATATCAGAATATACAAATTGGGGACAATCGTATAAAGTAACTACACAACTTCGTAGTATGTATATCGTTGAATTTAGTAAAATGTGCATTTTACCAATCGATAAGCGACACGTCCGAAGTTTTATACCATATTCGTAGACTCAGTTCGCTATACTTTAGAAATGTGATAGAATATTTATGCCGTGTAAACAAGAAAAGCTATTATTACACTACCGATTTTATTAAAATCGTTTTCAAATGAAAAAATCAGCTTTAGCGCTAAATGTTATAAAAAGTTCGATTCGACCGACGTTGGAAGTATTGAATAAAAGCATTTCACGTGTAAAAAGAATTTACTACAAATATAACATTCTTAATCTTCTGAAGACTAGCGAATTTAAAATGTCAGAATTCTCCGAATAGCGCCATTTGATTCACGTTACTCCATAGTCTGTTGCTGGTAAACCGCGCTGTGTATATTTCTTTTGTTGGCATTCCTCTTGATGCTGTTCCCTAGTGTCTTCAATTATTATTTGTGTTAAATATTCATCGCGTCTGAAAATATAACCTATTCATTTGCGTATCTTCTTTCAATTTTCCGAATAAGCTTCTATTTTCACGTATTAATTTAAATACTTATTCGTTACTAATTTTCTCTTTAGTCGTCAATAGAGATCACAATACGGAACGTAGCAAATTTGAATACGATCGGCGGCGCCAAGATTATCGTCAGAAATTAAAAATATAAATAATCCTAATAACCTTATCGCGTGGAAGGCATTGACAAACTACTACGTACAACGATGCGCGCTAGGTACTGGCGTCTGCATTGTGTCGCGATTACAATCAGTTCTTCAGGATGTATGTGTGTGTGTCTATATACGCTAACGCCATATTATGATTTCCTTGTACGCTACTGAAGATGTACAACAAAGTATGTACAGGAAATAGTCGCTTACCTTCGATAGGGAGATGACACTTAATGATGATGAATTTTCTCTGTTCACGTTCGGTTATGCTCCAACAGCGTGTTTGAAACTCTTCCAACTGGTTTTGCGTTTTTTAGTTTTTATTTATCCTCCGAGCTTCCGAATCATAAAGTAAAACGCTCCGTACGAATGTTCCGATCAATTTCTTCTTAATTTCTGTATTCGCGCGTCCCGGTGTTAATAATCCTTTTATCTTTTTCATAAATACCAATTTCTCCAATCCTATTCGTACTTTTATATCCTGCTATACTTCTTCCATCATTTATTGATGCTTGCCCGAAGAATACCTTGGTCGTTTTATTTGTTTTATTAATACTTCAATATAACAGCAATAATCGAAATTTCACAAAGACAAGTTTATGTTGAACGATACCGAGGAAATTTTTCGTCAAATTCAAAATTGGAGTTCCAAACACTAACAGACTATATAATTCGGAAAATCTCCCCATAAAAGAAGAAAATGGCCTGACAACTTCGATTACTTAAATACTTCAAGACAACGTGTTTGTTCTTACAAAGTCATATTTAACATGGCTCAGTCTTATCTCACGTCTTCCTATTGACCGTTTCTTTTTCCCTTTATTTTCTCCTTCCTTCTGTCTCTCTCTTTTTCTTGTATGTTGAATTCATTTGTACGACGATTCAAAAAAGAGAGAAAAAAAAAGACCTACCGGAGTCTATTCATTGTTTTTTGTTGTTTTTTTTTGTTCCTTTCTGTTCTGACGGGTGCTTTTTAAATTCTCGTCCAAATAAAAATAATTGGCCTAAGTTGTTTATAATTGGAATTCAATAAAACCTATTTTGTCCCTTATCAGGCCGGTGGAATGTAAAATGTTTCCAATCGTTAAACGTAGTTTTCTCGGTAGCTTGGTTATTCAAAAGAATAATTTTGTATAATTCGTTATTGGGCTTAGTGAGGACTTAGCTGATCGTGCAAATAATATTTTTTGATATCCGAATATGAATTTTAAACAAAGTTTAGTTATTCAAGAACATGTAATAATAAGTAGATCCAAGTAGCCATTTTTATTGCATTCCGGATATTGATTTGAAACAATTGTTACGTACCTATGATATATAATCAAATCAAATCAATTATTTGGAAAACAGCAACATTAAAAAGATAATTACACACGGTATATAATCGAAATAATAAATTAAAGAATTCGAGATATCGCGCCGTAATCTACATACGAGAAGTCGGTGATTTTACATCTACAAAGTAATAATAATCAAATCAAAATCGAATCAAATTTATTTCAGAATTATTTACAATATTTACAATATTAACAGTTTAATTATAAAACATAAATAATGATATTGAAAAAATATAATTACAACATTAAAATTGTAATAAGAAACAGAGCTAATAGATAATATTTAGTGAGGAATTTGAGCATAATATAGAAAGAATAGAACACAAGTGTAACATACTAAAATTAAAGCCAAATGAATGTTATGCTCGTAGTAATATGTGTATTCCTAAAGCAACGGTAGAAAAAGTAGGAAACATTATTGACAAATTAGTAGCTGAAAAATCTTGTGGTAACGATAATATAAGAATTAAGGATATGAAATATGTGAAGGATAAAATATCAAAGAAAATAACAAACTTAATAAATAAAACGTTAGAAAATGGAATGATACCGCAAGGATTGAAAACATCACTAATAAGACCGATATATAAAAAAGGAAAACATAACGAAGGCACAAACTATAGACCTATTGCAATAAACAATGTTATAGCAAAAATAATGGAAAAGTATGTAGGATCATACTTAGTAAAATACTTACAGGAAAATGATGTTATTGATAGAAATCAATATGGGTTTCAGAAAAACAAATCAACATCGCAAGCACTTGGCGACTTTGCTGAAGAGATAAGGACAAATCTGGAAATGCGAAATAAAGTGATAGTGACGTTCATTGACTTATCAAACGCTTTTGACACAGTGAACCACGATAAATTGTTAATAAAATTGAATAACATAGGTGTAACGGGTAAAGTCTGGAATTGGTTTAAAAATTATCTGAGTGATAGAAAGAGCGTAGTAAGTATATCCGGAGTAAAAGGAATTGAATTTAAAATGAGAAATGGTGTACCGCAAGGGAGCAACTTAGCCCCGATCCTATTTAATATATATGTAAATGGTCTGCAAAAATATTTAAATTATAGTAAAATATATGCTTTTGCCGATGACATAGCGATAATAACGACAAATATAAATATAAAAATAGCCGTTGAAAATATGCAGAAAGACTTAATACAAGCATATGGGCCCATGACAATAACCTGATAATAAATACTAAAAAAACAAAATGTATGTTCTTCAAATCTATGATGGATATAGAAAGATACAAGCCTATATTACAGATGCACTCGAATGATTGTGCCCATTACATGAAACAGGACAATAAGTGCAGTAACAAAGATTGCGAACAAATAGAAATGGTACGAGAACACAGATACTTGGGTGTAATTATTGACGAAAATTTAAGATGGAATAAACACATAAGTTCTGTGGAAAAAAAAATTCGAGCAACATTGCCAGCATTGTATACATTACAAAACTACGTTAGTAAAGAAACATTAAAAATAGTATATTACGCGCTGATAGATTCACGATTAAGATATGGTGTGCAGGCATGGGGTTTAGCTAAGAAGTATTATACTGTACGTATCGATCGTTTACAGAGAAAATCCTTACAACTAATTACAAGAGATAATGATAGTGAATTACATAAACTTCTGAAGGAGGAAAACATGCTGGATATAAAAGGACTGTGCTTAATGGTTAGAATGTTGGATTATATTAGAAATCGGAAACCTGTAAAAGTTAGGGAAAGAAAAGAAATAACATATGATCTAAGGAAGATACAAAAATATCATACTCAAATACCGAAATCGAAGCATGGAAATCAGACAGATATGTACATATTGCCGCGTATGATGAACGAGATACCGGAAGAAATATTGAACGAAAGGGTGGAGAGGAAACTAAAACGTGAATTAAAAAAATGGTTACAAATTAAGGAAAATGTGGATAAAATACTATAAGAATAATGAAATGACGAGATGAAATACAAATATAGAATGATACAATGCGGATGTCAGGGTTCTACTACCGATTGGAAAATTAAAATTTTGGTGTAAATGGGAGTCTATATGTGAATGATTAGAGTGGAAATGTATTGTTTGCAAATTGAAAGTTAATATGAATTAAAACTACTCTAACAGATGTATAAATGAATTCTATGTGTGTGAGCATGGTACTGATCAGTATTTAAGCTCACTTTGACAGTTAAGTTAGAGAGTATGTGAGAGTGTAAATGAGTTATAATTATATAAATAAACGGTAATTAAAGAAATCAATATAATAAATGTAATCAAAATAAAAATTTATATTAAGCGTAAATGTATAATATTAAATCATAAGAAATGTAATTACCCGTCGACAAGCGAAAGCTTGACGGGATAAGTAGTATTAAAATAATTGTATTATGTCGTATGAGTGTTGTTGTGTTGTTGTGTGTATACATGAGGTGTGATTATGAGTGTGTATATATCATTATAACATTTATCACAAATATACGTTTTTAAAAAAAAAAAATAATAATAATAAATAAATACAAGAAATCTCGGTTATGCGCATAAATGCGCGTGTACCGGACATTTTAAAATGTAAAGATAACAAAAAGAAGAGAAAAAAGCCGAATGTACATTTTTAAAACAAAAAAAAAACAATAAAACAAAAAATCACCCACACATGCACATTCCACCTTCGAAATTATAAATAAAACTTAAAATATAATATTTTTTATAACTTAACTCGTATTCACAAAACGTAAGAAGACGACGTCGACGTTTATAGTTAACCAAGTCTTACGGACTCCGGAATTAAATTGCAAGCCACAGCCCCGGCGTAACTGCATGCGGCAATGGGACTTACTAAAACGCGGTACGCTCGCTTTATCTGTGCCAGCAGTTCTTGTTTTCCCTCTTACACTTGCTACATTGAAGTAATCTTTACGTTTTATCACAAAATTTAGAATGTTCAATTCATATAATTGCCGCACATTTAAAATGGATGCACTCAAAATATTACTAAAAATACTCCTAAGAACCGATTTTTGCAGTGAGCACAATGGATTTTGCACTCCCAATCTATAATACCATAGATAAGAACAGGTTGGTATAAAGCTATATATTCAAACAATGTAAAATATGTTTTTAAATAATGACATCAATAATTCAACTTCCGTATCTTGCTAGCATTATAAATCAACTGTATTACCTAGATATATTTTCACGTTTTCAAATAAGTTGAAGCTCGATAAGTATATATATTAAATATTTGGTTTTCTCAGAATTTACAATTAGTCGATTATTAGTCAACCATTTTGATATCGATCAACGCTCACTTGCGTTAAATTTTGTAAAATATCGGGAAAACGGGAATTTATAATGGAAATTTCGAAATAAATTACTAACTGGCTGTACAAAGGAAAATTTTAAAAAAATGGAGACTAGATACTGATTCAAGATATATGCGTGGAAGAACAAGATCATAAGCACTTGTTCAGATGTCCACTACTTGGAGGTGAAATAACAATTGACGGCTTGTGGGCTCCGCAGCTAACTGACGAACCGATGAAGATGATTGATTTTTTGGAAGAGGAAAATATAAAGCGTTATGGATACGATCGATAACGACAACGAACAATAAGATGTATATGCATATTATCCGTATACGTATATGTGTAGGTGCGAGATAATGTCGTATTGGTATCATGAAGATCATATTATATATAGGTAATCGTTTGTAAATCTTCTTCCGAGTATTAACTAACGAAAAGTTTATTTTGACGTCATTTTGTTCTTCTTTTAAAAAATATCGAATTAATAAAGATATCATTGATGCGCGTTTGTTCACCTCGCTTCTGCGCCCGCACGAACAGACGTCTAGAGGTGGATGTCAATTGTGCACGTAGCAGTAGCGACTTTTGTCGCGGAACCGAAAAAATATGACAGAAATTTCGAAAATTTGTTATTCAAAATAGTGGAAATTTGAATTTTAAATTTTCCTCTTATAAATGAAATCTTTTGCGATTTGACGTTCGTTCTTTTTCTTTAAAAATTAGAAATATATTAACGACGATCCGTCCTACTGGAAAGATAAACCAAATTAAACGGCGGTCAACCCATTTTACTTTTTTTTAATTTTTTTTTTGAGGGGGGTTATATATTTCTTTTTTTCCGTACGTGCTATTTCGATTTCTGATTGTAATTTTAAACTTTTGGCGAGGACATATTGGTGAGGAGTTGTTAAAATATACACTTACATTTATTCTTTTTCTTTCACACACGCGCATATATATGCATACATACATATTTACATACATATACACATTAATAAATATATGTGTGTGTGTGCATATATAATAAAAATCCAGATTTCAAATTAATAATTGTTATTTTTGACGCCGACCAAATTATGTATATGTATTAATTATTGTAATTTTTGATTATATTTTGACGTCTTTGTAACTAACGACGTGCGGCGGTTTCTTTTCACCTTATATAACGACTATATGTATTAATTTAATAAAAATAAACGACAAAAAAGAAGTTAAAATCATTAAAAGTTTTTTTTTTTTTTTTATGAAAAATCGCAAAGCTTTTCGACTGTTAGGCCATTATGAAGTGAATATTTAAAAAGATAAATATAAAATGAAATATTTTAAATATACACTCGATAATAGCCTCGTAAAAAAAAACGTTTAGTGATTTTAACTTTTTTTTCCACGTGGAATTCAGTAACTCCATTGAAGATCGCTTTCGTTATGCAGAATGTTCAAAGGTAGCAGATTCTGCCAATAAGTAATGAAATACTTGAGAAAGTTTCTATATACAGTATCTTCGAAAGAATTTGTAGCATAATGTGTGTACAACTCCAATTATGACAGATAAAATGATTTTGGAGGTTTGTGAAATGAATAAGAAAACAGCTGATATCGAACAATTTGTTGAAAATTTGGGTGGTAAATAATGTAGCAGATTATTTTCCAAAATATTTGTTTAAAAAAAAAAAAGTAAATAATGTATGCATTAAATTTCATCAAGTTTTTATGAATAATGTTTTTTTTTACAGATTTTAATTAAATGAATGCATCATATTATATATAAAATGTACTCTAAAAACGTAATTTTCTAGAGTATGCGTACTTTTTTTAAAAAAAAATATCGTTTAACTCGAAAAATATCCATTTCATGTTGAACAATTTTCCATGCGTATACACATATATATATATATATATATATATAGTCTGTATGTGTGCGTGCGTGTAATAAAAAGATTTTAGCGGGCGGTCGTGCTCAGGAAAGAACTTTGAAACTAGCTTGTGATTGCAGACGGTTAGTTACAAATCGAACGTAATGGTAGCAAAAAATTGAAGAGTCTGTAATATAAAAAATTATCCTTACATGGGTTATGAGGTGATTACGACTAGGAACACACACACATATACGCGCGTACATGCACGTATGTATGTGTTATGTGACTTTCAGGATAATTGCTGGTTTTCATCTTGCTCAAGTAAATTTGGTATTTTTTCAGCTGTGGTAATGTGCGTGCGTAATATACGATAAATATTTTTCTGCCATGCAATGGCGATATTTGACATTTCTTCTATTTGTTAAATCAATCATCTATTACTCTGACGTTCGTTTTTTCTACGGCCTTTCGGACTTATGTATATAGGAACATTTTAGTTTTTTCTCGTTTCCATCTGGACCGTTTCGAAATTTGCGAATAAAATTAAACTATTACGTAAATACGACCGGCGTCCTGACAAATCGAGATATCGCGACGCTAATACGTCCTGTTCGGAATTTTGAAATTACGCCCGCGTTCGCTCGTTCGCTCTTGCGGTATTCGTATTTTTGAATATGAATAGCCGCGACGCCAACTACCGTCGATGATTTCATCATTAGCGCCGTACGTGAGGGAGTTGTTGTGCAGAACGATACGACCCGGATTCGTTCAAACCGACTGAAATTTAAACTAACCGACTCGGTTAGCTACAGAAATTTGCGGACAGTGGCCATTACTCTTTTTCGTTGCTTTGCCAGTTTTATATATATATATATATATATATATATATATATATATATATATATATATATATATATAATGTTAAATTACTGAAATGTCGTGCTCATTTCTGAATTTTGATGGTAGTTTAGTTGAATCTCCTTTACTTCTTTGCTTAATTTACTCCATATTAAAACGGAAATAGGTCATTCGTGGTTTTTGTCTGTATTTAGTAATAGATTTTACTAAAAATATGCGCACGTCAATATGTCTTATATTCGACGTATATTATTTATGTTAATTTATATCGAGTATCTCGCCAAATATTGTTCCTATGCTTTATGCATATATCTTTTCGGAGTAATGCGTGGTTTTTTTTTATTAGAACATTTATACACATAATGTTGTCATTTTAACTCGTTGTTTTGTTAAATTCGTTCCAAACTCACATTTACGATTTAAAAGACAAAAAAAAAATCATTTCCTATCAATTAATATGTAGTATTATTTTATACTATAAATTATCTATAATTAAATTAGAGATAATAAAATCGATTTATATCCGCGTGAACGCGCTTCTTAGTGGGACAGTACAAAGTATTAAATGATAGTTTTCTCAAACCGCTATTATGCATTTTTCGAAAAAAATGCATTGATGTCACGACTTCCAGACATGATGATTATATATATAAGTAAATAAATTTATAAGTCAATGTAAATTTATTACCGCATCCTTTGAAGATCGTACATCCCAGCTTAAAATCCTAAATCAATTCTCCGATATCTATCCCGTATCTGCTGGCGTACCTCGAGGAAGTGACTTAGGTCCGGTGTTTTACTTAATCTGCTCTCGGCCGATTTTCCAGTTGATAATAACGTGATAACGTTTGCCGACGATACAGCGTTATCAGCTATTGGTAAAGACAATAGCGAAACTTTTAATAAACTACGCGAAACTCTATTGAATGTTGAAAACTTACTGAGACGTTGGCGTATCAAACGAAAGTAAATGCACGCAGGTGGATTTTATTTGCAAAATTTTACGTGTTAACCGTTAAAAATAAATGGGGCCAAGAAAAAGATGTTAAATACTTAGGCGTACACTTGGATCGAAAATTGAAATTTCTAGAAGCATATTAGCCAAAAAAGAAAACAGTTAGATATAAAATTGGACGAATTAAATTGGCTTCTTGGCAGCTACTCCAGTTTGTCACTAGAAAACAAACTTCTAGTTTATAAAATAATTATAAAGTCTGTTTGGACATACCCTTTAATGGGGTTGTGCAAAAGATACACACGTTAACAGAATCGGTTTCAGAACAAGATCATAAGACTTATCGCCTCCCCACCTTGGTATGTATCGAACCATACGTTACATCGAGACTTAAATATCCCATACGTGAGAGACGCGATCAAACGTGCTGTAAAGCAATATGTAAGCCGTTCGGAAACACACTCAAACGTACTGACGAACAATTTACTTGACACTAGTCTAGATGTTCGTAGGTTAAAACGTAGTTGACTGTTTGATCTGGCCTAATTTTTCAGTGGTGCCCATCGCTGGAGGCTAACCTCTAACAAGTTATTTCGCATTTCAGTCCGATTGCTGGCCAGTTGTAATTTTAAAAATTATGAAAAAAAATTGATCGTATTACAGACGGTTGTAACTTTTCGTCTCATTATGACGATCGTATAGTATAATTTTTTTTTCTTTTAAGAAGAATCTTAAACTATTCCTTCCTGGCGAAAAGTATTTTGTAGTTATATGTGCACACATTTGGTCTGAATCTAAATCACGTTTTGGATATATATATATATTAATGTATA
Organism: Coronaproctus castanopsis; assembly: GCA_032883995.1. Classification (NCBI taxonomy): domain Eukaryota; kingdom Metazoa; phylum Arthropoda; class Insecta; order Hemiptera; family Monophlebidae; genus Coronaproctus; species Coronaproctus castanopsis. The sequence continues at coordinate 100,089,102 of CM065053.1, forward strand.
TGCAAAATAAATCTGAAGTTTCTCTATTCCAAGTTAGGATGGCTTTATTCGAATCGTTTGACGTTATAGTACAAAAAGCAAACAAGAAGGAACCACACCAATCTGGGAAAGTTTTGCCTCCTAGGGCTATGCGTACATCTGTAGTAAGTAACAACGAACATCTTTTTCCTATATGGCGCGGACGGGGGAACAAAAGAATCGAGCGATTATCCGGTGTATACGAAAAGTTTTTGTAATTAATTTCTTCTTATGTAGATCTATATAGATAATTCTTATTTGTTTGTTTTCAGTCTAAAAGGGTGTGACGCTTGTATAACTGTGTGTGTTTCGTGTTAAGAGAAAGTTGTTGTGTTCACACGTTTCTTATTGGCTGACACGACGCACGATGTTAATGTATGGCGACGCGAACGATTCGCGATGTTTTCCGACAGTGTTGTAAATTTCGCGACTGTAACGTTATGCAACGTAATGTCACGGATATGTGCGCCATTTAATTGTTCGTTCACGCCACTGCGTATAATAATAATAATAATTATAATTATTATTATTATTATAGTGATAATACGGATGGCACATTCGTTTTATAACTTAGATAAGCAACCGCGATATTGAGATTAAAAGTTGCGTAGACTTTCAGTGATGCTTCCTGCCTATCTGGATTTAATCCTCCATCTTTTTTCGTTAGATTCTCGTTCGAAATTCAATTATACACACGTAGAAATACGTACGCGAACTTGGGTTTATTAATTATTATTATTATTATTAAAAGGTCAAATATGGTTTATTATAAAGAATTGGTTTAAATTTAACGAATGTGGAATGTAGTGGTTTTTTAAAATTAACAAAAAAAAAGAAGTTAAAATCACTAGTTTTTATGAAAAATCGCTACAGTTTTTTATTTGGCCGATTTTTGTGAATTGTAATCTAAAATTAATATTTGTTCATTTTGTATTTTTATTTTTCGGAATTTGATAATGATCTAGAAATCTTTGTGATTTTTCTTAGAGAAAAAATTTTTTTTTTAATGATTTTAACTTTTTTTGTTGTTAATTTTTATTCGGTACGAAAAATAAAGATTCCCGGCGCTCGATCATCCAACTCTTGTTTCGAGATCGATTTTCATATACCGGATAACTTCGTGTTAGGTTACATAAATGTATTAAGTTCGATGATCGTCAATGCGGCTAAAAATTCGAACATAAAAATAAATTAATAACTTTTAATAAATCGAAATTAATCGGTTGCAATTATTCGAATATTTTATAAATAACTAACGTAATATTTGATAATAAAAATTTGTATTAATTATTTTCTTAGTTTTTTCTATGTGTGTGTTCGTACGTGTTACTGACTGTGATATGATTGTTAATTTTATAATATCACTCTAAATTATTTTGTCGAATAATGACATGCATTTTGAAGATAACTCATGGCAATCGCGTGCACCTGATCCAGAGAAGACTGTCGGTTTTGTTGTTCGAATAACGCACTTGGCAAGATACGCGCTCCGCTTTTAGTGTACACACGACAGATTCATTTTTGTTCCCAATTTCAGTTATCACCGTCTCCTATAAGGAGAACGAGTGCGAGTTTTCCGTGGAACGTTATTTTCGGCGTGAATCGATCACGACAGTACAAAGAGAGTTTCGAAAAGAATTCAAAGTTACGCGATTTTTTTTTGTGTGGGGATACCGTAACAGCCTCGTTTATGAAGACCTGAAAGCGGGGATTTTTGAAGAAATTTCAAATATTCTCGAAAAAGTGTTCGAAATTTTTTTAAAGGCTGAATGAATGTATTGTGTAAATGGCGGTCATCTGAATGATATTGTGTTCCGCGAATGATTGTAAGCTAATCTCTCGTTTTCATATTTTTAAATCAAATTTCATTAAAAATTTTTAGTCGAGTAGTTTTTAATTATTCAAAAAACAACAAAATCGTCTGTCTTCTCCGGGTCACCCTATATATATATATCATATGTCCAAGTGGACAGCGAATTTTTAAAGATCCAGCTGTTTGCGAGGAAATTGAAAATGAGCATGTCTCCCTTTCGAAAGTTGCGCACTGTACTTCAAATGTTAATCAACGACCACTCAAAAATAGATAAAGTATAATTCGTTCTCTTACACTCGTTGTGACGCAGACAGAGCCCACAGAAGAGCAATGGATATTAAGCTGTCAGATTGAAAAACTAATACGTGGATAAGGTAACAGACTGAAATGTGGGATGTAGTTGATCGTGTAGAGCAACTGAAGTAGAAAAAATCGAACGCTTACATCCAGCAGTGGATTGATATTATCGTGTTGTGATCGTGCGTGTATATATATATATATATATATATATATATATAAAGTTTACATACATACAATACGATTAGAGGTATGTAGGCCATATAAAATACCGGTGTGTACTAAATACGGTCTTGCAAATTTAGACCTTTTCGTTGTTCTTTTATTAGTGGAACGATGATTTTGAGGGTTGATGTATTCTGTTCGATAATTTAATTAGTGTTTTAAATTTAACAATTTGATTTTTGACCTTGGCATATCAGAAAAACTTCGAAAAAAAAACATATTTTGTATGCTATATTCATCATAGAATATTGGACGATTCACGAAGTATGTATGTATATATTTTTAACATTTTGTCCGAATATGTTTTATACTTTTCTAAGTTGTTTGTTGATTTACACGAGCTCTCGTCAATGAGCGTGTTTTTAAGAATTAAATTTTGATTATTTATGTTATTGTCGTTGTTTTTAAATTATTCGATCCATTTGATTATTTTAATTATTTAAATATCTAGACTCGTATATTTTTGTTTTTACACGTTGTATTCGAAATAAGTTGATTATTCCTCGAAAAATGTTTAAAATAAAAAAAATTTATTTATAATTTTGTTATGTATATATACGTAATTAACATTTACTGATGTCTTAGACGATAACGATTCCGTGAGTATTTTTAATAACGCCGATATAAAATGATGCAACCCTATTTGGATTTATAATGGTTTCCGGGAGATATTTTATTATTATTATTATTATTATTATTATTATTATTATTATTTAAATTAAATAACTTGAATGTAATGTTTGTCAGGACGGTTGTCCGACGTAATAGTTATTACCTTCTTTTCATCTTATTCAACTGTCTTATTACATCTTTTTATACGGTTCTATTGTCATTATTATTATTATTATGGTTATTGGCAATAGTGAAAAATTCGGCTGTAGGCCGTTTAACTGATGAAATTGCTATCATCGCCATCATTTATTATTATTATCGCGGTCCCGTTTATTTACTATACCTGCGATAATAAAAATAATGTTAAGAACCTCTTGTATAATTTTAGTTTTGCTATTACAAAGAAAAACAAAACACGATTAGATAAATTAATCCCCAGTTGGCACTTGAAAGAAGAGAAAGTCGGATCCGTTTCATTTTCCACAATTTTCATTAAAACGGATTATTAGAGTATCTCGGATTATCTAGATACGCTGAAATGGACAAAGTGGCGATGAAAATAAAAACAGATATACAAAACTCGGGACCGAATTTACGATGTCCCGATATGTTTCTTTGAACTAATTTAGGACTGTTGAAGGAATTAGATCGCTATTATTTGGATTGCCGATATTTTTTAAAATTGTATTTACGCGCGTCGTCTATATATGCATCAATCTATATCCATTCGTACGTTCGACTTCGATCGTGTGACCCGTTTTAATAGTTTTAATTCCTGTTCTCGATTTTAAGCACAAGTTCTTCTACCGTTTATTAGTTATTTTTACTATTCGATCGATGAATAGACTGGTCGTCGACCTAAATATCTGGAAACCGATATTTTTCATCGGATTACCACTGTTTCGATACCATTGATGCTAATCACAAAGAATTTCATCATTCTGCTATGTTCTGACGGTTATCATGCGTCTTAATGCATCGATGCCTCGTACGTGAGGGTAGGGATTTTCATCGCTTTTAAATTTTTCGCGATACTTATTACCGGCGATTGAAAACCGTGCAACATAATCGAGAATATTCATATTCTTTACCTATCTTCGCTTACTTTTGGATAACGTCACATTCGTCTTTCCATATATATATTTGTTGTTAGTTTCATCTTTTCTGTTCGTCGATTTCTTACATCTTTTCGAATTTCCTTCCACCGAGAGGTATTCTTCAAGGTCACTTTATCCTTTCGTTCAGTATTTAGTTTTGAACTCTGATCGCATTATTTTGTCTGTTTATCAGAATGGTACATTTGTTATCAATTCGAGCGCTAATTCTATTTTTCTTACTTGTTTGGTTATTTTATCTAATCTGTTACGCGCTGATTATGTTCATAGGTCTATAATTGGTGTTCATAAATCCAGGCCGTTTCTTATTATATTTAGTCTTTTGTCAAACGATATCTTTAGTTACGAATTGTTTACGGATATTTATTTGTTCTGTCGAATCATCTATTATTATTATTATTATTAATCTAAATTTACGTGCAGTGTCTAAGGTTAAGGTACTAGAGAGAGGAAGTTAAATTAATGAAGTAGAGACTGCGTAAGAACATAATTAAAATAGGATTATTCATCTTTGAAGTGAAGAGGAAATGAGGAGGGAAGGTTGAGAGATAATCTGATTAAGGAGTACCAAGTCAGTGAGGATACGGGAGACGGAAAGCGTAACGTTACACACGGTGTACTGAGGAGCCGGAATTCTATATGAATCGGTGAGTCATGTATGATCCAACCGCAATCTGCTGAGGACATCTTCATCTCCGCGATTTAGAAGCGAAGTATTCTAAGGTGAAACGGAATTTTTGATTCGGCGAAGCTTATTTAATGAGGAGGTCGACTACCACTTTTGTTGCCATGAAGCGCAAGTCGTGATTTGACGTAATTCAGTAGGTCAATAGCTGAACCGGGACGTTAGGGATCGGCAACAATGTATCAGCCTCCTTTGTTGATCCGTCTACCCGTTCATTCCTTGGAATCCCGACATGAGTTGGAATCCACAGGAACACGACTAATTTACTCGGTTTTATTCATAACAACCGTGTTACTTCTTTGACTATATGATGCTGATCGTTTCTGAATACATCTCAGACGGTGTTGTGAGTAGAAAGAGTCGAAACGTACAACCGACAGGTGTTAAAGGTTAGAGTTTATTATGAAGTTCTGGGCGAAGCAAATCGCGTAAAGTTCGGGTAAAAGGGTGCAAAATTACTGAGGAATCGATTACCGTATAATCCCAGTTTCATTGTACTTTCCGTCCACTGCGGCAGCGCAGCGATTGAATGTTTTAATATCTGCGGTTTTAGGATGTTTATTTCTGATATTATTAAAGACTGTTTTAACATACAGTGGCGATCTGGAGGGAGATGAGATAGCAGATGGAAGTAATTTATGAAGGAATAATCCGGATGCTTCTGAGACTGGATTATAAAGTTCGCTAGTAATAACTGCCTACAAATATCGAGAAGTCATTCTGATGACGCTGAGTACAGACTGCTCATTGGGGGAGTCTGAAATGCTCAACTAGATAAGCAAAGAGCTGAATTCTGGATGATTCTAAAGACTTTAGTAATAATGTTTTTGTTGAGGAATATATCACTGCTCGATAGTCAATGTTTCATCGTACAGACTGCGATAGATGCGTAAGAGTGATTTATTTTCTTTGAACACTGTTTTTGTATAGATTAAATGCTGACCTCATGACAATTAGAATCTAGGACCAGGCCTGAGTAGCGGATTGACGACTTGATTTGTAATTAATTCACCATGAAGAGAAAAGTGTTGCATGCATTTCTGCAATATATGCAAATACTAGAAAAAACTAAATATTTCGAATTATCTATATTCTTCAATGAAATCATTAAATCATCCACAAATGCCAAACATTCAGCTTGTATATATATATTATCTTTCTGAACCTTTTTATTACTTTTCCGTCTAGTTTATACACGTATATGTATATATATATATATATATATATATATATATATATATATATATATATAATTATATAATTATTTTCTTATTTATAATTCTCGAAACATGTATCGTTTAGGATTCAAATCAATTTCATATCTAAAACTTATTATCCGGAAGATAAATGGGTTCCTCACGTTATATGGTAATGCCGTGAGCTGAGCATAAAAGGACGAAACGTATAAATAATACGATGGCAGACCATACGCTAAAGGTGCTTCTGCGATTATTAACTCTTCATCTGACGAAAACTATTCATTAAGAGTTTTTACTATAAGAATTTATCCGTTCATATGTCCTTCTGTTCATTTACATTCAACAATTCGAATAAAATAGAAAACTTCAAATTTATTTTGCATGTAATTTGCTTTATCGCGCGTGTATGTATATATATATATATATATATATATATATATATATATATATATAAATAAATAACGAGGGGGCTTCCTGTATGCAACTACTGATAAGGCTATCCGATATATTCGGACTTTTGTATTTTTAGAAGTAACTCCAGTAAATTAAATGATTTGTATTTTAGTATATAATAAACTCTATAATGAATTATTTAATTAAAATAAACTTTGATTTTATTTAATACAACGTTATATTTTTGCGTACGTGTTAAAATATACATTCGCATAAAGAAATATGATAATTTTAATAAGTGGAATAGAAAGTGCGATATACACGAATTTATAATCTTAGTTAATTAGCGTTATCTTTTCAGCGTCTTCTTCCATTTTGTGTAATTTACCACAACCGCTTTAATTAATTTTCAGGGTTTTTTTTTCTCCGGGTTTAACCATCAGCTTCATTTTTCTTCACTTACCAGTACCAGCAACGGTACTACGAGTAAATTTATAAATCTATGTTTACGACCAACGAAATCTAGCCTTTTCTCACAGATACGTACGCTCGAGTAGCTCCATATAGCGCTATTCTAACAATGTATATTTTTAAATATTCACATATACACACACATACACATGTATTCTTATATAAGAAGCACCTTTAGTAATTATATATGTACGTAATATGTCACTCGGAATGGAGATGGTCGTGATTAGGAAAAATTTTCAATAATTTAATCAAAATGTCAATAAATAGGGTATTACACCATCAGATATTGGTTGATCAGCTGATAATGATAAGTGTGTATATACGTTCGTCCGTTTTCATGCGTACGTTTATATAGATACGCGATATATCGTTGTATTGTTCAAAAAGACAATAAGCTAGGAAAAAATTTAAATAAGAGGAAATATTTTAATTTTTTATAGTGACGATGAGAGATACCGCGTGGAAGCCAACTGTTAAGTTTAGGACGAATTATGGCGATATTTTGCAATTACAATATCACGAGCATATTGTGTGTGTGCGTGCGTGCGTATCTAAATAATTCGATAGGAAAAAAGTTGGTGTGGAAATGTGAAAATGAAAAATATGGTTGCAATTCGACATTTTTCAAAATGGAAACGAAATTAATATTTTACTGTGGTCAGTTTTTGTCTCAATGGAATACACACACACACACATATATATATATATATATCCAGCATTTCGTTATTTAGTAATTTTTCCGATATCATATAATCGTATTTTCGGTTTTGAACATTTTTTATCTGTTTCACCCGATGCTATTCCAGCTTTCATTATGAACCCTCTATTATTATTATTATTATTTTCTTCTCGGTCGGTGGTGGTATTATAAGCCTCCAAATGGTAATATTTTGTCGCCCGCTGTGTGGAATGCGGACGTTATCATCTCCCTTGTAAAAATGTTTTGGGTGGTTATAATCGGCCTGTAATTTCTATTTTTTCGTTTCTAGAATTTTTTTGGTTGCGTTGGTATTGAGGCAATTTTTCTGCAAACGTAACGTTGCTTGTTGGTAGTTTAGGCGTCGACGATGACTCCCTCGGGTTATTAATTGTTTTTTTTCTCTGGTATTTTCAGGAATTTTTTATTATTAAAATTATTAATATCGCGTTTATTTCCGTAGTCGTAAAAATAAAATTTCCTTCCTATTTCTTCTTGTTCGATCTTATTGTAAAGCCGAGTAATATTTTTGACCACCTGATCAAAAATTGCTCTCTTATAGGCGAAATTCTAAATGGGAAACATCGTTTCTGTGTGTTTGTTATAATGGTCGTTTTTTTTTTTTTTTTAAATATAATTTTTAACGTACGTAAAAGATAACATATCGTTAGAAATAGGAGTATAATTGATTTTAGCGGCGTCTATGGCACATACTCTGCATGAATTTGATGTTTCGCACGCTTAATTTTATTAGATTTCTACACATCGGTAGAGATAAGGATGATAGCTGTTAATGAGGGATGAAAGCAACTTAATATCGGTTACTTTTCAGCATTGAGATAAAACCACCTTGCTAAGTGGAGGCATTTAGAATGGTGTATTGTAAAGAGGCGTGTGAAAATTTTTGTAATGTAATAATTTCAACAATTTATCGCTAATTTCGTCTGGAAAGGATGTTTTTCTATCGTTGAAATTTTTAATATTCTATCAACTTTATTAAGTTGAAAATTCCCCCCCCCCAAAAAAAAAAGGAAAGCAGCTAATACTTGTCCGTGTCAGAACGGAGCAGTCGTCGATTAGATCTTAATTCACAAATAACCGGTCCGCTCTTATACTACTAGACACGAGAAAAGCCATGCGAAGCTCAAGAGAAACCATGTAGTATTAGGAAACAGCGACACGCTTTAAATTTTCACTCTCTAATTCATAGATTACGTTCAATACTTTAATTAAGAAGAATATCGGAGTACTCTGAAAAATCACTCTCTAAATTTCTTCAGTAATCTAAATCGAACGTTAAACCATAGTGGTTTTTCCACATGGGCGACCTGATCTCTTCCGATCGTGACGTCATTAACTTGTATTATTAATAAAATTGCACTTATTACCGCATCAATTGTAGAACTTTACAGGTTATATAAACATATATCACACCATATCGTTCTGCTACCATTAGTTTATATACACACACACATGGTTTATTATTATTATTTTTTTTTCTCTTAATGTTATCTGTATTCCAGTCACGCATTTACATACATAATAATTTTAAGCCCAGTAGTTCCTCGCATACTTTTTAATAACATTATTTTTTTTTTAAACATATTTTCCCACCCACATAGCTAGAAATTGAGTCCGGTTAAAAGAATATGCACGTGTGTAATTGCGACTTGGATACTTCGAAATTTTAGGAAATTTTTACAAAACAAGAAAAAGCTACATGCAAATCAGGAGCTTTTATCGGATGAAGATTCGTACGTACGAATGGAGTTGTTGAGATTGGAAACGAGTTTATGTACCTACGAAAATCTCACGGAGATTTTTAATCATTTTCATTTAGGAACTTTTCCAATTAAAAAGAAATTTCTACCTCGCCGACTACCGAATATTGTTTGGATTTTCTTTTTAATGTACGCCTGCGACCGAAGTCTTGTGCGCAGAAAAAAAAGAGAAAGTTTACACTTAGGAAAATTGGCGCTTCAACGACGAGTTATCTCTGGCGGAAGCGTGATGTGACGCGCTGTTGGTTAATTAAGAATCGAATTGTTCTCATCGACTGTACACATACACATCCATATATATATATATAAATATATATATATATATATAAATATATATATATATATATTTATATTTATATTTAAAGATTTTTCAATTGTTAGTATTTTGTTGGACACAATGAAGTGCTAAGCGTCTTCCGTTATTTATTTCTTTTTGCACCAAAGCGAGAAAAGAAATCCCAGTTAAAATGTCGATTGCAGACTATCTCATTAGGAATGAATATTTTCAATTTTAAAAATGAAGTCCAATATCGAGAGGTCTTCTGGTTGGATTTTAACGGATTTTTTTGTTTTTCAATTTTATTTTATTTTATTTTATTTTTTTTTTGAATCGTAATCGACTGCGCGTTGTTTTAAAAATACTTTGAGATGAACGACAGTTTTGTGTTTTTTCTCGAATCGGTTTTACCAGCCTGTTTGTCGCACACCATTCATATATACATATCGATAGGACGGTATCCCGTAGGAAATGCACTAACGTCGGCATAATATTATTAAATAGGTAAATATAAATAAGGATAAATACTCCTATTGGTATATACGGTATTTATATAGTAGTAACGGGGCGACCTCGGTATTTTTTCCTGTGAAATCTTTTTATTATTATTATTATTATTACACTCTAAGGGTACACCATCCCGTACATATATAATAACGTAAATAAATTTGTACGTCACCTGTTTGTTATTTGAGTATGGTGTAGTTTGTGTGTACAGTGTAGAAGAAATATTTTTAAGTTTAGGATATAATCAGCAGGCAATATAGATGAGAGGTATATGATTTGGTTGTGAGTTTTGATTGGCGATTGTGAATTTTTACCTAACCTAATCGCCTGATCTTCCTTTTTGATGTAGGGATATAAGTATTAAAAGGTACAAAGTTGCAAACACCTGGTTTGACTAAGCCGAAAATCCAAAAAATAATATGTATGTACGTGTGTAATTTTATACGGATATGTTTTTCGTTTAATTGATAAATTTTTATAATGATTATAAACGCATATGTTTTTTTAATGAACAATTTGTGCACGAGATATGTTAAGAAATAATAGAACGATGATGGAAATATAAACGATAAATGATACACGTGTAAAATATATTAAATGATAACATTGTAAACATATTGGTCGTTTGAAATTATTAACGTATAAAGATAATATATCTTATTTTATTGTCTGAATTCTAATTTTTATTTCACAATGTGCTTAAATGTAACATTCACATTTTATCGTTTAAAAATTTCCTTTTATATGACTTTACGGTATGACATTGTCACTGCATCAACAGTAGTGGGTCAGCATACGAGTATCCCATCTGCCTGGATATATCATTCTTTCATCGTTTTAATGTTTATTAATATGTATTAGTTGTCGTTCACCCCGGGAATTAAACTAGATGCATGGAATTGTAATTCCTTAATCGAGAATTATGACGAGCTTTGTCATTTTATGTGCATCAACCGTATTGATGTTGCAACACTATCTGAAGCCAAGCTGGACGGCAAACACAATATCCAGTTTCCTGGTTATAATATATTTAGAGCTGCTGTAAGTCGTAGAATGGAAGGTGTTTCTCTTCTTATCAAAAAACGCTTTCAAGTAGAACTATTTCCACTACCGCACTTGGGCTGTGTCCAAACTATTGGTGTCAATATCATTATCAACAGAAACTATTATGTTACTAGTGTCGCTCGTGCTACTAGTAATCTTAATAATTATCATAGTCGTAATTCCATTTCTATACTTCCTATATATAAACCGCCCGCACGTATGCGTAACTTTGCCAATGACATTAGGCAGTTAACGAGGGTCAATCACAAGGTAATTTTAGTTGGAGACTTCATTGTTAAAAGTAGACTTTGGAATTGCTTTAATGATAATTTTGCCAGCAAACCAAGTGTCATTAAATGGTCTTCTTCGCATAGTGGCTCCCTCTGAGCCTACATATTTTCTCAATCGTGCGGGATGCAGAAACAGCATCTTAGACTTAGCACTCGTAAAAAACCTAAACACATCAGACCTAATCTCTGTTGACGATCTCTCATCCGATCATAATCCCATAAGTGACCTTGTCGAGCTAATTCTTTCATCTATTGAACGTTATATCTCTAAAAAAGATCACTGAACTTCAAAAATGAAAAGTACAACAACTTCCTCTCCACGCTGAGCCCCAAGGATAATAGTCTTTGGAAGACAACTGAAAACCTTACCCACCGTCTACAACGCGTCCTCAAGTGACTATGTTTACACGGACATAGAAAAAGCAGAGGTCCTAGCTACTTGCTACTTCAAACTTCACGGAAATTAGCCTCCAACTTTCAGCGCAAGAAAGTCCAGTCTGAGGTTCAGAGGTATCTACGCACTACTAAGATGTATCTACATACACCTAACACTATCCAAAATTGTGTTAACGTCATTTGCCCTCTAGAAATATCCAATATCATTAAAAAAAAAAAATTAAAGTACACTCGGTAAGCCCTGATAATGCTATGCTAGAATCGTCAGCATGCACGAAGCTACTGATCTACCCTATATTAGAGATTTTGTTCTAAATCTATCGACTGACTTCTTTTATTAAATGCTCATACCAAAACAATGAACTCGTCTTCTCGATTGCCAATTACGATTCTAAGCAACTTAAATATAAACACATACGACTTAAACATAACATTATGTAGTAATTAATTATAATTTGTTTATTAATATTAACCCTTTTACTTAGTAAGTACTTTCCATACCTATGTCACCCACATTTTTTTTTTTTTTTTTTTTAACATAAGTGTTTATTTAAGAACGCACGACCTAAACAATATATTTTTGCATTTTTAACTTAAGTTCCTATATTATAATATGTATTATTTGTAATGTAGAAAACACGTTTATTTTTGTAGTCGCAGTTGCTTTTTTCCTGCAGCATTCAACGTTTTCTTTTATTCTTTATATTCTTACTGTGTTATTGTGGTAAGGTGTTCTCGGTACACAACGTTTGTAACCCCATGTGTTATATTTTCTTTTATGTTTATAATTTATGCAAATATACTTTGTTGTTGTTGTTGTCCTGATGACATCTTTCTTTCTGTTCTCCGCTATAATCGTCTATATTTTGTGGGTATCGAGGTATTGAAGGTGAATGCTGATATTACTGCGGGGAATATCAAAGTTAGAAATTATAGTTTCTGTTAACTCTGCGTAATTTTCTGTATTTTGATGCTAAGAAAATTTTGTACGAATTCAACAAATGAGTACTAAATATTCGCGATTCAATCTTGTTTTTTAGTCTCGGGGCTATCAAATATGCTTGCTTTCAGTTTTTTTCATACTAGTATCGAGAAATTTCCGTATTAAGTACTGAAAGCAGGTTTAACAACATCTTTGCAAATTGTTTCGTAAGTCCCAACTCGATATGCAAAAATGTGATTTTATCTATTTTTGCTTTCCTCGAACCATGGCGTTTTTTATTTTACGAACTCAGTGTTGATCCTTAGTTCTATTATTCTAAAGACATAAAAAACGAGTATATTTTGTATTTCCACTTTGTTGTTTTCGGAGGAAATTTACCATTTTCATATCGTCACAAATCACCCAATTGATGTCCTTCATATTTATTTATTTTTTTTTTCAGGACTAGAAAGAGATATAGTTTCATATTTCTCTTTCAAATTGGTAGAATAGCCAATTATTTGGCACCATATTTGTTACGGTTGTTAAAAAGAACATATTTTGAACTACGTTTTAAGCTCTCAATAAAAATATGTTATTCATATCCGGTGTGTACTCGGATAAATCCCTTGCTTCTAAGAGTCTTCTTACATCATTACAAAATACCAAATTATTTTATCGAGAGAAAAAGGATTTTCTCTCTTAAGATGAAATGTACTGTTAGTATCTGCTTTGAGCAGATTCTTTCCTTTTCCATCTGAAAGCAAGTAATTCTGAAGAATTCTTTGAAAGGTCCAAGCCTCTGCATAAATCGTTCTGCTCTGGTCGATTGAAACGACCAGATATTTTATAATCATTTTTTGTCCAGTATTTCCAATCTTCAAGTCCGTTTTTCTTTCTTACGTATTCTTATTTATTTTACGAAGTAGCTCTCTCGTACCTTTATGTCGCGATCGTGGTCTTACAATCGGACCGGACGTTTTTTCTAAGACTGCTCGCATAATTGTTTTGTTAATATGGTTTACTTGGTAAGTGTCAAATCCAGTGTGAACTTTTCCCTATTTTAAAATCTAATAATACGTTTTAAGGCGGTTTTATTTCTTCACTGTATTGTTTACTTTATTACATCGATAATAGTTCTTTATTATTGAAAAATCGTTTAGACAGTTTAATCTGTGTGCACAATTACTCAATTGAAACTAGATTTCATCATTTTTATGACGCTGCTTAAACAATTCGGCAACTTTTATACCACCGACTGGGTTCAGGACGTCGTCAGTGACGATTATTGCCAATTCGAGTTATGAATTTTTTGTAGGTAATTTGTAAGTTCGAGTTATTTTGTAGATCATTTACAATTTTCGCTGCCGCATGTGCTTTCATAATCGCCGATAACGTCGTGTATAAATTTTTAGTTTTCGTTCTGTACAAAAGGAAAATAGTCGAGCTTTCAAATCAACGCAATCATTTATTGTCTGAAGTAAATTACGCTAAACGGGAAAAATTTACATTTTGTGATCATTCGAAAGTTATCAAAATATACGGTAGTTAGAAAGACAAACGCGAAGTCACGTACACGGGCACTCGTGGCTTACGGTAAAGAAGTGGAGAAAATTTATTAATGGGACACGCTAAGAGTGATAAAAATTTCAAAAAGCTAGAAGCGTATTTTTAAAACTAAAACAAATATTATGTAGTGGAAATATAAAATTAGATTTGAAAATAAGATTAATGGACAATATACTCTCGGTTGTGTTGTAAGGTTCTGAAAGCTGTCACAAAAGGTGATGGAGCAAAAACGGGATGCCTTTGAAATGTGGTCGTATCGTAGAATATTTCGTATAAAATGGACGGATTATGTACGCGACGCGGAAGTATTTCAATCTATGAATAAATACGAGGAGATGGTAAAAGAAATCGAGTATTGTAAACTGAAGTATTTTAGTAATGTGATGAGGCACTCAGAACGGCACAGCCTGCTCCGTGTGTTAACGCGGGGAAAAGTACCACGTGGAAGAAAAAATATAACTTGGTTACAGAATTTGTCGGATTGGTACAATTTACTGCCAGTGATAAGTTTGTCCCGATTAGACCGACGTAGTAGGATGACGGACACGGCCCTATAATATAATGAATAAAATTTTTTGGGGGAATTTAAGGCGTCGGATTTTCTAATAATATGAAAATGTTTTTTTTTTTTTTTAATCATTGGCGCGGTTTGAAATTTTTCATTCGTGTGATCGTCGTTTTCGATGTTCCGAATGAAATTAAGACTTGGCTTTGTTCCGTCTGCGAAGAATTGAACTTAAAAACACGCGTGTATTTCATCGCGCGGACGGATTATCTTTAACCGAATCGTAATATAAACGGAAAAAAAATATTACCAAAATTTTAAATAAAATTAAATGCATTGTGTTTTTTTTTCTTCTTTTGGTGGCCTACGTCCTTGACGCGTTGGCTGTTTTTATTGCTCTATTTCTAGCTGCTTCCATTAATTCTCCAATTCCCTTTATTCTCGTCCAATCCTTTATGGTCATCATCCGTTCGAACTTCCTTTTAGCCGTTTTACTTTTATTCTACCTTGTAATATCGTTTGTAATATGCGGTACTATTCTCAACGAATTATGTGACTGAAATAGGCAACTTTTCTTTTCTGTATGATATTCCGTAGTTCTTTACTAACTGCTGCTCTTTTCAAGACGTCCGTTTTTGTTACTTTTGATATATTCTCAGCAGACGTCTCAAAAACCACATTTCCATTTAGCGGCTTTTCAGATATCTTCTTTATCGACCATGTCTCCACGCTGTATAGTAGTACCGGCCATATGTAGCAATTAATGACCTTTAACCGGAAAGGGGAACTTTGGTTGCAGATGTACATTACTGACTAAATACGTTTTTGGCTATTCCACATCGGATTCTGATTTCTTCACCGCAATCTAATCTGCAATTGATTGCTGAGTCCAAGTATCTGAATTTCTCGATTTTTTCAACTGTTCTTCCGTTTGTATAAGTGCTTTGTCCGCAGTTTGCGAGTGGCTAACTGCCATAAGTTTTGTTTTAGACACATTAAAATTATTAACTCCAAATTCTTGCCCTATCTCGTTCAGTTTATTTATCATTCGCTGTTAGTCTATTAAATTTCCAGTAAGGATGGCCGAATCATCCGCATATCTTATGTTTGAAACTATTTCGGCATTTACTTTAATTCCAGCATTCTCGTGTGCTAATGCTATCTTAAAAATCTTTTCCAAATAGAGATTAAATAAAAGTGGCGATAATCCTTATCTTACAGTTTTAATGATTCGAATATTTGTAGTTTCTAGTCTTCCATCAATACGAACTTTGGCTTCTCGTTTTCAGTATAATTATTGTCTGATGGTATCAAACGCTTTTTCGTAGTCTATGAAGAATATATATACATTCTGATCACGATCATAGCAATTCTGTAATAATATCTTCATGGTAAATATTGCTTCTAATTGTTACTAGATTCTTACGAAAACCAATCACATTTGCTATATATCCGTCGGTGTATCAACAATCGTTTGCATTCGGTTTCTTTGGTACATAAACGTTGATTTCAACTTCGGTATTTCACCAATTTCGTATACTTTATTAAAAAGTGCAAACATTCGAGTATCTAAACATTTAATTATTTCAGCCGGTAAATTATCTTACTCGGGGGTTTTTCTATTTTTCATATTTTTCATTGCTTCCTTGACTTCTAATTCAAGTATCTATGGTCCTGTTAACTTATGCCCGGATTTTCTACTAGGTGAAACTGCGGCTTTGGTCATAGAAAAGTTCTGTGATATACGTCTCCCAACTTTCAATTAACTCGTCTTGATTCACAATTACTTCTGCTTTATTATTTCTTAATGATGTTAATTTAGATTTCCGGTATGTACCGGTTAAAGCCTTAATTTGCTTATGAAAGCTAAAAGAATCGTGCAGCATTAATAACTTCTTTGCCTCTTCGTATTGTTCTTCCACCCATTTTAGCTTAGCAGTTTTAACTTGTTTCCGTATTTCTTTATGTATGGTTTTATATTTGTTCATATCGTGACTATTTTTCGCTTCTCTTCTTTCTTCCGTGAGCTCTAAAATTTCTTTAGCCATGCATTGTTTGTTACTTATGAGCTTTGGTAAGTACTTCTTTAGCAGTTTTGACTGTTTCGTTCTTGATTCTATTCTACGTGTTATTAATTTCACCACTCATTGATTTCATTTATTTGCTTTTCTGTTGGTAGTCTTTGCAAGCATTTTTATATGAGCTCCGTAAAGGTACAAAGGAAACCCCGTTTTTTGTTTTTTTTTGTTTTTTTTTTTAAAAAAAGAGTTTTTTTTTAAAAAAAAAAGAGGAAAAGAAAAAAACAGTCAACTGTTGAACACGGAACAAACGTCCGTCGTTTATAATTTTCTTTTTAATTCGGCGGAAATTGTAAAAATATGTTACTATTTTTAAACACGTTTTAAAGATACGCGTCGTTGCTATTTTTAGGTTTTGTGAATTATACATTAATAAATTACAAAATTTTAAAAATATTTCTAAATAAAACCACGGTCTCTTTTTAAAAATTATATCGATAGGACAAAAAAACAAAAACTTGTGCCATGAGAGAGATGTGATCTTACAGAGCGAAAATTATTGCTTAGATATATCGGAGGAAAAACCCGCTAATCGTGTTACTGACCGCGCTTGCGAGATCTACTCGTCACCATGTCCACATTTCGATTGCTTATTGGTCGTTGCTTTAATCGTCCATTGGCTCTAAAAAATAAATTTCACATTTTATCGTCTAACTTAATAAATTTGAAAACTCCAAGGGAAAAGTCTTACGAAGAATATACAAGAAAGTTCAGCTTTATTATACTATTTAAAGGAAGACCATTCTTTGAAATAACTAAATTTCCTCTATAATCTGGGTTTTTAGTTAATGAATAAGTTACTAAACTATACGAAACTCCAGTTGTTGCGTTATATATTTATGTACGTGTACGTACTCCAAAATATCATTAACCTTCTGTCGGCAGTTGCTCCGGTTCCTCCGATTCGTTCAAAATCTTGCCTATACATTTCGTTGTTTTAATCTCCGGATGATACGTGTACACATTTAAAGTTTGTAGTTTCCGTTTATTCTCATCTAACGTATAGTACGAGTAATTTGTTGTTTCGAGCGTCCAAATTCTTCACGTAAAATTCATCTTTTGCAATAATCTGTTGTTGATAAGTTATCACTTTCAAGCGGTGGTGTAAAAAGAATACTTTGTAGGCCGATGATAAAAAATACTTTAACTGCAAATTCGTTTCCTCTCCTCGTACGAACCGAATTTTTATATATATATATATATATATATATATATATATATATCATCATAGTTGCTTCCCCTGAGTCAGGAGATTGCATACATTCATATTATTCGCTTTTTCGAGAGAGCAATTGTCTCTTGTAAGTTCTATGTGTTCGTCGTCATTAGTTCCAGCCGTCTTCTTCCTCTGTTTGATTTTCCAGTAATTGCATTGCTGTCACGAAGATTTCATTTTCTCGAATTTTATGTGCCAGGTATTTCAGTTTTCCATTTTTAATATCATCCAGTAGTCTAGAGTGCATGCAGGAGTTCAACAGGGGAGTGTCCTTGGACCTCTACTGTACACATGCGATCTACCAACGTCTGATAACGTAACAGCGTCAACATTCGCAATCGGCAGCGCAATAGTGGCTGTCAGTGCTGATCTCGGCGAGATAAAATACTAACATTCAACAGCATTTAAATCTAATTACAAAATCGGTCCACGTTCTTTATACTTAGTTGATATCGAGTATATCTTGGCGCGTATTCCTCGAGCCGATTCGGTCAAATATGTCGTCATGCATTTGGACGTCTGAATGTCACGGAAAGTCCACGTAAAGATGATTTCGAATTAAGCGCAGAGTACAAGATTTGTACTGGCTCATCGGTAGGCGTGTTCTGTATTTACAATGCAAACTATTACTCTATAATCAAATTATAAAGCTTAAATGGACGTACCGGGCTTTAATCGTGTGGATTGTCTGACAGGAATCTTTCGCAGAAACACTAGAACATCATTTTACGCGCAATTGGGGTGGTACTCGTGAAATGAAGCATTCATAAGGATTAACATACGAAGTTTTCCGATGGTGTTATACAAGAGTTTGCTGCAACGCATGAAAAAGCGATAAGCATGTAAAATACCGTTTAGATACCAAAAACGATGTGCCAGATTACCTAAACGTCGCCATTGAGCTAATCTTGTCTAGCAACAGTAGACTATAAGAAAAAGGATTCCGATACGGATGATGGGCGACATTTATTAGTAAATACATTTCGTTTGTAGTTTACCGTTAACAAGTCTCCTTTTTTATCTATGAAAGACGCGAATTTAAATATATTCTTCCAAATGACGTTTGGAATTTCTTTTTTGTAATTTTTTATAAATTTTTTTTCCAAATAATCTTCGGCAAATTGATTCTTTTTTATTTTTTAATTACATTTGTATTTACTCCGACCATGCGTAGCCTACACGAAATATAAGCAAATAAAAAAATTATTTCTTTGCGAATTGTACTTTTCTATTTGCTTGTTTTATTTTTTTTTGCATTTTTACATTTTCCGGCGTTTTAAAATTTTTCTTCTAAAACCTTTTTTTCTGTTCGCTTTTAGAAAATTTGTCTTTTAGCTTCTAAATAAAAATTCTTTTTCCTTTTTAAAAAATTTCGGTTCCCATTTGTTTAATTGATATTTAATTATTTTTTAAACACCGTTCAGTACCCTAGCCGTAAAATCCGATTATGCTGGTCCCTGGAATAACAAATGGCGTGCGAAATAAAACGATGAACCAAAATTTTTACTAAATTGCCGATAAATCTTCAATTATTTTTTTCGATATAAAATTATTTCGACAAAAACGAAATAACGCCATCGTTTATCGTATAAATTTGTTCGTTTTATATGTGGAATATATTTTGTAAATATTCTAAGAAAAATTCCAGCTTCGATCGAAGAGAGTTCTTAAGAAAAGAATATTCAACTTTATTTAAATTTGTGTTCTAAACAAACGACATTTAGTCTCATCTACCATCGTCCAGATGTTGCATATTTATAAGTGTATTTTTAATGTTTTTTTTCTCAATTTTCCAGTTTTTATCTTTAAACAAGACTACGGTTTAGTTCGCGTTATAACCGACAACAACATCAACGAGCAGCTTTTGTATTAGACAGCTTTTACCTTAATATCTTTCAACTTTTGTAATATAGTCCGCGGCTTAGTTTATGCGTGTCGTGCGAAAAACGAATACTCTGGCGCTATTTCAGTTCCTAATGCGAATAGAACTGACGTTTTCCCTTCCTTAGTTCATGCGAAACTATCAGTTAAAGTATTCCCAAGCCGGCTAATAGCGACTTAACAGAAAACTCCCTACTACCGGTGGAGTACTTCATTTACCTTTCTTACATATGCTGTTCGTTTGTTCTTAATTCTTTATGCGGTTGAGTAAAACGACGTCATTTGATCTGTTTTATATATATATATAATATATATATAATATATAATATATGTACACGTGTTTTTAGCGTTGAATTACGAGTATTATACAGTTTTACGGGTAATTTTGTAAATACGTACATGTCGTATGCCGAGTACTGGAAAGGTGAGATAGTTTTATAATGATTAAGGTGTGTGTATAACGCTTGGTCGAATTTCTGCAATAATCCATCTGTTTTATTTTACAACAGATAAGACGCTTCCTGACTAGTAATTTCCATTGCGAGTAGATTTCGTTTGAAATGAAGGTTCTTGAACTTTGCATCAACGAACGAAACAGAAAATACATCAATAAATTAATAAAATAAAATAAAATAAAACAAAACAAAAAGATTTCCTTAACGGTAGTACACGTCTTGTTTATTCATTTTGTTAACCCCGCAACGGTTTATCGACGAGATGAATATGAAAATACACTGTACGCGCGTGTAATATAATGCATGATTATACTTCATGGATATATCGAACGAACGCTACGGATGTTGAAAATAATTTAGTTCTGTTTTTCAACCGGTCTTGCGGAGTATTTTTATATTCTAATATTCGTTGGAAATTATAGGATGAATACAAAATTATTCGGATTCCCGTAGAAGCAACTTATCGTTCTGTATAAGTAGAATGATATTATAAGTAAAGTTGAAATAATGAAAATTTTTGAGAAATTGTGCGATCGATCAAATATTATATAATAGATACTAAAATGGATAATTGTACATTTAGTCTGGCTGATCGCATTAAATACTTGGGATTTAATCGTTTACAACAGACTGCAGAGTATAATTCAATATATAAATAACGAGCTTCGTTATATTTTAAAAGGACTCGGTGATGAAATATGGGGACTAATACTATATAAAAGCCATACTCCTTACGCTCATATTGTGGGAAATTTTTAATTGATATAATTTCCTCCGACATCGCTACTTTTAATATATTCACACTATGAAAATATAAAACAATTAAAGGTACGAATTTTTATAATTTTAACCAGCGGTTAACTAATAAACTAAATTTCGTTTCTAATGTAACAGAAGGTTTTAAAAACAAAAATGACACAAATACTCGCTAGGCAGAAATCCAGCGGTTATGTAATTGCGCTGGTAAAGAAATAGAAAAAATTTAGTAGTACTAGTATAGTATATTTCAATACAAAATTTTATAAATTATTAAGAATTTATATACACATATGCCATTTAAAGTTACCTTAGCAGTTAAATACAACCAGATGACTTTACAAAACTAAAGAAATAATACAGAAAATAACCAGTAAAATAACAATAGGAAAAAATTAAAAAAAAAACAGCCTATTAGCACTTGTATATTAAATTTAGTTTATATAAATAAATAAAAATAAAAAATCGTAATATCTGATCGTATACATTAGAAATCGGTGCTTAATACGACGATTCTTATATCTTTTATAACGCATGCTGAGATCAAGCATAATTCCCGATTATCCGGATAAAGTTATTGTCATGATACATTTATCGTAAAATTTTTTTGATTTTATAAATATAATCATAAATGTGGGGAATATTTAGCGTGGAATTCGTGTACTGTATTTTAGTCCATCCAGGAGCATTTAATGATATTCATAAACTACTGTCTTATAATGGTAGTGTAAATTAATTTCTTATTTACTGAGAAAAGATGAGAACGGTAACTAAAAATTGATTCGAACGGCTTTTTTCGCATCACCGATAGATTTATTAATGTGTGCGTTAAATGAAGGACGAGAGTCTAGATATAACTCATAGATAGTTAACCTGCTTCTGCTAACTGATGCGTATTAATAGTAACATCAGGCAGAGAAGGAGGAAATCTTAAACAGTATAGCGTGCGATTTCTCGGTATTTAATTTTAGCCTCCAGCGTTTATGTGTAAATAGCATTTGCCGCTTTTTGTAACATTTTTAAAATTATTAAACGATTTTCCTAATATACTCTTCGTCCACGTGGGTTTTTATGCTGACGATCTGGCGTTATTTTGCACATCGTTCAGAAAACATTTATTTATACACGTGTAACGTAAACATAATCGCTTAAAACATAGTCACACAGTATTTATTGTTCGCTTCAGTCGAATGAAATTATTTTATTGTAATAATTTCCTCTATTTATCTCTAAATTGTTCAAAATTAAACGCACGCGCACACATTGTGACTGCCATAAATATCTCATCCAGCTACTAACCAAACCACTAGTAGCAAACAGCCGCTTTGTGGTCAGGACTTTAATCCATAAATGACGGGCGTTTTCGTTCTTTCTTCATTTTCCCTTACATTAATCTCATTCCATTTTCTACATACGTAACAATTATAACAAGCTCGGTTGCTTCAGATGGGATCACTGTAGGTATACAGGCAATGTCGGAGCTATTGCGCGGCAACTATATTTTCCCCACATGCTCGTTTCTACTATCCTAAGCTATTTAATTTTTTCTTCTCTTCTTGCAGACCTAGTGGTTTCTACGCTATTAGTTACATCTTCCACATCAAATTTTTAACTTCAATCCAGTAGAAGTTGAATTCGACAGTCACATATTGGTTATACCTATTCAGGATTTCCGTTACCGACTGTAAATTCGGAAGGGCGTAGAAAAAGTTCTTTAAACATCGGCAGACTCAAACAATCCTGGTTAGTACGTCGTGGGCGGGAACTCATGTTACAAAGGATATTTTCCAACTGAAATTAGGATCATGGAATATAAGAACTACAGTATACCAGAATGAAGAGCCGCTCTTTGATTAAAGAAACTAAACAAGTATTGACGTCGCAGCATCAAGTGAGACGAAACTCGTTGGAGATGGAATTATTTATGAAATATAACAATGAAATATCATTGTGGAGATATAGTTATATCTAAACCAGAAAACTGTGGATCTAGGTTTGGTGCATTGCAACGTAAAAAGACCCGATATCAGCGCATATGCACCTACCACGAATACTGAAAACGTCGAAAAATAAATTATACGCGCTTGTTATTAACATAGTGATGATTCTTGACAACTGCAACGCTCTGGAAATTATAATGCATTTGTATTAGTAAACATGACACTTAAACGATGCAAACATCAACGGTAATCATCTGTTTCAAACCCGTGAGTCTTAATCTGTTATTACAAATACATTACTTGTACTATTCATAAGGTACGCGAATATAACCTAGCCGAAACACTCACGTATGATTGACTTACTGTGCGTAGAGAATTCGGAAAAGAAGTGTAAATATTAACAGAATCACGAGGTGCGCATGGTGCTCGATTGGCCATAGATTGGTTAGAACAATAATGTTTATAAAAGAACAAAAAGAACTGACATACCGCGAGCCGAAGCTTACTTCGTATAATGTTGAGTTTTTAAAGAAAAGTAATGAAAACAATATTTTTTGCGTTACATGGCCAAAATGTCTTATTGTAATTTTATTGATTTTCTGTTAGTAGCGTTGCCTCTATTTACTGATATACTATATATTCTAATTATTTTCATTTCTAAAAACGTTTATCGTATTATGGCAACAATTGTTGTCATTTCCAGGAGCACTGCGTGGAGGTCACACCCGGTTTTTACAAACATCCAACCGCCTCACATTCGAAGAACCGATTCGATGAAAAATATCTCGGTAAAATTCGAACGAATTAAGAAATTTATAAGGGAAGCAGAGTTAGATTAAGATCTAGAAAATCCCCATGGGAAACTTCGGATAAAGCCCGATTTGCATTGAAAAGAAAAATGGACCAAGAAATTGAAATCGGTATGTAATTCCTTTACATGGAGACCTCGTCGAAAACGCGACGGAGCAACCTCTAGGAATGGAACTTCGATGAAAGTAGTGGCGACGTTTGAATATGCGGCCGCATCCTGCAGAAGTAGTGGGGGTATTTCTGATTCGGCTAGTTGCTGTTGCGGACATCCCAGGCTAAAACAATAAAACATATCGTTGAAGAATGCAAAGCTATCTCAGAAAATGGGATTACGACTGAAGATTCAAATAATCTGCGCGACGAGTGTTTAGACGGGCTTTCCCGTTTAGAGCTCGAGCTGTAAATCAGCATCGTACGATACGATACGACTCGATACGATACGATACGACTCGATACGTTTTTTACTAATCATTTTCAGATTCTATTATTAGAACGTTCAATTATATTAAATTTTAAATTCGAAGTTGTTTCCTCGTAGGTAATTTTTTTGTCAGGCAAGTTTTAATATTTTTTACACATTGTTTCGAACTTGATTTTATTTCGAAATCTATAAATCGTGTTCATAATTCCGCGTTACATTTTATTTCATATAACATCATCTCACGGCGAAGGTATACTCTACTAATATTGTTATTTTAAAAGAATTTATTATCGGGTCTATTCGTCAGAAGCGTTCGGTTCAATTTTATAGCCCTACTTACGTTATATTTCATTACTCCCGATGTTCACGCTTTACATCTTCCGGCGTTTAACTAGCGGTTGAGCTGGTTGACGGTTGTCTTTTTGACAGTTCAGAAATGAAAGGTGTTCGTTATCTAGTAAACGACTCTCTCGCCTTTTATAAGTTTAAACTTACTTTTACGAGTAATTCGTAAATAGTCGCGTTCTCGACGGTTAGTTGTCTAATTTTCATATCAAAATTGAAGACTTCCAACGCGTACGATGTGACTCCCGAAACCTTCTTAATGTGGTTTTAGTCGAACCGACATACGAAACATCATCAAAGTTCATGTATGTATATATACCGTGTATGCCCTATGAAAGGTTGACGTGTGTATATATATATATATATATATATGTATGTATTATCTGCGTGTCATTTGTTTTGAACAAACGACAAGCTTCATCTTCCTAAATGAAAAAAAAAAAACAAGACCTTCTTTGAAACATATACCGGCATTTACATTATTATTATTATTATTATTATTATTATTATTGTTACTGTTATTAAAATATTATCATGTTCGAATGTCTTCTAATTGAAGATGTTTTGACGTTTGTAACAGTGTTTCGTATTTTAAGTGATGAAAGCATTTTCGAACAGTATAACAAATGTGTCCGTGATTGACAGATTCCAGTATTTGTGATAACATTTTCAAGATATCCGAACTCCGTAACTGTGTTATCAACTATTTGTATATACAGTCCATTTTCGTTTATTAATTTCCTCAGCTTATGTTTTTAGTATGTTATCATTTTACAGAACTGCGGAATTCGTATTAAGTTTCGATTTTGTTGGCTAACAATGCATTTATTTCAATAGCCGGATATCTTAGGACCTGTCCGTGTCTTTGTCATTATTAAGATTATCATTGAATGTTTCACTATTCTTTCCGCGCCCTTGCTTTTTAATTTATATCAATCTTTAAGGAAGCCTTGGATGAAATATCAAAGTGAACGGTTGTGCGATTACGTATGCAGACGATAGTTTTATTATAGCAAATAGCCAGGACAAGTTACAGAAAATGGAAGATAAACTTGCTACCCACCCAAGAAAATACTCGATACGGTTAAACGATACAGAGCAGGAGCAGGTTTCGACTATTAAATCTTAGGTACCAACATTGAGGATAATTGTAAATCAAAAAATTAAGTACAATCGAGAATAGAGCAGTCAAGACAAATAATCATAAAAATTAAGAACGTGCTGGCTAGAAAAGAACTAAATTCAGACTTTTGATTAAGAATAGCAAAATGTTATGTCTTTTCTGTTTTACTTTATGACTGCGAAAGCTGGACGCTAGACTTGAAAAGCTCATCGAAGCTTTCGAGATGTACCTGTATAGACAGGTATTAAATTCTCGGATACAAAAAGTCAGCAATAGAGAAGTTCTTTAAAGTGAATAAAAAGCATCCGGAATTATTAATCTGTATTCGAGAAAGGAAGTTGCAATAGCTGTACACATTCTGAGAGGACCTAAATATGAAATATTTCCGGATTTTATAAAATTTCCGGCAAGAGATCAATGGACCGCCCACAAAATTTATGGATGGGAGACCTACGACGCTGGTTTGTATCCAATTAGTTTGGACTGCTGAGTCGAAAGAGATTATAGCCAACCGCCGACCTTCGTAATAGATATGGCGGAAGTAAGTTATAAATGATTGAATCTTCGGATTGTCATCCAGAAATGAAGGTGTAAATTTATTTTTATAATTACGCTTCTAAATTAAAGAAGATTAACTTTCGCCAAAACAATATTTTTAAGAAGAATACAAAAGATATAGGAGACATTTCTGTTGAGTAAACTGTCGCACATATTTCTAATACCCCTGAGAAAATGATGATATGGAAACTTTTAATTATTTCGCAATTTCATTGTTTACGCTTGTTTATATGTTTTTATTCATACACGCGCGCATATATATTATATATATTGTGTGTGTGTGTGTGTGTTTATATTATACATTATATCGGAATTGCGATAGATGTTGTAGTGTTTTCTAGAGCGAACTGCTTTGTTTATAAACACGTGTAGGAGAAATGCGAAAAATCACGACCTCGGTCGTTTGAGCGGATGTCGAAATTACGCTGACTAAAATGTAACCTATTTTAATGTAATAATGTAAACAAAGTACAGTAATATTTGGAAAAATGGCTGATTTCAATTGATGAATGTCCACTATTTTAACTGACTCTAGATGAAGTTTTTAAGTTAACGTATAAATCGGATTTGAAGTGTTTCTACGAATTTTGACGAAGTAACTTAAACTCTACTATATCCGTTCAATGCTACCATATAATTATTATGTTGGAATTATTCGTAGAAACACTTAGTTTCGTCAAGCAATTTGCTTGTCGATGAATATTTCCACAGAAATTTTACTATGTACAATATGTTCATAATACATTATTACATGTTAATGACTTTTCTCGTAAAAGTATTTCTAAGATCGCGTAGCCATTTTTATTTTTATTTATTTTTCTTCTTTGACGTATAATTTGTCTTTTCGTGTAAATCTTGATGAGTTTTTCACTTTTGAAACTTGTACCACTGTATGCGAAGAAATAATAAAAAGTACGGATCATTTTCTCGGAGCGTCCAGCAAAAAGTAGAAATGAACGCACCTTCAATTCAAAAGTTGGTAGAGGATATCGCCTAATGATCTCCGACAGGATCATCTGTTGCCGCGCGGATCATCCCTACAAAATAAGAAATTTTTTAAACAATTTTATTTCGCTAGACCGCCCGCGAATTAAGACGACGGTCGAAGTATAAGACAACAATAAATAAAATACGGACGCCTGTTGCTAATTTTTGGGGAAAAAAGGAACCGTTTTCTCGATTAATGAAAAGACAGCAGAAATAAATTTCGATTACAGATGCGAAGTAGGAGTTAGACATTTTTCGTTTATTAATAAATATTTGTAATAAAATTCGACCGCTCAGCTTTTAGATCTGGAAGAGTACCGGACGGATAGAGTTGAAAGTTACAAGGAATCTAGATATAAATTCCATGCGAAGAAACATAAACCCTTAATCCTATTTCATTTCAGATTACTAATAAGTTACCTAACATACTCAACGTCACTGAAAAGAGCCGATTTACTAATTCGAAAAAAGGATAAAACAAAACGTTTATAATTCATAACTGTTCGGTCAAAGGATTAATCGAAAAAATAATGAACAAAAAACATATCGCCGGTTGGTGCTGATTATTTAAAATGATTTATATAAAAATTAAGAAACAACGAAAAAGTATATATATATATACACATATATACATATATACATATATATATATATATATATATATATATATATATATATATATATATATATATATATATATATATATACACGCGAAACATTTAAAATGAAACTTAAAATTACAGACGTTGATGCGCAAATACTACTAATATATATATACATATAAAGCATGAATATTGAGAACTTAATAAAGGAGAAGGAAATGAATGAGATTTTCTGAATTTGTTAGATTACAAAAAAAAAACAAAAAAAAAACACAGGAAATACTTTCGATTGTTCTGAATAAATTGAATAAAGATGATTGAGAAAATTTAAAAATATACTCGAAACGAATAAAATTAGAACTTTCAACGACGAGAAACCAGACGAAAAAAAAATCATAAACGTGTTTATGGATACTAAAAAAGAATTAAACAAAATTAATTAATCGTCTTTACAAGGTTTTCGCAATTCACAGTTGAAGCAAAATAAAAATCCGATTAGGGGCAACTGATGGAAATAATTTAATAATAATAATTAATAAAAATAATAATATTCAATTTCAATTTATTTCTTCTCTCTGTACGTGTTTATAACAAATAATTAAAATGACAATCCACGACAATAAACGCGTATTAATCAAATCAAATATATTTGCGATATTTCAAACATTTTTACAATATAAATGCTTATAATGAACAAATTAAACGAAATAATATAATAATTTGATTTATTTTATTTCATTTAAATTCATTATAAATGCCTGCAATTAATAAAAGCGATTATAATAATTTAGGGAGATGTATGTCCATTTATGCGAAAATTTGTTAACCGAGGAAATATTTACGAGCGCACATACACCCCACAATAAACCTCCCACCACACAAACACTATCATGCAAACGTAAACTCATATATATATATATATATATATATATATATATATTTATACTTATACGCATATATACATCTAATACAAACTCAAATATTTATCGGTACATATACATACACATGCATACGTATGTGTAACGTATATATCAACATATGCCGCATACGGTATAAGTATAATTACCAACATATGAATGTACGCGAATACTATATACATTATTAATACCTTTCTCCAGACTAAATCGCTAGTACTCACAAACAGAATATGAATACGCTATGACTAAACTGTAAATAGCAACAAAAATAAATATGAATGTATGGTACACGTGTGTTTTCTGTATATAGCGAGATGCTCGCCTATAGGATGAACTATAATTTAATAAATTCTGGAATGTAAAATATATATAAGAAAATTAATTTTTTGAACGTATATATCTGTTATAAATTGTTGATTTAAGCTTTTCTTCCATATATTATATGTAAAATTTAATAATAATAATAATAATAATAATAATAATAATAATAATAATAGAATGAAAATTATGATGACAGTAAAACATATTAACGAATAACACAATAAGCATAAGAATCGATAATGACAGTAATGTCTAAAATAAATTTAATAATCACAGGGATGATAATAATATTCGACAGATGACTCTAATTTCTACAGCAGTTTTGTTCCAAAAAATATATACACACTCATTGAATATGACGGGTCTCCGCCTTTTTGAAATGACGGCGATATAGCTCTCCAACTGTTGGATTATAATTTAATTTTAAAATCAATTTTAGGATTACGATTGACACCCATATATATATATATATATATACACGTGAGTCACGAGGATAGAAATTAATCCACGTCTTTTGTTCATCGTTTACGACGTATGACCAAAACGGATATGACATCCATCAATGTTTTTTTTATTATTATTATTGATTTACGATGTGTTTAAAAACGTAAAATTTATGTGTGGTATTAGTGGTCGAACAGGAGCAGTCAATTATAAAATTATGTGTTTTATATATATATATATATATATATATATATATATATATACATACATACACATACATATAATATAATCAGCCACATTAATATTCTGTCGCGACATTAAGGAACAAATGAACGCGCTGAATAGATTGAATTAAAGCTTTATATGTTTTTTTTTTTTTTTTTAAGAAATAACAAAGAAAAATCTTCTAAATACATGCACGTAAAAAAAAAAAAAACAGAAAAAAAATCTAAACGATATCAAATTCCTGGTAACAATAACGGAAAAGGTCGAAATTGGTGACCCACATTAATATGGTCACTGTCAAAATATAACTTAATTCCTGGGATAAGGTACACAAATGAGCACATCAGTATTTTATACGCGGACCTTTACACCCGACAACACTTTTCAATCGACGTGACATCGAAAAAATCAAGTTGCGGCAGTAATCTAGAGGAATTTTCCTCCATTCCTCCAGTAACCGCTTTTTATGCTGGGTACGGCTGATAATTGGCTCCTCACGTAATTTCCCGTCTAAGAAGTTCCATAGATTTCTCTGTAGGGTTCAAGTCAAGCGACAATTAGAAAGCAGCCATAAGAAAGTGTCGAGTGCGGTATGTTTCTGGTTATGTTCCTGATATAGGTGAAACGTGTTCTGTAGACTTATTTTCTTAGCGCTAGCGTGTAAATTAGTTTTTAAAACCTCAACATAAGAGACAGCAGTTATCGTTCCTTCGATAAAACTCAAGGTCCCGACGGCGGTAGCTGCGAACCTCCCTCATACCATCGCGCTTGGTCCATCATTTCTGACCGACTTTTTTTCCAACATACGCCACACTTTTTGTTCCCCGTCTGCACCAAAAACATTAAACTTCGATTCATCGATGAACACATCGTCCTTATGTACGTAATACGCGCGCGCGTATATGATCTTGCTGCCTTTTTTTTTGTGGTGAATGAGAATTACACGATGATTGAAAAATGTATAAACTTTATGCCGTGCGCTGTAATTGAACTCTTGCCCATCGGTTAGTCTGCCACAGCGTAATTTATATGTATATAAACTAAATTTCGAGATGATACAACAAATGAACTATTTTACATGTTTCTCCATTGTTGTATTGTTGGCCTTCGTCTCTGCTGTCTGGCATCTTCGCGTATACGTTAGGGTTAATTTTCGTTGTTTTAATTTAGTACGTACCGAAAAAATGTCCAATTCTTTGTACATTTAGAAATAACGAATATTTAACCCGAATAATACGAAAAATCGTAGAGGCGACTATCAAAGTCGGGGAAGTAGGCATTAGTATATAAAATGTACACAAGATATTTACGGAATTATATAGGGAATGTCTGTCTATGCGAGAGGTTTTTTAAACGTAGAGTGGTCCGCGAATCTATTTAAATCTGAATGCTGAGAAAACGGAAGTTATTCCATTCTCAAGAAATATGCGATCTATCTGATATTGTGGT
Organism: Coronaproctus castanopsis; assembly: GCA_032883995.1. NCBI lineage: Eukaryota > Metazoa > Arthropoda > Insecta > Hemiptera > Monophlebidae > Coronaproctus > Coronaproctus castanopsis. Next base: position 100,120,449 of record CM065053.1, read on the forward strand.
GAAATCCGAGCAAGTTGCGTTCATTAAGGAAGTTAAGTATTTATGGAGTGATAATGATTAGTCATTTAACGTTTAGTAACCACGTGCCCTGTAAAGCGTATTCTGTACGCGGTATTTCATAAAAAATCCGTACAGCATTCAAAATCAATCCATATGCGGTCTTAGGTGTGCGATTGCACTTATTAAAAAATAATAACATAACTCGAAATTATTGCGATAAAATGTCTCCGAACGACGGAACGATATTTACGTAATCAATTAAAACTTTCTTATATTTTCAAATCTATTAGTAAAATATCTCAAAAACTGTCTATACAGTTACGGTAAGAAGTTTAATAATAATAGGTAATTATGAATGAATAAATATAAAGTGTGTTTTCACATGTAAGAAGTAATATCGAAATAAAACACAATTCTTCTGGTGTAACGCGATAAAAAAAAAAGCTTGAGCCAAAATAAAAAACCGCCACAAAAATCTACACGAAACAATTATGATTAAGGTAAATGTAACAAAATTAAATATAAGATAACGTAGGTTCCTTAAATCAAAGATAACTGTACAAATACAAATAAACTTAAACTTTAACAATAAACTTTCTTGTTCAGAAATTCCGGCGATGCATCATAATAATATACGTTTAATTCGTTTACGCATATATCTTATGTTTTAATTGGGTACTAGGACATGTGTAGCATCAATAAAACAGGACGATAGAAATTCGCGAGTATTGTTTAGAGAAAGTAAGTAGGATATATAAACAGTAAAAGAAATATGTCAGGAAATCAACTGGTTGTAAAGCCTGGCATGTTGAGGACGATAGTATGAACATTCGAAAAAGGACATGATCAGACGCCACGTCGATTTCATGCAAAATGGTGAAGGAAGAATATGTCAATGTGGAAGTCGATTACTACCGAAACGTAGTCGCATATCTTACGTATCATATTCTTTTTGATCGGAATATCGGGTTTATAAAACCAAAGTATAGAGGCTATATCTGTCTGGATAACTTCATCAATGGTGGTCAATTTGACTGGAAGGATTGAAAAAAAAGTTTAAAGGATTGTATTATAATTTTTTTATTATTTGTTAAGGTTGTTTTATAAGCTGCGCTTACCTTAATGAATTTAGTTGGCGGTAAAAATTTACTTACGAAATGAATCTATCCTGTTTTGGTTCTATTCGTATTTCGATCGTCTAAAAAGACTAATAAACGTTTGTATTGTATACAGACGCAACAATAAATCGAGTTATCTTAAGTGTTAAGGAGTTAATATCGAAGCGCTATCTTTAGGACGACAATGGCGATTGTTGAATCTCTCGAATTAATCGGTTCTTTTATCGGTCGTTCGTTATAAGGAATTACCAGCCTGTAATAATAATCGATAATCATCATCATTTTTTTATCACTTTTCCGAGCGTGTAAGACGGTAGCCAGACTGCGATTATTTTCTCTCATTCGTCCGTCCGTCGTTAATTTATCTTCTGGTTATCTGGTTTTCTCGTCTTTTTCTTTCAAGGGCTTGTCCGTAGTTCTTTCTCGCTTTATTCTATTTTCACCATTGGAGTTTTTTCTTCTTATTTTAAAAGCGGTTCCAAGGTCAATGTAAAGTTCAATACTCCTTAACTCGCTATCATCTATCTGATGTTCTCTCTCCTTGCTGTATCATCTACTCTTCTACCGTACAATTCACGTTTATAAGATGGTCTTATATAAAGTGATAAACTTATTTTCACTACTACTACTGGTAATTACGACTCCTGACCGTATTCGCTGTTCCCTCGATATAACTGGTTGCTCGCTTGATCGCTTTTTTTCTACGGCGTCGCCTGTTCTGTTTTGCTCTGTTTGTGTAATTTCAGGTTTTTCTAAAGTTCGCCGGTTTGTTTGTTGAATCGGATACTTCTTCTTTTGTCTGACACGTGTTACCGAATTCTAAATTTACTAGGCAAAACATAGATATTGATGAGCAAGTCTGACCATTTTTCGTGTACGCTTTTAATTGAAAACAAAATTATAGAATAGAAATATTTATATCGCGCATTTCATTTGAAGAAAATTTGCATTCGTTTTTTCATCGTAATTTTTTTTTTGTGTGTATACTTTTATTTAGAATACTTTGTTGACGGCGCCGGATTTGAATCATATTGCTAACAGTGGAAAATGACACGAAAAAAAAACCACATGCAATACGAACCTTGCCTGAAAGTAGTAACATAATAATAATAATTATTTTGATTATTATTGTTGTTGTATATGTATATATGATTTTGCAAAATGGGTTACGTCGATGTTGGCACCCTGTGGAGCTATATGTTGTTTTAGTGGGCCGTGTTATTATTCTATTACAAATGTTAAATAATCATGGCGCTACACATTATACAGGGGGCGCCACGATGGATATTCTGTATTAACGATTTTAGGTTAAAATTCGTTACCTTCGGCGGAGGTGACGTAAATTGGATGCGAAAATAGTGCGATGACTCTGCTAGATTTTTTTTAAGTCGTTATATGTGAATAAGTCGGAATCGATCAATAAAGTCAGCATTACCAATTCTATCACTTGAATTCAGCCAGATCTATGCGACGGAGTTATTTAGAATTAGACGCCTCACTATGAAATTTCGCTACGGTATTACGTTACATTACATACATAAGGTGGCATACATGGGCTTTTTAATTAAAAAAGAAAACTTAATATCTCGTAAACAGTTTGTCAACATCCGACACGAGTCTTTATTTGGAAAACCTACATTTTCCGTACCCGACAAGCTGGAACTGTATAATATAACTGGTCTGTTCGATATATATATATATATATCATCATGGGTGTTTCAGTCATTTGACTGGTTCGCCCCTATCGTCCAAGTCCTCCACCTTTTCCTATCCGCTGTCCGTGTTTTTAATTCTGCATAGGTCTTAATATTTGATTCCTTCTTAATCATGTCTATCAGCGTCTGGCTTGGTATTCCTTTCGGCCTGCACATTGGTATTCGTCCTTCTATGATATCTTTTAGTAGGCTATTATGCCTTAACACATGCCCGATCCCTTTCAGCCTTGTTTCCCTAATCGTTTTCAGCAGTAATCTTCCTTCTTGCACTCTACGGAAAACTTCTTCATTAGATATTTTATCGACCCGTGAGATTTTTAATAATTGTCTCCAGCATCATGTTTCAAAGGTTTCAATTTTTTGCTCATCTCTTTTATTTAGCGTCCATGTTTCCGCTGCATAAACTGCCACTGCCCAGACATACGACTTAACTATACGCTTACGTAGTCCAATGGGGAGCGTGCTCTGCGTAATTATCTGCCTTTTTCTTACGAATGCTAATTTTGCCATTGAAATTCTTTGTTGGATTTCGTTGGTGCAATATACGTTCTCTGTTATTACGTGTCCTAGATATTTAAGGTATTTCGCTTGTTCTAATTTGTGATCTCATCGATTGATATGTTAATTTCCACTGGATTTTTACTTATGCATATAACTTTAGTTTTTTCAATATTTATATTCATTCCATATTTTTCTGATACGTAATTTAATATATGTACCATTTTTGACAAACCGTCCTGACTACCTGCAAATAATACTTGGTCATCCGCGAACTTTGAAATTTCCATGCATTCCTCGCCAATTTTTACACCTTGAACGTAATCTAATGCTTCCCTTGTTCATAGTAGATATTGAAAATCGCTGGTGATAACAGAAATTCTTGGCGCACACATTTGGTAATTCTGTCACACACACACACATATACATTATATATATATATATATATATATATATATATATATATATATATATATATATAGAATAGATACCTATTCACATTATGAATGCAAGCGTAATATACATAGTGTACCACATGCATGCATTTGTTTAGTGTGTTCGTTTATCTTCGCATTTTATGCATGAAGAAAATAAATGGCCAATGTGTTGGCCTAATATATCCAGTTTCTCTCAAATGCTTTTCTTTTACAATTATGCATGCAGCTATATCTATGCTCATATCTTTGGCTCTTATATTCATGGAATTATACATGCATCCACATTTTATATATATATATATATATATATATATATATACAAAGAGACACAGGTAAACACACACAAACACATACATATAACACGATTTTTATATAATTCACACTTAAAATCGTAATAATGTCCAGCTCAAAACGACGTAAATGTTTATTATTATCAACTAGTTTTTAAACGAAGCGCCAGTGTCCACATATACGTTCGATATTCATTTCATTTAATCTACACTAAAGTTACGTACCCACAATACACGCACATATACATATATAATAAATATATATATCACCGACGCCAGTAAATAGGTATTAAATCATCATTATCATCGCGATTGAAGTGATCGGTTATTTTCAAAATTATTTTCGGCCATTATTACCTTAGAAATCTTACAAAATGTGACGTTGTTAAATACGAAAAAGGTTAATTATGTTTTAAAATCGTAATTAAATAGTTGGGTAAAAAAAAAATCAAAATATTCATTATCAGTGTCCGTTATCAACCGGAGGAACTGGGGTAAAAATGTTGCTACGATCGATGTCACGCAGAAATATGTACATTCAACCCAAAAAAATCATCCAAGAGTTTAAATAAATAGGCACACTAGTAACACCGAGGAAGAAATAATAAGGTTGCACCAGTGGCGTAGCCAGACTTGGTTGAAGATGGCGGTTCAAACAAAACTAAATTATAACAGTTTTGTCTATTAATTAACGCTTAAATCAATCGTGATGCCGGTACAGTTTTTGTTAGTGTGGTCAACTGTTCATCATCTACTTTACATTATTATAATTTATTATTATAATTTTATAATTTTGTGATTAAGTTCTTGATTATAAGTATCATGTAAGAATTTTATTTTTGCTATTGTAGTTCATTTTTACAAGCTTGATATATTTTATAATCGAGTTTGCATTTCAATTTTGGTATAAGTTTTCACCACTTTTTTCCCCTTAAATTTTATAACTAAGTTTCTGATTATTAGTAATTAGTTTTTAAGATAATATAAGAATTTGATTTCTGTTTTTGTAATTCATTTTTACAAGTTTGATTTATTCATCTTCTAATTGAATAGTATTTAAGTTCTGGTATAAGTTTTTACCATTTTCTTTTGTTGTTTTTACTTTTTTTTTTACACTAATTTCCTTTTTTTTTTTGTTTTTAAATCCTTATTTATAATGTTTATTTACTTGAGTTTAAGTTATAAGCATAAACTCTACGAATTTATATTAGATGGAACAAGGGACTATGTTATTATATATATAACAAAACAAAATAAAAAATATAAAAACAATGTAATGATGTAAAAATTGAAAGCTTTGAAAAAATAAAATTAGTGATTAACATTTTTTTTTTCGTTTTGTTAATTCATAAAATCACTATTCTCCACAATACATCAACATTTATTTATATATATATATATATATATTATATAGCACATTTTTACGTTATATTGTATTAATAAATTTTATTTTTGTGTTGCAGGTGAGTTTTTCGAATATTCCTTACGCGTTGTGTATCGTCGCTGTTTGTAAGTATAAATTAATTTTTGATTTATCGGTATTTCCAACTTTTGGTTAAAACGGTCTTTAGTAAAACGGCCATCTTGAAGTTATCATATATATATATATATATATATATATATATCACGCGCTCGTTTTATAAACGATGAGATGTGTGTGTGTGTGTGTGTGTGTTTTGTTTACTTATTTAGGAAAATAAATATTAGTAATAACACCTTGAAATATGTTTTCGCATAGTTAATTAATTAGTTCATAGTCCTGCACGTAACCGGATTCGATGTTACTGAGTTATTATACATTAAGGAATGCGCTGGTGGTTGGATGAAAAATTTAGTTCAAACTGTTATTTTATGAAGGATTCGTTCACATTTATCAAACTTATCATATATATTAATGTATCTAATCCCTGGACATCTCATAAATTCCAGCTAATTGAAAAAGTATCTCTTTTAGAGCAACCAGAAACAAACCCGTCAGCTAACTTAGTGGATATTTTTTAATAGAGTAACTACTAATCGATACAAGGTGAAGCTTCACCCATTTTAAATGAGTCAATTTGACTTTATATTTAACTTACTTGTACCATCGTGTGAAGGAGTACGACGAAATTGATAAACATTGATAGCGTTATTGGTCTTTGAATGTTAAAAATAAATTGTACGTTAACGACTGAAATCAATAGGTCGATAGTAATCTAGGAACCTACAGAAGAATCAGCTAAACCAACAACGTTTGGGGAATTGACTACATAGTTGGAGGGGTTTGCAAAATTACTTTTATTAGTAAAGCGACGTATCGCCTGCGCTAGGGTACTTAATAGGTTGCTGAGTTTGAAGCCTTACGAGATCGCCGAGCGAGACAACCGTAGTGACCCCGAACGCATATTTTGAAAATAGCTGGATTCTTCATTGGAACAAAAGAATTTTACAGATTGTTTCGAATGAATGGGTACGTACAAAGTATATGCTGAGCTCTAAATTGTTTTTTTTTTTCGATATGCAAATTTTGGAGTTCGACAAATTCTTTTTTAAAAACGTTTTGTTCGATTTTGGCAAGCTATGGACCACGTAAATCTTTTTTATAATATTATTCGGAAAAGTAGTTATATGACGATTTATGTAAGTTAATAGGAACATTCTTTCGATTAGTACACGGGGTAAATTACACTAATTATTGGAATTGTACATCAAAAATAATTATCATGCTTGATTTACTCTTTCGGAATTTTTTACATTTCCTAGCCAGCTGGTCATTTATCGAGCGGTTGGTTCTGATAGATGACGGGGTTGAATAGTCTACGAGCGTTATATATATATATATATATATATATATATATATATATATATATATATATATATATATATATAAAATTGATGTGCATATATCGGTTATTCGTGTTTATTGCGGAATGTATTTGTTTAAGTTTGGTAATGTTCTTTTCTAATTTTTGTTAATTAATGGAGTAATGTGTATATATATATATATATATATATATATATGTATGTATATATCGCGATCACGATACATTTATATTTATCCACTGCTAGATTTTCCGCTTACATCTATCGTGAGCTTCGTTTCACCCATTTCATTCCGGTGAACTTGGTATATCATCCTGTTGTCGATTGCACGACTGTCAATGTATCCTACATCCTTTTCTTGGTATTTATTGTGTTGTTCTTTTGGTTCATCTGTCATCCGTTCTTGTAGCCACATGATCCTCCCAGCTCTACTACAAATGTGTTGCACGGCCCACCGCAACCGTCTGTCCAGTCTGTTGTCTTATCCACATATTACACCTTACATTCAACAACTTAATACCCTACGTCGGGATATATATAGTTTTGTATTAGTGCCACGTATATTTTCAATTCAAGAGTAAAGTGTAATAGTTTAATTTATTGCTGATAGTTTAAATTTGACAAAATTTTTCTTTCTACAACAAAATTTGTTTCTGCTTCAAAATTAGGTCGTTTTTCATTTGTCCTTTACTTAATTTGTACGCGTTACACACACGCATCTACATACTCGCGCCACAAATTCCCTCGCCATCTTTACTTAAAATTATTTCGGTCGTAATTTATTAAGCCAAGTAGGTAAATTTATTAACATACTTCTGTTACAAATTACGACGCGAACGACGTCGCTTGGCTCGATTCGCGAGGGCTTGCTTGCTATATGCTTTCTGACGGTTGATTTATCGTGTGTGTAAGTATGTTTCCAGTGTCTTAATTTCTAACGTCCGCTCTGTACTGCAGTTTAGTCGTTCATCTAGTTTACTAAAATATTGTAATGTAATCTTGTATGGCGTATATAATCTAGGTACATATCTGAGACGATATGATTATTATTACTATTAATTTTTTTTAATGTATAGTTTTATAAAATATTCATTTTGGAAGAAACATAAATAATTGAATTATAACAAAAAAAATAATAATTAATATTATAACTATCACGACGTTACTTGTTTTAAATTAAAATAAGAGTTGAAGTTAAATGAAGGGAAGATCCAGAATTCAAGTATTTGGAGACCGATAAAAACCAATAATATTTTTCGTTCGTTTTATTATGGAAAAAAAAATTGATCGCGTAAGGTCCAGAAAATGGTACTAAAATATCCCGGCTATAATTCTCATTAATCTAGTTACGTCGTATGAACACTCAAAAAAGATGGATCGCCAACACCACGTCGGAGACGTCGGTCGGTATTTATATAACGTATATAAAATTTATATATATATATATATATATAATATGCATTGTTGTGATGTGTGTATATATTTATATGGATAATGGGTGAATAGTACGAGTGGGTGTCAGAGGGTTTACAATTTGGAGTTAAATCACTAAATATATGACGTTTGTCTTTATTATTATTGTTGGTGTTGTTCATACCTGAACAGTTCGATTATTTCTTTTGGAATCTCTTTTATTTAAGTTTCGAGTCGTCCTGAGTTTTACACGTTTCATTCGAAGAAGTAGTTGCCATACTTCTTGGGTTGCTTTCGTGTACCTAACTATAATTCGTTTCCACTTTCTGCATATGACACGATTTATATATATATATATATATATATATAAAGTTCTGGAAGGTGATAGTACGCTTCACGTGTTTTAGTCGGGCCTTTAATTTTCTTATTATCAGAACAAGTTGCAATTTTGAACGGTGTTCGAGTTTAGTTTTTCAACTGAAGAAAACGTGACTAAATTTTATCAAACGGCTATTTAACGGAATTTTCGAAATTTCCTGTTCCACCTTTCCATTTATATATATATATATGGTTTTGTTCTTTATCTTCATGTTCCCTTATTATTATTATTATTATTATTATTATTATCGTCCTAATTTTTTTTTTGTCGTGAACATTATTATTATTTTGCTGTTAGCAATATGACCCCCATCTTTTTCTTTATGTTGCGGGTGTTTTAGTTAGTAACAGTTTAATATTTCTGGTAAATTCTTTTGCTTTTTTTTCCATACGCGAAGTCAACTCGTTAGTATTTTTTGTTTGGCATAATACATCTCTATATGCGTATACATATTGTATATGTGTTATATATATATATATATATATATATATATATATATATATATATATATATATATAAATAATTTTTAGTCTCCGGTTTTCAGACAATTCCCTTGGTCTGTAATAGAACTGATGCTTATTTTTCATTTTACATTTAAGTGTTTCTTCTAAGTGGACGAAACGTCCTAGAGGAACTTTCAGCCGCGCTATATAAATGTTTTCTTTTATTCCTCCGCTAAGAATAAGCGTCGCTGTGAAATCATCGGTAACCAACGTTTCGCTAGGTTCTATATCTTCAAATGTATATATATATATATATATATATATATATATATATATATATATATATATATATATATTATATATATATATATATATATAATATATATATATATATATATTATATATATATATATATATATATATATATATATTATATATATATATTATATATATATATATATATATATATATATATATATATATATTATATATATATATATATATTATATATATTATATATATATATATATTATATATATATATATTTTATATATATATATATATATTATATATATATACTATGTAATATAATTTTTGTCACACCGCTCCGAATGTTTTTATTTTGTTTGTTACGGTTTTTACCCCATTCTCTGATCGCGACAAGGTGCATTCGGTCGGACTACATACAAAATTCGTTAAGTGAACCGCGCTCAGTATTTTCTCCAAGAAACGTTCTCGTATGGCTTCGTAGTAGCTGAATAAGTCGGTAATGGTCAACTTCATAAAATATGAAAACGCGGACTGAGTTATCATCATATCGGTCAATCAGCTTAGTCTCTTCTCTATCGAAAGTTTTGAAGAAGCTAATCTTAAACCGTATCGACCCAATTATAAAAAACCGAGATGTGATACCGAATCATAAATTTAGTTTTCACACAGGACCCAACAATGCCACCGGTTGATGGAATTTCATTCCGTCTTCGGGAGCGCCTTTGTGCTTTTATGTCGATATAACTTTCACGGCTTTTTATTTGTTCTATATAACTAATTCTTTATCTGCTTTTTTGTTCATTTTCCCTTCTATACTTTTTTTCTTCGATTAAATATTTTATTTGTCAAATTTATAATGCAAATTGCATATTTTATATATATATATATATATATATATATATATATATATATATATATATATATGCCTCCAAATTTAATCAGGGTAGGCCGCCTCTTCAGTTTGTCATAATTAATAATCAGAATTTCCTGGAATACGCACGCATTTATCCGATTTGGGTGCTATTGCTATGATTACTATCGCACGCTTTACAATTAAATAGCGATACGAGATCCTATTATGGTTTTACACGTATAAAATACACACGCGTTTGAAATAATCATATACATCATATGTACAATTGAAATGTACAATAATTATCTATCTATATATATATATATATATATATATATATATATATATATATATATATATATATATATATATATATATATATATATTTAGGTATCTCGATGCCACGCGCGCGTAACTAACACAAATAACAGACACGCGATGTTAAGAGTGACAGACGTTTGCATTCTGAATTTTAGATCGAAGTACGTGGATAGCAAATTTTTGAAAGTTTTAAGCGATTAGAGTTTAGATTTGTTTTATTGATACGTGTTAGGGTTTCGTAGTTCGGACATTCGAAAAAAATACATTCTACCGTTTCCCTTAATACTCGGAAATGTTCTCGTGTCACTTTAATAACTGGGTCGTATTAAAATCCGGTAGAAATTTAAGATTTTGTTTACCTAAATAAGGCATCATTTCGAGGTGTCACCTTTTCCTATTGGGGATGTCAAATTCTACTGTCTTTTTTTACTATAGAACGCTGTTGGGCTAAATGATTTGTATCATCGGTAATAAGTAGCTTAATTCTTTACTTAGATTTTCATTAACAAGCTGAAATTCATCGTTCTTTATTGCAAATAAACAGACTTTTATTTTTTTGTTTGGTTTTTAACGCTGAAAAAATTTGTTGTACTTGATTGTATTTTTCACCGAGACGATATCCATTGATAAAATTACATACAACAGCGTATGATAACGAAAAAATTTCAAAATTAGGCAATTATAAAAAGTTGGTAATTCTTCACTAACGACGTCGTTTCTGATTTTTAAAGGCCGTGGTAAAAAAAAAAAAAAAAAAGAAGACGGAACAGACTATAGGTCTCGTCGCCTCGAAATAAATCGGAAGTTAATCCACGGCTTGCTTTCTAAGAATGTACGTACCGCAGTCAGCACGCAGCACTTTTCGTTTGAAGCTTTTAAGCTTTTTATTTTCAGTCTGTACACGGTTGAATAGTTTGTGCGAGAATTTCTGCTTAGAACTTTGAAAAAGAGATTATTTTCACATTTATATATAATAATGTGTATGTGTGTTGTATTGTGCGAACGTCCTCCCTGTGATAAGTTAGAATTTATTTTTATCGTTTCGAAACGGATTATAAAGTCCATTACGTGAAAAAAATGACGAGGTGTTCCAAAGAGAAATTTATTTACTATCTTTGTGTATACGTGTGAGTGTATTACTAGGCGCGTTTTCAATCGGTTTATTAGCAGGCCCTTTACGTCGTTTAATGCCGATTTTGTCGAAGAATCTGAATTTGGTTTTAATTTTTTCGCTTTTATCAATTAAATCTTTATTTTTTCTTCTTGTTCTCCTTATAAAATCATTTATTTCGAAAATCAATTTATTTATTTGACACTTATTATTACATTCGTTCACTACTTTCAAATACACGATCGTTCAGTTGTTTTTCAACTTCATTAATATTATTAATTATTGTTATTATTTTTATTATTAAAAAAAAAACAATACTTTCCACTGAATCATTTGAGACCTGTTTGTCTGGAGTTGTATTTTAACGTATGCAATATTGAATTTAGGGGTGTAATGTCGAGATGCCACATTAAACCGATTGAAATTAAAAAAAAAAAAACAAAAAAAAAACACGTTTTAAACACTAGCCAGGATTTGAATGTAGAAAATAAACTTCTATCCGTATCAGATTTATATAAGTTAATTTTGTTACAGTTTGTACTCAGGAATGATAATAAGTTTGCCATATTAATGCATAATGAAATGAATCGGTCAGGAGGTTCAACTAAAGCGACTATAGTACCACATTATAATAAGACTAGAATCAGCGAGCAATTTACGTCGGAGCAGAGGAGTAAAATGCATTGCCTAGAAAACTAAAAACTGACCTAATTATTTACGAAAGAAGGCGAGGGAAACTTATCTGTAGGAAAGGCTAGAAAAGTGTTAAATGATGACAGTTTTAATTAATTAATTATCAAAATTTAAAAGGAAAATTAAAATAAAACTTTACATTCATCAATACGTAACGTATGTTACAAATTCACACGGTTTAGTTCTCTGCAGGTGTTGTGATTAACTATTCACTGTTTCTTTATATAAATGCTATGCGGATTTCTCTAATAATTAAGTTCGGACGAATATTTGTATTGTTATAAAATTATCGTAATAATGTTAGACATAAAATTACTAAAGAGCCTCTTCCATTACATTTTATAGACCTTGAGCCCACAGACAATGTTAAAGAGATATTTAATTTAACTCACTTGCTTTACATTAAAATAAAGGTTGAAGCTCCACACCCTAAGAAAACAATTCCTCAATGCGTGCGCTGTCAGTCTTGGGGGCATACTAAATCTTTTTGCAACCGGCCATATAGGTGCGTAAAATGCGGTGGTCATCACAATACCACAGAATGCAAAAAAGATCAAAATTCTGCCCCGAAGTGTGCATTATGTGAAGGAAATCATCCTTCAAGTTACAAGGGTTGTGTGATCTACCAGAAACTACACGAACAGAGATACAAATCAGGAAACAGTGCTGTTCAAATATCAGAGAAAAGAAACAACCAAACTTCAACCAATCCAATAGTGTCGTACGCTGAAATAACAAGAAACAAAACTGATGCAATTAACTCTCTTATCAATAATAACGAACCTTCACCAGGCTATAATGTTAATAATAACGTGAACGGTTCATTTAATAACCATCGAGAGAACAATACTGACTTTAAAAGTATCATAACAACTTTTTAAAATGAATTTAAATCAATGTTCAACCAGCTTATGCAGCAAAATACAGTCGTACTAAACCTGCTCACAGCATTAACAAATAAATAAATTAATTAAGAATGACGTCGTTGCGGATAGCCACGTGGAATGCCAATGGTGCAGTTCAAAATAAGTTGGAAATAGAGATGTTCCTTACTCTTGAGAAAATCGACATATTGCTACTATCTGAAACGCATTTCACAGATAAAACATATTTCAGTATTAAAAATTATAACGTCTACAAAACTACGAGACCTGACCATAAGGCGCACGGTGGCAGCGCTGTTGTTATTAAAAGTACAATAAAACACTACGAACTAAAAAATATATCCACTAAAGAAATCCAGGCAATAAATATAATGACATATTCATTGAATGGTAAAATTGCAGTCTCAGCAGTGTATTGTCCTCCAAACCACAGATTTAATGAACATAATTTATGTGAATACTTTACTATTCTAGGCCATAGGTTCATTTCTGGCGGTGACTGGAACGCGAAAAATATAAGGTGGGGTTCACGGTTTTCTAACCCTAGAAGAAAACTATTAAATAAGATAATTTTAAACAAAAATTTTAGTTGTGTGGCGTCAGGTGCACCAACATATTGGCCCACAGACTTAAACAAACGTCCTGATGCTTTAGATTTTTTCATAACTAACGGAATTTCAATGTTGAACATAAATGTCGATTCCAATTTTGATTTATGCTCTGATCACAGTGCCGTAATTTTAACCGCGAGTACAGGCTTAATAAACCAAGAAACTTCTCCCTCTCTACACAATAAATATACAAATTGGGAAGATTTTCGAGCATTCATAAACTCAACATTAAAAATAAATTTATCACTAAAGACTGAATCAGAGATAGATGTAGCGGTTCAGTATTTTACTGAAACTATTCAGAGTATCGCATGGAAATGTACTCCAAACATTAATAAAATGAAAGAAATAAATAATATTCCGCGATGTATACTCGATCTGGTGAAAGAAAAAAGAAATATCCGTAAAAAATGGCAATCATCCCGAAATCCCTATTATAAAACATTATTAAATAAAAAATCGAAAGAACTAAAGATTTTACTTAAAAACCTTAAAAATAAATCCTTCGAACGCTGCCTACAAGAACTTTCACCCACAGAAGCGACAAATTACAACCTCTGGAAAGCGGTTAATAGCAGAAACAAACCTATACAACCCCTTCCACCAATTCGTCAATCCGATGGTAGATGGGCTAGAACTGACAAAGAAAAAGTTGGAGTATTTGCCAAATATTTCTGCGATGTCTTTAAACCAAATTTACAGACTAATGATGCAACTGACATTCTTGAATTTTTAAGTGTGCCATTGCAATTAAGTCCTCCGATTTCGCCAGCGTCTCCCAGTGAAATCAAGTATATAATTGATAAATTTAACAAAAAAAAGAGTCCGGGATTTGATTTAATTACTAATAAACTGTTATCGGAACTACCCAGAAAAGGTATACTATTACTTACAAATATTTTTAATGCTGTTTTTCGACTTCAGTATTTTCCTTTGTCCTGGAAATTGGCGCAAATAGTGGTTATACCAAAACCAGGTAAGGCACCGGACGAGGTTTCATCCTATAGACCCATTTCCTTACTTCCTATCCTTTCAAAACTACTTGAAAAAGTAATATTGAAGCGGTTGAACCCCATTTTAGAATTGGAACATGTTGTTCCTCAGCACCAATTTGGTTTCAGAAAAAGACATGCGACCATTGAACAAGTACACCGAATTGTGTATACTATTCAAGAAAGCCTTGAAACTAAACAAGTGTGCACGAGTGTGTTCTTGGATGTCAAGCAAGCCTTTGACAAGGTATGGCATCATGGTCTGCTGTATAAATTGAAAAAAATATTACCGCATCCTTTCTATTTCCTTCTAAAATCCTACCTTGAAGATCGCACATGCCAGGTTAAAATCCAAAATCAATTGTCTGATATTTATCCTGTATCTGCTGGCGTGCCTCAAGGAAGTGTCTTGGGTCCGGTGCTTTACTTAATTTATTCTGCTGATTTTCCAGTTGATAATAACGTGATAACAGCTACGTTTGCTGACGATACAGCGTTGTTAGCTGTTGGTAAAGACAATAGTGAAACTACTAATAAGCTTCAAAAAACCCTGTTAAATGTTGAAAACTGGCTGAGACGTTGGCGTATCAGGGTAAACGAAAGCAAGTGCACACAGGTTGATTTCACATTGCGAAATTTTATGTACCAACCATTAAAAATAAATGGGGTAATTATTAGCCAAGAAAAAGATGTCAAATATTTAGGCATGTATTTAGATAGTAAACTGACATGGCACAAGCACGTTAATCAAAAAAGAAAACAGTTAGATTTAAAACTGCATGGATTAAATTGGCTTCTTGGCAGGTACTCAAGTTTATCACTGGAAAATAAACTTCTGGTCTATAAAATAGTCTTAAAGCCTATTTGGACATATGGTTTAATGTTGTGGCGTTGCGCAAAAGATTTACATGTAAATAGAATTCAGCGATTTCAGAACAAGGCCATAAGACTCATTGTTTCCCCACCTTGGTACGTATCGAACCATACATTGCATCGAGATTTAAACATCCCATGTGTGAAAGATGAGGTTAAACGTGCTGTTGATCGATATGTAAGTCGTTTGGAGACACACACAAACGTACTGGCGACCAGTCTACTTGACACTAGTCTAGATGTTCGCAGACTAAAACGTAGACGACCGTTTGATCTAGCCTAATTTCTCAGTGAGGTCCATCATTGGATGCTAACCCCTAACATGTTATTTCGCGTTTCAGTCCAATTGCTGGATGGCTGCCTGGCCAGTTGTAATTAAAAATATATATATATAAAAAAAAAAAATCCAGTCGCCTATAGCACACTGTTGCGCATAGGCGGTTTTATTCCATTAATTTTAATTTCATATGCACTATCAAAGATGAAATGTGTACTACATCATTTAAGTGTTATGCCATTATTAAATTATCGTCTCTTTCTAATTTGTAATTAATTTTTATTTTATATTTCTTCTATTCAAAAATGTACGCTGGTGTATTGTATTGAAATTATAAAATAAATTTGATTTTATTTTATTTATAGAAACTAGTTTTTACATGATTTTGTTCAATAATGTACTAGTTATATTGTATTTACGCGTTCATTGCATAGAAATTATCGTATTGCGCATAGATGGGGTTTTCAAGTGTGTGTACGTATATGAATGTGTGTGATCTGTTTGTGACGTGAGCGAACGAAAGATTGTATTTCATTATTCGGCCATTACGTAGGTCATTTTATTTTATGTATCGCTATTGCTATTATTTTATTGTACTTTACGATTTTCCAAACCCACCCAACACGCAAGTGGGACTATTTGCTGACGACGCTGCAATATTCTACAGCTCCTATAGACCTAGCACAATTCGTAATAGACTTCAGTATGGGATATCGCGGGTACTTAAATATTACAATAAATGGCAAATTATCATTAACCCGAACAAAACTGAAGCTATTTTCTTCTCCCGCAGGAGACCTGCTCTACCTGACAATCTGATCGTACAGGGAAACACTTTAGAGTGGTGCGATAAGGTTCGTTATCTTGGTGTAATCCTCGACAATGGACTCACTTTCACCAAAAACACATAAATAATATCGCAATCGAGACAATGTCTTCTGTTCCTTGTACCCCATTCTTAATCACGAGTCCTTCCTCAACATTAACAACAAGATAATCCTCTATAAAGCACTAATCCGCCCAAAACTTTGCTACGCTTGTCCTTCCTGGAGCTCTATATCAAAAACCTCCTTTAACAGGTTGCAAGTCATTCAAAACAGATACCTCACATGTATTCTCAATGCACCTCGCTATGCCAGAATCGACAGTATGCACGAAGCTACTGACCTGCCCTATATTCGAGATTTTGTTCTAAAGCTATTGACTGACTTTTTTTATTAAATGCTCATACTAAAACAATGTACTCGTCTCCTCGATTGCCAATTACGATTCTAAGCAACTTCGTTTCATGTATTCCAAATATAAACACAGGCGACTTAAACATAACATTATGTAGTAATTAATCTTAATTTTTTTTAATTATAATATAATCCCTTTACTTAGTAAGCACCTTCGACACCCGTGTCATCCACTTTTTATATGTGTATGTGTGTATGTGTATATATGTGTGTATATACATAGTATTTATTTAAGAACTTACAACCTAAACATTATATTTTTGTAGCTTAGACTTAAGTTTCTTTACTATCATGTATTACTTTTAATTAGAAAACGTGTTTATTTTCTAGCCGCAGGTTTTTATTTGCTTTTTTCCTGCAGCATTTAACGTTTTGTTTTGGTTTATTCTTTATATTCTTACTGTGTTATTGTGGTAAGGTGTTTGTTTATTACTTAGGCAAATATAGTTTTGTTGTTAGAAATGTTTTAATAACGTGGAATAAATTTGATTTGATTTGATTATTACTACTACTTTGGAAATGTTTTAATAACGTGGAATAAATTTGATTTGATTTGATTATTACTACTACTAGTTTATTCGAAATAAAGCTTCTCGACATACTGCGATGAAGTATTAAAAAAAAGTTTTACTAAACCAAATTATCTTTATTTTATTACTTTATCAAAATTATCTTTCTCCTGTTCAATATATATATACGTATATATCTGCCTAAACACATATTCGTGGGCACGTTGCAAATGTTGCAAATGAGTATCTGTTAATACAGTTATTTTTTTATTATTATTTTATATATATATGTATATGAATTAAATTTTATTCTTTATCTTATTTGATTACTAAATGTATATATTAAATATCTATTTTATTTATAACCAGCTGGTATAACGATGCCAGGTTGATGTCTGTATAGGATACATTTATTATAGAAGTGCATTCGATAAACATTAGATGCGATATTTTACTGTGATTTTATATTTTATTGCGATGACTTCAAGAAGGAAGCCGTATTTTCTAATAATACGTGTTGACGAACTGTAAGCGTCTTAATAATGCGCAACTTTTTTTTTTCCTACAATATTGGAAGACTTTAAAATGAACACGTCCGTCCTTATTTCGATCGACTTTTCTTCCTAATGAAAGAACGCGTTATCAGTAGTAATAATGGCCAAGTTAAATTAGGTGTAACTCTGGTTACCATGGATACAGGTTAAATGTATGGGGCTTTGTTTTTAACCTCAGTGTCTATTGAATGAAACTATTACTACTACTACTACTACTACTGCTATTATTTCTTCTAGTATTACTACTAATAATAGTAACAATAATAATAATTATTATTATTATTGTTACGATGATGATAACTTGAGTATCGAAGAGCTTGGTAAAACACACAAATTATTAACGCAAGAGTGTGAGAGGGTGTATATTTGATGTGTTTTATACATTATCGTATATATCGATGTATCGTTCATTATATACGGATATAGGATTTTTGAAATAAATCGTCGTGAAGGTATCTTCACCAAATAAATAAATAAATTTAGGAGAAATTCCATAATGTATCGGTGAAACAAAACTGCTGATACTATTAAACGACAATTAAAGTGGCACATTATGTAGGAAAAAAAATCGTTTAATATTGTGGACAAGATTTACCAAAAAATTGATTAAGGATGTAAATAGAAAACTAAGAAAGAATAATGGTTAAAAGTGAAATTTCAGACCACTAGGTTTTTGTAATTTAACTAATTAAAATTTAAAGGCAACTACTTTAAAAAGAAATATATATTCTGAATTCATATATATATATATATATATATATATATATATATATATATATATATATATATATTTTTATATATATGTGTATATATATATATATATATATATATATGTGTGTGTAAAAGAGAAAATTTTACGTTAAATTATCAAACTTTGCTATTAATTATAGTTTCTGTATGCGAGCTAGAAAAATTAAAAACAATTTTCCCGCTTAAATTAATTCACATATATCGAAAAGTTTATTTCGATAACATGATTTTGTTATTATTTATCGTATCAATTACGCGCTTAAATTAAAGTACAAATGCATTGATGTTCAGAAAAATATATCCTTTATTACAGATTAACGTCTGACAGCTAATCTTTTGCACCTGCCTCAAGTGAATGTAGCCCATTCAGTCCTTTATCGAAGTTATTTACTTCCGACAGCCTCCATTTATTCATTAAATACTTGCAACAACTCTGAAATTGCACAATGTTTTCCCGTCGAGATCAAATACTGGCATCCCACTAGCCGGGTTTTTAAAATTAGTTGTCCGTTTATTGGAGTTTTGCTTAAGTTATATTTTCTTCCACGAGCTAGCCAACTAAATTGGACAACGGTATTCTGCAGCTGAAATTGCTAGTGCAGCAGTCCTGAGAGTTCTGACTTTGCTCCCCACGTTCTACCTGTAAGGCGAGCGATGCTTGTCTTCGTTATTTGAACTATTTTTTCGGAATTGTCTTTTGTATGTGACAGTTCGATCAAGAACGATGCATATATGTTGGCCTTGAGTTAAAAGACAAATCTTGTTGAATTTTCCATGCGCGCTTAAAAATTGTAATAAAAATTTTACATTCCACTTTTTTCTCATTAAAGGTAGGTATTTATATATAAATACAATTTTTACATTTCACTCTTACCTTAAAGTTAGATATAATCTTATATATAAATTTATTGTTTTAGATTTTACCATTTAGTATTATATTATAAATGTATTTATCCAGAAACCGGTGGTATAATAGTTTTATAATTATACAAATATTTATCTGTTTAGTATGTAAGTACCGTAGGTGTAAATTATGTTGCGTTTATGTAATTAAAGTAAATGAGTGTAGAATGTTAATTATAAATTAAAATAAATTATAAGGCGATCATAATATGTCTAATAATTAATAATGCGGTGATAGATTAGAATTTATTAAATGTCAACAGCCGTCGACAAGCGTCAGTTTAACCAGACAAAATTTTTTAATATCAGTATTACGACCTATACACATGCATACTAATAACATCTGACTTGGTTTAACACAGCAACTATTGGTGGTTTTCACTCGATTACCTACGATATAATAATAATAATAATAATAATAATAATAATAATAATAATAATAATAATAATAAATAATAATAATAATAATAAATAATAATAATAATTAATAATAATAATAATTAATAATAATATATCTATATTTATTGATTACAGTATTTTCCATTTAAGAAAATGTACAAGTATATTTATTATAAATTTTACCTTAACATAATACATATGTACATAAAATTAAAATCTGTTCGCCTATTATATATTTTTATATATATATTTATTTGTTCAAATATTATATTTTAGTATTTATAACAACAACAAAATAATTATCGAACTAAAAATGACAAAAAAATCGCTATTGAAACTTGAAACTAAAAACTTGTTTGTTGCGTGTCCTAAAACCCATTATGGTCTTTGGATGGTATTTTTTGTCTCCCTCTCTCTTTATTCCAGTAATTTTTAAACTATCCGATTTTTAGAATTTTCTAGATAAATTTTGATTTGAAATTTTATACTTTAATTTATTTATTATTATTTTATGTGTATTATATTATTAATGCATATATTTTTTAAATATATTTTTAGTTGATTACATTTTAATTTTATTAAATTTTTAATATTTCTCGGAATGCGATATAATAAATTCATTTACGGGACATTTGTTCAAAATGAAATAATCGAAAGTCACCCCCCCTTTTATCGATTACGATATAACACACATTCTTTCCGCACTAATGCGCGTATTCTCCACTACATACTACCGTGTCGACATTATCATTACAGCCACACTTCTAACTTTTTCCAATATGGAATCTAAATTGTTATTATTAATATTATTAAATGTTATTACGCTCGAAGTTATTATTATTATTATTATTATTATTATTATTATTTATACCATTATTTTCTTAAGCGTATGTGTGGGGTGGGGTGTGTGTGTGTGTGTGTTGTGGATTATTCATTATGTTAAGTTTTATATTTATAAATTTATTTCGAAAATATACGGTTTTGAAAAGTTATAATTATAAGAATTTTAACGATAATAAAATAATAATACGCGTCAAATTGTCGATGATATTATTATCGGAGTTTCTACTGTCGGTTGTTTGATTTTAAGACTACGTATTTTGAGGATGCTGTCTCGATCGATTTTTCGAAATATAGAATCTTTTAATTATGTTCTTTTTCGCGATTATTAAATTCGTTTAACGCAATTAACAAAAAGGACTCTTTAATCGAACGTTTTGGAAGAAGTAGTAATTAGGGGAATATTCCGATATAAATTACGAAGAAATTATTCCTCTTGCGTTTAGGGGAAAAAAACGACCAAAAGAAGGAACGAAGTTCTTTTGAAAGACATCTGTTAATTAATCTTTAATTAAACGAACATGATGCTAATAAGAAAGAAAATATTTTATAGTCATCATCATTATTATACAGCTTACTGCTGTTGTTGTTGCAGTTATATACGAATATAATTATTAACGTTAATCAGTAACGATGACTGAGGGCTAATGTTGCTCTTATAATAATAATACGAAGTTGATAGTTTGTTAGGCATTATTTTAATTATTATTTCTTGTGTACTAACGAAAGGTTCGTACAGGAGAAAAATATATGATTACAAACATACTATCACGAATTTATTATTATTTTATTCCGACTTTAAATTTTGTAACAGTTCGTTTCATAAAAAAATAAATCGATTCACGATCGAAAATATTAAGAAACTGGAATTAAAATATATAGCATGTTAATTATAAAAATACAAATGTTAAAACGATAAAACACGTGCGAGGTTATCTGATTCCCCAATGACCACAGCCTCTAATACGACAGCACCTACGTGATAAGACGAATGTGTGTACATCCACATCTTCCGGAATTTTAAATCGCACCTTCAGATCTATGAGACGATGAATTTTTTGTAAAAAATACGAATATTGTTTATTAATTAGTTTATTTAATAAACTAAAGTGTTGTTTTTAAAATTTAATAAAATATAATTACAGATTTGTTTTTCTTAAAATGAAACCGTTACATTCCAAAAAATATAACGGTAAATTAAGAGATAGTCCAGCATCAAAGTTGAGCAGCGGAGGAAAATGATGTGAACTGATAACGTTTAACATACATTAGGAAACTCAACGTGTAAAAATCTGTTCCTCATCACCATCGTATTGTGACGGTTGTCGAACATCGAGACTGGCCCGTTGTAGTTTTTTTTTTTTTAAATTTATTTAACGTATACTGCTTCTAAGGCCAGAGGAAGGAAAGGATAGTTAGATTAAAGGGAGAAGGTTGGGTAAAGTAAGGAAAGTTATAAGTTTAGATTCAGCAGATGGTGAATACTGTAGGATTTCGGTTAGACGGGATGAAAGTCCAAGAGTAAGACGGTGAGCTGAATACAAAGGGCATGATAGGAGAATGTGAGGAATAGTAAGGGGTATGTTACATGACGAGCATAACGGTGCACTTTGACCTAGAAAGAAATGCTTGTGTGTAAGAAGCGTGTGTCCACAGCGTATGCGGAACAGAGCGACTTCATATTTTCTATTGGAATGTTCCGATCAGGTTACCTTCTTCCGAACTCTGGTGAACTGCGGTAGACATGTGAATTTTACCACTGTTTGACACTGCAGTTGACTGCGTACTCGATCCATGAAGTCTTTTGCTGGAATTGGTAGGTTTGGAGCTGGTGCTAGGATGGCGGATCCTTTAGCTGCTTTATCGACCATTGAGTTCAGTCCGACTTCCTTATGACCCGGTATCCACATTACAGTTATTTCTTCTTTATAAGATGCTGCCTGGGTAAGAATTTTTTCAACTAATTGTTTGTTGTAAAATAGGCTAGTATTCAAAACACTAATTATGTGTGAAACTTAGATGCGCATGTGATGTTATTCGGAATGCGATACTATTGCCTTCTTCATGGTAATTTTGAATTACACGATGATGAAAAACTCTGTGGCACAAGCTGTGATCGTATCCTCGACAGACGGGTTGATAATCGGAAAAATTGGGATGAATATATAATACAGGATAGACGTTTTTGGAAGAAACCGTGGTAATAATTACGATGTATATGTTGTATTATATTATATGAACGATTTTTTTCCTCTGAACCGCATATTTCAATTTGCAATAATTTTTTTTATAAAGTTGCAATGAACGATCGCGGTTGTGCATTAAATGTGTGTTGTAAGTTTGGTAAAGATGTACTAAAAGCTATGGTGACAAAGTAATGAAAAGACCTTCCACTAATGTGTGGTGTGAGAAATGTTGACTTTTAATATAAAATCTAATGTAAAACATCAAACGAAAACTTCAAAACAGAATCCGTTATAGAGCAAGTAGTGTAAGACACGTAATTCGAAATTGACTATAAATACGGGAATGTGGTTTCACGAATGAATTATTGGTGGAAATAGTGAGTTATTTGAACTTCCTGTATATTGCAATATCTATGTACAACAGGAGACTTCTGGATTTTTCCTGATTGAATATGTTAAAGGTTGATTGTTGCCAGTGAAAAATAGGGTCATCATCGCCAGAAATACCAAAGTATATCCGAGGCTAGTTGAAAAATAAAAGCAAACATCCAATGTCCGGAAAGTATACGTACTTTGTGACATTAATATTTAAATTTTCGAGTTTTTCTCTATGATTATGCGGATAATTAGAGTGTAGTATACATATGTAGGTAGATAATTCTTCGTTGAGAATTAATAATTTAATTTTTTTGGGGGATGGGGGAATTATACAGTAGTTCTTTCGGAATCTTTTAAATCGGATTTAAAATGAAAAAATTCCAACTTTTTCAAAGGTCGTTTATCTTAATTCGACGTTTATTTGGTCGGTCGAGCGGTCATTTACCGAACTGATTACGGATTTCCTTATAATTTTCTAAATTCCTTTATGTTCTTTTCTTGTAAGATGAAGTGACTAGTGAAATCCTCTTTGATCGAATTCATTTGAAGAAAGTTTGCTTCGTCTGTTCTTTAACGAATGTTTTGGAGTTTACCTTTTGCGTTTAGTTAAATCAACGAATAGTAAGTGTATACAATGTGCGTGTAAATACTAAAATATAGTACATTGTACAATAATAATTTACCCAAAACGGCCTATCACGAATTTTTATTATAGAAACCAAAAGTTACGAATTAGTTAACAATAAGTACACGAAATAAATCTTAATTGTTTAATTATAAAATCGGGTAAATTTACGAGATGGGAATATGAAAATATTAATTTCAGCGCTAAATTCGATATAAATACAATCGATTAGGAAGTTCGAAATTAAGCGACAAATAAATTGAATTAGTTGAAGCTATATAGAAATTAAATGAATTAAGTGTGAATTAACCGATCGAACGATTTAAGAATCGATAATCAATGCGAGCAAGCCTAACTGTAACGAATTAGATTATTTTTATAATGCCGCGAGTTATAATAAACTGGTTATTTTATAATTACTATCGGTAGATTATTAATTTATTGTAATGTTTCGCGGACCTTGGTTTCGTTATCATTAATATTAAGTTTATTGCTAATATGCGAGTTTTTAATTTTAATTTGTTCTAGCAAATAAACATAGTTTTAAATATGAGTATTACGGACTGTTAGCTAACCTTTGACTAATTCGAATTTATATTAACAATTTTGTAAATACTACGTAAATATGATTTAAGCGTACTCGGGGGTACTCGTGTAGTTTGGTGAGAATAAATACGAATTAGCGATTAAGACGTTGTAAAAAGTGTAAAGATAAAATGTATCGAAGCATTTAAAAAATCAAAAATGCCTTATCTACGGTGATTTATGGTAATTTATTAAGGCTAAATTTATTTATTATTATTTTTTTTTTTAAATTTAATTTTTGTCAGATTATTAAATCGATCGATTTTTAATGTATAAATATCTTCTAGAAATGTTTGATTATCTCTAATCTTGTTCGTACGATTATGTATTACGGTTATTTGGAAGATTTTTATTTCTCATCAAATACAAAACGTAATTTTATATATATATATATATATATATATATATATATATATATATACGCGAAACGTATACTATGTAAACGAATTCTGTAGCGGAATGTGTAGCGCCTGTTTAGAGTTAAACAGCTGCCAGACGATAAAACTTAATACGTAGTTCCAATGATGAGCCTAATTATTGGGACAGTGATGTCAATTCCTGGCAGCCTCTATTAAGTAACATTACGCCCGCTGACAGCTACTATGAAAGATGAAAATAACCCAAATCTATTCGTAAGCAATCTCATTAACGAAACCACTGAAATTGAGGACACCCGCATTTGTTACAACAGAAAACTTAATAACCCGTGGACAAAACCCGATCATCCGAAATCTGCTTGTGCATTCTGACGCCGTAGTAAAAGTTTTCTCCGGAAGATTGAGTAGAATTATATCGTGTTCCAACATGAAACGAACGATTCCAGTTAACTGCTTATCTCCGTTTGACAATAAAAAATAATTGTGACTATGACGACTATCCAACATATATTGTCGATGTAGAGTTTTTAATTGGTCGTTCAAGGATATACGCAAGAAGTATTATATTTTTTTTTGTTCGCATCGAAATTTAAATCGGAAAATTAAACGCGGAATTGTGATACTAATAACTATAATTAATGGATTAGAATATAATGAACTTTTTTTTCCAAATAATAATCCAACATAATGGTTCTAATTATCAAATCAAACCAAATCAAATTTTATTTTTTAGAAATAAAGTGTTACACCCGCTAATAAATCACAATGAAATAAACACAATAATAAGAGAAAGGAAGTAGAAGAAATAATTATAAATAAACGATACATTGGTCCGTACTTCCGAACCTTTTCCTACATTACCGCAGTGTAAACATAGAAACATAAACGTGTGTATTCACATGTACATAAAATATACATAAATATTTACACAATATACATACATTAATAATGTGCTCGCTGGCGCATAAGTTGCAGCGGATTTTGTTTCAAAATAATATAATACATTTAAAAAAAATATATATAAATACGAAAACCGAATTGCTATAACGCGAAAATAATAATAAAAATAAATAAATAAATAAATATATATATATATATATATATATATATATATATATATACACGCATACATGTATAAACACGTATACACATAAATAAGAATAAGCTTTCTCGTAATATTCACTTAAAACTTCCTTTAAAAACTCTAACACTATTTACATCCATTCATCCGAATTCACTCTTTCTCACATTTACGTACATTACACACATATATTCCCAATATTCGTTTACGTGTATATATATATATATATATATATATATATATATATATATATATATATAAACACACACATATAGGCTCACGCTATACTTTAATCATACATACATACACACACACACGTCCGCATATCCTGGCACATTCGGTTGTAAACTATTTAAAGTTATATTTGAAGTGCGTTATTTATTAAAAACACGCTACCAAATACTTTGGTCGTCGTTTGTAATTTCTAATCAATTCCTTTACCGCACGAGGTAGCGAATTAAATATTGTGGCTCCTGCATACGTAGCCTCTATTCTGGAATGGAATTTATGGAATTTTGGAATCCTTCATCTCTCATCAGTTAATAATCTTGTTATACCTGGGTGAATATTTATATCAAATCTTTTACGATTTTTGCTTACAAATCATAAAAGTTCAACTTCATACAATTGTCGCTCATTTGGAAGAGAATCATTTTATCCTTATCTTTAATAATAATAATAATAATAATAATAATAACAGTAATAATATGAATAATTATAATAATAATTAGTCCTAATTTTAATAACAATAATAATAAGTGGTTGTAACAATTTTTAATGTATTTAAGGCGACTGCTGCAGCTACTCGTGTAATAATGAGACCCTTACCTTTTATTAACGTTGACAGGATATATGAAACCAGTTTTATCCTGTCTAGACAAACTTATCTTCTTTAATATATATATATATATATATATATATATATATATATATATATATATATATTCCGTTTGTTTTTATTTTTTAATATGGTTTTTGACAGTTCTATTGAGTAATCACCACTGTTCATCATTTACACCTAGGCACTTTTGTGACTTGCCCGATTTTTCTTTTGTTATATATTACACTTCGAATTGAAAATTGCAAGACTGAAGTGCTTAATGTATTCAATAATGATGCGTATGCGTATTATCTTCATCTTTTTATTTTATACATATGTATGTTTGTACATGTATATATGAATTTAATCTGTAATATCTTTAGTAATATTTTTTCAACGTTCATTATTTTAATTATTGCCATCGTTATTATTTTTATGGTAATGTACTGAAATTGTTTTATTGTCGACTGTTATGTTTTTTTTTTTTTATATTATTATGGATATGTTTACGGTCTTTCATACTTTTATTTTTGATTAATCGAAAATAATACACTTTCAAGATACGGGTCTATTAGTCAGTCTCGGAATAATGCTGGTTATCAGTTAGCCTATAATAGTAAGTCCTATTTAATTATTATCAGTGTTATTAGTATTACATCCTATTTAGTATTATTATTATTATTATTATGTAGATTGTCTTCGCGAATTATACGTAGATTTGACGTTAACGAAATAAAAATAAATATTTTATTCGACCTATACTTAATGCCACAGAGCCACCAGGACCTCGTAAATATTTTATTAAAACGGAACTCTGGTCGAGTTTGCTCATTCTGAGAAATTAAATTACGGCAAGCTTATTTATTTGGAGAAATAATCCCCGTATTACGTTTATAGAAAAATGAAGTTTTATTTTAAACTCTATACTATAAGTGATTCCGTGAAAGTATTTTGGGCGAATTTAAAAACGCCCAGTCGTCGCAGCGTCCTTTATATAGGGTACGTGAATTTTAAATGTGCTACAAATATTGTCTAACTTCGTAATAAGGGACATTTAGTTGATGTAAAATGTTTCAATTGTAAAATTATTTATACAACGTATTAAAAATTATCCGAAAAGTTATCAAAAAATCAGTGTTATATCAAGATATTTTATATTTTCACCTTCTCAACTTACAATAAAATCTAAAATTTCGTGTAAAAAAAATGTGTAATGCGTAACTGAAAGGTCTAAGAGAATAGTTATTTTTTTACCATTACGAGAAGGTTCACATTCGAATTCTGTTCCTTTGTCCGCCTGTGTATGCTAGGTACAAAAAACATAGGTAATGGTTGCCTAGTTTTATTTTTTTAATATAATCGTGATACAAACTAGATTAAAAGCTTTTGATTCTAATTTAGCTGATAATTCAGTTATATCAGTGGGACAGTGGAGGTTTTTTAACACTATACTGAAAGCTTTGTTCAACGAATATGTGTAATATAAGTAGTTATTGTCCTTCATAGCCTTTATTAGGGCACGGTAACTGTGTGGGTCTGATGGTTTTATAGTCACTTTCGACAATATTGATTTCATAATAGAAACTGTCTAAAATTATTGTAGTTCTGGATATTTTTTATTGATGGAAGCGGGTTAACTTTTTTGTTAGAATTTACATCACGAGGCGAAGAATTGAGTCAATTGTTTTCATTTTATTATTAATAACTGCTAACATCGTTGTCATTATTACTTATATTATCATCGTCATTTTTATAACAGCTAGAAATTGAAAAATATTACGTTTTTTGTAAATTGGTTTTATATTATTGTGATCTTAAATACGTTTTTTGGATTTTGCCAGTTTTCACTACTTTCGCTATTTGTGGAGTTTGAAAGTTATCTTTTAAGAGAATAATTACCGATAGAGACGGATTTGTGTAGGACCAACTAACCGGTCTGATCTTGAATTAATACGATCAGTTTTTCTTTCAGATTTATCTGATAACTTCGGAAACTTTTCATGTGACACGATATATTGCGATTTGTACGGCGGATTTATCATTACCGTTGAAAGGGTTAGAGTTATCCTTGATAACGTAGATTTCAGCAGAGCGATGTGAAGATCGGTTAGTCTGGTGAAGTTTTCTTGTAGAAGTTTTTATGGGATGATGCCCGGAGCGACTAATCTACCTATTAATTTTTGTATTTTACATGCGCGTGAAGGTAAGACTACAAAACGACGAGAAGTGTGTCACTGGTCAAACCACGCTATAGAAGCGCATGGACCGGCTGAAATGGGTACGATGCACCATGCGCATACGCTCTTCAAGAAGAAGGATAATCCAATAGTAATAATAAAAATAAATATAATATACGCAAACACCATATGCGCGCTAGTAATAATATAGTGCACTACAAAAACACGCGGGGCTGCATTGTATCGTGACGACAAAGCGATTACAATCAGTTTTCACGGGTGTGTGTGTCTAACTATGCTAATGACATATTAATTCGCGTATGAAAAAATAAAAATAAATTTCAACGACGATTGATGTGGTGTAAACGAATATAACAAATGTATTGAAACAACCCCCCTCCAAAAAAAAAAAGAAAAAAAAAACAAACAACTAGAATCCAAAATATAGAAAAGTAGCGAATCTTGGAATTTTGAAAGTTCATAGCAAACTGCTGCTTCGTAAAGTGATCCGTGTTAAAGTACTGCTTGTAAATGCGTAGGTTTATTGGCAGAACTTACGCACACAATATACATCTAAGTCTAACAGGTAAAGAAATCGGAGTAAGTAACGAAATTTACCGATTTAGGATATTAGATATAGCGAAAACTGGTACGGTGACTAACCATGTTGGAAACAAGATGGCGAGCTACGAAAACTTGGTGTCGGTATTGTTTTATGGAGTAGAGAGTTGGACGCTCGAGGCGGCATAGACGAAGGAAATAGAAGCCTTTGAAATGTAGCTTTATCATTCTAAAACAAATGAAAAAGACGCACGAAGTTACGTCGTTGATAAAAACACGTAAAACAGCCTACTTCGGGCATATAATTCGAAACAGCATAATATACTGCAGACTAGAAAAATGTCACGGTGGCATAGAGTGCTCGACTGTCGACGGTTCGAAACCAACACACGACATAAAAAGTTTTTCATCATTATTTAATTCTTAATTATGACGGAGAAGGCAGTGGCATTCCACTCTGTGTAACATCGTATGAGGCGCATATAAACAGTGCCTTGAATGCTAGTCCATTTTGTACGTAAATATAAACGTACAATGGCTAGTCACGACGTTCGACAACGAACAATACAGCCAATGATGATGATTATAATAATAATAATAGAAAGACGATTAGAGGCAAACAGATGTCAAAGACGAAGATGAACGTCGTGGCCGAAAATACGGCTGGTTCCGAATGTATAAACGGACACGTTAGATATAAACGGAAGTTTTGTCAGATTGTGACCAACGATAATTCTAAATGTAGTAGTACAAAAAAAATTCTAAAATAAAGTATTGGCAACACTGACGAATCATCGTAGAGAATGTCGCGTAAATTACGATGCGATTGAGTAAATTGCTGTAAACGACGAAGAAAAGTTGTCGCACTACTTAGAAAGGCTAAAATAATCCGATTTTCGGATTAGACTTAACCTAGAAGTGCGATGGTTGCTGACGTGACCATCGTCGAAGGTCGTTAAAAGTTTTAGAATCAATCAAAATCGATCACACGAAACAAAATTTTATTTATTCGCTTTACGGCTTAATTTCGTTGTAATTATTA
Organism: Coronaproctus castanopsis; assembly: GCA_032883995.1. Taxonomy (NCBI): domain Eukaryota; kingdom Metazoa; phylum Arthropoda; class Insecta; order Hemiptera; family Monophlebidae; genus Coronaproctus; species Coronaproctus castanopsis. The sequence goes on from CM065053.1 coordinate 100,151,454, forward strand.
TTATCGTTATTTAAAATTCGATTATTATTATTATTATTCGTGTCCGAGCTAATTATAACTTAAATTATCGTAGATTGAATTTACTTTAAAAAAAAATCTTTTAGGACTAACTAGCTTTTGTCTATATCTTCATGGTGTATTTGACGCTAACTAATCTATATTCGAGCAGATGACCTATTGTCCGTATCCAGTAATACTCGCATTCCTCGCGGTTAATGATCACTTTACTAAGTTGCGGATGGTCCGAACACATCCTGCTTGAATTTAGTTCGAGATTCTCCATATTCGCCAGTTTTTACCGGAACCTTATATTATCTTCTGCTTACCCTCTAAATCTTAATCGCATTTCATGAAGTTAAATAGAAGTAGTTAATTATAGTTGTTTATACTAGATAGATATCCTGCGTTCCTTTAAAATTATAAATGGAACACTTGCGGTTCCTCTTCTTTATTTGGTATACCTACCGGTCAGCGCCTTTTGTGTTTTTACTAATTTTTCTACGGAGTACTTTCTACATATCCAAAACCCCCCCTTTTTTTATATATATATATTTATTCGACAAGTTGTAATTGAAGTTCTTATTGTTCAATTTGGAATTATCACTCGAGTCTTTGCGTAAACTAGGTTTTTGATCTACGTTTCGGCGATTTGTAATCTTCTTTAATATATCCGTTACTATTTCTAGCCCGTAATTCGAGGGGTTTTCTTTTATATGGTGGAAAGTTTTTACGATATTCGACATTGGAGCTGGATTTTTTATTAATTAAACAATTTAGGGTCGTTTCTGAAAAATTGTATTCGTACCTTCTTTAAAAATAAAGATGTTCATGCGGCAAGTCCTAAACGATGGACATAGTAGTGGCTTGCCAATGGCCTTTCTCGTTGTATATTCTCTCGAAAATATCCATCTCGTTTTAAAGATGAAATAATTTATCGAAGACGCATATTAATATTTACGACGTGTCCGTACAGATTCTGCGGATCAGTGTGTCGAAAACCTTTATACAGTTAAGAAATTTTAAAACACGGTCCTTATCTTTTATGCGAGTTCAATCGTATAAATTATATAAATGGTGTGCTGATAGTGGTGGAGATATTTATTTTTCGCAGGAAAACTGAACAAAAGGATATTATGGCAGCAGCAGCAGCGTTCTCGTTTATTTCACTATACACGTAAAGGAATTTTTCTTTTCATCTTTTTATTTTTAGAAGCTCCGGGATCTTATTCTTGAGAGTTAATTTTTGTTCAATCACGTATCACCTACCTCTACTAGGAATAGGTTTCTTCACAAAAATGAGTCACCTTACTTTCAAACATTTTATTATTATTATTGTTATTGTTATTATTATTAATATTATTATTATTTCGTTTTATAGCGTATGTTACCCTTTCTAAACTTACGTGTTGCTAAGAAAGAAAGTTTGGATATTGTTAAATTAACTAGACCTATTGTCGCATCGCGTCCAGATGCTGCTATATTAAATCGAAATAGTCATTTTGATTTTACTTTTTGGGGTAGATCTGGAGCAGTGTTAGCGACGTGCCTAATAGGGTAGCTGACTGAAAATATCTTTTCTACTGAGGGGGTATGTTCATCATTTATATCTGGTTTTCTGTCGCTTGTATGGACGTTTTTTTTTATTTTTATTTTTTCGAAATATTTCTAAATAATTTTCGTCCGTCTTAGGTATCTATAGTTCGCCGTTTCAATTTCAGCCATAATAGTCAGTGCGATGTAATAAATATCGCGACCGATCGCAATATTTTAAAGGTCAAATTTTATAATATTTTCGTTTCCAAATAATAATAATAATAATACAAAAACTCGAAAATCTTTACCAGATTGCTTTCAGCACAGGAGGTAATTTTAAAATTTTATAATTTCCCGCTGTTTTGTTAAATAATTTGTTTAAAATCGGATATTGTTCTTGAATATGCGAGGTAATTTTAAAATTATATTTTTTAAAATGTTATTTTGATGAATGCCTTATTCTGTGGATACGCGCGTAAAACTTAGGACGTCGGAGGATAGTTTTTTTTTATTTTCTTATCGTCACGATCGTCGTCGGATTGTTCGTTGCCGAACATCGTAACTAGTCCATTTTTCCGTACAAAATAGGCCAGCTAATTTTATATGAAACGTAGCAGATACGCTAGCATATGATGTTATACGGAGTTCGGTACCACTGCCGTCTTTGTGATAATTAGAAATTACGTAATGATAAAAAAATTTTATGTCGCGAGCTGGAATCAAACTCTCGACCGTGCGGTTGATAGTCGAGTGCGCTCTAGCATAGCGTACGTACTATTTCTATTTTCAACTTTATCAATGTGTTCGACATTTTAGATAGCAACGGTCGATTAGAAACATCAGTAGTGAGTGACGTGATGATATTCAATCGTTTTGTTCATACTTGATGTGGTTGATATGTTGTTTTCGTGGTAGTTTTTCACTGAAAATTAAGCCCAGATATATTTTACCGCATTCGAAGACTAGAGTTATTCAGTGAGGTTTTATATTTCGGACATGGCAAAAAGTGAATTAGGAATGTTTCGGTATATTTTAATAAACCAATCACACAGCTTGTTGATTAGGTTTTAAAGAATCTCTTTTCGCTGGCGATATTTCTGACAAGAGATGAATATTGTAGAATCATCAGCAAACAGAACACTTTTGACTCGAGCTATTGTTTAGCAATTCCATCGGTAATGATATTAAATAATGTGCGCTACATTTATAAGATTTCTTTAACGTAGGATTTTTTCGAGGTTGGGAAGTTTCGGATGTAACACGATAGGTGTCCTCCAAGGCCTCGATTGTAAATTGTGGATAATATCTTATGCTTCCAGAACATCGTAATTTTCGAAAAGAAAAAAAAATTACCTTATCTAAATAATTTCCGGGTACATTGCTTTGGTTTTAACTCCGTTTGAGAGATGATATATTTTGGAATATTTTCTCAAAGAGTGAGCAGGCTTATTTTATTGATATTTCTATTACCCTAAAACAATTTTACTAACCGATCGATTTTCTAGTTTGATCAAATTTATTAATTCCGTAAGTTCTGCGATCATTCGCATTAATCATCTAAATAAAAGACGATAAAAAGAAATATAAAAAATACAAAAATAATTTTATTTATATATAAATACGTGCGCATATATATATTTTTTAAATTTCGCTAGAACTAATCACAATCGACTAACACGTAAGACAAAAATGATTATGACCTGTCATTGAAAATTTAATACGTTTTTTTTCTTAATATAAATTTTCACCAGTGATTATTTGATTTAATATACAATTCTTTTATGCTTCGTCAATATAAATACGACGTATTTCTCGTTAAAAACATAATTACTACAGACAGAATGATTAAGAATATTATCGCGAATTTGCTAATTGTATTTGGATATTTTCAAAATTCGGGTAATGAGTATAATTTTGATTTTATTCATTTAATGTATATATATATATTTCTATCTATTATTGTTATATGCATCTGTATGTTAGTTCCGATGATAACCTGACATTAAACGCATCGAATATACTACACATTATTCTTAATTAATTGTCAAATATAAAATCGTATTTAAACGTTTTTTTTTTCTCGGTAAATTTATTTTCTAGATCTCTTTATTTTTATAGATTTCGTTTTAATCAATCTATTATCGGATTTGTTGTTTATTTTCCATCTATTAAAAAAAAAAAAAACGGATTCCTTTCATTAGACGATGTTGTTTCTCCTTTAAAGTTAACTTTTTTCCTTTACTTAAAAATCCCTTCATCTGTTTATTATGCGCGCAATGTGTATAGAGCTAGTAGTAACACGGGCTCGATCGCCGGAATATTTGGCAGGAACCAGCTAAAATGACTACCATCGATAGCGGCGGTCTGAGGTGGAGAGGTCGCGTAGTGTTTTTCTGCGGTTGTTATTAATGTTTCTAGTCTTGACGAAAAGGTGTTTTTTTTTTTTTACTAAACTGGCTGGTCTTTATTCACTCGCGCAGGTGTTGTTCCAAATAAACGCCTTTCGAATTCGAAAAGACTCCCTCAGCTGGTGGAACCGATAAGAAATTTTGAAATTGCAAAGGTAATCGCTGAAGCATACTAATAGCCGTTGTGCTCAAAACCAACTGCTTAGTCGTCTTAGGTCTACCTGCTCCTGTCTGACGTTATTTTTACTCCTCTTTTCAACCGTTTTCATTTATTTACGTAAACGCGAAAAGAAAAAATAAATTCCGAAAAAGGACGATTTTTTTGCTTCGTTACCGTAACTATAAATTCTTTTAGCCATTTTTCTTTGTTTGAATTTCCTTCTCTTTCGGTTGTAATATTTTTTGTCTATTTATTTTATAATAAAGAAGATTATGTCGTACTAATAATACGGGTGTCATATTGATGGCATTTTACGTTATTGAAACGTTTCCCTCTACTCATTTCGAGTTTCAAGTCCATCGAATGTTCACTGACAGTTCGCGTAATACTAATGTATGTTATTACGGTTTCAAAATAGGTGAAAAAAAACAGCTGTTATTACCATTAAATGTTGTTTCGAAGCCGGTCAAATAGCGCTATAGAAACATTTGAAATTGTAAAAATCACTTACTGAGCAAGTCTGAGACGTCTGGTCTTTTATGTTTTTTTTTTTTTTCAATCGTGGAGAAATTCGACAGTTTGTTCCTGAAGGAATTAAAGTTTTTAGATCATTTTGTCTTTGAACCGCCTTGCATTAGGCTGAACTTGCGTCAGGATTGATCATTTTTCTTATTACACGAGACAGTGCGTCTGTTCATATCATTTGTTGATCGGAAAAATGATTCTGGTGTTCAATTAACCGCTTACTCTAACCGACATTTCAGCCGTATAGGTTATTTTTTCTTTTATAACCAACAAATGGGATTCGAAGGGAACTGCTTTGGTTCGATTAACGAAATTCAAGAGGCTGTAACGTCGAAATAATATGCAATGTAATGGTACTTCGAATAAAAAATTTTTTACAATTATTTTACACACTCTATCTGGTACTTTCGTTACTTATGAGATGCACGGTCTATATTTGCTGAAAAACCAACGAAGTTAAATACACTTTTAAACTTTCGTGGTTGATATCCGTACGTTTGCAATTTTTTCCAATGTAAACCGTGTCAATAACGTTTCGAAAACATTTGCAGTTTTCATTATAAAACTAAACGTAACCAATTATATGAGTGTAAATCGCTAATTATATTTCAACGAAATTTTATACCACCTTCAAAATAATATTCGATAAAAATAATAAGTAATAGGAAACAAAATAATCAACTTATTTCTAACTATGAATAAAATCACCGAAATTTTAAACGCGCTATTAATGTTCGATGATGAATTATATTTAAAATTATTTAGAATTTTATATTTGTTAACTACATTCGACTATCTTAAGTAGATGATATTTTTAAGGGTGTGACACGATTGACTTATATTTAATTTAAACAAACAACTGCCTGGATGTCGACTGCTTAAATCATACTTGAACCGAAAGGGAATTTCGTGTGGCCTATGATGAAGCGAAGTCAGCTTTTTACGAAATACAGGCAGCAGTTCCACAAAGGAATGTCCTTGGATCTATCCTGTACCTCCCATACATACGCGATCTAACGACGTCTGATAACGTAACAACGGCAACATTCGCCGACGATATCGCAATAGTAGCTGTCAGTTCGGAATCATTTTATTATATTTGAATTAGATCTGATCTCTATGGTGGGGTTGGCAGTTGAGCGCTTGAGCAACTATTCAACTGCTGCATATATATATATATATATATATATATATATATATATATATATATATATATATAGAGTTAAATTTACTGCAATGTCAATTTATCTTTCATCCACCGTCTTTATTACATGATTTTTTACTTAATATTTAAAAATTGATTTATTCGAATCTAAAAGCGCCTGCTTTGAGACTTTTATAATCTCGAGCAAGATCCGAATAAAGTTTTTTTTTGTGAGAATTTTAAAAAAAAGTACGTCTTAAAATTGCTTTTGTGTAATATTGTTTTGTATGTAGTCATCGACGTATCAATTCGTTCGAAGTATTTAATAATATATACTGTAAAATCTTTTTCAAGTGTATGTGTATATATACGTCGTTTTTATTATCGTTGTAAGGTAATAATCAAACCGTCGCCACATTTGACTTAAGTCGGATTTGTTCTGTTTTCTACCTCACCTAATGATTCCATGTTAAATGTACACAGACAATATTGCAGTATCATCATCAAATTTTGCTGTAGTGCTGACATCCGTTAATTGAATATCAGCCATATACAAGAGATACAAGATGCGTCACAGAACACTCTCTTTTACAACTATAGCTTGTAAAAAAGTTGACTTCGCTTCTTCGTATACAACTCTGAAGTTTGTATCAGAAACTCATGACTCGAGTAGACGACACTAATTTTTCCTATTAACCCTCATGCAACACTATTGAATGCTTGAGTAACGTCTAAAAATGATACCGAACAGTATTTCTTTTCTTCAAATACCAAAACTATCCGGACCTTATGGATCCAATTTTGGGGGATGCGCAAAACCCGCTAACCGAATAGAGTTATTCGGTGTAATCAAAATGTAATAGTGCGGGTTGGTATCAAATAAACGAGGATCTGCATGCAGATTTGAAGTTGTAGCGGAGGTAGACAGGGGTTATTTGTGACTTCGGCATCCCTCCCTTTCTGTTTGTCTCTCTCTCTCCCTATATATGTGAGCGTGTGTCGTATCTTTACACTATCTTGAATGTTTATAATTATTTCTAAACTAGCGCTATTATTAATACGAACTAAATCTTTAATTTCTTATTTCAGAGCAAGTTGTGAAAATAGTGGAAGGTCTTTCTATCGCTAATAGTTATTTAATCAAATAATAGTAGGTGGCAATAATAATAATAACGGAAACCAGTCAATTTGTAAGTGAAGAACTGGTCTTTTAAAGAAAAAATTAAAAATAAATTCAACCGACCACGGCGTTATGTTCCTTTAATTATGGTTGTGTTCTTTCGTCGTTCAAGAAGTCCTCGTAGTTTCTAACTGTTGCAATTTTAAGTTTGTAACTCTCTAAAGGCCGGTTATAAACTTACGCGATAACTATCGACGACAATGGTGGCAGTGGACAAATTTGTCATATTATAGCCCATTTCAAGGATATCCAATGGCGGCTTATTCATTTAAAACCTGCAACTTTATATACTACGCTATTAAGTTAGTACATTGCTTTTATATATATATATATATATATATATATATATATATATATATATATATATATATATATATATATATATGTATAAATAAGCTATAAGTACATATAAGAAATGTAGATACACCATTGTTATATAACCCTAAACATTAGTGGAATGTCTAGCACGTTAAATCACGCGCGCTAATTTAAAAGGTTATACACCTTCTAAAGTTTCGGTTTTAACAATTCGCGGTTTAATTCTAACTACTCGTTGTTTAGTAATTTTATTTGAATATATATATATATATATATATATATATATATATATATATATATATATATATATATATATGACGTGTTTTTCTTAGTAATACGTAGCCAAAATTGTCGCAGAAGTTTACAACAAACCGAATAATCGCTAGTAGCGCTGTCGGTATCGTCTATTATTTCTCGGGATAACTTCTAAAAGGAACTTTATAGACTATGTCGTGTGTGGTATTCCCCTCACTTCAGTCAAAATTACTCCCCACTTTTACACGAAAGACTTATTGTTTGCTGTCTCGTTTTGTCTTCTTTTATCACTTGAATACGTGTAATGTTTAAACGCCTGAATTACAATTTACTATAAAGATTGAGTATGTATTTTCCGGATTTTACGAGCGATTTTTTACTTTGGTTTTACACCCTTTACTAATTGCTATCTATCTACTTGTTACTCATCATATCCGTCTAACGGAATTTAGAACGCTAGCCTGCCCATTGTTTGTTTATGGTCTGTGTTGTATATCCTGTTACGTGCGTGTGTGTGTGGTGGTACATAAACAATTACTTCTTATTGAACGTTAGTGTAATTAATGATAAACAGCGTGTTCATTAATTTCTACTCTTACAGTTTATAATAACACAAAATTTTATAGACGCGTATATACTATAATGTATTGTATATGCAAAGTTCTTTTCCTTATTGATTAATAGCTGATTTTGTTTTTGTAAAAAAAAGTAAAAATGAAATAAAATCAATTAAATGAGTTATACATGAATACCTAACTGAACTCGATAAAACTAAAATGATGAAAATAACTCATAGATGCCCCAGCAAGGGGGTAGATTATATATATATATATATATATATATATATATATATATATATATATATATATATATATATATATATATTACATTTCCATTATTTTCTACGAAATTAGAGAACATATTTCTCTAAGTATGAACTATTAATACAATCTAAAGATGAAGTTTATTTACACTACCATACGGAAAATAAAATAATACTTCGTGAACAATTCTGCAGTTGTATCTAAACATATTAAAAATGATTAAATATATAAGTAAATAATGTGTTTAACTAACTTGTGCTCAGTCTATGTATATACATAAACACGTTATACTAACGTTGATATAACTATATATATATATATATATATATATATATATATATATATATATATATATATATATATATATATATATATAATACATTTAACAATTAATAATAATAAAATATAAGATTGAAAGAGTTATTTCAACATAACTAAATAAGATCGAAAATAAAAATATGTAAAAGAAATTCCATAAACAGTGTCAAATAAAATCGCCATTGTTTTTTCTCTCCGATTTGTTAATTACCGGATTCAACGTCAACTAACACACTAGGAATAATAATAAGAAAAATGAATGTGGAGTCAGCAAATGTCCCTTCATTTATCCAGAATCATTAATTTCCGAACATAGAAGGAATTAAATCCCATTAATTGAAAAATACTTTACCTCAAATCAAGTCGACTACCTGTGTCCTTCTACGGTATAGACTGGGATTTCCATTATTTTAATCAAAGTTAATGTTAGCAAAATGCTAGAAAATGAATAAATAATGGAAAATAAAAATAAGTATTAAAAAAAGTCTACGGGCTGAATGTTTATGCATTATACACTTGTGTATGTATAAATCGACACACATAACATACATACATTCGGATTACCGTGTTGAGTGTCCGTGTTTAATAATGCGGAGCGGTTATATTTAAGCAAGTTTTACTCGCAACAGAACAATACTTCAAAATAGAATAGACCAATAATGAAGTTGAGCCACTATTTGTACAAGCTAAGATTAGAGCGTGATAAACAAAAACATATTTATAGGGACTTCAACATTCGCCAACTATCGACTCTCGCCTAAAGCCACTGTCCTTATTTCATTCTGACTTTCCTCTGTTATCGACAAACGATTACTTACGTTTCATTTTATACACCAGGCGTCTTGTAAACGCTCATATTAAATATTCCACATCGGTCTGAAATAACTTTGCATAAAATAAACAGAATTTCGCTCCTGTGTAAAATTAACCACAGCGAGCGCGCGCGATATATATATATATATATATATATGGAGGCCCTTATGAAATAAAAATCAAAAATGAAAGTAATAAAGTGATTTATAGATTTATATTCGTAAAACGATTTTAATGTGTAACATTTCTAAAAATATTCAGTAATTTTTACATTTCCGTGAAATTTAAATATAATGATATGTACGTACATATATAAACACATAAATTTATGAATACGTTAATTACGAATTATTTCAGAATTCGGCAGACAAATCATAATTGTAATAATTTTAAAAAAAATAATCGAATACTCAACGTAAATAAATATTCAATTTTCACACATTAAATCAATATTAATCGATCGAATACACTACATATATACATACTGCTTTCATTCTCTCTTCTTTCACGCACATACACATTTTCACAATTCTGACTAAATCTTTGCTGTAGAAATCATTTAACCGCGATAATACGTATTATGCACATATTTATATATGTATGGAAATATGTGGATATTTATATATATATATACATATACATATGTATATTTAAAAAATACACAGTTAAATCACTATAAACTTTTATATTTAACGAAGAAAAAGCTTCTGGAAGTTTATATCGATTTAACTGTGTTTATTATGTTTTATTTTTAATTCATAAAATCACTACTCTCCGATAATATCAAAATACGATATATATTTATAGGGATATATATGTATATGGATGTATATGTATATGGATATTAAAAATAAAATAAATGCAGTTAAATCACTATAGACTTTCATATGTGAGCGAAAGAAAAACTTCGTTCTAATATGCGAGTTTATAATGATTTAACTAACACACACACACACACACACATATATATATATATATATATATATATATATATATATATATATATATATATATATATAAAGAGAAGAAATACCCCCGCGCATAGAAAGAGAAACAAACCGAGAAAACATACGTAGCGATTATGAACGATATAAATTTTGGAGTAAATTTTTGTACCGAATCACATCTCACCCAAGACTTGTTAGTAAATATAGTTCATTAGGAAATATGGACGTATTATGTTCAATATTTTTTTTATTTTGGCTTTGTATTTGGTTTCAAAATGGACGATTTTTTTTAGGATTCAATTTTTTCTTCAGATTAGAACCGTTTCAGTTACTCTGTTCCTCGTATAGTTCGTGAAATTTTGAATGCTAACAAATTTATATATTTTCTGGTGGATATGAAATGTATGAATTCAAAAAATATTTATACAAACATACCGCAAATTCACTATAGTCATCGAAAAACTACTATTGCATAATAAATATCCCTATATCAAATTGAGAACTTTATCTATATAATTTGATAATGTGCGACAGAAGGTAATAATATGTTATTATATTGTTTATTTTATTTATATATATATATATATATATATATATATATATATTATGCTATTATTTTATTAATCGATTTCGAAAATAAATACCAAGTAAAAATTGGGTTAATAAAACCGACGAAATATAGAGAAATTGCTTTGATGATACCAAGAAAATTATACGCTCGTTAATTATTAATAATACAAACGAATTACCTTTTTTATTAGAATTATAATTATATAATTGACGATTATCGCTTAATTAGAGGGGAATTTTCATCCGGAAAAAATGCATTTTTATATTATATTTTTCCCCTATTTTCCGAAGAAATTTGAAACCTGGATACCGTGTAAAAACCGATACATATACATTATATATATATATATATATATATATATATATATATATATATATATATATATATATATGTAGTGATCGTCGTTAAATAAGAAAATTCGTTTCAATTTTTCAAAAATATTTCGGACGGTTTTCGATTTACAATTCCCAGTGGACGTTGTTTGAAATTAATAAATTGAAATTGTAGAAAGTAATATCGGAATAATGGAAATTCGATCGTTGAATACGATATCCAATTATAAATTTTAAGTTTCTGTCTCCGGGTCTGCAAAACCGTAGGTAACTGTTGCTCAGCGGGAGAACATTATAATAAAAGATGGAATCCTTGATAATTTGAATAAATTCGAAAAAAAGTTACACAGTTTTATTTTAAATAAAATTTACGACCATTATAAATTTCACAAATTTTTATTTCGTTGGGGACATTTATAATTTACGAAGCGACTACGTATTGTAAATAACTCCGATTTCAACGTAAAATATAATAAAATAAAATACTGTAATATCGTGACGTAGCGGTAATGCTTTCGCATTTTGCTGGCACAACTCGAGTTTCAGTCTCACCGGGGACGAGAATTTTTAATGATTAAAAGGTGGTCTCTAGCAGGCTCAGTCGTCCATCCATACACCCATCGGTAGAGCGTATCAGCTTGCTCGAAAAGTAAAATTTATCATTAACTTGTTCGAGATTAATCATACTTGTTCCCAATTTTCAAATGAATGAAACTTTACACTATTTTATATATATATATATATATATATATATATATATATATATATATATATATAAATTCCAACATGATTTTCGATGTATGTTAATGTTCTATTATATTTGTCCACGACGAATTTTCTTGTTTTTCTAACGCGGTTCTAACTAATCCGACTGTTGAAATTATTCTAGTCCATCCTTGGATATTGTTCATCTACGAGAGTCACACAACCAATTCCATTTCTGGCTTCAACTTTGTTGGAGGAGCTCTATTATCTATCTGGTATATTTATGGGATATTTTTTTTTTGCATGTTTTCGATGACATCAGAAAAAATATTACGCACAGTAATTATAAGGTTAGATTTATACAAATCTTTATGCGGATAGATTTGTGATAGATTTTGATCGGCGGGACGTAAATTTACTAAACTACTTTTTCGGTAAATCTCGATTTCTACCGGTTTCTGAAAAATTTTACCGGATAAGTTCATGATTATTTGTCGTTGCACATTTGACATTTTAACTTTGTCAATGCCTTCTCCCGTAAAACGAGTCTAAGTGTTCGTAAAAAAAGCGTTCTAAAGTACGCACAAAACGTGTTCTAAATTGTTTACGCTAAATCACGAAACTTCTATATTTAAACGATAGTTGGATATATAAAATAAACCGTTATAAATCAACGTTAACCGCTACAGCGTGGCAACTACAAATTAAAAAAAAAAAAAAAAGTATTCATAAATAAATCCAGACTCCGGTTGCTCGATGGAAATATTCTTCTTTCGAAATTAAATAAACAACTGCGATAAAAATAGACTATTTGTTATAAACTGGAAAATAGTCGCCTTTAGGCTAGTCAGACGTACCGCGTCGATCGATAAACATAATAATCGCGATAATAATTTTTAAAAGAAGGATCAGAGTAAGACGGGACCTTAACTCGAAATACACGAGAACGAAATTGGGAGAAATTCCGAGAATTAAGAAATTCAAAAATATCTGAGAGAGAAGTAATAGAAAGGCGTTAGTAAAGGAGACCATTATAGAAAGAATGAGGAAAATAGAAACCGCACTTCAGCTAACGAAGAATCTATACAATAAAAAATTGGTTTTCTAGAAGTGCAAAATTCGGACGTTATTTACATCGACGAAATCAGAATGTTTTATAACGAACGCGTGAACCGGTATTAATGAGATCGAGAAAAACGTAGAAAATGTATAAGAAAAATCCTCGGTGTAGGAAAATGACATGGTTGAAATTAAGTACTAATAAAGAGATACACGAAGTAGTCGAGAAAATAACTGACACCACGTGCCTAAAAGAACGGTCACATTTTATAGTCATAAATTAACCTAAAAAAAGTATACATTTGACTTTTCGATAAAAACTAACACACGCCAATAGTTTGGTTTATAGAGGTTACTTAATCGAAGTTAAGCCGGAATAAAAAGAAATTCAAAAGAAATTTCGGAAAGTTTTAAAGAAATAGCTAAGGAAAAAATTGCAAAATATGGGCGGAAGAGAGAAAGGAAGAACATTCGCAAAATGAGGAAATATTGCATATAAAGAGTGAGAGAAAGACGTCGAATCGTACGTGAATTATTTTACGCTGTTTCTCGATGGGTAAATTCGAAACAACCGCGATAATAATAATTTCTTCAGTTCATTTTTTCTTCCTATATCGTAGGGCTAATATTCAAAATGAGTAACATTCTTCCAGGGAACTTTTGTAGACTTCTGGAATCGTATTTGGCTAATCGCCAGTTTCGGGTGGCACACGAAGATGCTGAGTCAAAATTCTACCGTATACAAGCTGGAGTTCCACAAGGCAGCGTTCTTGGACCTATCTTGTACCTCTTGTATACGCTAGATTTGCCTACAGATGACGAAACAACAACTGCAACTTTTGCTGATGACACCGCCATACTTTCGGTTAGCGACAGTCAAGCTGAAGCCGCAGCAAAACTTCAACGCGCGCTCAACCGAGTTAGAAACTGGACAGTTACATGGAAGATCAAGCTGAATGAAGCTAAATCTGTCCATGTCGTTTACTCTTATCGCAAAGTCGATGCGCAGCATAAGGTTTATCTGGGTGATCGAGTTGTCCCACAAGCAGAGTCAGCTCGATACCTTGGTATACACTTGGATAAGCGCCTTACGTGGGAAATCCACATCCGATCCAAAATCAAACAGATTAAGGCTAGAACGCGTCAACTGTACTGGCTTATCGGTCGGAATTCTACGTTGGACGTATCGTGTAAGCGCTTACTGTACCAACAAATAATAAAACCGATTTGGATGTATGGCATTCAGCTATGGGGATGTGCTAAGGCTGCAAATCGTGACAAGATTCAGACGAGACAAAATGTCATCCTGCGTATGATAGTCGACGCATATCGATTTTCGCGTAACGATGATATACACCGCGATCTTCAGATCATGTTCGTTAACGATGTAATCAAGGAGTGCGCTAAACAGCACGAGAAACGGCTTTTCCATCATGTCAACGTGGAAGCAGTGAAACTTCTCGACACACGATTAGACATTAGACGCCTTAAGCGTAATAAACCGCAAGACCTAGTCTTGTAGGCGATAAACTTTTTTATGGAAGCATTAGCCAGTGGGCTAACGGCTTCACACTCGTTTGTATCACGTAATAAGATATGTTCTGTGTTATGTGATAAGCTTTATAATATAGTTACTTATTTAACGTTAAGTTAAGATTGTAACAGGTAAATTTAAAAAAAAAAAAAAAAAAAATATCGTTGTAAAAATTTGTGTAAATCATAATTTACTCTATTCGTTCTATTTCGAATTGAACATATCGGATTAATTCACGACTTTCTACATCAGAGCGGAAGATACAACGTACCGCTGACAGTAATCGCCCGTAATTGTGCAAGCAGTGTTTACCAAAAAAATGTGTAAATGATTACGAATTATCGAGCAAAGCAAATATTATAAATGAATTTAAAAAAAATAAATAATAATAAAATTTCTAAAACGATCTAAATTAATTACTATAAAATATAAAATGTACATATACGAAAATCGCTAAGAACCAAATGGTTGACGCGCCTATAAATATATATATGTATATACACGTACATAAATCGATAAAAAGTGTTTTGGGTGTTCAACGATTGACACTTAGACCGGAACATAAAAATAACGGTATACACAGCTGTAATGGTTCCTATACCATTGTACGACTGTGAAACCTAGACAGTACGTAGACGACGATAAAAGTACTCTGGTGAGATTCCAGCACCTTTTACTCATTACGACTTCTATGCATAAAATGGATGGATTATATTCCTGATAAAGAACTGCTCCTATTGCGTGCCGATAGAACAACTGATTTGCATATGTACTCACGAATAATTCTAGAATGCTGAAAAAAGGTCTTATATAGCTCACAAATGGAAAAAGAACCTAAAAGACGCTTTAAAGAACAAATTGTAGAAATTACGCGTTATTCACAGATATGAGACGACTTGGAAGCGAAATCTTCCGGAAGAAATCTGCGTATAAACATTCGTAGAAAGCCAGTTTGTAGATTTATCTGCAAAGCCGAAATAATACTTGTCTCATACTGACAATATTTATCGGCAATTCGAAAACTACCCACATGCAAACGGCTGACTCGATAAAGTTGTACTGGCTAGCACAAGGTAGAAATAGAGCAACTGTTAGTAGAATAATATTTGTCGGAACGATAGCATTTAAAGCATCCAGAAGAATACCCGAAACTATTTATATGATGGCATACGGGAGAATGTTAAGAATACCATGTGTAGGGACTGATCCAAATACATTTTGTACCACATTTATATTGCCATGTGTGTTTTCTCTTCAGTGGGTCTGTAAATACCATCTCAAGAGTTTGGCAGTCGTTCGAAATACTTGCTAAAGGAGCCTCCGAGGCGGATCAATTCTTACTTAAACGAATTGATAATTCTGAAGCGTGTATCAGTTTTTTCAATCGCATTAACCGGAATTGAAGATTTCCCGCTTAGCTGATAGAACTAGGACGGCTACCTTAGATTGATCTTATTATACCTAATTTTCCCCTCAAATATTCATTCATTCAAGCGCGTTTCTTTAAAGATCGAATACTACATGTTTGTTTCTCTACCTCCAACTAGAAGTCGTTCCAATTGATAGTATGCTTCTATTAATGATTGCTAGTTTGTGGCCTGATCACGTCAAGGGGAAAATATTAATCACGAGTGATCTTAGTATTCTTAAAGCCCTGAAAAAACCTATACTATTCTATCATGGTGAGACTATATGTTGTTAACCATTGTGGAAAATGTATTACATTTACGCGATAATCATGCCTCTGTATCTTTGCCTTTGGTTTTAGCCCGTGAGGGTGTCCAGGAAAATGTAGTAAACTTGTATCGCGTGGCATTCTCATTCCGATGATTCCTTCTTTGCGCGTAATTGCATCCGCTCGTGCAGATATTCTTCATCGATGGTAGTCTTATGTTCTGTAAAAGATTACAAATCTATCCAACCTAACTTTCCTTTACATCCATTTTTGCTTATTTCTCCTTATAGTTTCCCAGATCGACTTTTATTTTCCATCCTGATCAGACTTCGTTCCAGCCACAATTGTCATTCTTATTCTCTCCATATTGCCCTTTGTATGCGGGAACTATAGCTGACGCTAATCGCGTAATCTTCGCTTATAGCTTGTATAGCGTAGGTAGAGATGGTTTTATCGATAAAATTTTACAATTAAACATTTTCCCTCCTTTCTTGGTTACCTACCTATTGATCCTGAATAACAATAACTTCCTTACAGCACTGGCCACTTATGTGCATATATCTAGGATCAATCTGTAACCGATTTTTATTTTTGTTAAGTTATCTATGATATATTTGTATGAAAATAGTTTGACAATTGGGTAAATTTGGTACCTGAACCAATTAAAAAATATACATATATATCATCATCATCATAATTTCTCTTCGACCATTAGTAACATGACTTGCAAGTAGCCCCAAATAAATTCTTGACTCGGGCAACGTCTTTTATCTTTACATAGCTCTGTCTTTTTATTATAGCGTCCATGATTCGAGTTTTTAGTCATCCTTTTCTTAATATACCTCCTTATTTGTGATCTTATCCGTCCATGATGCTCTCAGCATTCTTCGATAACACCACACTTCGAAAAATTAAAGTTCAATCGTTCTTTTTTCAGTATTGTATGCGTTTCGCAATCCTGAACAATGCGACGTTTAAAACAAATGTTTTAATAAACAATTTTCTGATTGTCCACCAAAGCATAAAATACAGGCTAAGCACTTTATAGACTTTATAAAAGGAATGGGAAATCGGTTTATAATTGGAGGAGACTTCAATGCAAAAAATATACATTGGGCTTCTAGATTAAACACTCCTAGAGGAAAAAATTTAAAAATTGCCATAGATACGGAACACTGCGACACCATATCAGGAGGATTACCCACATATTGGCCGACTGATAAAAACAAAATTCCTGATCTATTGGATTTTTTTATAACAAAAGGTATCTCTCAGTCATACCTTAAAATTGTAAATGATCAATATTCTTTGTCTTCGGATCACTCGATTGTAGTATTAACAATCAGTGAACAGGTGTGGCTAAAGGAAAAAAGACCCACCTTAACCAATAGAGCTACCAACTGGAATAAATTCCGACAGATACTAGATGATACCATAAATTTATCTCTCTTATTAAAAACGAAATCTAGTATTGATGATGCTGCAAATTTATTCACTAATCAGATAGTAAACGCAACGTTCTCAAGCACACCATTGCTGGAAAACAGATCTAAGACATAATATATCCCGATTATGTACGCAGACATGTTGCTATTAAAAGAAAATTACGTAGACGTTGGATGAGTACGAGACAGCCTGATGACAAAGACTGTTAAATAATCAAACGAAAAAGTTGAAATTGTTAATCAGAAAATTTAAAAACGACTCATTCGCTGATTATGTTCACAACCTATCAAATACAAAAGAAAGCAAATACTCTTTGTGGAAAGCTACAAAAATTATAAAACAGCCAAAATCCAGAAATAACCCTCTAAAAATGCAGAATGGAAACTGGACTACAGATGACAACATGAAAACAGAAATATTTGCGACCTATTTACACGATATTTTTAAACCAAATAAAGTAAAGTAACGATTAGAAGATTCGGTACATGAATATTTAAATCAATGTCCACTAACAGCGCATGAAAATATCAAACATTTCTCTCCTGTAGAAATCAGAGCTATAATTAAAAAGCTTGACAACAGAAAAGCTCCAGGATATGACCAAATTACTGGAATATTCCAAGAAAAGCACTAGTCTTTTTGACTTATATATATAATGCAATTTTACGGCACCAATATGTTCCTGTGCTTTGGAAATTTGCTAATATTCTTATGATCTTAAAACCTGGAAAACCACCTGAAGAAGTAACATCGTACCGACCGATTTCACTCTTACCAACACTTTCAAAGGTTTTTGAAAAACTCATTCATAAAAGGCTGCAGAAAATTATTGATAAAAATAAAATCATCCCACACCATCAGTTTTGGATTTCGTGTTGGACATTCTACTGTGCAACAGGTTCATCGAGTTGTGAAGCAAATTGAAGGATCCCTTGAAGATAAGAAGATTTGTGCTGCTGTCTTTCTCGACGTCAAGCAGGCGTTTGACAGAGTTTGGCACTCGGGACTGCTATATAAATGTAAACAGATCTTTCCATTGATATACTACAACATTTTGAAGTCCTACTTGGAAGAGAGACATTTTCAAGTGATTATCAATAATAGTCAATCATCTATATACAAAATTACGGCAGGAGTACCCCAGGGTAGTATACTGGGACCACTTCTATACTCCATTTTTACCAGTGATATTCCGGAAAACTCGTTTATTGCAACTTTTGTCGATGACACGGCAATACTAGCTACTCATCACTGTCCCGATACGACTAATCGACAGCTCCAGAGTACCATTGATCTGACGGTTGATTGGTTTTGCAAGTGGAAAATAGTGATAAATGAGTTAAAATGTAGCCGTATCATATTCACAAATAAAAAAGTTGATCGTGGAAAATATCAGATTAAAATAGCGGAAAGATACTACCACAAAATCCTTGTGTGAAATATTTAGAAATTCATCTAGATCAAACACTAACATGGTTGCCACACATTACCGCTAAGAAAACTGAACTAAATATCAGAATGAAACAGTTATACTGGTTACTGGGACCTATGTCTCAACTATCAATTAACAACAAACTATTGCTGTACAAGCTTATATTAAAACCGGTATGGCTTTATGGCTGCGAGCTATGGGGATGTGCTTCCAAAAGCAATAAACAAAAAATCCAGCAGTGCCAAAATAAAATTTTGCGTATGATAGCTGGTACTCCATGGTACGTGTCGAACGACACGTTGCACAGGGACCTCCGGATAGGATATGTAGAAGATGAAGTCCGCTGTGCTGTCCGAAGGTATCTGTCGAAACTGGACTTCCATGGGAATCCGTTAGCAAAGATGCTGCTAGAACAAGAAGAAACCAGAAGATTGCGAAGAAAACGCATCACCGATTTCAAGTAGAGTCGGTGTAGATAATTAATAGGACCACCCAGGTGTTCGGCTGTTGGGTCGACTCCTATTAAAATAAATTTCGTTCACAAAATCTAGTTGATGATGAGAGTCTCGTCAGTTCTAGATTTTAAAAGTTTATTAAAAAAAAAAAAAATGTAAAACAGAAGAATATATATCCGTGATGTGGCGTCATTTTCTAGGTTTGAGTGGCGAAGAAACGTATACATAATAATGCGCCGTGATAGGGGTAAGTTAAGTATCTAAACAAGAACCGATTGCGTGTAGTAAATATCGAATTGGTAAATAAAAATCAGTCAGGTGTAAAAAATAATAATAATAATAATAATAATAAAGTAGCCCAATATTCATCAGTCCTGCTTATACGCCGATACGCACGTGACTAGAAAGTCGATGATGATCAGATACTTTAAACATACATATATATGATTATGTATGCATGCACGTAGTTATTTCTTCGACCGTGATAAGTGTAAGTAACGATGTGGAAATAAAAACTTGGATTCGTAGCTGGATGGTAATAAAGAGCGCGTAGAGGAGAAAAAGAATCATTTTAAATGTACGAAAGGGGAGATATTAAGAATTCGAGGGTGGAAAATTTTTCATGTAAAGTAAAAGATGAACAAGTTTTAACGAGCAACATTCTCAACTTTAACACGACCAACTCGGGATGATGATCATATCTACGTGTTTGTGTGCATACGGTTATACGACGATTATTACTACGATTATTATCGTTACCATTCGGACAGCGTCCGTATAATATAGACTAGGGGTACGTTGTATAAGGACGGACATAGAAAAAGGTGCAAATAAGACGATATAGCCAAGATAAAAATCGCCCAAATTCACCGAGTAGAAATTGCCGCATCCGACGGCGCTGAATGACGAAGAAACGGAGAATTCGATAATTTGTATGCTGGCGAACTATATACGACGGTGTCTCCGTCTCGCTCTCCATCTAGCCGTTTGCCATTTTTACTATTATCGGCGGTCGTATTCAAACCGACAGACTAACCGGAACATCGTGAAATTTTAACCGCACAGTACACGGTCGATTGAAGTAGTTTTGCAACTTTACTCTCTTTTGGACTTTTATTTTCACGCATTATATCTTTTATATATATATATATATAGGCGTACATAAACGGAAGAGATAACAAGTACACAGCAATTGTCTGTACGAACGTTAATGTAGGATTTCGTGCAATTTGGCTATACGTGCGAGCCTCTTATTACGTATTCGATAAAACGAACTGGTAAGCAACCGAGTTAAATATTTCCGAGTGCGTACTTATTGGTTTTCCCGTCATTCTTCGAATTACCGATGAAAAAATTCCTTTTCTTGTTTTTTTCTTTTTTTTTTTTGCGGTTCTTCGAGCGAGTTAACCAATTCGCCAAAGGTTCTTCAGAGTATTTCCCTAGGCTACGCGAATGCGATTTTAGTAAGCGTGTACGTAATTTTAGAATATTGTTTTACGTTGAAGTTGCTTCAACGGTATAACAAAAATTTCGCCTGGTAACCGATAGACTATATTGCCCGAACACTGTTCTATAGAAAAATTACAACTAGCCGATAAATAGTGAATTACTACGCATAGATTTACACTGTTATAAAGCTTAAGCGAAAAACGCGAATTCGAAGGTATAGAGGATAGAATCAGATGTATTATGTGTAACAACTTTGAGAGTTAACGTTGCCAAATCTACGCTTATGAAAGCTGGTAACCTATTACGGAACAATGAACTCGCGGCAGTTGATACGAAAGAGGCTGAAATATTATCGTGGATTTAATTAGGAGCTATCGGGAATGATTAGGTTAAGAAGACTGACCGATCGGAATATGAAATTGTCTGAACTTAAGGAACCATTATGCGTTTATTGAAGGCATTTGCGTTTGAACGAGATATACCGCGAGAGTGCGTGTAATTACGTTCATCGCAGTACAGCTAACGGACCGACATTCGGATATACGATTAAAAGCGGAATACCGAATGAAAGTTCGAGCGATAAAATCGAATGAAATATCGATTATTGGCGGAGGAAATTAAATCGAGATTAGAAATTTGGACGACGCTCAGTCTGTTAGCGGAGAAAATCGAAACGACTTTGAAATATAGTGTTGGTGTATACGAAACGTTTTTGAAACGGATCTAACACCTTCGGGAACGTCAGAAAATACGAACGGCGTAATTATACTATTTGCCGGCTATAATAAATGAATACACTAATAGGCGGCAGAAGGAAGACGAACAGAGTATCGAAGTAGACATTGTTCGGCGTAAACGGTCAGAAGCTCAGAAATACGTTGGTAGGCTGAAAATCAGAAACGTGATACGTCTGTATTCTCGGGATTTATAAGCGGCGAATAAACCTCAGTCAATTATTTATGAAAATATGAGCAGAAATGAATATATATTTTATATATATATATATATATATATATATATATATATATATATATATATATGTATATATTATTTTTTGTTTTTCAATGGAATACAGGGAAGTTGTAAAAGTCTGATTACAATTTTCCAAAAAGATAATATTCTAGTCGCGATTCAAGTAAAGACAAACATAATTGTCGTCAGTAGTGGCGCGATTTTTATAGAAATCTAAAACTTCTTCTGTCGATAAATACTGTATTGATTGTAACGCTGAATAACAAGTAGACAATGACTAAATGAAAGGGAGTATTCCGAAATAATGGACAAAAGCTAACGAAGGGAAAACAAATAAATAAAATAAAATAAAATTAATCGAATATTTACTTAAAGGAAAAAAGTTTTAACTTTTAAGGAAAAAAAAATTATATAACTTTTACGGAATGGCTTTTTGTTTGAGAAAATTCTGGTCTTCGAATGAATATCGTTAAGAAAATTATTCTTTGGAAATTACTCTTTTTATTTGTTTATTTTTATTTATATATATATATATATATATATATATATATATATATATATATATATATATATATATGTGTGTGTGTGGATTTTTTTAAAACCACAAAATGGTTAAACTTCGTTTCGTTTAGTCAATTATTTGACAAAGAAGTTCGTACTAGCAAATTATTTAACACACGAGTGTCCGAGCCAGCTTGGGACTGAAATGGCGCGGTTTTCTTTTGTCGTACTGGAACCGATTTTAAGAAAGCCAAACGAGCGAAAATAATAATTGTGATAATTATAATAGTATCAATAATAATAATAATAAATGAATAAATAAATAAAATTATCGATGTTTGCAGTAACAAAGTAGCGCAGAAATTTAACGACTGTATCAAAACGAAGATATTTTTCAATTTTATCGAGATTTTAAATTTCCAAGATTTTTTTTTTTAAACAGAAATTTAACGAAACACGAATATCAAAGCAACAATTTTATTTATAACTACTAACGAGAAACGGTCGTATTAGGTATCCTTGGAGAGATTGTTTTTAAAAGTTCTTCTCCCAACTATTTTAAGATAATAATTTTTTTATTATTCTGAAAATAAATATAATAATAATAATAATAATAAATGATAATATTATTAATAATAATTTAATTAACCAACGAAAAAATAATTTTATCAAATAGGATTGTCGCAAAAAAGAAAAATGTCCGTTGGTAGGGTCGTTCGGCATTCGAATCTGACCCACGATCTTACCAGTGCCGTTTTTGGTTGTTTTTATTACTTCTTTCATTGTTGTTCGTGATCGTTTATAGTTTATTTTGCCTATTAAATTTTGTTACATATTCGGCTGTGTATGCTTTATTCATTTTTATTACAAATTTTTAATTTAATTTTTTGGGGGTGTTTGAGCCCACCCCAGACATAAATCCCGGGCGTGCCACTGATTGTGGATGTTTTTTTTTTCTTTTACGTTCAAATTAAAAAATTTAAATCGAATAAACGACTTTATTTTATATTTCAATTTATGTCCGTTCTAAAAATTTCTACCACCTGTGTTTTCACTTCAATCGTCGTTTCAGTTTGATTCAATCGATGTTTAACTTTTTTAATAGGACGTCAAAATGAAGCTTTCGGACCGAGCACATGTTTTTTTTTAAAAACCCTACCAATAAAACTACTCTGTTCCACGTTCGACTTTTAGTTTTTGCATTTGGTTATTAGGGCACATTATATAGTTACGCTTTTAACGAAAATTTTAGAATTTATCGAATGAACCGATTCCATATATATCAGCCTGCGGATTTTCAATATGTATATGTAATTTTATAGCTTATGCTCATTTCTATGACAACTTTATAAATACATATATATGTGTATATATATATATATATATATATATATATATATATATACATATATATATAGGGTGACCCTAAGAAGACGGACGATTTTTTTTTTTTAATAACTCAAAAACTACTAAAATTTGATAGGAAATATCGTTCGGGTGATCGCCATTTGCAACAATACATTCATTCAGCCTTTTACAAAATTTTCGAAAACTTTCTTAATTTTTTAACACGTCAGAAATCCGAGTTTTCAGGTCTTCCAGATTCTGTGGGCGTGTTTCGTAAACGCCATTCTTAAGGTATCTCTCCGCAAAAGAAAAATTCGTAACTTTGAATTATTTTCTAAACTCTGTTTGCATTGTCGTGATCGATTCACGTCGAAAGTGACGTTTCACGCAAAACGTGCGCTCCCTTTCTTACAGGAAGCCACGATAAATGAAACTGGATAAAACGAATCTCTCGTGTATGTACACTAAACGTGAAGCACGCGGTTTGCGTTTTAGCAGTGTTACCAATTGCGCTATTTAAAAAAAAAACGTCCGTTTCCTATGGGATACCCTATAATATATGCGTGCGTATTAATAAATAAACGATTTATATTAGTCTTTTGTTCCAAATGTTTCACTTGCGTTACTATTTTTTTTTTTTTTTTTTTTTATTCAAATTTATATATAACGCCTTAAACGCGTCTACAAATATTTTAACACGAGTGGATGGATGCGACGATGTATTTTACCAGTAGCAAATAGTTCCTCTAGGAACGTTCGGAGAAGTTTGTTTAGCGAATTTCTTGGAAAATTTCTCCAATTGTTACGCGATGGAATTAAACTTTCGCTAACTTGTACGTTACGCTCGATGTTATATACTCGGTTTGTTATTTTCCAAATAAATTGCCAGCTACACTTCTTCAGCTTTAACCTCTTATACCAGCCGTCAATTACGAATAAAATCTACCTACGTAAAACCTTTTTCTACACTAACTTGCATCGAATACAACCTTAAATGTTTTCAGTCAGATTCGCCGTTATTATTATTAGGTCTACATTATTACGTTCATCGTTAATTACGAAACTTGGATGTAAATAGGTGCCATAACCACATAGTGGTACTTCTTACTCCGACAGTCATACCGCGTGTGCCCAGCTAACGGTTTACCGTATGTTCGTCGATTTTTTGATTGATCATCGATTAATAATCGCCAGGAAACATTAAGTACGCCTTTAAAAAAATGAACGAATCGGTAGTAAACGCGTAAATCTTTATTAAGGTCTCTAGGATCGAATTAATAGTTCGTTTAGGGGTAGAGCGCTCCAGCGAACCGCGGAGGTAATCGACGAAATAGTTTCTCTCGCGAAATGTTCCACATTTAGTCGATAACCAGGATAAATCGTTGAATGCTAAAATCTACTCTTTTAAGTATACAATTTATTCGAATTTCGTTTATACGATTATAAATAAAATTGTTCGTTGGAAATAATAAATTATATTCTCAAAAATAGGAAAAGAAATACATCTTTCGTTTTATATTCCACGACGATCCAAATAGAAGCCCTTATTTATTTTCGTTTTTTTTTCTTCTTTTTTGGAGGGGGTTCAAATAAATTTGCGAGTTTGCGTGGAGGAAGGTAACGTCGCCACGTCGATGAAATTTGAAATAAATTCCTTTTAACAAACGACAAATCTAAACACGAATAGAAATATTGAACACCTGTAACATGAGAAATACCAGATTGAGATATATTTTATTTTCTGCTTTGCTTGTAACGAATAAATGTAAATAAATAAATAAGTGAATATATATATATATATATATATATATATATATATATATATATATATATATTTAAATGTCAATTGGCCCGAATAACGAAAATGTAAATCCGGAAAAGGATGTTTTTGTTGAATGCATAACAAACAAGATGTGTGATATCTATATATACATTAAGATATTTGAAACGAGACAGCGACTTAAAAATTGTGTATAGCGTACATGCAGTAACTTCGAGCTTAAGACTTCTTGTAACGGATATTTTATCGAAGCCCCGTGAAAAATTGGAGCATTAAACTGGAAATAATAATCATTTCCGTAGTCTGACATATGAGAAAGTTTTCGCCCTTCTATGTTCGTTTTTCTTTTGTATGTGCAACGGAGGTCGCTTCTTAACGAGAAAAATAAGAAACACCTAACATTTCCGATATGTATATATATACGCGCGTTTGAAAGACTGCACGTTTCGGTTTGTTTTGGAAACCAGTCGAAACTGGGATATCTTTCCAACTCATATACGTCCTAAAAAGAAGTTCTCATCTGTATCGTTGTAACTTTAAATCGCGCGTGTTAACTTTCACGTTAACCGTTTCCAAAATAATCAACCGAAATCGAAGACGACTTTTAAAACGAGATTTAAGAAATGTTTTTCCGGCTCGTCGACTTGATCGATCGCTACTTTATAAACTCTTGCGGTGAACATATTGCGGCGCTTAAACTCACGTTTTTGGTTCAGCCTCGCAGAGACGTAGTAGGCGTGGCGTTGCGAATCGCGCGATCGATCGCGAATGAGCGTCTATAGTGATGAACACATTGTGACGCTTGAAGTTGTACGTTTTTGTTCGAGGCGAAGGCAGTTATAGAAAAGGCAAATTCACACGTAATACCTTCGTTAACCGTTTTCCTTCTTGTCCCCACGATATTTTATGAAATTAGTTATTATTTAATTTATTATTGGAATGTATTTTTGTAGCCCTTCCTGTCCTGATGATAGTGAAACTAGTAGACTTTTGATTATATATATATATTACAATACGGTACAAAAATATTTTAATTTTGTTTTTATATTACGTATTTTACGTATCTTCGAATCGGCCAGTTATAAAACACGTAAAAAATTTCCCGATGCCGGTTTCTTCCCGATTTCCTTATCGTTACAAATAAAAGTACCGCGATAGTGCTGGACAATTGACGGTTCATGGTTTGCGCAGTGAAGCTTTTCTTCACGACGTTACTTTTATATATCGCGGAAAAAGTTAGGGCGCTCCAATGTGTATAACGTCGTTGCGTATAATTCGTATATCTCGAATGATAGCCGATTTTCTGGACAAAAATAACGTATAATGGGTTAGTCTGTGATGAATTTTCGTTCGTGTATACGTTACGTATTATTCGAAATATAGATTTTTTTTTTTTATTAAATGAAGTATTTTTTTACCGCTATAAAACTATTTCGATAATAAAATTTTAAAATAACGGAGAAAAATGGCCGATATAAAATATAATAACTATGCTCGTTGATAAAATACAAATATTTACCGCACTTTTTATTATATTACGATTTAAGTATGAAATGTCGAACGTTGTTCTCGTTTATTATTATTATCGAAATTTAATTAATTGATTAATTAAATGATTAATTAGGAAGAACTTTGTTTTAGTGTTGTTCTGGTAAAACTCGAAATGGACCGGGAAGAAAGTTAACTAAAATAACGTTTTAAATTATTTATACCTTAAAAAGAAAAAAAATTGTCGTAAAAATCGTCGTTAAAAAACGAGCGCCGAAAAATACGCCGAAGAAGAACAAACACTCGGAATAAAATTGATATTTACGATTTGCAGGAAATTGTTTCCCATCCTAGAATTTATATATATATATATATATATATATATATATATATATATATATATATATATATATACATATAAATATAAATAAACATATATATGTACATACATATTATAATAGAATAAAATAAAATAAGTATAAAATCGGCCGACGAAGGAGATTACGTGGACGGTGCGAAATGGCGCAGAGTACGGCGCCCTCTAACTAAGGTATATTATTAACTTTCACTCCAGCACCGATAGAGGTAGTAAAAGTCTGAAGATAAAACGTTTTACAGTGATAATAAAATACGACGACAAAAAAGTAAACAAATAAAAGTAAATAAAAATAAAGATAATAAATAAAAAATTAAGGAAAATCGGGAATTGCTTTACCGGCGATAAAGACGATATTAAATACGGACGAACTGAAAGAGAAAACTGAAGACCGAAAGAAAATAATAAAGTCGGTTTTATTTTCAACGTGGTGTCTCCCCTTTTCCGCGGTACATCGACGGCTGTTGAAATTTTCACGTACAACAGGCAGGTTTTCCTAGTCCACTTACACACGCGCATATATATATTTATATATATAATATATACACGTACAAAAAAAAATTAGTACCCTAGGATGCCAGGGATATTTCGGATTTTGGCTTTTGTCGTATTCCTCGTCGAGGTGTAAAATTAAATTAGGAAAAGTCTGTATTGTCGAAATGTTAAAGGCAACGGTTAAGAAAGTGAACCACTTTAAGACGAATGCCCTGAAAAAATAATAATAAATAAGATTGGATGAGACTGAGACGTCCCAGATTTAAAACGCGAATTGTCGCAATCCTCTTTGGTTTCCGTGTGTATATATATATATATATATATATATATATATATATATATATATATATAAAAAAGATATATAGATAGATATACTATTCGATCTTCTTTATTTGGAAAATATCATTTAACCTGGATAAGAGATACATAGTCTGACACGCGCTCAACACGGAACTGGAGAACTTGATAGATAAGCGGAGTGATTTGTTTGCGCGAATCTTATTTACGATTGATGATCGAATTTAAATTTAAAATGAGTCGATTTTAATTTAAAAAGATTTAAAGAAAAAAAAACCTTACTGAGGTTATAAAAGCTATTCCGCACACACCATGAAAAATGTCATCTACATGGTAGCCCAGAAATCGGTCTACAGTTTCAGTGACTTTCTTATGGTCATGCGAACTGACTATTGGCCCAATGTATATCTATAATATAACACGTATATATATATATGTGTGTGTGTGTGTGTGTGTGTGTGTGTGTTTGTGTGTATATCGCAATTTCCCTTCTGCGAATTTACATTAAACTAAGAAAAATCTGAATGTATATTTTTCAGTAAAGCGCAAAACAAAGTAGCGTGTTCGGAGTATAGAGTTTCAGGCGATAAAAAATATTGTAAATAACATTCGTCTAAATACAACATATGTTGCGTACGTACATCATATATTTATGCTCGTATGTATCTATGTATTATGAACATTTTCTAGCGCACCATTGTCTGATGCATATGTATGTATTTAAATTGTGATATGTATTTATAAAGTATGCATATGCGTGTTACATACATGGGGAAATGGGTTCGGTTATTTTTACTTCCCAGTTGTCTTAAATTATTTTGATTAAACGTGAAAAAATGCTTGTGTTTATATATAATTTTTATATTTTCCACTTTTTCTCCCTTATTTTTGAAATTATAATAATGGCTGAAAAAATTTTCGGGGCGGTAAGGAAACACGAAAACTTTTACCACATCGAACATTCAAATTAGATAAAAACAAAATTATTAATCGTCTTAAATTTGAAAGGTGATAAATACCCGAGAGTAAGTACGTAAAATTAACGATGCGACGGACATTTTTAATAGTTCAGACAGTCACGTATTTAACGATTAGTTTTGGTTATTGCTTAAAATCTGCATCTCCATGTGGGTATCAACGCGCTTTTTTTTTGCTTTTTTTTTTTTTTAAATACTAATATTGAAATTAAATTTTCGAAACGAATTTGTTTTGAAATTTTGCGTTAAAACGGCTAGGCAGATTGGCCGACGTAAGAATAAACGGAATTTGCCGAATTGTTGATTCTTAAAAAAATTTCATCTGTATTCTGCGGCATTTCCAAAACTGGCAGACCGTGTACCGAACCAACATTCGTTTAAGACGATCAAAAACTATTCGAAATAAACACTTATCTAAGGTTTTGGAAAATACGTTGCCCCCCGAAGATTGTCATATTGAAAAGTGTTTTCCTTAAAGTTTACAAACGGTTGGGCGTATTTTGTCCGTTCTGAAGGAAATCAAAACTGTGCCGCGAAATACAAAGTAAATTGGTATATAGTTCGGTTAATGCCATATTAGTCTATTAAAAAAAAAAAAAATAAAAAAAAAACGTTTACTACCGATATTGCTACACATCGACTATTTGTATAAAAGCTCGACTTGAGATTTAGCGTTTAAACGATAAATTTTTGATTTTGTTTTCCGCTATAGTTAACCTTATATATTTTTAAACATAAATTTCACATCGGTTCTAATCATTTGTAGCCCAACTTTATGTATTACGATAATGTCGCCTCTTTCATAATAAAAGATAACTAATTACTGACTTCCCTAAATTTCCCCTATCATAATCGCTATATATTTATATTGATCGTTTTTTTTTTTTATTATGTTCTTTTAAAATATAAATTACTTAGATCGTCAAAAACGAAAGAAATGGTGGTTTTATGTCGACTTTTTTAGAAATGGTGATTTTTTCGAAATAATAAAGAAGATGGTGTTGTTTAATAGAGAAAATTTTCATCGATTATCCGAGACGAATTTTAATTAACGATTTCTAAAGAGTGAAAGATGTATATTTGAATATATACGTGCATCATATATATATTTGTATATATGCACACATTAACACACACACACATATATATATAACATTATTTTACAACCGTGACCAGAAGAGCAACTAATTTAACGGCGGCGGATAACGTTATTACATTTTCCTAGGATGGCATTCAGTAGTTTGTGTTTTTTTTCTTTTCTCGATGGTTTACTTTAAATTTGAAAAATCATCGTGTTGTTGTCCGTCCCTTCGTCTAACGACACCCGGATATGGACGATATGATTTGGAAAAAATTTGAGGAATATATTTTAATTAAACGCGCAAACGTGCAGGTTGAATTTCGATAATTAGTTTATTCGCTTTTTTTTTTTTAAATTTAAATAATTTTAAAAACAAAATATACAAAAATGAAATATAATACTAGATGAGAACTATTTGGCACAGCTTGTTTTCGTTAGTTATATTATGTACGTCACTGTGATCGATTTTACAAAAATCCGAAATGTAAGATTTCGCAAGTAGCGTCACTCGCGTGTGTTTATTATACGTTGCGACACATTCGCCCCAAGGGTTTTCCCGTAAACTCTATTAACCCATCCGAAACACCATCTTGTTTTCCAGCTGATTTTCATTCGAGGAACAATTCATCGATTTCATTCGCCCAAGACTACGCGTGCTCAAAAAACCGTCCAATTCGAACAGTTAATTGTCGCCAGGTCCGCTAATATTCTTTATTCCTGATTTGTTACTCTTGTTGGACATCCGCGGAACAAGCATCATCGTCAATGCACCGTAACTCGGGACATTCTATGGCTCATGTTTTGTTCGGTGCAGTGTGTCTATATTTCGGGACCATACGGGAAAGTTGAAATTTTTATGTATCGGGATTTTAATTTATTTCCGGAGATTGTTAATATTACTTTAGATCAGTGAACACTGAAAACCGGTGCGGCGTACTGTAGGAGATGAATAGCACAGTTCAAACTTATTAGGAAAAAATTTGTATTATGCTCCTTCCTAAGAACATCCTGTTGCGTGATTTATATAAAATTAGGTCAGTTCAAACTTATTCGGAAAAAAATTGTATTATGCTCCTTCCTAAGAACACCCATTAGGTATGGGTGTAATACACGTGTACACACATACATTCGTGTGTGTGTGTGTGTATATATGTGTGTGTGTAGGACGTAATTTACTCATTACATATTATAAAATATATCGTATCGAAGGATTCGACATCTTTCATTTCGAATGTTACTAATAATTCGTCAAGTGTTATTAACTATGATTAATTGACAGTTATTAGCAATTTATAAAAAATACATAATAAAGTTATTAGTAAAAGTTGCTAATGTAAATAAGTAATTACAAAAAACAGTATAACGCTATTTTTAAGTAAAAATAAAATAATATTTGATAGCATAAAAAAAAAAGTAATATTTGAATAAAAAATATAATTAACTAAAAAAAGATACTAATATCTGGCGCGTCTAATTCAAGATCGAGATGTTTGTCAACGAGTACTATAATTGTAATCTACAATTAGCTCGCTAAATAATAATATAACTATACGTAGTCTTTAGTATTTCGTGTGGACAATTGTCCAGTTGACAAAAACATCCGAGAGACTGCGTTAGATGTTAGTCGTTTCTTTGGTAAAGTATATATTTTTAACAAATTACTTTTTTTATTGTTATTTTATATTTATTATTTATTTTTATAAATTGAAAACGGCGTAATTGAGAAAAGTTTCGTTATTAAATATTTAACATTATCGTTTTCTACTAATTACATTATTCATTCCTTTTTATCAGAAAATCACTACTATTTTATTACAAACACACACACTATATATATATATATATATATATATATATATATATATATATATATATATATATATGTATGTACAATTTATTATTATCAACGTTTACCTCTATGCCCCTACTTCGAAGTACACTTCAGGAGCTAGTTCTTGCATTTATATTCATTTGATATTGAGTAACGCGTAAACGTTCTTGTGCAATTCTTGTTGCGTGCTGCTCTCAAGATTCGTCTGCACGTGAATCAGCAACACGTAAACGCTCCCCTTCACTTATTGTTGCGTGCTGGTCTGAAGATTCATTTGCGCGTGAATTTGCCATTCGAAGACGATTTGCTTCGTTGCTGACTTCTCGTTCCTCGGTTGTTTGAGAAGTTCTAATTCGTTTGTCTCTTTTTGCTCCAATCGTCGATCTACCTTTGGATGAACGTTTGGGTGGCATGTTTAATGGAATATGAAAAGATTATTACGCGAATTCGAGCCAATTTCGTAGTATTTCAAAAAGGATGCAATGACGATCGTATACTTTAAACTGAGTTTCTAATTAGCAAAGTATTAGAGTTAAAATACTAACTTATAATATAATTAGAAATTCCGATAATATAATTAATTTATTCAAATTATCATTCAATTCGTTCAATTTTAGATTAATGAAGTATTTCTGAACTTTTTCCATGAATTTACAGCTACAACGGCTGGACATATTTTTCATAATGGCAGCTTATTAGACTTGAGTGGACATACTCTTTCCAAAACTGTACATCTCAATGAAATCGTCCAATTGGATTAGGCGCAGGATAAAAAAAAAACACAATTTCTGGCAATAAGGGTACAGCTGCAACGGCTGGACCGATTTTTATTTTTGATAGCCTAAAACTTTCTCGGCATTGGTGGTAATAAGCTTACAAAATTTCAGTCCAATCGGATAAGAGGTTTAGTCGTCTATAAAACGCGAACAAACAAACAAACATTCTTTATATATATGTATATATATATATATATAGATAACAATAATGTATTTATTTCGTCTAAGTATACAAAGTATTTAGATATTTATAAAATTGCGATTTAAGCACAAAGTTAAGTGAAAGCAATTTTCAAAATTTTAATATATATATAATGTTGATTTATCGGAGAGTAGCGATTTTCTGAATTATAAATAAAATAAAAACACAGTTTAATCGTTATAAAAAATTTTTATGTGTGCAAAGCTTCTCGACAGTTATGTCATCATTATCAAGCATACACAATAAACGTTGCATATAAACGAACTCAAATATTTATTTAATAGTATTTGAGCTCGTTTGTATGCAACGTTTATTGTGTATGCTTGATAATGATGACATAACTGTCGAGAAGCTTTGCACAAATAAATTTTTTTTATATACGATTATATATATATATATATATATTTAAAAATGTAGAATGTAGTAATTTTTTAAAAATAAACAACGAACAAGGAATTAAAAATCACTGAACATTCTTTATAAAAAACCTCGAAACTTTTCGAATGTGAAGTCATTATCAAAGAACATAAAAATGAAAAATATGTACAATGTGAAAATATAAAATACACAAAATGCTAATTTGGATATATAATTTATAAATATAAAATAAAAAAATCACTATTCGGAAAACATTGTAAAGAATTAAAACACAAAATCAATAATATTAACCGCAATTATAAAATTTTACATACAAAAAAAATTATTTTAAAAAAACTACTAGAAAAGATGGTAAAGTAATATAATTTATTAAATTCAATGATAAATTTTGTTGAAAAATTAGTTCTAAGTAGTGTATTATAATAAAATTCATTAGTTTTTATATTAAACGGTAGTTTTTAATTATTTTCATTTTTCTACGCTATTGTGTTATGTTTATGTATGAATTTTATATTGCTGAAAATTGATGTAGTACATTGCACTCCATGTCAGATTATTTGATAAATGCTGTTTTTTTTTTGTTTTTTGTATAATTCTATATATATTTTAGTATTTTAAAGTCTATACTTTTACATGTATATGTTTATATATTTTTATATTTAATTTTTATGTTCATTTAATGATACTTAAGCAGCCGAAAAGCTGTGTGATTTTTTCATTTTAAAAACGTTTAGTGATTTTAACTCCTTTTTTGTGTTTTATTATATATATATATATATATA
The DNA here is from genome assembly GCA_032883995.1 of Coronaproctus castanopsis. Taxonomy (NCBI): domain Eukaryota; kingdom Metazoa; phylum Arthropoda; class Insecta; order Hemiptera; family Monophlebidae; genus Coronaproctus; species Coronaproctus castanopsis. Next base: position 100,185,820 of record CM065053.1, read on the forward strand.
TATATATATATATATATATATATATATATAAAATCTAAAATGTGCAAGAAATTATTTCTCGGAGCACTTAAATTCCACGACAAACGAACATTGACGAGAATATAGAAAAAATAAGTCCAGGTTCCCTCTCGTTCAACGTATAATCTCATTAAAATTCCAAACAAATCGTCGACGTGTAAAGGGTCAAAGTTCCCGATGGGTGGTGTTTACGCTTCATATTCTAGGATGGCAAACGGAATGGACATCGATAGTCCGTTCTCGTGAGCAACGATGAAAACAAGAAAATTTTGGACGGAAAGAAAAAATCCTACAAAGAAGGAAGTAAAGAAATTTTTTAAACGTACTTCGTTGGGGTGTGTAGTAGATTCATTTTTAATGGAAGGTTGCACTACTACTACTACTATAAAAGGAAAGAAACTGTTAACATTTTAGATCGTAAACAGCTGTTGAACAAAGGGGAAATAAGAAAACAGAAGGAATTTATACGTAAAAATAAAAGCAACGCATCCGGAAGCCATATATATATATATATATATATATATATATATATATATATATATATATATATATATATAAAATATATGTTGTAACGGCGGAAAATAAAGTATAATATATGTAAGACGTTTTATTTCGACGAAAATATGCCCTTCAGGGTCGACGAATTGGCGCCACTTTCAGCGTTCAGGGGGAGCTTTTTTCAAAGTTAAGACGAGTCTATGCTTATCAATCAAACTGCCGTCAGCAATTTCGTAACGATAGTGATGATAATGAGTAGGATGTAGACGACGACCCGGAGATGCTGAATGAGATGAGATCCAAGTTTGTTGCTATTATCGTTAAGGAGGGCACGAAACTACGTCCAGACGTTAGTTCGTACTTTAACAACTGCACCACTAAGTAGATTCGCTAGAAGGGTAAATTCGTATAATGAGTAGTGTTTTACGTAAGATTAATACCACCGTTCGCATTACGAAGGTCTATTTTATCATCACTATCACCGATGGAGTCGTACCTAACTGATTACTATTCGTTTGCGGAAAAATACAGAAGAAAACTAGAGAGATCCTGAGAAAATCGCCGTACTTGCACACGCGTGTTTTAAAAAAATAAATAAAACTCATAACGAGCAGACCCTCGAGGGGCTGATTATAAAAAAGAAAGAAAAAAAGAATTTAAAACGAAACTCATTAGAACGGCGATGATTCATTTCGAATTCCAAACGTAGGACTGTCTTGTAATCATACCGGAATTCGAAGTTAACCATATCGAGTCTGTAATTTTAAACTAGAACATTTTATGATGGTTTGCTTGTAATAAAAATTACTTTCGTTTATATAAGCATGCACGCACCTACACTATGTGTATTTTTATATATATATATATATCATCATCATCACCTATTACTCGCGTATGAGTATGAGGACCCTTGATTGACCACCATGCATGTTTATAACGCATATGAGATGCAATTCCGACGCGATGTGTATTTTGAAATCGGCATAGGTGACATTGAATATCACTATTTCTGACATGTTCAAGGTTTTTTATTTATTTATTTAATTTATTTATTTATTATTATTATTATTTTTTTGTGAATAATTGCTTTCATACATTTCGTCATCAATTTCTTCCACAGCTTCCGATCGTGAGCTGTATTTTCCCACGGATCTGTCTTGGTCTTAATATAGATCTTTTAGTCTTTATACCGTAATAGTAGTCTCCCGAACGGCATACGTCCATCTTCTAGAATTCCATATATCTGTCTTCTCGGAATGCGTACTAGACTCGTACGTAGCATATACCCTGTCCAGTTTAAACGCTTCTTAACCAGTAGTTTATCTGCTGAAGGAGTTGACGTTCTTATCAGCACTTCTGCGTTCGATAATCCATTTTATCCCCGATGGCATTGGTCTTTTTCTCATTATAGGTCATATTTCTCTAACTATACAGTAAGACCGTTGATTTACATAACAGTATTTTAGTCTGTAAACGGTTAGATTTATATTATCGAACACGTTAGTAGTTGAATAAGTTTTATGTATGCATTTAGGAAACAAAATAAATAAATGTTAAACACGCATTTAACTCTATAACTGAAAAGAAATACCGGACCAGTGAGAAACGCTTCTGTTATGGCGTATTGATTTCATCGGGCAATAATGTTCGTTCTTATTTTCAGATTTAGTACCTAAAAGAAGTACAAAACTTCAGCTTATATTAGAATTAAAATAATTATTTAGATTTAATTAAATAACCTATTTAATGAATAAAAAAAAAATGAACATTTGTATAATTTTTCGTATTACGACAACCGCTATTGACAAATAACATATACTGACATTTCTAAATCGGAATTATGCCGATTTATTTCAACATCGCTATTAACACACACACACACACACACACACACACACACACACACATATATATATATATATATATATATATATATATATATATATATACGCGCAAGAATAATTTGTGTTCTAAAATAATGTTGAATTTGTACACGGAGTAAGCTTGTTCAGTTTTCGTTGAATACCTATCGAAATGATACTTCGAATTGTACAATACAAAATTTTTCTCATCCAAAAATAACGAAAAAATTTGATTTATATTCATTCGTTATTTTTGTTTGTTTACTTTATTTTTTTAAAATTGTATCAATTAGTTTATCATCACTGATCGTCGTTACGGTACGCTAATTGATAATAAAGAGTGGACGATATATTTTTACGATATCGTTTCTAATTTATTTATTAGAGCTGAAATTGTCTAATTTAGAAAAACGGGCAAACAATTTTAAAATTGTTTTTTAACGAATTTTTTATTTATTCTTTTTTTTTTTTACAATAATTTGGTTGAAGCCTAATAACCAAAATTACCCATTGTGTGCACTGTTAAAAAATTTCAAAAAAGAAAAAAAAAAGAAAAAACGACTTAAAGACTAATTTTAGATATAAAAACGTAGGTGGCCAGAGCCGTGATGATGTCGTTGTTATTCGGGGCCAATAAGTAGTCAACCGAGTTGGGGGGATATTTAATTGTAACATTTTCTTGATAAAGGTACCTGTGGTATACAAGTCACAAGCAAAAATCACATGATTATCGTCGACTATATTTCCCGCATGCACAGGGCAGTATACAGATGGAGTGAGATCGATAGAGTACAAATGGCTAGGAAGGCAATTGTGGTTGGAACGAAGTCTGACCAGGATTGAAAAGAAAAGCCGTGATGGGAGATTTTTAGGAGGCGTAAGAGCGAGAAAACGAACATTTATATTTATCTAAGAAGGAAGATGTGAACGGAATGAAGTAATCAGGGTTAAAAATTAACGATACTAAAAAGGGAAAAGAAAATTATTTGACAAGAAAATGGAAGTAAAAAAGGTCGGAAATAAAAATAATTTATTTGACGCCATAATGACGTTTGGAAATAATGAATTTATCGCTATTAATCAACAATATATGTAGTCATTATGGCGTCAAATAACTTATTTTTATTTCCGACCTTTTTTACTTCCATTTTCTTGTCAAATAATTTTCTTTTCCCTTTTTAGTATCGTTAATTTTTTACCGTGATTACTTCATTCCGTTCACATCTTTCTTCTTAGATAAATATATTAACTAGAATTCTGTAATAGTCCTCTGAAAAATTATTTTTTTTTCTAAATAGCACTCCATAAATAAAAATTGAGGGGCGACAAATCAGGGCTGCAACGAAGCCATCTGACAGAATGCTACACGTGTTTGGAAATCCGATGGTTTTAATTCTTGATACACGCTAACACGATATGGACGAAATTTTAACAATTTGGACGATCGTGCAACTGTGGTGTGACTCATCGAACATATGTAGGGAGGTTTGTTTTAAATTGGTTTTCAACGCGCTCAAAATTCGTCCGCTTTAAAACGGAATGAGTTTGTTCTTTTTTTATTTTATGGAAAGTGAAATCAGTACGAAATTGTTTTCTAACCAACAAATTCTCTTTTTATTCGGTATGTCGCGTTCGGGGTGTCTTTTGAACGATTCGATCGCCTCGTTGTAAGAACGGGTTTGCCAGAATCTCTTGAGAATAAACATAGGCTGCGATATCGTAAATGTGTCTGCTGTGCTCATTGTTTCCTCTCGACTTTAACACAAATACCAACTTAGATCGGAAAAAACTAACTGATTGTGTACCGAGATCTTTTGTATCGCGTTCGCCCGTTGATTTTAGTTCTCAGTTGATCAGCGCGCGCGCATATAGCTGTTTGTAAAGATGGTTGCGTCATAAATGTATATTGTTGACGAGCGTTCACTGTTTGAAATTACGCTATAGAGATATAAGTTGTCTGTTCGAAAAGAAATAAGTTGTTTATATTTGTATATGCAACTTTTAAATGTAATTTTAATACAATTCGAAGTTTACTTAATCGTTGTAAAATTTTAATAATTCGTGCTACATTTTCATTGTATATAGATTATTAAAAATTTAGTCGAACTAATAATTTAATTTCTAATATACGTTTCAATTTGAAAATAATTGAAAAAGTCGAATTTATTTAGTTTTTATATGTATCTATGAAAATATTTATTAAATTATCCGGATTTAATTTATTACTTTTATATTTTCCATTTTATATTAATAATTATATATCATTTCGTTTTATTATTATTTTTATTTAATATATATATACATGTATGTATGTATGTGTGTTTATTTACGAATTTAATTTTTTGATTCATTTCGTTTTTCATTCATGTTTTTTCATTTATTTTTAAAATTCGATGAACTTTATGCGTATATACATATACATATATATATACATATATATGGTTTGTGTGTGAATATTATTTTTTGGTTCATTTAATTTTTCGTTCGTTTATTTCTTTAATAAATTTCTGTTAAATTTCTATTGTTACGCACGCACACACATATATTTATATATATAGCTATATATAAAATATTGGTCGTTTTTTATATGTTTTATTAAAATTAAAAAAGCAATTTAAAATTGTAGATTTTGGTAAGTGTTCAAATGTTTGTTAAAGTAATTCGAAGAATGAGAAACCTAGCGCTTCTCTTCTTTGGAATTTCCAGCAAAGAAATTATAACAATGGAAGATGCATATATATATATATATATATATATATATATGTATATGTATATATGTAATTTGCTTATCGAGGTTCCGGAATAATGTGAACACACACACACATACATATATTTATACGCGCGCGGTGCTCTTGTTGTATACGTGTGTATATATATATATATATATGTTTCGTACACGGTAGAGATAGATGACGATTTATATTGTAGGGATAAAAAATTGTTCGGGACTATAGTATCACTGAATTTGTGAATTATGATGATGATATAATAATAATGATAATAATAAATGAATTATTATCTAAGTAAATAAATAAATAAAGATTTCTAATGAAATTTTATACGCAGCAATTTCTTCGATCTGTGCGCTTCGTTAAAATTAATATCGTTTATTTCGGCTCCGAATGTACGCCAAAAGACCGAAAGACCGGATAGGAAGTTTGGAAACCGTCATCGTCCGGCTAAATAGGAAATAAAATTTTTTACGATTTTCCATTTTTTTCCCTTTTAAAAATTAGCCTCGCGGCTGGCTAGCGATGCAACTGTTGTTATCGTTATCGGTTGTTGCAGCGGTACGGAGGGAATCGGCCTAATTAATTTTTATTAGACCTTTTCCGCGGTCGACTTTCTAAATTGGTAGCGGAAAACCCAACGCACTTTGTTGACTTTTTACTCCGGTGTATATAGGCGGTATTTCTTCGTTAATGAATTAACTCGCTACTACATTGTCATTACTACCGCAGTTGGAAAATAGTTTCCTTTAGTTTGCTGTAGCCAGTTGCAAAATATAGTGTGCAACGTGTTCCAAAAGGAAGAATGCTGCTAGTGTGTAAACCGACTGAAAAGTCGTTAAAAAATAAGGACTTTTTAAAGTTTTTTTTTTTTTTTTCTTGATGAGTATACTTTTTTTCAAAAGGTTTAATTTTCACTTCTAGGTAAAAATATCGACGTATACATATAAGAAAGGAAATAACTTTAAATAATCTTACGAAAACTTACTAACGGCAAAACAGTTGTTTGTTAGTTTGTTTGTTAATTTGTTCTGAATTTGTTAGACGATTTGTTTGTTTTGTTAAAAAATTATAAAATTTCAATTAGTAATCGACGATGAAAATCTCTTTTAATCGGAAAACATAAAGTAAATTCCGAATTTTACATCCGTTGTGAGTATTGTTAATTTAATTTGATTAGACCTTAAATGTATCAAATAAATAACCGATTTATTTTAGACACGGAAAATAAAGTTCTACTTCGCTCCCTGTCACGCTTATAAATTCGAATAGGTTACCGTCGCTGGCGTTTTTGTTTTCTTATTTTTTGCAAAATAATTTTCTTGGTGAATATTTTCAGTTTATAATCGTAGAAAATTCGTCACGATAACGTCCGAGCTCTTCGACAACGATGGTGTTGGATAAAGAAATATCCTGTAGACGAGTACGTCAAAATATGTATAGATAAGTCAATGAGAAGTAGGAACGAGTATTATATTTATATATATATATATATTATTGAATTTTGAAATTTTCTCGAAAGTAACAAAGCAACACCATTCCTCCACACGTCTTCAGTACCAGAGTAATATACTGTATAATCATCTGTTTGAAAGTTCCCAGACAGTTAAATCGCCAATAGCGATATCATATATTTTTAGTTCATCGTTAGTTATTTTGAGTTTTCCCGTTTCCGGGAGTCCTCTAACATTCCAAGTTCCTATTTTAAAATAATTTCTGAGAACGATTCATGAGTTAATTGGATTATCATGATCACGACGTCCTATGGGATGTAACGACAATTCATCATCATCATATAAAATGCCTTGTCTTATAATACTCCTATTTCCTTAGATGACGATTTAAATCATTTCTCTATGCGGTATAAGGAATGTCGAAATTTAATTTCCTGGAAAAGGCAATTTTCAAAGGGTGTTGATTTCTTATATACGACGTCTATTATTGTATATGTCCCTTACAGTCGCCCAATCTCCTCAGTATAGTGAATGATTTTTATGTTTGTGTTCACATCCGTTTCATCTTAATACCTGTATGTGTGGCTTGTACATACATGTATATTCACTCGCGGAAATGTATATATATATGTGTGTATGTATATATATATATATATATATATATATACATATATATATATATATATATATATATATATATATATATATATATATATATATATATATATATATATATATATATATATATATATATATATATATATATATATATATATATATATATATATATATATATATATATATAGATTAACGCACATGTATAATGTATTTTTTCAGTGAGTTTTCCTAATTATTCCTTCGGTCAGATCCTGTTTCAGCTTCGATTATTTATTTCACCGATATAGAATAATATTTTGTTGTAAAAATTATTTTATCTAAAATACTTTGAATACATATATATATTTTTCATATTTTAGTTTGCAGATAGGAATGAATTAGAGGTGTCAGTTTTTATTTTTATAGATGGGGCACGATTATATAATATTAATAATAATAATAATAATAATAATGTCTTTGAATCCCTCAGGATGTTGTAATCATGATTAGCCAACTGCTTCATTAATAGCTATTTTCTATTTATACCTGTTCATTGCTAATTTGCTATCAGCTGTCAACATATTTGTTTTTGGGCGCTTCAAATCTATTACTTCATCAGTCCATCTTCGTAGTGGTATTCCTTTATGTCTTCTGCCAGGTGGTCCCGATTCCTGTATCAATTTTTCTAACCGTTCGACGGTTTGTCTCGTAACGTGTCCGAAATAGCGTAGCTTACGTAACCGTGTCATTGCTATTAGTCTCTGCATTTCTCACCTATTTTTTGTAAAACTTCTTGATTAGGAATTTTATTCATTCAAGATATTTTCAGAAGCAACTCCTAAGTTGTATTGTTTTCTGAGTAGTCTATGATTCGCTATCATACTCGAAAATGGATAAAACTTGGATATAATCTTAACACTTGTTGGTATCTGCGAATCTTTCCATATTTTTGTTAATTTATACACAGCCATACAGCTTATATTTATTCCTGTTTTAATTTGATGTTCTTTCGATATTAATGAACCCAAATATTTAAATTCATCAATTATTTGTAATTCATTAATTTTTTGCAATCTATCTTTTTATATATAATTTTTAATTTTTTTTTTTTTTTTTTTTTTTTTTACAAAAAGTAATTAAGTTACCCATTCAAAAAATATCATCTCTTAAAAATGTATACAAATTTAATCCTAGTTTGCGAGTATAATTCTCGATTATAATCGTTAGTATATAAGTTTAAAACGTTTTTAGACAATTCCGTACGTATTATACAGACATTGATTCTGAATAACACGGAAATTTGTATAGTCAATTGTGTTATTATTGTTAGTATTATGTTGTGCAATAGTGAATATTGTTTTATCCAATAGGGTGCACGTCTAATAGACGTTGTATTTTTTATACGCATATATGGATTGTATATGTTTATAGAAGTATAAATATTACATATTTTATACCATTTTTGTAAATGTGTGCATATGTGTGAGAATACTGATGCCTTATATTTTATATTATATATATATATATATATCCGTCAATGCATGTGAATATAATGTGTGTATGAGTGGCGAAGGTTATATAATGTCCGATAATTGAATATCGTATGGCAGTTGTGTATATGATTTTCATTGCAATTATAAATCTACAGCTTTCCTGATATATTTTTGCATATATATATATATATATACTATTACTGTATGTGCATTTGTATTTTGGAATAAGGTGTGAGTAGGTAAGGCTAAAAGTGAGTAACTTTTCTACACATAGGATTTATTATATGGTATCCGCGATTTATTAGCGATTAAGAAGTTTTATTAATGTAGTTTGTATATAAAACGGAATCGATAAACTTTGATTTGATTTAATTTGTTTTAATTTTATTTGATTTAATTCTTACCCTATAGACCTTGATAACGGCCTGGTCGAATTGCCGTCCTGTTTTTATCACGCGTTCCAAGTATATTACGTCTCGTGTCTAAAGATTTTCCTCTTATTTCCATGTAAGGTTTTTTTCGAAACGATTAAATAATTTACATACCTATTTTTCTATTTACGTTGTTCTAATTTATTATTATTAATATAAATATTATTATTTTTATTATTATAAAATGCTCGAAATTTTTGACGTTCGTGACAACAGTCTTATTTGACGCGTTTGTCATTTCCGTTTAATCCTTAAATTGGCGTGTCTAATGGCAATATAATTCGACAATATCGTTTTGACGACGAATCTTTATCCGTTTCCGGCTTACACAGACGTTAGTCACGTTTGAGTTTGGATCCTGTCTTTATATTTTTCCCGGTGACCTACTTACCAAAACAAATTTAATCGCCTACGCAAGTAATAATTTTCTCTGTAATATTTTTTTTTATTTAAAATCAACAATCAAAGGAGAAAATTGTTATAGAAGAAAAATCGATTCTTTTATGTTACGCAAAATTTTTTTCTTTTTCTGTGGATTAATTTTCGTTCATTTAATTCACTCATGAATATTTTAATTGGCTACACACACACACACACATGCACGGAGAAATACACACGTAAAAATTATAATGAAAATTAAAAATAATGTTATTAACGCTTAAATAATAGTTTCATTCTGTGTGTATATGTCTGTATCTCTCGGAGAAAAACAATTTGAAATTTTTAATATTCTCTAATATAGTGTAAAATTAATTGAGGAATTTGAAAAAATGTAACACCTAAATAATAGTTTTTCTCTGTGTGTATTTATACGATCTCTCGGAAAAAACGATACGAAATTTTTAATATTCATTAATATAATGTCAAAATAATTAAATAATTTAAAAAATATATTTTATTTTGTTTTTTATTAAATAATCTAATATGAATATTGAATTACAAACTGCTGTGCATTCTTTGTGGCATACTTACCTTGATTTTTTTGTTCTAAAAGAGGAATAATACAAGTTCTTTCTTAAAAAAATATTTATTAAGACGAAAATAATCTTATCTTATTAAGCGAGCATTGGATTGAGCATCGCTCAGAATGGTTATAAGCTTGGAAATTTGCTTGATACCGCATGTGTTTCGTTGAATATAATTAGATTTTTATATCTCGTTTTGATTTAATGTGACTGATCTTTCGAAAATATTTTTTAATATACGAAAGATTTTTTTTTATACCAAATTGCTGAATCCGACTAAGCGATGTCTGCACTTCTCTGGATGCCGAGTTGTACGGAATTATGTACTGTATTCAGTACATAAAATCAGCTGTATTTCCACATCGAAAAGCATTGGTTATAACAGACTCTCTCTTCTTTCTACAAATAATATGCCGTCAAGACTATAGAAATACATAATATTAGAAATCCAATACAATCTACACGCACTACATAAGGAAGGATGGGAAATCCGCTTTCTGTGGATCCCAAGTCACATTGGGATGCACGATAGTGATAAAGTGTATCTTGAAGCTCGGTCTATGGTATTTTCACCAGTACCAGGATACTCACCATCTGCACCAACATTAGCACCCGTACTCATGAACAACAGTAAACAGGAATGGACTACCGACTGTACCTCACAAACAACCTTCCTGAGGAGCATAAAATTAACCATAGAACCCTGGTGGCTTGCAGATGTCACAAGCAGAAAAGAATATGGTACCCTAAACCGTCTACGTGTGGGTCATACAGCCGTATCACGCAATTATCTGTATACCAAAAGCCCTCCACCAACAAACGGCCCGCTATGCGTACATTAAACAGAACAAACAGTCATACACTTAATCTGCAACTGCCAAACACTCACACAACACCACACAGGTTAAAACAAAAAATACAGGGCCCAATACACAAAATCCTCTCAAACAACCTTCAATCAATAGGTAAAATTCTGACTTTTGTCAGAGAAAGCGGACCCCTAGCATACATATAAACTAGACACATGTCTCCTTATGCTGTAATAACCCTGATGGTTTCAAGCGACATATGGATATTTACATAATATTTAAAAAAAAAATTAAGAAAAAAATCCGATCGAAAAATTCAAAAATTAATTTAAAAAAAAGTAGTTGTCTCCTGATATTTGTAAAAACTGATAATTCCTAAAATTTATGGAACGGAATTCTGTATGATTAAAATAGTTATGTATAAGTATGTAGCGGTTTTAAATAGTACGCGATTCTTATCTAAATATATTTTTCGAAAAAGTGTATTTTTCGAAAAAGAACACGATTTTACAAAAAGAAAATTACCGCTAAAAGCTCGGGGGGCATGGACGATTAAGGGTAATCTTATTATTTATTTATTTTTATATATATATATATATATATATATATATATATATATATATATATATATATATATATATATGAATGTGTATCCATACATTGTGAAATAAATAACGTCCCTGGGAAGCAAATTGTTTATGGAAGCCAGAAAGGAATATAAATGTGGTTTGTATGTGTGTTTGTATCATTCTCGGTCTATTTTGTGATTTATATATATATGTTCTTCCAGTGTATTCAGAATATGCTGATAACGTTGTAAGCAGATTAACAAGTACTATCCGTATTTCTGCTGCTTACCGAATAAAGTCAGCGGGTGTTGTCCTAACTTTATTGTACTGTACGCATGCTAGTGTTTAATCTTTATTAACGAACAAATTAATTGACCGCTATTATTATAGCGTATAACTAACCGACTTATCGAAAGGATTTATTTCCGATAAAATATCATTCGGGGCGTAACTTCAAAAACGAATAGACGCCTCCAATAATACCTAAACCTTGTCAGACGCCGTTAACTAATTTATATTATTCGCGACGACCAACTAGAAATTTTGATTATTTTTACTCAAATAAGCCGTAATTATTTTTTTAAATAATACATATAGTCTTGCCCGATACTTTTAAAGTAGTGGTTGCATCGCAACATTGGAGTTAAGTTATTCCTCAGTGAAAACATTTCGTAAAAAAAAAACAAAAACAAACAAAAAACTAGTCAAAGTCTTCAAGCAACACCTTCAAACTGAATCCTGACGCAAACAGACACCATTCAAGATTTCTGAAAGACACCTTACATAAACCATTAGAATTTCAAAATATCATAAACCACGTCACACCGAAAGAAGTATTACATTGCATACAGACAACTCCTAAAAACAAGGCTCCAGGACTTGAAGAGATAACCGGAGAAATCCTTTCTCACTTACCAAAATAAGCAGTTATATTCGTGTGCTATATCTTTAATAGTATACTAAGATGCGGATACTTTCCAAAGAATTGGAAAAAAAACTGTATCATCACGATACACTAGTCAGGAAAACCGCAGACTGACACATCTTCATATCGACCGATCAGTCTCCTTCCTTCACTATCAAAAATTCTAGAAAAATTAATATTATATCGCGTGGAACCATTAATTCAACAAATTTATTTAATACCGTATCATCAGTTCGGTTTCCGCACAGCGCACTCAACAATGTAACAGTGTCATAGACTAGTAGATAGGATCTCATCAGCATTCGATAAAAATAGAAATCTGTTGTGCAGTCTTCTTAGATGTGTCCCAGGCGTTCGACAGAGTTTTGCATCCGGGTCTGCTCTTCAAACTACGTCAATTTCTTCCCAAAAATCTCTATGTGCTTTTTAGGTCGTACTTGTCCGGTCGATCGTTTATAGTAAGGGTAAACGACGTAGTCTCTGATGAATTTAGCATCACTTCATCTGTACCTCAGGGTAGTATAGTTGGCTACACTGTCGACATACCCATATCGAATCAAACGGTCCTGGCGACAAAACAAGTTACATGTCCCAGATTAAAATATTCCGATATGAATGAAGAATCTTTGAAATTTCTGATGTTTTGGTCGTGGGAAGGTTAATGATTGAATACGATATAATAAAGCAAAGTGATTCAAGGAGTAAAAAACGAAAAGCTGAAATACTGTTTTTTTTTTTTTTTTTAATACAAAAGACGACTAAATATTTTTTAATGTATATATTAAAACACTGAAATATTTCCTATGAACCAAATGTAGTACACATTATTATAAAAATAAATAATTTTGACTGATATTGTTAAAAATCTTTTGCTTCAAAATTCTATTTTTTTTTTTTGTTTAATTTATTTATTTACCTAACCGTCTGGTAGTAGTATTTATTTTTTAACTTTTCAACTTTCCATCGCGTCCTAGTTACAAGCGACCATGTTAAAGCTAATCTTTTATTTTAGTCTGTACGGTTCGATGTTAAAGTTTGTATTGTTCGTATTTGTGCAAACAGACACGAGGTTGACACTTTTTAGAATTGATTGAACGAAATTCCTCGACGGCTGACTTTTGAACTATATATAATATATATATAATAAATAAAAAAAGAAGATAAAAAGGGTGAATCGAACTGACTTTTAAAAGACAAATACCGGTAGATGGCGTAATTACCGCGTAAAAAGACAAACACGTCCTCGTAAAAAAAATATTCGAATCCGCGTCAAATTTTGTCATGCTAGTAAAACTTAGTCTAAATGTGCGTAGGACGACTCCTTTCGACTATAAATATTTTATATATATATATATATATTAAACTGATTTAATTTTATTTACGTTTTTACGAATCCTAAAAAATCAATTATTTATCTTGGTATTAATTAAGTCGAGGAAAATATTTACAAAGAATTCGTCTGCAGTCTTGAAATCGTCTGATGTGTACCGTCCAGTTCATTATCTCGTTTTGTATCACATACATGGAAGATATATCAGAAATCCGAGTACAGTCTTGAAATTCTTTGATGTGTACCGTTTGATTCGTAACTACACTGCTCGCTACGGAAAATGTAGAAAAATTTAAGATTGGGAAATTATTTTCGCGTAAAAAATATGAATTTGTTTATTTACAAATTGCCCATTTTTTGGATAAATGCTATGCAGCGGAGGAAAATACTAATTTATTTATTATTTATATATATATATATATATGTGTGTGTGTGTGAGCACACAGACGTGTATATAAATATTATAATGGATCATATCCAAAATTTCCGATTTTGGGACAAATATGTTTGCTAAACAGCGAAAGCAAACTATAATGTGTTAAAATTAATATACCATTAAACTGTAAAACAGGTAAATAAGTATGATGTTATCTAGAAAGCAACGTTATATAATAAACAACCTGTATAAGATTTATAATTTTCTGCCAAAATTTCGTGTATGACTTTTGAAATGGTTAATTACTCTAAATTAAAATCTCGCGTATATTATTCGGATAGATGAACGATATTAGATTAATACATGTTGTTCCTTCCTCGCGTCATAATAATTTTTATTCAATATTTACAAATTTACGTTGTGAAAATTTAACGCGAAACTCATCGCCACTACAAACTCCATTTACTTTTACTTAAATCTCCAGTATCTAAAATTTTAAACTTAACGATAATATCTTAATTAATATTATTCCTTTCCTACATTACTATAAGCAAATTTCACGTTTTCTCTAACAAGCTTAATAACTTTTCCCCTACAGATGGAATCGAAAAACTTTTCAAACGAAAAACCTCCGGTATAACAGTCGCTACAATTTTAGCCCATAAAATCGCCTAAAACCCATTGATCGGTATAGCTGTAAATGGGCACCTAAGTGGGTCGAAAAAACGTGTAAAGTGTTTTGACCACTGTCGGACATTTGCGGCTTTTACTAAGTCGACTAACGGCTTTTCAACGGTGATAACCGTTTTCCCCCATACGGTATAATGGGCACGTCAGATGGGCTCAATGTTGGGCTACAAAATTCCCTTTTTTGCACGTGAACGCCTCTAAAAAATCGCCTATTCCGCGTATCGCCGTCCTTTTTTATCTTAATAATAATAAATTATAATTTTTCCTATTTCCTATTTGCTATTTCTTGGGTGGCTAACTTATTCAAATCGCTATAATCGTTATTTAGTAATTCTGTTACAATTTAAAACTAATCGTCTGCAATTATATATATTACAGATATTTTTAAAAACTACCACGACCTAATAAATTGCGCATCATAAAAATCAGGAACTAAACGATTATTTTCTCGAGTCTGTCATTCGAATTAGGAAAATAATATTGATACGTATATAGGCGTACAACTATTTTCAAAATTTGTCCACAGCGCATTTTTATTGCCATATATATATATATATATATATATATATATATATATATATATATATATGTTTAAATTAATAACAAATTTATTTGGAAATTAGTTGTTCGATTGAACGAAAGTCTAAACAATTGCTTTTACTTTTCGTATTCGTCGGTAATAAATTGTTTTTATTTCCTCGATTTTTCTTCCACGTTCGATTTTTTTTTTTTTTTGACATTATTTATTTTTTTTTATTTTTTTTTTTCTGAGAATTTAATACAAAACACGATCAGACGAATGAATGAATACCGTCGTTTCTCTGCCGATAACAAATCAGCTGTATAACGAAATATTATCATATTTAAAAAAAAAATAAAAATAAAAAAAAAATAGAAAAAATCTCGTTTTGTATATAATAGACGTATAGTCATGGTGCGTGCGTGCAAGAGTATATTAGAGACGATGTTATTTTTTATTATTTTTTTGCTCGTTACGATAAAAGAAAAAATAGGAGGACATTTTACGGATGTAACTCTTCGTCTTACGTATCCTGTTTAAGATTGGATACTTGTATCATCTCCTGCTCGGTTGGACATAAGGAATGAGCTGTGCCTGGCAAAAATGTTTCGTATCTGAAATGACATCGCTATTTTCCATCGGCATCGTGTTCATTTCACGAAAGAAGAACTGCAGACAGTAGTTTTCCTTCTTGTACCGTCGAGTACGGCGTATTTTCTTTCGCGCATTTCGCAATTTTCTCGTGTTATCATCGTTTAAGAGTTTTCCGAGCTTTAGGGGGTGTTCATTTTCTTTATTTTTTAACCAACCACCGTTATTGTTCCCAGTAACGCACGTCTGCCTCGCTAGTTTCCATTATATATTGTATAGTTCGACGTGACGATGGACTACTTTTTTTTTTATTTCTATGTCATATATATATGAGATGCATGCCTCCTTTTATCTTTTAAATATCTTCCTATTTTATGCGTCATTTTGTTGAACCATATTTCCCACTATTTATCTATTTTTCTTTTTCGAATGTATATGTAGATAAGTTATACTGATAGAGCGCTGAAACTAGTTTCTTATTAACTAACTTATGAATATTTAAGAATTATTTAACTGTATTATTATTATTATTATTATTATTTATTACTATTTTTATTCTTGTTGTTGTTGTTATTATTATTTATTATCATTATTAATTATTATTATTAATGACCAGGAATTCCTTCAAATAAATTGAATTTGTAAGAAGTGGAAATGTTTAGGATACTTTTTATAGGCGATAAGCATATTTCTACCGCTTATCGGTGTCGTACTAATGCGTGGAATTTTTAAAACTTGGGTAACGCACTATTCAATTCTTTATAAGAGATGGCGTGCTATGATTTGAATCATTTATATTTAATTCATTCGTACTTGGGCCTACTTTTTTCTTTTTTCTTTTTTAGATTTATTTATCTTTATTATTTTTGGTTAACTATTTTCTATTGGAGAAGCGGCGGTAATTTAATACGAACGTATTTATTTAATTCCAACTTTCGCTCAGTTTAATTTGAAAACGGTAACTATTAATTTATATATTTCGTCTGTAATTATTTATATTTAATCTTTTTGCCGGATATATTTTGAAATGACCGTTATATGACGTTAAAATTTGTCTGTACCCACCCCGGATTTGTGCATAATCTGCTTGGCGGTGTTTTACCTTATTTATATATTATATATATATATCTTCTTCTTATTCTCCTCAACCCGGTGGTTGGTGGATAGCATGGCGAGTGAGATGTTCACGTGCTGTGGCTAGTGCTTTAATTTCCCCAAACGACCTTCTTCCTTTAATGTCATCCATAAACGTCCTTCGCGGTCTTCCTCTTTGAATTTTCCCGATTGTTTTTCCTTCTATCAGGTTAGCAATCCATATCGAGTGACGTATATAATATGTGTCCTACTACCGTATCCCTTCTTCTTTTTATCGTTGTTAAAATTTCACGTTTTTCATTTACTCTGCGCAATACCTCGCAGTTGGATATTTTATCGGTACATTTTATATTGCGCCGCCAGCACCATATTTCATGCGCATCTGATTTACATGTGTCCTTCTTCTGCAATGTGTCTATGTTTCGCATGCATAAAGGGCATATATATATATATATATATATATATATATATATATATATATATATATATATATATATATATATAACATTATTTCGTATTTGTCGTGTGCTGTATTGTAAATAAAGTTTTAGTCGTTTTAATTTGATGGATATTTTTAATAATGGTGATGTCATTATTATCAATATATGTACACGGTATATGTAAGAGAAACTGATAAATTTATGGCGTAATTCGTCATTTTACGAATAAACCGACTACCATTGTATCATTCGTGCATTCATAAATACTTCACGATTCGTCATCGCGTACAGTTTTATGGGGGGGACTACACCTCTCATTGTCGAAAATTAACCCGAAATTTAAACTGACGATGAAAGATTTATTTCATTCGGAAATCTTAAACATAATAGAGAAAGAGAATTTGTGTTGTTATAGTAGTATATGTTGAAAATACACGAATTGAAAAAGTTGTATTGTGGTGGAATTTTGTTTAAATCTAATTAAAATTATCGTTGGTACATTGAAAATCTTTTAACGTATGTGCTCGAAAATGTAAATAAATATACAAGTTACACTTTTTTCTCCCTAGTTGTGGAGGTGTTGTATTTCATTTGACGATAATTAATTTGTTACGCGTACAAGTGCTTTAGCATTTCATTCGCATGAACTGAGTTTGAATCCTAGTGGGGTAAAAATTTGTCATGTTAAAAAAAAGACTAATCAACCATCAATCCAATTGATTCAAATAAATTAGAACCAGCTTGCTCAGAATCCAGTTAATATACTGGCTAGCTACCGAGATGCGTCGTTTGGCCGGTTCTTAATAATGGATCGTTTAGGTGACGTGGTCTACCAACTTTAAAAGGGATAGTTTCTTGACCTTCGAAACTTTCCCGTCATTCTCGGTAGTTATAATTGGAAATTAGACTTTTGCTGTAAATTTTAAGAAAAATTATCGAGATATATATATATATATGTATATATTTCTGAATTTATTAAAGATAAATATGTTAAAATTTCGATTTTGTATTCTTTCAGTTGGAAAATATTTACCAGATTCGGAAATCGAAAATAATTATGCTTTCGGAAGTCGATCCGATTCTTCGATCGTTAGTCCAATTCAGGCGATTCAACAACCGGCAGCCACGAAATTAAGACACTCGAGGCATTTGAGAAATAATAATAATCAGTTCGGTGTTTCTCCATACGCGGATTCCAGTTATATAGATGATAATTCGAATTCCGTTAGTTTCATTAATTTTTCTTCTTTTACGTATAGACTTTCTATATTTAAGAAAGGCATTTCTGATTAATTACACAGTAAACAATCCTTGCATACGCGTGTATATATAGATATGTATATTAGAAAATGATAAAATCAGTGAAAAATTTTCTATTAGCCGAAAATAGTTACGTAATACTAAGTGCAGAAATTGAAATTTAATTTAACAGTCAAAATTATATGCAATCTTATATAAAACAGATGTCATTGTATCTATTTCGGATTCATTTAAATAACCGTCAAATGTACTAGGCGCGATTTAATCAATTGATAAACATTTTTAACGTTTATTTACACACAGAATAAAAATGCGAAACATCTAGACATAAAAGAATGCAATGAAAAATACGTGTTAAGAAACTTCAATAATGTTTAAAAAAAAAAAAACGTTAAAAGTAAAAATTTTAAGTTAAATTCCTACTTATAAATATAGCATGTAATAGAAAACATATTTAGACCATTATTGATATGTAAATCTATTGATTGAACATGATTTATAAAATACTTTCAACCGTTTAAAATTTTATATATCAGCCTCGATCAAAAATACAATTAACAAGGTACATTGTATAAAATTCGATTATAAACAACACACAATATTATATATATATATATATATATATATATATATATATATATATACACCTCGCCAATTGGTCATTTAAGTAATTAGTGAATGCTCAAATTTTCTGCAAATTTTTTATAATAAGCGAAATAATTTAAAATACGTTAAGAAAGTTTTTTAAGCAGTGGAATAATCTGATGGAATAGATTTACGATTATGCTCGATAACAAATTTATAGATTGTGGATTGCGTTCGAGAAAAACGCTTGCAGGAGATCGTTATAAAATCTTTATTAAAGTACACTGCTACTGATACGTAAGCATATATTTAACCCGAACAGAAAAACCAAACAAATAATAATAAAACTTTACTACTGAACCGTGTACCACAGTGTTACCACCTAGTAACTAGTATACTACATCTCATTTAATCCTTTTTTTTTTCATTTTTTTGTTGTTGGTGTATATTCTAGTCCCTGAAACAAGCTTACATAACGTTTATAAATATTTAATTTTACTTTTATCAATGTTTATCTCTTAAGATAAGACATAATCGTCCAAATATTTCGGGTAAGTTCTTCTACTCTATGGATGCGTATCTTCTTTTTCTTATTGATCTTCCTCTGATGACTCTATTTCATCTGGCTGATTTTTTAAATTAATCTTCTTTTCAAATGTATTTTTTTATATTATTTTTATGACGCTGTACCATCTTAGATGTAGGTTTAACCAATGTGGTCGACAAAGCAGCTAAAGAGTCCGCTATTTTAACTCCAGTGTCATGTCTACCAATTCCAACAACGGATTTTATGGACCAGGTACGTGACCAGCTGAATAGCTGAGCAGCTGCAAGATTTTCAAACCTATCATAATTTACGGCGGATCGAACGAAGGCAAACTTAACCGAAGTCCTACAGTACACTCCATCCGCTGAATCTAAGCTCATAATCTTCCTTTCATTATCTAATCTTATTTCTTTAATCTAATTATACTTCCGTGCCTCTGGCCTTAGTAGCAGTATAAGGCATGTAAATTTAAAGAAAAAAAAAATATTTTTCATCACTTTTATTCTAACAAATCTGTTAAAATAATCTACTACCACTGATAGATAATTTCCCGAGGGCGATGTATCTTTAAAATCAGTTACAATCTCCTGCTATTCTTTGTAATACTATGACTCATAAGATCTTCTTTATTAACTTCAAATAGATTTTTTTTTTTTAAATTAATATCAAACTCAGTTGCTTTAATTTATTTAATACTTCTTTAAAATTCTTATCGTGGTCGTCTTTACTTGATCCAAAAACCAGAATATCATTATTCCCTTACATTCCTGTAGAGAATTCTCTAAAATTTTTTGAAACATTTCAGAGGCGCATTTTAGCACAACAATTAGTCTGTTATATATCTGTAGAAGCCCATGTGTGTATTATATGTTATTTCTATTGATTTTATTATATTTGATGGTATACCAGAATTAAATCAATTTTACTGCATTTGTCAACAATGGCGCTACTTCTTTCATTAGTGGAATTGGATGTTTTAGATTTTTCATTGCTTCATTTGCCATCTACATATCAATACATAAGCCTGTTCTCCTTTTAGAACTGACAACTCAGGCGAAACTCAATTAGGTGGTCCTGATACATTTTCAATAACATTCATATCTAGAAGCTCTTTTATGTTTTCCTCCACTTTTGCTCTTAATGCGAAAAGGAATTCTTCTTAATGGTTGGATAATGGGTGTAATGTTTGAGTTAAGTGGTATTCCTGTAAATTTTTTAATTTTTCTAATGGTTTGACTGATTCTTTAATTCCTACTTTTAAAATTTTCAATTTCTTTGCATAGTTTTATCTAATTATGTTTCAAATCTTTTTTTTTTTATTCTATTAAATTTTGCATCAATTATAATATTATTACATTCTAACGTCACTGTAGCTTCCAGAATGTTTATTTCTATTTATATACAAGTTAAACTAAATTTAATATACCAGTTAATAGTTTTTTTTTTTTTTTTTTTTTTAATTTTTCCTATTGTTATTTTCTTTATTTCTTTAATTTTGTAAAGTCACTTGGTTGTATTTAACTGCTAAGGTAACTTTAAGGATACTTATGTTTATGTACATATAAATTCTTCAAGATTTATAAAATTTTATGTTGAAATAAATATAAATATACTATATTAATATTTATTTTTACCGATCTTGTGTAATCGTTGAATGATACACAAAATTTTAGTTTATTGTATTATTCATTTTTTACATTCATACCATTCTTTAATAATCTTGTCCGTAATTTTATTGACATAAAGTTTCCAAGTGCTCCACAATCAAAAATATACACCCCCGAGTCTTACTATTTTTCATTGTATATATCCTTCCGGTGTATTCCCATAACTACTTTTAGTGGTCACCTTAAAAATTGACACGTTTATTATCTTCCGTATGTTCTTTTTTTGCACTTTACGCGAACCGTCGCGAATTCTATTCGCGGTTTTACAATTATTAGCCCTTAAGTTGTGTTTTAATGATTTCGCAACGCGTTCGCTGTTTTAGTTAGATACTAACACTACGGGTTTAATTCAATAACGCATTTGTAAACTTAATTTACTATCGTATTCACGAACTTAATCGCACTTTCTCTCGTATACGGATTTAATCAAACGTCTATTTAAAATTGCTAAATATTTAGTCTTTCTGGTGTACAAGAAATGCTTACGCGGACTTATAAAGGTAGTCTCAGTTCTGGGTTGGATATAAATGCAGCTAAAACAAAATGGATGTTAGTTGATAAACAGTCGAACGAACACATCTACAGGCAGTATTTACATTAGTTCAACTGAAATCGAGAGAGTAGCAAAAGTTCAATATCTGGTCATTTGGTTCTTTGAAAAACCCGATCAGAATATGGAAATTAGAACCAGAATATAAAAAGTTAGGTTACTCCATGCAGAAGCTATTTACAAGAAAAGATAAAGTCTGCATTTGCGAATGAGGTTAGCTAGAATTTATGTATTTACAGTCTTATTGTACGTAATTGGAAGTTTGACAATTACGGCAGCATTAGAAAAGAAAATATAGGACTTTGATATGTGTATATATATATATATTATATATATATATATATATATATAATCGACGAATGTTAAAAATTTCGTGCAGAGGCAGAATAACGAATCAAGGAGTCTTCAACAAGATGACAAACTGAGTTATTATGGGTCATATCAATCGAAATGAAAAATATCAGGTACTACATGTAGAAATTGTTTGGAAAAAGAAGTGTAGGCAGATAGAAACTTCAGTAGGTATGGATCTCCAACGATGGTGTTACGCAATGGGAATTAAATAATGCGGTCACGGATAAAGTAAAAATGACATTACTGATCGCCAAACGCCGATCGGAGACGGCGTTTATAAGAGGAATATTTTAAAATGTTATCCTAGTCGTCATTTTTATAATATCTTTATTAAAGTACAACGCTACTGATACATAAACCTATATTTAACCCGAACAGGAAAACCAAACAAATAATAATAAACCTTTACCACTGAACTGTGCACTACAGTGTTACCATTTAATAATTAATATACTGCAATGTTCGAGTTAGAAAATATGCAATAACGAGAGATCTAGACTGAAACACCGTTGCTCTGATAGAATCCCCACTTGGTTCTATGCAGTTTAACTCCATCAGCACTGATGCCTTCACGTACGATATAGAAATGAATATGCTGCAAAAAATTAGACTCAAGACTTATCGTTTGATCAATGTCACGATGCTCGAAGCGATCAAACGACCTTGATGATGATGACGTCTCTGCGTGAATATTTCGAAGTCTAAGGTTAATTTCGTAAGACTCATTGTAATATTGTGTAGGTAGTACTTACTTATAATAGGAGTCAATTATACGATGTTGGGGCCACGTTTGTATTTTAACTATTTCAGAAATTAAAATTTGTCCGCTTAATTACGACGATAATCATTACACATTTTACTATTATTCTTACTATCATTATAATTATTGTTTGTTGTAGATTTCTTACGGGCCGAGCGGTTACGTTAAGTCTGTAGCATCGATATCAAATGACGGAGATCCTAGTTTGACCGTTAAAGATAATCACAAGCCGATATTTACAAATTGTTCTTCGTATCAACCGTCCGTCAAAGAAGAAGAACCGACTGGCACTTTCGTCTTTAAGGTTTTTTATATATATATATATATAATGATCTTATTAAACGAGCGATTCTTGCATTATACTAACGGCCTTAAAGAGATTTGACTGAAATAAAAATGACCCGTATGAAAATTATAAATTTTGAAATTTTGAGCCTCGACCCCGAGTCATTAAATTTCGACAATTTTTAGATTTTTTCCACCTTCGTCTTTTACTCGATACTTATGTAAATTTGTACGTTAAAAATTTTAGCTCGATCGCATTAACCGTTCGAATAAGTTTAGAAATTTTCTTTTTTGCCGCATATGTGTTTTGTCGAATATAATTAAAATTTTATATCTCGAGTACCGTTTCGATTTAAGAATATTTTCTAATCTACTACAGAATTATTTTGAGGGAAAAATGCGATCGAAAAAAAAATTAATTTTCAAAAAAGAAAACACGTTTCCTTATGATATTTGAGACGAAATTCTACGCGATGAAATAGTGGTATAAAGTTTTTTTTTTTTTTAAATAGTATGGGATTAGAAAATGCCGAGAAAATGTTCGCTCGCTGAGGTACTATATATTTTAAATCGTTTAACTTCTTCAATATAAAAAATGGATGTAGTAAATAATTTTTGTTCGAAATAATCTCGTTTATGGATCACTTTCGAGTTAATAACGTATATTAACGTAATTGTGGTAGGTGGAAGCTTTTGATAATGATCCGCCTAGCAACGGAGGTACGATCACTTATTCGTTTGTAGGCGAACGAGTAAAATTCACTATAGATTCGTCTACCGGAGATGTAAAGACTAAATACGTACGTATATTAACGAATAAATGAATTACATTAAATTAATTTAATTTAAATAAGCAGATTACAACACGTATAAATAAGTATAGGTTTAATTTATAATAATAACGACGTCGTAAATTATATTAATTACCTTTATCATTTACGTTCATTCGTAATCGAATTAAATAGGATTATTCTTTTTAATTAATACGCTTAATGCGATTTCAATCTATATAATGCCGCTTTAATAATAATAATAATAATAATAATATCGATATAGATAATGATGTTAATTTCGATAGTAATTTACTTTCATTCGTAATTGAATATTGAAGTATATAACGCTATCAGAACCATTCGCAGAATTCATTATTTAATTCACACGTCACGCTCTCCTTAGCACGAAAATAAAAGGGAAAAATTAATATCGTTAATTATTTATGATAAGAGTTATTAATAACGATAGTATATTTCGAGAAAAACGTGTACATATATAAACGTACAAGTACCTTTAAGTGTGTCAAAATAAAGTACGGTACAGATAAAAAATAAAAGTGACGCCAGGAAAATTATATATCAGTTAATCTACACTATATGAATAAGTATTTCAATTTTGCGCGTAGCAAGTTGTTTGCAAAGTTTCCTAATATTTAAGATCAACAGTCAAGATGACAAACCATTATCGTGTAATATATTTTCCTACAAACTTAAAAATCATAAATATTAAACGTTAGCGAAGCGTATTTTAATTTAGTTTATATTAATTATTCTTTAAAAGCGGCAAATGTATAGATTATAATTTGGTTAAAATTAATTATAAACGACACCCTAATATCGGAAAATAATTTCCTTCTCTTCAAGGATTATATGCCGTTGTCGGTCTAAATATGCGAAATAGCGTAAAAATGTAACATATCATCCTGTAAAAGGAAAATAACGATGATAGTAGTTATTACGCGTTTCCACAAAATCCGATTCGGATATGGAGCAATTTACAACGGAGCTGTACTGTGTATGATACAGTTCCAACAATAACAAAAAACCCAACTAAACCTTTGTAGTAAAATTTCTCATACGCAGTACATAAAAATGTTACTAATATGAACAAATATAGTAAAAATTCAACATCACCGCACATCCTGAAAACTAAATTTAACGAACTTGTCAGCAGAAACTACGGAAACTATACACAAATATACACCGACGCCTCTAAGACGCTAAACCAATTCTGAATACCTTATAAAGAGCAAAACACAAACATACCACTTACCTTATTGGGACATTTGTGTACACAGGTGAATTAATAGCTATATATACAAAGCGTTAAAAAATATAGACAAACACGAAAACAAATATCCGCTCTACAACAAATTCAGAAACTTATTAAAAATACTAACTTAGATATTGTAAACATAAAATTCATCATCCATAAACTCATACAGAAAAAAAAAAAATCAAATAGTGTTCCTTTAGACTCCAGCGCACTCGGGAATCACAGGAAATGAAATAGTTGATAAAGCTACCGGAATAAAATCTAAAAACATAAAAATGGTAAGATCCGCACTGGCAAATGATTCCTACTCGTTCATAATACAAAAAGTCAACGCTTTATATTAGGAATACTGGGAGACTCAGTGCGCTCACACACGTCTTTTTCAAATCAAACCAATCTTAGGACACTGGAAAACCACAGAACAAAATAAAAGGCGCGACGAAGTGGCTATAACTAGATTACGAATAGGCCACACCCTACTTACATCGCAATACCTACTGAACAATATACCTAATGCTCAACACGTGTAATACTCCAATAACAATAAACCACATACTACTGGAATGTGCAAAATATGCAAACCATCGAAACCTTTACAATATATCAACACGTTCACTAGAAGAAGTACTTCAGGATGACCCTCAAAAAATAGACATATTATTAAAATTTCTTTCACACATGGTATTATTTAATGCCATATAACCCTAGCCTTAGACGCATATGATCTTAGTAATCGAGCGTCTGCAAATAAAAAAAAAAAAAAAAAAAAAAAATTACGTCTACTATATACGTCGTCCGGTAATACTGCGTATAAAAAAGAAGAAAAACCTATAAAATAACGGAAGGAAATAATAATTGAATCGATATTGTTTTCGCATTCGAAAATCGACCCCGAGGCAGACTGATGTATAGAAAATTTTCTTTAGGCATTTTTAGAAATGTTTAAGACGTACTTATAAATAAATCGAAGCGTATTTTGTTTTCTTAACAGCTGTTTCATCAGTTAATTACGAATTTAGAAAAAATACAAAAAATAAAATTGAAATATTACTGGAAATTAAATCTTAAATCGATTTATTTCGTTTCAGTCCATACAGATGGCGTGATGTTTTTTTGTTTGTTTTTGTTTTAGATGTTCGATAGGGACGAACCAGCGCGTGATAAAGAAATATACTTAACGGTCAGAGCGACCGACAATGGCAGACCTCAGTTAGATGACACGTGTACGATCAAAGTAACGATTCAAGATATCAATGATAATACGCCAACATTTGATAAAGTGGTTAGTATCGAATTTTAAAATAAAAAAGTCGCAAATTCGGAATTGCTCTTCAAAGAGGAATTTTCACTAAGATTTTTTTATTCATCATTTACAGGTTTTTAATTTTTAGTTTTTTTTAAAAAAAAAAAAAACAATACACCACCGCTGTACGTAGACCTTCCCCGATCATTCCAACGAATTAACGGGTTTTCTTTTAATTCGTTTCTTGTACGTAGAGGGCATCACTGTAAAAACTCTTTGTCCGCCTGTATCGGCGCAACTATATTTTAATTTGGTTTTCATCGGGCCATCCGGGATGCTTTGAAAATTCGTAGTATTCCTGATTACGATTTATTTCACCATCGAATTATTAAGGAAAAACAGGAAATATAAAAAGTTTCTGGATGCTTCATTTTCATTTATAATAATGAAAATGTCTTTTAAATTTAGAAATTACGAGAAAATATTATTAACTTACTACGAAGTTATTTAAAATTTCTGGTTGCTTTTTATGTATTAACGAATCTTAATTTTAAAAAAGCGGTTGCTATCTGCCGAATAAATTATTATTTTTATTTTTTTTTTAAATAAATCAGTATTACGGTTTTTTTAACCCGTTGAAACTGGCCCGTTTTATGACCGTCTAGCACAATGTTTATGAAAATTGGCATACGCCCAATAGTGTTCCTCGATCGAATTTTAATTCATTTACGTTAGATATAATCAAAGGTCCAGTTATATTGAAGTCTTCTTACTGTTATCTAACAGATTTATCGCTACTGTGTTATCGTGGCTCATCATCCTGCTTATACGTTGCGATTTATGAATTTATCCGTGACATAGATAATTTTGAAGTGTATCATTCATTGGTTACGCTTATCGTCTTATTTTGAAACATCTGTATTTTATTTGCACGAATATCTTTAGTGCAGCCACACAATATGAGACCATACGTCCACACAGTTTTTACGATAGCTTTATAAATTTATCAACGGTTAAGCCTGAATACTTGCCAGCATCCAGTGTAATAAGAATTGTCTCGAAGACGATATTTAATAAAATAACAATTTTTAATTTTTTTTTTTTTAAATCTACTTTCAAATAAGCGACTGATAATATTAAAAGTCGTAAAACGTACGCGAGGAATCGTCGTTTTTTTTTTTTTTTTTTTATTTTAATGGGCACAGGATTTTTCACCCAGATTGGTATAAAATTATTAAGCTTCTTCTTTTACTAATTCATTGTTTGCATTGTCAGTGTTACATTATATATATTGTTACTTTGAAATTGACGCGATAACTTTTTAAGGATATCTTTAGACTTGTTATTATTAAGTAAAATTTATTATTATTATTATTATAAACGTCAACTGTCGAAATAATAATATTTTAAATTTCGAATAAACGCGGGTGGTAAAAAAAAATGGGAATTAAAATCGAATTGATTAAATTAATTTTGCTGTTTTTCTATAATTCACTTTGGCTTCGATCGGATGAAGAAATATTTTTCGGGATACAGATTGCAGGTATATAATTATATAAACGTTAAACAAGTTTTGCATGATTTTATTACGAGTAGTAGTAAAATTTGTCGTGCGTGAAAATCAGGGTTGTTCGTTTGTGTTTTAAATTTGTTTAAATTAAAAAAAAGAAACCATTTTCTTACGCTTTTGTATTGCGATTGTGATAATTTTATTTTGTCTTTCTTTGTTACTTTTTTCCTTTTTATTACGCGTTTTTTTTTTTTTAATACTGTGTGCTCTTAGTAAGTTTGTACCGTGTGAATGTTTAGCTTAGAGTGCGCTTGCGTAAGTAACGGGGATGATATATATACACAATGTTAACTGTATCGTTTGAATTATTTATTTAGTTATTGTTATTGCGGTTCGGTGCTTTATCTTTATTCCAGTTGTGAGCAAGAAAACTGTACAGAACTTTTACCTTCGCTTAACTAAGATATGAGGGTCGTGACGCAGCGATAATGACTTAACATATATGAGACGAGAATTTTTACGGTAAAAAAACTTTCAGCCAACTTACCTATGGTTCGATAGGTAATCAATTACAAATTGACCAGTATTAATTAGGCGACGTCCTCTACGAACTTTTTGTATTATATATATATATATATATATATAATGAGCGACATGTTTCTACTGAAAGGCTATGGGGTATATTCGGACTTCGTATTGTGTTGTTAGGAAACAACACGTACAAATTAAATAATTTGTATTATAATTATACAATATACTTTATACTAAATTATTTAATTTAAATAAAGTTCGAATGATTAAAACTTTATTTAGTGAATTATTATATATTACACTGATATATATATATATATATATATATATATATATATATATATATATATACTTATCATCATCGTAAAGGTAGCATCTCCTGTTCAGGAGGTTGCACATCGCGAACGTTATATACGTCGGCATCTGGCTGATTCAATCAATTTTACGAAATCGTTTATTGCTGTATTTGTAGCGGTTAATTCTATTCTTTTTCTTCCTCTAAG
The DNA here is from genome assembly GCA_032883995.1 of Coronaproctus castanopsis. Taxonomy (NCBI): domain Eukaryota; kingdom Metazoa; phylum Arthropoda; class Insecta; order Hemiptera; family Monophlebidae; genus Coronaproctus; species Coronaproctus castanopsis. Next base: position 100,215,056 of record CM065053.1, read on the forward strand.
CGGCTTTCCTTGAATTTTACCCTGTGCTGCTACGTTGAAGAATCCTTCTTCCCGGATTTTGTGAGCCATATATTTAATTTTTCTGCTTTTTATCTCATCCATTAGTTGCAACTTGTTGATTTTACACCTATTCAGCACTTCTCGGTTAGTTACTTTGTCCGTCCACGGAATTTTCAGCATGCGTCTATATGTCCACATTTCGACGGCGTTAATTTTTCTTTCGCATTCTGCATTTATTGTCCAGGTTTCCGCTGACTAAAGCAGCACCGACCAGACATAACAACGTAGTATCCGTTTCCTCGTTTCTAAGTCTATTTTACTGTTTCTTAGTATTTTTTCAAGATTTCCAAACGCTTGTCTGGCCATTGTTATTCTATTTCTTTTTTATTACGCCCGTCATTTGTGATCACAGAAGTTCTGATACGTACTTATACAAATATGATAATTTTTATAAAGAAAATTAGAATAAAAGTTATTCGCTTAATGAATGGAATAGAAAGTGTGCAATATGCGTAAATTATAATTTTTGTTACCTAATTACTTGCGTTATCTTTTCATCCTCTTCTCGAATTTTGCCTAATTACTACAAACCTTACCGCTTTAATTAATTTTCAGTCTTTTTCTTCGGTCCTTCCTTTTTTTTTTCAGCCACTAGCACTAGCACCGGAACTAGAACTAAATCTATATTCACGATCGACCAATTTTATCCTTTCCTCACAAATGCGTGCCTTGCGCTTAATCGTAATTTCGTCATTTTTCAAGTGCTCTATGTATTATTCTAACAAGGTTGCACTCTGTATTCGATTTTTAACATATTCACACATACACGTATATTCTTATATAATACACACCGTTCGTATACCACAGCTTTAATGAATAATTATCATATAAAATTTCTAATTAATATGTTTAAAAAAAAAAAAATAGTTTTTGTAGGTGAAATGCATATGACGGCTGATGTAATATTAATATATGTATCCATCAGTTAACTTGATTATTGTCGCTATATTAAAAATCTGTATTTTTTTTTTTTTTTTTTAATTCTTAATTCGGTAAACGCGAAAAATCAGTTCGTTTTGTTCTGTCTCGAATTAATATTTGAATTTTTAACGTGTATGTAGAATATTAAACGATTAAATCAATATATTTATCGCATCGTAAATTTATAACTTACCACACGCGTGTATATATATATATATATTATATATATATTATATATATATGTATATATATATATATATATATATATATATATATATATATATATATATATATATATAAATATAATCCGTTCGTTGGTACTACGATTCTTTGGATGATTTTTGTAGGCGAAAAAAGTGTACAATCGTATTAAGTCTTCGGTTTCGTCGACGGGACAGCTAACTTCTTACGCTGTAGATTGCGATTCGGTATTTAGACTTTTATTTGACGTTTCCGAGGCAAGTGAACAATCTGTACGCGATAGTAAATAAAAATACCTCGCCTTGCCACGCATCACCTAACCTAACCTAATCTAACCTAACCTAACCTAACCCGTTTTATAGTGCGTGTGTAACGTAATATAATATAGAGCGTTATCGAAATGCATACAGTTTCCTATTCGGTTATTATCCGATTTTTAGTTTAGTTATTGTAATATAAAAAAAAAAATGGCTTTTATTTACGTAGATAATTGTTTATTTTTTTTATTTTTTAATTTGCACGTTACAAATAGCTTTTTTTTAAAAAAAAAAAAATTGTCCTATTTTTGTTTCGTTTACACGTATAATATTGTCGCTGCGTTAGAAATGTTATCCGTAGTTTTTTTTTTCTTTTTTAGTTGTACGTAGGTATTTATGTATTTTTTATATTTTTATTTTATGAATGTAATATAAAACGTGCGTTAATACGTGTATTTTGGTATACGCAGAGTTATATGGAATCGGTACCTCAAGATTTACTACCCGGTAAAGAAGTGATGAGAATCTCGGCCAGCGATATTGACGACGGTAATAACAGTATCGTCGTCTACAATATCGAATCGCGTAAACAAAACGAACAGAAATATTTCCGAATCGATCATTCGACCGGAATTATTTATTTAGATAGAAATATCGACGTGAGTATATATACATTTATATTTTTATCCTCCATTATAACGTGATTCGTATAAATTCGACCGACCCCGAAATTATAAATATATAGACTTATTAATTTTTTTTTCTTCGATAAACTTAGTGTAACGCTATAAATCTATAATCATTATAATTCCATTCCATTTCGTAGCTTCTTCTCGATAAGATTGCCTACATCGACATGTTTCATATTTCTCGTTCCCTAGCTGATTTTACTATTTCGTCAATGTTTTTATTTTTTTTTTAAAGCTGTTGGTAATCAGTTTTCCTCTTTCGCATTTATTCTTCCTCGAATGGTCAATATTGCTTCTTCTCTTATTTTTTATTTTGTCTTTCTTCTCTCGAACCGCTCCTTCGTTGTAATACTTATGAATTCGTTACTTTTACCGTATATCCGCCATATTCTTCTAAGCGTCCACATCTCACACTCGTTTAATCTTTATACACTTTCTACGTTTAGTGTCCACGTTTCAGCAGCGTATTTCAAAACGGACATGACATAACGACATAACACTGGTCGACTTTAATCCTTATATTCATTTTTAGTTTCCTGTCTTTCAGCAAAATTTCTGAACGAATATTTGGCTATTCCGGCACGGTTTCTAGTTTCTTTTATATCTCGACACCATCGCTTGTCAATAATACGACTAAATATCGAAATTCTCGCTCAGTTTTCACCATTTTTTTCCGATTTTAAACTTGAGATCTATGTTGTTAATCGTCCTCGCCTTTGTTTTCCTCACGTTTATTTTCACGCCATATTTCTCCCCTGCTTCGTTTAGCCTATTTAACTTCATCCGCATTTTTTTAGTTGATCCTGCCAGTAATACTCGGTCATCTGCGAAGATTATACACCCTATTGAACATACGTTTATTTTGAACCGATAGTTATAAATTGTTGTTTCTTTAATAATTCTCTTCTGAATATATATATATATATATATATATATATATATATATATATATATATATATATATATATATATATATATATATATTTAATAGTCTAGGTGATGAAGAAGGCTGCGATTTCTACGAAACTATTTAATTCTGCTCTCCGAGAAATAGCGAAAATCTTATATCGCAGAATATGGAAATCCGCATAGGAAAGGATAGATTAACGCACCTAAGATATGTTGATAATATAGTACTCCTAGGAGAAAACGGCCTGAAAGTAGAAAAAATTATTCATCAACCACGAGTAATAATTGAAAAGAACGGTCTTAAAATAAATGTTAAAAAAAAATATAAAGTCATGCACGATAAATACGCTAAGAAAACTGATAAAATAAAAATAAATAATGTAACGATTAAACCAGTGGACGCATTTATATACTTGGGTCGTAACGTAATGACAAATAATGATATGAAAATTGAAATAAAAAGACACGCATAAAAATTGTATGGATCGTTTTTAGTAAATCGTTGAAAATATTAGAAGAAAAGAAAATACCTACGTGTTTAAAAAGAAAAGTGTTTAATCAATGGAGCAAAGTACTAATAAAACAGAAAGAAGAATTGAGAGGAAAATATTGGGGGATAACATTACAAGATTAAGTGTAAAAATATCTGAAATAAGAAGGAGAACCAAAGTAAAAGACACTGCCCGAGAAATGTTAAAAAACGAATGTAGGTGGGCCGGTCATGTAGCTATTCTAGATTCAACTAAATGGCATTCGATTAATAAAAGAGATAGGATCGACCACGTACACGGTCGGAAGACGATGTTAAAAAGATAGACAAGGACCGGTGGTTGAATGCATAAAATAGAAACGCATGGAAACATAAGGACTGCAGTGGATTGACAATGGCTAATGAAGAAGAAGATTCGAAAATAAGACGATAAAACCTGAGCGGTAATTAACTGATTCTGGAAAATTTTAAACGATGACAGAGTAGAAATTTGTTACATTTTGTTTGTTTGTTTTTGTTTTTTTATTAAGTTTCACCAACATGGAAGTTCGTAGCTTTACAACCAATCTAAAAGAAATAAGTAGTGAAAATTTGTTCTTAACGAATACGAATATAATGTTCACTTTGGCCGAATTATAAAAATCATTAAAATTTGTCTACTCATATATTAACGAGTATTTCGCGTTTATTCTTTAATTTTTTTTATTTAAACGCGAGATATATCACCTGACATAAGCAATAAATACTTTGCAGTACAAAAACACAGAGAGTATAAAATAATAAAATAACCGTTTTAGTCACAATGTCCACTATATGGGGGGTTGAAATTTTAATCTCAGCAATTTTTATACATGAAATATCCCAATTTTAAAAATATTTATATAATACATTGAAAATTATCGAATGTTCACCTAACAAGCAGTATTATATAATAAACACCCGTATAAAATTTACAATTTAATGTTAAGATTTTTTAATGTATGACTGAAAGTATTAATGCTAAAATTAACTATGTTCGCGGGAAAAATTTTTAAAAAATAACCGCAGCGAACAAAAAATTTAAAATTCGAACGCAAAATGTTTTACACGACGATTTACAATGTAGATTTTTAATAATTTCGTAAAGTTAATATATATATATATATATATATATTTATGCGTGTATTCGAATTTGTAGAAAGATCCGGGTTATAAATTCAAATTAAGAGCCACTGCTACGGATCAAGGTGAAGATCCGAAATCGGCTTATATCGATTTAGAGATATTAGTCGTAGAATCGCATAAAAAGGCGCCTTCGTTCACTAGTATTCCTCACAGTCCGATAATATTACCCGAAAATTTCTCAGATTATTCCTACAATATAGCGACCTTCACCGCTGTGTAAGTGTATAAACCTATTTTATATAATTATCGCTTTTATATCCGTTCATTGTATATATATATATATATATATATATATATATATATATATATATATATATATATATATATATATATATATATATCAGACGTAATCTTATAAATATTATACAGATTCCTACAGACTGCGCGAGGAATCACTTTTAGATCCGTTTCAACAATCATGACTAAAATCATAAATGAGTATCTTACGTGCGGGAATATAGTATCGATTTGCACATGACACATGAAAACGTGATTAATATTTGGAAACACGTATAGTACTAATATAATATAATCAAGCGAAATTATACCTGATGAGAACAATAGTATTTCCCATTGCACTGTATGGCTGCGAATCATGGACCTTAAATAAATCATCTCAAAGGAGACTCGAGGCAATAGAAATGATAGCATACAGAAGAATGTTAAGAATTCCACGGACTATCCGTAGAACGAATGCCACAATTCTGCAACAATTAAACATCCAGCCGCACCAGAGAATAATGCCTATCATTTATAAAAGATTATTGAAGTTCTTTGGGCATATTATTCGAGCTAATAGTATCGAGAAGGTGGTCATTCAAAGAAAAGTACAAGGTAAACGGCAGATAGGTCGACCACCAATACGCTTTATCGACTAAATCAAAAAGATAACTGATATTCAGACGGTCCAAGAAATTATGCACCAGGCTGAGAACAGAGATATATGGAGAAAACTTCCTTCAAAGTCATAAATTGGGTCACGACGCTCGAAATCGAACGCACGATTGGATGATGATATACATATATCGCGTAATTATAGTTCTCGATGAGATTCGAACTTAGGTCGCGCGAGCATATCACTAAGGCATCGCCGCTATATAACGAGGCATATATTTCTATTATAATTATCACTGTTAATTAAAGTTATGAATGTACGTATATTTTGACGAAGTTGACATAGTGCTTGATAATTACGATATCTTCTTTATGCATTTTCGCTGATTATTTTTCTTGACATTTAAAACAAATTTCATTAATAATTTATTATTATTTTTTTTTTAAATTCTTACTTCATTATGTTATTTAGTTCGGATTCATCAATCAAATGTAATGCATCGTGTAAAATGTTGCGTGAAAATTGAAAAATATTATACTATAAATAAAGAGCGACCTAGTTGTTACCAACCGCGCAAATTTTATTTATAGTTTAATTATTTTTTTAAAAATTATTATTTTATTATTTATTTCGAGGTATTTTTATATTGCGTTCTATCGAAATTTATAATACGTACACATATCCTATAGAAGGAAATAATTTAGATTTCTATGGGTCATATACGTTTAAGAAATTTTTCGGAATACCTATAATAATCAATATTGCTTCAATTTTTACGAATGAAAATATCTGTAACATCTTGAGACCCGTATGTATATATATATATATATGTTTAAAGTACTATTTAAGGAACTCACGATATTATTATAAAATAGAAAAGTACTTTTAAATTAGACGACAGATAATCAAAATATTGATGACATTTAATAATACAAACGTCTCACCCCGATAATATCGGGTGTGTCGAATGAGAGAATAAATTGAAAAAAACGTTAAATTTATACGCGATTATGTATTTTAAAAGGACGTGTTGAGTTTTATTTATTTTTAATGAGAGTTGCGAAAAAACATTTTTAACGTAAATGGTCGATCATTTGTAACGGTGTTTTTATTATTATTAAATATTTAAGTAGGAATTTTTGTTAATTCGTCTAATTTATGATGAATTATTTTATACGTTAATATATTACATTATATATACGTATTTATTCGCGGAATAGGTCGAACACGGATGAAAAGAGTCCGGTATTTGAATTAGTCACTGGTAAGAAAGATCACGCTAATAAATTTTCGTTGAAATCGGAAGGTAGTACCGCGTTCATTCGACTGGGCAGTTTACTAGATTACGAATCTGTACCGGAGTATATGTTAACTGTTCGAATACAGGTAACATTTGAAATATCGTATTTCATTTTACGCCCACATTCGCTAAAATTAATATAAATATATATAGTAAAGTGAGAAGAAATAGGAAATCGTATATGAAACTGATGAAATAAAATAATAGCCAGGTTGAAAAAAAAATATCACTAAGACGTAATTTGCGTGTAGTATCGGTAATAATAAAATGAACTTCGATTACAAAGTAGATCGATGTTCATTGTACGAAGCTTGGAATAATGGGCAATAACACGAAAAATTAAATTAGAGATAACATATATATATATATATATATATATATATATATATATATATATATATATATATAGTGATCGTATCGTTAATATCTCATGTATTTTGATTATTATTCCTATTTTTAATATATTTTGAATAAGGACGATTTGCAGCATTTTTTTGGATAAAGCTGTTTGAAATTCAATTTTCCGAATTCTCCAGATCTTAATTATAGATATCGAAGTAAAAATTAATTCGATTTCAAAAATGGACGATCAATTCACGCTTTATTACGAAGTTTCAACTACTGAAGAGAAGAAAATTAAAATTCGAGAAGAGGTTTGGCGTTTTCGTGCATTTTCGAGGTTCACATGAGAATGGTCTTCCGAATATTTTATTTGCGTCATCGTTAGATTTCTTTCTAATCTATAAGTGTACTTTTATTCTTTTTCATCTGACCCCCTCCGTCTAGAAGGTTGGTGATCCACAATTTGAAATATCTTTCTATCAAGGCTGATCGTAAAAGTTTTTCCGCAGAACAGTTGAACCAGCTTCTAAGGTTGTTCAACCATAGAAGTTGTAATTTTCCCCGGATCTCGTGCCAACAATTTTACTTTCGAGTAACATTTTTAGTATATTGTATTTCGATTCCCTTATGATGCGTCATAAATACCGCAAGTAAAATTGCGGGTTCAAGAGAAACCATTAAGAAAATGAAACGACCAGCAACAAGGTTGATAGATACAGTTGTGAAAATCATTGGATTGAATTTGGAACAGGCAACCAGGCTGGCATATAATCGGATGGCATGACATGCAGTAGTTACAGATGCGTGAAAAATCGTAACAGAATGACACTCATTGAAGCATATAATATATAAATAGTTACTATATTTAAATAAATTCGTTATAATTGATATATGTTCACAATATTAAAAGAGTTTTAAATTTGCATAAGTTGTGTGATTGCGTATCTTTATCGTCGAACATATTCGTATAGGTAAACTGAACTGGTAAAAATGGGGAATTTAGAGAAAATATTCGTTTGTATTAGTTTGTAAGTAACGATTGTTTATTTTTAGAATAAATATAATTTAGCTGCCGAGACGTCGATTGCGATACACTTAGAAGATGTTAACGACAATATGCCTGTGTTCGTGGACGTCATCGAAGGATCAGTTTTAGAAAACGAACCGAAAGGTACGCCGGTTATGCAAGTAAAAGCGATCGATCGCGATGGAACGTCCGCTCATAATCAGGTAATATAATTGTTACTCATAAAAAACTTTTTATTTTTGTAATTTTACCTTATTCGATAATCGGAAATATTCTAGCACGCTTGAAAAAAATTATTTAGAAATTAATTTGGAAAAAAACAGCAACAATAAAAGGATGGGAAATCTGCTTTCTGTAGATCCCAAGTCACATTGGGACGCACGGTAGTGATAAAGTAGTCCTTGAAGCTCGGTCTATGGTACTTTCACCAGTACCAGAATATTCACCACCTCCATCAACATTATCACACGTACTCATGAACAACAGTAAACAGAAACGGACCATGGAGCTCACAAACAACCTTCCTGAGGAGCATAAAATGAACCATAGAACCTTGGTGGCCTCCAGATGGTACAAGCGGAAAAGAATATGGTACCCTAAACCGTCTACAATAAACTTACTATTAAAATTGCTAATTGTTCAATAATTTTAACAAAACATTTCCTAAATTACGCCATTTTCACGTTATAAATAATTTAACGAATTATAAACAGAAATAAAATAGATTATTAATAATAAAAGTAACAGAAATTATATATACGTATAAGTAATATGTTTAACTAATGACAACCGATTTATAGCACATTCAGTTTCAAAACTGAGATGTTTGTAAACAGGTACTGTTATAATAGCTAGAATTTCACACTTTTAAATACTAAGACTAAGTAAGATTTATAATATGGTATTTAAAAGTAAGTTTATTTATTACCTTGAAAATTACCCATCTATCGAAAAGTATTGTTTTACGAATAACTAAATAAACACTACTCCAAGTAAATAAATAAATTTATATATATATATATATATATATATATATATATATTAAAAATGGTAAGATAAACTGATCGCATTAATATAAAAGTTATACGAGAACCAAATTACGGTGGTAAAATTGAGAAATAAATAATCGAATACAACAGACATTTCCAAAGAAGTACGTCAGAGATGTCTGTTATCACCGGCGCTATTCAGTATTTATTCAAAATTCATAGTAAATGAAGCGTTATAAGAAATTCAAGAATGTGTAAAAACAGGAAGACGATGTATAAAAATTATGAAGTTCGCGGACGACCAAATATTAATTGCAGACACCGAGAAATGATTAACAATGGTATAAAAATTAAACAGCATAACAGGAAAATGTCCAATTGAAATAAATATTGGGAAAAACAAAGGTAATGTGCATCAGTAAAGCACCAGAAGAAATGAATATATCAATTAACGGAATAAGTCTAGAACAAGTCGGTTCCTTCGAATATTTAGGACATGTAATAACAGAAAGCCTATATGAAAGCACAGAGATCCGGGGAAGAATTGCAATGGCTAAAGAGTCGGTTAAAATAAAAAGTCATACAATAAATAATAGACATCCGCTAATATTCTCATTAATCATTCGGATGTTTATCAACTTTTAATAAGTACTAGTAAAATGTGTTACTTTTTTTCATATTGATAATTTTTGCAAATTGTATATATAAATTAATATTGTTTATGTTTTTTATTTTTTATAAATTGTATATATTTTTATATTATATCTTTGTTTTTGTTTTTTTAATATTTGATATTTTTATAAATTGAATGTATTTTTATATTTTATTTTTATGTCCACTTGATAATTGCTTAATAGTAAAAAAAATTTGTGATTTTTGTAAAGAAAATTTCGGTGATTTGAAATGTTTTTTTGTTGTTTATTTTATTATGTATATATATAATTTATTTGTTTATTTCTTTATTTTTCGATTGTGGTAATTTTTCTTAGGTTACATACGAGCTTGCTGATAATCAAGAATATTTCGCTATAGATCCGGTAACTGGTAACATTACTACTTTAGTAACATTTGACAGGGAAGAACGTGATAGTTACAACGTCAAGGTGTACGCGATTGATAATTCACCATCGGCTTTATATAATAATGGCGAACCTAACAGAGGTATGTTATTTTATATTTTCCGTTGCATGTTAAAATTACCTTAATTTAATACGTATTTTTCATATTTGGTTTTAATAAATAAATAATTTTACAGTTTATAGACGTAAAGTCGACTATTATTATTATTATTATTATTCAGAACAATAAGTAATAGTACTGATTCATAAAATGAAAATTTCCTCGTCCCGTTTATTTTTATAAATCGATTAAAAAAATTAAATTGATTAAAAAAATGTAGTAATAACGCCGTAAATTCGATGGTAATAACGTATTCGCTATTATCGCGCGAAATACGACGGCGTATATTAATAATTTAAAATATCGTCGTTGAGAAAAGTTCGATAATATTCATAAATACGTTATGATCGTTCGAAGCTTTTTCTTGTGATTAATTTAAAATCTAATTAGTCTTCCGTCCAATTCAAGCCACTGTCAAATCTCCACAAACATCCTTAACTGTGCAACCGACATAAAAACAAATTTTTTTATCTTCGTTTCCTCAATTTAACAAATTTATTCTCAATCCCCCGCTCTTCCCAATGTAATATACCATCCTTCTCATGAATTTTGCAACCCCTTCGTATTAATTCGGTTATCGCATCGCTTTTGAAATTTCTATATATAGAGACATTGTTTGCCGTTTTATCGATGGCTCTAAATCTGCATGAGATCTGCCTTCTTTGTATCTTCTGTCATTCATCGTTTTCGACTTCCTGAGTTCTGTTCCATATTCTGAGCCCAATCATTTGCTATTTTCAAGTGTCTTGAATTCCAGCCTGCGGATCAGTCTCTTTCTAAATTCCTTATCCTTTTCGATTCATTATGTGTTCTGAAGTCTCCACACAAATTTTACGCGGATAATTGTACTTGCGCGTACTAATTTTCCATGACCATATCCGATGGTTTTCATTTGCATTTCCAACTATATCAGTCTTTCCGGTAATGAGATTGTCTTTGCTTCCACATATTTCTGTTCGTTTATCCCTTTAACGATCCTGAAATTTCTCGTAATGGAATCCTGGGGTGCCCAGTCAACAAAACGACCTATTAAACTTAATTCGCTTTCTTAGTTCTCCTTTTCTAATAGGGGAAGTAAGGTAACTTCAAATATCCCACCCAAATCGAACCCAATATTATTTTATTCAAGACACGGATCCTCCTCTTTTGTTTCTTTATGTTAAATGATATAAATTGTCTCATCTTCTCATAATACTTACAACTTAGCATAGCCTTCCTCCTTCCTTACATCAACTTAGAAAATCTCCAGGCCATATCAACAATGTTTCCCAATTGCTACATTTATTGAACCTTTAAAATCTCATTAATTAGACGCCCTGGATACTTATCGTTCAGTGCAAGACTTCAGAAGACCGAGAAATTGCGATAATGTTGATGATAATGTACTTGTTATTCCAAATTGTTATTTACGTAGCTGGTTGAATAGCGTATAGTTGAAACATTTTTTATTTTTATTTTTTAAATGTAAATTTTTAAGGCGAACGCGTGTTCCAAATTAAAATCGCCGATAAAAATGATAATCCGCCGAAATTTACGCAGAAAGTATACAATGCGGAAGCTATACCGGAAAATGCTAATATAAACGCATTAGTTACCGAAGTTAAAGCTTTAGATAATGATACTGGTAAGTACGATATATTATTACGATATACCTATATCAACATACTGCTGGTGTAGGTATTCTGCAAATATTCGCAACGTCTTCTATTTTGTGCGCCTTGATGTTCCATTTCATAATATCGTCCCACCACTTAATTATGTGCTTTCCGGGTATAACGATTATATTAATTGGCCATCGCTGCAATGTACATTTAGTCTATACATTGTCGTTTTGTTTCTTGCAATATATAAATTCATCGCGATTTGTTCCACTGCATCTCGGTAAGTTTGTTTGTTGTCTAATCCATGTAACCCTGTTGTGACTATTAAGTATAAGATCAAGAATAATTTTTTTTGTGTACTGTTTCAAGTTTCCGAATTATTTTAAATATTCCTTCGACTAGACACTGTTCTTCATATTCACACATACACTCGTATACATATCTATTTCTTATTAAATGAAAAATTTTTGTATAACTCTGCCACCTTGGAAACAGTTTGATTTCGATGAAATTTTGTATATACCATTAAGTAATTGAAAACGACCTGTACGGAAATTACGAATTTTGAAATTTCGAACCTCGACCACGGGTGCACCTCATAACATTTTGGTAATTCAATTTTTTCTACGTTTTTTTTTTTATAATTATTTAAATGTACGTTGAAAATTTTACCTCGATCGCATTAACCGTTCGAATATCATTAGCTTAGAAATTTGCTTTTTACTACATGTGTGTTGGTAAATGTAATACAAATTTTATATCTTGACTACGTTTCGAATATTCCGGAAATTATTTTCGAATTTTTAATCTATAAAAGAATTATTATAAGTAAAAAATTCCATCGAAAAAATAAAAAAAAAAAAAAAACTTTTCGCGTCATTTGTCGTTTACTTAGTCTAAAAAAAACCCACATCCAATGCTTTTCGCGCCAAAATTTGCTTCGTGCAATCTAGAAAAGTCAGGTTCTTTCTTCGATTCCTTTTCTTCGTTGTAAAATGTCGCCCGCTTAATTTTTTTTTTTTTTGTGAGAATTAACTTATTCTAGTTTCGAATATGTTGTTCGGTATTTTTTATAATTGCGTTTTTTCAGAAAATATGTTTAGAGGCCCCGTTCTTAATGTTTGTTTGGAAATGAAATAATTATGTTAAGGAAAAATCCGATAGAAAATATTAAATTTTGATATTTGTCAAAAGTGACATTTTTGTTTATAACTCCGGAAACTTATAAAATGAAATTCTGCGCATTTAAAATGGTTATAGTTATGTATTAAATGGTTTTTGTTAGGGTGTGATTTGTACTTGGATATATTTTCCGGAGACACGTGGTTTTCTAAAAGCAACAAAAAAATAAAAATACCGAGTAAAGTTCGGTTTCCTTGTTTATGTTCGATTTGTAGTGCCTGTTAAATTATTTCTTTACGTCGCATTAATTAACGTTAAATTTGTCTACATGCCTATATTACGCTTTGAGTAGTTACTATTTATGGTGAGACGATATACGTACTTTACATTGTTTACGTGCATAGTATAAATATAATATACAGATTTGAAATGATTAGTTCGAATAATAATATTCCCGGTACTGTTTACACGAATTATGACTAGAAGTGATACGCATGAACGTTGTTGAAATATTGTTGGAGTATATTTAACGTAAGCTGATCGTGAAATATTCGAAATCCTACTGCGACTTGTAGATAGAGAAATTTTTAACACGATAAAACTGGCCGAATACACAAATGGAAAAAAAAACTACAAATAGTTACAATACGAAAGAACAACATTGTTGTTCGAGTCAAATGCTGTTGATGTATGCTGAAAACTATTTGTTGTGCGAATCACTGTGTAGCGCTGATGGGCGATTTGATGATTATAGTAATAAATGAGATTATTAACGGCCGGGGAAAATCATCGAAAAAAAAATAGCACACCCGTTTAAATCTAGGTTAGATTCTTATAAATTTTTTACATAAAATACTATTGTAGTTCACGAGCATTTCAGTGTTGAACGAGACGCGCTAGATGTTAGTCGTTTTTTTAAGGTAAGTATATATTTTTCATATATTATTTTTCTTATTGCCGTTGTATATTTATTATTATTTATTTTTGTTTATTTTACCTTGCGTATCGGTTTTTGAATAATATTTAATTACTATTCAGATTTTTTTTAAAACTGAAATTCAGCAGTTTATTTGATGATATCATTTATAAAATAAAACTATTATTTTTATTATCGTATTTTAATAATTATTATGATTTAAAAACACGGTAGGCATTGTACATATTAATGTTTTAACTTTTTTTTTTGATGTACAGCTTCACCGGTAACGTACAGCATCACGGAAGGCAATACGTATAATGCGTTCTTCATAGAGCCTTTAACCGGCAAGATAAGAGTGAATAACCCTCTGGATTATGAAAACATTACCAACGTATGTACTACATTCGATAATTAATTTTATATATGCTCGCTTTACATCGAATAACTATTGAATTTTATTATCATTATTATCGTTATCGACGGTCACATTTAAAACCTAATGACCAATCCGTCATTGTTCAATGCGCTTTTTCTGAGATTAGGCGCTGGGTCTAGTCGCTTAATGACGTTTATAAAATGCGATAAAATCACATAATTAGTAATTATATTATTTTTAAAATAGTGCAATTTTTAGTCTATTTTTTACTAGGATAAAAAAAAAATGCAGCTTTCCAAAATTTGACTATTACAAATTTTCAGTAATAAGTAACTTGACTCTCTAGATGTGAAAAAACTTCATATATGCTGCAAATAGCACAATTTTAAACGTGCGAATTTTTCGACATGACTCGAGCGAAAACCCGCCCAATTATTATTCTTATTACGGCAATAGACGTCTAGGAATATCAACAAATCGATACTAAATTAGATTGGCCGGGCTAGGCACTATTAAAAATGTTTTTATCGGAATCGGCGGGTTGTTTTTTCCATGTAGTCCGGGCGAATCGACTCGAGGTGTTCTTCATCGAAGGGAAACCGAATAAACGAAGATCCCGACTATGTATCTATTAGGTAGTCCGATTGGTTAATAGAATTTACGAGAAGGTGAAAAGCTACAGTGAATGTATATAGAAATATTTCGAGCAAGTGCCGTTCGCTTTAATTTTATCTCGTAATATTTTATATTAGTAATGTTAGCGAGAGCAAATTGACCACACATAACAACTCGGCCAGGTGTGAGTGTATATGTAAAAATTTGTCTCGTTATTTTATCGCATATTTTTAATTTATTATTTTGAAAGAAGTCGGCCATTGACGAAATCTAAACGGCGTCGTTTGAATAGAGAAAGTGTTCTATAATTAGGTTTTTGTTTTTAGTACACGTTGAAGGTCGAAGCTTACGACGGTTGGTATCGCGATACTTGTTTCGTTCAAATTAAATTGGAAAACGTCAACGATAATCCACCGGTATTTTTACCTTATATACATAATAAAACCATCGAAGAAGGAAAGTTAGTCGAAGGTTGCATCGCCGAGGTGCGTTAGCTAATAATAGTAGAAATTTATCAATAATTATAAATATTTGTGTACACACACACATACACATACATACACACACACGCGCGCGGGAATAATAAATTAGTCTACAAAAGTAAAGTAGAAAGCAGGCAGAAATTTACTAATAATTATACAAAATATTTACGGTCCTACACAGACACACGCACTCACACAGGAATAATAAATTAGTAGATAATAAAAGAACGTAATGTAATCATTTCATTTAATAAATTATTATTCTAATATATCGATTATTTTTTTTTTTTGTTTCTCTCCTCATATTATAAACTAATCAGAAACCGTTTTAATTAATAAAAAATATATGTTCGAGATGAGTATCCAAGATATAACATGAATTTTGAAGTTAAGATATTAAGTTTATCTTTTATTCGGGACTATATTCTTAACTATTAAATTCTCCGATAATAATGTGTACGTATCAACGATCATCAATTGTGATTCTAGGCAACTAGAGTTTATATATACGAAGTATAAACATAGACGTCTTAAACATAATATACTCTGCAAATTAATAATATGTGATAAAAAAATGTTAACATTTTTTTATATATATATATATCTCATTATGGAACGTTTTTTATATATATTTTGTACCGTGGATTATACCAATTAGGCTAGTAATAAATATACTTGTAACCAATTTAGCCCGAGTATCTGTTGGAACCTGTTTTAAACGGACGTTAAAGTGAAACTGAATGTGAAAATACATAGGAAGCTTTTGATTGTCTTGCAACCAGCCCAACGCAGTCGTTTGCTTCACCGACGCGTCTAAAACATCGCAATATGTTGGAGGTGCCTTTTCAATCGGAAGCAAGATCCATTCTTTCAGTCCACCGATCATGTCATCAGTCCTAGTGACTGAGATGATAGCCTTGCTCCAGTGTTTGCTACGAATCGCAGATTTACCTGCTGGCCAGTATGTGATACTGACTGACTCAGCTTTGGCATTATAGTGCATTAAAGCGAGAAATATTACTGTGGCAATGGTGGACCAAATATTGCACAGCGTTCTAGAATTAAGTGAACGTAACTCCGGCATCACTTTCGTCTGGATTCCAAGTCATCGAAGGATAATAGGCCACGATGAGGTACACCGTGCGACACGAAGGCTTACTCAAACTTATTTGCCGATAACGCTAGGAGAAGACAACGCAAAATATTATACTCAGAAAATTCTAAACACGTTGAATCAGTCCTTCCATATCCGGCTAAGTATACTTGGAAATATAAAGAAGGATTTAGCAATTTGGCCTTCAAAAATTGGTAAAATCTGTTCATCGAGGTTGGAAACAGCTGTCGACAGAATATATGCACTCGTATCTACTGAGTGTGAAACCACCTCCAACATGTTTGCTGTTTACCATTAACAGTCTATCATATTGTTGTAATTTGCCATAAATATACTCAATATCGTTGCAATCAGCTGAAAACAAATATCCCGGATGTAAACAATCTCCAGCTTCTCACCAACTTTATAATACATGCTAAACTCTGTAATTATGTCTAAGTAATTGATAATGCGAGTAATAGCCTTATAGGAAGTAGCTACTCGTATATAAAAAAAAGAAAAGATATAAAATAAAATACTTTTATTTATGAAAAAGATATTTTCATTTTTGTTTAAAATTAATAAACGTTTATTTATTATTATTTTAAGTCTATTCGTAATTTAAGTTTCATATGTGAATAACGTTATATATATCCGTATTGAATTACTCGCGGCAGTTAGAATTTCCAACGAATATTTTCGAAAAGCTATCGAATTTATCGGCTTCGTTTATAAAGATTTTTATCTCGATTTTTAGCTTGCGATAGTTCAGTTTATTTTTAATCTTTCCGGTTGTTCATCACATTTATTATTTAAAATTATAAATTCCGATGCATGAAGCGACATCTTCTGAATAAAATACGCAGTTATTTTTATATTTAGTTCCGTTTTCGAAATGCACATTTACATAAATCGACTGCAGCGGATGAAGCTTTTTAGATATATATGATTTCTAATGCGCTATATAAATATTATTAGAATTAAAATATTCTGTAATACCCTTTATTTCGTATAAGCAAAGTGAAAAACAGTATTTATAAAATAATCTATTCACTATCAGATAATTTTATATCGTAAGTTAATTATTATTATTATTATTTTTATCCATACTTATTGTTAATACACTATGTAGAAAATCGGGGTAAGATGATACACATCACTATTTACATCCATCACAGGTATTTGTATTTGTCTGATGTAGTTTGAAATACACAGTAAAAAAATATATATATATATTAATAATTGCACCGTTCATGCGATAAGGTTGATGTAATTAATTCGGACACGTAATTAAAGTACATCTGTTTTATTGTCACGCGTAAATACACATTTATTATTTTTAATAAAAAATTATTGCTATTCGACACGTGTTAAAAGTTGGAGATAACCGTTTATAAATGAATAATTTAAAATTGCTTTTAACGACTAATTTATAATTTTTATGTGGATTATTTTTTACCGTATTTTAAATTTATTTTAAAGTTTTATATATATATATATTTCAAATAGATAATTAAGTAAAGATAAACTTTTTTTAAGTGTAAATACCTTTTAAGTTTTGTAAAGATTAATAATCAAAGCGTGATTATGTCATTGAATATTTTAATTGAAATTTATTTTAATTTGTTTTTTGTGTCAACTTACATTATTACTATCTGTTCGTAAATAAATTAGCGGATGAATGAAATATGTTTAAAATCCGTTTTTTTTTTTTTAAATTTAAATTTCTGTTTCAGATACACGCGTTTGATCCGGATATAGTGGATCGTAACTCGGATCAACATATAACGTACGCCGTTGTAAAAGTGGATCAACAAAAGTTATTTTCAATTGATAAAAATGGTTGCCTATCTCTTATACAGGTTGGTTAGATATTTATGTATATACATTTGCACATGATTATATATTTATTATTACTATTATTATTATTATTAGTAGTAGTAGTATACGATCGAAGCGAGTTTGTGCTTTTCGCGGTATGATTATTTTAATATTAAAATTAAAAACACTTTTGGTAGATATCGCGTCACTATTTTGAAAAAAGCCGACGTATCGAACATGTTTACACAGTTCATTTAACTGATTGAACTATCGAAGCCTATACACCTTTGAAGGACAGTGCTCTTTCTCAGGCGATATCTGTAACTACTATTATTACTACTATTAATATCACGGATTCGATTAGTTGTTAAAGGATCACCTCCAGCTTCCGGCCGGTCTGTAGTTTTCACGTTATTTTTTCTTTTGTCTTTTGTGTTTTTTCATAATTTGACCTAGGATAGGATTCCAAACATCACTCAAGCGACATCGTTTCTATTGAAAGTATCTTGATATTTACTAATTTCAATAGCTTCTCGTGCCAACCTTGCGTGATATTTATCCACTCTAGCCAAAATGGAGACGTCATTGAATTTGATTACACGACCTTGTTTACATATGTGATCGGCCACAGCAGACGTTTTAATTCTAAGTTACTTCACATCTGCTATATACTACTTAATACGAATATCCACTGGCCTTCCTGTTTGACCACTGTAACACTTCACACATGAACACGGAGTATGATACACATGGAACACTGTCCTCATGGTAAGTCATCTTTGGCACTTCTAATTATATTTCCAATTTTTCGGTATTAAACACCGGTATAATATTTTTTCTGCGTAACACTTCTAATTTTACCTGTAATGCCTTTTATATAAGGCAGAACTACATTAGAATCAAATGTTTCATTCTCGTTCATGCTATCTGTCCTCTTTTTCATGTACTAAATTTATCGAGGAAAAATTCGGCCTCCCTAACAGTATATCCATCATTTACCGTGGAAAGCTGTAATTATTTATAGTTCAACTGATACATCACCGCGAGTTAATCTTTTTGCTCGTCAAAGTCCTGAACACACTTAAACGTTGTTCAGGAACATGATGGCAATCCTTCCTTATATATACACACCTGTATGTGTATTTTTACGGTATACCGATGTAATTTCCATCTTCCCATTTTTTCACTAAAACGTCCAGAAATGCTTCATTTACTTCTTGTTCCATAGTAAACTTTATATTTTGGTGAAACGAATTTAAATCAATTTAAGAACTCTTTCAGTTTCCTTGTTCCATGTTGCCGTATTACAAATGTATCATCTACATATCGGTGCCACCTCTGAGAATTTCACTTTTTAAGTACAATTTTGTCAATTTCTTTCGTAAATAGGTTTGTAAAAATAGACGCAAGTCGAGATCTCATTGCCATACAATTATTCTGTTTATAAAACTTAAATACATTATTATCAGTGGATAGTTCGATGAATTTTACACAACATCACCAACACTAAGTTTCTTGATAATTTTAATAGTATCAAATACAGGCACATTAGTGAAAAGTAATGCAACATCAAAACTTACCATTTCATCACCACTTTCTAATTTTAAATCCTTTATGCATTGAACAAAATGTTTCGAATTTTTAATATTTGAAATACCACGTCGATCAATCCTTTCAATTGTCTAACAATATAACCTTCCAAAAAATAGGTTGGACTATTGATGAGAAAATTGGTCTCAAAGGAATACCTTCCTTATGACGTTTAGGAAACCCATCTTGAAAAATTGTAGGGTGGAAGCAATTTTCGTCTTAGATCCGAATCAAAATATTATCACCTTTTAATACATTTCCAAATTTCATTACAATCTGTTTTAAAAGATCTTTCTTCAGTTCAGTATATTGCCCATTTGTAATCAATTCCATAATGTTTTCATAAGAACAACTGAATTACCTTTGCCAGCTTTAAGTGCTACAATTATATTTCTTCTTAATTCCTTTAATGCATTAAAATGTGATCGACGTAGATTTATGTAGCTTGCTCTGTTTTAGAATAACTGCTCCTATCTAACCTCATCAGCTGTTTCTTGAGAGGCATTTTTTAATCCAGCTTCAATACTACTAATAATTTCCTCTGTAGGTGTTTTTCTTGGCGCAATTGCGAAATTCAACCCTCTACTTAAAACTTTTTCTAATTCCTTATCAACAGGTAAATTTGTCAGATTGACGATAGTATTCTTTTCTTTCTCATGGGCTGTAGAACTCACCCTGTTTTTAAACCGAAGCTGTCCTTGCTTCTTATATAACATTTATTTATTTATTTTCATTTGTTTCTCTTTCATTAACTTTAAAACTTTATTAGCTAGTTTGCTTGTGATCCTATCCACCAATTCCCAATCATCAAGGTTCGCATAATATTTTATTTCTCGTTTCAGTCTGAAACAATTCTGATCCGTTTGGGCAATATCATGTCGGATACGTCTTATTTCATTAATCGGCAATTTAAATAATTTAAGATTCTTATCTCTAGCTAAATGATGTTTTACTTAAACAAATGTGTTTTTTTTTTTTTTTTAAATAGTGATGCGATATCTACCGAAAGTTTTTAAAATTTTAATATTAGTAAGTATGTTAAATAATATACCGAAAGAAATATTGGGAGGAAAAAGTTGGAAGCTAAAAGAGGAATTAAAACGATTATTTTAAAATATAAATAATATAAACGGAATCATAAGAGGTAGATAACAGTATCATTTTATGTAATTATATGTAAAGTAACATTAACAATTCAATAAATGAGCTAATTATGGAATAAAAAATGGATATCGTGAGAGTGTATTAGAAAATGATAGTGTTATATGACTGGAACTTTGTATATACGTGCGGGGGGTGGGTGTATGTAAAATTTGGGAATTAGCGATTTACTCTATATTTGTGTCGTGATGTTGTATATGGATATATATATAAAGCTTGACGGAACATATAAAACATGGGTTGCGAATAATTGCAGGTAATTCCTGTATTATTTCAGCATTATATACTTAATACGAGGTTATTTGTTAAAATGAAATTATCATCATTAAATAGGGTATACGTGTATAATTGTTTTAAATATTTAAATATTATTTTATAAATTCTGCATTAATTTTGTAATTCGGTTTCATACTATAGGTTTTACTGAAGCAAAACTGCTATTTTTTTGTTATTTCGCCAGGCTGCGAATGATTTCCTCTTTTTTAAATGCTGTGTAGCTGTTAGTGAATCGACCTTGTGAAGTTTTTATTTTACAGCCGAAGTCATTTCTGCCTAATCTTTTCTTTTCATACGTTCATTTTCACTTTACTGAATTTTTCTGGTGACCGGTACTTACGTAAATGTATAAACTTTCTTAATGATTTCTATTCATGTATATATGTAAACATTTTTCATCATTAAGCGAGTTATAAATTCCTTGTTTATTTGTTTTTAACGAGGAGGCTATATTTTCTATTCAAATTTTACTCTATTTAGCGCGTGATTCGAGTCACTATCAGCAATCCTCATTACACGGAAATTTGGTATTTATTTAAAATTTTGCGATATTAAATACGGTTAGATCTTGTTCGCAATCTTTACGTATATATAAAATAAGTGTTAGTAATAACAAAACCATTCGAATTGTAATCAATATTTCTGTTACTATTTTCTGTTTTTGAAAATTCTTATAAAAATTACTTTTATATCTGTAGGATTTTCCAAAAGGAACGCGTGCGCATTAATTATCGTTAATGTATTATTTATTGTACACTTTTTTTACGATGAAACTAAAAAAAATATATATATTTTATTATTTCTAAAGGTCCTATTTTCGTTACACTAAATTTTTATATATTTTTTTTATTTTAGCCCTTAGACAGAGACCCGCCAGACGGATACGAAATTTGGCAAGTGTTAATAATCGCGTACGATGAAGATGGCCCGTCTACACATAGTTTACAATCTACTACCGAAGTTGTTATTACGTTAACCGATATTAATGATAACGAACCCTATCTCGACGTGGTAATTTTAATTCCGTACAAAAATAATTATTTTAAAGGCGTTTGATTAAAAAATTTTGTTTAGTACTGAATAATCATTGGCGACTGAAATGTTCCTGTTATAGGATATGCACGTTAATTATTTGATTAATTTTTTCAAATCAAACGAATGCAGTTATTATTATTATCGTGTTAAGTGCGTTTAATACGTATGTTTAAAAAATTCTCATGTTAATTTTGTAATTTGTACGATTACCAGTGTGGTAGGCAAATTTTCTAATGAAATTATATTAACATTAACTTATATGTCGAATATAATGTATTTATCTTATTTTTATATCGAAAATGTTTATATTTGTTCGTGCGTTCGTTTAGATTATTCGGTATATCAAGGTTGCGTGTATTTCTATGTGATATTAAAATGCGATTTTAATTCGAATGTATATATATGCGTGATACAAAATTAAAAAAAAAATAATAATTAATCGTTTTATAGCCGCAGCCGATAGTTTGGCGTGAAAATCAAGGTCCGGGATTAATTACTCATTTAACGGCTAAAGACAATGACGGTCCGGACAATGGTCCACCATTCGATTTTATAATAGCATCCGACGCTTCGTCTGTGATACACAATAAATTTCGCATTATCGGTAAACACCGTCGAAGTTATTATTATTATTATATAAAATTTTATACATTTAAACGAGTGCGCTACAATTTTATAAATTGCAAATATTTACAGTAAAGAATTGTAAACGATATTTGTATAATCCGAGTCGAAAGCTAAATTTTCTAATAATATAAATTTCGGTAATATAAGATGTAAACATTTAAAAGTTTTTAACGATACAATTAAATAAATATATATATATATATAAATATATAAATAAGTAATACTTTGAAGACAACGTTTTCGTAGAAATCTTTAATTTCGAGCTAAATGTAATAATTTTTTAAATGCACCACTTTATGGGGGAAAAATTAATATCTACATATTCCGCTAAGAAAGAGATAAAGCGATAATGACTGTCGGAGAAAATTTTTGTCGATTATTTAAATACAAATAATAATATCACGAACTGCCGTAAGATAAAACTAATAAATGGTTGGAATTGTGGGCTCTTAGCATCGTTCTATCAAATATGTTATAAAAATGCGACAATCATCATTTTAGTAGAAAAAATAAAGTAGTGCTGCGCGTCTGCGTGACTTACACGGATTACTCATTTCTTATGAACAAGTCCTCATCAATTACTTGCAATACCCAACGCATTTCTCATTCGTTTTATTCTTTAAAAAAAAATTCCGAGTAACGATAAAATCAACACGGGGAAATTATTCCAGTAAGTTCATCGATCTCCTACCCGAAGCTGTTCATAGCATGTAAACGGAAAATAATAAGAAAAAAATATCGTTTTGCAGGATTTTTTTTAATCATTTGTACGCAATTAGAATATGATGATAATTCGATGTATCGCTAAAAGTTTATCTCGTTTCGTGATTAGGTTCGAATTTTGAAGCAAAGGATCGATTCGATCGCGAAGAACAAAAGGAATATTTGGTACCGATCGTAATAACCGATAGCGGAACACCGCGTATGTCGGGCACGAGTACCTTGCACATTATCATCGGCGATGAGAACGATAATCCGATGGAACCCGGCGAAAGTTCAATATTCGTTTACAATTATAAAGTAATTATTCGAGAGATTTTTTGCAAATAATCGCGTACTTTTTGAAATAAGTATAAGAATTTGAATTATTCGAATCTTAAAATAAAAAATTACTTAATCGAAAGAAAAGAAATGTAGTAAACTTAAAAAAGAAACTTGTAAATAGAAGATAAAAAAGAAAATTATATATATATATATATATATATATATATATATATATATATATATATATATAATGTGTATTAAAATCTCTAAGTTCCTAATACATCACAAAAAATTAGATATTACAATAGACGTCTTGTTATACGTATATCAATCGGCGTATCAGTCCTTGCACTGGTTCGTCCATATCATTCGAGTGCGTCATTTTTTCCGTTCTGATCTTAGCAATGTAGCTCTTGACGTGTGTCTGTCTTAGTCTTCCTTTCGATTTGCGCATGGGTATTTTTTCTTCGGTAATATCTTTCAATAAGCCATCATGTTTTAACATATGTTCTCTATCCATTTCGTTATTGGTTTTCTAATCGTTTTCAAGAGTAACCTTTTCTCTTGTACTCAGTTAAAAACTTTTTCTTTTGGAATTTTATCGACCTACGAAATGTTTAGCATGCGTTATCAGCGCCACGTTTCAAAAGCCTCAATTTTTTGTAAATCTCTTGTTTGAAGTCCATGTTTCCTCAGAGTACAGTGCTACAGCATATATATATATGAATTGACAATACGTATTCGTAATTTTATAGATAGCGTTGTCTCTGCGTTGTTACGTGTCTTATCTTTTAAATTAGCCGTTGTAAATTGTACGCCGCATCTCTTCGCCACGGTATACGTTTTCTGTTATTATACGTCTTAAATATTTGAGGAAATCCATTTGTTCTAAAATTATTCCGTTGATTGATATATTCATTTTTTCTGTCATCTTACTATTGCGCATTTTGTTTTTTCCCAATATTTATTTCCATTCCGCATTTGCTTGCTATGCTGTTTAATTTTTGTACCGTTGTTAATAATCCTTTCTCGTTATTTGCAAGTAATATTCGGTCGTGTGCGAACTTCATAACTTTTATACATCTCTTATTTTTACACATACTTGATTTTTTTTTTTTTTAAATTATGAATTCCGAATAAATACTGAATAGCGCCGCGGTGATAACGGATATCCTTTACGCACTCCTTTGGAAGTTTCTGTTGTTTTAGATAGTTTATTTCTCCATTTTATGCTGTTTTTTGGTTATCGTATAACTTTTGTATTAATGCGATCGCTTTTATCCGGGACATGTTTACCATTTCCAATATTTTGAAAGTTGGTTCCATTCTATTCAATCGAATTCTTTAATATAATCCGTATAGGAGTCCGTTATTCTTTCTCCGTGAATTCGTGTATATTATATATAAAAAATAAGTTAAATTAATCGTTTTCGTATACAATAGTGCAGACATATTTTCGTATTGACACTATGGATTATTGGAACGTGTTTTTATTCGCCATGTAATTCTGTTTGCTGTCAGATTTATCAGTTCACGTAGTGACGAGCCATCGATGATTGTTTTGACTATATATCTCGTAGCAAATGTTCCTCTTTTTCGATGATCTTCCGCCATTTCCGCCAGAATAATTTTTCCAATCCATCCTGTCGTATGGATATATCCAGCGAAGGTTGTTGTCTGTCTTTGTACAATGTCAAGAAACCTATAATTCATTTTGGTTTCATGCAGAATCGCCAGGATGGTTCTTTTTGCCGTCTATGATACTCTGAGCATTCATTTTCAACAATATTGTTCGAATGCGTTAATGTGTGCTGCCTCTCAGTGTTCTTCACAGTCCGGCATTCCGCAGCATAGAGGAAAACAGAGAACACTAATATATTTATGAGACATCATAAACGATTCAAAATCAAGTTCGATCAAATTAAAAGACATAAGTACAATTATTTCCGAGTACGATTATAAACGGCCTTAAAAGTTGCAGACGAAACCATTTTTTTCGCCTGAAACTTGTGATTCAATCTTATTTGCAACCGAGATGATATCTAAAAATATTTAAATCAATAAATATTCGTATATATATATATATATATATATATATATATATATACGATTAGTCAAATCGCAAGTTTTCCAAGGTTAGTTATCTGGGTCTCTGTATCATGTATAAAAATTAGTTATTTAGTATAATTCGTTATATTTAACAGAGCTATCTGGTAACGTAATTATCAATAATATATCACCTTCCGTTTCAATGTAATATCTCACATTTGTTTCCATTTCCCTGAACCCCTGTGTGCGTGTTGGTTGTCTCGAATTTTTCTTGGTCATTGATATTGCATGCAACAGTTGGTACTTGTACACGCAGCAAGAATATCGGGTCGGTGTACTATCAATCCTTGTTTTGTTCACGCACAACTTCAGTTATAATATCATCATAATATAAAGTATAGCTATCTATACTCTGCTTTGCTCGTGGGCGTCCTGTGTGGTACACGTGTGAATAAATTATTGAATAAATGAAAATATATATAGATAGATAGATAGATATATACGAGTTTCCGAATTTGACAGTTCAGTGTTCTAATTAAAGTTTAAATTTCTTTTAATAAACGACAGGGTATGTCGCCAGATTCTCGAATAGGACAGGTCTACGTGAATGATCCGGATGATTGGGATTTACCAGATAAATCGTTTCATTGGGCAAATGGATATCCCGAACCGCAATTCAGTTTAGATACTACTACCGGGATGATAACTATGATACACGGAACACGGGACGGAAATTACATTTTAAACTTTAACGTAAAGTCAAAATTATGTTACCTTTTTATATACTATATTTAACTATTTATATAATTCGAATTCTCATTTAATTAAATATTATTACACGTTTTATTAAACATCGATAATTATATTTTTTTCCTTCGCCGTCTGTCACTGTTTAGAGTGCGCAGTGATATAAGGAAATAGAGCATCGATTATAATTCGTTCTCTCTCGGATGGGTAATATCCAAACTAATTCTATTATGTACGTGTGCAATGTCGGAACTACTTTTAAATTATACGACCGTTTTCAAGACGGTTGTTTTATATGTTCATGTTTCGAACATATATGTTATAGCGAATGACGTAGTTTCATTTACATATATCACAATCGAGCTAAATGTTTTAACAAAATTTTAATTGAAAGGTTCGCCTTGTTCCAAATTCTCGATACTTTATTAATTTTTATTATGTTGTTTATTTAATTTTTCGCTAAACTAAATATTAATACTTAATTTGACTTAAGGTTTCTCTATTGGTCTAAATAGATAACATGTGCACGTTTTAATCATAGAACTAACGAATAATTTTCTATATACAATAAAAAAGTAATTAAAATCACTAAATTTGTATTAAAATACATAAAGCTTTTCGACTGTTAAGTCATTTTCAAGTTGAAATAAAAAATAATAATAAATAAAATGTACGAAAATACTTAATATAGATGTACAATATTACAAAGAAGTTTCGATTTTTCTACCTAATTAGTGTGTGTGGTTATGTATAGTATTGTGTATATTGCTTATTGGTTGATTATTTTGTTTACCGCATTCAATATCAGGTTAGTTTATAATCAAACATGTTATTCCACATTACTTTTCTTTCTAATATATTGTACGTCTAAATTAAGTATTTTCTTACATTTTAAATTATTATTATTTTTAATTATTTTTATTTAGGCGCACTTGAAAATGGTATAAACAGTAGCTTCGCGTGTTTTTTAATTTTTTAAATGTTGAATGTACTGATTTTTAAAAAGTATACAACGAAGAAAAATAATTAAAATCCCTAAAATTTTTTTAATGAAAAATCACAAAGCTTCCCGGCTGCTAAGCCATTATCAAGCGAATGTAGTGGTTTTAATTATTTATTGTATATATATTTTTTTTAAATCACTATATTCCACACCAGTTCGTAATATGGAAAATTGTATGGATTTTACGATAGACCGAATTTTATTGCACGCGTGTAAATGAACGAACATAAGATCAGTATCTGTCAAAATATCCTATTAAAATTAACATAATGTAGTACAATTTACACTTTTTCTTTACTAACGGTACAATTTTGATTGATTAAAAAAATGTATACCTATAAAATAGATAAATTTTGTTAATTAGGTTTCCGAAGAAGCGCCTAAAATTCGTTTTCATACAGTATCGGCTGTTGTTAATGTCACTGTGAAAGAAATTCCGGAGGAAGCTGTGGATAAATCCGGTTCAATTCGGTTTGCTAACGTATCTCCGGAGGTTTTCATTACGAAAAACCAGGTAATTTTATTTAATGGATATATTTTATGGCGATGAAAGTTGGACATGAGAAGAAGCTATATTGTAGAATAAATAAAATGGACAGACAAAATACGAAACTGTGAAGGATTAAAAAAATTAAATAAATGTAAAAAAATAGTAAAAGAGATTAAGCTTAGGAAATTAAAATATTTTGGATATATAATGCGTCACCACTTCTTCGCCTTCTTTTAGCTGGTAAGATCGTTGAAAAGATACCGCTAGGGTGAAAAAGAATAATGTGGATACTGAATTTGAAGCAGTGATAAAATTTAGCTACAGTTGAACTGTTCCGAAATGTATTAGACAGAAAATAAAATTGGCAAAATGTTAGTCAATGTTCGGTAACGGACATTCACATATTGTTTGAATATATAATTATTGAATGTTGATCGAGAACAATGATTTTCTTTATATATATTTATTTTTAAAGTTTATAAAAAACTTTTTTTTTTGTATTTTGAGAAATATTAATTCGTGGTGTCTATAATATTCTTTTTCTAACCTCAAATACTAATGTTACATTCGGTTTTCGAGAACCGTGTCGTGCTTTTATAGTACTTATTCCAATGTGCCTAAATCGTGGTTTGCTTTTACTTCGTCTTATTGTCGAATCGTATAAAAATAATTTTTATGCATGTTTAAAATTCCTTTGATCTAATTGGATATTAAAAGTTGGTGTGTTGTTATACAAATTTTTTGCTTATATCGAGTTAAGGTCCTCTATTTAAAAAACTCTTATAATAATGCTAATAACGTGATTGTAGCCACTTCGTCGCTTGGCCTGTTAATTTGATAATTTCTTCCTAACAAACTTCCAAAGATTACTTCTGTCGCATAATCAGAATATGATCCATTGCTAGTTTGGTTTCTTGGCAATCACATGCTGTTTCATTTGTGAATTTATGCGTCTTCATCATTTTTCTGTACCTTCTATGTTATGTTCGGGAGCGTTCAACTTTGTCCACATGTTTCTTGGTAGGTTGAAACAAAATTGTTTAGTTTGAGAATAATTCTTCGTCTGATTAGGTTATGTTGACTTCATTTCTTTCTCAATTCCCGACTCCCAATAAAATTGTCTATAATTAATTTTATTATAGTTTTATGCGCTGGTTTTCGGTGATCTTCAAATATCGATTAATTACGGAAAAAACCAATTATTGAATTCTATGATATATTATTATTATGTTAATTAACACTGTGAAATGTTCGAAATTGTGTTAATTAAGCGACGATTATGTGCAAGTAATTTATATTATGATTTAGCCGATATCGGTACAACATAGGCTTTCCACAATTTGTTCCATTCGTTCCGATGTTGTACCTTTGTAGTCCAATTCTTTTCACTACACCTGCATCTCGACAACTGAACTGTCTATCAGAATAGGTTTGGCAGTATTTTACTTCCGGTCTTCAATTATTTCATTACCGGGATTTATAATTACGCGTATATGTGACAGAAGAATTAAAATGTACCCGGTAGAAAAGTATATGGCTGTTTTTTCGGTAATCTTTTTGACGTGGAAATTTTTTGTAACTCGAAGCCATTCTGAAAATTTGTAAATCTCTTTTTAATTTATGTAACATTTTTATTGTTTGAAGCATCTACTTTTGCTATATGACGTAACATTTCGAACGATCGAAAATCTGTCTTTGGTCGTGTATTGTGTTCAACTGCGCTATATGAAGAAATATCGAGACACGTCCGTAACTGCGTGCGTTAATTTGCGCCTGGAACAATGTGGAATGAATAAAATAATAGAGTCTTTCTTTTATCGATTTCCAGAAAGGCGAAAGTAAGGCCAGTATATTGCGTTCGGAAATTGCTTACGTATTCAACATTAGCGAAGAAAATGTAGACGTGTTCACGGTTATGGCGGCTCCTCATAACCTCGGTCCCGACGTACAATTAGACGTTAGGTTCTCGGCTCACGGTTCGCCCTACTATTCACCCGAAAAACTTAACGCCGCCATGAATAAGCATCGAGAAAAGGTAAATTACTTTGTTTCGATATAATAATAATTAGATTTAAAAATAAATAAAAATAAAAATATTTCTTTTTTTCTTAATTTCGTATTATTATGTATATCTAATCAAAAATAATCTACTAATTTCACTGATTGCAGCATCATCAAGACAGACCTAATGATGCTGTAATCAGTGAAACTAGTACACTTTCGATTAAATATATATGTTGTGCGATGCTGTATTATTTTTATTCAATTTTTAAATTAAAAATACGGATCACCAAGTAAGCACTACAGAAATATTTTTCGAATAATAATATAAAATCAAGTCGTATTGTGCATAAGACCTCGTTGCAATTATATTTATGCAAACGACATATACGTAAACAACAACAATGTACTATTCTAATACGAAATGAACGAATAAAATATTGAAATTTAACTTATAACAATAATTCCGTATTGATTTCTACTCGTTTTACTAATAATTAGTCCATATTTTTCTAAACAAACAAATGAGTATTCCGACTTTATTCTAAACTGATTGAATACTGGAAATTATTCATTAGAATTATCGAATTTTATTCATCCGTTACTAAGACGCATTATTTATCGGTGGAATTTATACGCTATTAACGCGTAATCATTTTGTCAAATTTTGCAGTTGGAAGAAGCTTTAGAGGCGAAGATATTAATGGTCAGTATAGACGAATGTTTGATCGAGAATTTGCATTGCGAAATTTCCTGTTTTAATTTTTTGAAGAAAACTAACGAGCCAGCCGCCGTTTACACTAATACTACGTCGTTTGTTGGCGTGAAGGCTGTAGTAGATCCTATTTGCGATTGTAGAGCTATCTCGCCGCAAGTTTGTCTTAACGGTGGATCTGCCGATGGTGATAAGTAAGCTTCGTACTTATTATATATATATATATATATATATATATATATATATATATAATGTCGAAATTATAAGTATAAATTACTAATTGTATTTGAATAATCTTTAACAAAGCTTTGCTGCTTGTTACGCCATCTTCAGGTTATAAAATAACTTAAATAATAACTAACAATTAGTATAGGAAATATAATAAACAATTTCTAACTGTTTAAAACTGAAACGCTTATCAATAGATCATTTATCGTAATCGTACAATACTTTATAATCTGAATACTAAAGACTAAACATGTTTATAATGTGGTCTTTAAAATTAATTCATCACGTGTTGTTTAATGTTTTCTTTTTTCAATTTTCCAATAATTTCCGTTTATTTATTTTTATTTTCCTTTCTATATGAACATGTTGATACTGATTTCACGATTATTTACCGTGTGATGATGATTTTATATGAATTTAACTACACGTTAAATCTCAGTTTAAATTGTTTTTCTATTTCTCTTGTTTTTTTTTTTTTCACAAGTAATAAAATTCATAAACAAAAATAATTTATTAAACTAGTTAATGTCATTCGGTGATGAACAGACTATAATATTACTACCATATTTAGAGTTTTTAGTATGTAGATGCTAAGATTTCAGATAATTGTGACAGATAATCGTTGGACAAGCATCTCAATGTTGTGAAACTACATGTGTTATAGTTAAATTGTTTGTAGCTAGAAGTTATTAATTTTATTTCTTGTATATCATTTGAAATCATTTTAAAATCTGAAAATGGGTAACTACTAAAAATCATTATTAAATATTATTCAAATATAATTAGTTATTTATAGGCATAACTTTATGGTTTTTATATATTTATATAGATGTGGTTTTTTCAAGCCATAATCGACGTAATATCATGTAAAAAATCAATATATAATGTTGATGATACGTGTATTTTCGTAAAAAGATAGAGAAACTTAAGAATCTGTGTAAGTTTTTATAAGATTCATCAATATTATATAACTAAATATTTTTTATCTAGATGCCATTGTCCAGACGGTTACGATGGTCCTAAATGCGAATTAACTGCAATCGGTTTTGCCGGCGATGGATGGGCTTTGTATCCTACACTACAATCTTGCGATGATGCTCACCTGACTGTTCACATAGTGACTGATCGAAGAGAAGGTTTAATATTCTATGTAGGACCAGATTCTATTATGCCTTCTCCGTTAGAAGTTCAGGGTAAATTTAATTTAAAACAATCTTTAATTATTTTCAATTCGTTTTCTATAGATAACGGAATCGTACTAGGATATAGATCACTCTATTTATAACGCCTATTGAATTGTAATTTAAAACTATACGTAGTGCTTTAGATTTATGTCACAATTATTTTATTGTTTATTCGTTTGTTTAATAAATTAATAGTCCTATAACGATAATACTCGTTAGTTTAAAAATGTGGAAAGTGATTTTTAATATTTTACGGTAGATTTAGTATTTAATTATCATTACAACCGGTAACGTTAATTTTTAAATATAATAATGCGCAGGTTCCTTAAATAAATAAGCAAATAAGAATAATTTAAAAAAAAAACGAATAAATCCAAAAAATTATAACAAGTTGCTACTAATTTTTACAAAATGTTATATTTCAAATAAAATTCGCCGCTGATATGTCGCAACCAAAGCGTCAAGTTTAAAAAAAAAAAATAGTACAGTTGCATCTTTAAAAATGATTGGAAATATTTAGAATCATTTAAAGTAATTTTATAATTTAATTCTGGACTGTCGATTTAAAATCTTGTAACTACGCAAATAGTCGTCTTCTAATATATGTACGTGTGTATTTCTTAAATATTTTATTTCTAACCCGAACGAATAATTGCAATTGAGAAAATTGATGAACCAAAAATAATAAAGGCGATAATAACGTATGTGCATATATACGTACGTGTGCGTGTATTTAAATTTAATTAATAGGGTGTTCCGGTTTTAAGCCGTAAACTAAATTCTTTAATTTAATTTCAATTCCAATTGCTTTAGACCGCTCGACTACCAACACGATGGTCTAAATTCGATTCCAGCTCGCGGCGTAAAATTTAGTTATTATATAACTCTTAATTATAACGGAGCAAGAGCGGCTACTTGTTATTTGACTAATGTCTTATTACATATTTGTAGGCCATTCCACTATCCTCCACCTGTGGACGTGCTCCACACCAGTTAGAGGTCCGGTCCTCAAAGGATACAAAGTACCTCTTGGAGGGTTTATATTTATTACTATTATTTATTAATATATTAAAACAAAGTATAAGATCCATTTCTATGTCTTAAAAATTTGTTTGCTAATTGCGTGTTATTTTTTTTTTTCATTTTTATTCGTAGACTTCATGTCTCTGCAGTTAATTCACGGGCATGTAGTTCTGTACGTGGATTACGGTAGTGGAACTGTCAAATTAGAAAATGTCCATATTGATGTATCCGACGGAAAACTTCACACAATTGACGTATTATTAACCAGAACGGTGAGTATAAAAAAATTTTTTTTTTTAAACCTAAAACCTAGTCTCTTTTTGTGTATTATTTATTTGTAAATTACTACTATTACGATTTTCATTTCTATATATTGTCTATGATTTTCGGCGATGTCACTTCATCTATAATGCTACGTAATTTCGACGTTTTATAGCGTTATACATCAACAGAAACAGTTTTCGATGATGGACATTCTAATGTTGTCGGCGACACGATATCCTGAAAGTTACCTTGATAAGAATAGTTACGATAATATTCAGAGAAAGATAATATTGGATCAGGAAGGAGAAATTTTTCCATTGAAAAAAGAAGTTAGGCAAAGGGACCCCTTGACGCCTGTATTGTTCAGGAATGTATCATGAGAACAATATGGAATAAACATCAATGGCACACATTTAACAAATTTACGTTTCGCAGATGATGTAACACTTATAACTTCCACGGCTGAACAATTACAGATGATGGTTAACAAATTAGAAGAAAGTGCAAAGAAAGCGATTGAATGACAAAAAAAAAAAAAAAAAAACGAATTATTAACTAATAGCACATGGCCAGATGTTGCGATCAACTCCAAAAAATTAAAATGGGTTGTAGAAGTAATACATCTTAGACAATTAATTTCATTCAAAAACAAAACAGACAAGGGAGTAAAAAGAAGGATAGCAGTAGGGTGGAAAAAATATTAGGCTTTGAAGGAAATTTTTAATAACAAAATTGGTTCATCGTTAAAAGCACAAATATTTAATACATGTATCATACCGGCGATTACCTACGGTTCACAAACATAGTCATGTAATATAAAGGGAATATAAAAAGTTACAAATTGCACAGCTGGCGATAGAAAGAAAAATGTTAGGGGTTACAAAATTTGATAAAATAAACAACAAGATATTAAAAGCACCGTCAAGAATAGATTACCTAATGGAGATGATTAAAATGGACATGGTGTCTCCTGTCATGCGGAAATAAGCGGATAGCTGGACCAGAAAATGTATAGAATGGATTCTATTGGATAGGAAAAGAAAAACAAAGAAAGACGATGGAAAGATGATATCGTAAAATATGTGGGGATCAGTTGGATGCGGAAAGCAAGAGATAAGAGATTTCGAAACAAATGGGTGCTAGATATGTATAACAAACAACGGAAGAGGTCTTTGCTCAAGTTAAGCTTCCATTATTATTTAATTTCGATTATTTTGTATATGTGTTCTTGGTGTAGGGTTTATTTATTTATTTATTTATATATAAATATATAAAAATATATTTTGTTAACGCTAATTATGGACATTGTGACTGGTGTAGTTTAAGAATAAATTTGTAAATTTATTTTCCTATTTTAAAATGTAAAATTTGCACTCTGATCATTTTTTCAACTATACTTTTAGATAGAATAAAATAAAATACTTATTTATAAAAAAGTCGAACACAATGATTAAAAGCGAAATATACTTTAGTGTTAAGAAGAAGCGGATGGAATTAAATGATTATTATTTAAAGGTATTACTGGATTTCGAATTACGGATGATCTCGCGAAATAACAAAGACGAACGTCTCAGCTAGGAAGAATTTGATACGCAAATTAGTATTCACTAGGGAGAAAGGGTGCTTATCCACATAGACTGTAAGCATCAATCATTCGTCACGTGATATATATATATAAACCGAGCCCGCAGAGGTTGATTACCGGTTGTTTACACCTCTTGCGAAAATTATCGTTCTTCCGGACATACGATTCGAAGTAGCCGCAATGAAGGAAAAACCGAATGTTGTAAATGATAATCGTCACCCCTTGCACGAATACGACGAATTAGCCGAACTACGATTGAAGTACGGGTCTAAGAACTGTCGACAAAGTTGGTAGTGGTTCGGAATTTGTAGAGCTTCAGGTATGGAACAGAAAAAAGGCTGGAAAGATTAGTGAAAATCAATCAAAATACAGCCTTTAGAAAACATCGAACAGATTACCGTATCCACTAAGTATAATCTAAAGAAATGGGGAACATTACAGATGTAACTTCGAGGCAATATAGGATAGTGTCTGTTTATTCAATTATTCTTTCGGTAATAAATGTATGCCTGAAAACCTGCACGACATAATTGACGATAAAACTAATAATAAAATTTTAATCGGTTTATAAGTTAATTTATAATTATTTATTTGACGGTCGACCAGGCATGTAAAATTTCTTTTTAATATAAACTTACGATCCTTCGTCGTGTTTTCTAAAATTGAAAACCGATATATCCCAGTTATATTTTACGATATACTTCGTGTTTATTTTGAAATTATTTAAAAATCTTATTTTTTCATTTCATAATAATATATTTTTTAATAATTACATATTCATGTTATGGAAATTTGAGGTGGCAATCCAGTTAAGTTTATTTCTACTACAAACATCGTTACAATTGTTCACTTATATTTTCCAATATCTATAATTTTTAAAACTTAATGATAATATATAAATAAAATTATAATGTTATCTTCTTAATATAATAAATTATAATTTTTCCATTTCTTATTTCTTCGGTGGCTAATTTATTAAATTTGTTATCATCTGCCGTTACATCCTAGTATATGGTAGACCATGTCTGTAGAATAACATGCTATATACAGTTTTCTGTTTCTGCTATGCGAAAATGTCTTAAATATTTTTTCAAAACTGCCATAGTAATAAATTACGAGTTATAGAAATTAGAATCGAAACGATTATTATCGAGTTCGTCATTCGAATTAGGAAAACATCGATACGTTAAACCCTCTTATATACATTCTAAATGATTTTGATATCGCTGTAAATAATATTTAAACTTTGAACTGGGGTTTCCTCTAACTTTTTCATTTTTCGTACATGAATTTTTAGTTTATATATATCCTGCTTAATTAGAGATTTATATTGTTTTTGATAAAAAATATATTCATATCTATAGGGAAAATTCCCGCTATTACTATTTATGCCAAGTAGCTAGTAGTTTTATATGATTCGACCATTTTAATTGCTATTATTCTCCGGAAAAAAATGTTATTAACTTTATAAATGTTTGGCATTATAGTAAATGCTGCTGTTATAGATTAAATTCGGAATTATTAATTTATACAAGATTAGTCCTTTTTTTATAATTTAATCTATCGTTCTTATCGGTGCGCCCGTTTTTGTTTTAATTCGATTTACAAATTCTTTATTTTCTTTTAAATTTTATTTAAATCGTTCGATATTATATTCATAAATTATAATTTCGTTATTCCAGAGTATAGAATTACGAGTGGATAACTGTAGGTTATCGGCCTGCATGAGTATAGCTCCTCCGCTCGGTGAGAACAAATATTTGAACGTGAACGGTCCGTTACAAGTGGGCGGTACGTACGTGAATATAAATAAAGTCGGTTCGTATCGAAATTGGACGCATAGACCTAGTCCTGTTGGATTTGTCGGTTGTATACGAAATCTAACGTACGGAGTTAACGTTTATAATTTGGGCGTTCCCACTATAGCGGAAAACGTTGATCCCGGCTGCTCCAAGTCGACCGCCGTCGCAGTTACGTTCAGCTTCAATTGGAATTATCTGCTATTACTACTTATATTGCTATTAGTTGCTACCGGTAATATACATTTTATATTACAATTTAGTCGTCATATATATATATATATATATTGACGATTTTATTTATGTATTTTCGACAAATAAATAATAATGAAATTTTTAAAAAAATCAATTTTTAACTATAATACTTTTTTCAAACTAAAATCTTTGTTACCATCTAATCTATATTAAATGTAATAAATAACGGGTTCAGCAACCGATCACGATCATCCGACTAAACACAATCGTTCTCAATCAATCACAGTGATCCAATTAAATAGTCGTCCGACCGAATGAAATCATCCGTAATCGGACAATATAAAAATACTAAATATGAAATGTGTGTTTTTAATGCGGTCTTTAAACTCAATTCATCGTCAAATGTTATTAGTGTATATTCACGGCACCATATGTTTACTTTTTCAACAAACGGAACTCGATCTTTTCCCCCCGAAAACTGCAGTCTATATCCTTCTACACTAATCCTTGCCACTTTCAATAATATTATCTCGGAAAGGTTTCCACTGCTTACCCTTATTTATACATATGGATTAAAGTCAACTCGAGGAACGAGAGCAGCAGTGTTCACTTCATCTCTTAATTTTACTATTTACTGCCGAATGCGCAACAGTGCTTCAAGCCTTATCAGTTTTAATGAACTTAAATCTTCGCGTAAATTATCTTATTATTACCGACTCGAAAGTATAGTAAAGGCTATAGACGATAAATTTAACGTGTCAGATATATTAATTGGATTAGTTTGACTAAAGCTTAATAATTTGGGATGTGTAGGAATATTTATGTACTTGTGGGTGTCGGGGTATAAAGGTATTCCAAACAAATAATTTTTTGACTAGTTAGCTAAAGACGCGTCGTCTAATGGTGTAGAACTCTCTTTAGTTTCTCTCAAGGATATCATTCACTTTGTTTAGCTGGAGCATAAGAATTACTGGGAACTGATGTACGCTGAGAGCATTAGTCAGTCACCTCTCAACTATCACTATCAACTTCGATCGTCTCTACCCAAACTTTCGTGGTTATTTATAAAATAATAAGAAAAAGAGTGGAAAAAATATTTAACCAAATTTATTTAATTTCGTTTGTAGTTTTATTATTAGCGGTGATGGCTCATCGAAGAA
The DNA here is from genome assembly GCA_032883995.1 of Coronaproctus castanopsis. Classification (NCBI taxonomy): domain Eukaryota; kingdom Metazoa; phylum Arthropoda; class Insecta; order Hemiptera; family Monophlebidae; genus Coronaproctus; species Coronaproctus castanopsis. The sequence continues at coordinate 100,253,564 of CM065053.1, forward strand.
AAACTGACGATTTGTATAAAGACACGGACGATATTCGAGAGAACATTATCAATTACGACGATGAAGGCGGTGGAGAAGGAGATATGACCGGTTATGACTTAAACGTTCTCAGATTGATGTACGATGGCCCGGTAAATGAAAAACATCAAAACGGACCTATTCATAATATCGGTATAAGTTTTATATATATATATATACTATATTAGAAATTATAACCCGCTGATAAACAATTGCATTACTTCATTAATCGCGCAAGTTTGAAAAGTAATCGGCTAAACGTCACTATTTAAATGCATGCACGAGTAAATATCGTGCCGGTTTTGTAATCGATATATATAATATATATATTAATAAAAATGCATAATTTTAAAAACTGATTTAAAATAAGCTTTGTAATCAATTATATTTTTATTTTAAAGCAATTTTACGAGATATATTTTCATGGAATTGATTTTTAGATTTTTATCGTATATTTATATAAATAATTCTTCTTCACACTTCGAACATCTTATGCCCAATTAGTGAATTGATTACACTGACACATAAACATGCATAAAAGTAAATTCCCATCAACTCGAAAGTTAAAATTGACAGATGTTTTGCTTAAATTATATAACCAATACAGAATGGGTTTACCATTGTCTTTACTAGCTGTATATATATATATATTTTGGCCTGTACCATAGGTCACTTTGGCCATTTATATATATATATATATATATATATATATATATATATATATATATATATATATATATATATGTATATAAATGGTTCGTTGTTTGCTCATTGTATGTACTGATGTAACATTATTTCTATTAAATTTCGTATCATGTGCAAACGTTGCCAATAATAGCCTTTTGGTGTGGTTTATCTTTTGCTCATTGTATGCACTGATGTAACATTATTCCTATTAAATTTCGTATTATGTGTACAAACGTTGCCAATAACAGCCTTTTGGTATGGTTTATTATACGTTCGGTAATTATTGTTAATATTTCTGGTTTCCGTTTTCCGTGAAGAATGTAGCTAAAATATTTCAACACACTAAGAATAGCCATATGAAACAAACGAATAAATATATATATATTCGTATTTTCAGGGCCAAACGAAGTACCCGATATATGCGGATTTTTAGACGGTAAAAAACATACAGTAGATAACGATCCAGAAGCTACACCTTTTGATGACGTCAGGCATTACGCGTACGAAGGAGATGGTAACACGACAGGCTCTTTATCGTCGCTCGCTTCAGGTATTCATATTATTATTTTAATGTTAATTTGTAGTTAGAATTTTGTTAAATGGAATAAAATCACATTAAATGAGAAAAAAAAGTTGTAAAATGCGAAATGTAAAAATAATGTTATTTAAAATTTAACGAAAATTTATGTCTAAAGTAAAATTAATAAAGTTAATATAATTTTTAATTGTATAAATATAAATAAATATATATATATATATATAAATATATATATATATATATATATATATATATATATATATATATATATATATATAGAGAGAGAGAGAGAGAGAGAGAGAGAGCGCAATGGTTTGTTTTTTATTTAAAAAAAAAAGTATTTGTAAAAAAACACTAATTATAAATAATTTCAACGAGGCTTTTTAAAAATGGTGTAACTGTCGAAAAGCTTTGTTATAATTATGTACAATGATTTTATTTAATCGCCCGAATTTTCATTAAAAGCTTTAACCACTACAATAAATATTTTCTATTCTCACCTAATAACATGACGAATGTTTCAGTTTTTTTTTTTTGTTTTTTTTTTTAAAATAATATATTTAACAAATTAATTACTTTTTACGTGTTTCCTCTATTCCTGGCGACGTGTCTTCAAGAACGAACAATAGAAACGTTACCTATGCGGCTAACGTGTACGATGGATAGACGATAAAATAACGTACGAATCTAGTCTCATCAACCTATATCTATATCGTTAATATCGTATATCAAAATTCCTGGCAGTAGTCGATAGTTATAGGCATAATTGTTAAAATATAAGTTTCCCAACTCTACCCATGGGCTACTATCCCACATAACTTATCTTTTTTTTTTACTACTTCTATCCTTATCTAACGTTTCCACTTATTGAACGATAACAACGAATCACACTAATACACAATCGTGTTTTTTTCTTTCTTTTACGTTATATTTAATTAATTTAAATTACTGACGTATCCATCTGCTCTAAGTATGCAATGAAATATATATATATATATATATAAAATATTATATATATGCGGTGTGGTTTTAGGTACTGACGAAGGTGATCTCAATTTCGATTATTTGTCGAACTTCGGTCCTCGTTTTCGTAAATTAGCAGATATGTACGGCGAAGACGCTAGCGACGAAGAAAGCGACACATATCATCACGCTACCTCCGAGTCCTGGTGCTAAGGCTCTCGACTGGCGATACGCTATGCGCTTTATGTTCCGTCATGCTTGTAATTCTTCATTTCAATTACAGTCCGGGGCCAGTCCAGCAGCTCAAGTTACCGTAAATTCCGACTAATATTTCTTCTTTCTCCTACTTCGTCTAATTAATTTAATTTAATTTAATTTTTTTACGCGTATCGATTCATTATTATTATTATTTTTTGTATTTTTGTATTTTCTCGGTTGTTCCCGCCTAAATAATGCTAATGTGTTATAATAATATATGTAATCGATCAAATGTATTTATCATTATAATCGCTACTTTACTACTACCGCTGCTGCTATCGCTTCCAGAAGGAGATAATTAACAAATAATCGCAGATAACTTTAGGACCTTTATTTATTTATTTATTTATTAAATTTATTAATTAACTCGTAAAATAACGCCGTGTCACGCGAGATACGTCTTCGTTGGTTAAAAATCAAAATAATTTAAAAACAAGCAATGGACTACGATATAAATTTTAAGAGTAAGTCCCTCCCTATTTCCGTTCCTTAAACAAAAACCGACTCCATTTATTATTTTACTTATATCCGATTTCATCGACATTCCTGTTTCTCCGTTTACCTTTATTTAATTGTTTATTTTTCGTAAAATTATTTCCCTATTCAAAACGAATTATTATTATTATTATTATTTTGTAATTCTTACTTTAAATATAGAAAAGAATATTGTTAAGCATTTACAACGACGGTATTATGTATAAATTATTTCATTAGTCGACAGTTGCCATCGTGTATTATTTTGTCATTTATTTTAATTATTTAAGTTATTTAACCGAGTCAATTGTTGTTAGTTGTATTTTCTTTTAAATTGTTTATTATCGATAATTTTTTTTTTTAATATTATTTCAAAATCAAATCACGCGGCATTTGTTCTTTCGTAATATCGTAAACCCGTTATTGATGCGTTGTTTTTTTTTAAAAGAATTTTCGTTTTTATCATCATTTATATACAACGGTTTGTCCTTTAAGTAAATTTTTTCAACATACACTAGTCAGCCTTTGATTATCTTTCGGAATTGTGTTCGGCGTCCTCGTAACAGTTTCTACGGTCGACTTTCAACTCTAATATTCAGCTTACGAAATTGAAAATAATTCGAGGGGCTTAAGTCTGATCATCGGAACCATTTTTATTGTCAAAAAATTAGTATCGATCGCTGCAGCACAAGCGGTCTCGTTATCGTGTGCAATAAGACAAAATATGTCAACGTTTGTTTTCGAAATACCAGTTAGCTCTTCCACTAACCTATGACCGGCATTACATATAGCTGCGATAAGAACGATGTTTTCCTCTGTTTTATGCAACATCTCCGGCTTCTCTCTTCAACTATCGACACATTTCAATTGTTTCCTTAGCGCACTTTTACCGACTTTAAAACAAAGCTTCATTTTTTACGAGATACGCAAATTGCCACTGTTAATCGTGACAAATGATCAGATTCACTCGTTAACTAGTAGAAAGGAAGGTTGTACCGATATACTTGTAAAATTTCACGAAGATTACGCTCGTCAGTAATATCGGATTTTTTTACGACAGTTCCATTACTCACGAGGCGTATCTTATATAATATTCGATTTGAAAAAAAAAATTTAAAATACAAACGGTAGTTAATGGATAGGAATTTTTTTATACTGTCTTTCGAAATGTCATTGTTATAATTTAGACTTTATGAACACACGGAACGATAATGGAAAAAGTACATTTTGATGACGGTAATGACAATGGTGATAACTATCGTAATGAAAAAATAGTATTGTACGAAAATAAATTTATACGATATCGCGACGTTTAGATTTAAAATAAACAGTCGACTTTTCATCGACTACACAGTATTGTGAGCCGGTCAAATTAGACGACCGTCTTTTTAAATATATAAATATTACGATACGGTATAAATTATTTTTCAATTAATGGTTTTTAATTAAAATTATATTTTTCTCTTATATTATTATTTATTTCCTCGTATTCGGGATAACCGAATCGATGAAGAGTAATTAATTACGCGATCGACTTGATCGTAAATATTGTGGGAATTTTAAACCGCGATAAAATTCTTAAAATTCGAATCGATTTACAATTTTTTTGTCGACACTTTTCATACACGATGCGTTTATTAGTGGATGTAAATTTTAGTAACTAAGAATTTAACGCGTTGACGTTTTAATAGATTTTATTTAAATCCGTTTTAAAAATTTAGTATTTGATATTAGAAAAATTGTCTACGCTGATTAACGAAATTTTGCAGGAAATTTTTTAAAATAGAAATTGCATTTATTTATATAAATTATAATGTAGTTGGATTTTAGCCGTTGACAGTAGTTCACTTGTTAAACGTGTATTTATCAGTTTATACTGTTGTAACACTGCCAGGAGGCCCACTAAGTGCCTTTTATTATAATATTGGGCCTTGGAAATTATTTTACGATTTTAACGAAATTCATTCCATCGTTTCTTTATTACGTTAATTGTATATCTTAATTTATTTATTATTATACGTTATTATTTATGGTAACTAAATTAGGGTCCAAAATATTTAAGTGTTTATATAATAATAATTTCGTGCTTGTGTGGATAATCGTATGTTAAGTGATCTCACGTCGTAGCTCGAAATCGATAGGCTATGCTTTGCGTTAATTTTTGTAGATACGTATATTTTAAGTATTTTATATATATATATATATATATATAACAAAATTGCATCAATTGAAACGTTAGTAGGAGTTATCATCTGACGGTCACTCTTAGCCTGAAAAATGACAAATCATCCAAACGACGTATCCAGGACTATGCGCGTGTAATTGCGCAAGATAAAAATATTTAATTAATTTGATACAGTTTTTTTATGAATGTATATATTATATGTGAAATAATAATCTGATATTCAGTTTTAAAATAGTGAATTTTATATTGTATTCAGCCTGTACTTTTTTAATCATCAAAATTACTTAGCTTGAACGAAAGCTATTTTAATGTAATGTTTATCGATTAAAAACATTAAATTTAGTTATACAGATATTAACGAAAATCCATTCTCGCATAGGAAAATAACGATTTATTAAATAATTAATTCTCTTAATTTAATATGTTTCTTATAAAAATATAATCGATTAAAAATTACTTTATTTCGCAATATGTCGATAATTTCTATTATTTTTAAATTTTTTGAAAAATTTATTTTATACGCGCGAGCTTGTGTCTTTTTAAATAACTCTCCTTTCTTTTTTCATTATACCAAAATTTCGATTCACCATATTAATTACTTCCCCGTGAAAAAAAAAATAAAAGAAATAATTAGATTCAAAAATCGGAAAGTTGTGGGATGAAAAGTATTTTGTTCTCTCTCTACACACACGTATATATATATATATATATATATATATATATATATATATATATATATATATATATATATTAGCAGTGTATGTATTCAAGAATAAAAAAAATACCAATTAATTTGAAAAAGAAACTATAATCAGTGTATACGGTTCGGAAACGTGGTCATTCACAAAAAAAGGACCAGGAAAACACAAACTGCGCATGCAAGAAAACAGACAGCTGGATCGCATTACGTGAGCAAACAAGACTAGATGACGCAGAGGAGCGGATGGCAAAAACCAAATGGAGTTGCGCTGGTCATGTGGCTAAGTGGTCGAAACGTGTTCTGTAATGGTGATCAATAAACAAAAAAAAGACATCAAGGAAGATCGATAAGGTCGTTGATAGGACGACGTAATAAAGGTGTCTGGAATAAACTGGATGCGAAATGCACCGAATAGAAGTGGATTGAAAGTTTTTCGGAAAGCCTTCATCCAGGAGTAGATCGACAAAGGCATATCGTGATGATATATATATATATATATATGTGTGTGGTGTGGGTGGGTATATACGAATAGCGTTAATAGCGATCTCATTTTTAAATTTAAATAATAATAACTTAATTTGAACTTTCGCCTAATAAACATATCTGTTTTTTTTTTTTTAATACTCTTTTTCCAATATACAAACTCATTGCCGAAGGAAATCCGCGATCCGGTAACGAGATAAGAATAATTAAGTTAAATCGGTGTTAATAGCTTAACATTTTTACGTTCGACTTTAACGATAGCTTTTTGCGAATATATCCGAAACGTTGGATAAAAATTCGGGATGTATCGGAAAATTTCCCCGATTATAAAATTTAAAAATATTATTATCGGTTTTAATTTTCGCGTAGATCGAACTTTTTATAAGAAATTTTTTGTCTCGGTTTTTATAAAAAGGTGAAAAAAATATAAAAATCGCACACGAACACGAATTTACATTTTATTAATCGTTTACACCGGCCGAATACGATGTATAAATGAAACGTAGTTAGGCGTAGAATATAAGTTAACCTTTGGACACATATTTTAATATCGCCTCTGTAGTATCCTCAATTTGCATTTTATTATCATCATCATTATTACTGTCGTTGAATTTTTTTCTATTTTTTAACCAGCGGTCGAAATTTTCGGAACATTTACTCGTCATTATTTATTCTACGCTGTGTATCGTATTTTATTAATTAAACAGTGCGACTGATGTTTATATTAAATATATATATATATATATATCAACTCTTAATTTAATATATTAATAATAACGATTGAGTATATAGTATTTTTTATTTATATATATATATATATATATAAAATTAAAAAATTGTTCATTTATCGTATATCGTTTAAAATATAATACGTCTATCTTATATAGAAAAAATACACGTAAAATATGTTTATTAAAGATATATTTACGTTACGATATGCCTTTATCTATCCACTCCCGGATGAAGCCTTTTCGCCAATATTTTCCCCATCCATTTCTCTCCTGTGTCTGACGAAACAATTGTTTCTAGCTAACTTTTGACATGTTATAAGAAATAAAAGCAGACGATGATACGTATTTGAAAATTTAAATTAGAAAAATTTTCCTTCTCTGAACAAAAATAATAAACAGGAAAATGACGCGAATTGTAAGTGAAAGCGATATTTATTTTAAACGTCGAAAGCGTACAGGATGCACGAGGAGAAGGTAGAAATTTTATTAAAAAATGAGCTTTTCCGTACGTAATTAAGTTCTTATATTTCGTCGCTGTATCGAAAAATCAACTACGTGCGTAGATACATATCGATCATAAATCAACTGTTTTGAATGAAGGAGGTTGGTTGTGATTAGATTTGCTTTTTTATATATTTTGTAGTGAAAATTGTTTACCACGAACTGAGGGCGAGGGGGCTAAAATATTTTTTCGTCTTAGACGATATTAAAGGAAAGTACACATACTCCACAAAATTACGTTTATATATACAATAGATATATGTGTGTATGCGTGCATTTAAACTCAATAAATAAAAACCCATAAAGCAACAACATTATTAACAAGAACTTAATGAAATTTAATACATATATATAATTTTCATTTTTTCGAAAATACAAATAAAAAACTGATTTTTTGAAAAAAAATTTTAACACTGTATTTTTTAACAAATTGTTCGATATAGTCTATTTTGTTGTTTATTTCACCATTTGAATGTGCATCTAAATAACTGCGCACACTTTTTATGATGTTGTGCATTTCAGATGTAGGAACAAGAACTGCACTGTTCTCGGAATTTATAAAACGCGTGAGAACAGTAAACCCGAACGATTTTAAGAAATAATGACGAAATCTTTTCGTGTTGAGAGAAAAAAATGTTCGAACACACATGGCAGTTTGTCTCGGGGCCGTTTCATCATTTTGTATTAACCGGTACTCAATCTTAAGCATTTTCGCGTTAAACATATTTATATATATATATATATATATATATATATATATATATATATATATGCGAATATGAATGAATAAAATATACTGTATCCCATTCACGTGTAGTGTTCGCGCGTGTGTGTGCTTATTATAACGTGATATGAATGTACGTGAACTACGTATATCTACCATGATATAAAGGAGACCTTGTCAAAGTAGAAAGTGCTAATATTTTGTGTATCATGTTTACATATATATATGTATATATAATATTTTTATATATATATATATATATATGTGTGTTATATAGTAATGTCGCGGAGTGTAGTTTCTAGAGTGCTCGACTGTCAACTTGACGGTTCGGGGTTCGAAACCAACAAGCGACAGAAAGTTTTCATGATTATTTAATTATTACGGAGAAGCCAGTGGCACCCCACTCTGTATAACATCATATGCATGTGCATCTACATTGCATATAAATGAATTGAATTGAATGCTAGCTAATTTTGTACGTAAAAAAAAAACGTACAATAGCTAGTCACGATGTTTGGCAACGAAAAATATGACCATGATGATATATAGTATTTGCGTGTATGTATAATGTATGCAATATGTATCTATATTCATACGTTTTTGGTGTTTACATATGTGCGTGTAGTACGTTTTTACTAAGTATTTATATAATGCGTATGTATGTGTATATTTTTGTATTAATGTTTGTGTATGTATGAGAAAATGTATACCTAATATAAAATACGTAAACTAAAATCACTAAACATTACATTAAAAAAAATCAATTGAAAATTAGTTAAAATCACTCATATTTATTTTCTTAAGGAAAACACAAAGCTTTTCGGCATTTACGCCATTATCAAGTGAAAAATTTTAAAAAATCATAATTTTAAAAATATAAATTAAATATAATTACTTAAAAATATGTGATGGTAATCGTGAAAATATGATCCAAAAACGATGTCTGCTTCTGTCGGTCTATTTTTTTGATTTGTTGAAATTTAATATCAATATATTTGTTTATTAATTTAGTTTTTTTATATTAATTTTTTCTTCAATATTATTTTCTTGATTCTGTAAAAGTTGTATACTGTTGGAATTTTAAATTTTTCATTTACTATTGTGATGTATGATGTCAAACGTAAAATATAAAATATAAAAATATACAACCACAAAATTTTTTAAAAAAACACAATTTTACAAATAAGATGAAAATAAATATTAAAAATCTGATTTTTAACTAATTTTCAATTGATTTTTTATAAAAAATCACTACATTCCACATTATATAAAAAATTAACATTACATTAAATTTATGTTATAGTCCTCTGTCAAAACTTACCGTTCAGGTGTACCGCAGGGCAGTATACTAGGCTCGTATCTATTTTTAATGTTAATAAATGATATACCGAAGTTACCTTATGCTGTAGGTGCTTTATATGCCGACGACTTTTAGCATTATATTGTGAATTTTACAGGCCAAATACCATAAGTAACAGATTACAAAGGGCTGCTAGCTCCATTTTTAAATTTTATAGACGGTGGCGGTTAAAAACACCGATAAAACTGAAGCTATACTCCTCACAAGGCGACGACAATTACCTTTAGTGGAAATTAACATTGACGGTAAAAGTATTCTCACTGACGAAGCCAAGTTCGATATTAAGGTGTCATTCGGGATTCTCGTCTATCCTTCAATAATAATATTAATTATATAATTAATAACAAAACAATCCGTATACTTACGACAATCTTTAATCGACGGTCGTATTTATCTGTCGTTGATAATAAATTATTATTTACACACATTATTCGGCCCCGATTAACCTACGTGTGTCCTGTTTGGCTATCTGTTTCAAACAGTACACTTAAAAAATTACAACTGATTCAAAATTACTGTTGCAGAATTATACTAAATCGTCACAGGTATACAAAAATTTCTGATATGCACTCAGATTATATTAATAAATCATCTAAAAAATTTTACGACAGGTCTAGAATACATCGAAATAATTTAATTAATTTCATAGGCGATTACGATATGCTAAGCTTTACCGTGCGTTATACTAGGTACAAACATCGTAGAATTATGCATAGGTTACTCATTTAATTTGTGTCTACGTCAATTATTTATTTTACATAGTTAATATTGTATGTATGCATGTGTGTGTATATGTGTATGTGTACATATGTACTTCATATATTTTTGTTTTTCTTTTACCATGTTTTATTTATTTACTTGCAGGTTTTTTTGTTTGTTTTTTCCTGTAGCCTAACATTTGTCTCGTTAATTTTCTAGATTTAGTAATACTATATAAGTTAACTGTTAAGGTATAAGGTACTTAACTTTATGAACCCCTTGTTATGTATATATCTTAATGAAATAAAGCTTCTTCCTCACTCTCTCTGTTATCAAACAGGTGTGTGTACTTATAAGACTAATGTCGAACTCTTCATCGTTAAATAACTTAAATATGATGGTGCGATATAAAAATCGAAATAATAAAAAACTTCATACTTAAAATATCACCGCAAGTTAAAACACATATAAAATTGTTGTATAATTTTTAAAATTTTCGCATCGGGTTTTTTTAAGTACTTAAAATTTTTTCTTTCAAAAAAACCACGCCTCATTTGTTGAGTAATTTTATTGTACTCTCTGGTAATGAGTGGAATATGCCCGTTACACAACAAACGAGATGATTTGCAGATCACTACATACCATATTTATTTTACATGCATGTATGTGTATATATATATGTGTGTGTATGCGCGCTGTGTGATGTACATGCGACGACGAGGACAAATTAATCGTTGCAAGGAAACGCAGGCGACGATTCATCTACGTAACTACAAGCTAGATGAGCCGGTTCATCAACGGGTACAGTTACGAGGAACAGTTTACCGGCGGGCATACAAATGCACAATTTATATGCCACTGAAAAGTTAGTATTGGCATTATCGCGTGAGCCGGCACTGATCGGCGGCAATATTTTCACGTTGTCGAAGGTTACATTCGTTCCGTACAAGTAGACGCTGCTGTTAACATTTTCGATGCGTATATCGCCTTCGGCGATTATGTTCAATTCACGTCCGGCAATACGTATGCCTAGATTTCCTCGTAGTTGAGTACGTTTATCCGATTTGATTAGCAGCGACGAATCGTCCGGTCCGATTATTTGCGAAACGCTTAATTGTCGATCTACGTTTAACGTCGATAAATTTCGCGTCGGCGATAAATCTAACGCGTTAACGTTCGCCGTTGCAAATATATTCGTTCCGGTCGCCGGATCGGTAATATCGAAACGTTTCACTCCGGCGAAGGTGACGCCGTCGTTTATCGCGATTAGTTTATCGTGTAACTCGTCGTTTTTATCCTTGACGCTTATCGTAATTCCGTCGCAGTTAATTTCAAACGATTCTCCGTCAAACGTACGAATTTCGCCGTCTTCCTTATAGACGGTCGAACATTCGGTTCGTTTAGTAAATAATACGGATCCGTTATTCGAATAATTTTCTAATCGCGGATTTTCGTTATAACCGATTATTTTCATTATACAGATTATCATGACGATGTTGATCGTCGATAAAACGTACATAATAGCGATAATGATCCAGAAAATGTACGTCTTTTCCATCATAACCGACGTCGAGTTTGTTCGGTTTTTCGACGGACCGGTATTCGAGTCGTTCGCCGTCATAGCGGCCTCCGGTTGTTCGACGGTTAATTGACGCAATCTAGAACAATGGAACGCGAATAATTACCATTTTAACATTTGCAGGAATATTACACACGCGAGTTAAATCCAATATACGTATTGATTTATTATATATCTGCACTACAACAAGCCCTCTTGTACCATAACCCTCAGCCTTCTTTTAACATTCCATGTTCACGGCCTCACTAACATTGTTAACTTGTGTCTGGCTCCGAGATTTTCATACAACTGGAAACACGATCTACCGTTCATCGTCTAATATTCTCCCCTGTGTTGTAATATACTCTTCATTTGAATCATTATTCTTGTCAATTTTGCATCTGTTTACATAATTTGCACTCGTCATGTTTCATCGTTACTACTCTTATATCGTTTTTTTTAAAAATATATTCCGATCGAATCTTATCTGTTAGTTGTATGCGAAACCGTCCGTCTTTAACTTTTTATTAATGTTTCCATACAACTTGCTTCATTTAGGGTTACAAAAGCGTATTTTAGCAATGGAATTTGTTAAATATTTTCGATTTTAATATATTAATCTATGATACGTGTTTCCAATCATATCATAATTTCTTTTCGTAACCTTACTTCATATTTTGTTTCCTCGTTATGAAAATTTTACCCAAATATATTTCAACTGATCTGTTTTTCCTATACTGTACTAGGCGTGTATCATTTTTCCGATTTGAGATATAACTATTTCGTGCATATGATGTCATCCGAATTTATCTGTAGACCAACGTTTGTACTAGTTATTTTATCGTATTTTCTAAGAATGTCATTCTCGTAGCAAAAGTCGATATACATATCTGTCATTAATATTTATTCTTCTCTTATTTCTATCCATAGATTTTATCTCATATATTTTTGCTATATAATATATATATATATATAATTATTAAGTAGCATCAATCTATCGACCGATTGATTGGTTGATTAATGGGAACAAGTTAAATCTGTCAACTCCGTAGTCTTTTCTTGCATTACTCTCTTTTTCCGATTAGTTGGTTTGTTTCTTAACAGTTACTTGCATAATCTACTGCATAAATATTCTACTCGGTTTTTATGCGTTTGCTTTTATCATTTCCGTTAATAACTCATTTTGTCTTCAATCCACGACCGATCCGTTTGTTCCTTCATTCGGGTATAGTTTTATATTTTTGTTTATAAAACCTTTTCGTTTGCGACCTTCTATGTCCCCTTTTCTTTAAGCATTCTTCTTCAAATTTTAGTTTGAAAAATCTACAGCTTTACAACGTCTATTTTCGGTAATGTTTAAATTTTTGCACCTTAGAGACCAACTGACTATGTTTTCATAGCATTTTTTATCAGTTCTTTTTTTATGTTGATACTCTTCTTGTTAACTTTGTTTATAGTGTTTGACACCTCACCTCTGTTTAATATCTTCCATCTATGTAAATTCTCGTATCTAATTTTATTTCAATGTTTTTGTAGCACGCCATCATTTTTATTTTCTCTCTGATAATTTTCATATCATACTTAAGATTATCAATTATATTTACGATACGTTTTAATCCATTTGTATTATCCGCTATTATAGCGACGTCATAAATATTATTTTTTCTCATTTATCTTAATTCCATTACACTCCATATTATCTAATTCTCCAATAAGACTGTTCTGTGTATAAGTGAAATAGATACGGTAAAAGATTGCAACTTTGACTTACTCCTTTCCTGATTATTGCTTTAGTTTGTGTATTATTTACTTTATTAACTGTGGTTTGGTTTTTACATAAGTTTTACTCGTCTGTTTCTGTAGTCGACACCTATTTTCTTTAGTACATCAAAAATTTTTTCCTATTTCACTTCTGTGAAAGAGACCTTTTTCAGATCCAGGAATGCGTTAGTATGTTAATTTGTTTTGATCCATCAAACTTCCTTATACCATACTTTTCCGAAATTTGAATTGTGTTTCTTCTAATTGTGACTCTATTATATTTAATATAATTAGGATTTTCGATACATGTGATATTGCCTTTTCCGTCTAGATAAAACTAAAAATGAATGCTTACGCAGATGTCTGGGAGCACTTTGTGCTATTGCTATACCTACTCTCGAGATGGAGGCAAAAGTTCCTCCTCCTTTATCTATACGGAGAATGTTTCTTTCGGATAAATTTCTTCTGAAAGTATTCGCCCATATTACTCTATATTTAGAAATTTTCCCAAGAGCCTGTTCTCTATACTTCGACGTCCTTCGTTGTGTCATTCCTCTTTTCAGATACAGTGATATTCCTTATACCATCCTACCCGTCACCATTCTGCACCACTTCTTTCGAGTATCAATATCTCCCAAAATTTACACTCAATAGAATATGTAATTTTTACTGCAGACTGCTATTCTGCAGTCTCTTCAATACATTTCTATCCATCGCCCTTCTACGAATATTCTAATCTTCTCTGATTGCAAGAATTGCTTGCTGGCATTAGCTCAATTCTCTATCGTTAATTATTTATAAAATTTCTATTTATATATGCCAATTAAGCTCGCTTGGAATGACGGTTAAATTTGTTTAGAACTCCCGGACATAACGGTATCTATGGCAACAATCTAGCTGATCATTTGGTCACCTCAACGGGTACATACATTTTTTTCCATACTCCTATAGATTTTCTAACGTACATTAAATTTGCGCATAAGGAATACTGGAAAAATCTATGATCTGATCCATTTACAGCAAGGCATTATAAATCTATGCAACCCGACATACCTGATTATTCGTGACTCTACAATATTAAAGTTGAAACGATCAAATTGAGGGATTTTATTACTACCATTTGTCGACTGTGACTCGGCATCAGTCGATTTATTGCTTCGCTACATAATTTAGCTTTCCTAATTGCTCACATCCTATGGTACCCACTTATTAGCCGATGCGAACCATGTTATCCTCGAATGTTCCCATCATAGTAATTTTCGTTTTGCTTTTTATCAAGTTCTTCACATTCTTAATGTTCCCATTCCTATAAATATTGCATTTCTCTTAGCTTTTCAAAATACCTACGTATACATTGTCCTATATTCCTATATTTTAAATTCTGGTATCATTATTTAATTTTACTCACGTCTGTATTTATTTTTGGTCAGCATATATTGTAAATATTCCCTTCTTATTCATTTTATAATATCCAATACTATATGGATACGGGTGTAAACTGTATGAAAGCCCGATAAAAAAAAAAATAGTCGGTGTTCGATGTTTAACATAGCTGATAGTAAATTATTTCTTCGGTAGTGTCATCATTAGGTGTGTTTTTTTTTCAAACATTTAGCAACCTATCTTTTTCGTAACATTCTTTTCTTATAACAAATAGTCAAGCACAAAATTACTAACTTTTGAACAGTAAATTTGACAAATTTGAATTTTACAATAATTTAATCAGTTCTTAATTAAAAAAAAAAAACAAAAAAACAAAAAGCACTATTTTGTTAGTGTAACGATTATCTGTTAAAGGTTGAATATATTACTATCATTAATTACGGTGCAGACAAATTACTTTTTTTTTTAATTTACATTTTTTAATTTGTATTATACATTCTCTTTACATACGAACTTCAAGCCAGTAAACTGAATTATTATTATACGAACACATAATAAATATTAACTAATGAATATTAAACGAAACAATATAAACAAGTACTTGTAGCATAAATAATTTACTTAGTGATTTTGTTATTTCTCTGCTAATATTTTATTTTTTTAAATTTCTATTTCCTTTTCCAAATTCTTATTACATAATGTCCGGTCGCATATCGTTTTTTCAATCAAGTATGTTTTCATATAATTCTTTATTCGGGTTTAGTTTTGTAAGTACCCACTCATCTATTTGAATTTTTTATCTCTTATTCTATTACTTTTTTTGGGTTTCCTTAAAAATATTTCCTTGTTTTCTGGTAAGCTGTTCTAATGTAGAGGGACAGAGACAGAAATACACGGAACGAATAGATTAGTAGACAGATACATACAATAGTTTTATTACCAATTTAAATTATATCACTGAAACGACAAAAGAAATTGGAATTTTATTTTTTCGTTCAACTATTTCTCGATTTATAAATTCCGTATAATATTTTATTTGTATATATTATAACCTCACACTCTTCTGAGACAAATAACATATAATACGTACATACATATCCGTGTGTGGCAAGAACACGTCAATCGACGGCTTTCTGATATAAATCGGTGAAATTGATAATGAATCATTCCATGCCATACCTTGAATTTGTTTAAAATTCTTAATGCATTGGGTAGCTGTACTTCAATTTATGTGTTTCGACTGTTCTTGTACTTTATGTTTAGGCCTAAATGCTTCAAAATGTTCCGTATTTTTTCAACATACGGTGTACACTTCTTCTCGAAGACATTTTTATTGCTTATAATAATTTAAAAAATCCGATCAACGCAAAAGTCGGTAGGGGAGACGTCGCTTAAACCATTCCCGTCAACTGAACTTCTTTTTCCTCTTACCTTATAATCATCGGTTATATATAATTACACAAAATTATCATCATAAGTCTAACTTTAAATTTGTTAGCCAGTCTATGGCTCCGTCATTAAGATTGTGAACATCGTCTAATGTTAAACCTACAGGTGCAAATTCACTACAGTCTTCTAATGTATATGATGCACTGTTTGTCGTGGATTTCCGCACTAGCACGCAGCAGTTGTTATACCCCACTTCTGCATTAGATATCCGCATGTACCCTGTCCGGTCATTATTCTCTTGAGTGTCTTCCATAGTTTCCTAGATAAATCCATTCCTTTAATTTCATTCCTTGGGTCGACAACTAAATGGGAATTTGTTGTATGTTCTAAATTCCTTTCCCATGTTATTATCCATTTATTAAACTCTTTCATATCTTCTGATAATAATTCATTCATTGTCCAAGGTGATTTTCTGGATTTGTCTCGATACTGGTGCGGACCTTATCTCTTCAGATATTGGCAGTTCGGGGTACATCTGAAATTTATTTCTATTTCTGAATAATGCTGTCTCCCGTCTAATTGCAGCTGGAACTGGAAGCCACATGAGTGGTGTAGATTTCAACGTTCCTGATATGGTTTGGAGGGCTTTGGGCACGGTGTAGACCTCCCCGAAGCGCGATATTAATAGATATTAATAACAGTACAGTAATTCAATAGCGCGGGTGCCTCTGGAAACGTCTAATAGATTATATTAGTCGGCTAACTACACCACTTTAATCATCGGTTAATTAATTAAAATTAAAATGTCAACTAAACTGACAATGCGAAATTAACCGGATACCTCAATAAGAGACGAGTTTTTACCATTGCCTTACCCGTGGCTCGTCTTTATTACCAACTACTTGTATGAATATCTGAATTAGTTGAAGATCACGTATATATTTGATAATTTATTTATTTTAAAATTTTGTTGATTGTTCGCGTACTAAAAATTAGTTAGGGCTAATACGAAAAGTTTCAGTGGCTATTCAAATGGCTGAATGTTGAATGGTGTCCAAGGACCCCATACTAGCCCTACAGTCGGGAATCGGGATTACTTCCTTCGAATTTCCCGAAGGCAAATTCTGACAAGTAACTTCCTCACCTTCACACTAATCTCCCCAAACCTTCCATTCAATGATCTTTTGCACAATATTCCAAGCCACAATCAAATATCCATAAACATCCCTAACTATGCAATCAGCATCAAAAATAAGTTCTTATAATTTCCTCAAGTTAACAAATTTATTCTTAATCCACCGCTTCTTCTAATATATATCAACCCCCCACCAGAAATTATAAATTACTTCAAAATCATCGTACAACCCTGGTTTTAAAAGATACAAATCCAAATTAGCCTACTTCGCCCTTTTATTGTCTCCGTATGCATTTGGAAAAAATCATCTGCCTGTTTCGTTATTTCAATCGCATATTATTCACACCCTTGTAACATCTACTATATTTATGCACGTGAATGAACATCTCCTACCACACACTTTATACAATCAGTTTTAAATATATCTTTTTTGCCTGCTAGCTGGCTTATATAATATTTATTTATATAAATATTCATTCATAATTACAAGTTTGACTATATAATTATAAACTAAGTTATCTGGGCCTGTATCTAATATCGTATTATAATGTTTAATAGGAAAACTATTATGGTAGCTAAATTAAAATTATTTTCATTTTTCGCTTATATGTCGCAGTTTTCTACTATATTTTAAATCTTATATATTACGACGTCAGTTTTTAAGGAACTCTATAAACGTTTTTTTTGTTTGTTATATAATAAGTATGTGGAATGTGTTTTTTAATTTAAATTAATTGTGGAAACTTAGTTATACTGATATATGAATTTTAAAAAGAATAAATTGTGTAAAAGCGAATAGAATATCAATTTCCTGTAAAACGTGCTTTTTTTACATAACATCTACTTTTTGGGATTAAAATAGTGTTTACATTTTATTTCTTTAGTAGTATGTAATCAACGAATCAGACAAGCGATCGACTCACGAGATAAGTTAAATATAAGTATGGTTTGAATATTATTCGATAACCGTTATTAGATAGATTTTTCATATTTTGTTATTAATAATGGTAGTGTTAATGTGCATTTATGATATATTTCACGCGTATCTTCGTCAAAAAATGAGATAAATGTTTGCTGGACTTTAAGAATTAAACTCGATTACAATGCTATTAATTGTATGCCAATTGTAATGTTTATATAATTCAAATTCGCTTTCATAGAGATTCTCATTAAAATTATAAAGGATGAACTTGGCTAATGTTAATACCATCTCTCTTTAGTTAGCGTGCAAGCATACGCAATATTTTAAAACGAACAGTAGCGAATTAATAAATGGGTAGAAACGTACACTATTTTTTAAATTAATATATTTAGAATACTAATAATTCAGCGATCTAATTAACTGTTCATATTTTAATTTAAAAAATTAATAGGTGAACATTTAAACAATCGGCAAAAACATTTTTATTTTTTTTAGTAAATAATCTAACTGTTTATAAGTGTACAACGCGCTGACGTCGTTAACATTTCGATTCGATGCATTAAAATGGCAATCCGAATTAATAAGCTAATTCTTAATATTAGTCGAAACTGTTTAGTTTTATTTTGCTTAGGTGGTGTTTGGTTTTAACTTGATATCTTGGCATATGACCATAGTGTGTTGGTTTTCTGTAAATTACAATTTATTTACGATTAGAATTATCGCGTATTTTTAAATACAATTGTGATCGCCAGTGTTGAAATTTTTACATGATTATATCAACTGTTTGCGTTAATTTTTCGGAAAAGTTATTAATAGTAATAACCAGGGCAGGAAAATTGTTGAAATTTCCATTTTTTTATTTATGTTACAAGTACTCGAGTGAATATTTATTGCGCGTCTTTAAGGTTCGTATGCAAAGGAAAATATACAATACAGATAAAAACATTAAATGAAAAACAAATTTCTGTACTGTAATTAATGATAGCGATATATTAAACCTTCGATAGTCGTTATAACAAAATAGTGATTTTTGTTTCAAAATTAAGAAATGAAATTATTGTGAAATTCAAATCAATCAAAGTGTTCATGTTTACAGATACTTATTTCTGAGATTTTAATAGATTAATGATATGTATGTTGCCGATTACGTTCGATTTATTTAGACGGTTTCGATATCTCCTCATGTTTTTGTCGAAGTTTATTTTTTAAATATCTGAGAATTGAATATTATCTGAACACTATCAGTATCAGTATTTATTACTAACAAATTTTAACATTTCTCGTACTTAACTTAGTTGCATCATGAATGATTTTAATCTATTTGTGTAATGTTCAGTAAATGGGCGGCGTAAATGCGTTCGTATTTTTTCAATATTCTAGAAGAAAAAAATCGTATAACGTTTATAAATAAGAGTGGATTATTTATTTAATTTATTATAACGTTATTAAAAGGCGAGATCACGACATTTCTTTAATAAAACATTTTAAATCACATTTACAACGAAATATAAAATGAATATCTTGTAATATTTCACGCGGTACGGCAAAAAACTTATCCGTTTTCTTCGGCTTCTTTGGCTAGTGCTTGTCATGACGTAAAATGAAAAGAAAATAATGATTTACGACAGATTTTAAGACAATATAAAAATACTTCACTTTGGTTTTGTAATAATAAGTTTATATTACTGCAAAGGCTGAAATTGCATGTCAACTTTCTAGCCGATGGTTATTGTCATTAAAATTGTAGCGTGCTTGTTATTTTCTATATAAAAGGATTATAATGAAAATGAAGAAAACTTAATTTTTTTTACGTATATGTATAAATAAATAATAAAATAACATATATTTCACGGGTATGTGAAAGCTTAAAATAAAAATTAAAATTATCGTGGTAATCATGTTGAAATATATTAAAGCAATAATGTAAGTGAATGTTTATGTAATCATATAAATTAAAATTAAAAACAAATATTAAGTTTGCAAAAAATCGAGATGTATTCAACGAGACAAGCACAAAATGAAAGAATATTTTAATAAACAAAGATTTACAATTATAAATTTGATAATACACTACGATACTAGTATTAAACCTATCACAATTACTGTTTCGGATGTCAATTAATTTTTTTGTATTATATGTCTAGTGTTAATCAAATATTTAAATAAACACATTATTTCACACAGTTATTTATTCAATTTTGTTATATAATTGTTAATTTCTGGATTTGTGTAAAAAATACACATGTTTTTTGAAATACGTTTCTAAAATTAACCAAATCCCGTTCTGAATGTAAAATTAAAAACGAAAATATTTACACGGTTTACGTACATTTGCATTTATGGAAAATAATTACAAAGACTTTTAACTCGAAATAAAACGTATGAAATGTTACAAACTCTTTTACAAATATTTTATTCTTATCATTCACTCAATTTTGATAGATATTTTATTGTAGAAAATATAATTAGTCATACTATATTTAAATAACTATTTTAGACGTAAATCGAGTTAAACAATAACTAAAGTGTAATATAAATGCTGAAAGTACAAATAACCATCATGGTGTGTAAGTGAACTCAAAGCGATTTCTGAATAATTAAATTACATGTTTTAAAAAGTGCACCTTAGTAGTATACACAAAACGCTGAAACACATATCGTATATTTAATACAGGTGTAATATTAAAAGCGGGTTTGATAAAGCAATCTAAGAAAAAAATGATAAAAGAAATTTCTTTCTTATGATCTATGCGAAAGTCTGTACATACTGCAAGTTATTTCGTAAACTTCTGTTAGAAGAAAGAAGTCGCTCTTTACACATTTTTAACATTTTGCATGTATTTTTAATCTTAAAATTATTATATTTGAATGCTGAACTAATTCACATAATATTACAATAAACCTTTATGTCTTTCGAGATTCAAAATTATTTACAGGTTCTACATTTTACTATTCAAGAAAATAATGTTTAGAACTTTAGATCAACTTATTATGAGGATATATTCACACGATTCGTGCTTTTAAACTTTGAAAATTATTAATATTTAATCTGTACGACGTTTATTATTCGAATTATTTTAGTCTTTATTTATGCAAAATTAAAAATCATTTTAAATTCAAATAATTTTTTCTGGTTATATTTAAAAAAATATGAAATGCAGTTTCAAAGGATTTTTATATTAAATGTCGTTTATTACGCCTGTTGGCTATAAATATACACATACAAAACTTCAAAATCATTAAAAATTAGAATTCCAATTGATTACAAATTGGTTACTACACGAAGATATCAAATTATTCGAAACTGGCTATCGGACGATGAAATTTTATTCGATAAAATTCATTGTACATAATAAAAAAAATAAGAAACCAAAAATTTGGACATTGAAGATTGTCATGCGACCAATTGACAGTATATAAACAATATTTAATAGTTCAGCATGGTGCTTACTAGGATACCAGTAAGTTTTGAAAAAAATAATTGTCCTTATTTTATATTTAGTGCGATATTATTTAGCTCTCCTCCGAGAAGGTTCCAATACTTTATACATACTGGATAATGTTTGGGTTTATTAATTGTGTAACTTATTCTGTTCTAAAGGATGATATAAACAAAAACATAATTATTTACTGTATTCAATTCAAAACGAATTAATAAATGTAACTGCAAATGAATTACAAAAAGTAATTATCGATGCAATAAGGAGAACAAAATATTATTCCATTTTGATGAGATTGTATATCTAGAATTGTTCTTCATTGTGTCAACATTATAGACGAGGAGGTTCAAATTAAGGAACATTTGAATAGTTCACGATACAACAGATTGGGAAGAGATGTAGGCATATTGTCTGTTGAATTTTTCTTAAACTGTGTAATTTATGTGATATTTATGAGAGATTTTAATTTATTTAGTACTTCAGCATCTATAAATGTATGTGGCAATCCTTTTAAAATCATCTTCATTGGTTTATGATCAGCCGGTGCATGTGTGAAAAATGGCACATTATTTGATAGAAATCATCTTCCGAGTTGACAAATATCGGTGTTTTAGTTCCGTTGTAATTTTGGACTTTATAGGCTGATTTACGCGATTATTAATATTATAAATAATTGATTTTATATTGTGATTTATAAGCGTTAACGGGTGGTACCTTTTCTTATTAGTATGAATGATATGGTTAATCGCATATTTGTTTATTTCTAACGGATTATAATGGTTTGAAGTAATAATGACACTATTGTTCCTCTTTGTTTTCTTAATTAAATTTTTTTATTATGAACAGCAGCATCCAATCAGTTTACTTCATCCATATTATCAGGTAGATCCGATGAATCTATCGTAGCATATATATTTCTACTACGTACTGCGGAATTACCTGAGACACCAGATACGTGTGGTTCCGCCATCTCATAGTCTTCCACCGCACCTTCCACGATACACGATGTAGTCGTACCATGGTTGGAAGGGGTCTTATACATAGGACAACAGAATACGTTGATAATAAAACAAAATAAAATAAGAGACGGTAAATAAAACGAACGAAGTGAAACAACTATCGATTAAATACAAGTAACAACATTTCCTGCAACAATTCAGATGGGCAACATCTTGGGCATTAAGTCACAATTTTGCTGCGTCGTGAAGTGGGAGAAATATGTCAGGAAAAACACAATGCTTTGGGTGCCAATAACTGCAATATTCTGGAACAATGCATGCAGTGTGGTGAAAATTATTCAACAAATGCGTGTTTAAATAAATAATTGTACAAATGTGCGAATTGTTCAGACAATAATTGTTCCAATTCTGAACTATACCCCGTCGTTTAAAAGTTTATTAGCTTCAAAGCTAATAAGGTACATAATGCTGCTGTCAAACAAAAACTTAATGCAACGTCCACTACCAAGCAAAATATCAGGGTGAATGTTAATTGAGATTGACAGAGGACGTATTCCACTACGACAAGAAAGTAAAATACTACACAGGTTTCAGTAAATGATGATTTTTCTCTCTCATCCTTTTTAAATTTAAGTCGGAATATTAATTTAAGTTACATTTTTAATTAAAACCATAATTAATCGTTTAAGGAATATTAGTAATAGAGATGTTTTTACTATGCTACAAGTTATACTTGAAACTATAGTCGAGTCAGCGTATAATAGCACTAGTTTACGATTAGTTTCCTGGAATTGTAATTCCTTAATTCCAAAATGCACTAGACTCTATCATTTTATTTGTAATAATCAAATTTATATAGTACAGTTGTCGGAGACTAAGCTGAATAAGGACTGCGAAATTAAATTTCCCGGTTATTATGTATTAAAATTTGACGAGAATCGTAGAACTGGCGGAGTTGCTCTACGGGCGAAACATCATTTAAAAGTTGATGCCCAGGAAGCAACTAAAGGGGTAAATTTAATGAGACAAAATAATAAGTCAACGTAAGCGTACCTAGAAATTACCTATTTGGAGGGGGGTGTAAATCAACTGAACGGAGTAAATTTAATAAGACAAAATTAGTTAAACACCTCATTTATAATTTTTAGCTCAAAATTCAACAAAATTTCATTAAAAAAAATATATGTAAACAACTTATACCTTCAAGTAACAAGGAACGATCTACTAACTATACTCTAAATTCTAAAATCTAATCTCTTTGGCCCATTTTTTATTAAAACATCGATCACTTCTTCTGGTTTGATTTCGATATGACGGAGAATGTTCAATGAAGCTAAACCATTCAATCTTTCTGCACCCATAGTGCTTCTTAAATAGCTTTTAATTCGTCTTAAAGATGAAAACGATCGTTCAGGAGTACATGTTGTAACTGGAATCGTTCAAAAAAATTTTTTATCAACGTACTAATATTTGGGTACATTGCCTCATCACATAAATTTAACGCTGATATCGCATCAACAGGAAAAGGCTGAGAATTTTCATTTTCTGAGTTAAATTTTTCGCACCAAATTTGATATTTTGCTTTTAAAATGGATTGTTTAAAAGCTTCTAAATCATCTTGATAAAAAGCACAAAGTTCAACAAAACTGGTTTTCTTCTGATCTCGTTGGATGAGTTAAACATTGAAATTTTGTGAGTATGTTTTCATGTTTTTCGAATCGATTAACAAGTTGACTGATGAAAGAATCGATCCATGGAATAAAGATACTTCGTCGAAAATATTCTTCCGTGCTTGTTGAAGGAATATTCGCCCTGTTGGTCTGTCTTTCAGTAATTCTAGGCATTTGTATATTTGTTCCAAATTTTGCGGCAATTTCCTCCGCTTCCCTGAAAATTGATCGAAAAGTTTGTTCAGCAGTTTCACGTTCGCGACGAATGAGGTTGATAATATCTTTTGCTAAATTGATGGCTCGAGTTAGATCGGATTCCTTAGCTTGAAGAAACTGACTCAATGTTTTGGTGAAACCAAGAAGTTTTTCAGTAGAAAGTAACGCAATCAAAAATCCAGACTGCTCCATCGACCGTCCGAAAATTACCGCCCAAGATGAAGTATCTGTATCATGCCAAGTGGAAATCTTATCTAGCGATGCATACACAGCTTCAATCACATACACAAAAACCAGAATAGCGTCATGTCTCTGAACCCATCTAGTTGGACAAAAAGGCTTCAATTTTTGAATTTTTGTATTAAGATGACCAATATTTCGATCCAAAACTTCCACTCTTTTTTGCAGTATTAAAAAAATCTATTTTTACAACGCCTATACAATTACGTATGTAGTCGATGTCACACGAATCAGAAATTGCCAAATTCAAACTATGCGCCATGCAATGAACATATAAGGCTTTCGGATATTTTTCTGCAATACGAGCTTGTACACCACTCAACCTACCAATCATGTTGGCTGCACCATCGTATCCTTGGCCTCTCATATATTCTGGATTAATACCATACTCTTGCAAAGTGGTCAAAATTGCATTTGTAATAGTTTCCGCATCAGTTCCACTTAGTGGCTGAAATGTGAAAAAATTTTCACAGATGCTAAATTTTCCACTGGCTTCTTTTACATATCGAAAACATAGAGAAAATTGTTCAACTGTAGATATATCAGTGGTTTCATTTGCTAAAACAGAAAAAATTTAGCATTTTGAATTTCTAAAGCGAGTTTTGATTTTATAATGGTGTCACAAGCGGATATTATCTCATTTTGTGTCTTCGGGCTAATATCGTCACATTTTTTTGCAGCAGTTGCGAAATGATTTTCCAAAACATCATCTCCAGCATTGCTCGAAAATTTCCCTCATTTTCAATTGGCGGATTTTTCAGGTTAAATGCGCCACTGTCTCGATGTCCTCGTAAGACAATACCTTGATGTCCGCAAAAAATTACAGTTTTGATGATTGGAATAAGTTTTACCCTATTCTCAGCAGCTTCAGTTTTAACTGATTCATCTAAAGAAACATCGATCGATGGCATTTTTCCGGATCTGACATTTAGAAAACTATCAACTTTTATCGTGGAAAATTTATGATATTCCAAACAAGCATGCTCTTTGAAAGTGTCTAACGCTTTTTTCCAATTATTGAATCCATTTAAAACAAGAGATCCTAATTTTTGATGACCTCGAGTAATTTCATTTGGAACAAATAGAACACAATTTCTACAATATGCGGCGTCTTCAGCAACGCGCCAAGAAAACGAATTTAACCATGCATATTGAAAGCGTCTACTTTGTTTTCCTTGTGTAACTTTTGGAAAATCAAAATTCGAGGATGGCTTCCATATTTTTTTCAACACTTTCATTTTTTCATCATCAGACAATATTTTATTTACATAAAACGAAATGTCGAATTCGTTAAATTCTTTGGAAGTGATCGGAATTTCAGTTACATTTACAGATAACTTCGAATCATTTATATTTGCCAAAACAGACTGAGTAGGCTGAATTAACTCATTAAACGGATCTACTGTACTCACATTTTTAGTTGTGGACAGGTTGGACTGATCTTCCATTGGAGTTTTATCTTTTTTGGAAAAAAAGTTCAATAATGTACCTTGATCAGCTTTTCTTTTTCGATTCATTTTTTTAAAATACACGTCGCGTCGATAAAAACAGTAATTTCCAAACGAGTCGCAAAGAAAATAGTTAAAACGAACATAAAAACTGCTAAAAGTTAACCCGTCAATATTTGATATTTCCTATTACACTCTAATAGGCTTTTAGACGGCAAGAATTGCACCGCACTGACTTCAATCTCGCAATCCCCCTATTCGGTTATTTCCGTTAATGTTCGAGGTCACGAGCTCAACTATTAAAATTTGCATTCCGATCTATGTATAAGAAATACACGCACACGTCTATACTACAACTGTCATTTCTTGTAACTGTACGTTATTCCTTTTCCGCTGAATGTTCCTTAATTAAACCAGTATGCGTTAGGAAGCAAACTAATATGCCACTAACTATACTATTAGAGCGGATTGTTCATAACATAATATGAGCGTTATTCCTTTGTATCATATCTGTAACCATTACTAATATATATTCGTCTCATCACTAGCTGTAATGTCATATAATCAAAAAATTTTTAAACATCTCGGGATTTTGGAGGGGGCTTTAGCCCCCATAGCCCCCTTGTGTACGCCACTGATTCACACATAAAGAACACGTAATCAAACACTAGTACATTCTATCATATCGTATCGTATGATGTTGATTTATAGATCGAGCTCTAAACGGGAAAGCCAGTCTAAACTCCCGCCGCGCAGATGATGTACATCTTCAACCGTAATCTCATTTTCCGAGTATACTTCGCATTCTTCGACGATGCGTTTTATAGTTTGCATGGAATGTCCGCAACAGCAACTAGCCGAGTCAGAAATACTCCACTTCCGCAGGAGGTGACCGCATGTACCATGACCAGTTCGGATTCTGTTCAAGAGTCGCCACTCCTTTCGTTGAAGTTCCATTCCTAGAGGTTGCTCCGTAGGGTTTTCGACGAGGGTTCCATTTATGAACGAATTACGCACCGAATTCCATTCCTTGGTCCATTGTTCTTTTCAATCGAATGCAAATCGTGTGCTTGATCCAAAGTTGTCCATGGGGATTTCCTAGATTTTAATCTAACTTTAGGAGCTTCTCTTATAAATTTTGTAATTAGTAAATTTTCATTTTCTTTGAATTTTGCTGAGTTCTTTTTCAACGAGTCGGTTCTTCGAATATGAGACGGCTGAATGTTCGTAAGAACTGGAAGTCATGCAGACGGGCGTATCGTTGCTGAGATAATGCGCATTACTTCGTTAGAACGTCCACTAGATGTTGAGAATAACAGATGCTCATATTGGAAAGTTTAGTACATTCTATCAAAAAACTACACACAGACTATAATTCAGATATATTTCCCCTTTTTCTCGCCATATATATAAAAAAAATATATATAATAAAGGTTAGTTTCAAGTATATAATTAATAGTATGTTACAAAAGTTTTAAAAGATATTGTGCATCGTGTTTAATTACATTTATCCCTTCGAAACATTTTTAATGTTACCTATCATCATAAATGTAACTTAAATATATTCTTGTTTCGTTAGGTAACTTATTGAAAAGCGTAGCTCCTGTATAAATTGTTTGATTTCTTAAACGAGTTTTGTTGAGCACAAATGAAACAATCTCATTAGCCATTCTAGTTCTACCATGTCTATGAATAATTTGAAATGTATCCTTATGTTTCATAACGAATTTAAATAACTACAATTCGTATTATTGCAATATACTAAACAACTTCTCCAATTCAAGTGATGATCCATTAATATATCAATATATTTAGTCTCATACACCTTTTGTAAAGGAACACTACTACTCAATGATACAGTTATATCTTTCCAGATATGTTGGATTTGAAAAGCTTTGTCTTGTTTTCATTGACAAGCAGGTGATTTTTGCTTAACCAACAACAGAGCAACTTAACATCTTTTTGGACCAACATTTGAGCTATTGCAGGATATCTGGAGTTAACAACCAGCATAGTGTGATCTGCTTAGTAGAAGATTTGATCTGATACTTTTAAGTTCCAAGATAATTGATGTATATTAAAAAAAGATAGGGGGCAATATATTACCCTGGGGAACACAGATATTTTGTTTAATAAAAATAAAAATTATAATAATTCTATTAATAATAAGAATATTACTAATCGTATTATATAATTACATTAGCATTTTTGCAATTTATAGACATCCTCAGAGTGTGTATATAAATTTGCTGAGGAAATCAAATATTTAATGAGAACACAATCCAAAGTTATACTTATTAGCGATTTTAACGATAAAAGTAAAATATGGAATTGTTTTAATAGTAATTCTGCTGGCAATATTTTATATAATGTGTACAAGATAATTTTGTACATTTCAGTTCCACATAAACTAAGTTATTTTTCCGGTAATGAATTTATGAAACCTAGCGTGTTAGATTTCGCAGTTTTTGAAAAATATTACCAAAATTACTATTTCAATGAATTCTCTTTCTTCTAATCATAAACCGATATTCACTGAAATTGGGGTTAATAAACACGAAAATAATAATTCCATCCTTATTTAATTAAATTAATTAGTAGTTAGTTTCGCAATAGAACTTTTTATGCAACTGTTGGTAATTCAGTCTGTTCAATTAAAACGTGTTTACATACTCGAAGAAGTGTGTTGAGATATTTTCTTTTCATATTATACTTATATGATTTTCCATAACAAGTGACACTCTATACGATGCGACTACTTTGTGTAGTGCATTTAAACCCTCTACTATCCAGAACAGATTTCAAATCGACATATCACGTATTCTCAGATATTATAATAAGTGGAAAATTAGTATCAATCCATCGAAAACCGAAGTAATTTTCTTTATACGTAGACGACCAAAATTTGTAAATAATCTGATGTGCCGGGACACAGCATTAACCGGCCAGATCAGATTCGGTTTTTTAGGTGTTTTTGAAAACAAACTTAATTTCACTAAACATATTAACTATATTAATACGAAGGCTAATAAATTCATTTGTTCCATATATCCCATGTTTAATAAAAAATCATTACTTAATACACACAATAAACTTATTATTTATGAAGCACTAATACGTCCGGTATTTACTTACGCTTATTCTGTTTAGTTTTCGATATGTCGTTTTATAAGGCTTATTACGATATGTTCGTTTTATATAATGTGTACGGTATGTTAGTTTTAATAATTTCGCCAGAATTTCTTTTTTTTTTAGCGTCATATTTCAAATATAACATATGCGGATGATACAGCCCTAATCTCAGATAACATTGATAAGTTACAAGAAATGGCTGATCGAGTCACCGCAGTAAGCAAAAATAAATGTAAGAAAAATGAAGTAGTTAGCAATACATAGAAGAAGCGATACTTGGAGCCGTATCGGAAATTAAATTAACGGTAAATGATCAAGTTATAGACAGTGTTTATAAATTTCAGCATCTCTCGAGATACGTTCACGCATAGAAAAAGCGAGGGACATTTTTTAAATATGAAAAAATTTAATTTACAGTTAAAACTATAGCTAGTGCGATATTATGTATGGTCGGTACTACTCTATGGTGTGGAAAGTTCGGTCCTCACATCCACGCTTGAAAAGAAGTTCGAAGCGCTGGAGATGTATACCTATCGGCTATATTTTGAAGATTTCATACAGAGACCATATTACCGATTTGCGGACTATACTCTACAGAAAATCAAAATATTACGGTCATATAAATAGACACCCGGAAAGGTATTATTTATTCCAACTCGTCCTGAATGATGTCATCGAAAGACATCGGAAGATAGGGAGAGGAGAAAAATGCCATGGAGTTCTGATATGCGTCGGTGGTATAAGACATGTACAGAGTTGACAAAGATGTCCAAGGACAAAGATGGAACTGCTTTGTTGATCGCCAAAATTCAGTCGAAGAATTATTTTCCTATTTACTACGTGTTTTCCCTCTTTACTTAAATTTTAATTATAATTTATTTTTATTGTTTTCTTGCAGGGTTTTTTTTCTAATTTTTTCTTGTACTTAAAAGTTTAAAACTTTAGATTTTAAGTTTTAAATTTTAATTTTATCACATATACATTAGATGTCGTTGTACATTAGTAAGTTAATTGTTAAGGTATATATATATATATATATAAGGTACTTAATATTCTTAATTATTCAATTATTCATGTATTCGTGATTTCGTTTATATGTTTTGTAAATATATTTCTTTCTTCTTCTTAGTCGAAGATGGCGTAAAAAGAAGAAAAGGTATTTAAAAGAGATAGCGACAGATTCGATATAAAATTTTCTTTCGATAATATATAATTCCGTGGAAGTTATTAATAAAAAATCGTATACTCTTTTGGAAAGAAACAATTTTCGATTTTGAAAATCGTAATAAAGAAAAAGGACATAAAATGTATTCGACTATTGAAGTCGATAAGAAAGAGAAAAAAATGTCAGGTACGAATGGGACGAACGATTTGAATCATTTGGCTAAAAATCAAAATCATGTTGAAGAAATAGAAGATGACGAAGAAGAAGACAATAATTGCGTCGATAATGAGAAAATATCGAAAACCGACACCAAATTTGAATTAGCGGGAGAAGCGGAACCGGCGATCGATTCGGATATAGGAACGCTTTATCGATACGTAAACCATTTGGAGTGCAAAATTCAGTCTAAAGTGTCGTTGTTATTATCGGACGTTGCTCGATCACATTTTACTCCTGAAATTGCACATCCGAATTATAAAATGGTGATCCGATCGTTGAAACAGATTCGCGATAATTTAGAAGAAGATAATCGATCGTTAAAACTTAACTTTAAAGAAATTCAGGAACGTTGCCAAATCGAACGATGCGAATTCGGTAATAAAGTGATAAAATTAGCGCGACAATTAGACGATTTCCACGCTCGCTACGAGTCTGATTTAGAGGATACGATCAAAACGCAACGATCGATATTAGACCAACAGGTCGATAGTAATCGATCGGTGATCGAAGAATTGCGACAAGTCGAAACGGAATGCGATTGTATTAACGAGCAAATATTCGCTTTAATAGGAGACGATTTATTTCGAAATTATAACGATAAACTCGACGATGATAGCGATAACGATGACGACGTATCGAAACTATTTACAACGATGTCGATAGATAATAGAATTTCGGACGAGATAAATGATGAAATCGAAAATTGGATAAAAAGCGAATTGGAAAACGATCACGTACAAGAAACAGGAATTGAAAATAACAATATTGAAAAATAAAAAAAAAAAACAAGAAAATAACCGATATTTAAAAAACATAATTTTCTATGACGTTATAGTTTTTATTTTTTATCAGATTTAAGCTTGTACACGAATGTTGTACATTAATGACCTAATATAATCCTGAGTCCCGCATTCGTCTGTATTCTCTCCACTTAGATAGCTACATACGCTATTACACAAGTGGAAAACCAACGAATAATATTATTAAAATTGCACCGATACATTACCCAAATCCGTTTTTACTTCCTCGTGTAATAAAGTCCAACAGATACCAGATAGCCTCATTCGTGTGTATTCTCTTCATCTAGATTAGCCTGTCACGTACGCTATTACCCAACAACAACAATAACGAAAACAAATTTATTTCAATAATTACATTTTTACAGTGTTACAACTACAAGTAAATTCATTATAGTACCTTAAGAAATATAAAACAACTTGAACTTAAATTAAAAGTTAATTTTTATAATAAACATATCACGTAGGAAAAATTAAAACAAAAAACCTACCTATAATTAACTTTAAATTGGTCGTAATAATAACTTAAATCGTGTAATTGATTAAATTAAATTAATTATAAAAATCTGTGTTTAAGTCTACGATGTTTATATTTCTATGCTTTTAATTAGCTCATTATCGTGCTTTTCACACTTTTTATAAAACTTTTGCGATATTTTGCTAATATACGCAGTAATATATGGAAGTTTTAATTGATTATGTAGGTGTAGTATTTTGTTGTATCGTGTAGCATTCAGCGAAATTCCGCAGCAGTGATTTTTGCATTATCTGTAATTTTGTATAAGTACTATCAGATACGTAAGACTTGGACAGGCGTATGTCAATCTTGATTACGGTAGTATAGATCAGTTTTTTTCTTTAATGTACTAATACCGGAATTTTTATTAAATACGGTGTACAGGTTGTATCAGTTCTATCAACAGTCTACTTAACGCGGTTATTAAACGTTAAATGATATACTATGGAAAATAAACGTCTACTTTATATCGCGATAGAATATCTTTAAGCCTTTCTCACCTACCGACTTGCCGTTATCGTCGGTGAACTCGCATATCGCATCTCCATTTTCCAAATCGTTTCTTGGATAATTTCGCGTAATATATCCGTAGCTTATTCCGCGTCGATATCGCCACCTAGAATCGGCAGGCAATCCGCGTTATTTCTTTGTTCATCGATTTTAAGTAGTCTTCTTTAAAATTTTCAAACACCGACTGGACGTGTCGCTCATTATCATTCTTAACGATTTATTCATTTCTTCAGCGTTTTCTTCTGTTTTTTCTTTTTCGGAAATCGTCGGTTCGTTCGTTGTAACGACGAGATTTCTCGTTCCTCGTCATCGCTGCAATCTTGAAAAACTGATCGAACGGAAATGATCCACGGGTGATTTTTCACTAGATCCGATTCTATAGAAGTGACCAGTATAAGTCCACTTGAACGTTTGATCTTCACCGGCCATAACGAAATTATCGACGCAGACTTCGATTATAATCGACGTTTTAACGAGTTACAAACGTTAAACGATTATCCATTATCACCCCTAAATGATTAATCTTTTTAACAAACGGAATTTGCTCGAATTTCACCACAACGTCGGACAAGGGTGGTGGTCTTCTTCTTCAGAATACAATGGTCTCTGCTTTCACAGCATTAAGGTTTAGTTACCACCGCTGATAATATTTAGAAATTGAGTTTACAGTTTGTGATATCGAACTTACAGTAATAACGGCAGATATGGCGTGCTTAATTTCTTGTTTATTCCAGGGGGTAAACCTTTTAGAACTATTTTTAATGGTTTTCTATCGAAGGTAAATGCGTGTAAAACTGACGACCCCGACCCTTCAAAAAATGTAATAAATAATCGTAATCGTCAATTGTTGTCTGTAACAATAGTGACAGCCCATCTGTCTAACTTCTGTTTTTATTTTAAACTGTCTGGATATTTCACCTTTAAATTTCACTTTAGCATATTTGTTCGTTAACATTTTTCTTATTAAGCTTGCGGTTTTTTCATCCAGACCAAATTCTTCGAGGACATTAAACAATACTGTTCTATCTACTGAATCATATACTTTTTTAAAATCGATAAATATTATTATATATTTTTTGGATATTTTCTTCAGATATAACATTAGTGACATGAGGTTGAAAATATGTTCAACACATGATCTATGTTTTCTGAATCCACACTGATATTCACCAATTTGTGTATCCAGCTGCTCTTCTGCTCTAGTTTGTATTGCTTTAAATATTTTATAAATAACTGGTAATAGCGATATACCTCTGTAATTGTTCATATCTGTATGTATTCCTTTCTTATGTAATGGATGTATCAATGCTGTTGTCCAGTCCTGGAAATTATTTCTGTCTCCCAAAATATTTTTGATTATTTTGACCAATTTGTCTTGGCATTTATTATTCGAATTTTTTCATAACTATGATATTATTGTATCCTCCCCTGGAGCCTTATTATCTTTCAAAGATTTAATTATATTAATAATTTCTCCCTCTATCGGGGGGGGGCACAGAATCGTGATTCCTATCTCTTCATAAAAAAAGTGAAGGTTAGTTTTGGGCTTTTGCAGTATATATATATTCTTAATAGAACGGAAGCTACATTGTGTACGGCCTGCAACATTGTATTGTCTGTCCAACATATACTGACAGAGTATCCTCAGTACAGCCTACAGAGATTATACTACGGTCTTTCATCTTCATTACAGCTACTGCTCGATGACAACGTTTCTACGCTATCCAGACTCATCCTTTTCCTACATGATACTGCAGTGTATCATTTAAATTAATACTTATTTTCCTCTGTGCCTCTAGCTATTAATTGCTGTATATGGCACATTAATTTAAATAATAATAATAATATAATTGATGTGCGTCGAACATTTAAAGGCATTGTCAATATGTACTCTATGATCACGCACAGTCAATTACATGTAATTTGAGTGTGTCAACTGATGCAGGTAGGTGAGGAAAAATGAGAGGAAATTAGTGTTCAATATAAATTTTAATATATATATATATATATATATATATATATATATATATATATATATATATATAATATGTATATATATATAATATGTATATATATATATAATATGTGTATATATATATATTATATGTATATATATATGCACGCGATACTTTTGTAATATTTGCATTTGGACTTACAGAAAAGTGAATCTATAAATTGTTTCATTATCGATAATAGTCATCATTATGTGTCCGCACTTGGATTATTTCTATTTTTCGGACACGAGTGTTGTGTGTCCGTCAATTTGAACGGTTTTCCTTTTTTAACGCCGGTAAAAAATATCGGTGAATAATAAATGAATGCCAACCTTCACGAATAACGAATTGCAAACATATTAGGAGCAATTTAATACAAGTTGATTAAAAGGTAGATATCATCATTATCGTTAATATTATTATTATTATTATTATTATTATTATCATGCGGCAATTTTTTCCCGCTTGTTCCAAACATGTTTTTTCCCCCTCTATGTCATACGCTACTCTGCAGACAGGGGGAGTAGGTTCGCTTTATCACAACATCGCTCGCCTTTTGAATTTTTTTCAACCGAACATTTTGTTTACCATCCAGTTCCTCACGTCGTATCGCGTCATTTATGTTTTTTTTTTAGTATTCTGGAGTAAATACGTGTTGAAATTTTTAAAATTTAATCGGCTAAATTTATTTTGTCTATTCGTATAACTTTTATTAGTCAACCGAACTAGACGTGTATAACGATTAATAATAATAATAATACTAAACATGTAAATAGCGATGTTGGTAATATGACATGCTGATGTTATTCAAATGTACAGGAACTGTCGCAACGATATCTAATAAGACAATGAACGATGATGCTCAATGGACGTTATTATTATTATTATTGTTAACGATCGTCTGCATTTCGATCTTATTAAACGCAATCGTCGTAGCGCACGGTTTAGTCTCGCATCGCGTTGGGTTCGACGTCTTTTTACAGCATCAGTGTTGGGCTTGTCTTCTGCAAAGTTGCGTCAATGGAGTATGGTGGTTATTACTATCGCCGATGTTCGATCGAAATAATAATAATAATAATAATAATCGATGCTACGACGGCTACGTTTATTATCGGACGAATTTATTTTTCCTCGTTTTACATACGTGGATTATAACGGCCATGTCTGTAATCTGCGTCGTGGAAAGTTGTTACGTCACGAGCGTTTTTTGGCGATATCTGTCTTCGCGGCGAATTCCCGTTTGGTTGCCGTGGTTTATCGCCGTTTATTCGTCTTTATTCACTTTCGTACTGGATATCGTTTGCTGCTTTTTTCGCGAGTAAGTGCGTATATATTATTCTTTATTCCTCGTCGTGTGCGTTCACACATAGTGATCAATCATTTTTCCACCATATCTTCCCATTCTAAGCAAGTTTTTATGTTGATAACTCTGTCATGTTTCGGATATAGCCGATAAAGTTGTTGATGGTCCAATATTTCTTTTTATTCTGCTAATCCTTGTACGATTTCTAGCTCATGTCGACATATAAATATAACTGGAGGATCTGAGGTAATGTATAAAGTTAAAAAGAAGAATAATTAACTGGATAGGCCATTTACATTAACACTAAAAGTTACTCACTGCTTCGCCTGAACATTCTTAGTCTGCCATTTATTATCGTCACTGTTGTCGCTAGAGACATCTGAATTTATTTTAACAGGCACCGTATTTCACTTCATACAAATTTTGTATTATGATTTTAAAGTGTTCAGGTACTCCGAATTCTTTTAGTACGCGGTCGACCTTTCAAAATGTTTTGATATAATTAAAAATCATATTATGGTCGGTGAATTGAATTCGTGTCCTCTTTTAATGATTTGCTTTATAGTAAGAAACTGTTTTCCGGTACCTTTTACACGCATGAACCTATCTGTTCAATCGCAATCTACGGAAATATAAAATATTTTAATCGTCCATCCCGAACCGTATCGTCAGTTATCGTAAGGTTGTTATTCTGCGTGTTCTTTTGTTCCATCGTAGTGCCAGCGGAACAAATTGTCGTTTATTTTATTCTTATTTTTGTAGTTTATCCTTTTTTTTTTATTATTTATTTTATTTCATTATTAACTTATTTAAACTTTTATTTTTCCTCTTGTAAACACCGCCGAATCGATCGATAGACGTTTACTTAAATGGATGACGAGGGAGGAGGGGGTATTGACCCTGACGGTTTGTATCACCTTGAACCAGGTAATAATAAATGTACTAATGATAATTTTAATTCTGAAGAAAAGACAGTTCCGAATGAAGATAAGAAAAAGTTTGCCCCGTTGACGACGAAAATGGGGCCAGGCGCCGCCGAAGGAATAATTCCCGACGGCATACGAAAATGGGTCCAGGCGCCACCAAGACCATAAATCTGATGAATCAGCATTTCAGCATCATCTGGGTAACCTCTCTTTTTCAGATAATCATAATAAACATCTTGCCATAATAATCATAAACATCTTACAATAATAATAATAAACATCTGCCAGAAAAATAATTTAAAAAAATTAAAACCTTGGAGAAAAAAATAATTATTT
This sequence comes from Coronaproctus castanopsis, assembly GCA_032883995.1. Classification (NCBI taxonomy): domain Eukaryota; kingdom Metazoa; phylum Arthropoda; class Insecta; order Hemiptera; family Monophlebidae; genus Coronaproctus; species Coronaproctus castanopsis. Next base: position 100,290,905 of record CM065053.1, read on the forward strand.
TGGTCTGAAAAAAATATTTTTCTTAGGTTATGTATATATACATATATATATATATATATATAACAATACCTTCCTTTTAGATTTTATTCTATATTTTATGCTCTCTCTCACCATATATATATATATATATATATGTGTGTGTGTGTGTGTGCGTATATATATGGGTCTGTACGTACTTGTCAGATGTGTGGATATACGCATACATGATTTTAATATGTATTAAACATTACGATAATACAAATTTCAATTATTTTTTTATTCGAATAGTGTGTGAATGACAATTTATCTTTTTATTTATAATTGATTTCACATAAAAATATTTTTAAGAATCTAATAAAGATACACATGATCATCCTTCTTCAGACGTACATATATAATGCAAATTTTCCGCAAGTCTTTTTTGGTTTCTATTTTTACTTATATTTCTATCAGTATAATATAAAATGTTTAAAATCGTGAATAATTTTTATTTTGCTTGTATCAGATATTTAAATTATTACCTTAATAAACCGGTGATAGATACAAACATTAAATAAAGTTGCGTGTTATACATATCAGACATCTCAGTAATAATAAATTCGTATAAAATTTTTACATACACGTATTGTATTGATTAATTTAAAATAACCTATATGGAAATAACGCTTTGGGAATTTGGGCCTGACTCCAAACAGACTGACTGTTATTCGAACGAATATTGCAAAGCTTACAAATTTGCTCTTTACTACAAATACGCTGGTAACTTTAATTAAAATATTAAATCTCGAGCACCGTTTCAATCCATGATATCGGATGTTCCAGAAATATTTTATAATCTATTAAAAAATTATTATCAGGAAAAAGTTCAATCAAAAAATTCCCATACTCATTTTTAAGTACATAATTTTTTCTAATAATTACTATTTGTATCCAGCGTACAAAATTAAATGAAAAAATCAATTAAAGTTGACACAATGCATTATTTTGGTAATAACTAATAAACGAATGGTAATATAGGCTATTTTTTTCTATGCGATGCGAGTAAAGGAAGTTATTCTACTATGACTTTAAATTTAATTAAATTGTCAATAAAAGTAATATACTTATTTTAATATATATATATATATATATAGCATTATATATATGTCAAACATTTCGTCGGTATTATAGAAAAATAAAAATAATCATTCACACATATATATAGTGATTCATTAAACTGTGAAGAAAATAATTCACAGTGAAGTACAAACAAAAAAAACTATTCATCTCTTAGGCAATATTCAAACTAATTAATTGAGAGGAATCAAATAAAAAACGGGAAAACTAATAACATAACAGATTCAAATGATTATGAAGATCTTAATAAACTAATAAATAAAGAAATACAAAGTGATAGGAACAATTACATAATAGGAATTTGTGAAGAAATGGAACAACACTCACAAAAAAATGAACCTTATGATCTATGTAAGAAAATTAAATGGTTAAGTAATACTTTCAAAACAAGAATGTTGACAATAAAAGATCAAAATGGAAAGAAATTAACTGTAAAGTCAGAAATAGCAGAAAGATGGCGCCAGTATTGTCAAAACCTTATGTACAACAATGAAATATCAGTTTTAATGCAGGACTTTGAGCTTGAACCGCCAATTATGAAAGCTGAAATAGAAGTCACATTAAAGAAACTAAAAGATCGAAAGTCGGTAGGAGTAGATGGTAGAGCTGAAGAAATGCTGAAAGCAACGGAAGAATCAGGAATAAAGGTATTGCATATGATTTGTCAAAAAATATGGGAAACTGGCAGCTGCCCAGAAGAGTGGACAAAATTAGTATATGTACCACTACACAAAAAAGGGTCCTACAGAAGATTGTGGAAACTACCGCACAATATCATTGATTATTCATACCAGTAAAATACTACTATATGTACTACAAAACCAGCTTAACTACTATCTCCTACCACAAATTTTGGAAGAACAAGCTGAGTTTGTACCAGGTAGAGGCACACGTGAACAGCTATTAAATATAAGAAAAATAATAGAAAAATGCAACGCATATAACATTCCGGGATTGCTTTGTTTTTTAGATAACCAGAAAGCTTTTGACAACATTAAATGGACGAAAATGTGGCAAATATTAGAAATGGGAACACCGAAGCATCTAATTTATTTAATTCAATAATTGTACTTAAATAATAAAGGTTTTAGTAAACTGGAGAACGAAAAATCGAAAGAGTTTTCAGTAAGAAAGGGAGAGTACAACAAGATTACTGTATTTCACCGATTCTATTCACATCTATGGGGAACGGATTGTAAGAAAAACGATGGAAGGATAGCAAGGAGGGATATCTATCGGAGAGAAAAATTTAGAAATATTACATTTACAGACGACACTGTATTACTGGCCATCACAAAGCAAGAAATGTTTGAATTACTATCAAGAATAGATGTGGTCAGTAAACAGGCAGGCTTAATACTGAATAAATATAAATGTTCAATGCTTATCATTGACAAAGAAAACAGAATACAACAAACACTGACTCTGCTGTGAGATATTGAAATTAAAAATAAATTAATTTATTTGGGTGTATGCATATCCGAAAATGGTGGATCAGAAGAAGAAATAAGGAGACGGTTAGCTCTTGCAAATGTTGGGATTGGTAAACTCAATTGTATATAGAAAAATCATAAGACCTTTAAAACAACAAAACTGTTACTCCTTAAAGTGTTAATTTTCTCCATAGTGACATGCAGCTTAGAAACCTGGACGATTAAAAAATCGATGAGGAAGAAGCTGGAAGCTTTTGAAATGAAGTGATACAGAAAAATTTTAAGGATCCCATGGATGGCGCACAGAACAAATGATTCTGATTTAAAATAACTGAAAATCGAACCCACTGAGCAATTAGATACATTGAAAGACACATGCTAGGCTACTTTGGTCATGTAATACAAGCAAATGATCTGGAGAAAAAATTCTGCAAGGAAAGGTTAATGGAGAAAAGAGACAAGATAGACCACTGAGCCTTTACATTGATCAGACCACAAGGCTATGTAGATCAGACATACAGCAAATCATGAATCTAGTGCAGAATCTATATAAATGGCGACGTCTTCTAACTTGCATCAAATAAGGTCATGTCATCAGGATTGGATAATGAAACGAGAAGATATATATATATACAGTGATTATGACTGTGAAATATTATTCTGTATAAAAGAAGTTCTACTAACAGTGATGAGTAATGAACTCAGAGCATTATAATTTTTTGTTTTAACATGAAGGAGTCTAGAAAACTTATTTATATTTTTGAGCTTTACAATTTAAACATTTTCAAAATTAAGCTTTTTTAGGATAATCTGTTCGATTTTTAATAGTCCTGAGAATTGAATTCAAAACGCCTTTAAATTTCACCTTCCGACATCTGCACATCGCTAAAGTAATCTGAAGTAAGTTTAAAATTTGCAGGCTTTTATTTTAACACATCTAACGCCTGCGAATAACCCCTTCCGACACCTGCACTTCTTCCAAAGTAATATTCAAAAATGTATACTTCATATTATTCCAATTTAACACCTGCAAACTTCAACTTCCGACACCTGCACATCACTAAAGTAATCCCAAGTGAGTTTATAATTTGCAGGTTTTTATTTTAACACACCTAACGCCTGCAAACAACCACTTCCGACACCTGCACATCTTCCAAAGTAATATTGAGTATTCTCAAAATTTGCAGGCATTTAAAAATGAATATTTTTAACATTTAAAGGTTGAACTGATTTCATCCATTATTATATAATACCGAGAAGTGTTTATTACCTGTCAACATCTTACAGACCTCTGACTATATATAAGTAGTATAATTCCGACTATAGGATTACTATGATGTAATCAATTGCAGCATTGTACAAGGATCAAACGACAAAAAGTCACCTATACAACTCGCAGCTTTCACTATCAATGTTAAAATACCATAACGATTTAAATCGCTCCTACAGCATGGAAATAGAAAAGATGATTAATTTGTTTGCTTGTGCAAACATCATCATAAAAGCAGCAGAAAAGAAAGGAAAAAGACTCTCTCCAATAAATACAAATATATATGCATAAAGGGTGAGCTTTTTTATTACTAAACACAGAGCGATTTTACTGCTAAATATAGAGCAATTTTACTGCTAAATACAGAGAGATTTTACTGCTAAATATGGAGGATTCCATTGTCTCATATATATGGTGAAGCAGCATTACTTCTAATGGAGCGATTTTACTAGGGGATGATTTTATTCGTTCCTTGTGAACAAGCGATTTTATGCTAATGAGCAATTTTATTGTCTTTAATGACTTGGGTTTTCTGATTGATTTATTTCCTTCTTTTTTTCTGCTGATATTATGATTTAATGACTTGGGTTTTCTGATTGATTTATTTCCTTTTTTTTTCTGCTGATATTATGATAACTTTTAGGATGATTTTTCGCAAGGAAACAAACGATTTTAATTTTTATGGTATTTTAACATATATAGGTGAATTTTCATCAGATTATCTAATAGTAATGCTATAGTCGGAATTATACTGCTTATATATAGTCAGAGGTCTGTAAGATGTTGACAGGTAATAAAAACTTCTCGGTATTATACTATAATGGATGAAATCAATTCAACCTTTAAATGTTAAAAATATTCATTTTTAAATGCCTGCAAATTTTGAGAATACTCAATATTACTTTGGAAGATGTGCAGGTGTCGCTACATGTTATTTGCAGGCGTTAAATGTGTCAAAATAAAAGCCCACAAATTATAAATATACTTGGGATACTTTAGTGATGTGCAGGTGTTGGAAGGTAAAATTTGCAGGCGTTACATATGTACACAATATTTGAATATTACATTGAAAGATATGCAGGTGTCGGAAGGGGTTGTTTGCAGGCGTTAGGTGTGTTAAAATAAAAACCAGCAAATTATAAACTTACTCAGGATTACTTTAGTGATATGGAGGTGTCGGATGATGTTTGCAGGCGTTAAATTAGAATAATATTAAGTTATATATACACTATATTATATATATTTAGCAAAACTAAATAAAATCGAAGTTAATCACTACAAAATTTTTTATTACACAAACACGAATGTAGCTTTTCGACTATTAATATAACATTTTTAACAAAAGCTTGATAATGACTTAATAGTCAAAAAGCTTCGTTCGTGTTTGTGTAATAAAAAATTTTTTAGTGATTAACTTCGATTTTATTTTGTTTTGCTAAATTCATAAAATCACTACTCTCCAATACATCAACATTAATATTATATATATATACATACATATATATATATATATATATATATATATATATATATATATATATAATGTTTTATATTTAGTTTGTAAGGATCTATCTGCATTAAAAGAATAAATTAGGATAAAAAAGTGTATATGTTAAAAACAAATGATATGAAAAAAGGGTAAATACCTGCTATACAGAAATCGACCCAATTAAATTTCATACAATGAAAAAAAACCATTCGCTTCTGTAACATTAACTGCGATCGAACTATATAATGAAAGGTTCGTTATGTACAATATCAGAAAAGCTTTATTAGGGTATTTTAATGAAACGCACATGAATTTAAGAAATTACGTTAAATTCATCAAAAACCGATCACTTCATAAACAATGGAAAATCACAGGTCACATCGGTAACGTTACCTTAGGATTGCGCAATAATTAATGATTCCATATTATCAGGATTTACTTGGGATATTCCGGTATCGTATTTGAACACCAAGTACATACTAATAGGTTTCCAGAAAGAAAAAAATATTTTGACCTACGATTTATTAAATTTATAAAACGTTCAAATTTTATCGAATAATAACGTTTATTATCTGAGAGAAAAATATTGAATTTGAAATAAAGCGAAAATAAATGTGCTAATCTGTTTTAAATGGTTAAAAATTTTTAAAGCTTCTTATTACGATTTACACGAAAATCCTATGGTCGACTATACTACATATGTATCAAAGTATCCGGTTATTGCTATAGATTGTTCCTATCAACTGAACGTTATAAAAGAATCGCTGATTAATATTAAAGTATTATAATTGGCAAGATAACGTACCTTCGAACGTGACGATTCATTGCCTGTTAATAATGGACGATAATGCCGTATACAATCCTCTGAATAACAAAGTAATTTGTATATATACGTAATTTATTAAGAGAAGAATATTTAACGACTGGGAAGGCGGAATTTCGATAGGAGTAACAGTAACTAATAATCTGAGATACGTGGACGATACTATTATTTTAATCGTTAAATATTCTTCTCTTAATAAATTACGCATATATATATTAAATAATAAAGGAGAGCGTGTATAGCCCTGTCTTACTCTGCTTTCCACTTTCAATACTATTACTTTCATTCGAATCGTGGCTGAGCTGCCCTTGTATAATTATTTAATGGAATATATTAGATCTTTAGAAGTTCCTATAATTTCCAAGATTTTCCACAGCTTCATCCATTTGACAGAATCGAAAGCATTGTAGAAGTCAACAAGAGCACATGTACATCTTTACATCAAATTCTCGTGGTTTTTCAATCAATTGTCATGCATTAATTATCTGCTCCCTAAATTCAACGGTGAGGCGGTATGTCCGTATTGAACGTGTCGTTATCAAGCCGTAAGTCATCTTCTATAAATGAAAGACAACAAACCACTACATACGTTGTTGATTCTGGTAAAACCACAACAATTTCAAGTGAGATAGTTACGCATAATACTACTAACACTACTAACAGAGTTGCTGATAGCTGTAAAGCTCGACGTAACAACAATAATAACTGTAATAATAATAATATTCGCGGTAACAGTATTAATAATAATCATAATAATATTTCTAATATTTCTGATAGCAATTGTCAAAATGTTTATAATCAAATTAATAACATAAAAGTAAAACCGGTGACGGAAAATATAGGTAACACGAACGTTTACGCACCTATGTTATCGCCTGTAGATTATTTAACAGATGATATAATGTCAGCTGCATATGAAAACACCATAGAGGCGAAGGATCACAGTTGGCAACAAGTAAAAAACAATCGAAAAAGGCAGAGAGAATTCGTTAGAAGAGTTCCTTCCGATATTGAAGAGAAAATTCCAAGAAGAAATAATAATAGATATGCTATTTTAGCAACTAATGACGACATCACCGATAGAGTTACTAACTCGCACAAAGATACAAGACCTCCTCCTATCACACTATATGGAGTAAAGGATTACTTAAAAATGTTATCCGATGTTGCGACCGTGATTCCTACTAATGAAATTCATTGTAGATCTTTTGCTGATGAAAGAGTGGAAATTAAAGCAAATACAATAGAAAATTATCGTAAGCTAATCCATTATCTCAGGCAAGAGAAAATAGAGCACCACACTTACCAAATTAAATCAGAACGATGTTTTAGAGTGGTAATAAGACATTTACATTACTCTATACAAATAAATGACATAATATCAGCCTTAGACGAATATGGTCACAAAGTCAGGCATGTAACTAATGTAAAGCACAGGGTAAATAAACAGCTTTTGCCGCTCTTTTTTGTGGACATTGAACCACAAGAAAACAACACTGATATATTTAAAATACAGTCGCTACTCAACATGAGAGTAAAAATAGAAACTCCACATAGGAAAAGCACCATACCCCAAGCTTTAGGTGTTAACGGTATGGCCATACCAAAACATACTGCAACAGAACACACGTGTGTGTGAAGTGTGGCGAACATCACGCGTAGAACAACTGCAACAAACAATGTTACCAGGCCCCCAAATGCGCAAATTGTCAAGGGAACCACCCTTCCAACTATAAGGGTTGTGAAATTTATAAGAAATTGCAGGCAATTAGACACAAGCAACAACCTGGTACGAAAAATATTACAAAGAATACTAACTATCAGTTATCATCAGATTACTGGCCCGTTTTAACTGCCCATCATCAAAAAGAAATGAATCAAGACACAGAACAACAACCAAGAAGCAGCTATGCGCAAAAGTTAGCTACACAACATACTCAAGAAAAACGTCCAACCATGGATACCCATGGCAGTGTAAACGTTAATAACATTGAAAAACTGTTACACACATTCATAACTGAAATAAAAAATCTCTTCCTCAGTATGATGGAACAGCAAGGCCAACTACTTAGTGCCGTTATTGCTATGTTAAACAAAAAATGAGGAACCTGAAGATCGTGACATGGAACACAAATGGTATCTTAAACCATATAGCTGAAGTGCAGATGTACATCATTGAAAATGACGTGGATACACTTCTTTTATCAGAGACCCATCTTACGAATACCAGGTTCGCTAAATTTATCGGATACAACTCGTACTTTACTAATCATCCGGATGGTACAGCGCATGGCGGTACCGGTGTCATAATAAAAAGCAGCATCAAGCACTATGAACTGGAAAATTATAAATTTAGTTATCTACAAGCGACCAGCATACTGATTAATGAAGGTTTGAATAAAAATATCAGTGTTTCGGCGGTTTACTGTCCTCCTAGGCACAATATAAACAAGGAACACTTCGTAGACTTTCTGAAAACGTTAGGCTGTAGATATATTGTAGGTGGTGACTACAATGCAAAAAATATTTATTTCGGATCTAGATTAACTGTTCCTAGAGGCAGAGAGCTAAAATCGGCTATTGATGAAACATGCAGCACTATTTGCTCATCTGGAACACCTACATACTGGCCAACCGACACTAATAAAATACCAGACCTACTGGATTTTTATATAATAAAAGGTCTTTCATCAGCATTTATTGATATTAAGGCGGATGAAATTCTGCCGTCAGATCATTCCTCTGTTATGCTCTTAGTTAGTCAGCATGTTGTCACGAAAATGTGCAAACCAAAACTGCATAATAAGTCCACAAACTGGGACGTATTTAGAGAGCAGCTTGAGCGTAAAGTAAATCTAAAAATACCACTGAAAACCGAAAACGAAATAGAGGAGGCATTAGATTACTTTATTAAAATTACCCAACAGGCTGCCACGCCAATAATAAATAACAGACAACCAATTATCTATTATCCACAGATGATTAAAAGAGCGGTACAGTTTAAAAGGAAACTGAGAAAGCAATGGCAAACATCAAGAAATCCTGATCATAAGACAGCCCTAAATAAACAAACGAAGATTGTAAAAAAATTATTGCAAGACTTAAAAAACAAATCACTAAGTCAAAAACTTATTAATCTGTCACCCTTGGCGCAGCATGACTACTCACTATGGAAGGTAACAAGGAACCTTAAAAGGCCAACGCAAACAATACATCCTATAAGGAAACCAGATAGAACTTGGGCTAAAACGGATTTAGAAAAAGCAGAAGTATTTGGGAAACATTTCGCAGAGAAATTCCAGCCGCATCCTGGAAATGTAATGTTGAATCAAGATACTTCTTGTTATGATGTTTGTCATGTAATAAAATTTACGTCCCCGGGTGAGATAAATACTTTAGTAAAAACTTTAAATCCAAATAAATCACCGGGCTATGACTTAATAACCACACGGATTTTAAAAGAATTGCCAAAGAAAGGTTTTGTACTATTAACATATATTTTTAATGCGATGATCCGACTACGGTATTTTCCTTTACAACTGAAATTGTCGCAAATTGTTGTTGTTAAGAAACCGCACAAGTCACCAATGGAATCAGCTTCCTATAGACCCATTTCGTTGTTGTCTATAATCTCTAAGCTGTACGAAAAGCTATTGTTAAAACGGCTGATGCCGATCATCAATGACAAAGGAATAGTACCAGAACATCAGTTTGGATTTAGAGCTAAGCATGGCACGGTAGAACAAGTACATCGTATAGTCAACACCATTGAAACATCCCTTGAAGGAAAAAAGTATTGTGATGCTGTTTTCCTAGACATAAGCCAGGCTTTCGATAAAGTGTGGGACGATGGCCTATTGCAGAAAATTAAACGTCATTTTACATATCAATTATATCAAATACTTCAGTCATACATCAGTGAAAGGTACTTTTATGTAAAGTACAGCGACGACTCATCAGATATATATCCGATAAAAGCAGGTGTCCCACAGGGTAGTGTTCTTGGTCCGCTACTGTACCTTATTTACACATCAGATATTCCAACACCTACCAGTGTAGAAGTAGCGACCTTTGCCGATGACACTGCGATATTGTGCTCGGATATATGTTCCATTAAAGCACGAAATATCCTCCAAGCAGCAGTTAACGAAATTTCATCATGGTTTAGCTTGTGGAAAATCAAAACTAATGGAAGTAAATCAGCACGAATAGTCTTCACTAACAGAAGAATTTATCCAACGGAAGACATAATTTTAAATAATGTTCCGATTCCACAGAAAACAGATGTTAAGTATCTCGGCATGTTCCTTGATCAACGTTTAACTGGAAAAAACACATATTAGTAAAACGAACTGAATTAAACATAAAGCTTAGACAAATGAATTGGCTATTTAAAAGAAAGTCGGACGTATCAGCTGAGAACAAACTTTTGCTTTATAACCAGATCTTAAAGCCGATTTGGCGCTATAGTTGCCCATTATGGGGTTGCTCTAAAAAGAGCAACATAGCAATCATTTAACGTATGCAGAATAAAATCCTCAGAATGGTTGTAAATGCACCATGGTACATATCTAACTTGATGCTTCACGAAGACCTCAGAGTAAAGCCAGTCCAGGAAGTAATATCCGATGACGCAAAGAAGTATGCTCTCCGATTGGAAATGCATCCAAATAATTTGGCCATCGAGTTGCTGGACAACTCGCAAGAAATTCAACGACACCATAGAACGAAGCTGCTTGATCCTAACACCTTTCCCTGGAATAAATTCTCTCTGCTCTTGTGAAATTTCTTTTAATAAATGTGGTTTTAGTCTTTCATTAATTATTGTCAACATAATTTTGCTTGCGTGCGACGTTAAAGCTATTAGTCTGTAATTGCTGCAATCGATTGTCGGTCCTTTTTTATGTATAAGTATGATGATGACACCATTCCATTGATCAAACGCTTGTCCTCCATATTTTACAACATAGTGTATGTATAATATCTATGGTCGGTTGCTCCCATTGAATTGATATTTCAAATGTATGAAAAATCGTTGGTATTTCCAGCATCTAAGTTACATATAAACTTTTAACCCTACTTTATATTAATATAAGAGTATATTTTAAGACATGAGGTTATGCCGTGTCTAAAAAATGTGTACTCAAACCTGAAATGACGAATAAAATCGTGACAATTTGCCTACAATTCTTAATTTGAAATTAATATTTGCGTAGCTAATTTCATTAATTTTTTCGGTATAAACATGGTTTACAGATAAAAAAAATCATAGACGTATCCATGAAAGTTTAAAAGTGCGTTCATTAATGCACTTTTTTTATCAATAGTGCACTTATGTAGCATACAAGGAACACTTAAAACTTATAAAGACTAAGGATTCTTGATCAAATTACCGTCATGACATGTTATATGACAGTTTTCCGACCATAGAAATATTCGCCGACGGTACATTTAAATATAAGTCAAAATATTTTCACCAATTGTATATTATTCATGGCTGTAAAATCATTTATATATGTACGCTCCCATGTGGACGTTCCTGTCCTAAATTGAATTGTCGATGAATACAGATTTAAACATTTGAATGCGGGGAATTATTATGTTCAATTCTGAATTCACAAATATGATTCGAGTTTTTTGATAACGTTGTATGTCGTTCGTCCATGTTATAAACAGGGTAGTGTATAGCAGGCGGCAGGTTGTATACAGTTATAATATATCGTATTACGCTTATACATTTGTTTTATTTTACACAAGCGATTGATTATTATTAATGATTATACTTATTTCGTTTTACACAGACATTCGTTCAATCTGACCAATACCGGCTGAGTAGGAGGTGGGAAGTTTGGAAATCGATAACTTTGACGGGGTGTTGCAGAGGTTGTATGAACTTTTAAACGGTCTGGTCTTCTAATATACGTGTAACTATATAAAACCTATCTAATGAAGTAAGAGAAACAATTCCTAAGCCCGACCTAAGGTTTTAATCGTAATATGACTTTAGCAAAATCGGTTTTCCCGCTATAGTTTGGTTAGGCTTAGAGACACGAAAAAAATTGTTATTACCTGATTTGATCTTCATAGGAAAAACTATTAAATAAAGTCGTAGTCGGAATTCAATGTTGGGGCACTTTTGGGCGTGACCTTCTTGAATTTCCAGGTTCAAAAAAGTTTTATAAAACCGATATACGAAATATTAAAATGACGAGTTTGAAATAGAAAACTGTTTTTCACTACGATCGATAGGTCTCGAGCTACGAATTTTTAAAGATTGCCGACGTGCTACCTTTGCAGGGCATAGAGTGCGACGTATTCATTTTTAAACAATTCCGACTCCTGAAATAGTCATTTCTATATAAGATCTATCGTATAAAACGGAAAAACCGCGAAAAAAATTTCAAACTGAACCAAAGAATTTGAAAAGGACGGACGGACACATTTCAATTTTTTTCAAAATTCACTTTTTTCGGAATAATTCGCGAACGATTCAAAATTTGGAAAAATCGTTTAAACAAAAGTTACGCGGCATTAAAATACAGGTCTAACTGTGGTATTCCTGTATTATTATAGTAAATACTCATTGAGAAAATTGGTGTTAAATGGTTTAGGGGTTTTGGGGCATTTTTAAAGTTCCAATGATAAATAGGGGTTCGGGTTGACGTTAGACGAAAGTAGACGTGGGGATCTATCATTTATTTTATAACGTAAATGTTACCAAAATTAACGGGTAAAGAGAAATCGCGAGTTTAAAATTTGGATTCGGATTTTGAAAAATTTTTCAACCGATTTTTGGTCAGCTAATTCTACAATGCTCTTATATATACAGCTGTACGACTGTCTTCGTACAATACACGGCAGGCATATAACCCCTTTAAAACGTTCTGTTTTACACTTTACCATTTCAAACGACAATTAGCGCGGCTCAGTATGTTGCCGTCTGGTTGCGAAATAATTATATATATATATATAAAAGTGTGTGTAAGTAGAATGCTCGGTAACCGCACGGTAGATAAAATTGCAGCGCCCCATATATATATATATATATATATATATATATATATATATATATATATATATATATATATATATATATATATATATATATTACGACGATCGTCGTATGTTCACGTTATTAATATTTAATTTAATTAATATAATAAAACAAAATATATATATAATTATTTATTTAATTAAAGTAAAATATATTAAAATTATTATAATATAACCAAACCGGATTTGTAGTAGATAAACTATTATTATACAATAGTTAAAATTAATTTTAGTTAGTCAATGGAAAAAAAAATAGTAAATTAGTTTGACCAAATAATTTTAGTTAATACAGCCAGTAAATAATGAAGAAAATCCAGTAATTTTTGTTTAACAAGGCATAAGAAAAATGTATAAAAAGGGATGGTTGTTCATTTTCGAAAGAGTTCTAGTTTTTCCGTCAAATAGTTCAGTTGTCAGTTACTTGATCAAGACAGTTACGATTTAATAAAGAAGGATGGCAAGTAATTATAAATCCGGTTTAGGTTAGATTTTTGTAATTAAATTATTATGTTTCTTTTTATTTATTTTATTAATAGATATATATATATATATAATAGTTTTTTTTAATATGAAATAAACTATTTCTTTATAAATACTGTATTTATTTAATAATAATAATAGTATATATAAGGTTTCTTGTAATATATATATATATATATATATATATATATATATATATATATATATATATATATATATATATATATATATATATAATACGTTAATATAATTTATATAAAAATATGGGGGCGTGGTAGGAACCTCCACGCGGTGCCCCTGGAAACAGCGAGATAATTATGTGTAAAACAATGCAGAATTCGCTGGCTAATCCTACCAACCACGGTAAAAAGGAAAGGTCCTTTTCAGGACCAAAACCAAGTTTAACAGTAATGTCAATAAACATTGAAGGACTGATATCAGGAAAGGAGAATATTCTGTCTGAACTATGCAAGAAAACTAAATGCGATGTGCTCTGCATACAAGAAACACATTGGGAAACAAAATACAGGAAACCAAATATATCCGGGATGAAACTGGCGATGGAAAGACCACACAAAAAATATGGAAGTGCTATATTTACTAGGCCAGACTTGGAAATTACATCAACTGGACGTACAGAAGAGAATGACATAGAAATAATAGGGAAATGTAGTGTAACATCGGTTTATAAACCTCCAAACATACCCTTCACGTTCGAGAAACCTGTGAACTATGGAAGTACAAGTACAAATATTATAATTGGGGATTTCAATAGCCACAGCACGATGTGGGGATACTCAAAGAATAATGATGACGAAGAAGCTGTTGAAAACTGGACAGAAATGAACTGCTTGAGTTTAGTTCACGATCCTAAATTACCTTCATCGTTTAATAGTGGTAGATGGCGGAGAGGATATAATCCGGATAACATTTTTGTGAGTGATAACATAAGGGACATGACCACTAAAGCAGTATTGGATCCCATACCGAAATCACAGCACCGGCCAATTCTATGTGAAGTAAATGCAGCAATAGTACCGCGAAAAGTACCATTTAGAAGAAGATTTAATTTTAAAAAAGCAAAATGGATGGAATTTGCAAATGACTTGGATAAAAAGGTAGAAACAATAGAACCAACACCAGTTAATTATCATTATTTTGTGGAGGTCTTAAAAATAGTATCTAAAAGGCATATACCAAGAGGATGTCGCACTAATTATATAAAAGGATTATGTCAAGAAGCTATTGACAATCTAGAAGAATAATATAAAAGATATGAAACAGATCCTTTTGACGAAGCTACCATTGAAATCGGAGAAAATCTCATGGAAATAATAGCAGGAGAAAGGAAAAAAGAGTGGATTTCAACTATAGAAAATCTAGATGTGTCGAAAAATAGTTACAAAGCTTGGAAGCTGATAAAAAACATGAATAATGAAAAACTACAACCAAAAGAATATATAAATATTACACCAGACCAAATATCAAATAAATTATTATTGAATGGAAAAATTAAAGGTAGAACAGATAAACCAAAACTGATATTGAAAACAACTGATAATATCAGCCAGCTTGATGAACTGCTCAGAATGGATGAACTAGACAGGACAATTAAGACAATGAAAGATCGGAAAGCAACCGGAGTCGATAACATAATGACGGAACAAATTAAACATATAGGACCTAAAGCTAAAAAATGGCTTCTGGATATGTTTAATAATTGCATTATCATGGACCGAATTCCTAAAGGATGGTTAAAATCGCACGTGGTTGCATTACTTAAACCGGGAAAAACCGCTATAGATGCTGGAAATTTTAGGCCTGTCTCTTTACTTTGCCATAGTTATAAAATATTTGAACGACTACTAAAAAAATTAAAAAAAGGGATGATTTGTAAAAATTTCTACTCCTTTAAAGTTCGACTTTTTGCGAGACCTGGATGCTAGATAGAAGCATGATATTTATGACGAAAAATGCTCGTTAAGACATTTAGAAAATTCTCTCGGGACAGATTTTCGATCTAGGCCTCGGGTTTTATTTTTTATAACGTCTTAAGTAAAAAAGTGCGAATTAAGGTCGATTTTCAATACTTAAATACTGGGGGTGTTGAATACCGGGGTAAGTATACGTGTTAAAATTCCCGTATAGTCAAACGCGTGAATCTCCGACAAATGTCATAACACTTTACGCGGAAAATTGCACCGGTTTCATCCCCCATTTGTGATACAAGTGATGATGAATTTTAAGGGTAGTCTTAGTCTAGATTTTTTGCGACAATACGGACGAACATTTTTAATTAAAAACTTTCTTGGATCCGGTGTATATTCTTAATGTTATTAAGCTTGTTAGAGAAAAGGGCAAATTGTTGATAGCGTATATAAAAAAAAAATTAAAATATATAAGAATAATTATGAATATTTTAAGGGAAATACACAAAATTGTCAAAATTTTATTTTCAAATTATAATGACGCAACAAAAAAAAACGCGTCTATATTTTATTTTATTTTTTAATTCGAAAAAATTTTAATAAATTAATATTTTATTACAGATTTTATTCGTTTGTTGTAAACTGATTGAAATTAAATAAATTAGCTTAAAATATTTTATTATAAATTGGCGATAACGACTGGAACAATGCTATACATATTTTCATATATATAAATTAATATTTTATCTTTTTTGTATATCTATATTATATATATATATATATATATGTATATGTATATACATGTATATATATACATATATATTTATACACACACATATGGGCCCCAGATAAAACGTGTGTACCAAAAATTCGTTTTTAGTCAGAAACCCAAATGTAACTACATTTTTTTTTAAAATATATATTTGAAGTATAATACAAAGGGGTACAAATAACATTTTGTTCATATCCCATTCATTTAAGTTTATGGAAAACACGTGATATTAGAAATAATTTTTATTGTCCGAATTACATAAAAATACCAGTACAATTTTGAACAACACATTATATAATTATTTATATTTTTGGGAAATATGTACTTTCATATACATGTAATATGCTTGTGTGTGTAAGTGCATGTATAATATACGTATATGCATCTAAACACCCATATTACATGTGTTATATTACATAAATATGTATATACACATGTAATATAGGTGAATTGCATGTGCATATACGTATATATATGCGTACGTATGTGTATTTTATATATATATATATATATATATATATATATATATATATAATATAAATAAATAATTATTTCCTCTCTCTTGTTTTCTTTTTTAAGAATTATTTTCCTCATAGAAGTTTATTATTATTACTGGAAGATGTTTATTATTATTATCGTAAAATGTTTATTATGATTACCTGAAAAATGACGGTATTAGGAATGCTGACTCGTGGGAATTATTCCTTCGGCGGCGCCTGGCCCCATTTTCGTTGTCAACGCAATTGTAGCCGTGGAGTTGATAGTGGTAGTAGTAATATTTATAATCAATTTCCCGTGTTGTATTATGATAGTTGCGACGATTTTACCGATTTCAAGGTAATTATAAAACAATAGATAGCTCTAATTCCATTAGTTCGTTACGTGTCGCAAAAATATTAAAAAAATTAAATTACAGCCATAAAATTCGAGAAATAAGGCACACTAGCCGAGTAAATTGATTACTTGCGAGGATAGATTGACTGTCAATTCCCTGGTTGATGATAGCCGTTTAAAAGAACAGGGTTATAAATCCTTAATCCTTTTTATTACCTCATTAGGTCAGCTGTAATTAAAGGTGTTGATCTAGATTACTCCAACGAAAGAAGTATTAAAGGCTATCGACTGCGGTCTCTTTCAGATTAGAAAAATTCAACGTCTAAATAAACGCATCTCTCTTGAGGGTCAGATAAAATATATTCCTTCTACGACTTTACAATTATTTTTTTCTGGTCAAAGCTTTCCGAAGTTTGTGTTTATTAATCGGGTTAGGTTTGAGTGCGAATCGTACATTCAAAATGTCCGTCAGTGTTTTTCGTGCTTCCGTTTTTCGCATGGTTCAATATCTTGCAAGGCTGCGAAAAAACGCTGCAGCCAATGTTCCTCGGAGTCACATTTACGAGCTGATTGCCCATCTGAAATGTTTTGTATCAATTGTTCTCCTTTATCTAAGTCCTGCCCAGAACAAAAAAGACAAGAAGATATCAAAGTTCTTATGACACATAAAAACTTGAGTTACGCTTACCGAGCTCAACATATCGATCTCGATACCCGCCATTCTAACTCGCAAAACGTTTTCTAGATCTAACTTTAATAGGTTTCAATGGTTATCTAATGACGACTCCTTTCCAGAACTCGATTCCTTTACCAAGTCTGTCCCTAATATTCCTAAATTTCAGAATCCTCCCATTTCAAAACAAGGATATCGAGCCATTAAGTCAGAAAAACGTAACACTTTTTCTGTGGAAAATTTGGCTGGATCCAACCCTAATAAAAGAGCACATCGGAGGGACTCTAGTCCTCCCTCTCCTACAATAGTTCATGTAAGGCTAGAAGAGAACATTCGGACATTAACTTACAATTACCTCCAAACCAAAAAGACAACATGACTTTAATCAAAGATTTTAATCAATTAAACAAGAATAATAATACAGTAACACCGAATAGGGAAAAATCAAATGTTTCAAAAAAAAGAGCCTAAGGGCTCATGGGTCAGTAATAAAATTAATTCTAAAAAGGATCTAACATTAAAAATTTCGAGACAAAATATCTGTTTGTGTACTATGTGAAACATGGCTAAAACCTAATTACGCTTTCAAAATTCCTGACTTAAAGCACAGGCAAGGAAGTGGAATAGCGATTCTTGTACATAAATTACTGAAGTTGAGAAAATTGATATTTGTATTCCACACACTCATGAAGGAATGCAAAGCTTGGGAATTAGAGTTCACATTCAGCACTTTAGATTTGAGTTGGTAGCTGTTTATGCAGCGCCGCATCATAAAACCACATCGGCAGAGTGGGAACACATTTTAATTCATTACAGAGAAAAGAAATATCCGTTGTAATCCTGGGAGACTTTAATTGTCTTCATCCAGCTTGGGGAGCGCTACAAGCTAACCTTGAAGTTATTCAACTATTATATTTCATTAATAACCATTAAATAATAATTAAAATTATAACTTAGGTGTACTAGATGCATAAATGTACGAATCATCCATAATGACACATACATACACATATACATATGCAGAACTTAAACATTATATGCATAAATTCCACACAAACACCCCCGTACATACATGTACGCGTGCAGAAATACACTCGTTATACATATTACTGTAAACGTTTTATCACGGATTCACAACGCAAAAACTTCAGTAATCATGGAATTTCTTATGCATTACATTACATGCGAATAATTGGAATTGTCGAGCAGTGTATTTATCTTGTAGGTTAAAATTATTTTTATTGTAAAATCTTAGATGGTTCATACTCACTGATTCCATGAGTGTTCTTTTACAACTATCTAGACTACCGGAATTTTCAATGAGTATATTAGAGATATGTGGGTTTGGCAACTTCACAAGCGTGGAACTAAAGTGAAGTTTAAGTGGGTCCCTGTCCACTGTGGCGTCCGTGGAAATGAGGTAGCGGATGTGATTACTCGATCGGATCTAATTCCGGCTATTGAGAAGCACGTTAAACTACAATGGAGACCAGTTAATACCGAAGCTTAAGGAAATGTTGTACCGTTCTTTTCAATCATCTTTTGAATTTCAAAGCTTGTTAAAAGGTAAAAAATACGCCACTATTCAAAAGACAATTCCAAAAGAGCCCTTGTTTAAACATGGGGATCTTCTCCATAAAAATTTTGTATCTGTGTTTGTTAGACTAAGGAGTGGTCATAACTGTTCACCTAGTCATCTTGCCAAATTGGGGATCATCAGAATCGGCGTTTGTGAGATATGTAATATCGAAGATACCGTCGAACATCAAATATGGTCCTGCCCAAAATACAAAAATAGAGACAGCTTTATGTCTGAACTTTTATCGACAAGGAATACGCTTCCAATACAACTTGAAGAACTTATGGTAAATCCTATCTCCTTGGATGCGCATAGATTATATAATTTTATTAAGGCTAATAGTATAAGTTTATAGTCTGAACAATTCACTTAAACTGGCCAAAGAGTGAAAACTGGGCCAAAAAAAATCTAATCGTCCTTTTATTAGAAGTCTATAATTTTAGCATTTTCGTTTATCATTCATTTTGTTAATCGATAGATATACTGATTTGGTAAAAATTTATACATATTTTGTTTCACAGTTGATGTATTACATGATATATGTATGTACTGTTCTTTAACTGGCTGAACCATTTCTGTCACGATTACTTTATACTCTGTCGATTTATTAGTTTGTGTGTAATTTACGTACATGATGTGGACCTAACATTGTTAATTTGTTTTCCGAACAAAAAAATCCAGTAGCGTAGTTCCTCAACTATTTCTTTTACCTACATCATATTGCATCTATGTGCTTTATGTGATTGTCATTTCTGGTTTCGCCTACTGTAATATTGTAATAAAAATAATTTCTTCATCTGTAGAGATCGGTTGTTGATGTGTATACTTGAATTATGTTCAGATTTACTGGAAATGTTCTTAATTGGAATTCTATATCATATATTTTTCATTATTCGAATGGATGATTAGGTTTCCGTTTAAAAGTTTCTTTTTTTAATCTACCCTTAGTTGCTTAGCTATTATATGGTATCACATCGAAAAATTACATGAACGACGCATCGTCCAATGAAGACACGTTTCTATGTAATCGACGTATTTCTGAGGAGTTACCGAATAAATTGACTGCTGTCGAATTCAGGAGATTATGAAGCTTCTTTTTATGATTTTCTTTCTTTTTCACCTATCAATTATGAAATGTATTATATGTTTAGATTGCAGTGAAGAGTTTTGTTACTTACGTACCATGGAACATTTGCAATCATACGTAATATTTTATTTTAATAACGCTGTATTATTGCAATATTGCTTACGGTACTACAGTCCCATAACTGATAACCATGCCTCCAAATTTTGTATACTAATAGTTTGTTATTGAGGGATAATTTAAATGTACGGTTTATTAGCCAGAGCATCAGCCGGGTCTTAATGTCAAAACTCTTTTCTTTTTGTCTGGATATGTGTTCGCCATATCAGTCTTTTGTCTAGATGTAAACCCAGATATACAGCGTTTTCCGCAGCTGATATGGGTTCTGTTATTTATTGTTATACTTCTGGGTATAGATATCGGTCTATTAGTGTACTTTATATGTTTTGTTTTATTTTCGTTTATAGTAACTCGCCACTTTTTACACCAGATAGACATTTCATTAACTAAATTTTGCAGACTACGTGACCACATTAGTTGCTTGCAAGAAGTCCCGTTGATATTTATTGATTTCACGTTGTTTAATATTGGATTCGATTATTATTGCTGAACCACCACGAGCAGTGCCATCAGATTTAGGTCTAATATACATATTGTATCCTTTGTTTGTATCTGGGAAGTGTGATTCAGACATTAATAATGTATCTGCACCTTTTTGTTTTAAAAACAGTTCGATCTCTAAACAATTTGCATTCCAAGTAGCTAGTTTTAGTTGAATATTCAATTCTTATTAATTAGATCTGACATTAATGTTTATACACGAGATCATTTTATTTGCTGAGATATCATTTTCAATAGTAACTCTTTAATTTCTTTTATGAAATTGCTAATGTTGTTTCTAAACTGGTTTCTACGTTAGTGCCGTGAATAAATTGGCTGTATCGTAGTGATAAAATCGTTTAAGAGCATAACGAGTTAACGATAACTGCATGAGACCGATAAACTCTTTATATACTGGAATATGAAATACAGAACTATAAATCTTAAGTTTCTATTAGCAGGAAAAAATCCAGATATATTCAAACAACGAATAAACTAAGATCCATTAAATCAAACTTACCATTTCGAAACAACAGTGCCGAAAGGATCACGCAGTTATCAGCAGACTTCGATGGGGCCACTGAAACTATCTTATGCGCCATGTTGTCTCTGTACCTCATATCTTAGCAGAAATAATATACAAATATTTTACTTTAACTCTTATTCTTTCGTGAAGCTCGTTGTCAATGACAATATTTCTACATTATGAAAACTTGTCCTATTTCAAAATAAAATTGATTTACATCAAGTTATTTAATTTTCATTCGCTTTTCGTGACTTTAGATAATAGTAACTATATACGACGCGTTAATTTAATAATAATAAATATCATTTTATATATATATACACACCCCTTCAAAGGATCCACCTTGGTGTGGAAGTGGAATTAGTATTACCTAAATAATCACTTCCGAGCAATGCTATCGACAGTTCATCTTCTAACAGGGCGATTTGGAACAATAAGTTTTAAAGGAACGGGTGTCGGTAACTAACAGATCTTTACACCACCAGTGAACAGTAAAGGTGACAGTCACAGAGACGAAAACGGTAATATACGCCATATGTGAAGCCGTTTAATCAGCTATATAAGTACGTCACAGAAAGAAGAAAACTTATCTTCTATATTAGTTGCGTACGTTGAAATCTCCAAGAACTGATGATATAAGTACAATTTTAACGTCAATATGCATATGCTTGATTTACCCATCTTTATAATACATATAGGTCAGCTGAGAATAATCAATAAGCGATCGCAAATTAAAAGCGGCTACTGGTTGAAAGCCTCCAATGATTGCGGTAGGGTAATGAGAATGAAGGCGTATTGTCGTAAAAACCTTACATAAAACGCAACAGTTATACCAAGATCAGTATAAATCACGCCATCGGATCACTTGCTATAGCTGTACAGGCATAGTAGGATTTCCCGCACACCACGCTTGTACCACCTGTTTTTCTTTCTCTTCATTTTTGCAAATATATCACTTACTTATTCAGTCATTTGCTCTTACATTTTCACTTACCCCCATCATTCGCATTCTCATTATATGTATTTTAACCTTTATTTTTCACGTAACAGCGTTTAGTTGTATCAGTCCTTTCTTCATACCTTCGTCTATTTTCTCGTTTCCGCGCATTTTTAATATAAACACCCCATTACGGTATTTTCAAATCGTCCATATTCCCCTCATTCATATCAATTTTTACTGCCGAAGGTTTAAGCATTTTAAAGCACGTCCAGTTCTTATCCCAACTTAATTTCAATTCTTCCAATCGATATTTAATTTTACCAGAAAGCTTTCTCATATCATTAAAACACTCCCCTAAATATAATTCTGGATACATACTCTAATGGCGTGACAACTGACTTAGCTATACTGCCGTGGTATAATTATCGCATACGCCTGTATTCCCGGACATTCCTGAATTCATGGTAACGATGTTGTCGATGCTTTCGTCAGATAAGACGTTTTTTTGGTACACTTGTTGTGGCATTTACATCCTCACATCTGGTATCTATCACAGACTCGTAGTCTACAAAAGCTTCCACCCTGCATTTATCTCGCTACCGTCCCTTAGTATTTCAAGTTGCTTACTATGCACACTAACTGTCGGTAATTTGTTGTCACCATCACCCGTTTATGTTATGGGCATAATCGACGTCCGGCGCATTTTTAACTCCTCTTACTGCTTTAATGACTCCGATAGGCATATTGTCTCGACGAAAACCACATTATCATTAGCTGCCGCTTATACTAATATGAGCAAATCAATTCCTCGATATCAATTGCTTATCGTCCTTCTTTTTACATTTCTTTCTTTAATTTATTCCGATGTGATATTTGAGTGTTCCTCTTTCTTTTTAAATTTCTAACCAAGTGCCGTATTGGCATCTAAAATGTAATCATTTGTTAGATTTTTACTATTCAGCGCCCAAAAAGAAATTAAAAATAAATAAATGAATAATAAATGTGTATTGCCATAAATGTAGAATAAAAATTTCGAATATGTTCGAAATAACCATTGAAAATACTAATGATTTCCATAGTAGTCTGTTGTCAAACATAAGCCCGATTACATGGTTATTGAAATTAACATCAATAGTATGTTGACAGCCTCGTTTGCGGCAAAAATGGACAGCAGTAGACTTAATTAAAATCCCGATTTCAATGTCCACTGATGCAATTTATCCAGCGTTTATTGTAATACCATTGAGCATGAGGAAACATCAGAACATGGTAATGGCAGATCATCAGAAAATAGAATACCTTTGACAGAAGCTACGACTTTGTCGATAACATCGTTGATTGCAACATTGAAAAGTACTGGACTAAGAATAAATTCGTGAGCACACCATTTTCTAGAAGACGAGACGAGGAAACAGTGTCACGAAGACAAACTTGGATCGATTTTCTAGAAAACTTAATATGATGTTTAGGAAACGTCCATAAAAATTTCATTGGTGGATAGTTTGCAAATTTTATATTTCCATGTGCAATCGAATGTTTTATTTATATTTAGAAACACTGTTAAAAAATGCATATGCCGAGTCATGACCGAAGAAATCTCATTCTGCATGTAGAATGCCTGGTCAATTGTAGACCGACCAGGTCGGAAACCGCATTGCATTTTAGAAAGGTAATTTTCCTGTTCTAATTGCCAGACCAACCGCGCTGCTAGAATTTTTTCAATTACCACGAACAGAAGTGAGGGAAATTGACCTATAGGAATGAAGGCAAGCTGGGTTTTTGCCTTGTTTTAATAATTGACATTACTAACGCCTTCTTTCATAATGGGGGAAAATTACTCGAGGTCTATATTACATAAAAAATGTTTAGGAGATCAAATTGAATTTGTTTCGCTGCATTTTTCAACAGCTGAATGTAAAAACTGTCAAGTCCATAGACGCTGTCATTCATGTGTCAATTGCTATATTCAATTCGTTCATAGTTAATAATTGATTGTATTATTCATTGTTATCACATGAATAATTGATTGCTTCCGTGTGAAGTTCTTGTATTGACGAAATATAGGCGATAAATTATAATTACTTGAATTAGTTGCAAAATGATTTACAAAATGTTCGGTAATCCTATGGTTAATAATAACTTCAGTTAGAACCTTGATATATGACGGAGTGGAATAACCTAACGTTAACCATTCTTATGAGCAAAGCTATAATGTATTGGTTCACTATTGTGAAGAATTGGGTTAAAGTGAGTAATTAAATCTTCGAGAATGCAACCTTTTTTGTTGTACAATTTGCTATTGCAGGATGGAGAGTGAGCGTTGAAGTCGCCCATTACGATAAATGGATTTCAAAAGCAATGAAAATAGTTTAGTAAATGTAAAACTGTCGTTAGGGGCTGAATAAAGGTTACGTATTATAATTTTGTATGGTGTACATATTTTTTCTGCAATGAATAGTACGGGTGACATCGTAGTAAATTTTTCAAAATAAATATCCGACTGGATTGCAAGCAGGATACCACACCGAGCAAGTAGGCGAAGTGGAGTCGGCTCGCTTTGAAGAATATTATAACAATTACGTCGCATAATTCCAGTAAATGAGATTTGTTATTTTAACAAACATCAATGGAGTTCGAAGACTAGACTGAAGATAGTGCATTAAATTCATGATTAGATGACGAAGCAAGATGTAAGCGCTTCTTCAACTTTGTGAAGCTAACCTTCAGCGACCTATTTGTCCGTGTATGGTAGTTCTGTTTCAACATCCGAATAATACCTTCAGTGTTTGCTGTAAATTCAGTGACTGTTGATAGTGGGTCACTCAGGCCACCAGCTATGTTCATTAGGAGATAGAAATTAGTCAAGTTCAACGGATATTCTTTGGCCTGAAATTTTGTAGTAATTATTTGCTCGATTGGTTGAAGAACGATTGAAGATTTATTTGGAACACATATGTTAGTTTGACTTGTATCTGTACCCACCTCAGGAGTGTGTTTCTCAAATTTTTCTATCGGGTCTTCTTTAGGTGTTTTTGTTCTTTCTCTTTTTTTTTGGCCGATCATGAGAACGGATGAATTTAGACTTTCTACAGGTTCTTTGTTTATGTAACCGATTGAAGCTGAGGACGAGTCAGAAATTTGTCAACTTGCATGCTTTGTTTAATATTGTGTTGTCGAGCAGGTCTAGTGAGTTGATTACTATTGTTGAACATGGGTTATTAGGATTAGATGGAAAAAAAAATTCTTGATCTTCAACAGGAGTAGATTCTGTATTGACTGCCGCTTCTTGCAAAGGAATGATTGTATGGATGTTTTCAGCAGATGTTCTACACTCAAAGTGTTTATCATTTCATTGGGCTGATCATGCAATATATTTGAAAAATCGATATGAGTGCGGATGATTGTCAGTTTGTATTTGAAAAACAGTGTTCTAGTTTGGTACGACATCGAGATACAGAGGAGCAGTTGTATAGTTGATGAAATTTGGGCCGGTTCGCTACGCTGTTTCTACTGCTAGTAAAATATACGCTGCTCATTGTCGCAGTAAATTCTTTCAGCTGACTTATACGCTATTGAACTAGCAATTGTGTACATCAGTGAAAATCTTACTATGTATTCTCAGCAGTCTGCAATATTTTCCGACTCAGGTGCATAACTTCAATCGTTAAATATTGAAACAATAATCAACATCCAGTTGCTACAGAAATTACTCTATTATCGAAATCAACTGAATCTTCTCATCGACCAATGTTTGTATGGATTGTGGGTCATTCGCAATTACCAGGAAATGAATTAGTTGATCAAGCAGCAAAAGAGGCATTCTCTACGTACACTTACTTCAATTTATCCATCCTCCGTGAAGATGCATACAACATACTAAACATTGGCCACCTATTAGACAATAAGACGTAAACCTCCTGTCAGTTTTTCCTGTAATTACTGTCAAACATATTCTGCTAGATTACACTACTTTCATCTCTGAACGTAACTAATTAGCATTACCAACAACAATTAGAGGCCTGCTAAACTCGAATGGGGCAACACGTACCTTCGAGTTCTTCGCTTCTTCTACGATAGTCAACATGGTCTGAGCTGTTCTAATGCCTTCGGCCTAGTAGCGGTGTACATGGCATATTAAATCGAAGTACTAATGGCAATATTTGTTGTTACTACAGATGCGAATATCGGTTGTCGAAAAATTCGTTCGTTTTTAATATGTCGCTAACGGCGGTTAGCTTATTACCGGCTTGGTTGGTGCAATGCAAAATGGTGACGATTTTGTTCGAGCGTAACAGTTTAGCCGGACGCCGAAGGAAAGCGCGTATATTGATGGATGAAATGTTGAAGTCTAATTCGGAACCGATATTATCGTTGGCCGAACAACACGATGGCAGATACGTTCAATGCGATCGAATTCTACATTGTTTAATATTGCTTTACATCGTCTTAGAATTACCTCAGATGTTGCTGTTAAATTTACAACATACTACTACTACTACTAAGAACCTTAACGATTCAAATAATTGTTATTGTTACTATTATTATTATTGTAATCGGATAAATAAAATGTACGAAAAAGGAAGCGTCGATCAACAACCGTTTTATCGGATAACGCAAAAGTTGTTTAATTGTTTTTACGATATTTTAATACCGGTTATCGTTATTTGTTTCTATAAGAAAGACGTTCGTAAATGGTATAAAACTATTCTATGCCCGCGTTTCACGCGTAGTACCGTGGCCATTTTGTAATTTCTCACTACTTTATGAAAGCCCGTAAAATTTCTTCTTTTTCTACTTTTTATTATTTTTTTCTGCATCTATAAAGAGAGAAATAAATAACAGAACCAGAGACAAAAAAAAACAACAAAATACCAAAAAACCAAAAAACTCTATCGTATATCAATGTATTTATCTTAGATGAACGTCCACGAATCGTATCCTGTCTAGATACAACTTCATTAGCTCGTTCGAACATAATATATATTATTATTATTACCTTAAATTAACGTGCCGTGTACAGCAGCTAAGGCTAGCGGCACGGAAGGAGTAGAGGAATTAGATTAAGGAATAAAGTCCTGATTTATGGAGAAACGAGATTAAGTTAGAGAGGGAGAGGTAATATATAAATCTCGTAAAGAACATTCGATTAGGATACGGTTCGTAGTTAGAATTCTTTTAAATCTATTAACTGAAGTCGATACTAAGCTAATCGTAAACGGTATAATTAGTTTCGTAAAATGTCAGTAAATTTAAAAATTTCGCAATCAGTAAGACTTTTCTTTACCGTCATTTTTCCTTTTTCAAAATCGAAATTAATAACAGAATTTTTAATTTTAATCGAATAATTTCTAGTTTTATTTTTATAGATTTAAGATAATATACTTTTAATGAAAATTTACTCGAGATTTTAAACACGCGCGATTACTATTTATCATAATTTTTTGTTTACACAGCGTGTCGAATAATTTATTATATTTCGTAAAATACTGCGCACATCACATTTTATCATTACCACCGAGATAGAGGTGTCAGCTGTCTCGTACGACGCTTGAAGAATGAGAAGATCAAATAGTTTGTTTACATATTTTTCTCGTTTAGTTTGTAAGACATAATATGTTCATTATTTATAAGTTTTTATTTTACGCTAGTTTAAAAAACCGAATAATTGTTTTTTAAAATTACAAAAAACAGTTGAAATCACTAAACTTTATTTATTAAGCAAAGCTTTTCGGCAACTACGCCATTATCAAGCTATATATAAATAAAATTAAATATATATGAAAACATTTTTAATTCATTTATTATGTAAAAATTGTGAACTTAGATTTAAAATTAATATTTTATGTTTTTATATATTTAATTGTATTTATATATAACTTGATAATGGCGTAGTTGCCGAAAAGCTTTGCTTAATAAATAAAGTTTAGTGATTTTAACTGTTTTTTGTAATCAAGTATAAAAAATCACTACATTCCACAATCTAAACTTTAAAAAACTTTAACGACTTATTATTTATTGAGTTTATTTTTAATTATTTTTTGTTGTACCGGTATGGGATTAGTACCAATAAACAATGGTGAAGACGAGCTAAAATAAAAAATGTGATTGATCTAGTGCCTTCGATAAGATATTTAGATTCTTTTAGTGACAGAGATACAGATGAAACTCAGAATTGAGGAGTTGGTTTATCGACGTTTTCATCAATATTTTGAATTATTATAAGCGTTTACATCTGTAATTTAAACGAATTAATTCTCAAGTTGTTGGTGTAGTTTACTTATCAGTTGAGTTTATTGTTGTGTTTACTTGTACGAATTGTTTTCATATGATTAATTTATTATTCCGAGTTGTAAAAGCAATTACGATGGCGAAAATCCGACAAAATTTAACGTGTTTTTTTTAACCACCCCAATTCGTAAAAAACGACGGGTTAAATATATTGTGTAAGTGAAATACAAACACAGTAGAAATAACAGATTGTTCAGAACCCGTCCAATTAAGTTTATGAAATTCTGAACAAACTGTTTTACTAAAATATTCTAATAATAATAATTTATATATATAAATTTAAACTAGTTGCGATTATATAATTAGTTTATAAGTTAAAACAAGGTACAATTACATTTAAATATGTTTAGGATAGGTGTAATTATATTTAATTGCATAAATAAGTATAAGCTAAATATGTACATGTTTTTTACGGCGATTTAGTTCAGCAATCGCGAAAGTGTTAAAAATTATAAATAGATTGGTTCCCAGTTGAACAGTGCTAATATTGCTGAAATCTTACTATGATTACAGCCGCCAAGTATGCAATTTTATATTTATATAAGTAAACTTTAAATAGGCCATGTTCAGTAATGAATTAAAAAAAATTTGGTACGAAATATGTGTTACTTCGTCCGTTTTCTAAATTTTGAGAAATAATTTTTAGCAATACCGTTATATTAATTCCACTGTGTTTGAAATTTATTATTATAAAAACTTAACTAAGACAGAACAAACCGTTCACTCTTTTCCTTCGTTTATAAAATAAGGTTGTTGATACCGTACATCGTTAAATTCGTGATATAGATTTATATAATTTTTAATTTAAAAAATGCGAATGTGTTTTTGTATTTAATAATTTAATGGCTGCAATAACGATACCTGCTATAAAACTAATAGTTCTGTAAGATTTAATCATTTTTATTGCAATAGTTCGCTGATACCTTTTTAATATATTCTGGAATCTTTTAATTTTTAACATATCTACGTATATAACACTTGCGTAAAGTATGTTGGGCAATATTACACTTTTATATAATGTTATAATTAATTCGGTTACTATTTTTATACGGTATGTTAAATATGATTAATAATTTATTTATTTTATCGGTGATCCGGTGAAAGTGATTGTAAAATTTTAAGTTGTTACGAATTTTTACACCCAAGTATCAATCCATATTGCATTAACTTTAACCATTTATCGTTTAACTTTTTGTTAAACAACATGTAAGTTGACTTAGATTCATTAATATTTAATTTATATTCTTTTAACCAGTTTGCAACTATTGTATAGACCTGAAACGTAAAAAATTTTACGAGTTTGTGACGATATTATTTGGAATGATCTATACTTCAATGTGAGAAACGGAAAATTTATCTAGGCACCTTTAAAATATTCTAAATTTAATATATCATGTGTTCTTTCCTAATTGTACATCAATCCTTCAAAAAGTACATCTGTAAGCAGGAATAGTGGGGGATAAGAAAAATTGAAATTATAAAAATAATAATTATAGTATAACTTACGGAAAGCATATTAAATAAATCTACACATTTTAGGAATGCCTTACAAAATAATTCTCGAATATTTCCTATTCAACTGTTCTTCCTGAAATTATTGACATAAAATCTGAGTCTATAATGTGCAAATTCTTAAGATTAATTTTTTTAATAAATCGCATTACTGTCTAGAGTAATGGAAAAATTCGAAATTTGATAATGCAAAATTCGCCAAATCCTTTATCGTACAGTACAGGGTGTTAAATAATACGATATTCTTTCGATATACATCACGTATTGTTAGGAAAATATCCGACTGACATTATTAAAAATAGATTTGCTAAACATGGACAGTTAGATGGTGATCACTATAATATTTCAGTTTTGCAAATATATAATATATATATAGATATAACCGTGTAAAATGATATAATAAATTTAATGTACTATTTAGGGCAGGCGCAGAATGAGATTCTAAGTTGAATATCCTTAATGTAGATAGCATTTGAAAATTATGTAATATTTTTCCAAATAAAAATATACTAAACATTGTTTGAAGTGTATAACTAATGTGTCTCACCCGTATCCACACAGTATGAAAACATGTAGCTTTACAAAATACATATTTCTGAATATCAGAGCAGTGAAACAAATAGAAAAGCTATATTGGATTCAGAAATGTTATATGGAAATTGATGCTAGGAGGACAGAATGTATTCCGCACTAATGCCCCATTAAATTCTAAAAGGAATAGCGGCATTCCTACAACACAATTGTAAGAAAGATTTGGATTCGAATCACTTTAGAGCAGCAATCATTGGTAATGTCTGAAACATGACTACAGACAGAAACAGGTATTTAATCATAATGTTAAAACGTGAACGTGGTTAACTAAAGTATTTGTTGTTAAAGAAAACGTATTGGTCAAAAGTTGTATAGAAAATCGAAATTATACGCAATATCAGGAGAAGAATGTCTTTAAAAAAAAGTACTGCTATAGAATGATCAGCGATTAAAATTATGGATAAGATAATAAAATTCAACGGTATACTTGAAAAAATAATTGAGGAATGGATATTGAACAGAATGTCACATTGGATAGATTAATTGCAAGATGTTACGGACACATTTATCAGTTATAATGATATTGGAAAGAAAACATGATAATAAGAAACAAAATCCTGCCCGGATGACGGAAACTATAAATGAAAAAGTAAATGTAGAAAATAGCGAGTACATGTAAAAGAAGTACAATATTTCATGCCTATCTTAAAAGAATGTAGTCTGAAAGGTAATAAACGAATGGCTTATTTGTAAAATATGAATATAGAAGTAGGAAAAATTTAGACAATATTTTTAAAAGAAATTATGAATTGGTCGAAAGTATTAAGGAAAAATTGAAAAAGAAAACTTACATAATGTGAATGGAGAAAGTGATATAATGGTCTTGTATCAGGTTTATATTATTTTACCCTCTGTCTTTTCAGTAGACTTGAACATAAGGGAATCAAAAATATGATTAATTATTACTTAATATAATTTTTCTCGACACGAGTGTAAATATAAAACTATAAAAATTTGCTTACCGAATAATACTTGGGAACAGCCATTTGTAGCAATTTAGAACGGTCGACGGTGAACCGACGATAAACGCGCACTAAAACGAACACGCGGAGTAACGAAATTTTCGAAAATACGAACGTGTAACGTAAAGCCGGGATGTGATCTCGCTCCTTAGTAACGGCGCTGTAATATAAAGAAATTTATTAGTCATGGAGGATATTTTTCCGGGAGTTCAATGGAATAATATCCAGGGATGAATTAAGTTTCTGATGCAGTCGAGAAAATATATTTCCTCGCTTTCTGAATAAGAGTATGGATGAGCCCGTAACTGATCTTCACATCAGCTAAAGAGTTCAATAATTCAGAAAGTTTAATGAACTCCCGGTGACATCCTCAATGTGTAGTGTGTGAGTAATTAATAATTAGAAAATTCTTACCGGGTTATAAATCTTGGCAGGAACTTGACGATGTAGGCTCCATGAGGCGTTGAATAGTTCCCGGCTTTTACGTTACACGCAACGCGAACCGACACAACAATTTAACGCACCTGTTAACAAACAAAAAGAAATGATTATATTAGGGTTTTGATTTGATTCAGTAAAAGTACTTCTTAGTTAAATATATCTCCGAATTAAATTTTTAAAGTTGTTACATGTTTGCAAGAACGATGGTTTTTGAAACTAAAGGTCAGTCGACTTTTGACAATATGGATTTAGGATCGAGTACATGTTTGCTTTCCATGTGTTGTCCTAAAGTAAATAGTATTAGATTTACCGTTTTAAATGAAAAATATAAATAAATATATCAAATAATTTGAAGGCTGTGTATTCCTGTGAGAGTGCACTAGATTATGATAAGTTTTTATCAATTTAATAATAAACAAGATTAAATTGCTATCTAGAAGATGGAAACTTTGAATTTCAGCTTAATTAATTAATGGCATCCATGGGCGGGTGTAAATTATATGGGATATTAAAAGACGTGTTATTTATAACGATTCGTATATAAAAATCAATATATATTTATATATAAATACTAATATATATATGTGTATTTATATGTACGTGTAAAATGATATAATAAATTTAATGTACTATCGATTACACCTATCAAGGGCAGGCGCAGAATGAGATTCTAAGGAGAATATCCTTAATGTAGATAGCATTTGGAAAATTATGTAATATATTTCAAAATAAACATATACCAAACATTGTTTGAAGTGTATAACTAATGTGTCTCACCCGTATCCACACAGTATTATTACAAAAGACATATTTCTGAATATCAGGCCAGTGAAACAAATAGAAAAGCTGTATTGGATTCAGAAATGTTATATGGAAATTGATGTTAGGAGGACAAAAATATATATAATATGAAGCCGCGGGGTACTTATTTTTAAAATTTACTTTTAAAATTTGTTATCACATAATATATTATCTAGGTACGCATTATATATATATATATATACATATATATATATATATATATACATATATACATATATACATATATATATATATATATGTATATATATATATATATATATATATATATAATCATCGTGTTTAGTAGCACCCTTAACGAAACAGCAGCTGCAGACGAATGTTTGGCGGGTAGGACGTATATACTAATATATGGGTATATATTAGCTGTGGGTATTGAACGTACATACATAATTTTTTTATTTATATTTATATACATGTATATATATTTTTTAAGTATGCGTTCGAAAGGCATATTTCCGTTTAGTAGATAGCCTTAAACTTTTTAAAAATGTATATCTATATATATATAATAAACGATGTTTTTGTTCTGTTTTACGATGTGAGCGTCAATTATTTATATATATATATATATATATACGTAAGCGAAGCAGCAACTGTAAGGGTAGTATGCTGTGTTGAATCATTACTTAGCTTACATTTTATTCATTAGGTGATATGACGTCATTTCAACGAATTGCGTTTTATATCGTGAAAAAATCTGTAATAAAAATTATTCTTTTCACAGGCAAATATTAATGTTTGAACGATCTTTTTTTTAATATATATTACACACACACACGCACACGCACACACACATATATATATATATATATACATATAGAGAGATAGATAGATAGATAGATAAATAATTTTTTAATTTTTAATATATATTAATATATACGTATAAAATAAACGTATAAACGAGTTTTTTAAATATATATATATATAAATTAACTATCTTTGTTTGATGTAGACTTCCCACTTGTGGAGGCTATTCCAAGGGCGGGTTTAAATTCCAATTAAACTGCCGCGCTTGCAAAGTGAGCCCCACCCCATTAATACCCCTTGATGGGTAGCCCCTAATTATTCAGGAAAAAAATGTGTTTAGTTATCACCCTGAGCTGTTATAGCAAGGTCATCTGCATATAGGAAATGTTTTGTTTCATTTCCTATCGGATGATCTTTTGTATAGATGTTAAACAAGATCGGAGCCATGACGCTACCCTCTGGTAGTTTTTTTCTCCTTGGAAGGTTACATAGAAATAACGATCTTTCAGCACAGTTTCTACAAGATTGTTATATCCTTTGTTTTTTTATAAACTTTTTGTAGAAGTAATCTATGGTTGACAGTATCATAGGGTTGCTGTTAGATCCACGAACACTGCTCCTCTAATCTGTTTATTTTCATATCCAATAGCTATATGCTATATGAGGTTTATAATCCATAAGTTGCATGATTTACTATTTCTAAAACCTGTTTGTTCAGGAATTAATTGCAGATCTATCGTTTGTTGTATACGATTTAGCACAACACGTTCAAAAAGCTTAAAGACGCAACATAGCAGCGAAATCGGTCGATAGTTTTTTGCTTCTGTGCGATATTTTTGTGGTTTTGCCAAGGCAACTACGTGCTCTTTTTTTCATATCTTTGGTAATTTATTTGTATATATTATATTGCTAAACAGCTTAGCTAAGCATTTTAAAGTTCTCTCTCCAAAATGTTTGATTTGCCCTGGTATTATTTCATCGAGTCCTGCAGCTTTCTTTACTCAGATGGTTTTCAGTGCTTTTTTAATTTCATCTAATGTGAAATGAGTACCATAGTGATTTACTTCAGATCCTGAACCAATCGCTTTTTAACAGGTGCTTCCCTTCTTTACCGTTTAACGTTAATTGCGCTGCAATTTAGTTTAGCGTTATATTGGCATGTGTATTATTTTCCTTATCGCCATTTAATCTTCGTAACAGTCTCCATGCTCTGGTGGTATCTCGTGTCATATCAAGCTTTTCATCAATAGTTTCTATCCATCCTTTACATCTTGTTTCTCATATCGCCCGTATGATTTTTTCTCCCAGTTCTACTGTTTGTTGAGAAGGGGTTGCTTTCATATTCGTTGTATATTATAGCTATTTCTCTGTTTATCCTCGGTATGTATGAAGTACGGCAGCCTCTGGGTATGATTAATCTCGAGATATTAAAAAGAAGTTCTTTGAATCCGTCATATTTCTCAGGTATCGGTGTAATGGTCGTTATTTGTTCATCCAATTGTTTTTTGTGAAATTTGGTCAATCAGCTTTTTGAAAGTTGAATCTTCTTTTCATCGAAACTGTCAATAGTCTTATGGCTGTAGACATTATATGTTGAACTGGGCGATGTTGAGTTTTTGGGATAGGCTTCAGAACTTCTTTATTACATTGACTTGCTTTTGTATTTGTCACAAAAATTAGGTCAGGATTGTATCCTTTTTCCCACCTACCGCTGGCAAAGGAAGACGGTAGTTTTGCGCCATGGATCAAAATAAGGTTTTTTGCTATTGTCCCGTTCTTAACCCTTTCACCATTGTCGTTGGTGTCATATTTCCAATTTATGCTACGGCTATTAACTTAATACTCTTATTACTAAAATTTTTTGGAGCACTGAATTCAAACGTCGTATTAGGTGGTGTGCATAAGGATGTAATTTCACTTCTACAGTTATAATTTTGACATTATTATTTTTCGTTATTTCGGCACTTTTTATAAATTTTCCTGGTTTCACAAAAATTGCACTGTCATATTTTTCGTGCGGTAGTTCTCTCATACCTACGATTTTTGGCCCGGATTGACTTTTTCCTCGATGAGTCTCATGCAGGCAGAGTATATCATAGTTATTCTTCTTGCAGAGTTTCGCAATCATTTCTTCTTTGTCCTTGCTTAATCCCTCAATATTTAATGAGATCGTTGTTATGGTTGGTTCTGATAAGAGCCGTTCTGATTAAACGAACCGGTGGTGGTAGGATTAGCCGGTGTATTCAACATAAAATTATTTTGAAATTGGTTGAGTTTTCTGGTATTATAGAGGCACCACGTGCAGGTTCCTACCACGACCCCATTAAAATTAATATGAATAAAAATGAAAAATTAATACGAATAAAAATAAATATATATATGTGTGTGTGTGTAATATGTAGAATATATGTTAATGCAATTTTCGTGTAGGTGTTTGTTATCTTCACGTATTTGTGCATGAATATATAATTGGATTTTTTTTGTGTTATTCTCACTCTTTTATTAGGAATAGTCTTTTATAGTAGAATGTGATATAAGCTCTGTCCCATGCATTCTTCAATGGAATTGTTGCAGAATTCGAGAAAATTAGCAAGTTTTGAACCTAATTTGCTTGTAAATTTTTTCCAAATCATTATTTTATCTGAAAGTTAGGTGCCTCCTTCCTCTACATTTTCTATTACGGTTATTGTTGTTAGTGTGATATCAGAGAAAATGGATATAGTGGGATAGTTACTTTGAAAATTACCTCATCAGAATAACACGGTATAAATTCCATTGTAGTTAATACTGGCTCCTTTCCTAAACGTTTAAATAGCGAACATTATTTTTATCTTTTTATTGTCCTCATTTCTATTTTTAAGATCAAAATACCCTTATTAATTACATTAATAGTCTTCCACGTCATGTCATATATTTTGTAAAGATTTTAATATACACCATCCTATTTTTAGACTTTAACTCTAGTGATCTTTGAACATTATAGACAATGTTAATTTAACACTTCTGAATTATGGCCACCACACCATCATTCTATCTCCTCTCAGAATCTCAAACGCCTTTGATATTCATTTAATATCTGCTAATCTTTCACTCTACACGAACGAGGGTGGTCCATCACTCTTTTCTTGTACGATTCAACCCCCGACCTATCGATATTTATCCTGGCCAAAACCACCTTTAATAATCTTAGTGTACATGCTTTCAAACGGCAAACCCATGTAATAAAAAAAAAAACAGAAACTTTCCTTGCGAGACGAGCCTTGTTTCTTTTATTAAAACTTCTTTGTTTTATATAAAATAGAAAGCGTAGAAAATCATTAATCTTAAATACGAAAATTTTGCTGGTAGCTCGTCTGTTAGTAATCTCTCATCCGAGTACAATTTAGATTGTTATGATAAGTGGTCCCTTTTTATGTTCCTAATGAATTTTAACATTTCCCTTTTTCATATACGAGTCTACTTGATCTCCATCATAACTACCAAATTATACACTCTGAACTGAAATATTTACTTTATAAAATTCTGAATTCCGTCTTCTGCCATAACTATTCTACTTCATTATTTCAACTATTTTCTTTCTTTGGCTTATTATCCAGGAAACTGTTTGGTATTTTTAGCGTTAATCCAATAGATCCTCTGCTGATTTTTCAATGTCTTGCCGTCACATATCCTTAGTATCTTCTATAAGATAAACATTTGAGAGAATCCTAAACAGAATAAACTAGAGGCTAGAAAGTAACAATTTCCCTTCTAGTATGTAAGATTTCCGCAAAAATATGGGATTTATTACAGGTGAAATATATGTCTTTTATTTTATAAGAACCTTCAACAACGTTTCTAGACCAACACTACAAGATTCCCTACCAGAACTATGTACTACTGATACGTTTATTAACGCCATTTGCAACCTATTTATTAATTAAAACCTCATTTTTATCCATTCTTTTTTCGACACGCGCTACTCATTTCAATCTACCGAAAGGGTCTTAAGCTCTTTTTTTTCTTCAACATATATTAACTAAAATTTTTTAAAAAACCTCATTAAAATTACATATATATCTTATCATAAGCTGATGACATTACTATTTATAGCTTATGGAACAATTTGTTTTTAAATAACAACCTATCTGTGTTAGTTTCAAATTTGAGTTTATATTATCTTTGAATAAATATGCCTTTATTATATTTTCTTACCGAATAATACCATCTTCTATTCCGGTGTAATATATAAATGAATATTCCGTTCTCACAATTTTGTAAATATTCCGGTTTCGTAGTAAATGGACGACTTAACTGCAGTAAGCACACTGATTATATCTACAATAAAGCTATATAATAACGTACTAACTTTTGGATGACAATTATTTTTTCTACGCTCGCGCTGATCAGAATACATTAATGTCGCTGGAGGAATTACAAAATCGGTGTCTATACCTTATTTAGCATTGCAGGTAAAAACAAAAATTCAATCTTTAAATATAAAAATGTTATTAAATTTATAATTAAACTTTATTCTAGTAATATCGTTCCTCGTTTACTAAATATTTACAATTCCTATCTAATTCGCCCTCCTTATCGCTATGTCTTCTGTTTTTCCTTGAGCTACTTCCTTTTTTTTTTATTAATTTCCTTATACAAATTTTCTCACCTACATAGCCACTTAGATTACTTCCATTTTCTTCAATAATATTCCACGCTTTCCGTCGAATAATATATTTAATTGATGACGCCGCTAATGCCTCCGTTATTCCTTCCTTGAAAGTTATTAGAAAGTTTTTCGTTTTATCCATTTCATCCTATTTTCACCGCTGAAGCTGTTAACATTTAAAAACCACTATCTATTTATATTTCCCACGCTTTTCGCTCCAAACATCATTATTCTCTCGGACACGAAAAATCTGTATTTTGGTCCTGAATTCGTCAAATTTCTCCCGGTATTTATAAGATTTGTAACCGGGTCGTTCAGCTGCATGAGTTTGTTTCGTTAATTTTCGTTCGAAGTGACTTATACATTAAAACAATATGCTACGAAAAAATATTCGTTTACATCTACATACAGATAAATACATTATACGGAGCCTAATTTATTCGGGATTTTTTTACTATTTGCCAATTCATATTCGTATTTGTAAACACCTTATAAATCTCGTTTATAATGTAATCGGATGTACCAACGTGAAGATATGTAACGTGTTCGGAATTTTTTTAAAAGAACCGGTGTTTTTTTTTTGTTTAATTTCGACAGGTTTTTATTTATGCGAATAATGAATTATTAAAAACTAGTATACACATTTTTCAGCGATTAGTTTCGGGATACAAATAATTACATTCTTTGAAATTACGCTCACTTCGTAATACAAAGTGCAATTATTTTTTATGCTCTAAATTACGATTTCGATAAATATATCGTTACTATGAAAATTATATTTTACGAAATAATTTCATTTTTGGATGGATCAATCACGCAAACTGAATTGTACCGAAGAAACAAATTTCATTTTAATACACCACGATATCTATTACTCTACTTTTTCGCATAAATAACGGTGCTTCGATTAGTTTTTAATAATTGGGAGAGGCTTTTTCGTTACAAATTAACATAAATTACACGCCAATTTATATAAGAATTGATGAAGTTCAACGTTTCACAGTTCTATTTACGATTCCCAACGTGATAACTATAATGAGAGCTATTAAACGGGTGTTTTATTCATTTGTCGAATTTGTCACTGGTGACGTTTCAGAGATACTTGTAATTTTCAAACCCGAGAAACGTCACCGGTGATAAAATCTGACTAGGTTTTCGCTGGAAAAATTCAACGAATAGACGAAACAACCGTGAAAGTTTCAATTCTTTTATAGGGTGTTTTATTTTCAAATCATACTGAAGAATGTTAAAACCTATTGGGTCGAATATAAATTTATTAATATGCGAGCCTTACACAGTTTTGCCCACTTGATAAGATTCTCCTTGACATAGAAGAAAACGAAGAAATAATTTTACGATTGAAAAGTATCAAACTTAATAATAATTGGTACCGGCACGCAGGCCTTATCCAAAACAGATAATAAGATAATTAAAAAATATTTTTAATCTTAATCGTAGATTATGTCGAGAAAAACAAAGAAGAAACCCGACTACATCGCAGAAGACTATACTAATAACAATAAACTAAAAAAGGAAAAAACATAATTTACTTTTGCACAAATATAGAATCACGTATTAACTAAATCAGGTATAAATTTAACTAATGCAATTTAACAAATAGACTAAAAATATAATTCGTTAATACAATCCCCATTGACTTATTAATGGTTGAGCATCACTAAAAAGCTGACCTTTTTACTTAAACATCCCTATTAAATCGAGGGTTCATCGAATCATTCGAAACTAAAATTCCTGAAATATACCACACTCGGGGGAAGGTTTTTCTTTATTACGCTTATCAGCTAAAATGGGTGATAATGGATATTTATATGAATAAATTAGAGAATAACATTAAAAATAAAAATATATTTAAAAATAATATTAAATTATGGAAAAGATATGTTGATGATATCTTAATAATATGGAATTTTAATAATGATAATGACAGTATTTTGGATGATTTTGTATCTAATTAAAATAATTATAATAAAAACATTCAGTTTATGTTAGAAATAGGAGGAAAAACAATAAATTTTTTAGATTTAAATATTAACATTATTAACCAAAAAGTTGATATAGATATACACAGAAAACCTACACAAACAGATATATTAATACCAAATGATTCATTTCACCCAAAAATGCATAAATCAGCAAGTTTAAGAAACTTTATTAATAGAGCAAAATCAATTTTAACAGACAAAGATAAATTGAATAAAGAAAAAAACATTATAAAACAAATAGCAATAAGCAACAAATATAACCCTATTATAGTAGATTAAATATGGAATAAAACTAAAATCAATATAAATACAGAAAACAATAAAAAGAATTATTTAGGTTATATAAATTATGTAGGAAGTTATACATATAAAATAATTAAAATATTTAACAAATATAACATTGATTTAGCAATAAGAAATAATAGTACATTATTAAAATCAATTAATAATAATAAAATAGAAAATAGAAATATATTAAAAAATTCAGGAGTCTATAAATTAAATTGTAATCAATGTGAAAAAGAATACATAGGAGAAACAGGTAGACAATTCATAACAAGATTTAAAGAACATTTAAATTCATATGCAAATAATGATGAAAAATCGTCGTTTGGAAAACATTGTGTAGAATTAGAACATAAAATAAATAATATTAATCTAAATGATAAAATTTTACATATAGAAAAACACTATAAAAAAAGAAAACTACTTGAAAAAATGGAAATTATAAAAGAAAGGGATAAAAATAAAAATAGTTTATTAAATTCAATGGTAAATTTTGATGAAGAATTAATTTTAAAAAGTATATTGTAAAATATGTTGTAATTTTACTGGCTATTAATTTTTATTATATAATATAAGTATTTTTCAATGTTTAACTACATATTCAAATTAATTATTATCTGGCTATTGTTTTGTAAATTTTATGTATTGATAGTTGATTGTGTTGTTCACCACGGTCATTATCAGATTTTTAATATTTATTTTCATTTTACTTGTAAAATTGTGTTTTTAAAAAAATTTTTGCGTTCGTATATTTTTATATTTTATATTTTACTTCTGGACATCATACATAGCAACAGTTAATGAAAAATTTAAAATTCCACCAGTACACAACTTTTACAGAATCCGGAAAATAGTATTGAAGAAAAAATTAAAATAAAAAAACAAAACTAATAAACAAATATATTGATATTAAATTTCAACAAATCAAAAAATAGAACAGAAGCAGACAGCATTTTTGGAGCATATTTTCACAATCACCATCGCATATTTTTAAGTAATTATATTTAATTTATATTTTTAAAATTTTGATGTTTTAAAATGTTTCACTTGATAATGGCGTAAATGCCGAAAAGCTTTGTGTTTTCTTTAAGAAAATAAATATTAGTGATTTAACTAATTTTCAATTGATTTTTTAAATTTAAAATAACTGGTTATTACCGAAATAATCGTATATAATACATGCAAATCAAGAAAATTTTTTCATTTTATAAAAAACTAAATAAAATTATCCTATGTCCAACATAAAGTTAATAAATTTTAAATAAAAAATTCAATTGAGAAATTAGTTAAATCACTAACATTTATTTTCTTGTGAAAAACACAAAGCTTTTCGGTATTTGCGCCATTATTAAATGATAACAAATTTTTTTTTTTAAATCATAATTTTACAAGTATAAATTAAAAATAATTACTTAAAAAATATCTGATGGACGGTGAACTATATTCCATAAAATGTTATCCTTCTTGTCTGTTTTGTTATTAATTTATTTTTTGAAATGTTTAAATTGAATATATTAACATCGATATGTTTGTTTACTTGATTTTGTTTTTTTATTTATTTTTTACGATATTGTTTTCTAGATTCTGCAAAAGTTGTATACTAATAGAATTTTAAATTTCCATTTACTTCACAATTTGGAGTATGCGAAACAAGATTGGAGATTTCAATTTAGAAAATTTCAGAATTGTTTATAGCGGTAATGAAAAATCTGGACAAGATGGAGTAGCAATTATTTTAAATGGAGGGTGGAAAGACAACGTATTAAACACTTTCCATGTCAACGAAAGATTGCTGATGATTAAAATGCAAGCACACCCTGCAAAATTGGTTATTATACAAATATACTATCCAACCACAAAGGACAAAGATGAAGAAATAAAAAAATTATATGAACAAATTGAGGAATTAATTCTGCTGTGTGATAACAAGGATATCATGATAATGGGTGATTTTAACGCCGTAAACAGCAAAAGTTGCGATAAATTTGGTTTAGGAAATAGAAACCATATAGTAGAACTGCATTTGGAATTCTGAGAACAGAACAGGCTAGTACTAACAAATACTTTGTCGGCATAGATTATTTCAATTCAAAAAATATTTATGAATGCGTTAAAAATTATCTGGAATCATTTAAAAACCATTAGTGTAAACAAAATATT
This sequence comes from Coronaproctus castanopsis, assembly GCA_032883995.1. NCBI lineage: Eukaryota > Metazoa > Arthropoda > Insecta > Hemiptera > Monophlebidae > Coronaproctus > Coronaproctus castanopsis. The sequence goes on from CM065053.1 coordinate 100,333,943, forward strand.
ATTATTTCCCTTAGTCATTGTTTTATATTTCAAAAACGGCGGTACTTATCAAAGTTAACTTAGAATTATTTATTACGCTATGTAGCAATTTTAGAATATTTTATCAAAAATTGATAACTTATGACTTCAAGAATTGAGGTCTAGTAATTATATTTTCATAGGATTCCGGATCGAGTATACGTTAAAAAAAAAAAAAAAAACGGATTAAAATGTGTAAAGTTAATGTAGTTTAACATTAATGCCGTTTACTTTTAAAACGGTAATCCATGTTGTTCGAGAGGTACAATATTTGATTTTAAAAAATCTAATAAATTAATTAATGACCTCACGCCATTTGAAAACTAATCCGAATTTCCATTTACAGTTAGATTTTTTACAGAAAAATCTTTAAAAAAAAATACGATAACTGAAGAAATATTTTTTTATTAGAATGTTTGCAGCTATAATAGCGGTTGTGTGTATTAATCGAATTTTATTTATAAAGAGTTCGTATTTATAGTCTTTGTTAAAATTTAAAACTTAAGGTAAGCCTTGTGTGATTAAAATTCACAACGATTAACAGCATTAATAAAATGTTAAATAATAGAATTTCGTAGGTCACGTTGAATAATTTCAGATATCAACAATGAAGTTTATCTCACAAAGCAATTTTACAAATCAGATTTTTTAGTAGCGCCTATTATATATAAATCCAAATTTTAGAACGATATTGAATAATGTCGATCTTCGCAAAATATGCGTTTACTGGAAAATATTAAACAATATTAAACAGTAAAATTAAGATTACTTCGATAAATAAAGGTAACCCCTATTTTATTATATGATGCGCAGTTAATGGTTAAAATAAACTATAACGTATAAATGTTTAGATTCAACGTACGGTTCATTTTGCAAAACATAACTGAAATTAAACGTGAAAATTTAAAAAAAGAAAAAAAACACAATTTTTACCGTAAACCAAAATAAGGCAGACAAATTTTAAATTTTGAAAAATATCACCAATTCGAATGTAATTTATTTTATGATATATAAGAATATACACTTTTATATTAAAAAAATGAAACTTACCCATGCATTTTGTCCGCAGAAATGTATACCAAATAGGTTGTTCGCGAAGCATACACGCAGTACATTACGTTACGTTACGTAATAAATTAGTGAACACTATAATCGTCATTATTTTCCAACAAGAACTTTTTAAAATATTTCTAAGAGGAAGATTAACGAACTAAAACTGGTGGATGATTTTCTTTATAGAACCGTTTTAATAAACACAATTGTACGATCAAAATGGCCGACGTTACACGGTAATACAACACGGAGATCAAATCACAAGTTAATAGAAAATTGCGAACGACGGCGTTTTAAAAAGCACCACAGAAAACGAATTCGATATTTTATTTCGCCTCTACAGAATGGTGGGGATCAAATGTACACGGCTGTCAGCTTAATTCACAAACACATTCGTATATATATATATATATATATAAGTGTATATCGGCACACACAAACGAATAAAACTGAACTGATTCAGACAGACATTAATCACATTCACATTACTCATCAGATCAGCAACATACAGGAATTGTTCGAACCAGGGTTGCCACAACGTCTATATATTTTTTTTCAAGTAAAATAACAAATTTATTAAACTATTCGAATGTACTGCAGTTTTTAATAGTTTATTATTATTGGGGAGAATTTGAGTCTATATGACCAGTTCTAAAATTAGCCATTTTTCGAACACAAATCACATTTTCATAAAAATGACTAGTGACGAAATTTTATTTTTGTCAACAACTTTAAAAAAAAAAGAAATGCGATAAAAGTCAATGAGTAAAAACACTGATTGTCTAGAGCTAATGAACAAATTTCAAATTTTGTCGGGAAAATTTTTCATCGCTAATCGTACACAAATATGATTTGTATAGACAACTAAATTATAAAAAAAAGACAATAAAATATAAAATAACATACGAGAATATAATGATCTTGTCATTCATCCATACTGTCTTCATCCATACTGTCTTCATGATACGAAGAACTACATAACGAACAGCATTACATTAATAAAACCAAAATAAATAGAAAAATCCGAATATTTGAAGAGCAAAATCCGTACTACAGCTAGCATCGTTATACAATTTAAGGGATTGAGATCATTTAGGACATTTGTATTGTCCATCACTCAACCGGTTTAATAAACACCGTTTATCCGCGCACATTGTATGGAAATCGAACGCATTTTTCCATTATTAAAAAAAGTAAATAAAATATAGTAAAATATAAAAGTCTACTTTAATAATAAATAAAAATAAAACAAAGAAACTGAAATAAACTCAATAACGCGGCAACAGATAATAAGATCACGCGAACGGGCAGTACATACTAAATACTACTCTCATAAACGAAAAAACAGAGTAACCGCCATTTTCCATCCCGTAAAACTTAGTGCCCGCCATTTTCCATTACATAAAACTTAGTACCCGCCATTTTCTATTCCATTGACTAAAATCACGTAAAAACATACTGTATTTAAATAATTTTGGCAAAAATATATTTTTTTCTAAAAAATGATGTTTAAATATTTAAAAAAATTTTGTAATTAATTGTAATAATTTTGATATATTTTTTTTGCTACTTTAAAAATGAATAATATCGCTTCTCAACCTGTTAAGCACGATCAAAGTGAAACATATGTTCTTATTGGCATAATATCCGATATACCTAAAAACCTAACCTAACCTAAAAATTATTTATAAATTATTTTAAAATGTTTGTAATTAATTATAATAATTTTCAGTCTAATTCATTATATAATTTTTTGCGAGTAACTTTTAAAATAAAGAATATTCATCAGAACGTCCGGAATATTATTAAAAAATGATGAGTGATTTTTCATTGTGCTTTTAAAAAGATCACTAACGAGCTTATTTTTTTTCTTTAGCATATTTTTGCGAATTAAATTTCGATGTGACAAAATTGATTGATAATTCGTAAGAATGAAAATTCATTAGCTTTTACTGGCGTAGCGTGCAGTAGTTCACAGTTGCGTGGAAAATCTGGCAGATTCACCAGTTCATAGTCACTACACATCGGACACGTTGTTGGACTGGTTGGACTGTGTATACATCTCGACACTTTTTTTATTAATATTTGATAATATTAGATAAAAAAAAAATTAATGCTGAACGGAAGGTAATACCGCAAGCCCCCAAAAAAGTTACGTTTGACTTATTTCGCATCGTAATTTTATTTTGTAGCTTGCAGAAAATTATATCGAGGATATAAATCCGGTAAACGAATTAGCGAAATAAGTAGCACCAATTTTGACCATGTAAACGATTCTGGTAATTTTATTTCGTCGCCGAATAGCAAACAAAATTACTAAAGTCGATATCATTACGAGTAAATATACGAATAAATTCGCTGGTTAGTTTAAATGTTGTATTTATCTTATCTGTGCAGTTTTCTAGTACGTCTCTCTTTAGTGTAGAGAGGCGGTGGCATATTCTTACGTGATGAATGTGATTGATTATCAATCGATTTGTCTGTCATGTTAATGACATCAGCAGGTTGTTGTGATGTTGTATCAGTAACTGGCAAAGCGATTTGATTACAGATGGAACAACCGACTGATCATCAATAATACTCTTTTTGTGCTGTTGTGTACAAGCTACTCGACTTTCTTGTAGTTTTTGCTTCAATTCTAGATTTTCTATGCTGATAATTTCAAGCTCCTAAGCTCCTCTTTGAGCATATTATATGTTTGGAGGAGCTCATCATTGATTGCCATTGAAGGTGGTGCTAAATTGGATTCCTTGTTAAGACACGGATCATTTGTATAGTTTCCGATAACTGTCATTTTAATAGAGACAGTTTTCCCTGCTTTTGATATTACTACAGATTAAACTGTGGTATCACTGTTCTCGTTGCAAGTAGCTGTTTGCTGTTCGTTTATCGTAGCGAGAATATATATATATGTATATATATACACGGTCGTTTGTTTTCTCTTTCTATCGTTGTTCATTTTATCGCGTAATAAATAAAACCCTTGTATAGTCTGTATTTGATACATAGAAAACGGGGTAATTGGAAATCGCTATCTATCGGTAATGTATTAAATTAATAGTTTCAAAAATTTAAAAGATGACGCTGCTTACTACTGTTCTTTGTTTAAACCGGGCATAATTTGTTTATTGTTTACCAAGGCCAGTTTTATAATTTTTGATTTATCGCTCCGCTCACCTCGCGTCGAGATTATAATCCGAGTTGTATTAATTGCTAAGGCTTCATACAAATTCAATCAACACGTATCAGTATTTACGCGTATGTGTGAATATAGAAGACGAATTATAAGTAAGTTTAGGATTACCGAGTCTAAGATCTTATCTCATTAGACGAGATAAAATATAACACAGCAACCCTTGAAATACGAACAAGGTGATCTTGAAACTTTGCAACTTACGTAATAATCCGTGCTAAAAATAAACAATGTGTATTTTTCATCTCTGGGCTTCTTATACCTTAATTAAGATATTTTTCGGTGTCATTCCCTACACATTCACACACACGCACATGTATAATATATACGTATATATATTTCGTTAATAGTTATTAAATCATTTGTGTAATAAGAATAATAATAATAACCATATTTCTTCATTTATAATTTGAACTTTTTGGATTCGAGAGACGCGCATACACTTTTAAAAAATAGTGACGATCACATGTTTAGAATTTTTTCGGTACTACATTTATAATATGGATTATTAAGAGGTATGAAATCCTGTTTTATATATTATAAAACGACGTAATATAAAGGTGTATATAGGTGCTCAGAAATAAAAAAAAAAGTATTTGTGACGTTGTCCTTGTGAACAACTTCGTTATGTTTTCTAAACCATTAAAAGTTGAATATGCTAATAATATAAATAAATATGTCAATAAACAATTATATATATATATATATATATATATATATATATATATATATATATATATATATGTCTGTATATGTATGTATTTGAACAATCTTGTTTTTAAGTGACGAATTGGAAATATAGGATGCTCCAAAACTACTCGACCAAAATTTTTGAATGAAATTTTATTTAAAAATATGTATTACGATAGACTAGCTTACAATCATTTGTGGAACATAATATCTTTTAGATGGCTGCCATTTGCAACAATACATCCATTCAGACTTTTTACAAAATTTTCAAACACTTTTTCGATCATACGTCGCTGAATTTTTGAAATTTCTTCATAAATCCGAGTTTGAGCTGTTCCAGATCGCCTGGACGTGTTTTGTAAACGCGGCTCGTAAGGTATCCCCACAAAAATAATCTGGAGCGGTCAAATCTAGCGAGCGCAGCGACCAAGCGAAATCCGTGCGGCACGACAATCAAACGTTTCTTTCAGTACTGCGAGCGTTTCTGCCGAACAGTGACACTTCGCACCATCTTGTTGAAACCATGTACTTCCCAGACGACTTCGACGACGACGAGGTGGGTGTAAGCCAATTCTAGCTTATCATCTTTGACAGTACCAGTGAAAAAATAAGGCTCCACTATTTCCCACTACGCCATTCCAGCCGAGACGGTTATTCGCTCGCTGTGTGACGGCTTCTGTTCGATTGAATCCGGATTCGATTCGGACTAGTAGCGGCAGTTCTATTTGTGATAGCTGAAAATGAGAAATTGTTTAAATTGATTTCTTTTTCTTCGATTTTTTTCAGCGTCGTTTCAGCAACAAGTTTTCGTTGGTCCATGGTCGGTACATTTTAATTCCTGAGTTATTACCAGTTTATAAGGATGAAATTTCCTATTTTCCAACAATATACTGCGAACAGATTCTCTCGACAGGTTTAAAGAAGCAGCATGACGATGAGCAAAACATCCGGGACTCGGAAGTGATCGCTGCCAAAACTTGATCGATATTGGTGGGGGTAGAAACCGTTTTTTTTTTGCCCAGAACGTTTATTTTTTATCCGTTGGAGAAGCTGTCTGTCGAAAGTTTTCAACCAACCTTAAAATTGAATTGCGAGATTGTATAGTTTTACACCACGTAACTTTGAATTCTTTTCGAAATCCTCTTTACACTGTCGTGATCGATTCATATAGGAAATAAGGCGAAAAACGCGCGCTCCTTCGCCACGATAACTAAAACTAGACAACGGTTTGCGTTGTTGCAGTGTTACCAAGTGAGCTATTCAAAAATCAAAACCGTCCGTCTTCTGTGGGTCACCGTGTACTTTTAATTTTTAATTCGATGTTTACGAAACGAAATATCACGATTAATGATCGTAAACTATATCTAATAAATGCTAGCTATGGTTTGACTGTAGTTAGAGATATCTTTAACATGCATGTTATTATATTTACAACGACATTCGAGCGATTATATTATATTAATGACGATCTTCTATGAAATAGCTTTTGAATTTTATAATTCAAAATTCGTAAATTTGCATTTATATAATAATAATAAAAAATCTCGATAAATAGTCACATTCGCTTATGAAAGCAGAAAAATAAACATTACTTAGCTCATTTTTAACATATTGTCAGATTAAATTCGGAGATGAGGTATCTAACATACAATCTATACTTGCTGGAGTTCGACAAGGAAGTGTGTTAGGACCATTCTTCTACTTAATGTACACAGCAAATATTCCAGTATCTGATAAAAGCTTGGTAGCCACATTTGCAGATGATACCGCTATACTTAGCGATAGCTATTGCCTGGAGGAAGCTAATAAAAACTTTCAAAGCTCGTTAGATGAAGTAACAGCATGGAGCGAACAATGGCGAATGACGATCAATCAAAACAAATCTAAATGAGTAATTTTTACAAATAGAAAAATTATACCTGAAAGCATTACCATCAATCGAAAATCAGTACCGATAAGCGACAGTGATACTTTGGTATGCATCTAGATAACAAGTTAACCTGGAAATAGCATATTCAAAATAATAACAATGAATTAAATGTAAAAATTCGCCAAATGTACTGGTTAATAGGTAGAAAATCAAAGCTACATTTGGATAATAATATCACCATATACCAACAGATACTTGCTTCTTTTTGGAGATACGTGTGTCAAATATGGTGTTGGCTGCAGTGCTAGAACAAGTGTAAGATTAATGCAGCGATTCCAGAATAAAACTGTACGAACCATTGAAAATGTGCCATGGTTTGTATCAAACAAAATGATAAAACAGGGAGGAATAAAACATGCAACGAAGTTACATTATCACCTTAACTGGACAGCAGTCAATTTGCTGAATAACTCGTCGGAACTGTGAAGATTGCAGAGGGTAGAACCATTAGATTTGGTCAACTAAATCCAATTTGTACATTCTAGGCCTTCTTCAATGGAAGGAGTGCCGCTCAAGTAACTGCAGACATTATACTCATTTTTGCGGTATAGGGGAAAGAAGAAGAAAAAAAGTCTTCTCTGTACGATAGAGGAAATATAACTGTTTGTGGAGTGTGTGTGTGTTTGTTTTTTTTAAAGATATTTTCTACGATATATTAAAAATTAGTTACTACCTTTTAAAATGCGGTATATTGTATACAAAATCTTACTTTTCGGAGTTATTTTTAAATGATTTCCTACGTAAAAATTTATAATTTTCTCTCAAAAATTTATAGTATGTAACCGAAGAAGTTAAATATGTAAAAAATTTTGTAAATATAACGTATAAATATGCGAGAGTTTTATCTAAATGGCCTTTAATCGTATATTAGTCTGTATTTTAGTACTATAACAAACAACATAATATATTTATAATCTTTTAAAGTAAGGCAGTCAGTTTTCGTTCATATTTAAACTAAATAAACGGGAAACCGAAAGAAATTGCTTTAGAATCAAAACGAACAATTTTTATGACACTTCTTCTTCTTCAAGTACCTTCTCCTCGAAGGAAGTTGACGATAATATGACGAATCTCGATTGCTGGCTATCCTTGCGATTTCTGAAGCCTTCCCGATTTTTCATCCTATGTGTTCTTTTTCTTCCTCGGTCCCGTTTCCCTTCAATGTTTCCTTGGAAGATAACTAAGAAACGTATAAACTAAGAGCGCGCGAAAAATGAATAAAACATTATAATTCTTAAAGAAACAATTTTTTACTTATATTTCGTGTAGATTGAATTACACATCATCGAATAATTTTTACTATTGTTAATAAATTAAAAACTGCTCGCAGTAACTATAAAATGAAAGTATCACTGAATAAAAATTGTCGATCCAGTTCTATAAATTATATATTAAAAATGTTTTGTATATTTCTTTAAAAAAAAAGCAACAAATTATTATTATTACGACGTTAAAATTACGTTAGTTATATAAAACAGTATACTAAATAACAACTGCATATACAGGGCAAAAAAAGTAAATGACATCTGTATATACAAGACAAAAAAAAAAAAGGTTAATTTTACAATTAATATAATCCGCTGGAAATTATTAAAGTAAAAATTACAACTACGTATTGTTGTTGAAATTCAAAACAGTCAACAACGTTCAATAAATATAAATGATTACACTAATAATGATGATTTTTATTTGATTTATTTTTGTGTAATACGTATTAAGAATTACAAATAAACCTTAAAAATAACCGCTGACGATAAATCGATTTCTTGTAGTCGTACGTTTTATAAAAGCTTCGTCCATTACATTTCTTATTTTTAATTATACTTACAACTTCGGACTTATCAATTTCGTTACGTCCTAACGCGCACCTATCTTCTTTATTTTAAAGACTAATTTCAAATTTTATTTCTTTCCGTCCATGGTCATCCTGTTGATATTTGAATACTTGTTGCAATACTCCGATCATTTATCCTACAAACATCTTCTCCACTTGGTCTTTCTCATTCATTCTATTAATTTTCCTTCATTATGTTTGTTAGAAATTAACTGTTTCTTATTATTAGGTGGTTAAACATGTTTCCACTTCTTATTTTTATCGTACTTAAAAGTCTTTTCTTTGATCGATTTGTTCGAGTACTTCGAATTTATTTATTTTTGTCTCAGCTAATTTCTAATATTTTTCTTTAAATCTACAATTGTGAAGTATAAACGGTATATTATTATTATTGCAATCGGTGGAGTAGATAATTCGATCGTGTAATAACTGTCAAACATAAACGAGCATAAATCATACGTGTTCGCAAAAATCATCAAAGTTCTTTTTTCAGTCGACTAATATTTAAGACGTTTTATAATTTTACTATTTGAACAAGCATTCGGTTAGTATAGAATTTTGTACCACTAAAATAGCACCAGAAATTTTGCTTTTTGATATATTCTGAAATTCAAAGTGGCAGTTAAACGTTTATGGGGACTTTGTGGAATTATGGTTTATGTGGAACCGGAACGTATTGGTTTTAAGTAGAATAAAAAGGAATAAAACGCTGTTTACTCGCAAGAATTCCAGAAAATAGTGAAAATCATGAGAAAATATTTACTTGATTAAAATTAATTTTTTATGTACCAAGGTGAAATGTGAATACTAAAATAGTTAACTAGTAAATTATTTCTAATGTGATGATGTATTTTTATTATTTATTGTGTTATATAACAATTTTCTAGTAAAATAATTTTTTTATTAACTATCCGAAAATAAATTTATTTCAAGATAAATTTCCATAAATTAAAATAATTTTATTTGTAAACGATAGAACCTATTTTTGAAAAATTATAAATAAAAATATTAAACTTAATTTATCTATTTCTTAATGTTTAAAAATAAGGAAACAATTATATTGAAAATTTTATTTGTAAACGATACAATATTATTTATTTTTGAAAAATTATAAATATTGATTAGCTTATATATTTTTTAATATTTAAAAATTAGAAAAAAATTATGTCCACTTGCCGTGACCAGGATTCGAACCTGGGTTATTGCGGCCACAACGCAATGTCCTAACCACTAGACGATCACGGCTAATACGACTTCGTTATCGGGTAATGTTACATATTATTTAATACAGTCAGTGTACAGTTTTTTTTTTAATTTTTGACTAAAAGCTGAATTTTTTAATGAAATTTTGTCACATCTTAATGGTTTGTTTACAAAATGATATATTGAATTTTAGAAATTTTTACATATTATTAGTCCAACATATATGCTAAATAAATTTTTTTTTGCATTCGGTAAATTTAGCTAAAGTTTAAATTTCATATTAAAAAAATTAATAATTTTATTTCGATTAGGATTTATAAACTTCATTTTAAAATTTAATTTATAATCCTTGTGCCGTTATTTAAAATTGAATGGTTTTTAAATTTATTCCTATTGGTTTATTATTTTGAATTTATTTTGAATTTATTTTGCTGATATACGTTAATATGTGATACAATATAATATTTTCAACCCCTTTATCGATATTACTTTAAACGGAAATTCGTGTACAACTTTATAGTTCTAAAGATGACTGCACTGTCCCTATTGTGTTCAAAACGTTTAAAGAGTATCTGTTTTATCCGTTATGCGAAACAGAAAAGAGCGTTTAGATGATCAGATGGTGGTGCGAGTTGATGTTTTGTGTAAAGATATTTACATAATATAAATATATAATTTTATTTTTTTTGCAATATTCTGTTCATTTTATGCTGAGTTTAGTTTCGGAGAACTTATCATTTTTCGGATATGTTTAAATTAATCGCAAAAAATCCAATCTCGGTAAGTGTTTTCATTTTAAACGTACCAATTCTTTACATATGTAACTCTTTTTGTTATATTGTTATTATGAGATGATTAAATATTTAAAAACGAAATTTTGTTTGACCATTCATATTTAAGGTGTTTACATGAACATATCAGGAGAAGAATAGTTTCATATTTACGCTTCAAATTTGATAATCCAGTTACATTTTGTTTGTCTTTATTTTATTGTCATAAACAAAAAAAAAACCAACAGAAATAATGCTATTTATTGAACTGTTAATTGAAATTATTTTTTAATAATACTGTAATGGGCTCGTAAATATTGAATTATTTTAAGAAATTATTTGTCACAGATGGGAATCTATTATAGATACCGGCATAAGTTCTAAACCGGACTGACTGTTACATTTATTTTTAACTCTTAAAACGTTAACATACATTGTATGTTTTATATATATATATATATATATATATATATATATATATATATGTATATATGTATTATGTGTATGACTTTTCTAATAAGGTAACTAAATTAGTGTTTTATCTGTTGACATCGTTTAAAGGTGGTTATTTCAAATTAAGTTATGAACGTGTATCTTTGTCATAATTTGTTACTGCCTTTATTGAATTGATATTTTATATCGACTAATAATTTTGAAAAATTAATTCTAATTGTAAGATTGGTAATATTAACAACGAATTTAACAAAAATTAGAAATGAAATAATGGAAATTGTATATACAAGAAAAATAAAAAACAATGAAAGAATTTGTGTTAGGGCAGTGACCCTCAACGCTACATATTTTATATGCCGTAAATACTGTTGAATTGTACGATCATTCGTTTGTTTTCTTGTTATACTATGAATTACTGATACTGGTGTATTTGTTTTACAACGTTTAAGTTTACTCTTTAGATTTCCGTCATATTAAATTATTGTTTTATGTTGTCTGTGCCACTCCATTTTTTAATGTGTCTATAAAGTATTATTCATATTTTCGGATTGTGTCTCATATCTTTTCAATTTTCTCATATATTTCTCGGTTGCTTTACAATATCCGTTGTCCATCTTTAATGTTTGATCGAAATTAGCAATATTTCTTCGCTTTGCTATACAGGCAGTTTGCAACGTAGATATATTCCTTGTTCGATTCTTGCACTTAATCCAGAATCGCTTCTTTGTTTAGGCCATGTGGTTGAACCACTTCACCTAGGTATTTTAATTTGGTCACTTTTTTAACCTTATCGTATTTCAATTATTATTATTGGAAAACTTATGTGATTTAAAAATGTATATAAATAATGTTCACTTGCGTATATATTGCGGTAAATATTTTTAATTGCTTACATTTTTATTGTAATATATCGATATCGTTTGAAGCGTACGAGTGACTTATTTTTATTGTTACAAGTATTATCGAAATGTTGAAATCTTACAAAGAAACGCGCGATATATGTTACGATTATAAATAATACGTAGTCATATCGTCGATAATTTATTCTATATTAGTTAGCGTATGTGGTGAACCTGCTAATAGAAAACGGCTTTGCACGATTCGTTATAGGAATATTAAAGAGATTAGGGAACAACAATGTTCAGAGATTCTGGATGATTTTTAAACCTCGAATGATTACAGCATAATATATCGGAATAAAAACAAAGGAGGAAGTAAAGCGCAACTAGCGATTAATTGTTTTAAAACAATTTTTTTTTTTTTAAATTAATATAGCCACCACAAATTTTATTTTTGTTTTTAATTTTTAAAATATTTAATGTGCTTTTTTTGTGTTACAGTTTTCGTGTTATACTTGTGTATCTTGTCTGCTCGGTTTTGCCTATATCTTTTCGTACATAAAGCATAAATAAACCAAGTCTTAATGTCTTATACATATAGATAGAGAGAGAGAAATTTGAAAATAAAAATTAATAGCGCATTTTCATGTATTATACGAATGAGAAACAATTTAAAGCGCTGTTATTATTAAGTTCTGTCTATATCCTCCTTGTTATTACTCTCTCATGTATTATTATTATAATTGTTTCCCCACATACAACAAATATGTGCGTGTGTTTTTTTTTTGAATACGTCGAAATTTTTGGCAAAACGCTTGTAAATAAATATTCTACACATTGATGTACGCGTGTGTAAAAAATTTAATCGTTCACCGTCCTGTAAAATGTTAATTATAGAGCAGGTAGTTTATCGATTTTTTACCTTCTTTTCTGTTTGCTATATATATATATGTATTTTTTTTATATTTATAATAAATTATTTTACTTTCCATTTTCTATAAATATTTTAATGAAATACTTTGAGTGAACATTTTGTGCGGGCGTATTGTACATTTATCTAATTTGTAAATAGTATTTTCTTTCTATAACATTTTCCCGCGGCATGCACCTCAGTTACGTTATGAATTATGCTAAGTTTTATGATGATTCGTTTTTCTATCTATTTATATATCTGTCTATCTCTCTCCCTATTACACACACACATATATATATAATGTGGGTGGGTATGTACATGCATTTGCATGTATGCGTGCCTGCATGTCCTTGATTCGTTTTAAAATCATTCGATAATTTTTTTATTGTATAAGATAAATAATATTTTCGAAGTGCATGAGGAAATCTTTTAGGAGTAATTAATTTGCATTTGCGTTTGCGAAAAATGTGTATTATATCGCAATATTGCTTTCGGGTACTACAACAAAAAAAATTCTAGACAAATTTGGTAGTAAAACGTGCGTGTCTGATCACCGTCGTACAGAATTGAACGACCGGCTAAATGCGTGTTAAAGTAGTATCAAAGTGAAATCAATGTTTAAATTACGATGCATTTTCATGTATGCGTGCCAGTATGTCCTTGATTCGTTTTAAATCATCACGATCATAATTTTTTTTTATTGTATAAGATAAATAATATTTTCGAAGTGCGCGAGGAAATCTTTTACAAGTGATTAATTTGTATTTGAGTCTGTGAAAAATATTTAAATTGCGTGCGTACAAATTTCTGTTGAATGTACCCAAGGAACTTATCGATTTTGGAGTAATCGAATATTGTTATATTGTAACATCGTATCGATTATTAAAATATATTTAGAAAAATGAGTATGTACGAAATAGTTTTGACGGTCCATTTTATTTCTTTTTTTTTATTCGATTACGAGTTTTTGAAAAAACAAGGAAGAAAAAACTGGATGCCTTTGAAACGCAATCGTATCGTAGAATATCGCGCGTAAAATGGATAGATAAAATACACAATTGGAATTTAACGAATAATTCCGAAGAACTACAGCGTGGTAACAGAATTCTAATATCGTTTAACTGAAATATTTTGTTCGCATAGTGCTAAATACAGGGATAGATAATTATATCACGAGAAAGAAAAAAAACCGGCAACTTTGTTATAGAATCCATCAGATTAATACAAGTTGATCAGTTTCTTGCAAACGGTTCTAGAGACGTACGACTACCAACCAAAATTCAGTGTACTGCTCCATGAATGATGATTCTAGTTTATGTTCTTTCCACGTCTATGATCAAGTGCGTCCTTTCATGTTGTTAGAATTTTTAGAGAAGTAATCGAACAATTTGAACAATTGTGTTAACCGAATCGAAAATCTGTTTAAACGCGGTGTTGATTAAGACCAGCGTCAAGACAATATCATGTGTGAAGACAATTTTGAAATTATTTCCAGGCAAACGATATAATCGTAGGATTATATATATATAACCTAATAGTAATAGGAGACTGTAAAGGAAAGAAGAAAACAGTAGGCCCACTTAGCTTAAGAAAATGAAATCTAAGACGACAAAGATTACTTGGCTTTTGTAACCGAGAAAAACTAATAATAGCCAACGCGTGAGCAAAAGTACCAATCTGTAGAAGAACTGTATGAGAATGCAAGTATATTATATATTAAGCAAAGATATCGAGATAAGCTGAAGAAATCGATAACATATGCAGGGCTTATGAAGACACTGATCACATTTTAATGAAATTAATAACGTAATTGAGATTTAAATGTACACGGCAGAAAGGGAGCTACAAAAATTTCAAGGCACCGTAAACGAGTTGATTAATTAATGAATATGCACCAAAGGAGAAAGCAAATCGGAGACAGGATTACAAAGTATACAGCCTGGAAAAATTAAATCACTAAAGAGTGCTATAAAGCAAAAGAAGAATGTTGGAGTAATTAATGCAAAGAGTTGGAAAATTACGAGAGGAGGAGCAGAAGTGATTTGATGTACAAAAAGATGAAGCAACTAGATCGAGAACAAAGAAGAATAGGATTCTATATAAAACATTAAAAGGTAAACATACTAATTCGCAAGATAGTCACAAAGAGAAGTGTGATGTCGGTATGTAGAAAAACTTTATCAAACAATAAACCGCCAAAAATGTACAAGCAAACATAGTTACGATAATGGAAAAGACAGTTTAATAATACTTTGAGAAGAATTCGGTTTTGCAGTCAAAGCATTGAGTAAAAATAAGGCACCCGGAAGTGACAATATACAAGTAGAATTGATTGTTAATTAGAGGAAGAAAATTGCAAAGTCAGATTTTCAGATTAAGTACAATATTTGAGAAGTCCAACTGGCCTGAAGAAATGTGTGGATCGATATTAATACTAATACTAAAAAAGATGTCAGCTAGATATTGTGAGTAACACCGAACGATCAGTCTGATACCACATGTAACAAAAATACTACTGCATATTAAAAAACGGGTATTATAGATACTTATCTAGATGGAACGCAGTATGGATTCTGAAAAGGGGTGCAATTTGCATCATGCAGGTCGTAGGATAAAAAATGATAGCGATTTTGCTTCACAGATAACGAGAAAGCGTTTATGGAGTCGAATGGAACTGCATTTTCCCGTTATTAGAACGAACCGGTGTATCGCGGAAACCGATAGTGTTGATTAACGACCTATATTCAAAGTAAAAAGCAGTTATAAGTTGGAAAAACAAGGATTCTAAACCTGTACATATCACTAAAGGAGTGAGATAAGGGTGTCACTTGTAACCAATACTATATAATGCATATGCAGAAATGATAGTAAATGAAGCGCTAGAAGGTACAAAATGTGTGGTATCAGTTAGAGGACGCAGACTCAAAATAAAAGATCCGTTAGCGAGCAGTGCGGAGAACGACAATGCAGCAATTAAATATGGAATCCGGATTAACATTAAAAAACTAAAACAATGATGATGGGGAATAAGACGCACAGATAAAACCGAATCGGAAGGAACAGTATTACAGCTTGGAAGCTGAAAATGAATACAGAAAAAAGTAAGGCCATACTTTTTTCCAGGAGGCATCCATTGCACGTACACGAAATTGTAATCAACGATCAAAATATTAAATGGATTAAAGATGTCAAGTATTTAAAAGTTACTATGGACTCGCGTTTTTACTGCAATAATCGTGTTGATCGTACTATCCATAATGCTTACAAAGCTATGAAAATAAATAAATTAAAGCCGAAGGTGGGATTATAATATGACCAGCTTATTATACGCGTTACAAACATCGCTAACTAAAACACTGATTTTTTAAATTAATTTTTTCTCATTTTATATATTTGTTTATTTATACGTTAAGTAAATTAACCGCGATCAAGTTATTTATGTTATTTTTCTCTTTTTATTGTGGCCACCTTTTTATTCAAACTGTATTATTTCATTGCAGCTTCTATATGACGCACTTTCTTGTTATCATTATTATATTAGAGCTACTAAGGTTAATTCAGTGTACTTAGTATATAACGTGTTGTATTGTAGGTTTTATAATTCAAATAAATGAATCTTTTTCTTCGTACTTGGATTTTGTGAAAATTATTCGTTAAATACTTCGTTTTCGGGATAAATGGACACGAATATAAATTTAATTAATCAGACATTTACGATTAAATTACGAACGTCTCAAAAAGGCGTGTAAAAGTAAGAAAAAATTAAGTTCCGGTACTATTAATCTAACTCTTTCAGTCAGGCTTGTATGGTACATGAAACTTTAATGCTGACAAATTTTTTTTATTTTCCAGTTGATGTGAAATGTCTCAATTTTAAAAAAGTTTTGGGAATTGTTTATAGTTCCCCCGAAAAGCAGTATCGTATAATAAACACCAGTTTAAAATTTATAATTTTTTATCGAAATTTTATAATATACGAGCAGAAGGGTAGATTGCTTTCGCGGTAATATTAAAGAAGAATTAAACAATCTTCTTTATCCTATGTATTAAATAGTTTTCGTGCGATGTAATTACCCAGTGTTATAATTTATTTTTAAACTCGATCCAGCTAGTAAATTATTAATTATTAACCTTCAAACCGAAAGTTGATTTGGAAATGACCTTTATTTTATTACTATGTCGGAACATGTAGGCAGATGAAATTTATAAGGTACCAATCATCGTTGAAAATCTAAACCCGCATAAAAAGTTCAATATATTATATATATATATATATATTGGTGTGTGTGTGTGCGTTAAAAACGCGTAGCTGCTTTATTCTTCGGTTACTAGTTGGTTAAAGAGTTTCAGTATCAATTTAATTTTTTTCGTTTTATATCCATACTCGCGGTTTTTTTTTTTTTGTATTCTGTTTTAGAGATAAATTTAATTTAGCGTGTAATTTTCAGAAATAAACTATTTTATAGTTTATTTTTATTTATTTTTACATTGATTTTTAATTTTTTGGGGGGGAACGACATATTCTTCTTGAAGATGTTTTAAACTTGTTAGCTACATACTGTCTCACAATTCGATATTTTAAATTCTCCATCGTCAATATTTTCTCTCTTGGCGTATTATTTATTGTTTAATTTCCATCATTAAATGCTGTATCATCATACTACACTATATAAGCAGAGATCCCACAGGGCAGCGTGTTGGGACCGATTTAATACTTACTGTATATACAAAAGGTCTACCAACATATGACGATTCTACAACCGCAACGTTTGCCGATGATACTGCAGTTCTTGCAGTGAACAACAATCAGATTGATGCCATAACAAAACTACAACGTACACTTAATCGAATTAGCTATTGGGCAACGAATTGGAGGATCAAGGTTAATGAACTGAAGTCGCCCCATATTACATTTACTAATCGAATCGTTGATTCAAATTATAGAGTGTATTTAGGAAGCCAGGCATTGTAAAGTATCGTGGAATGTATTTAGATAAAAGACTCACTTGGGAAGTCCACGTCAGGATGAAACAAAAACAAATAAAGAATAAAACTAAAAAACTATACGGGTTCGTTGGTCCAAACTCACCATTAAATATTAACCCCCATAAACTGGTACTTAGAAAATTATCACACCGATTTTGGGAAGTCCACGTCAGGATGAAACAAAAACAAATAAAGAATAAAACTAAAAAACTATACGGGTTCGTTGGTCCAAACTCACCATTAAATATTAACCCCATAAGCTGGTACTTAGCATATTATCACACCGATTTGGAAATACGGTGCTGCTTTATGTGAGTGTACAAGCAATTCGAATTAAAAAAAAATCGCGCAATGACGATATACATAAGAGATGTCATAAAGAATATGTCAACTTAACACGAAGAGAGACCACGGCAATATTAGGAAGCTGTACAGTTGCTCAATACGGAGCAGAACAATCGACGTCTTAAGCGTCGACATCCGGCTGACCTAGTCTTATAATTCTTATAATTAATATATAGTTATAATGAAAGTATGGTTAAGGACCTAGTCATTGGACTAATGTGCCGCAATAATTGTGTATTTAGTATGTATGTACATACTAAGTATCGTGTATTAACTTAGTTACTAAACTAATTGTAAAGTTAAGATTGTAATAATTAATAATACCAGGACCGTTATTAAAAAAATTATCATTATTATTATTAACAAATTTGATTTTAATAATAAGTGAAAATATTTACAGAACATTCTGTTAACTCTCTGCAACAGTGATTAAACATTTACTCCGTATGTCAGTTGTATATTTGACAAACATTACGAATGGTTTTCTAAAAACAGTTCACTTTCTAACACAGTGGAGAACTGCTTAAATTATAATTATTACCTAAACCCTACAATGATTCTTTTATTAGTAAATTAATTTTAAAATCTTTTATCGGTTCACATTTATCAAATAACAACGTTACTATTATAGACGGACAGTTTAGACTTAAGAGCTAAATATTCTACTGTACACCAACTGGTATCGGATTATATAATCGATAACCTTAATATGTATACAGGGTTATTACTACTTGATATTGAAAAAGTCTTCGATTTGACTTGCCATAATGGCATTATTTATAAATTCGTTAATTTTATTGTTACTCACCTCACGCATAAGTCATCTGTCAAAACTCTTCGTCCATGTGTACCACAGGGTAGTGTGGACCTTATCTGCGATTTATCTACGTTACCGTACGTTGAAAGATGGTGTTGATTTGGTTGCGTATTGCCGAACTTTTAGATAAAATATGTACCAGATTGCAAAAATCCGCTAGCTCTATATTGAAGTTTTGTAAACGTTTAGGATTCAAAATTAACACAGATAAAACAGAAGCTATTCTCTTCACTAGGCTACGCCAACCCTCGCTCTACTATATACATATATTATTCGAGCCAAACTATAACCTATGCCTGTCCTGCTTGGTGGTCAGTTAACATCACGCTTAAAAAATTACAACTGATTCAAAATTACTGTCGTAGAGTTACTACCGATATGTATTTAGGATTGCGCATTTCATATATGCTTTCGTAAATAAATAAATTATCAGAACAATTTTACGATACACGTAAAACGCATCAGAGTATATTGATTAATGTTGTAGGAGGTTTATGCGAAGTCTCACTTCGCGTTATTCTAGGTATAAACATTAGAATTAAGTATAGGTTATTTTTATAATATCGTTTATTTAAATTATTTTTATTTATACAGTTACTTGTATGCGTGAATACGTTGCATGTATACCTGGTTGTATGTAGATGTGTGCGTGTATACATGTATGTAACTACAATCTGCCGCATCGTCGTATTTTATTTGTTTTTCTTGTAGAGTTTTTATTTTTATTTTTCTTGTATAACCAGGAATATTTAAATTTAATTATTGTTTACTCTAATACAATATTAGTTTTAAGATAAACGTTAGGGTATCGGGTACTTAACATTAAGAATATGCTGCGCATGTCGTATCGTATTATTTAAATAAAGTTTTCTTCTCTTTTTTTTTGTCTTCCGTTATCGTTGATTTATTTTTAAGAAGTTGAAAAATAATTTATTATCATAATAATGACAAAGTCGATTTTTCCCTACAAGCGATAAAAAATATTTTGCGAATAAAATGGAATAATGATAATAAATTTTTTTTTAAAATGTCGGTAAAGTAATACAAGGAATAACGCATGTTTACTCATTTATGAGAAACGTGACGAATAGCAGTGATATTTTTGATATATATATATATATATATATATATATATATATATATATATATATATATACATATATATATATGTGTATATATATATATATATATATATGTATAAAATATATTTATAATAACGCTAAGACTAGTATAAAAACAAATCAGTATACATAAACCATATCGTTAAATCCCCCTTTTTTCAAAATTACTTAATGCCGCTCTTGAAGAAATAGTGAAAAGTTTAAATTGGCAAGATATGGGAATGCGGGTAGGGAACGATAGATTAACGCACCTAAGATATGCTGATGACGTAGAACTCTTCGGAGTAAACGGCCATGAAATAGGAAAAATGATGAATCAACTGCGAGAAATATGTGAGAAGAGCGGTTTTAAAATAAATGCGGAAAAACGAAAGTTTCTATAATAAATATTCGATGATGACTGAAGAAATAAAAATAAATATCGAAACAATGGACGGATTTATATACTTGGACCATAATATAGTGGCTAATAACGATATGAAAAATGAAGTAAAAAGCCGCATACAATTGACATGGGCCGATCTTGGTAAATTAAAGAAGATATTAGAAGAAAAGAAAATACCTACAGTTTAAAAAGTAAGGTGTTTAATCAATGCGTCCTGCCAGTAATGGTATACGCCACGGAAACATGGAGCAAGGCACCTTAGAACGAATAAATAAGCGGAAAATGTTGGGAATAACTTTACAAGACAAGGTAAAAATATCTGAAATAAGGAGGAGAACTAAAGTAAAAGACGCTGCCCGAGAAATCTTAAAAAACAAATGGAGATGGGCAGGACACATAGCCAGATCAGATGATAACAGATAGACGGCCAAATCAACTAAATGGCATCCAATGAATAAAAGGGAAAGGGGTCGACCACCGGTGGGAAGACGATATTAAAAAGATAGACAAGAACTGGTTGATCAATGCATCAGATAGAAATATATGGAAACAAAAGGAAGAGGCATACGTCCTGCAGTGGATTAAAAACGGCTCATAAAGAAGAAGAAGTATGTATACCAAACTGTTCGAGGAGTGCTTTACTTATGATACCGTTATTTTCATTTATAGCATTAAACATTAAAGATCTTTTTTTAAACATAAAGATCAATATATCTTTCTATGGACGTAATATTAAAAACTGTAATATATGAAAAAGTTCAATTAGAAATTTCTGACAGTTGCAGTTTACTTCGTACATTTGTTGTTTAGCTTATTCCTTTGATAAATACATCAGCATAAAATGACTGTACTACATATTCGTATAGATTTATAGTTTATTTCCGATAATTTACCTAAGGAAAGTGATTTAAAAATATATTAATATTTATTAACTTTGTTATTTATTAAATATTGTACGCGTTTATTATACTTTAATCACTATTATCTCTAATAAAGCCTAAATATTTCTCAGATTTGTGATTTAAGGCATTTATTTTGAGCTCATTCATAATTTCATTTCAGAAACACTTTACAAGCCAAGTGTACATTTTATATTAACTGTGTCATCTGCGTAGCTGTATGTATATTAGATTATAAAATATTTCACGAGACCGGTTCAAGAACTAAAAATTGTGAGACGTCCAAATTATTTTTATCATCTACGATATAATACATTCGATTAACCCTCCTGTTTCGATAAATAATTACGTATGTAGTTAATTGCGTCAAAACTAAAGCCAATTGCGATTAATGCGTCTATCTATATTATAACTTGTCGATGACATTTGTTTAATGTTCGTTCTGTATCGAAATAGATTAGAGATAGAAATATTATTACGTTATTTATTTTGTATTCGATTATCAAAATTACATCGCAATAGCGTGTTTTGCGGAATCATATTTTCTAAATTGTTGCGAGCATAGATTTAATATTAAATTCGTTACTTAAAAATTTTTAAGTAATCTTTTCGTATATTTCACTTAATGAATTTAATAAACATATTGACTTGTTTTACTTTTAACTGAAATCTTTATTCGGTTTAACACGTGATTATACTAGCATTAAGTTGTCTAAGTTTGTTGATAATAAATTCGATAAGTAAAAAAAACTTTAATTTTAATAATTTTATTATGTTAGTCAGACGATTGTGGGTTTTTTTCATTATTCGGGTTTTGTATTACGTCACTTTCAATTGCGAGTGTTTTTTATCGGTGATTTTATGTTAGTGTCATCTGGTAATCATCGATGAAAAATATAAATTATTTCGATTATCACGGTTTGTTTTATTATTATTGTTACTATTATTATTATGGATATGTTCGTCTTATTTGGTTGACCTTGACGCGAAAGTTTTTTCGATGTTACGGTAGATGAAATTGATTAATAATAAATAATTTTCCGTTCATCCGGCTGTTGCGTGTTATTCGTAGAATATTTAGTGATGATCGGAGATGAATTAAGCGAACTGGAGGGCACACAAGATTAATCAAATCGACGGAAACCATAAAAAGGGAAAACTCTAGCGTATCTGAGCGACGACTTATCTCTTATAACGCTTTTTACCGTTGGCTGTGTCAGTTAATCGATAACTTCGGTATTAGGGCACTATTTTATCGAGGAGGCTTGGCAAATATTGCCATAAATAATTTTATTACTTCAACATACTACTACTACTATCCGCGCTTATTGTTGCATTCGACGTTTAATAAAGTATGAAGGCTGTTAACCACGTGCTGCTGACTGCCGTACCCCGTACTCTTATTTCCGGTTACAAAATTTCCCTGGAAAAACCGCTTTTCACGCTACAAGTACGAATAAAGGTCATTTTAGTAAGTTCGTGATGACATCGACCCGTCGACGATCGTTTTTTTTTGTTTTTTTAACTCCCATACGTATCTTTTTTTTTTCTTTGCGGTAAAATGAAAATCTTTTATCACGCGTTATCATTTTTTTACTTTGTATCTCTTGCGTGGTCTTGCTCGTTTTCGTCTGTCTTGGATTAATTCACAGTATGCTTTTCGGTAGCCTGCTGTCCTCCATCCGTATTACGTGGCCTGTCCAGCGAAGCTGTATTCCAGCAAGTAATTGTTCTATAGAGTTACTTCCACTACGTCGGAGGACGTCGCGATTTGATATAAAATTATTCCAATTGATTTTTAATAGGCGTTGTAGAAGCCGTTGCTGAAAGCGTTCCAAATGTTTTATCTGTCTGCTGTATAACATACATGTTTCGCTTCCATACAGGAGATTTGGAAAATAACTGCCTCGTACATTGATATCTTAGTCGAAAGTTTTAAATGCTTATTATTAAAAACACGTTTGTTTAATTTAGCAATTGCCGCCGATGCTCAGTTAAATCTGTAATTTCTTCATCCACTTTTTCTATAGACGATATATAACTTCCCAAATATGGGAAATACTGAATTCGTTCTACAGGCATGGAATTTAATTTCGAAGGAGTATCATTTTGTTTATGTGTAGTAGAGGACTGTGATAAAATTTTTGTTTTCTCTACATTAATCTTCAGCTCTAATGCTCTCCATATACCGAAGTGTGTCTTGCGTGTCCCTTAAATTGTGCGCAGCAATAACACAGTTGTCAGCATAGTGTAGATCCGTAATGTAGCATGTATCACATTTTGATTTCGACTTAAGTCGTTTTAAGTCACTGAGACCGCCGTCTAAACGAAACATTATATCGATACCACGCTGCATTTGTTGTCGATCTGCCAGGATCATGAACGCAATAGTGAAGTCAAGTAAATAGAGCCGGTGTCAAAACACATCCTTGTCTAACCCCAGTATTTAAAACTCGATGTATGTTGCTTTCCAAATAGAACATTGCATATATTATTGGAGTAGAAGAACGTTTTAAGCAACTTTATCGGAAAAATTGTCCATAACGCATATCTGTTGACTGAATCAAATGCTTTTGTGATGTCCACAAATGATAGGTATAGGTCTTCTTTTTGTTCCATACATTTGTTTTGAATCTGCCGCACTAAAGCCTGCTGGTTTTTCAGGTACTATACCTTCAAAAATGCGATTTAATTTATTAGCTAGGAATTTTACTAGCAGTTGCTGTTAAAGCTGTACTACGGCAATTAGTGCAATCGTGCGTGTTGCCTTTATGTTTATATATATTTACAATCGCAGAGTTTCGAAAATCATTTGGTAATCTGTTGACCATATTTTTTGTTAGTTTATGGACTAATTTTGCAATTACATCTCTGTATTTGTATAGTTCAGCAGATAATTTTGTTGTTTGACATTCCCTTAATTATCTGTCATATACATTAGATCTCTTAATTACATGTCCGTATACCGTATACTGTTTTAAACTACCGTAAATTTTTGTATAATCGTTTATATCAATTTAGTTTTTCACATTTGTCCAGTCATCATTAATTTTTTAGTTCTCAAGTTTTGCGGTCACACGTCATCTTTTACATTTTTTCTATTTTTCCATTGCTGTCTTTGCTTTCGGTGTACTTAATATGGCTTCGTGTTTCGAGTAGTTCTGATATTTCACTTTGGTGTTCGGAAAGCCAGTCTAAATTTTCAATTTTCTTCGTTCCACAGACTTCTTTGCCTGCATTCGGAAACAGTTCTTTGATATAAGTCCAAAGTTCTTCAACACTGCATGAGTCGTTTATTTAAATATATATCTTTTACTTTTGTTAGAAATTCTATTTGATTACATTTATTTTTTAAGTATGTAGCATTTATTTTGATTATTTCTCTTTTTGGTTTTGTCACCATATTACGATACAAGCGGCTTTTATTGATTTTAATTTTCAATTTACAAAGCACAAGCCGATGATCTGCCCAACAATCCGCTCAGCGATATACCCTGGTAAGCGTAACATCCGAAATATCTGATTGTTTCACAATTATATAATCCAGAGGAGATGGTAATGTTTCGAGCGTGGATGTATAGCCACGTAGTTTTATATTTTGTCTTCAGTCTAAATAATTTATTGGTAATAACCAAATCGCGCTCTGTACACAATTCCAAGAGGTATTTACCATTTTCATTTTTCTAACTCCATGTCCACTTAATAATTTTTAACACGAGCATTGAAGTCTCTAAGCAGTATTATATATATATATATATATATATATATATATATATATATATATGCGTGTATTTATAGTACATATATAATACATAACAAAATATTTAAAAATATATATAATTTCAAGCTATATAGTTATATGTGCCATCATTAACATCGTATTGTTTGTTGCCCAACATCCTGAATGACTAATTTTACGTTACTTTTGCGTATAAAATTTGTGACGTTCAAGGTATTAAATATTTGCAACGTAGGTGTGCGCGCATATGGCGTTACAGGCAGTGAGCCTGCCTTCTCCATTGAGAGTTATGCGATGATAAAAAGCTTTATATCGCGAGGAGCTGGGATCGAATCTTCGTCCGTCGGCTTGACAGTCGAGTGTTCTAGTAACTACGCCACCACGGTATTTTAGTATATATGTATATATATATATTTTACCCCCGCCCCCAAAAAAGAAAAAAAAATATATATATTTACTATATCTACGTGTTTTTCGCAATGTATAATTATATTGTTGTTTTACACGCATTTATTTAATTATAGAATGAAAATAAAAGTGAAATGTAACGTACACTTTAAACATATATGTATATATACAAAGCGAAAGGTATCATCGTATATATTTTTTACAAGTTGTTAACTTTTGACCTTAATCGTAAACGAGAAACATATTACCAATATAGATATATACACACAGATAACATATATAATGACACAGCCTAGAAACTCTTTTTTTTTGTGTAATTTTTTCTTTTTTCATCTCGGGTGATTCGACAAAAAATAAAACGAGTTCGGGAATGTCAACTTTCTCTCTTCATTTTCGACAATTGACTAATTAAAACGATTCGGTTTTTTGTTACCGCGCGGTATGTTTATTCGGGATTATACAGTTCGTAATTTCTCGGTGTTTGTGATTGGAATTTTTAAGTTTCATGTTTAGTAAAAAAAATACCAGACGATACCAAAAAAATCTGTCGTAGATTGACCTATTTAAATATTTTTAATTGCCCCCGTTTTTGTTTATTTACTTATTTATTTTAAAAAAAAGATACTTCCAGGGAGAAAGAAAAAGATACGAATAATGAACCGAATTAAGAAACTCGTTGGAATTGTCCGATTAATATCATTCATTCTATTCTACTCCAATATTCTCTTAACTTCATTCTTTCCTTTATCACCTGTTTACGACACGGAACTGTTGGTAGAAAAAGAAATGAACAAATCATATTCCTTTCGATAAATAAGCGCTTTATACTTTGAAAGTTCGGTAACCGTGTTGAAAAATTAACAGATATATATGATTTAGATGTTGAAAAATGCGTAAAGTATAATATCATCTAGATTATATAAATTAACGCTCCTTGTTAACCGATCTCACCCAGCCTGCCCGTATCTTTGTTAACACTAATAGTTCTCGTTCTATTTCGCGCTGCATCTACAATTTCCATATGGTATTAATATATTCCGGTAAAATGAAAAATAAATAAAAATAAATAAAACAAACATGAAAAAATACGGTCGTCGAATATTTTCCACGTGAAATTCTCCGGATAGTGTTTGAAGATACTTGTTATTTTTTTTATAATTGATTTTCATTTATCATAGAAGGAACTGTAGATTAGAAAAATGTCTAAGTAAAATAATGTACAAGATTTTCTAAAAATTAAATGTATTGTAATTACTTTTTAAAAAGAAAAGTGATTTAAATTTACGGCTATGGTCGCGCTGCACATGGAGAATTCTGATGACACGTTATATGCGCCCTCGTACACGGTGACATCTCGAGTGTCCACAGTGTGTACGTAATATATACATATAAAATGGTGGCGTAGTTGCTATAGTACTCGAATATCAATTTGACGTTAAAGTATTTGATTCCAGTTAAAGAAAAGTGTAAATATCGGGACGCAAACCGCCGAATAAGAGATAGATGAAGACGACTACGATAATGTTCGGATCAAGTCCTGTATTTGATGCAACAACATTAACAGATTGTAGCAAGTTGGCTGCGAACACAGATTAATGGTAAAAAATCATTCATCCGAAGGTAGTCTAACTTTGATCCCGACGGGGTTTAAGACGACGGTTCCGACACCATTATATCGGTACCGGTATTAAAACATCAAACGGCTATATCATAATACAAATACTAGTCCATATTTCTGCTTACAATTAAAACAAAAGTAAATAAAACATCTGTCAAACCACTTTCGTTAAACTTGAATGAAGGTTGAAATAAACTTTTTATAATATACATGTATACATATATGCAAATAAGTATATATATTGTATATATACATATATATGTTTGCGCGTGTGTTAATTTCTTCACTTACTCTTATTCTGTTACTCTATTAATTCCAAGGCAGCGGTGTAATTTAAATTGCATTCTCGCCTTTTTCTCTAATTATTTCTGGAATAATTTTTTTCTTATTTCGTATATTTACACTTATAAATACGTATCGTGTATACGAAGCGAATAACAGAATGACTTCTAAGGGAAGGACGCAGAAGTCGTGGTCAACGGGATACAAGGTGGCAGGACGATATACAGAAATCAGCCGATGTGAAAAGGATAAACGAGACCCGTGATCGCTACAGATGGAAATAAAAGGAAGACGTTTACATCCAGCAGTGGATTGATATGAGCGCATCGTGAGATATATATATAATAATTATTATCGTTTATTCATTCGTTGTTTACTATGGAGTACTATCCACTATTGATGCACCTTAAGGTGACTAAGTAGTCCGATTCTGGGAGCACATTTCTTGCTACATACGGCGCATTTAAATTAACCGATGTTAAGAAGTTTGCTTCTGCACTGGGTAGGCGATTAGATTTTTTTTTCTTTCTGCTATGACTCCCGCTTTTTAATCCGAACATTGTAGGTTTTCTATTTTTTTTGTACTCCATTTTTAACGTCACACTTTTCATCCACAAACTTTTTAGGAATTCTGTCTTCACATATTGGACAATTACTGTAAACAAGCAATTGATAGGTTAGTTGCTGAAATGTCGCGGTTTGTCAGGTGATTTTTCCAGTGAACATGTAAAATTATAGGTAGTACACGCTGGTGATATGAAATGTTTCAAGCGATCGTATGTTTTCTTTTATACGGAGCCCCGGTTTTTGATTCGTACAGTAGCATCGGTAATATCACAAATTTATAAATTACCTGCTTAAATAACGAGCAGTGTCTGTTTATTACTGAATTCTCTTTTGTTTATCTTATTTACAACCGCTGGAACAGGTTGTATTTTTCCGTTTATCTCATAATGTATACCGAACCTATTATTTGACATACCTTTAAGATATTTAAGGCTTTTCATTTTGTTCTATTGCAGTGTAGTTCATATTAGTTTTATTAGTAGCATGATTTTCTTCTCGTTTACGGTTATCCCAAATTTATTATATACCCCCTCTAATGTGTGCGATATATTTTGCAATTCTCGCGAGTTGTGAGTCAGCACAGCGCAATCATTCGCGTACTGTAAGTCTATAATTCCCGTTTGTGAATACATCCAGGTTGTATTGAGCCGCTGCAAGTTGAAGAAACTACCATCAAATCTACTGTTCACTATTATGTTCATAGAAACCAATTTCTTCAGTGCAAACATCTGTTTGAATATCATATACACTGAGTAAAGTGTTCGAGTGAACGCACGACCTTGTTTTGTATCATCTAGTTATTTGAAACGGTTCCTATTCACGATCTTGTAGCAACTCGGTCTTTGGTTTTGTAGCGTAGAATATTAGTAATACATTTTATTTGAAATCCTCTGGCCTCAGTTCCTTTTGTACAACTATTCTTAATCATTATCTTGAATGGTTGTCTTCTTGTAATGTAGAAGATGTCAATTAACCGGTCATATTCAAGTGCGCTGAAATACACGATACTAAACTTTGTAATAGAAGTCCATCTGAACCGCAAAATGCGCATTGTGCGACGATAATTATCTGTCGAGCTATAGGAGATGTCGCTCTCTTCATGTCCTACCAAAGTAAATATCAATGTTCCCAATGATGATGGAAATATTTATTTTAATTCAGACCCTAGTTGA
Source organism: Coronaproctus castanopsis (assembly GCA_032883995.1). NCBI lineage: Eukaryota > Metazoa > Arthropoda > Insecta > Hemiptera > Monophlebidae > Coronaproctus > Coronaproctus castanopsis. The sequence continues at coordinate 100,363,178 of CM065053.1, forward strand.
CTAAATCGGGGATCATATACTAATATCGCTCGAACAGGATGTACAGCTTCTTTCAGAAACTTAAATGAACCAGATCAGATGTCCACTGACCATATCGATAGAAACTACAGTTCTAATATCAACGAACTTTTAGTGATGTTGACAATGTGCACGAATTTAAATCAATCCATTATTATTGCTCCTAATAAAAGTTATTGAGAAATGACTTCTAAAATTATACTTAGCATCAATATAGTCACCGTGACTGTACTGTGGAATGCAATCTTTAATGCAATTCTAAGGATGCAATAATTTCAGAAGATGATGAAGAAGTTGGTGATAGTCATGTTTCGTAAAATAGGAAACCGCGAACTGAGGTTTCATCATACCGGCCAGTCAGTTTATTCTCCTCGTTGTCGAAAGTCTTGGAGAAGCTAATCTTAAATTTTACGGGCCCAGTTATTTATTTATTTATTTATTTAATGAAGCCACACAGTTATAAAACATAGAGATGTGCTACCGAATCATCAATTTGGTTTCTGCACAGAGCACTCTATGATTCAACTGCCACCGAGTTATTGATGCAATTTTATTAATTCTGGGAAACGCCAGGTTCGTTCTGCAATATTCCTTGATGTTACACAGGCATTTGATAAGATTGGGTTGCTATTTAAATTTCGACAAATTCTCAGTGAGGATATTTTGAAATCTTACTTGTCTGAACTCTCGTTCATTGTTAGAATAAAGTACTTGTTTTCTGAAGAACATCCAATCAGATCGTCGGTACTGCAAGGCAGTTTGTACATTCTTGCATTCCATTTATACCGTGAACATGTCAACCTCTAATCTAACGCTGCTAATCACATTCACTTTTTAAATAGCGATGCTTGCGTCTAAGATGAATATATAGCGATGCTTGCGTCTAAGATGAATATTACATATGCAAACGCTGCTGTTCAAAACCACCTTAATCGACTAGAAAAATGGGCAGGCCTTTGACGTATATCATTTAACCCAACTAGGTGTCGACATATTTTACTCATCAAAAAACGGGTAAAGTATCCAAGTCCAAACTTGATTATACTTATGGATAAACGTTTAATGTGGCATGATCATGTGGAAAATACGAGATCTATAATGACTAGGGCTAGACAGCTACAAGACGGAAAAATGGAGAAAAGAATGACCACAAGGCGGTGGTTTACTACAAGTAGTTGGATGAGGTAAATAAGCATCGAGGTGAAATCACTGGGCGTTGTGTAATGTTTTACCAACAATTTCCTAGGCTGTCTTGCTATCAAGCCATCATTATCATTTCCATGTATATTTTATTTAAATACGTGTTTTATATATATATATATATATCATTTTGTTAATATCTGAAAGTTATTTATTTTATTTTTATAGTGCCATGTGTAACTAACAAGTTTATTACGGCACTGGTGATTTAACAATTAGATGTAGTGGATGAAGTTAGAAGAGCAAAGTAATTGTATAATTGATTGAATAGTTGAAGAACTGTTTGTGAGGAAACCCGATAGGGTACGCGGATGAATATGGCGCGATATGGGTGGAGTGTAAGTAAAATGTGGCAAATAAAAGAGGGGCTTGGGTGTAAACAAAAGTAGGGGGTTTGATAAGTTTGGAGTAGATGGTTATGAGAGAGTGCTATAAGACCAAGGCGTAGCCTGCTGAATGCTATACTGGATCTGTATCTTGTAATAATTAGTAAAGAAGGGATTGTACGCGATTGACAAGAGAATTTTTTGATTTTGTGTTCTTGAGGGCTGTAACAGCGGCGAGGGAGTTCGTTACAGTTAGTGTTTTGGCATCACTAGGGTTTAGGATTAAATGTTGAAGACCGAAAAATATACCGTATAATTCAACATCATATACGTAAAGCAAGAATCATGCAGTCGTATGGGATAGCATAAATCGTTGATGGGGATTGCGCATGCTATAGAACTCTTAATAGACGGGATAGGTATTCGGCGTCGTCAGTAAAGCATAACATTGCTGGTAAATAGCTGTTTATCAAGTTATTTGCTTTCATAATGAACTCATGCTCTGGCCATATTCTTATATTGCAGGAGGATTATATTGGTATGTATAATCTTTTTCCAGGGAGGGGGAGTTGAATAATTTGAGTTAGTCATTTTATAAGTGTTGTAATTTATATTGAAATCGTTTAGAATGGCTTTAAGACGAGTATAGGATCAAATGGTAATTTTGGGTGAAGGGCCATGTATGGGGGTAGAACGAAGTATTTGTTTAATGTTAGGTTTTCTCTATGATCATGTTGGTGGGTAGTTCTCCTAGTAAGGAACACATGCTCACAAACGATGATGTACGGTGAACGCTAAGGATTAAATAGAGAGCAGATTGGTGTATGGGATGGATCTAGGCACTATAGTATTTTTAGGGCGCCATGGAGTAAACTTCACACTCATAGTTTAGTCTACTAAGAATGATGGATTTGTAGAAAGTTAATATCCGATCGTTCGTGTTTCGGTACTGTAATTTCACTTTTCTTCTCGCAGTCTCAACCCCTGCTCTGTTAGTCGTACACTTCGGCCGAAGGTTATTAACCGTCGATATATTTCCATTAAAAACGTGATGTCAGATTGTTCGGACAAGTAGACGTTATTTAATACGTTCGTCGGTTTTTCCTGGTTCGATAATTGATATAATCTATTTGTCGCTTTGTCCAATTCCGGCGTTTTAACCTGCTGAAACGCCCAAGAATTTATTTTTAAATTGTCGATATGGTTGACAACCGGAAAAAGGAAGAATCGAATTGTAATTAATAACGTCCGAAAATTGATTTAATCAACCGTAAAATAAACACCGACCGGTTTTTCAATTTATTATCAGCGTAACCGTTTTTGTTCTACCGTAGCAAAACCGATTTTCTCGAACTAATGTTGTAATAGCGTTTAAGTATACATATAATGCATATATCTTTTACCGTGTTTACCATACACACATACACATACATACATTATATAAGTGACAAGCACGCTTATTTCCTTTGCTCGGCATGGAGGTTGTTTATGTTAGATAACTGTTTAGTTCTTAGATAACTGTTTAGTTCTTCGCGCGAGATCGCTGCCCTTTACGTACATGTTTCATAAGAATAGTGGTTATAATTCGTTACAGAAAATTCGATAAATATATTTTATATTTAAACCGGATTGCATTCTGAACCAAAAAAAAAAAAGTAAAAAATAAATTAATTAAATAAATTATTAGGACGTTGTAATTTAGCCAAAGGTGTTTACGTGAAAGTGTTTGGTTTCGTCGAATGTATTTATTTACGAAGTATATAAAAAAGAAATTGGATTTTTGGCATAATAGACTTCCTGTCTTAAGAAAAATGATACCTAAATAATATTAACCTTTGTACTTATGTAACCGCCTTTCTAAATGGTTTACAAAAGGTTCCTCCAATTTAAAATTAAAATCACCGTAAATATAGTTATCGCGGAGACATCTGAAATTATAGAAAAACTACACTTTCTTAATGCGAACTTATCTAGCATGATTTTTCGACGTTTCATTTGTATACAAGTATAAAGTGAAAAACATTGTAATTTTTCAAGTTTTTGTATGTTTTATTTTACATTTTTTTTTTGAATTTTTATTTTTCGCTGTTAAAAGTATTTATTATATATTTTTGTAAGTACTAAAAAGAAAAAACCTAGCTATTCAAAGATCTTTCAATATCTAGGGTTGTATGTATCCCGCAAGGCAATAAAAATGACTTACAATTTAGAATTAGAAATTTATACTGAAAAAGATTGACAAAAGCGTTGAGAAATATATGTCTCAGGTACTTTGTTGATGCTTCTATCGATAGAATGCATAACGCTGCAGAACTGCCGTATGCGATTTTGTTTTAATTTTTTTTTTCTGATAAATGTTTTGCACTACGATAATATGCTTATTTCCTCGATTGAAATCATGATTCCAAGCAACTCAGATTCATGTAGACCAAATATCAACACGGAAGAATTAAACTCAATCTTATATAACGTCAAGTTACGTTATAACGATTATTTTAATATCTTTAATAATAGTAACTTTTATAAGTGAACTTATCCTATTTTATGACTGAAAATTTATTTATTCTCTTACCTCGTATTTTACAGTATAATAATTTTAGTTATGATGACAAGGTACTTCCGATACAATGTTAATGAATTTATGATTGTGTTTATTTTCTTCAAATTTGAAAAAGTTATCGGTAAGCTCGTATAATTTTACAGTCTGATTTTAAAATGCTGTGGTAAAATTTTCGCGGAAATATAACGTCGTTTTTATCCGTCAGACCTCTCTACTAATCGAACAAAATATCAGAGATAAGTTGATCGACGACGAAAGATTGATTCGATTTACATTATTATTATTATTAATAAATGGTTCTGGTGATATTCTTAAACTGAAGGATATTTATAAATTGCACTTACTCGAGTTTGTATTTAGAAGTAAAGAAAGATTTGATATTTGGATTAAAGGTGGGGTAACGAGATCATCAATGCATGAGATGTACCAAACTTTAACAAATACCATACACGTATACGGACATTTTATATTGGTCCTGCATGTACCTATAGACATAAGGAATAGTTTAAAAAATTATAAGAGGAGGCGTAAGGCTATTGTTAGATATTTATTAACTAATAGTTGATTGTGTTCTTTATATGTGCTTCGAGTTGGAGTGTGTTATTAAAAACAAAAATTGTTCATATATCAGTTTGATAATAAGTATTCAGTTTTTGCAGGTGTAAATGCGCATGCTTTGTTGTTGTGTGTACCTAGTAAGTGTATGCTAAATTATATTCCGGTGTTAGGTTAGGTATATATGAACGTTTGTATGTGCGTTATGTCTCTTTTCTGTTTTCCCCTTATGTTTAAATGAGTTGATGTGTGTATATTTATGTCTGCATATGTAGTAATTGGTACCGTATAGTTATCGAGTATATGTATATATAAAATTTCAGTATTGTGATTTACTTTTTTTTTTATTATTATTATTTTTTTTGGTAGCTAGTAACAATGTAAACCGTTAACGGTGCTACGAGTATAGTATATTAATTTTATTATGTAATCCGGGACTCGCGCAGAATTGCACATCCGTGGAAATCTTGTGTGTATTATTCTATATCATGTAATTGTGAAATATTTTGAAATAAATTGAAATTGAAAATTTAGAAAATTATTATTATTATTATTATTATTATACGGTTAGCTAATAGTTTGGTCGTAAATTAACTTGGTACAAACATGCGCTCTATCTATCGAAAAAACGTAGAAAGTTGAACTGACTGTTCTACACTATTTAAGGCAGTTCTTCTCTTCAGCATCTATATTTCACACTCGTATCAATCCGTGCTGATGGGTTGTTCCATTGGGCTGGTATGGCTAAATACCATGTTGAATTCATAAAAGTTCTTCAACGTGCTATAATGAGAATGTTCGTCCAAAATCAAATCTGTTATTTTCTTATTCCATCTCCTAAAATCCATTCTCGCGATATGGCTTGTTCAGTTCAATTTTCCTTTGTTATCATATTTAAAAATCGATTTGACGAATTAAGGACGTCTCGTAGGTAATTGTTTCAGCTTTCACAATTATGTCTTATTTTACTACATTAGGGGGAAATTCTGTCCGCCTCTATTAATCAACTCTAATAATAACGTGTATCGAACCTACGCTTAATCATATCTTTTTTATTTGTTATGCAACCAATATTTCACGAGCATTAATTGCGATATATCTCTATCAGTTATTGTCATAATATGAATCGTATATTGTTGCATTAGTGTTTATTTTAATTTATAGAATTCATTGTACTTGTATCGTTTTTATATAATAAACATTATCCGTAGTTTTTACATTTTTTTCTTCAATAATGCACTACTTTTTTCATATTTTTATGTTCGTTCTATAAAAATATTTTGTTATGTGCAGATAGGGTTTGCAAGTATGTATGTATATGAATGGGTGTGACGTAAAATTATATTTTGCCATTCACGCATTAATATCGCGCGTAGGCGTTTTATTTTATATAACTAAATAACTTTGTATCAAACGGAAACTTGAAATAAATTACAATAAATATACTTTATTATAATCACGCGTGAGTGGATAAATTTGGAATTTAATTTAAACGTTGCGCGTTCAAATTTTATCCCACCATTTTAATTTTTATTAATTTCAGGACGGAAAAGTACACTCGTTAACGAATAACGTTAATATATTATCAGTATTACATCGGTTACGTCCTTAAAAATGGAATGTTTACTAAGTGGTGTGTGTGTTATATGAACGTGTTCGATGTAGTTTAGTTGGTTTACGGGTCAGTGGAATACACTTCACGAGAAATTTCGTTAATGAAGGTTGTTCGAATGAGAAGTTCGATTGTGATTTAATTACAACTTTTATTTTATTTTTATTTTAATTATACGCTAGCTGTTTATTACGAGTCATTCCTTTGCGGTTGTATCTCCCAACGGTATACACGAGGTGAATTTTGCTAATTTTGACGTAAGTAATAATGTAACAACTCTTTACGATATATTCTGTCCTATTCATTTACACTATCTTGAATCTTGATCCTCTTGAGCAGTCGTGTCACCGGTTGGCTTAGGATCGCTGCCGCTAGCTCATTGGAGTGTCCGTAAAGACGCATCGTGTGATTTTGAGCTCGCCTGTATTTATTCTGAAACCGCTGGATGATCATCCGATTCGATTGTTTTGAGCATCGCTACAATGGTGCAGCGTGGGTCCATATTGGTTTTAGCATAATATTGTATATTAAAAGCTTGTTTCGTAGTGACAGCTGTAATTAATATCCTATAAGCCAGTATAGGTTTCTCAGCTTAAGGTCCAATTCCTTTCTCTTCTTCCGTATATGAACCTTCCAGTTTACAGTGCTATGTAAATGTATTGCGAGGTAATTCGTCCCTTTGCTTCTCGGTACCAGTATATTGTTTAAAGTTAACCGCTTAAAGCCTTTCTATCGGAGAATGAGACGTGTGTACATTTTTCAGGATTTATTTGGAGATTCTACTTCTGTGTCCATTTAAGTATGGTTTTTAGGTTTGCCTGTAAGACGGCAACGGGCTTATTAGCATCTTTGTCAGAAAATGTTGCTACTTGTACATGTTCATCAGTTGGTAAGTCAGCGGTATAAATAGAATATAAAAGGGATCTTAATACACTGCCCAGTGACACATCAGCGTGTATAGAGTATATTTCCGAGTAATTATCATCATATTGGACTCGAAATAGCCTGTCTATTAGATTGAATTACAGTAATTGATATTTTTCGGGAAAAATCTTTTTAATTTTATATAACATACCTTCGTGCCATATTTTGTCAATGGCTTTAAAGATGTTGATAAAAATTGCTTCGTTGTATATTTTATTCTTAATTCTTCGTTTGTTTCCACAGATCTGTGTATTTGATGTTCAGTTAAGTGTGAGCTTTTGAACACAAATTGATTTGGAATTACTTTTTTTCCTTAACAATTTTATTTAGTCGATTTAGTATTAATTTCTCTAGTAGTTTACCAACGGTTGAGAGCGGGATGAGTCTATAGCATGTAGGCTTAGTGTCATCGTTTCCATGCTTCAGTATCATAATTTTTTCTGAGGACTTTCACTGAGTTCGGAAATGTTCCGACATTTTAGGTAACTCTTTTAACATTTTTAGAATTATCAGGTCAAATCCTGGGGATTCAGTAATTTTATGTGCTTCTAGACTTGTCCAATAGTTGTTTTAATTACATTCTGGCTTGTCGTAATTTAATTCATGCTGTGTTATTTGAAATAGTCCATGTCTAACGACTGTATACTAAGATACAAATTAAAAATTTACCTTTTTAATGACCCTGTAAAATATGCTTCAGTCGCCGATATTTTTTCCGGGTAAATGCAAATTGCCTAAAGTATTTATGCATACTCTATACTTGTTCAGTTACTTTTTATTAATACTCTCAGTTTTAATATTTTCGGCAGATATTTTTTTGCCTTATTCAAGTTTATACTTCCTTCTCTCTTACTTGATTGTTTTTAATTTTAAGGAAAAAATTTTCCAACTTGAATTATTCATTTATAATACGCCCACCAGGCCTTAGTTTCGTTAATGAATTACCGATAATCATTCTTTGTTCGTTAGATTAATTCCGTAAGTACAAGGTTCTAATTTAAGTATAATTAAAGTAACCTTTGTAAATCTGGTTACTAATTATGTCCCGAAGCGAATATATATTGTGTATCGTAATTCTTCTGCGCGAAGTAATTACTTAAAGAGAGACCAATATGTATTCAAGCAAAATTACAGGGTTACCTAGAGAAGACGGACGGTTCTGTTTTTTTTTTTAATAGTGCAGTTGGTAACACTGTTTAGCGTACACACGAGAGATTCGTTTTTGTCCAGTTTCAGTTATCATGATATCCTATAACGAGTTACGTGGAACGTTATTTTCGGCGTAAATCGATCACGACAATGCAAAGAGAGATTCGAAAAGAATTCAAAGTTACACGGTGTAAACCTGTACCATCTCGCAATTCAATTTTAAGGGGGGATTGAAAACTTAACCTGTCGAGAGAATGTGTTCGTCGTATATTGCTGGAATACTTGAAATTTCCTTCTTATAAACTGACAATAACTCGGGAATTAAAAAATACCGGCCATGCACAACGAAAACTTTTTGCTGTAATGATCCTAAAAAAAAATCGAAGACCAGATATCGATTTAAATAATTTTTTGACGAGCGATGAAGTTCATTTTCAGCTATCCGGATTCGTAAAAAAACAGAACTGTCGCTACTGGTAGACAGAAGCCGTCACATAGCGAGCTAGTAACCCTGTACTGCAGTGGCTAATAGCGGGACCTTATTTTTCACTGGTACTGTAAGCGAAACGAGCTATATCGAAATGATAAACTCGTTTTTGTTTCCCTCACTTTGTCGTCATCGTCGTCTGTGCTGTATATGGTTTCAACAAGATGATGCGATGTGACACTGTTCGGCCGAAACGCTCGCAGTAGTGAAAGAAGCATTTGGTAACCGCATATTGTCACGTCGCACGTATTTGACCGCCGCGCTCGCCAGATTTGACCGCTTCAGATTTTTTGGGGGGGAATACCTTAAGAGCCGCGTTTACGAAACACATCTACAAGATCTGGAAGACCTGAAAATTCGGATTTCTGAAGATTGCAATAATTCAGCTACCTATGCCCGAAATTTTTTTTTAAAAAGACTGAGTGAATGTATTGTTGCAAATGGCAGTTATCTGAACTATTGTGGACCACAAGTTATTTTAAGCTAATTCCTCGTTTTCCTATTTTTAAATATTTCATTCAAACATTTTGGTTGAGTAGTTTTTGAGTTATTCCAAAAACAAAACCGTCCATCCTCTCGTGGTCATCCTATAGTAAGTAGGAATTTGTTTTTGTACGAACTTTAAGCGTGATTGAAAGATAAATGAGTTTTATTATGTCATAATTCTAATAATTATTATCGTTTTTTTAATATTTATTATTATTATTATTATTACTGCGTTGGTAAATTATTACTATCTAACACAAAATAGTTTTTATTGATAATTGTTCGATTAAAGACGAATTAAATGATTGTCTCTTTCCCGATTTGAAATCGTTTACTTTCTTTTACTACTTGTTTTTCTTTATAAACTTGATATCTGAATTTAGAACATAAACGCGTTCATAGGCAGAAATAGTGTACTATCCATTAATAATATAAAATATTGCAATCGTTAAACCGATGTGTACACTTAAATATTCCATGCATCATGGAACAATATCAAAGATACTTAAATAAACTAGATGCTCCTATGCTTGATTGTAAAAAAAAATCAAATTATATATAAAAAATATTAAAACCTTAATTATTTAAAAATAAATTAAAACGCTTTGTTTTTTTTCTCTATTTCTTTGTTCAGTATGTATGATCAAAGAAGCGCTACAAATATACGTGGTGATATTTCATTTTTTTCTTACATTTTTCAATCGTTATAGCAAGTGATACACGTTGTTGTGTGTGTTTTGTGAGAGAAATAACTGGAATAATTTTCTAATTTAATCCGTTTTCGGTTTACGCGCGATCCGACATTTCAGTTCATACGTTATTGTCATTGTGCCTTGCGAAACGCAGTGGTATTTCCGTATGTGCGACTTAATGGTCAGTTCTATTCCCAGTAACTAAATAAAAATAAATTTATCTGTTTGATTGGGTAGATACGAATGGCTTTGAAAGATTACAGAATGTTATGTGAAATAACTGACATATTACTATTTTATTTGCTTGTATTGTGTGGATCTGAAACGTGAAGGAATGTATTATATTTGGATGGAAATAATTGTGAATATAAGGTCTATAAAATATTTCCTGATATATACAAACACACGCACACATGTATGTACCATGTGTCTCCTTTTGCGATCATCATTTACCTGAACGAGTTAAACATATTTCTTCTTCGTTGAGAAGAGCTCGATCACGTTGGAATTCTGATTCTTATTATCTACTCTATTAATAATTACAGATGCAACGTAAAGTCTGCATTTTCGTGATTATTATTGTGCGTTTATGTTTGACTTTGTATGTGTTTGTGTTTTCGAATAATTTCGGTTTACTTCACTTTGAATTTAGAAACATTTATTAAAGGAACTGACGTCTTATTATTTTGGCGTGTAGTTGACTGAAGCGAATAAAATTGACGACGAACGAAATGATAAATTTAGTTGGATTGAATGGCGGAGGAAATTGAATTACTTGATATTCTGTCCCGGAATTTGTAAATAATTTTTTATTTTTGTTCCTTCAATGAGAAACTACCGGAGTTGAATTATTTAAAAAAAAATAAAAATGTCGAACAGTTTAACTTTTTTTTTTGTCGTACCGGCTAAGATTAGCCACAAACGACATTGCTTAAAACTAAAATAAATAAAAAAAATCAGCAAAAATAATAATTAATCTAGCTGGCCCAACGGAAGGCTAGATTTTCATCGCGATAAAAAGGGTTCTTACTCCAGCGTACGGTGCAACATCACAGCGAACCATCTGACTACTTAGGTGATCGGAAGATCGTCACGACACCATTTTCTTATTTTTAGTCTTCTACTATAGTTGACTGGATGTTCAACAGTAAACATTCTGTGTACTAAAGAATTGACATTGGTCTGCAATTTTTCGAAGAACTTTCTGTACTGCTTCACGTAGACATCATTCACATACGGCATATTTAAGTTGTTGTGTAGTGCATAGTTCGGTATTAGTGCGCAATATCTTTGACTGCTGTTGTTGTATGTTATGTAAGTTGGTTTGACATGTCGCACCATATACTTCTATACCATATCTCCACACAGGAGCAAGAATTGACTGATATATCTGTCTTTTTGTCGCGAGATTAAGAATCGACTTTCGTCCAAGCAACGGTGATAACAGTCCGGCACGAATTGCAACCGATTTTCTTACATTATTTACATAAACTCGCCGGGCTAGTCATTTATCCATATGTATACCAAGATATCTAACAGATTTGACTTGCGGAATTTCAGTCTTATGAAATATTAGTTTAGGATACGTTATAAATCTATTTGTAAACGTGATGTGCTGGCATTTAACTGGATTAAAGGTAATGCGCCAAAGACGAGCCCACTCTTCCAAACAATCAAGGTGTTTTTGAATCGCAGTATTAGCACATGCGGCATCCGTGTTTGACGCGAGTATTGCAATATCATCGGCGAATGTAGCTAATAAAGTTAAGGTTGAAGTTGGTATGTCAGCAGTGTAGATAGAATATAATAATGGTCCTAATAGACTGCCTTGAGGCACAGAAGATCTGATTGTATATGCTTCTGAGAATGAGTCCTTAATTTTGACAACGAACGAACGATCTAATAGGTACGATTTAAGCAATAGATAGATATCCTCGCTTAAAATTTTGCGTAGTTTATATAGCAGTTCAGCGTACCATACTTTGTCGAATGCCTGAGTGACATCGAAAAAGGCTGCGGAGCGTACCTCGCCTTTTTCCAAAGTTAACGAAATTGCATCGACGAATGGTTGGTACGAAAACCAACCTGGTGATTCGGTAATACATTAGCATTTTTTATATTATATCAATACGACTAAGAATCTGCTTTTCTAGGATCTTCGATAATGAAGAAAGTAAACTAATTGGTCGATATGACGAAACATCTGTTTGTGGTTTTCCTTTTTTATGGATTATAATTATTATAGATTTTTTCCATGCGGTGGGAAAGTAGCGCATTTTTAGTATTGCGTTAAAAATGTAACACAAGAGGATAGCCGCCTTTTGTGGTAGATGAATAATTCCAGTAATTTGATCCAAACCAGGACCCTTATGTAATGGTGCTTTACGGATGCATTGAAATACATATTTAAGTGTAAAATATTTGGTGACCCATCAGATGGACGCGCTATCGCTATTGATTCTTGTATAAAATTTGCATGATGTTGCGCGGATGAGGGGTGAAAACCGTCTAGAGATGTTCAGCGAATGCCCGCGCCTATTCCTTGTCTGTTTTAATCCAACTGTTGTTCAATTTAATATTATATGGTTCTTCTGACGATCGTAATAGTTTTTTTGTTGTGATCCATAACAATTTATTGTCATCATTGATTGACTCTAAATAATAATTAATCATTTTATTCTTGTAATCGTTAATTTTGCTTTTTAATTTGTTTTGTAATTCGTTAAATTTTTTCTTTAAAAACGGATAGCGACAGCGTTACCATTTCTTTCTGGCTGTTCTAGTTTCCTTAATTAATTTTCTTATTTCTACTGCAATGTGAATACTTTCATGGAATGATTTGATTTCATATTTTGTGAAATTATTGCATGCGTATTTAATAAGATCTGTGAATTGAGTTACTGCTTCAGAGTTCTTTAATTTTACTCGAAGGTTTAATTTGAATCTAAGACTACAAATACCTGGACATGTTCGGAAGACAGCTCTGGAACTGTTTTACATTCTCTATTGTGTTTTTGTAGTCCACGAGTAACAAATAAGTCTAATACATCTGGAAGTCTGTTACAATGTTTTGGACCAGTATGTTGGAGTCATGGGAGATAGAATATCGAGTGAATTATTTCGTATAAATTTAATCGTTTACTACCTGGTGAATTTGTTCTTCTCGATCCCCAACTAGTATTTTTTTAATTATAGTCACCGCCGCATATAAATTTGTTACCCAATTTACTGAATATGGCGTTATGTTCAATTTCTGGTATGAGAAATCCTGAGTGACTATAGATAGCAGCTACAGTAACATCATACGTGAGCGCTTCTATGTTTATAGCTGCGATTTGATAACTAAATGTGCTATATATAAATTGTATTGCTTATAAATATTCTTGACTAGCACAGCCCGACCTATTTTCTTCAAATTGTAGAGCCAATATGTTTTTAGTTTTGTAGAAACCTTTCTTGTTAATTTTAAAAGATAATTATTCTGCACTAACCGATGACGTGTTTTATTGAGGGCCGTTAAAAATCGATCGTTTACTGCGAGTAAAATTGAGTACAAAGAACCCTCCTAATGAATGTTATCGAGGTGTTCAGTTGCCTTGAATGCGATAGTTTTTGCGTTGAAATTTTTATCTTTTTGTACATTTAAACTATTACTAAAGTTACCTTTATCTGCTATGAAATATCTGCGAAATAAAAAATATTTTACAGCAATTTTATAACACATCAAATTTGATGAAATTGAAGTGCTAAACTGACCTACGGGCCGTGAGTAATTTGTCAAATTCTATAATAAGTATAGGAACAAAGCATTTTAACCTTGAACGGAAAATATCAACGAATAAAATGGAACCAATTCATATTCCCATTTGCGGCATTCTAAGAATAAAAAATAAATTGTCGTAGATAATATTGTTATCGAATTTTAAATGTTATATGTTCGTGTGTAGTTCGTGAATATATATAACTGCATATGGCGAGTACGTGTCACCATGTATGTAATTATAACTTAATCTCTAAAAGGTTAATTTAATAATAAGATAAGAATTTAATAAAAACCACAATAATATAAAAAATGATTTGATAATAACATAAATAATGTTGGTGATATAAAATAAAATATTAAATAATCGTCTTATACGTTCACTAGTTTTTTCACTGTAAGTCATGTGAATTTTTCACTTTTTGACGTTTCGAGAACACTTGCGCAATTTTTATTTCGAGTTTGAAAATGAAAACTGCCTTTTCGAAACGTCATAAAGTGAAAAAACGGACATGATTTACGTTGAAAAAAAAAGTGTATTTAAGAATAATTACAATTAAGTACCTAGGTTGTTTCTTTTTTTTTATAAAATCGTGTTTTTTCGGAAAACGTATTTAGATATGAATCATAAAAACCATTGCATGCATAACTACAACTACATTAATCATGTGGAATTTCGTTTCATAAATTTCCGTAGTTATAACCAAAAATGTCACTTTTTTTTAATAAATTTCTAAAAGGGTCCCCTTAATGTTCTTTGAAAATCAATTTTGGGATTTTTCGAACGGATTTTTTCCTTACAATATTTCTTTCATTGATTTAAAAAAAAATCCGGAACATCCGGCAGATTAAATCGAAACGGTGCTCGAGATATAAATTTTAATTATACTTACCGCTTACCAACGCATCCAGTAAAAAACAAGTTTCTAAGTTTATGAAATTTCAAATGGTTAATACGATCGAGCTATAATTTTCGACGTACATTTCGAAAGTGTTGAAAAAAACATGTTGGAAAAAAATCAAAATTTCCATAACTCGGCGCCCAAAATTTAAAAATTGTAATTTCAATACAGGTAATTTTCAATTAGTTGATAAATTACAGGTATGTATAAAATTTCATTGAAATCTTTAGAGTCGTTTTAGAGATGGCTGGATATATATATATATAAACTGATATAATAATTTATATACACAATCTGTATTAACATGAAGTAACTATTAACTTTGAAGTTAGATTTTAATATTTCATAAACTGAATAGGTTTATATACAAATAGAAAATTAAATAATAATTTAAATAAAAACCCAGTATAGGTGGCATGTAGTAAAGATACGTGTAATTAATAAATTTGTCGCAGGAAAAACGAACGGTAAATAATTGTGGATGATAGTAATGAAATTTATAATAAGGGATAACATAACAGCTGATATTACGACAATTATATACCAGGTACAAAGTCTTATAGTTGTGTGTTACACAACTTTAATTTCAGTCTGTTAATGGGTATCTCGAATGTGTAATGTACTTGTGCACTTTCATTTTTATTTATGGTTGGAGGTTCGTCTATTGCTTTATTTACAACCTACTATTTAAATATTATTTGCAGAAAAAAGATTAGAGCATACTTTGAAAATTACACAACCGAATAGTTTTGTATATGCGTACAGTCCGCCGCAAGTATGAATAGTATGAATAAGGGGGTGTAAAGAAATGTTATGCACAAATAATTTACCTTTTGTAAAAAAAATATTATTGCGGAATATTACAACGAAAAAAAAAAGGTCCGTGAAACGAGGCATGTGCGCCTGTCATATATATGTATATGTAGGATAGATTAAAATATGAAAGGGAGTTGTTCTCCTTTAATCCTACTTTCAGGGTGATGTGTCGTTGCTATGGAAACCAGTCGAGATTATAACTGACGAAGAATTTCGTACTTCAATGCCGTGGGTTGAGGATTACGATAATGATAATTGTAATTACTGTCATCATCATAACAATCTGTTATACCGGTAGAGGTTTGATTTAGTTTTGAGAGGCGTGTGTAATTGAGTCAAAATAGATTCTTCTCCTAAATTTTGATTCTGACCGTTAATAATCAGTATTCATGGACGTTGAATCCAGCAATTCGACATTGAACTACTGCTATAATCTCCCTCTCTCTTCCTATATGTAATAATGTGTGTATATATATGTTTTTATTTTTGGTTAATTTCCGTTTTGGTTTTGTTATGTACGGGAATGTTCCCTAATAAAAGACGACATTTTCAGATTTTGTTGAATTTAATTTATTTACGAAAGTGTAAACTACGGATTTGTACTATTACTATTTTTTTTATTTTTTAAAATTAACTGGTGCTAATTTAAATTCTTAATTGATTCAAAATTTTTCTCTATTTCAAAATATTTTTCTGTTTCTCAGCATTAGTTTTTCCTCTATACACCAATGAATACTTTTTTTTTGGGTCCCAAATTCCAACCGATTGGATAGGCAAACTATATTTTATTTGTTGTTTATAAGCGAACAAAAAACCAGTGTGCTTAAAATAATTTGTGTGCACGTTGTGTATTCTTTATTTGAAATCTATGTGTGTGTGTGTGTGTGTGTGTATTAGTTAATTCTAATGTGTTCTTAAATTTAGAGTAAAAGAAGTATGAGAAATATAGTCCTTGAAAACAGCGTATGTGGGTTGACAATATATGATAATGTAAATATCAGTTTAAATATATACATTTTTTTTAATATATGCAGGCGTATTTAAATATATATATATAAATAAATTATATATATATATACATATATTTGTTTTTAGATTTAACAACACTCATCTAGGCTTACGCTTGTTCAGTTTTGCAGATGATTTACTCTTAATATATAAAGTTCATTTATGTAGCAAATAGAAGTTGTCGTTCCATATTTCTAATTGTAATGAAGTTATTACTTATAACAGTAATAAATGTTTTAAATTTCAAATTTGAAATTACCAAATCTCAATTTATGATAGTATCTGGTCGAGATAAAAATTTTGATAAAGTAATATGTGATAACATTAAAATTGATAATCATGTGTCCAGTCCTACTGATCACATAAAACATTTAGGTTTCATTATAGATAATACATTAAATTATATTAAACATATACAATATAAATAATAAAGTCAACAAATATTATTATATTTTTAAAACAGTTGGAGGTAAATTACGGGGACTAAATTATAAGTGTAAGGTAGGTTTAGTACGGTCACTATACATATATTGCGCTGGTGCCTACTTCAAGCACTTAACTAAACGGCAAATGTACAATGTAATCTTCAACTGTCGCAAACTTCTAATTGATTCAACTTCTTCATATATTACTATTTCTAATATAACGTTATATATTATAGCACAGATCTTGCCTATTGATCTTTACATTAAAAACAGATAGTTAATCTTTAATGCTGAAAAAAAAATAGTGGTGTAAAATAGTTCTCAAATAGTTTGGTATATAAATTTTTACATGAATTTAATGTAAGATATAATATATTAACAAAAGATAAATTAACAAATAAATTCTTTCCTAACGTAACAAATTGTTTTAAAAATAAAAAAATTACAGTGAATTACTACATGACACAGATACTTTCTTGTCATGGTTTTATTGGATATTATTGAAAATAAATTAAATATAATTGGAGATACTAAATGTTGCAATTGCAAGAGTAATTAAATATAAAATGTTCAACATATAATATAAATGTAACAAATATGATCACCTGTGGCAGTTGTATAGAATTGACTGTACACTTAAATTGAATAAAATTATTTTATCAAACCAATTTCCGATTTTTATCTGGGGATTATTTAAAATTAAGCATATATATAAATAATCGCTACTGATATGTATACATATGTGTACATGAATAGATTATTAACTAGGTTCTTATAGTGAAGAATTTATTGTTTCATTCACTTATGATTAAATATATATATATGTATATAGGACGAAACTGATTTTGTAATTTTAAAGCAGATACATACACAGATAATTATCGATTATAAATCTTTTAATTAATTATAAACTCGCTTATTAAATATCATTATTGTTTAATATTTTACAATTTTTAATATATGTCTACGAATGGATGGAATATGACGACGTAACGTACACTTTTAGGAGTAAGATTCAAATTTATAGCATAACGTTTGAATTGAATTTGTTTTGTATTATCACTATTTTTAATCAATTAATAAGAATTTTATTTTCAACGAATATTAGATATAATTCCATATATTTATGATCGCGTAATTCTGAAGCTTACATCTTGTCTACGGGAGTGTTCAGAATTGTCGTGTTTTACCGGGTATCTGGAAACTGTGAAGAAATACTCTATACTTTCCACGTCCGCTGAATATTGTAGATGTAAAAAAACAAAAAAAAACAAAAAAGTTGCATATACGTGCGGTGGAAGATCGAAAAACTTGGTAACAAATCCTATCTAGAGTTCCATAATAGATCAGGACACTCGGTAACCACTAGGATAATAATGATGATAGACTTTGTCAAATGTAGATATATTTCTCCGAGATCTGTGATCTCTTTATAGGGTGTTTAAGAACCTGCGTGTCTCGTATTTAATTTTGGAACTAGGAGTTTGTATTGTTCGTTAATTTAATTGATTAGTCCCTATAATTCTCGTACCTTCCAAGTGTTAGTTTGAAATGGTTACGAGCAGTCACGGACGGGTATCTATTTCCTGCTCGCTCTGTTCAGTACTAGCCATTCCACGTTTAACGCTAGGAACACACACACACACATATACATATAATTATGTATGTATGTATGTTTAATAAAATACGGCATATCCATTAAATTGTAAAATTTCATGATGTCATGAATAATAAGTTATTTCGAACTATAATATTTAATATAAAATAATAATGCTATTAAATATAAAATAATAATAAAATACTAAAAATAGTCGTAGTCCTTTATGTACATTCTCCAGAAAGTAGTCATTTCTCGCTGAAATATTTATTATTTTTTTATTAGTTATTTCCTCCAGCATTTTCCCTCCTCAGGAAACATCCTTGTTCCGCTAATATTTTTCTTCCGAGTGGAATATTACGGCAGTTCCGTTGTAAAGCAAAAAATGAGGTCGGGAATTTTTAGGACGCTTTCTTCCTATTTTATTATTATCATTTAAATTTTATTTATTTATTTTATTTCTAGGCCGCATTCAGGAACGCACTTCTTTGCGAGGCTGGTAATGATAAATGTATTTGTCGACTAACATTACAATATATATATATATATATATATATATATATATATATATATATATATATACACGAGTATTGTCCAGTTTGACGAGTGTATAAATCCCAGCAGCATTCTGCTATGTCTTGTTCTGGTGGAGGTGTTTCGATGGTTGTTGTATTAGTGGTACGTAAAGGTGAGAACATAACGGATAAATTCGTTTGTTTTCGCGTGCTATTCAATTGCCCTGCTCGGTAAATGTATAGTGGCGTAAATAAGACAGGAGAAAAATAATAGGTAAATAGAGAAATCACGAGCAGTATTCAATCTGTGATCTACTTTCACTGTACAAAGTGTTCCACGTTTTGCAATTCGTCGTCCGATGTCTCTTGTTTGTTATCCGACCCGAAGAAAGTGAAACGTCTTGTTCAATTTTGCCGCTGTTGTTGTATTTAATAATCGCGAGAAAATCGAAAAAGACCCAAAAGATTTTTTTTCAATTTAAAAATAAAAATTATTTGTATCGAAAACGGCGGTATATCTTTCTTATATATTCGTTGAAATGTACACTCTTGATACAAATTTCATTTATACTTTTTTAATGGTAAAATTTTAAAATAATTCAACTTGCAATCGTTTTGTTTAATGCAATTTGAATATTTTCCTAATTAAAAGCATAACTCATCATACACACACATACAGACATACTTGATGTTTCTTGCTTTTACAACTTTTTTTTAATTGCCAATTTGTGCATAGCCTAGTAGGTAATCAACAAATGTTTGAAAGGAGACTCGTGTATGGGAAGCACACCCATTGGTGTGTTCTGCCCCTGAATCTTGATCCTCTTGAGACGTTTTGTCACCGGTTTGTTTGGGATCGCTGCCGTTAGCTCATTGCTGTGTTCGTACAGACGGATCATATGATTTTGAGTTCGCCTGTCGATGACGTCCATATTGTTTTTAGCATAGTACTGTATATTAAAATCTTGTTTCGTAGTGACAGCTTCGATTGATGTACTATAAGCCAGTATAGGTTTCTCAGCTTTAGGTCCAATTCCTTTCTCTTCTTCTGTATATGAACCTTCCAGTTTACAGTGCTATGTAAACGTATTGCGAGGTATTTCGCCCATTTGCTTCTCGGTACCAGTGTATTGTTTAAAGTTAACCGCTTATTATTAGCCTTTCTATTGGAGAATGAGACGTGTGTACATTTTTCAGGATTTATTTGGAGATGCTACTTCTGTGTCCATTTAAGTATGGTTTTTAGGTTTGCCTGTAAGACGGCAACGGGCTTATTAGCATCTTTGTCAGATTCTACAAATGTTGCTACTTGTACATGTTCATCAGTTGGTAAGTCAGCGGTATAAATAGAATATAAAAGGGATCTTAATACACTGCCCTGTGACACATCAGCGTGTATAGAGTATATTTCCGAGTAATTATCATCATATTGGACTCGAAATAGCCTGTCTATTAGATTGAATTACAGTAATTGATATTTTTCGGGAAAAATCTTTTTAATTTTATATAACATACCTTCATGCCATACAACTACTGTTATTTAAATGAGAACGCAGTCTTAATTTATGTTTTAAGTGTTTGTACATATAACCGATATAAAAACATGCGATTCATTATAATATTTGCAAGGGTCTATAATATTCAACCGTGATAATAATAATTTGAAAAAAGGATACTCGTATGTATTGTCCGCATTTATGTAATTATAGGTGAACTAACTTCAGTGGTATCTTAAATATTTACTCGCTGGTACAAAGCAATAAATACCTGGAGTAGTGTGAAGGACGTAGCCAGTCGACTATGATGTGGGTTTAAAACTAACTCAACGCCGGTCATTGATAAAGAATACACAATACAACAACCCTTGGCTCAATTGCGAGATATAACAATTAAATTAATAATGTATTTGGGGACGCACATATTCCAAAAATGGTGGATCAGAAGAAGAAATAAGGAAACAGGTAGTGTTGAATAACGTCCGGATTTGGAAAGTCAATCGTATATGGAATGACTATAAGATCGCTAAGATAACTAAAACGCTACGAAACTTAGCGGTAACAAAACGCATATAAATTACTATAAAACATTTCATTCCAATTTAAATCAAATCTACCGGGACAAAAACAAACCATTTAGAATTAGATGTAATGACTATCTAAACTATTTGCGTATAAATCGGTTTAACATCAGGCCACCCGAAACTACAAACCCGCCATGGGAAAATATTAAACAGATCAAAACGACACGTGAAAAAGATCTATTAAATGCAAGAAAGCAAATAATACTGGCAATCAAGATGGCCGCTCAAAATGTATGGACAAATCAAATCAACAACAACTTACGGCAAGTTAAAGGCAAATTGGATCATTGGGAAACATCTCACCGTGAAAACAGACGAGAAGAAATTGTATTATGCAGAATCTGTATTGGTCATACGAAATTAACACATGGTCCACTGCTCCAGACAGGACTCCCACCGTCGTGTATATACTGCGGTAATCAAAAAATGTCCATCAGTCACGTCATCACTGAATGTCTAGAATTCACCGAGGAACGAGAGAAAGCGTTCGGACATAGAAAAATGACGACAGAAGAAATGCTTGCAGATGATGAAGCTATCGTTCAATATGTTTTTAGTTTTTTAAAATGTATAAATGTATTCCATAAGATATAGATTTACTTTTCTGTTGTATTTAATTATTTAAGTTATAGTAGACGCAAATGACCAAGATGTCGAGCGTCTTTAAATAAAAATATACAATACAATACAAAACGCGATTCACGAAAACGTTGGTTTTTCTATAGCGACATGCATACAATATATATATTACGTTGTAAATTCTATGTTTAAGTTTCAATAAACAAACTTTTTAAAATATATATATATATATATATATATATATAAATTCTGTATTTGTTTTCTTCTTAATACACATATATACTTGTGTAAAACCTTTCCAAAATTCACTATACAAATACATATAGGGTCTGTTGCTTCCATAAAATGTAAAAGAAAAACGTGTGTGTTGCACGCGTAGCGTATTTTTAAAATTTCGGTATATAAGCATAAGTAACGCATAGTTATCGGCCAATAAAAGAAATGAAATAAGGAAATCAGGTATATGTATGTGTGTTTATTTCTTTTGGCCTCTCTCTCTCTCTCTCTATGTATATATATATATATATATATATATAGTGCTTATATACATGGATAAACAGATGAATACAGATAGTTGTTACGAGTTATGTTTGTTTATTTGGTTGTTGACAGCATTTCAAAATTTGTATATTTTCTTACTGTCAACTGTGTTTATTTTTGTTGTAATTTATTTGTTTGTTGTCGACGTTGGCGTAATGTCTTTATGTGTTTCTTTATGCGTTGTGTTTAACAATAATTATATGAATAAATTTGTTTTTTCTATTAGTGAAAGGTTTGTGTCTTCATGTATTCCCTGAAATTCGATGATGATATCACTTTTTGACATCGACGGTATTGATTGTTTTTTATTATGTATCAAAGAAATTTCTATAATTTCTAATTGGTTAGAAATGTGGGAATTTTCTGTTCTTTTGTAAATCATTTTAATAAATCTATAAATCCTTTTTGATAAGTCCATATATATATATCATCATCATCGTTATATTTTCGTTGTCGAACGTCGTGACTAGCTATTGTACGTTTATTTTTACTTACAAAATGAGCTAGCATTCAAGGCACTATTTATATGCGACGCAAATGCACGCGCATATGATGTCATACAGAGTGGAGTGCCATTGCCTTCTCCATGATAATTAAGAATTAAATAATGATGAAAACTTTCTAGTCGCGTGTTGGTTTCGAACCCCGAACCGTCAAGTTAACAGTTGAGTACTGTAGCAACTACGCTACCGCGACTTTTATATATACATACATACATACATATATATATATATATATATATGCATTAGTTTCTTTGATTGCTCATTCAAAAAATAAAGATTAATTCCAATTGTCACTTTTTTTTATAATTAAATTAAAACTATGGACGATTATAATTACTTTAAAATTGTTGCTTTCAATATTTATCGTTGTTTCGACTAAATTTTGGTTGTACCTTGTTGTATACGGGAAGCTTCTTTTTTTTGTCCGTGTTTGAGATTCGCTGTCGCATTTTTATTAAGTGATAAAAATTTTTCTCAATCTGTAAGATTTTAATATTTCATCAGTTTTATATTATTTAGTCGGAAAATTAGACTAAATTTTACGTTTTAACGTTTAAATCTTTCATCGCGTACTAAGAATAAACCTGGAAAAGAACGTATGCAGTGCGTACAAGGAAGTCGAAAATTTGTTATATGGTTATAACGTATATAGTTATATTTCAAAATCGAAATATATATTATTTAATAAAAAATTTGAAAACATAAAATTAAACTTAAAAAGTTACAATATTAATATTAAGTGTGTATGACAAGTATGAAATATTTGGGTGTAACTATCGAATATAATTTAAAATATTATGTTCATTTCCGTAACTTAAAGAATAAAGTAATTAAATTTTTGACCATATTTAATAAGTTATGTAACAATAGCGATAGATTAAATTATAAAGAAGGTCTAATCTTCCATAAATCGGTAATAATTCCGAATTTAATCTGTGACGGTAATATTTACTACGGAATGTTAAAAGTCAAAATATTTATAAACATTAATAAGATCTTTTCAGAGAAGAGAAACGATTAATATGATCAAAGCATATAAAACTACCAGCTATTTTGAATCAATAGTAATAATCAGGAATTGCCCCTATAGATTTAGTAATACGTAAATATATCAATATATATTTTTCATTAATCCGATCCATGAATTTAATCCAGCACACTCGTACGACATAAAAAAATTATCTCGAAACAGTTCGGGAGTTACGGTAAATAAATATTATTTACAGCAATATTAAATTAATGTAGGAATACATATAACGAATTTTCCGAATTTGAATGACAGACTGAATAATAATAATTACTAATTTTTATAATTCACAATTTATTACCGGACGTGGCACTTTTAAAAAATATTAACAGAATACCGTATGGCACGTAATTCTACGGACATGATTTTCCATATCCTGCAAGGATGTAATTGCAGAGGGATAGTTTTAGATTGTAATTAGTAAATAGTAAAGGTTCATACATCATTTCTCTATAGAGTAAACAGCATAAGTTAGCGCATTTAATCGATAAAAAATGAATGTCTATGCTTAACAATGAATCTAACCCAGTTCAGTTTCTATACATCTAAAGACAAACACTAATGATAAAAAACTAAAAACAACCAAATCGATAAAACCATTTTAGGATGCAAGTTGCAAATGGGACGGTCTTTACTCTTTCTCAAATTTGTTTTCAAATATCTCAGGAACGAAAATGGCACAAACGAAATTAACAACGGTACAAACCAGTACACACGAAACACAAATTTTCAAGTTCAAATTCGAAAGGATTGGCTGAGAGTTCAACTTTGATGCTGAATTTTTGAAAACGGAAGTGGCGCAAACAAAATTAAGGACGCAAACCACTTTGAAATTAAAATTCAAAATGGAGGCCTAGCATTTCCCAGACGCAACATTTTTTTTTAAATATCTCGGTAACGGAAATGGCGTAAACGATACTAACAACGACACATAAATTTGTCCTCCGCTCCTCTTAAACATTTGTGATCGCAAATACTGTCAAGATAACCACTCGGTATATTCATGTAGTCGTTATAACATTCCCGAATATCGAATGATTACCCAGTATAGATAAATCAACATTCGGGGGAGGTATTGTTATTTACATAAGGAAATAATTTCACCTAATGCGTCAAAGACACTCGTATAATATCGAGAAATACAATTGACAAACACCGCTAATATAACAAAAAGCGCAGGCATCTACTTTACCGTATGATAAAGAGAAAGTTTCTTTTAGGGGCTTTTTCGTATTTATTCTACTTTTAGCGTTTGTTGTTATTTCGAAAATTACTCCCTCTCAGTATTAAATTATTATTGTTTTTTTTTCGAACCGTTGTATAATAATAATAATAAGAAGAAGAATATAAATCAATCCAGGACATCGGAAATAATGATTAATTAAGGATTATATAGTGCTAATGAAGTTAAATAGCACGGAACGAAGGTAAATCGGTAATGGCATCTGTATGATAATCGTTACACCAGATCAACGACCTAGTAAAGAATAAATATCATGATTATTATTATTATTACTTCTATCACGATGCTCGGTGTGATTTTGGAACGATGCTGATTTTAACGATTGATAAACATCACACCGTACGCTGTCACGAATTATGCGTGTGCAATTGTAAATTTTAACGAGACAGCACGAAAATAAAAAAAGAGGACGATAATCTTGAAGAGAAGAGAAAGAGAAAAGAAAAAAACCGAACGTAAAAACTGTAACGAATACGTTATGTTAAATTAATTCAATTCGTTATTTTGATTTTTTTTTTTGTTTTTAAATTAAATTAAATTTAAAATAATAAACTAGAACGTGTTGGTTTTATTTTTCATTTCGTCGTGCATTTTTAATGAAACATACCCACCACCATTCCTTAATCAGAGCGGCGAACTGTGTAATTTTTTTATGCGAGAGCTTTCGAAACATCGTAAGGATGTTCATATAACCGTTTCGAGTGTTTTAGAATTCTTCGTAGGAGTTGCTACGTAAACAAGTTTAGAACTTCAACGGCGCGTCGAAAACTAAAAGTAAGTCGATAGAAAACGAATCGTACGTCTGAAAAAGTTCATTCTGGAAAGCCGTTAATGTCGACACCTCTTCTAAAAGTTTAGAATGCGAACTGCCTTGGAAATAGATACAGTGACGCTAACCGTCGGAAAACTTTTTCTCGGCTGCCTACTTTTAAAGTTGTTAAATAATGCCATCGTACGGGAAAGTAGAACGATTAACAATTGGAAATTTAGGTTTAGTATGGAGTCGTCTATTATGTTTAATTATTGTTATTATATAGGGTGACCCAGAGAAGACGGACGATTTTGATTTTCGAATAGCGCGGTTGGTGACACTGCTACAACGCAAACCGGGTGCTCCACGTTTAGTGTACACACACGAGAGATTCGTTTTTGTCCAATTGCAGTTATCATGCCATCCTATAACGAGATGGAGTGCGCGTTTTGCGTGGAACGTTATTTTCGGCGTGAATCGATCCGTGCAGAGTTTCGATAAGAATTTAACAATTTTGTTGCAGGGATGTCTTAAGAGCTGCGTTTACGAAACAAATCCACGAGATCTGGAAGACTTGAAAACTCGGATTCCTGAAGAAATTTCAAAAATTCAGCGACCTATGTTCGAAAAAGTATTCGAAAATTTTTTAAAAACTGAATGATTGTATTGTTGCAAATGGCGGTCATCCGAACGATATTGTGTTTTACATATGATTGTAAGCTAATCTCTCGCTTTCCTATTTTTAAATAAAATTTCATTTAAAAATCTTGGTCGAGTAGTTCAAAAAATAAAACCGTCCGTCTTCTCTGGGTCACCCTATATAATTTGCCAACGTACAAAATGAATTATCATTTGAGGCGCTAGTTATATGTGACGCACATGCATGTGCATATAATTTTATATGGAGGATGGTGTCACTATATTCTGTGGTAGTTATGAGTATATATGTATGTTTTTTTTTTTTTTTTTTTTTTTTTAATTCGTCTTGTCATAGTAGAGGGAAAAAAGGATTGGCGATAAACATCAACAAAACTAAGGTCGAGATAAATACCTTCCTTCCGGTGTTTATATAAGTGAAACGGTAACATGGAGCCTTTCAAAATATATAGTTATGAATTACATACAACAGTGGATCGATATAAGCGTATCGTGATCATGTTAAAAATTAAGCGTGAATAAATTTTTATTATAACGCTTGAGAAACCTACATAAATAACGAGTTCTTAATTATTTTAATTTCGTTCAGGCGGCAAGGTCTAAAACAAGAAAAGGTCATAATTTAGTTTTCCGTTCTGATGTACGTCGTTGAATGTGTGCGCATCGTTAGTATCTGGTGAACGGTAATTACGAATATTTAAAGGTGTCTCCTCTTCTTTACATTGTTATTATTTCATCGGTATTGTATGTTAAGTATCTCTCATCAGGATTCGTAAAATATGGCGAACCCATCGTTATCATCATTACTATCATTACGATGTGATCATTATTTTTATTATTAGTAGTTGTAGTAATATTATTACTAATACTGTGCATTGCGCTAACTATCTGCACGTGTAATTAGGAAGTATTTTTTTCTGTTTGCTTACTTGTGTGTGTGTGTGTGTGTGTGTAAATACCTGTTTGCATTATGTATATGTATGTATATATAATATGTAAGTTGTAATTATAGGTAATAACACGAAAATTACAAGTATCGTTATTACGAACTGATAAAAGAAAATGTTTTTTCTTTATTTTTTCGGCGAATGCGGAAACTATCGATTGTAACATGAAAAAGAGGAATATTCTAGTTAAAAAGCCAAGAAAAAAACATTTTCGTATTATACACAATCGAGATCTACCATCTCATTATTTGAACAGTTTGGAATTTAGTGATTAAAAAAAAAAATTAAAATCATTAAATTTTATATAAAATACCACAAGTCTTTTCGGCTATTAAGCCATTAACAAGTGGACTTAAAAAAATAAAAATATATACAATTTATAAAAATATAACGAAAAGAGCACAAAAAATAAAATAAAATGTAAGAAACTACTTAATTTAGATGTACAACACTGTCACAGTTCAACCAAACTATGCAAACAATTTGTCAGAAATATTTAACACGCGAGATAACTAAGAAGCAGATATGGATGACAGATTAAATACTGGAATTGATGAATGAACGAGGAAATATAAGACTAAATGTTGTAAATTAGTATACCGTACTGAATAAATAAATTAGGAAGAACATCAGGTGCGCAAAAAACGCATGGTTGAAGTAAAAATAAGTGCTTTAGAAGAGAAACATGATTCTTTCCAAATGCATAAGAACATTAAAGCGGTAACAGGTAAAACTTTTAAATACGGAGTTACAAGGCTAACAGACGAACGTTGTTGTCGATGAAAACGTCAAAAAATACATCTGGAAACGATACCTTTATAAACTCTTCCATGATAATCGAGATAACACTCCATAGACGATGGACCTCTAATTCTGTTATCAAGTAGTACATACACTTAAACTAATGCATTCAAGGAAAGCAACAGGGCCGGTCCGAGTATCAGATTTATTAGAAGATCATTTAAAGATCTAACAATTCTCTTTAATAGTGTCTATATCTCTGGCAACATCCCCTCAGAATGGTTGAAATATTCATTTGTTCTGATCCCTGAGAAACAATATCCGAGAGAATGTGATAACTACCAAACAATCAGTTTGATGAATCATCTACTAAAAATAACAGATTTTGAAGTTAAACGTTGTACGGCAGAGTTATATACTGTCCCCGTTGTTATTCAACTTATACGGCGAGCAGATCGTCAGACAAGTTATAATAAAGCAGCTATATGGAATTAAGATTAACGGCAAAATCATTAATAACATCCGATATGTAGATGACACGGTCATATTATCAGACAGCCATCAAGGTCTACAACGACTGTTACAAAGTTTTGATGACGTTAGCAAAACCTATGGTCTGTGTATAAATATAAGAAAAATTAAGTGGATGTTGATCAGTAAACCACTAATTAATAGTGCTGCAATACTGTAAATAATTAAAATATCGAAAATGTGAATAGATATAAATAACTCGGTTGCTATGTTACTCGATACGGATAACTCAGGTCAAAGCGCGATGTAATTACACGCGAGCAGCCTTCAATAATATGAAACAACTACTGTGTGATCGATCACTTAGTCTTAAGATAAGACAAGATATAGTTCGATGTTACATGCAGCCAATTTTGTTATACGGCATTGAAGGTATGCTTCTAAAGAAAACATTTGAATCGATATGAGGCTAGAAAATGTGGTCCTATCAAAAATGCTGAAGGTACCTTGGACGGCAAAGATGTCTTAAAGAAAGCTGATACAGACCGACAACTACGGAATATCATTATAAGGAGAAATGTGTCATTTCTTGATCACATCATAAAAGGTACAAATTACAAAATTTTACAGATTATCATACAAGGACAGATAGAAGGAAAAAAGTAGAAGGAGGATAGATTGGCTGGAAAATATTAAAAATTTTACCAACACATCTTCATTACAACTATTAATGGCAGATGCGAGACCACGTAAAATCTAGCTGTCATATTGGTGATCGCCTACGTTCCATTATGAGTATGGCACATAGTAGAAGAAGAATATTACAAAAAATAGTGAATTATAAAATAATGTAATAGTGAATGTGGTGAACAACCATTATCACGTACCATGGCTGGATATTTATACGAACAGATTAGAGAACAATATTAACAATCATAATATATTTAAAAATAATGTTAAATCACGAAAAGATATGTTGATGATATCTTAATAATATGGAATAATGATTTTATATATATGTGTATGTATTTTTACATGTATGTATATACAATGTATAAAAATATAAAAGGAAAAACAAAAAATGAAATAAAATGTAAGAAAATGCTTAATTTAGATGTACAACATTACAAAAAATAGCAAAGTTAAAAAACAGTAATTTGGTGATTTGAACTACTTTTTTGTTGTTTACTACCTCATTTGATTGTTTCTCGTTTATAGTTCGTGTTAAATGTCGATATTTAATCCGTGTTCCTGTAACTGATCTATTAGTACCGAAAATACGTTAATATCACGAATAATATTATGTTTGAAACAAGAGAAAATAATTTGAAAATACTTCGAAGACACGATCAGGCAAATGTGGTGTACTTTTATAATAATTGTAAAGTAAACTTTCCGCCTATTTTATTTTTTTTTGGTTTTGCCAAAAAAAAATCAACAATTCCTTTCAATTTTTATAAATAGGAACGGAAATAACAGTTGACTGCTTTTCGAATGGTAAAAATTGAGCTCGGTTACTTTTTGACGGTTCGAATACTATACTGAAAACATTATTGTCATAGGAAATATAGTGGAGGAAAAATAGGAATTAAAGCTGATTTACATACAATGTATTTGGAAATCCGTTTGACAGGAATAGAGATTAACTAACCTCCACTTATTGTATAGGTCCGTAGTGTTATCTATGAACGGATGATTTTGGAAATTACAGTATTTAATTAGAAATTTATCTGTTAAGATTATTGTTCTATTATGTAACGGAGAAATTAAGATTAATACGTAGTGTTTATTGGATGGAACTCTGTAACCCGCAAATTACGACGGAAATACATAGGTATATCACGTGTTAAGCGTGGAATTGACGGTACTGATACTTATTTTAAAGTGTCATCAGAACTAAAACTTGTGATAAATTATATGAGGTAAAGATCACACACACACCCGTGTATATATATATAAAATATTCCTCGTTCGTCGAGTGTGAAGGAGTCAGTAAAAGTAATGTTGAATGTTGGAAATAAATTTGCGGTTGCGATTATTCTGATGATGAATAACAGAATATAATAATAATATTGATGCCAATAACGATAATAATAACTAAAGTAGAAGTCAATCGTGTCTGACGTTTGTTACGTGGTTTATTCTATTTATTTCCTTTAACATAATGATTGAAATCAGCCTAATTTGCGAACTACTTTCTACTCCGACTTTTTTATTACTGTCATCCTCGCTTTGTTATTATTATTATTATTATTATTATAATTACTGTTGGCATTATTAACATAAGGATTGTTCGTAGTTTGACTTGGAAAATTAGAACACGTTAGTTTTTATACAACTATTGTGAAATAAAGTAATTTTCTTTTTTAAGCCTTTTATTCCTACATGCAAGAAATTTACATTAAAAAGAAAATAAAAAAATTTAAATGTAGTCAAATACTAAAAAAAAAAAAACAACAAAGGGATAATAGATAAGTAAAAGATAAAAAGATAACTGTAAGACGCAGAGTATCAATTAAGTGCGCAATCTCCTGACTCGGAATTTAACAAATACACCATTAGGTGAAAAAAATTACATTGGCATAATTACTTGAAAAACGTATGTACATATTCTACCAGTAAATAATTAATTATTACTAGCCGTTCGTCGTTTCTTTTATTCATATCGACTAACATGCACGTGCTCATTGTCAAATAAGTTTTTTTGTTCACCTTTATCCGGTGGGTTCGGTTAGGAAAATTTATTATCTAATTGATTAACACGGTTTTTAACATTTTAAAACTTTGAAACACTTTATATATATATATATATATATATATAT
Source organism: Coronaproctus castanopsis (assembly GCA_032883995.1). NCBI lineage: Eukaryota > Metazoa > Arthropoda > Insecta > Hemiptera > Monophlebidae > Coronaproctus > Coronaproctus castanopsis. Next base: position 100,394,571 of record CM065053.1, read on the forward strand.
ATATATATATATATATATATATTATCACGATCTATGCTTTTATCTATCCACTCCTGGATAAAGGCTTTCCACAATTTTTTCTATTCATTTCCGTTCTGTGATTTCGCAACCATTGCTACCCGGCTACCTTCGATATATCATCGTGTCATCGTGTCCTCGGTCTACCCTGGTTTCTTCTTTTGTTTATCGGCCACCATTGTATGACCCGCTTTGACCATCTGTTATCATCTCTGCCCAATTCCACTTTATTCTAGTCATTCGTTCCACTGCATCATCCAACTTCGTTAGTTCCCGTATCTGTGCGTTTTTTGTACCGATCCGATAATCTGATATTGAGCAACATTCTCTCATGTGCAGTTTGGGTCTTTCTGTTCTTCTGTATGTTTGTTTTTCTGTAGCATATACGAGGACTGGGAGTACACATTGATTATATAATCTTCTTTTCAGATTAATAGGCATCATTTGCTTGTTTCGAAAGACGAATACACCAGCATGATCACGACTGCTTATCCCGTAAGGAAACCGAAGGGATTTTTTTTCAATATTTTATAGCTAATTTAAATCGAAATCATTTTAATTGATTTTAAGCGATTAATTATTGGCGATTGAGCTTTTGCTCGGTATATTTCTTTTCTGTGAAATAATTATTTATTAATAAACAATAAGAATTACATACTATTAAAAACCGTTACATACGTAACTATTTTAATTGTGTAAAATTTCGTTTCATTCGTATCATAAATTTCCAAAATTTAACCAAAAATTCCGATTTTGACAAATATCAGGCGGAGCAATATCACCGTTAATATTTTTATTATTATTATTATTTTTTTTTCATAAAATAAAAAAGATTTCCGGAACATCCAACACCTTAAATACAAACTCGTTCGAACGTTTAATGCGATCGACCTGAAATTTTTAACATACATTTTAGATACGTATCGAGAAATAGACGACTTAAAAAACTATCGAACTTCCAAAATTTTGCGGGATGTTGTGAGAGCCGTTTCCGCGATAACCGAGTAATATTATATAATAACTGCTCGTTTAATAATATTATATATATATATATATATATATATATATATATATATATATATATATATATATATTATATATAGTAACGTAAATTCTAATTGTCGGAAATTTCTAATTGATAAAAGCTTTTCATAACTGCTTGCTATCCAGACCATAGCTCGAATCTTTCCTATTGATCTTCATATTTAAAAAAAAAAAACATATTTAATCTTTTAATGTTAAAAATGTAAATAATGGTAATATCAGTAAAGATCTTCTAAAAAAAATTAATTTACAGATCCATTTTTTTTTTAAATCTATACCTAGCCTTAATTGGCTATCAATAGATTGTAGGATAATTATGTAACATGATCGATAGACCTTCCAGTGAAGGGTACCTAAAAGTAAAGTAGCTTAATTAATCAAGTAAGTCTAATAATTTGCGTTTTTGCAGACGCCGTACTTCAGTTGAGTAATCTAGTAGGTTGATTGCAGTCCAATTTGGGTGGTTTGATAATCTGACTACGTGTTTACTGGCCTCGTATGAGTTTAAAATAAGATATGATACTTTAATAAAGGATAAATAAATAATTTTTTTCCTAATGTAATAGAACGTTTTAAAAGTAATATTACCATAAACTGCGACATGACTCAGGTGTACTACGTAAATTTATTTGACGATACTATTTTATTGTTGTTCAATTCAATTCAATAAAGTATATTTATGTTTTTATACATCAGCAAATAATAAGTAAATAAAAAATGCGCATACCGAGCAGCGTTAACGCTCTTACTACGCGTCTTAGGAAATAGTGTACAAAAGAAATCTTAAAATTTATTTTATAATTATACAATAATTATACAGGGAAAAACATACAACTAAAAACCCTGCGTAGCCGAAAATAGAGAAATTAATTAATTATAGTTTGATCTTAATAGTACAATAAGGATATGGGTAAAATTATACAAATTATATTAAGGTTAGACAAATAAATAAGAGGATGGAAGAAAGAATGTCAGTTATCTTAGTATAGTAAGGGGCATTAAGTACAATACGCAGACATTTATTTTGAACAATTTGTAATTTATTTAAGGTGGAATTACTAACACCGGACCAAATTGGGCAAGAGTATAATAATATCGGGAGTATGTATGCTTTATATATTATTAGTTTGTTTTTAATACTAACTTTAGAGCGTTTGTGAAAAATGGGGAAAATTTTATATAATCGTGAGTGCGCTTTGTCCGTGATGTGTTTAATGTGTTCATGGAACGACAGTCGCTTGTCCATTGTAAGACCAAGATATGTTACACGAGGTTTCCACGGTAGTTGCCTGTTGCTTATTTCAATGTGGTGAATTATTTGCGGTCTGCGTCTCGTAAATAGTATAGCTTCCGTTTTTTCGGTGTTAATTTTAATTTTCCACTTTGTGTAATATTTGTATATTTTGTAATAACTTTTGGTGAGTCTGTTTGTTATTGTATCGATTCGATAGGAAGCTGTAAATAGAGCAGTGTCATCGGCGTAAAGAGATGTATCAACATCCCTCAGCCGAGGCAAATCGTTAATATATAAAATATATAGGAAGGGTCCCAAGATACTACCCTGTGTGGAACACCAGCTGTTAGTGTTTTAGTACTAGAGTAGGTATCATTTACCTTAACAATAAACTGCCTATCAATTAGATACGATTTCATGATCATTATAAGTTGCTTGGGAAAGCCATAATGAATCATTTTGTATATTATGCCATTGTGCCACGTAGTGTCAAATGCCTTTTCTACATCTAATACGTAAATTTATTTGACGATACTATTTTATTGTTGTTTGTTTCTTTTAGTAATAATAATAAATCTACTTTTATTAATGAACTTTCTTTAAGTTGCGTGGACTAATGTATCATGTTTCTCGATGAGTTTTATATCAAACTGTAACAAACCGCGTTAATTCTTTTTGGTTCTTATGTTTCGTTCAGAAGTTCAAAGTAACGTGTATCTTGTGTGTGTGTAGGTTTTGTGGGTTGGGTGTTAATGTTGCTGATGAATGGTCGATAATTATTGACAATTACCGCTTGATGAGTTACGGTTCTCGTAAATTAGTATTCCGTTATTTATGTATATTAAAAAGTAGGTCGTTTCTCGCATATATACGAGGATTTATTTATTTATATATATATTTATATATATTCTTTTAATTAATCGCTGATCTTTTCCAACTTAACATCATACGTTACTTTTCAAAACGACATTATTAAAAATAAATATAATAATAACGTCTTATTCGCTAATTTCGAAATTTCTAAATTATTGCGACATCTTCATCACGATATTATATATATATGTATGATTTATTTATGAAATGTGTATGTTCGTGTTCTCGCGTAACAATGAAAAATAATTTTATATCAGTTTCAATAACGAGTATTTCTTGTTATTGTCGTGCGGTTGATTGCGAAACTACTCCTATTATAATTTATATCGTCTATAGCATTCGTTACGGATTTATTATTTTCATAATTATTCGTTACTAACTATGATTACGATTATTTTAGTTTTTGGAATTTTGATTAACAAATTTTATTTTTGCCTTTTCTTCGTTAATTTGTTGTTATATTCTTTATTTAAATTAATTAAAAGTGTACTACCAGAAAGGTGTGTAAAAAGGATTATGCATCTGTATAGCATATCATTCAAATGATCATCGATTATAATTTTTTTGAGATCTTATTTTTTTACGTTAATGACACGTGTGTTCTTAATATATCTTAGATAAAGTTTAATTTTTATTTTAATTCATGGTAATAATAATAACAATAATAATTAATAATAATACATTAATAAACTCTCACGATTAATTTGTATATATTTGTGATTTTTTTATTACGTAACACGTTCCGAAAACAATTATATTTTCCATGTACATACTGAAAGCGTTTGAGAATATATTTATACAGTTACTCGTAGAAGAACGCTATTTAGACACTTAATGTTGTCCAGATAGATTTTGCGATGTGTCCTGCTGTCTGTGTACACATTCGATTATCGATGTTTTTGCAGTCATTATTGCTATGCGAGGTACTGCAGTTTGTTTTTATTTTAACTTGGCTTATTTTCTCCCTTCCGGGTCAATTAACCAAGTTTAATTTGGCTGGTATCTATCCTTTTCAACTGCTCCTCGTATATTTATCCATTTTTGATAAGACTTCAAAGTTACTAAATTGTACTTCGTGACTCTCAGGTCACTCGTGCGAAGCCACCGCAGACGAACTTTATCTCTTATGTATACAGTTTGCTTTGTGTTCTTTTAATCTCCGATTGATTGTTCTTCGAGTCTGCTCAATATAGCTGAGCCGCATTAGTAAGGAATTTTATATACACCAGCATGTCCTTTGAGGAGTGGATCCTTGACGTTTTGTAAATATTATTTTATTACTCGTGCCAATTATTGGCCTGACTTTATTTTTTCGTAAAATTCTGCCTACTCTGTTTGTAGTGCCTCTAATAACACTAGGCTACGAACTTTTCTTTGTTAATGGGCGTTTCTTTTTTTTTTTTACCAGTGAAATTTCTGCTTGTCAAAACTATGAATGATTCATGACATTTTTTATATTGTCCGTTTCTTTCTTCAAGGTACTGCTATTTGAAATAGTTTTGGTTCAGTCTAGTAAAGTTTTGTAGATTATTCACTTTTTGACTCGAACAGTAGTACAACTGCTTGCGCACATACTTATTCATTCGTGATGCATAAACATTATTCTGGTCTTATTATAAAATGAGTGACTATCGCCTTGGTTTCCTGACCGGGTGTTTTCGTTATCTATTAATACGCTAAATTTGTTATCATTTTTAAGAACAAAGTGCAATAAATCCAATGTGTAGGGTGACCCACAGAAGACGGACGGTTTTGTTATTTTACTCGACCAACATTTTAATTATATTTAAAAGTAGGAAAACGAGAGATTAGCTTACAATCATTTGTGAAATAAAATATCGTTCAGATGACCGTCATTCGCAACAATACATTCATCTATTTACAACATTTTCGAAGACTTTTTCGAACATTGGTCGCTGAATTTTTGAAATTTCTTCAGAAATCCGAGTTTTCAAGGTATTCCAAATCTCGTGGATGTGTTTCGTAAACGCGGCTCTTAAGGAAAAAAAACGTAACTTCGAATTCTTTTCGAAACTCTCTAAGCACTGTCGTGATCGAATCACGTCGAAAATAACGTACTACGCAAAACGCGCGATCCTTCCAGTTATAGGACGCTATTATAACTGAAACGGGATAAAAACGCATCTTCCGTGTGTACACTAAACGTGGAGCACGCGGTTTACCGTCTGTCTTTTCTGGATACTCTATATATAAATTTGATAGGGGCGGAAGTTTATTTTCTATATTTCAATTTTTTGATTCGTGATTACTTTGAAACTTAAATCCGTTTAACAACAAGGGGGTATCGATATCCTACTCCAATGCAATATTCCATACGCTAAAATTGGTTGGCATGATATATGTCTTAAGCGGTTAGGTGGAAAGTACTGTTTTATTTAATAATAAAAGAGAACACAACTTTTTTCATGTTTTTAGATATATAGAACGAATAAGCACGCCAATGGTAGTTTACTGTCTATTCGAATTCTCAGTTATTTAATATCGCCGGGCGTGATTAACTTGTTATCATTGCTTAACGATACTTCAGTATCTTTCGAAATCTTGCGTAATTATATATTTGGTTTTAGCAGTGTTAAATATTAACCTATTGTTTTCCAATCAATTGAGAACTTTATTTACATGACGTTGCGCGAAAATTTGAAATTTATCAAGAAACCTTGAATCAAGGCTATGTAGGTAATATTAATTAATATATACTATAAATTCAGTTTTTTTCATCGAATGTAATTACACACGTCGAAATAAAAATATTTCCATAATTTTTTAAACGCTACGCGATCGTACAAACAATTTGCTATCCCGTATTTAAATAATTAATAAATATCTTAGTTTTCTACATCGAGAAAGAAACTGGAGGCCTTCGGAATGAAATGTTGTAGAACCTATTATGATTTTCATGGTTGACGCTCAGAACCGAGATGAATAATAAACCATCGTTACGTAAGGCAAATAATAAAATAACACTGGTCTACAAATTCTGGTACTGATGAAGAAAACTACAATTGTTTCAGAATCAGGTCTCGACGTCCGAAATGAGGTCACAATGTAGAAAAAAGAAATATGTATGTATAAAGTAAATCGGCATAGATTAAATAAATATTAAATACCTTAAACACGTCTATTTTTTCCGGACTTTTAAAATAACGATGATACTTGAAAAAAATGTTGGTTTAGTCGTAATTTATTCGCAGCAACGCTATCTGACGGAAAGACAATAATTGTTTTTAATTTTTATCTCTGTCCGTATTACGCGTTCCATAAATCTGTTCCGCGTAAAGAAGTGTACTATATATTTTAGTTTGTAAGTTGTAAAAAGTGTACTAATAGTACCAATAATTTGACGTTATTTGGATGTGTTTTTTTTAAAAATGTAAATTATATATATATATATATATATATATATATATATAAAACAGATGGATTGAAAAAGTTACAAACGCGGAAGTACGCTGTAGAGTAGATGAAAAACCGGCATTGGTAAACTTGATAATGATATGGATGGGACATATACTATCCATCCTACTCAGTGTAATAGGAAAAATTTTAAGTAAGCTAGGTGACTGAGCAGACCATGAAACAGTTTTATGATACATTACTGAAGGACATAGGCGCAGACTGATACTGGAAAATGAAAAGAGCTGAACCGGTCAGTTTGCGAAATGTTGATTATACTTGGTGTGTGTGTGTGTATACGTACGTACGTATGCGTATAATTTATATAAACAATGTCATGTATTAAATATTAACGAATTAATTGTTATCTAACTTCAAAGTGTATACCAAACTATAAAATATCATCCGTCGTGTTGTCAAGACCAAAATTTCTCGACGTTATTCTATTTATTCGAATTTGCAAAATTTCCTTTTTACCTTCCGAACCTGTTCGGGTGGAAATTATTAAAACAGCATCGGAGTCCTTCATAATTCGAACATTTTAATTTTGTTTAAAAAAATGTGGTGGTGGTCCATAAGTTGAATTTCAGTTTTAAAAAATAATCAGTTTCATTGGTTAAAAATCAAAAATTCCACCGAAGTCAACGAAGGTTGGGGGAAATTTAATTTAAAAATGCACATTTTTCGTGTTCCGAAAAATTACGAAAATTATCGAAATTTTATCTTTAGCCGATGATATTTACGTTCGGTTTTAAAGTTATAATAAGTTTTACATTATTGATAAATCATAATCCGTTTTCTTAACAAAGTTTTTAAAAGTTTTAATCGGTATACTCGAATATATGCTCTAATTTTAATTTTGAACTACTCTTCTTTAAACGCCATTCTTCGTTACGAAGGTCGGCCACCAACTTGGCTACAGTCTGTTTTGACATGACAGTACGGAGTAATTGAATGGATGAACACTCTCAAACCAGCGTCGTAGATCTCCCATCCATGAATTTTGTGGGCGGTCCTCTGATCTCTTTCCGACGATTTTGCCTTCTATAATATCTCGCAATATTTCATACTTAGGTCCTCTCAAAATGTGTCCTATGTGTCGCTACTTCCTTTCTTTGATGCAGATTAATAATTCCGGATACTCTTTATTCACTTTATTAATAATTTATTTTTACTTACTTTTTGTATTCGACAAATTTTTAATATTACTCTATTTAGGTACACCTCGAAAACTTCAATGCGCTTTTCAAGTCTAGCATCTAGCGTCTAGCTTTCGTAGCCATAAGCAAAAGTGAAAATACATACTATTTTGTAATTCGTAATCGCAGCCTTAAACTGAGTTCTTTTTTACCAGCACGTTCATAAATAAATAAATATATATATATATATATATATGTAACGAAATGGAATTATGTCAGATTTACACGTTTATTCACTTCTCAACAATATTTAGCGTTATTAGCATTGTTCACCATTTGTGTTATTCGTTATCGTTGGTGATTCTTAAATGGCGGTATAATAAAAAAAAAAGGGGGGTAAAAAAACACCGAATAATCGGTTATTTTACGCGCAGATTATTGTGTCATTATTTTATAAGTTTAAACGAGGTGAATCTCCTCCTGGTCAACAATAGCGCCGATGTTAACCGCTTCATTATATGTTTATTGTGTCGTGAATCATAGACATGGTAATACTTTCATTGTATAAGGAATTCCTTTGTGAAATATCTACGCAACCATATGGTGTGGACTGTGTATTATATATATATATATATATATATCATTATGAAGGGAAATATTCAGCAACGTTTTCTATATTTATATTACAATAGTCGTAATGTAGTGTTGTTTTATCAGAACGTAATCGTCGGTTGGAACCGACCAAAGTGAGGGAAGTTCTCGTCTTACATGATGCACTTCCTCCGTCTTTCTGTACCCTGTCTATGAATTTCCATCTCTCTGTCTTGCGCTATATATATATATACACATATTTAAAAGAGTAATTCTTCTATATAATTTTGTACATATATGTAATGTATTAAATAAGTGAAAATGACGTGTGTACAAATTACGAATTTCGTATTTTGTTCCTCGACACTGAATACTTAACATTTTGGAAAATACGAAATTTGACCTTTTCCCGATACTTATCTATAACGTATTAACCGTTCGAAGGTGTTATAAGCTTAGAAACTTGTTTTTGAGTTTGACCATCTGTGGGTTAGTGAGCATAATTAAAATTTTATAACTCGTCTACCGTTTCGATTTAAGATATCGGACGTGTGTGTCCTCGTTGTAAGTAATGAGTTTAATATACGTATAAAGGACTTTATGTTTGGAATTGAAAAATTTATATGCACGTATTTATAAAATATAATTATCTCTATTACGTGTGTAAAATACCTGTAGAAATGCTGAAATTAAATAATAATTTGTTTAACGTTTATTTATGCACGTCGGAAAGAAGCGATTACAATGTCATAATAAATCTATGCGTGAAAAATAAGTAAATAAACACGTCGTATAAGACAATACGTACAGATGACATTGTATATGTGTTTGTAAATGTGTTCCCGTGATCTGAAAATAATGAATAAATATTTTTTAAAGGAGTAAAATATATATATATATATACAGTCAGTCGAATCCGCTTATAAGGGACACGTGTCCCTTATTACCGGTTGTCCCTTTAAAGCGAATTTTTTAAAATCTCTTATTGAAACGAGTGGGTGTTGTTAGAATATATACAGTTTGGTAAACAATTAACATAATTATAACCTTATTAATGCGTAATATTTATTTATATGGAAATTAAGAGAAAAATACAGTAGGCATACATAAGGTAAAAGAACCTGACCTGATATTTGTAAAAATTGTTCATTTACTGTAAAAATGCGCTATAGTTGTTTGGTGTAAATTCTTCATCTGCTGCGTTTGAACAAAATCTGCACAGTTATCTAATGATGCCGTAGGAACACTTCATTATTCTGTTGCATAAAATACCGCCAGAATTAATACATGCAGTAGACACAGGAGGTAAGGAAATGTCATCCGTGTCATCATCACTTTCTGATTCTTGTATTTGTTTCTTTGTGATATTTTCCATAATTTCGTTATCCAAATATTCAATATTATTGTCACAGCATGGCAGATTGGCGAGTTGGTCACATGTAGTAATTCATTCGATGTTTCATTACTTTCCATTTCAACAATTTCATAATCAGGCTCAAACCACAATGAGCAAAGCAGTTCTGAATTGTCATAAAAGTAACTTTTCTCCAGCTATCAGCAACAAATTGTATAGCCTGCAGTATTATTATTGTGGAACTGATATCTTTTGCCATTGTAGAAACTGTTACCAGGTCGTCTTCAATAGCTTCTAAGATATGCTGTATCAACATCTTCCTATTTTGCACTTTTAAATTTTTTATGACACCCGTATCAAGTGGCTGAATTAGTGAAGTAGTGTTTGGAGGTAAGAATTCAATTTGAATATTCTTCAGTTTAACGACAGTGTGGTGTGAAGTTGCATTGTCAATAAGGAGTAAAATTTTTCTAGAATCTCTCTGTAAGTCTATATCCCAGTTTTCTAACCATTTAAAACAAATAGTAGCAGTCATCCATGCATTTTTGTTTGCGTAATATGTTACTGGCAAATTACTTACATTGAGATTTTTAAAGCAACATGGTTTGTTAATTTTACCAATAACTAAAAGTTTTTTTTTGTCACTTCCAGTTGCATTGCAACAACATAGCACAGTGATATGTTCCATAGCTTTTTTCGAACCAATAAGTTGTTCGTGTTTGTATACTAATGACCCATCTGAAACCAGTTTCATCTGCATTATAAATGTCATTCAGGCTATAACTTTGAAGGAATTTGGAAATTTTGCTTGAACTCCATTGTTCAGCTCCTGTCAAATCAGCGCTTGCCTTTTCTCCATGAGTTTTTTTGAATTTGATATCATATCTCCCTTTCCACCAAGCAAGCCAACCATGTACAGCCACAATTATGGTAGACAAGGAGATTTTGGATGTTTTTCAAAGCTCAGAAAAATATCATTGATATAGATCCGAATTAGACAATGATATGAATAATGCAGTTCCCCTTCGCGCATCATCCGAAATGCGCAACAAAGTGAGCGTTAACAAAATAGATGATATCGAACAATTTGTTGAAATCTCGATATTAAAAAATAGAGTGCAAAAAACATAAGTTAATTTTTCAAAAATTTAATAGATGTTTTATATTAATTTTTTTTAAATTGAAAATTATCTATATAATAAATTTCATCGAGTTCTATTTGATTATATTTGTTGTTTTGTGGATGTTTATTTATCTGTTGTATACAAAAAGTGTACTCTAATAAACGTAAATTTGTTGAAGTGTGGGTAATTTTTTTTAAAATATTCTTTTAACAGGAAAAATATTTCAGTCCTCCCCACTTCGTCTTAAACAATTTTCATTGTATATATGTATGTGTGTGTGCATACGTGCGTGTAACCTTCGTTTATTCGATGTATACGCTGATACATATTAACGCGTCCATATTTGTGTATGCTACCTGCGTACAAAATGTTACAACTGGACCAATATAAATCGATTTGTTTCGTGACGGCCTATTATTTACGAATAAAGTATTAACCACTTGTACGCTACCGTTATCGCAATATAAAAAATTTCTTCATATTCGATTAAAAAAATATTCTTATACACCTCCACCTCATCACCCCCCAGCGCTACGTTCCTCTACATTTAAACGTACTTCTACCATTCCCAGAAGTCGGCTCTTTTTCGCAGCGATTCCTACAATCAAGTTTTATTATTGTCTACTTATTCGCTTTTAACAATGGCGGTTCTTTCTCTCTCTCTCTCTCTGTTTTTTCCTTATTTCTTTTTTCTGATGATTGGTTGGATTTTTCTAATTTTATTTATTTACTTATTTATTATTTATTTTCCATGAATATACGAACATCTATATTGATTCGGTTCGTTTATCGTTTGTTTTTATCGAAACGGATTTTTCTCCAGTTATAACGTTGTTAAAATGTTTATATATATATGTGTGTGTGTTTGTGTGCATATATATATGGGCGCGTGCGTGTGTGTGTGTAAAAATGAAACAATAAAGTTAACATCGGTAATGTTAATAAGTAACAATTATTTTCCTCCATTTTCAAGTTAAAATATAAGTAAATTAAAATAAAGAAATAAATAATAACTATTAAAAAAGATAATATATGAATACTTGCGATAAACGTCTAGTTCAAGACAGTAAGATGCTTGTCAACTCAAGTTACAAATGTCTACTATACTGAATACTAAAAATTAAAAGTATATTCCTAATATGTTCCTTTTTCAAATGTTATTAATTCGTTTAATAAATTATTTTTATTTCTTTTTACGTATAGAAAGAAAATTATTTGAAAAATTTGAAAAATTAAAATTAATATATAAAAATAATTTATTAAACACATTCGTGACATTCGATGATGAATCAGATTAAAACCAAAAATAAAGACTATATTAGGAATACAGTTTTTAGTATTTAGTGTAGATCTACATATTAATATATATCTATATATATTTGGCCGGATATTACCCATTTAGCCAGTTATCTTTGTACTATCAATATTTTCATCAACTAACAAAGTTTACAATCGATGAACTTTAATTTGTATCTTAATATTATTCATCTTTATAAATCGATACAACAGCCACTCTTGTAGTCGGTTCGCCTAATTGGTTCGTCTAATTACCTGACTAATATGTACTGGCAATGTATTGTATGTTCGAACAATTTCATTTTCCACTACTTCTCTTCCTATATTTCTTATCCTGCAGTTCCAAATTATATGTTCAATGATCCTTTCTCTTTTGCGCATTCACATAAATCTGAATTTATTATTTTAATTTGTTTTAGTTTTTGGGAGTTAAATTATGTTCCGTCCGCAATCTTGTCAGTGTTTTAATGTAATCTTTATGCATGTTATTCGAAAACCAGAGGTACCTTTACGTATTTTGGATATTGTAATAGTATTTTCCATAATGTATACTAAGATTTCGTATATAGTACCTGTTGACAACTAGATGCGCTAGATGTTAGTTGTTTTTTAAGTTAAGTACATATTTTTCGCATCTTATCGCTATTATATATATTAATTTATTGTTATTTAATTTATTTGATTTTTTTATTAGGAAAATGGCGCAACCGCCGAAAAACTTTATTATTAATAATTAACATTAGTGATTGTAACTTTATCATTTCATTTATAACAAAATTCGCTACTTCACATATATGCGTATATATATCTTTGCTGTATATGATACCTACGATACATTTACATATTGATAAACATGATTAATATATACACAGGAAAAAGTAATAATGGAGTGACGGACAAAGACGGGCGAAATTTGATATATGTTAGATAAAAAATAATGTGCGTTAAAATTTTAGATTTTTAGATAAATATTTTCGTATTTTTTTTCTTAAATATAAAAGCACTATTTCCGCGATAAAAGTTTATTATGGTTTTTATAATTTAAAATTCGATCAAATCTTTTGAAAGTCGTAACTGGTATACCTGCAAGGATAAATAGATCGATATTTCAAAGTAGCCAGTGTTGCTGTTTAAATTTTAGTACCGTCCAAGTAGTCTCTCTCTGTGTTGTTGTATCACTATTTCGATGTAGCCTCCCTTAATCTACTTTACCGATGCTTATCCTAAACTCCACGAAGCCATTGTTTCCTGTTACTGTAATCCATTCAGGTTTCACATGCGTTTTCCAGTATTATATGGTCTCCATTACATCTTTGTCTATTCTTACTTTGTCCTTGTCTTCGATTTTTATTTTTATTTTTATTTTTTTCGGATACACCCCGATTTAATCATATTTCGTAGTTTTTCGCGATAAGGTTCGTTCTGTACGTCTTTCAGATTTTCTTAATTTCTCTATGATTTCCTTTGTTAACGGCTAGGTTTCTGTAACAGACGTTAGTATTGAAATCTTGAAATCACACACTTGTTATATATTTTCACTTTATTTTTTCCACTGATAATATATATATATATATCATCATCATCATCATGGTGCCATGCCCTTACCGAACGTCAGTTAATTTTTTACTAATTTTATCCGTGTAATACTTTTCGAAACAGTTTCATTGTAGTTAAATTATACCATATATATATGTCCTCCCGGATGATTTGGTGACATTATGATTACATAGAACGTCTTTTCTAACGTTTTTAGGAGACTGAATTTGCCTACTTTTACATACGGCTGAAAAAAAAATTCAAAGCGCATTGGACAGGTTGTTATAAAACTAAAGGTTGAATGAATTTAAAAAAAAGATTAAGAATAGACTGAAATTTGTTATAATTTTAGTAGAATGATAAAAATATTAAAATGGAATAAGGTAGGACGTATAGTTAGGGATAACAACAATAAATAGACAAAAACAGTAACCGATTGATGTAGTTATAATAAAATAAACCGGGTTTGGGGATGACAAAAGTTAAGATGAGAAGATGGTATTATTAAAATGCTTGGTAATAAATATTGCTATAGAATAACTTTGAACCGGCCTAAATGGATTTGTTTAAGAGGATGCCTTTGTCCCACCCAGGGACAGATAATAATATTTATCATTAGAAGTAATGTAACTATTAGCAATTATCATAAATTAATATTGCTAGCAGTCGTAATATATTTGCGATTATAAATAAAATAAAGTATTTATTACGTAAATATGATTAATAAACCACGATTTTTCATTCAGGAAGTTAGGTAAGAAAATGTTTGCTTTTAATTGTAAAATGTAAATACATGTTTTATCATTGAGAATATTTCGGAAAGAACCGAGTCCACCATCATTTATGACACGTTTTTAAGTACGAATAAAATTAAAAATAAATACGTTATTTATTAATTTAATGCTTAATTTTGATTTTTTTTTTGTTTTCATTATAGGATGAACGTTTTGCCTGATTTACGATCGAAATTTCATTATAAGTAGTACTATTACTACAGGTTGTTGATTTTGGAGATGTTCAATGGGAATGTTACAACGTGAGAGATGGAAGGTAATTAACCGCTATATACATACAAAATGTAATAAACAAAGTGTAGTAGACGCTTATGTAAAAATATATACGCGTGTCTACAATTTATTTATTTGTTTATTTTTAAACATATATTTGAGTAATTTATGTATAATTATATAAACATATTAACGCGTATATAATAGACACGCACGAATACGCAACAGACACGCTTGGATATATACACAATTATACAAAAATCAACCTACACACACTCAGGTACACTTCAATATACAAATATCATAAACATTACTTATCTCTCTCACGCTTTTGCTTGTCGACAAGTATTTACATTTTGTACGATGTAGTATTTTTACGCGTTGCTAATATGAATGTTTATATTAAATATACGATTACCTTTTACTGTATTTATAATTTATAGTTTATTCCTATACAACTCATTTTCACATTCACGTTTTGCTCATTGCATTCTCACATATATTCTCATTTACACTCACACTGTTTTTCCATTCATTCTGTAGTAGCGTCGTGTAGTATCCACATTTTCATTTTTTTAAACTTTATCATTGAATTTTGTTTAAATACCGTCAATTTCATTTTTATATTTCCTTGTCACGGAATTTTATCGATATTTTATATATATATATATATCCGTCCGTTATTTTCGCTCACTTGCTCGTTTTGAGGGTTAACTCCCCATATATAATGCACCAATAGAAGTTTCATTTCGAAAGTAATAATAATTTTTTAAATTATCCGAAAGAAAAATTTATTCGATAAGATTTTATATTGCTTACTATGGGCTGTTCCCTAATCTTCTAGAGATATATTCTTTAACTTTTTAATAGCTAATTTATCTTCAGCTAATTTCTGTCTATAAGAATCGTAGTTCTTTAATAAAAGTATTCCACCAAAGGCTCTAAGTATTATTACGATACATTACTCACATGTATTCTGCAGCAATTTGTTTATTACGTTGATTAAAATATTCAATAACATCAGGATTATATAGTGTTCCATAATGCATTCGTTATCATCGTAATGCTATTAAACCTGGGTATTTCCACTTGATCTAAAAATGAATTTTATTTACTTGTGATCGGAAAAGCGGAGGTGTCGTAATAAGACAACATATTCTTTGGAAGTTAGATATTACTTGCTCACCGTGCGGCTTGCGAATAAGGAAAGTAAACAACGGCGACTAACTATGGAATACCGCAGGGGTCAGTGTTGGCTCCTATCTTATTTCACTTATACACGTACGACCTGCCACAAACTATCGCGCTGAAATTTATTTTTGCTGACAACATTGCGTTGACAACTCAAAGCAGAGACTTTCTAAAACTAGAAGAAGGCTTGAAGAAGACATTGGAAAGATCTTACAATACTTTAAACAAAGGCGGCTCCAACTCAATGAATCTAAAACTGTGGCATGTTTTCATTTAACAACTCAACTAGCAAATAGGAAGCTCTGAATTCGCTGGAACGGTAAATTACTAAAGCATGGAATATTGTCCAAGTATCTCGGTATAACCTTGGATAGGCAGCTAACGTATCGGAAGCATGTAGAAAATGCTAATGCAAAAACAAAATCTAGAAATAATATCATCCATAGGTTAACTGGAGTTTCTGGGGGCGATTCTGCATCAACGCTGAGAGCGGTAGCCCTAGCTATCGTGTACTCAGCTGCGGAATATGGAGCACCTGTTTGGCTTAACAGTCACCATACAGCAACTCTAGCTAAATACCACAATGAGGCTAATTATAATTGAATTACATTACTTTTATTCTTTATATGCCAATTTCGAACGTTAAAATCTCCAGGATAATTGAAGTTTAGTTCTCCAAGTCTAAATGTAGTGAAATTTTGAGCAAAAATCACATTTCAATGGTAATGATTAGTAATGAAATTATTTTTAGAAAAAATGATAATTTGCTAAAACACGCGATACAGCACAGATTTCGGTGATTTTTGTTCAAATTTTTTGAAATATAAAAATAACATGCTCGTAGGAATCAATCTTCTTCGTATACTTCCACATCGTTATGCAATTTCAGGGCCTGGGAGCATTTTTGGACGTTTGTTACGTGCATCCTTCGGTGCAAATTTCCATTCCGTTAATTTGTTTAGTTAACGTTGTCTGTCAGCGTATAATTTTTTTTTCTTATTATTTTATTATTGCGAATGAAAATATTGTTCTACATTTGAAATGCAAGGTTATTTCCAATATTAGTTGATACTACGA
The DNA here is from genome assembly GCA_032883995.1 of Coronaproctus castanopsis. NCBI lineage: Eukaryota > Metazoa > Arthropoda > Insecta > Hemiptera > Monophlebidae > Coronaproctus > Coronaproctus castanopsis. The sequence goes on from CM065053.1 coordinate 100,411,469, forward strand.
ACATCAGTTCAAATATTCCAAACAATGATAACCAATAAATCACTAACTATTTTAATCAACTTAAAGTAATAGTTCCTGTCGATAAATAATATAACAGTGACATAATAAAAAGAAGTAATATTGAAACTAGACGGTTTAGATTGATCACACTTTTAACTGACTATATATATATATATATATATATATATATATATATATATATATATATATATATATAATGTGCCTTCATACAAAATATATATTCGTGATTGATTCATTTTCTAAATGTATCAACTGGTAATCAACACTGGTTTCAGTCGGAAGATAATCTGTAGTACATATTTCATTGTTTGACACACCGCACACTAACGTTGTTTTTAAGAATGTCAGCAATTTTGTACGTATTATTTTTAGTGACGGTTTTTTAACAAATAAGTCCTCACTACGTGCAACTCTTGAATGTGCGATATTAAAATATCATTGGTAATTTGCACTTGTGTATGTCAATGTCCGGGTTTTTCCGATTTTTCCGATTTTTCCTCACGACCAACGTAAAACCATCATCCTTCCCTTTTTTTGTTTGGTAGTTTACGTTGATTATTATCATCGATAGTAAGAGGTTTTGTTCATAGTGGGCGCAGCAACCTGCTGTTTAATGAACTTAATTTTATACAATATACGCTGCGTTAATAACTTTCATGCTTATAACCGTTAAATACATTTTCAATTAAATAAGCGGTTTTAAACTTTGATATCCTTTAATTTTTTTTTTTTTTAATTCAGGCGGCGTCTTGTTTAAAAATCCATCCGTACATTACGCTGTACGAATATTGTCGGCTATATGGCGTAGGAAATCGGCTCTATTTTGCGTTTTGCTGATTGTGCTGGTGTTGGGCGTTTGTATTCAGTACAATGTAACCAGAGAAATGTTACTCAATTCGGAACCGTTTAAATTACAACAGCCACCGACGACGCTTATTTCTTCTGCGGCCGGGAAATTATCGATAGGTCACGACGGCGATGATTCTCTTACTTCGCTGGAAAAAGAATCTGCCGCTGCCGATGTTCATTTTTTATCAAATAACAATAATAATCAACAGCAATCGTCGTATCGTTCGGACGACGACTTATCGACTTACGATAAAGCGTCACTTCAATTAACGAAAGAATCATCGTATATGTCGTCGACGATTAACGCTTATATACCGCCTCAACGATTAGTTCACTTAGACTTGAAAGGCGCTCCGCCTAAAGTCGGATTTATCAAAGAATTTTTCAAACACGTGAAAAAACTCGGTTCTACCGGAATTTTACTAGAATGGGAAGATACGTTTCCTTGGACCGATAATCTGAACGTATTAGCAGCGACGAATTCTTACACCATCGAAGACGTACACGAAATTATACGTTCGGCGAAGAAACTCAATTTAGAAGTGATTCCGTTAGTGCAGACATTCGGGCACTTGGAGTTCGCTTTGAAAAATCCGGAATTCGTTCATTTGAGAGAGGTGCCGGAATCTCCGCAAGCATTGTGTCCGTCGTTGAATTCGTCTATAGAATTAGTTCAAGATATTATCGATCAGGTATATAATGCTATCGTTTTTATTTTTAAATTTATATTATTCGAAAAGGTTGAAATTTCGACTCGAAAGATCTTAGAAGGCTTAAAACTTAAAGTATTTTAAGATTGATTAAGAGAAATAATTTAAACGTGGTATTTTTAGTCATCACATTCAGTTAATAACAGCGAAGAAGCGTGTTCATTTATACCGGACGAACAGCTGTTTAGAAATGTTTTTGCTCTAAGAAATTATTTTCTTTCCGAGAAGATTGAAAATTTTCGATATATATATATATATATATATATATATATATATATATATATATATATATATATATATATATATATATATATATATATATATATATATATAGTAATTTTTTCAATTCAATTATACGCAGCAGAGACCTAGGCATTAAAAAAGTCAGTTATGACTCGTATAGACGATTTTCAGATGTAGTGTTGGCGAAGGGTTCTTAGGTTATCGTGGATGGCGAAAATAACTAACGCTGTCGTGATAAAAGAAATTGGTATCACACGACAGTTATCACGAGCTATTTGAAAATAAATAAAAAAAATGAAAAAATATTTAATTTAGATGTACAATATTACAAAAAAAAAAAAAAGTATTATGAAATATTTCAGATTTGATTATAACGCAATGTGGTAAACAACAAAATCAACCGATCATCTAATATACGTAGTAATCTGTACATCACTATATCTACTAAAAAATTAAAACTATATGTCTAATATAAAATGAAAAATCATTAAATTTATAATATACTTCTTAAAACTAATACTTCATCAAAATTTGTCATCAAATTTAATTAATTATTTTTATCTCATTCTTTTATCATTTCTATTTTCTTTTTTTGTTAGTTTTTTTTTATACGATGTTTTTCTGCGTGTAAAATTTTTTGAAACAATTTATTATCTAGTATATTCCATCTGTTAATTTAATTTTCATGTTACGAATGTTGTTCAATAATATCTATTGGTTTCATATTGATATCGAAATACTACTCATTTTTACCGTTATAATTTACAGAAATATTTATGATATAGTATTGTTACCTACGGCTTAGAAAAATACAATGTTTGAAACAGTGTAAAAATAAAAATAAACGTAACTAATTTGTAAGAGATAAACACGCGACGCGAACCATAATATATATATTGCAATGATGTTCCAGTTATTTATTGATAAACGGAATTAATAATACGTTCACTTCGAACATATAAATATACGCGCGTATGTAAAATTAGAACATAATTATTTTATTGTGTTTTTCATATATATGTAATACAGGTGATGAAAGTCCATCGAGACATTAATTTTCTGCATATAGGATGCGACGAAGTATTTCATCTTGGCGAATGCGCTAAATGCCGGCTTAAGACTAGAGAAACGTTATTTTTGTCGCATGTGGCCCGAATTGCTTCTTACGTCCGCGGAAAGTATCCTCGCGTGACTCCGATTATTTGGGACGATATGCTGCGACATCTTCCGTTACCGTTGTTGCAAATGTATAGTATCGGCGAATTAGTGGAACCGATGGTAATAAGCGCTTTGAACATATTAATTATCGCGAACTTTTCAAGTTCATCTCTATCTATACGAACGGAGAATAAAGATAATTATTTGTTCTCATTATTTAGCGTTATGCGATATTTAGTGATTAGAATGTTTTAAACAATGCGAAATTAAAAAATAAATATTTAACAAATTCATAAGTCATTAGGTTTTTATTGACATTGAGGTCATAGTCGAAAAGTTTCGTACTTTGTTTTTGAAGTGAAACGTCAATTGACGCGTTGTATATGAGGAGTTAACCTGTAAAACGAGCGAGCGATCCAAATGCTTAATAGGCACATAGTAAAGTTTATTCTCATAGCGTAGTTGGGATCCTCTACTCTTTCCAGTAATATACCGTGTATATTCACTTTGCATACATACGTACAAACACGTACAAAAATTATGATAGACATGCGTGAGTGTGTGTATACATCTTGTCTCTCTCTCTCTCTCTCTTTCTATATATATATATATTACAATTACAATAGCCTGTATTTCCAATTTTAAATTAAAATTTACAAATATTATTTTCTTAATGCTAAACTAGTATTAATATGTATAACTTTCTTAACTCTAAACTAATACTAATATGTATAATTTTTCTTAATGCTAAACTAATATTAATATGTTTAACTGTATTAGGGAAATTAAGATTGGCCTCTTCCAATTTATTGAACGTTTACATATTTTTCTCCTAACTATTTCGAGTCCATCTGATTAAGTGCTTTGCATCCAGACCGCACTTGCGTATTTGACGATATCGTCCCTCCATCTCATTTTTGGTCTTCGCCTCAATCTTTTCCTATTGATTAGTAACCATTCAGTACATTTTCTGGCTCATGTGCTTGTATCCATTCGATCTACATGTCCAGCCCAATTCCACTTCATTTCTAATATGTTGCGGAGAGCATCATCTGTTTTTGACTTATCCCATAATACTTTATTGCTGATTTTGTCCACCCTTGTTATCTTGATTATTTTCCTTTCCATAGCTCTTTGAGCTATTCATATTTTTCTACTTTGTCTATTGGCTTAAATATGTAACATCTTCCACTCAGTGTGTCGTTTTTCCGTTCATTTATATTTTTATTTTTATTTTTTCTCCGTATGTTAGTAAATTCGTTTTTTCATAATTTATTTCCAGACCCCGTACTTTTGATTTTTTGTGTAATTCCATTGACATTGTTTTTAACTGTTTCGGAGAAGCTGAAACTATAGTTACGTCATCTGCAAATCGAAGGTTTGATATATAAGTGCTATTTATATTTATTCTCTTTTTTCTCCTATTCAGGTTTTTAAATATTTCTTTCAGCACGGCATTAAATAAAACGCGCTAATGGGTCACCTTATCGCACTCTTTTCAAGGGGGAACTTTTCTCCTTTATTCCAACATAATTTTTTTGTATCCATTATCGTATATGTTCTTTTATGATTCTTATATATTTAGGGTGTATATTTTGGGTTCCCGTAGTTTGATACAAACTGTCATGAAACCGAGTCAAAGGATTTTTGGAAATCAACAAATGCAAAATACATTTTTATATTATATTCATCAGCCTTTTCCGTTAGCTGATGTATTGTATGTAGATTATCAATTTTAGAAAATCCAGATCTGAAACCTGCTTGATCTGGTTGTTGTTGTTCATCTAATTGCACTCGTATCCTTGTATAAATTAATTTCATAAATATTTTGTATAATGTCTGCTGGAGACTTATTGGTCCATAATTTCTTATATCCTCTTTTTTACCTTTTTTATGGAATAATATTACTTCCGTCAGCAACCATTGACTTGGTATTATCTCTTCCTTTAATATCATATTAAACAGATTTGTCATTTCTATTATTAAAACATTTTTTTCCTTAAATTATGACTTCATTAGTAATTCCATCACTCCCGAATGTTTTTTCCTTTCTTAAGTTGTTCGCCGCATACTTTATTTCGGATTCTAAGAAACATGGAACTTCTATTGTAGTATTTCTCGTCAGTATAGTTTTCATATTTCTTTGATCCTCGTATAATTTTCTATTGTATTCCGTTGCTATTTTGATAATACTCTGGCGATCATGTTGCATGTTTTCATTGTTATCATCTTCTATTGATATTACTAGCTTTCTTTCTACTGTTAATATTTTTTAAATTTTTCTGATAGAATTTGAATTTTCGAGTATGTTTTTTATCATTTCATTTCTAACATTCATAATATTTTATAATTTTAAAGCGTACTAATTTACAAATGCCATTGAATTCGATTTTTTCTTTTATTGTTTTGTTCTTTTTATATTGAAGTTTTCCCCATTTTTTTATATCGACTATAAGGTGATGAGGGAATGTTTCACTGTTTCTTTTTCCGCTACTGGAAGGTGGAATTGTTTCTTTCATACTTGCCATAAGTTGATTATAGTATATTTGAACGCACTATAATTTTTAGTGTTGTAATCTATTCGTTTCTTTAGTTTCTTGCTCAATTGTTCACCTCATTTGGGATCCATTGTTCCTATCCAGTGATTTTCCTTACGCTTTTTTGACTAACAATTTTATTGTAATGAATCTCTGATCTGTATGGAATTTTATATTTGATATATCCATATTTTGAATTATGTAATATCTTTTACTAGAACAAAGTCAATTTCGTTTCTAAAGTCGCTATTAGGCGAAATCCATATCCATTTTTTTGCCTGCTCTTTTCTTGAAGAAGGAGTTTAGAACTTTCATATTTTGACCCTGGCAGAATTCTAATAATTTCTATCCTATTTCATTACGTATTCAATATCCATATGGACCTAATATGTCTTCTTATCCATGCTGCCTTTTTCCAATTTTACTATTGAAATCTCTCTAAAACTAGAAGTTTATTATACTGGTTATATTTGATACTTTGCATTACGACTTCAAGTGTTTCAGTTTTTTTTATTTATACAAACACACACGCACACACGTTGCGAATCCTGAACTTTTTATCTGTAACGCTCTAGTAGTGTGTTTGGAAATAACTCCACAATGTTATAAAACGTATACTTAAGTATGTACAGTGCTATGTGTATACATCAAAAGAACTACTGTAGAATACTTGTATAGTTACATATTAAGGCTATTATTTATTATTTTTGTAATGGGTAAACCGCTGTGGAAGCCCAGTTAAAAAAAAAAAAAAACTCTTCCCTCTTAAATGTCACTTTAAAATCATGTAAAAATATCTGTCACCGCAATTTTTTAAATTTAAAATAAAACGCAGAACTAAATATAAAATTGTACTTTTTATTCATTAAAAAAAGTTATTTAAACATGAAATCTGCTCTTTTACACGTATTTACATTTTTTTTATTATTAAATCATAAAATTCTGATTCTAAGATTACTTAATTACTCTTTTTCGATCGATAAGAGTGACAGGTTATACTCATTCTTTGAGCGTGCGAAAGTTTTAATCGGTTTTAACGTAAAGAATGAACGCTCAACTGATACTGCTGTGGGTGATATTGTAGAAATAAGACAACACAACTTGAAAAGCCAACACTTATAAAATTCATACGTTTATATTCGGTTAAATTTCAGTTAATATAATAATTAAAAATACCTGTATAATGTAGACATTGGTGTGCTACTATGTATTAAATAAAATTCTTTATATCAAAAAATTAATGTGGAAATAAAATAACACGACAAAACGATCAGTACAAGGTTACGTGCAGCATTCGTTACAACACTCGGCAACAAATCGATGCAATAATGAACAAACCGCGTCGGTCAAGTACTTCTTCATGATCGGAGGGGACCTGGCGACTTAAGCTATGCTTAGTACATATCAAGCTCAACACATAACACACGCATACCATTATGCAATACTAAATTAGTTCAGCTCTAAACATCGTAACGGACCTACTATTTGGAAGGCACACAGCACAGTCAGTTTGGTTGCCTATATGAAATATGAAAGGCACTAATTTACTAAACTTACCTGCTTATTGAATTCATGAAAGATTTCAAAGTATTAAATAGTTTCTATCCTTTAAGTATTAAATAAAGTAAGTTATTATAATTTATCATTTTTGTTTTTACTTGGTACCGCTCCGTATGACTAGCGGTACCGGAAGATTCGCCACTGACACACACACACACATATATACATATATATATATAATGATAATCCATGCACACATGGATGAAAGCTTTCCCCAACGTTTTCTAACCATTTCTTACCAGCCACATTCTCTATATCATTGTCCCACCGAGTCATAGGCGTTCTCTGCTTCTGGCCACTATTGCGAGACTCGTTTTGACTGCTTATTTCGGGCCACGTAAATTCTCATATCCACGTCTTCTTTTTGGTCTGATAGACTTTTATGAAGTATTACTCTTTCATGTTCAGTTTGAGTTTTTCTTATATTTTTTGTTTGTTTTTGTATATGGTCAGGTTTCCGAATCGTATGTAAGTACTGACAGTACGCATTGCTTTTCAGATGGAGCGGTATATTATTCTCATTACCTCCACCTTTGCTATCATTTCTTTATGCATTGTAATTTTTCGACCTAAGTATATGTAACTGTCTACTTATTCTATCTGTTTCGAATTTATTATTATTTGTGTTTTCTGTTTTGTATTTATTTTTTTTTATTTATGTTTATCCGTAATCGTATTTTGTGCGAATATATATAATTATTTTTCTTGATTTTTGGGTTTTTTATATTTTCTCTAATTATTCTCCATTTTCGAAGTAGTTTTGAGTTTTCATAATTTGCTACTAAATTAATTCCAATTTTTTAAATTTCAAGATAATCGGTCTAAATTCGCTAAAAATAACGAAATGTATTTAATTTAAAAAAAAAAATACAGTATGTGGGAGAAAAACAATGATGTATTAGTTGAAATAAATAATTTGCATTAACAATTGCTAAGTACGTTAATATTGCCGTGTAATCCATGTCATGCTCGTACTGTTTCAATGCCAAATGGAAGAAAAGAATTTTGACTAGCTTCTATTAATCAACTAATCAATAGATTCTTTTTCTTGTACAACCTGATACGGATGTTGTTTAATTGTTATGTGCGGGCAGCGTTGTAATCGATCCTCATTTCTCGATATTCTGACTAAATATTCTATTTCCTTAATTTCGGTCCATTTTTTAATATTATCTGTTCAAGATACTTTTTTTTTGTCCTGGATTTCTTCTTTATTCTATTACGACTGTCGTTTTATCTGTAATAACTCGCATTTTTCAAAATGAAGTTTCAAAAAAAAAAGTTAATCTTTCTTTTTTCAAAATATTGTTCTTAATATTCGATCAGTTTCCAATAGTTCCAATACTTTCTCATTTTTCTCTATTGTCATAAACATTCGGTCAGTTCACATTAGTTCTATTTTTCATCTTCTTCGTCAAGGATATTTTACATATTTCTAAGCAGCGTCACATTGCAAACGGTGATATATTTTTTTGTTAAGTTTTCCTTTGAGATTTAATGGATTGATACTACATAATAATAATGAGAAGTCTTATCTGCTAAATTAAATGATCTATAATAAACTGGACATATTTTCTTTATGTTCGGAATATTTAATAAACACGCATTCTATTTAATCGTGATAGTCACTTCTATTATCATTTGTCTTGTTCTGATGCTGGTACATATTTATATTGTAATCAATAAAGAATGTTATCGAATGCACAAAAATAATATATCGATATATTTTCTTGCGGCTGACATATATATATATATATATATATATATATATATATATATATATATATATATATATATACAATTTAAAAATAGGTATGGGTTTACGCTGAGGACGTGTACAGATTTGTACCTCAGACGGTTTGGGATAAATATAGTACGTTGTTTTCGTACGTTTGGACCGCTAGTGCTTTTAAAGGCGCATTCGGGGAAACTCATTACATGCCTAATGCTAAACGACATTTAGACAACAATCTCAGCTGGTTGAACGTGATGACTAATGAAAAATCCAAATTTCGTAAAGGTTTTCGCGGTATTGTACTCACTGGATGGCAAAGGTAATCACGACTGGCTTATATTATTTGTTTATTATTCGATGTTGTTAATCTTATCTTTATTTTTTAAATCAATATTTTAAATATCGAAAATGTACAGCTGAAACGTGGATTCTAAATGCAGAAAGCGTAGAGGTTAATTGAAATGCGGATTTTAAGAAGAATGTGGCGAATACAGTAAAGGTAACGAATAAAGAAATATTACAACCAAGCTAGAATGACGACGATGACCGAGATCGAATACATTGATGAGAAAGAAGAAAAATATTTAGTGCACGAAATAAGAGAAAAAGCACTGGCACTAAGTAAAAAGGATGAATACGCGAGGAAGAAGAGGGCTGGAGATGATAATAGCTGGCAACAAAAAGGAATAATAAGGGACCAGTTTATTCCTGGAACAAACAGTATAAAATATAGTCCTTAGTTTACCCCAAAAATGTCCGTTTACCACCCTTACATATAAAACTCGGACTTATAAAAAAAATTTCGTAAAAGCTATGGATACGGAAGAGGAAGTATACAAATATTTAAGGAATTTTCCCCCTAATATGAGCTACGCGAAATTGAAAGAAGACATTTTTGTCAGATCTCAAATAAGAAAACTAATGAACGACACAAAGTTTGAACCGAAACTTTCACCTAGCGAACTCCTTGTGTGGAAATCATTTATATCTGTGTTAAACGGATTCCTGGGAAAATATAAAGCGGACAACTATAAATACTCGGTGGAAGATCCACTGCAAACTTCAAAGGTTGCAAAATGTCTCTAAAAATTCACTTGCTCCATTCCCACATTAACTTTTTTCCTAAGAATTTGGAAGATGTGAGCGATGAACAGGGGGAACGGTTCCACCAAGACATTCGTATCATGGAAGAACGTTGTAGCGTCCTTCTGTAATGGGCGATTACTTTTGGAGCAAGAAGATATCACACCTCATTAAAAAAAAGTATATAAAAACCTTTGTTTTTAAAAAATTAGTAAGATAATTTTTACATTGGTATATTTTTAGTGCTTAATTTTGCTAAATACTATACTCGTCGCAGCTAAATATGCGATCTAATTAGATATTATGGTTGAAAATTAGTTATGTCATGAAAAAATCTGAGTGATTTTAACTTGTTTTTTGTTGTTCATTTTAATAAAAAATCACTGCATTACACATTCTTTAAATTTTAATTTTATAGCCTAGTGTAATTGAATCAGTCGGAAAAAGAGTAATATATATCTATATATCTGTTGATTTACGACGTGTTACGACAAAAAAAAAGCTACACTATAATGATGACAGTTCACTGTATACGTTTCTGTTTATTTATTTCTGTGTCTTTTTTTTTAAAATATTTTATGTTTATTTTATTGCTATTAATATTTTATTTGTATCCGCGTATATGTGTATGTATGATATATATGTGGGGGATATATTTATAATTTTTAGATACTTCTCAATGTGCATTATCCACGATTGTATATGTCTACAATTTATTTTTTAAATCGTTTAATATTCCGTTATTTTTTTAATAATTATTTTGGCTTTAATTTTTCTGTATATTTGTGAAGAGAATTTTATCGACTTCTTTGTGGTCGCCTTATACCTGATATACAAACCATATATTTACATACATACAAAAAAATTAAAAAAGGATAAATAATCGGGTGTGAACGCAATCGCATACAAATGCGTTTGCATTATGGATAAAGAAAGACAAAGTAGTGAAAATTTATTTATTAATAGCGTTGAAAAAGTATACCAAATTCACTGCTGTTCCTGTCTAATATCAATCAAGTATATTTTTTGAGGAAGAAAGACCGAAAAAAATGCGTAGATAAATAATTAAATGATTAAAATTTCTAAAGAGTAAGGTTTCCTATATTTTTGATAGTTACTTTTCCGAAATATTTGTAGTTAAGAAAATTGTCCAGGTCTTCATCTACCTCAATTTTCTTCCTGCGATGTAAAAGATACCAGAAAGTGGTCCTATATATCTAGCGATTATCTTTTAAGCTCCTAATCCTGTTTTCTACTTCTATCATACCTTATTACGTCGTTATTATTTTTTACCAGACGATTAAGTACTTGTAATTTCAATAGATCCTTTCATTTAGCATCAAATATTATCTTTTCGATAACGTTCTGAGTTCCCTTTATGATAGTTTCTATATCTGCGTTGATTTATATATATGTATATATGTATGTATATTTGTAACTACTAAAAAAAAATATTTTTAAATAATAATTTTTAATTAAAGATATATAACTGTCCCATGGTCCTTGTATTGAGTGATTCGTCGAGAATTTAAGCGTAGGATTATACTAATGCGGCGGTCCATATTAAATTTAATTTCAATGACGGCCTGCATAATTTAACTAAATGCAAAGCAAAAGCAGCAAATGGTTCTTTTCTGTTTGCTTGCCTTCAGTATGCAGATGATTGCGTCATTTTTATCGACAAAGCGGACGAACTCCAAAATATGATGATACAATTAGGCGATACGTACAATGATTTCTGGCTTATGATAAATGAGAGAAAAACGGAAGTCGTACAATTTAATACAGAACTACCTGATTTCGATTAATCGGAAATAAGTTACACATCGTCGATTCTTTTAAATAATTCGGCAGTTTTGTCAATAAGGAAGCATCTTTCGTTTGCGAAATAGCAGAACCACATACTTTTGTATTCAGTAAATTGAAATTGACCTTGTACAAGATTATTTTGCAGTTCATTCCTGTCAGCTAGTAAATTGCTTATATTTCTAAGCAACGCGAATTAAGGTGCATTCGTAGGTAGTTGATTGAAATTTGTTGTATAATTATACGCTAATTCAACGTACTTTGAATACTGGTTAGAGTAATGTTAATTTCGGGATTTTTAAATAAAAGAATATATATATATATATATATATATATATAAGCGAGAACGATAATGTCTATTAAAAATCTAAGAATAATGATGTACCGAGTTTCTTAACTCCAAAGAAGGTAGGGACCTTAAATACAATGTTATATGTGATGAGAATTTTAGTAAATTAGAGTGAATTGTGATTTGAACAAAAACGTTTTAATTTAATAATGATCGTTTCAAACCCACTCAAGAATAATCTACTTTATACTCTTGTGTGTATATTAACCGACGCTAATTCAATTCGAATTTTCCGTGTATAACGTCGCTGAGATTTTCAGCACCGAATTCGCGCAATTATAAAATTTTATCGGTCTTTAAAAAACTTCCCAATTTCGATAAATTAAATTTTGAAACGAAATTTTCCGGAATTAAATAAAATTTTTGAATTTGCCGAAATGATGCGATTGCCCGAATTAGTATGTCGATTTATATTCTATCTCAAACTATGCATCGTACTTTCGCCTATAATTTGTAATTTTTCACCGCGTAGTAAAATTGAAAATGGAATCGAAAAATGAATGTATTCCGAAAAACTGCTACGTAATGTTTTCTATATACACGTTGTCAGCTCTATTTATACGCGATGTTTAAAAGTTATACGTTTTAAAACATAACTAAATTATTTTAATAAAAAAAAAATGAAAAAAATAAACCGCCGAATTTGATTTAGTTAATTTTTAGCAACTATACGTTAGGACTTTAGAAATTAAGACTTTTTCTTGCGCATAACGATAAGTAAATGTAGATACGCTACAATTTTAGAAATCGAGGTATTTTATTTTAATGACAAATTGACAATTTTTTCAGGAGTATTTTAAAAATGAAATTGTTGGTTTTTGGAATTTGTAAAAGTCCCTTCCACCCACCCATAGCTTAGTGAATAGTTTTACTATCTTCTCCCTTTATCTATAATCTGTCTTTAACTTGCGACTTTTTGATTCGTAACATGCGTATTGTAGCATTTACTCTTCACGCTTTAGGACTGGCTAGCATTATTCATTACCGTACAAGGCAACTAGTTGAATAATATCTTTTTTACTGCTTTCCATTTCAATCATGCGCTACTTGTGTGATTTGTCGCTTTCTAACAAGATCCGAAGTATTTACTGCTATTTGTCCGGGGCAGTCGATGTTCATCTCGTTATTTTTATTTTGTAAGTTAATTTTTAATCCTATTTGATCTATATATCTAATTTCGTTAGCATCTTGTGCAGTTGGTGTGTACTGTTATTTACAAAGCATATACAAATTATAGTGTAAATAAAACTTAAAAAATGAGGTTCTTTTTATTTCCAATACTTAATTTTGTAATCTATAAAAAAAAAAGTCATTTACCAAAATTGCTGTATGCTTGTCCCGCCACTAGTAGCGTAGTAATATTTTTTCTTATTATATTTTTCACATATTTTTATGATCGCCACACTGAAGCCGCAATCAGTTTTCTAAATACTGTATTCAGCGTAACAATGACCTATCTTTTTTTAACTCCTTTTATATATATATATATATAATCATCATTATCGTCGTATTGTTCGTTTTCGAACACCTTGACTAACCATTGTATGTGTATAAAATTGTGTTTTATTAAACGACTGCGGAGCAATTAAGCCAAATGATGGTTGTTAAAAGCTTCATTACATTTGTTTATCTAAATTTCGTTCTTTATTACGTTCCGAGCGTTTAGTGTTCCATCCAAAATATATGCGCGTCTATTTACTTAAAGTCGTCTCGAACATGTATTCCGCTGCCATATTTAGAACCGTTTTTTTGACTAGCCCGTAGAAAAGAATTAGATCGATACTCCGCTATCGGTAATTTTCTATCTCCCGGATAGAATTCGATTCAGTATTTTCGGAGTTGATAAATCTTCGATCCGAATCGCAACCGAATTACTCCTCCGGTTTACTCGACAAGTTCGACTGATTTTCAAACTCGTATCATATTCCGCAAGAATTCCGGAAAGAAATTCATCGTTTGAGACCTTCTGTATTAGTAGAAGGCCACTTTTTGTTTCAAAACGTATATTACTACAAATCGAGGTCTCGTGCAAGGAGAAGTGTCTTTAGTTACGTAAATATTCGATCGTTTCTTCGGCAAACAGGTATGATAGGATGGCCTAGAATAATTAAACGGTCGTTTGAAAAAATTGTAATGTGTTTACTTGTTCAGGTACGATCATTTCGCGGTACTGTGCGAACTTTTACCTGCCGCTATACCGTGTTTAACGGCGAACCTGGTAGCGATCAGTCGAGGCTATACGAACGGTAATAATCAAACGTTTAAGGATTCCCTTTACGAAGCTTTAAATTGCGGCGTAACCGCTACATCCGGCGTATCGCGAGGAACGACTTTTTTCACTTTCGATAGCGATCCTTTTTTGTGGGATCATTTCGGACGATGTAATTTCCTCGGCGCCGGCTACTATCGACTGTTGTCTCGACTACACGTATTGGAAAAAGACGTAAATGAATTTTTACATTCTACGAAAAAATCTAAAGGCTGGATGACCGATTACAACGTGCGTCGTAATTATACTAGTCCGCTTCGTGTGGACGAAATAATGTCCGACGAAAGTAGAATATATCACTCGTTGATCTCTTTCGTACCGTCTGTACAGAATTGCCTGCGAGATGTTTTCGACGATTATACCATCGCCGAGTGGATAGAACAGAAAATTTATCCGATGATTCTACAATTGGATACTCTGAGAAAAGAGGCCGAATTTTTGAAAATGCCCAAAACCTGGCCCAGAAGGCCGTTACCTTTGTTTACCGAATTGGAAAAATTCGGTTTTACATTTTCAAACGACAACAATAATAATAATCATCATAATAAGCATGTTGATCTCAGCAATCGTAATAATCAAACGGCTTAATATTATTATATGATATATATATAAGATATACGCGTCCGTTGTTAATGACGTCGCTAACTATTTTACTTATTTATTTACGCTAAATTTTTTCTTTTTAATGAAATATTCTTAATATTAAGGATGATTATTGAATTGGATATTTCAATAATAATCCTAGTGGTGCCAGTTAAAAATAGCTAAGTACAACGCGCTTACGTATGTCATCATCGTAATTCCTCCATCTTATTTAAGTCGATAATTTGAAATGTCGGAACAATTGCATACATTTTTTTCACATTTTTATATCCCGCTGCTTGTACACCGTGTTGTATTTGATATATTTCATTCTCGGCCTTTCTGTATTTGTATTTTTTGTCCCTTAATTTTCTTAATAAACTTCTATTTGCACGAATTAATACAAATACTTCTTTGTTATTGATTTTCTCTATCCACGCTATTCTTTCCGTTCTTGTCCAACACCGGATTTCGAACGCTTTTAATTGACTTCGAGACTTTATTTACTGTCCAAATTCCGGAACTATAAAATAAAACGGTCCTTATGAATGTCAGTTTCTGTATTGTTTTTTTTTTTTTTTTTAATAACTCTAGAAAAGTTTCGATCTATTAATATAAATATTTTTAAAATTAGGACATTTAATGTTAATCTGGAAATAGACAATTTTGTTATTATTTAGCAACATTGTAAGGACACGTTAATTGAAAGGATTAACATTAAAATTCACCTTTTAGTTTTTGCCCATTTATACGCAGACACAGTCTTTATAACTAATGTTATATGTACACATGCAAAAAAAAAACTGGTTATTTTTCTTAGATGTAAGATTATTGATTAAATTTTATTTATAACCACGATGGCGTGTCTAATAACGTTTAGTTCTATAGACTAGTTCTCTGTACTGAGGAGCATGAACTAGGAAATGACGTAAGGAAAAGTTGGAGAATTTTTTAACGTTTTAAATAACATACTGCGTTATATAAAAACGAAGGAACTGATATTTTTCTCATTTTTCTGACTAACTTTCTTACATCTGTGATTTTATCGTAATCTTACACGTTTACATTTATAAT
The DNA here is from genome assembly GCA_032883995.1 of Coronaproctus castanopsis. Lineage (NCBI taxonomy): Eukaryota > Metazoa > Arthropoda > Insecta > Hemiptera > Monophlebidae > Coronaproctus > Coronaproctus castanopsis. The sequence goes on from CM065053.1 coordinate 100,427,445, forward strand.
CGAGTCGTTAATTCCAGAAATAAATGAAGCATTTTCAAACTCCTCTCTACAGACCATTAAACAAATACCGAAAGAATTTTATCATCATTTACTTTTCTATACTGTATAAATAATAATTAAAAAAAAAAAACAGTTTTAAATGATTTTTATTTTCGATACAGCGCAAGAAACACTGTAGACGTAATTTTTTAAATTTGTTTTAAATTACATTAACTGGCACACTTTAAGCTATTTTGCGTTCTTGCTAGTCCGGTTTATAAATAAATTTCGTATGTAACGTCTTAATTTATTTTCCTATTATTATATTTATTTTAAATCTTCGTATAATAATAATTAAGTTTTGATTACAACGAATTTCGATTGCGAAATAAATATTTCTATTTTATATTATTATCGTCGCCTTATTCGACTATTATTATTATTGTTTATTATTTTTCGCAATAAATGGCGTTCGCTATGTTTAAAACGAAATTAATAACTAAATACGAGCGAAAAATTGAAAGTAACGGTTTTTTAATTTTTAATTCTAATCCGTTTCTTTTTAACGTGGAAAAAGATTAATTTTTGAAATTTTAATTAATTATTTATTTAATCGTTTTTAGTTTTAACGTTATCTACGCGAGCAGCGAATTACTTTAACGATATTATTCGTAATTAATTATTATTTATACGCGATTTTTTTTCTTCGTTTGCGAATAATAAATTGTTAACGACGGAGATTTAAAGAATTTTATTGTTAATTATTTCGGAATTACTGTAGTTTTATTTCGCTTCGTAATTCATAAATCATTCGTTCCATTGTAAATGACGATTATTTTCAATTAGCGTAACATTAATAATAATCATAATAATTACGTAATAATATTAGTTTTTTATTCGTTTATTTAATTCTGATACTAATTTAAATAGTTTCGAACTCGAAATTATTATTTAAAAACTTTTCATTTTTTATGCGTGTGTTCTAATATTAATTTAACGCTGCATTATCGTACGTCTTATTGTTCATATTATTTATTTATCGACATTATGATTTCTTATTATCCTTTTGATTTATTATTTGCTGTTTATTATTTATTATTAATTATTACCGCCGTTTTCATTCCAACATTTCGTCCATTCTCTTAATCCGTATGTTGATGGACATACCCAATTTGTACCATCCGGTTGTTGCGTTATTAGACCGATTTTTTAAAAAGATCATACTAGGAAGACTTATCGTAACACAGTCTGTGTAAGTTTATCGATGTCGGACTTCGAACTAATGGATTTTAAATGAAACACACGGTTTCAACAACAGATAAAAGTATCAGATGTTATAACTGGACAGGACATATAGCTAGAAGAACAAACGGTAGATGATCTTACGGCCTCTAGAAAAGTGCGCAGAAGTATTGGTAGACCCTGTACTAGTTGGAAATACGATATTCTGGCATCATATTAAGTAGTCTGATGACCGTATTTCACGTGCATCCAAAATGAACAAGTAGTATTTCATCGTAAATGCTGATTTAACATTCGATCGAATAATGTATTAATCGAATCTAATTTTAATTTTTTAATATCGTAACTAATTTAGCGCATATTTTACCGTTGAAAAATCCGTACTATTAAGCCTAGTTTTTTATACCTCGTGGAATTATCGGAATTTCTTAATTCGGTACTCGTTTTACGTGTTATTTCGAGCCTTTGGTGGTCTATCACACCGAGAAGTTAATGTTCGATTACCTTTCATACATTCTCCTAACGAACAGCGACAATTCGGTTCATTTCGTTACGGGTCTTTGGTATAAATGCTAATTAATTATATCTATTTCCAAGCACTTTTTACTTAGTTTATTAAAGGCATTTTTTTCCCATTTACATTCTTGTTCTGGTTTCGTTCTAATCTCCACCATCGGCTGTTAATAAAGAGTTTTCAATTTTTTTTTGTGTTCCGATTTTGATTTATTTTTCGTAAATGTAATCACTTTTATTTTACCTACACATTAATTTTCATCATCGCATACCCTAATCCGACCTTGGTTATTCGGTCGATCATCTGTGTCGGCGATTATCGCCGTGCCATTCGCATGGCTGATTTCATTCATTTGCAATTGATCTTTAATTAAAATTTTCCAATTCATTTCCTTAACACACACACACATTAAATAGTCTTGGCGATAGAGGGCTGCCTTATCTGACTCCTTCCTGTATATATTATATTCGTTCTTTGAGTACTAAGTTTTAAACGTCTATATACTAACTTTAATTTTACGTTCTGACGATGAGCCGTCGTAAGTCTACTGGAAATGTTACGATTATATAATTTATATGAAAAACAATCGTGAAAGTTTTAAGCAATATCGTTGTTGTTACGATTTATTATTATCTATTATTATTATTGTTATTTATTGTTGTCATTTTAATTGTTTATGCGCGCCGTTTAATTGTTATATTATGAAGTTAGTTGTCATTCAGCTTTGGTGTCTACGTCGTTATAACCAGAGCGTGGAGAGTAAAGAGAGCGCGCACATTCCTAATCACACGTTGCAATGATTCAGTCCCTTTACGCAGAAACCGTTCTGTTTAATCCTCTACTCAATTTTATAAAAACTAAAAGTAGATGATAAGTGTGATAGTTTCAATTCTTTTATACGTCATAAAAATTTTGTTTGTTCATTATACTTTCGTTTATTTTATTTCAAACCGCTGGCTTTTATGTATTAATTTGTACATCGATTTATATCTAGATTGATTATCGTTTACATTCTTGTTCGAGTTTTAAAATTTATTATCTTTCTACTCCCAGATAAAGTTTTATTTTTATAATTTATATTTCGAATATTAATCTTGTCTTTCCGACTAATTTTTGATTTATATTCGATTTAGTTCGCTACTCGTGCACATGATGCGCATTTGCGAGCATTCTCTCTCTCTCTCTCTCTCTCTCTCTATATATATATATATATATATATATATATATATATATATATATATATATATATATATATATATATATATATATCCTGAAACATGTCGATTTATTTATTATTTATTATTATTATCATTTTTATTCAGTATTATTATTATCGTATTATTTTGTTATTATCATTATTATTACGATTACATTTTAAATGTTTATTTCGGCGATAACTACTTTGTTGTGTCCTTTTTTTTTTTTTTAACTCGTAACTTCAGTATTCTTTCTTTCTACTACGATTCTGTGATAACAAATAAATTATTAGTAGTAATAATCTTTATAATAATTCTTCGTTTATTTGTTTTATTTTTCATTATTATTATATTTTAAATTACGTTTCTTATTTATTTTTATTTTAATCGAATTCGTTATTATTACCAGTTTTTTTTCCTTTTCGATCAATCGCCTAGCGATAAATTTGCGTTTAATATTTCTATTTTAGTTCTTTCACTGTCTTACGTTAAACGATCTATTAACGATGCCCGTTCGAATTCAGTTACCTAAAAGGTAATAGTAAATTTAAATCTAAAGTATACACGTCTATTAATTTTCTGTTCCGAATTAACTGTATAAATAAAAGAAAATTAAATTCGACATTTTTTTTTCAGTGTAAATTGCTTTCATATTACTACAGAGATTAGCTTTGTAAAGATTGAGCGTGCAATCCACCGTTATGCATTTAACAGATATTAAAGTAAAAATAGAAAAAAAATGGACATTTATCGAAAATACCGAAATCATCCCTTCCGATGAATATTTAAAATATTAAATTTTTCAGTCGACTAATAATTTAATTATAAATTTTTATATACGTTTTTAAAGACTCCTAATGAAAATATTTCCATTCTTGTTATTTTTGTTTCAAAGATAATGTCGCGTACGGTATACGACCCAGAATAACTCGAGCAGCAAATTACAAAAATAATTTATTTTTTCTTTTCAAATTGGCTGTAGAAATAGTTATTAACGGTTGACGTAAATATTTTTTAGAACCGGAACATTCTACATCGATAAAATATTACGACAAAAGTAGATAATTTTAGCAGCATTATTAGAATTAAAAGTGCGCGTATTAATACACACACACACACATATATATATATGAATATATAGGAAACATTATGACTGAAAAATTTAACGTTTTGAGAAAAATATTCTCATATTTCTAATAATTATGGTCAAATTCGTATAATAAAAATGTAATCATATGTTTCGTTGATACCCAACAACTCTGTGTGTGTGTCTGTATTCATATATGTGTAAATATGAATATATATATAAACGAATGATTGTTAGCACGTAAAAATTATTATACTAGAAGATACGCTAATTATGTTTTTGTAATTTTCGTTACCAAATTTATCGACATTAAATGTTTCTTTTATAAACGTTCGAATATATATGTATATATTCTTTTCTTTCTGTTTTTTCAACACCTTGAATTTATAAAGATACACGTGTGTGTATGTTTTCTTTTTCTTTTTTGTGTTTTAATTTTTTTTATTTTTCCCATTTCTACACAGTATGCGTATGTGTGCGCCTTATACTTCGCACGGTTTTGTAACGTTTTTTCCGCGAATCGTTCTTTAATTTTTAATTAAATAAAATTATTTTCGCGATTGGGTTAATTTTAATAATCGACCTATAAGTAGAATCGGTTGATTTTTCAAAATTAAATGTGAAAAAACTTTATAAATTATGATTTAATTTTTATTTTATTTTAATATACAAAATTACGTTTTATTAAAGGCGAATATATTATCTTGTATAATAATATTACAATTGAAATATTAGGTAACACTCTAATGTTAGAAAATTATTTTGAATTATAGCCAACTGCGGCATCACGAAAGGAGGATTCAAATGATATTCATCGGCCGATACTCTTTCATTCTTTTCCCGAAGTTTTTTGTCTTATTTCGTGCGTCAATATTTTTACGAACCCTTCAAACGAACTGATCTTAATACTTTATAAAATTATTTATGAGATTTTATTGTTATGGTTCTTTTTTTTAAAAAAAATATTTATCGTCGAAGATATTTCGAATAATATTTATTTATTTTTCGTATCGTGAATACACAGTTTCGCGATAGTTCTTAATTTATAATTGCCTACTTTTGTAAAATTTATAATAGATAGACTAAAAACTCTATATTGACGTTATGCGCGTATTTTCCTTATTTACCAAGCGAAATATATTCAGAAATTTTGAAACGTTAAATAAATGTACTGTATTATCGTCCGATTTTTAGCGTGCATATGTGAAAATGCATATATATTTTAATTGCAATCCTCGTTATAGTCTGTTGTTCTATTGCGTGTACATATATATATATATATATATATATATATATATATATATATATATATATATATATATATATGCATATATATTCATTGACAGCCGTTATCAGTCCATTGCTAGATAAGAGCCTCCTCAACTTTTCCAAAATATCCTGCAAGTTCGCGCTGAATTTTACTTTTTGGATTTAATGCTTCCTATCATATCCAGGATAGGTTTGTGCGATGTTGGCACTCTTATCTAGCAGTCTGGGTGCATCGTCTCCGTTTATTTATACTCTATCGCAATCATTTATGTCGTTCGTTAAAGAAATTAAACGTATTATATAAAAATACGCACAAATAATTCAAATGACAAATATGTATTATTTTTTTTTTTAATATATTTATTCGCGGGAAAGATTTCAACGTTTATCATTTATTAAATAGCTAGAAATATTTTTCAAGCGTTGTATAAATATTTAGCGTACGTATACGGTACAGAACTGTCCCACTGAGCGTGGAAGTAGTTGAGCGCTATCGGCAATCCGAGAGAATATTTCGTCGCGAATTCGTTTACGCAGAATTTAGCTCGACCGAACTTTGTTCTGAAATAAATCGCTAATTGTTAAATAAAGAAAAAAAAACGTAAAATTCCGTTAGCGTTCGTAAATAAATGTTTTATTTTTACTATTGAACAGCTAGGTCGGATAATTATATTTTTTCTATATAATGTTGTCGATATTTATCGGAAAATTATAACAACCGATCTTAATTGTCCGGCGTACGTTTATATTATATGGTACGTGGTTTTCCTAAACAGCACGTCAGATACGATTGCTTTATATCAGCATTATGAAGAATTTGAGAAAGAATAACCGATTTAAACGATATATGTATACGAACTTTGATTATGTTGAAACATTCAATACAGAGTATTCCAATTGTTCAAAACATTAAAAGTGATAAACACACCGTGATGAACTGATTATAAAAGTTATACGGGAACAAAATGGTGAAATAAATTATCTGAAAAAACAGAAATTTTGAAAGCAGCGCATCTAGCGATGTCTGCTATCACTGACCTGATTCAGTATGAATTCGTAATAAAAAAATTAGAGAAGACAGAAGGGCTGTGTATAAAAATTACGAAGTTCGTAAATGAGCAAGTATATTAATTCGGAAAATATTATGAAAAATTGTACGAAAATTTAATAACGTGTGACAGATGATAATAGAATGGAAATAAATATTGAGAAACAAATTAAGCAAACGTCGGAATAAATAAATATAAATTAATTAAATAAATTAAAGTGAACTTTCTTTTCGATGAAATTATAATTTAATCGTAAAAATTAATATATGACGACACGGTGCATTAAACGAAAAATTTACATCGTCGCAAAAATTTAACCCTATTGATAGTGATATTTAGATGAAACATTTTGTGATTCTGTATTAAATTTTTTACGCAAACATTTGCTTGTTCTATTGCAGTAATTACCTTAATTTTCCGAACAATGTAAAAAAAAAACAAGACTCAGTTTATTATGGCCTATGGCTTCACGTCGATAACATTCCATTTCACTCACAGATTAGGTACTTTCTCTATTCTGTACCCATCTTTGCGATGAAGCTCGGATGACCGATGGTAATTACCTGTTTTTCAGTTGTAGAGTTATTACAAAATGTATCAGTCGAAATTTCTGTCGTGTATTAAGTAAAGGAATTTCACTGTCAACAAATATCAGACTCTCAGCATACGGAACAATAATATATATATATATATATTCTTCATCCACCATCTTCATTACGAACGTCGGCGATCAACTTGGCTACAGTCTTTTTCCACGCAGCAGTCCGGAGTAATTGAATAGACGAACATCCAAACCAGTGTTGAATTTTGTGGACGGCCCACTGATCTCTTGTCAGCAATTTTATAATATCCCGCGATATTTTATACTTAGGTGCTCTCAGAATGTGTCCTAAGTATCGCGGCTTCCTTTCTTGGATACAGATTAATAATTATGAATACTTCTTAATCACTTTATTAAGAACTTCTTTACCAACTTTTGGTATCCAATGAATTTTTAATACCTGTCTATATAGGTACATCTCGAAAGCTTCCATTTTCATGCCTAGCGTCCAGCTTTCGCACCCGTATAGCAAAACTGAAAGACAGCATTTTGCAACTTTTAATCGTAGGTCTGAATTAAATTCTTTTCTAGAGAGCATATTCTTAATTTTGTTATCATTTGTCTTGCCTACTCTATTCTCGATCGTACTTCATTTTTTATTCACAGTTATCCTCTAGATTGGGGCGCCTAAGTATTTGATAGTTGAAACCTGCTTCAGTTCTGTATCGTTTAACCATATCCAGCATTTTCTCAGTTTCTTTGAAAACACTATGACTTTTGTTTTAAGTTTATTGATTGAGAGCCCGAGAGCTTGGTTGTGGGTAGCAAGTTTATCTAGCATTGAAAAATCTCTGGATATAATTCTAACGTTAATAAGAAAACTTTATTATAATAATGTTTTGTCTGAACGTCCGTCCACAATCATACAATTTTTTTTTAGAGTTTAAATATACAAACAATTATTAAATTAAATAAGTACCAGTATTAATAAATACTTAATAATTGATTTAATTGGATTAAGTTCAGTAAATTTCCCTAATAATAAATTTAATTACATGGCTAAATATAGCTGATGTATATGTTCTATGACGTCTGATGTCATAACCGATATCTAGCGGTTGTATTGCTTGTATATTGTGTAGCCTAGCAACGAGTTAGTATCAGTAGTAAGTTGTTAATGACTATCTTGGTATATAATATTATATAGCGACACGAATAATTCAGCATTGCAAAGAATTACGTTAAATCCAGTAAATAACTGCGCACTGGAAAACACATGCTGCAGACGAAATTTCCCGAAATTCCATATGAATAATTCTCGTATGACTATATAGACCAAGTTCAATACAAATCGGCCAAAATCATTACAAATAAAATATACTGAACTAAAGCTGGATAGTCTAAATTCGGTATAAATAATAGAATTATTCGTAACTAGATATATTTTCACTTAACTAGGGAATTTCATTAAAAAAGAAACCACTTGTTTTATATATATATATAAGTGCCCCCGGCCGGGAATATATATATATATATTCATATATATTCCCGGCCGGGGGCACTTAGTGCCTCTCGGGCCGGAGCTCAATCCGGAACGTGGCACGTCCACAGGTGGCGGATAGTGGAACGGCCTGCAGATATATAGGTTAACTGCGAATAAGACGTAAAATAAGCAGTCGCGGACCAAGAGCGGCTACTGGTGGAAAGTCTCAAGCAGACGATTCCAGTAGTGAAGGGCAATGAAACAAGAGGATGTGGATGGGCAACTTGTGGAACTGCCTAATAAAATTCCACAAAATCCTACGACTGCTTCACCCTCAGCGAGATTTGCCCGCTGTCAACGCCTTACACCGCTACTGCCTCAGCAGCAACCCGCTGCCTTGCGGTATGGATTTTGATCTAAAGGATAGGGTTCCTCCCCGAAATAGAGGTATCCTTTCCCCATCATTTTCTCTAACTTATCGGCCCCCACAATTTCCTATAACCTCCCCTTTCTCAAAATTATCCTCCTCCTTTGGCCAGCGAGAAATCACACCAGCGTGAGTGGGCAAGTCGTCTTGTCTTGTCTTTTCACTGATAACCCACTCACGTTACAAGGCAGCATGTAGGCTAAGTTGCGCTCCAGCTTACGTGTTCCTTAATTGCGCTGCTAACTTTATCCTCTAATCCCCTAATCAAACTGATACTAAATAAATCATGAAAGTGAAGTAAATGGAAGCAACTGCTAGATCCGCGGGGCGAACCTTAAAAAGTTCGTCAGGCAGCAGACGACAATCTGTGGTAACACAGAATGGCTTGAGCTCCTCTGTACCAGTTTGGCAGGGCGCTATCCAGAATGGAGCACATTTGCTGTTAAAAAGTAGTAAAGACAGGAAGAAATTAAAAACATGGACATTCGCAACGTGGAATGTGAGAACATTATTAGATAACAAGGAGTTACCAACTAGAAGAACAGCGATTATATTGCATAAATTAAGAAGATACGGAATAGACATAGCAGCTTTAAATGAGACAAGATTACCTGCTGAAGGGAAACTTTTTGAAAATACGGCTGGGTACATCTTATACTGGAAAGGTACAGCGATCGGAAAAAAGAGAGAGCGTGAAGTTGGCATAGCTATTAATAATAGATTAATACTTTACATAACTGAAGAACCTGCAGTCGTTAAGGAACGCATTATTACGATGAAAGTTCGACTCCCGAATGCTCAAGACCTAATTATTATCGGTGTGTACGCACCTACATTGGATAGTCCAGAAGAAGAAAAGGAAATAGTCTACGAACAATTACAAAATGTTGTCGACACCGCCGCATACATACGAAAATATCATAGTACTAGGTGACTTCAATGCATGGATTGGCCAGCGGACTCAAAATCATCCTGCACGGGATCGGAAAGGTGAACAGCAATGGAGAAAGGCTATTGCAATTCTGTTCAACAAACGACTTATATATAACAAACACAAATTTTAAACTGAAGGATGTACACAAGAGCACGAAGAACCAAGTTATCTCATATGATTGATTACATAATTACCCGACAAAGAATCAAACCTGAATGCTTAATAACGCGAGCTGATGGCGATACAGGAAAAAATACTGATAATTCAACTTTATGATAAAGGATTCGTCATATGTGACGATGGACGATCCGATACTTTTGATATTAATACTGGCGTAAAGCAGGGATGCGTATTGGCTCGTATGCTCTTCAATTTCTATATGGGCATGAGATATGGTCTTACAACAACGTTTATTATCAGAAGCAGGGATAAAAGTCCGGTTCGATAAAGGCCTATATAATTTAACGAAATATAAAACTCGTTCAGCAACCAACACGTTCAAAATCGTTATTCTACAATATGCTGATGACTGGGTACTTTTTTGGCAATAATCCGCAAAAACTACAGAAAGCGCTCGGTTGTTTAGTGTCCGTGTTCGCTGAATTTGGATTAACTATAAATCATAATAAAACAGAGGTAGTCCAGGTTGACAGCAGTATGTTTAATTTTCATTTGTCTGGTAATAAGTATCGTCGATTCATTTAAATACGTTGGAAGTATGTGTTAACAAAATCCAATTGGCTATAGAACAATATTTAATGGCTGGGTCATGTTATTCGCATGGGAAATGAGCGAATACCCTAACATATTGTAGCGCAAGACTTGAAGATAGCAAAGAAGACACCAACGTCAGTCTAATGGGAAATTGTGGCGCAAAATCGCCCCAAATGGACCGCGTTAGTTAAGAGAACAGTTATCTGCAGGAAATCAGCTGTAAAGAAAGAGACAAAGACGGTAACACAGAAGAAGGGTAATCACAGTGACATGTTCAAGTGTAATAAATGTAAATTTGTCATAGCACACCGAATAGGACTTATATCACATAACCGGCACTGTCATTAGCAGACTAAACTGCATCCTAATTAGAGGATAACTTCATACCCGAAAACGAGTGAGGAGTAGTAGAAGAAGATATACATATATGTACATATCTTCTTCAGCTTTAAAATTGGTACAGAACTAACCAAATGGTGCATCATGTGCAAGTCAATATAGGATGGTTTGCCATTACATTATCATGTTTTTCTTTTTACCAACCAATTTGATAGATAGCCGAATTAGCTATAATTATTTTTTTTACCGAGAAAATTTTTTGTCTTTGATGAGATTGAAACTCAAGATTGTGCGTGAGACTGTTCAAGCATACCAATACAAAACTTTGAACTGTTTGTACAAATATATAAATATGTACATGTTTATGCGCGTAATTTGATCTGGTTTCAGTTGAAATATTACTTACTTATCCGATAGCAAACGTTCGTCAAATTCAATTTTATTCGGTTGTTCGAATATCAGAAATACATAACGATGGTGGCCTGTCGGTTACAAGAATAAAATTATTATCATCATTATTATTATTATTATTCACTAGAAATTATCTGCTATAATTCGGACGAATAGACTGGATTAATAAAAAATAATTTAAATCGCGACTATTATACAACTGCAACGCAATCTATATGCCGGTGGTTGGCGATCTTGTTTAGCGAGTTATCAGGACGGTACAAAAGTTGTTGGAGATTTATTTTTTGTGCTTGTGAAACAAAATAATAAATTTATATTTTTTCTTATTAATTTCACAAAATGAAAAACGGCATATATATTCGAAATGTGAATAGTATTTATTTCTCATCAGTTTCTCGATTGTGGAAATAATCTTATTCATTCTATTACTTTTATGTTTATAAATTTACTTTAAATTTATTTCTCGCGAGTGTAAATTAGGATAAATTTTTATTGATGTATTTTTTTGTAATCTTTCTTTTTTGTTTTATTGTAAAATTTCAACGTCGAAATTGAACTCGCAATTCGATCAACTTGAAAAAAATATTTCAAATTTCTCATTTTCATTTATACGACAAAGAATAACTAATCTGAGGTTGGTCGCTATTACAACCGCTTATGCTATAACGACTTTATGACAGTCATAATCGAGGGAAAACTGGAAGTAACTAGAAAAAGTGGTAAAGACTTAGGTTAATACGGATGGATCAAATAAAAATAAGAATGCCGTTGACGTATAAAAAGACTAAGAACATAGAATGCAACAGGAAGCAATGAAAGAACGTTATTCGCTAACTACAGGACAAGAGCAAGGCTCTTAATAAAACATGGAATACTACTACGGCTGATTGTTGAAATTAAACAAAACTAACTAACAGATTCGAAATACGTAGATATTTTAATGAATTTTTTAAATTTATTCTTTTTGTAATTTAATAATTTAGTTAGTGATTAAAAAATGTTAAATTTATAACTAAATGTGTAACTTTCTTTTTGTTTAGATTAGATCGACCATTTACTGCATTAAGAAATCGTTCTTACCGGTATTAGCAGTTGGAAAAGCACCGATATACTGGCTAAGCGTTTCACCTCGTTTTACGTTAGTCGATGGAATATTTACCACCAACCAGTGTTGCCATTCTTTAAGAATTGGATTGCTTCTGCTCGGATAATCCGGATCTTTAACAAGAATAATAAAAGACAAATTGCAACGGTAAAGGTACGTACTTATATTTATACTCGACTATCACGGAAATGGTTCTAACGATGATTTAGATGAAATTTTGTACAATTAAAAATGGTCTGTATGGAAATTACGAATTTTGAAATTTTGAGCCCCGACCCCGGGTATAGTACCACTTTAGAAATTCAATTTTCCCGTTGACTTTTCTCGATAGTAATCTAAACATGTATATTGAAACCGTACGAATGTTATAAATTTTTTATCGTGTATGCGTCGGTAAATATCATTAAAATGTTATATTTCGGATACGGTTTCAATTTAATTTAAAAATTAATTTTAAAAAAATATTAAAGAGACCCTTTTCTCATATTTGTCAGAAAACTGCCATTTTTGGTTATAATTCCCGAAATTGATAAAATGAAATTTTACACGATTAAGTAATAACACAGTTATATACGTATTGGTTTTTACTAGTATATATGCGATTTTTATCTAAATACATTTTACGAACAAAAAACCGAAATAAATAAAAAAGTACCGAGTAAAACTCAGTCGCCCACTTATTTATTATTTAAGAAAGCTAAGAAATTTTCTGTCGCCATCAAAGCTTCAAACGATAGGTGTAACGGAAATAATAATCATTATTAATCATTGAACCAGTAAGTTCGTTTTCTCCATTTGGTCCTGTTTCATGCTGTTGCTTTTAATTCATCGTATGTTGTACGTGTCGTATCTTTATCTAACTATTCTCCGGTCTTCTTCTGTATTTGGTATATTCCTTGTTTTCCCTTCTATGATTTTGGTTTGCATTTCGTCATTCCTTATTATATGCCCGATGATTGCAGCTCTTTTTTTCTTGTTGAACGTCTTCACCTTTATGCGATTCTCCATTGTTCAGCCAATTCTGCACATGTGACAGTGATTTTGAAGCGGTTTAGTAGCCGTATTGTTATTACGATGAGTTGATAGAATAGCTATGTCATCAGCAAACATAACTGTGATTGTATCATTATTTTGTGGAAAATCGTGCGTGTAAATCTGACACAAAAGTGGTCTCAGCACATTGGTATGTTGGTGAATAATTACCATCTACATTAACGTGAAAATTTAGTATAACTTAATTAACAGGTAATACGAATGAGGCAGTTGGAACTTTGCGCAGTGGCAGTATCGTAACCTATGAAGTTCATGTGAGGTGCAATTATAAACTTTTACCAATAAAAATATTTATATAAAAAGTTTAAAACTATCTAGAGTTCATACTGTTTTCAACTTCTTTAATAGTTTTCCTTTCGTAAAATTCGATGTAAAAATTGATAATGTATGACTGAAAAGGTTAAGACACAATTTCTTAATGAAGGATTAAATTTCTCTCTAATAACTAACGAAGTAATAACATTCTTAGCTATCAATGCGATGGTGTATACTAACCGATCATGATCAACGTGTAATATTTATTGGGTCGTGTCGACCAGTTTACCAATGGCTCATCTTTTACATCTACCGGCGATAACTCATTGCCCATGTAAACTACGTGTTTTCTTTTATATACAACCTATTAACCGAAGTATTACATGGGTATAATTAACAAATAATAATTAGAACTTTAAGATATGACAATTATATTATTATAAATTCGGATCGATGTTTTTTAAAATTATAAATTTAAACAACGTCTGAACTATTAAAATAGCCTCATTTATCGTGAGTTTAGACCGAAGAATATTAGTTTTTTTACTTGAATATGTGTTCATTCTATTTTTGTTAAAAAATTTCAAGTATTTATTATATATATATATATATATATATATATATATATATATATATATATAAATATATATATATATATGTATATATATGTATATCTTTATAATAGATTTTGGATCCAACGATTCGCACAATATTGTGCAATATAATAGATGAGATTAAAACGAATAAAATAAAATTATGTAAAACTAGGAAAATTTCGCTTAGGTCTGTCAGCTGAGCATGCAGCATATACGTTAGTTTCACTACAACTTCTCGCATGTATTTCTAAATACTTGGAGAGTATGGTGAAGGAGTTAGGATTAATGTTTCCCCCACTAAATGCAAATTTTCTGCATTTGGCAATGCCTCTATTATTGGCTGGGCCAAGGAGTTGCAATTATTATTTGATTCCAGCGTTATGCATACGTCATCATTAAAATAATTTGATATTTGATGAAAAATTAACATTTTTACCCCATTTTCATTATATTTTTATGAAATGTATGGGAATTTTTAATAAATTACTACATATACAAAAAAATGCTTCGGGTCTGGCTTTCAAAGAACGTTCCACATTGTATAAAGGACTCATTCATGCTCTGTATTATTATGGTGTGGCCATTTATTTGAAAAGAAAAATAATTGATCTGGCCAATAAGCAGCAAAGAAAAGTTTTTACTCCGAATGTGTTCATTCTGCTGCAATGCACTGAATTAATAAAAACTAAATTTCTTTATTATATCGGTGTCTTTTGAAGATTTTCCCGCGCCCACTTTAAAAAAAAAAAAAAAAACGTATGGCATCGGCCTGTTACTAAGGAGCTGACCGTGCAAGGTTTTTACGGCGACGTGGATCCGCCGACAGGGAGAGAGCCCTAGGATTAATACAGACTTTTAGTAGACAGTTCCTCAAGCTGCCCATCTGCATTCTCGTGTCTTCTTACCTGTCACCACTGGAATTACGGTGGTGACCGTTCTTGTTGCAGCTAACCTACATATCTGTAGGCTATTTCACTATCCGCCAGTGCCTCGTTCCGGTTAGAACTCCGGCCCGGAGAGGTACTAAGTACCCTGCACATATATAGATTGTGTGTGTGTATGTATATATACGTGCATATATATATAATTTTTTTCGGCGAACTAAATAAAATACATTGATCTACCTGTAACAGTTCGATGGTTGGTCCTTTAGCGAATAAATCGGAAACAATCGAATCTTCGGGGTCGTTAAACCGTTCCGATGCGAATTTCTTCTTTGACGATTTATGCTGGCGCTGCCTATGACGATGGTGGTGGTTTAGTACCGATTTGGAAATTGTAATTTTTTCAGTATCGCCATCTTTTAAACGCGAATCATTTAATTTGTCCGAAACTAAACTGATTGTTGTCACTGTTGCTGTTGTCGTTGTTTCATTGTTCCGCGTTGTTGATTCGTTTATCGAATTATTATCATTTTTATATATATTTTTAAATACGGACGCGGTCTCATTGTTAGTAACATTATTATTATTATTATTATTATTATTATTATTATCGTAACTACTATTAACATTATTAGCGTTACTATTGTTAACATTATTATTAGCATTATCGTCGTCGCTGCTATTAACATTATTAGCGTTACTATTGTTAGCATTATTATTAGCATTATCATCGTCGCTACTATTAACATTATTAGCATCGTTAGCATTATCATTGTTTACGTTATTATTATTACTATTTTCATTATCACTGTGGCCGTTATCGTCTTTATCGTTTCGATTATTCAGTTGACTATTTTCGACTATCGAATCGTTTGCCGGGACGTTATTTATCGTTTCTTTCTTCTGTGACTGCGATTGACAATTTTGATTATTATCATTATCGTCTTTCGCGTTATCTACTTTGCACACATTATCGTCGTCCATTGCGGATGCAATTTTTCCCGGAGATTTCACATTTCGCAATTTAGGCCTCTCGCTTGAAAATATCATTATCTCGTTTAATCCCGTATTACGAACGATCTTTATTTTCCACTCGGGGGAGTCTATTAATTCCTTGTCGATAAGCAGTCTTACATCTAAAGGATGACTAATATTAGCTGGTTTTTTTTCGACGCCAGTAATACCGGTCGTACTGTTAGTACTAATATTAGCAGCGTTATCATTATTATTAATGGTAGTAGTAACGTTTTTAGCGGATTTTCCTTCGATCGATATTTTACCAAGCGCTTTATTTTGATTAGCTTTTTGTAATACGTTAATTGCCGATAATTTTAAATTCGACGTTCCGTTTATATCCTTAATCGACGAATCGATACTATTATTAACAACCGAAACTTTGTTCGCGTTATCGATGGTAGCGTTATCGTGCCGATTACTATTATAACGATATGTTGTTGTTGTTATTTTTTTAGATCTGTCGTCTTTGACGACTTTTTCAGTCGCGTTTATATCGACTTTACGAAATAATCTTTTTTTCGGAATCGATAATTTTCCTCCGACGAATTTCTTGACCGAAATAAATTTACCACCGTTACCAGTCCTACCGCGTTCTGCGGTCGCTGGTTTACTACTTATTACCGTCTCATTAGACACTGGTTTACTACTTATTACCGTCTCATTAGACGCTGGTTTACGTTCTATACGTTTTCCGTTAGAAACGGAACCGTATCGTATATTATTCGAATTGTTATTCCGTTCTGGATTCGTCCGTTTAATTTTTTTTAACCGGCTAACCGGTTTATATTTACTATTATTATTAGTCCGTACTCCGGCGACTGTTGGCGATTTCTTATCTAAATTCCATGACGACGACGAATTCGGACTGATAATCGATCGTAAGGACTGATTAATTTCGACCGTCGGCGATCCGTCCGCCCGGTAATTCGTTTTAGTATCGTGATTGTAATCAGAATTAAGAGAATCGCTAACGGACTTGTTTTCATCCGGTCGTACGTTATTAGTGTTAACGACGTTTATTTGGCGTCGTCGATGACGGACCATCCGCGGTGGCGGATATTCTATCCATTCGTTGTAATAGACGACGTTAGACGATTCGTTAGATTTATTTCCTTTGGCGAATTTTGTACTCTTCCGAAACGGTTTCTTATTAATAACGTTATTATCGATTATCTTATTATCGTTAATGTTATCGTATTTGGTCGTTACCGTTTGGAGGAGGACCTGTTTCGTTGCATTATTAGCAGCGGCGGTTACAATTCCGTCCGGTTTTTTCTCGGCGGTCGATTTATTACTCGGACGACTTTTTTTAGCGCCGCCGTTTTTACTACGACGTTTTCCATTCCGATGTCTAATGACGGTACTAGCGTTAGACATCTTACTCGTATCGTAGACGGTAGTTTTTAGTATCGGTTTTTCAGTTTTAAATTCTTCGTTATGTGTATTATTAATATTATTATTGTTGGTCGGAATGAAATTATTTTCTTTAGTAACGTTTACGGTGGAATATTTTTCTCGTTCAACCGTCGTATCGTTTTTCAAAACCGGCTTTAATTCTGTTTGATTATACCTAATTATGGCCGTTTCTTTTTCCACCGATACGTTATGGTCATTATTGTTAATATGATTATCGTCATTCTTAATATTATTCTTATTATATTTATTATCGTTAGTATTATTAAATTGAATCGAATTATTAGTATTATCGAATCGAATCGAATTATTAGTATTATCGAATCGGATCGAATTATTCGTGTTATCGAATCGAATCGAATTGTTAGTATCATTATCGCCCGGTATTATTATTAGCAAACTATTAGGATCTAGTTCTCTTTCCGGGGAAATAGGAAAATTATTGTTTAATTTAGTTTCGCGTTTTATCCGATCCGGTTCTTCTAACAACTCGTAGTCGTTTCCATCTTTTTCTACTCGACAAGATATTAATAATCTTTTATCTTTCTCATCGTTATTCGAACAGCCTACTACTGTCGATGGGTTTTCATCTATCCTCTGTTCGTTGTAGTCGATCGATCTTTTACTTTTTCTAGAAAACTTTTGTCGCTTAATATCATCGACGAGGTTATTATTAGTACTATTATTATTATTGTTAGTATTGTTATCGCTTTTAATGCCGTCAGTACGGTTCGCAGATTTTACTAGTGCTGCTTTTCGATAAGAAGACGATCGCGTTCCGATCATTTGCGGATGTTCTAGACGATCTTCTAATCGTTCGTCGACGTCTTCTACAACTTCGGCATCGTTTACACGGACAGACGATGGTATGTTATCGTTATTATTATAAACAATCGATTTACTACCGCTAATACGATTATTATTATCTATTTCTTCTAATTTTCTAACTAGTCCGGAAATCATGAATCGAACGTTTAAATCGTTAACACTTCTAACCTTGTTATTATCATTGGTCCGCGATTGTCGTTTGCGTTTCAACACGCGTTTAGGTATGCGACTTTCCGCTTTCATTTTACTAGATAGAGACTCTAAATCGATCGATATTCTACTCTTTAGCGTTTCGTCTTTTAGAATAGCGTTTCGTTTTAGAATTTTCACGATGTTATCGTCGGAATTTCCATTATTATTATTATTATAAACTTTAAGATGTTCTTTTTTAATTTCCTCCGACCTTACGCCATCTTGTTTAGTATCGACTATAGATCGTTTATTAGACGATGGAAATGACGATTCGGAAGAATTCGTAGATCGTATTTTATCATTCGACCGCTGTTGCTGCTGCTGCTGCTGCAACGGTAATTGATCTTTGAAAACTTTTTGGTTTTTATTAAATCGCCATTCGTTATTATTATTATCATCATTATTTATCCGGCTACCGCCCGTTTTATTATCGTCCGTCGAAACGACTAACCGCTGATCCGTTTTCGATTCGTCGCCGTTTGTCGACGAATTTTTATTATTACTTTCCCCTATTACCGTTATCGAATTACGACCGTTCGACGCGTTTTTCCTAGTCGCGTTATCGACTTTTTGTCGATCGACTAATTTTAATTTGCCGTATTCTCGATGTGGATACCGTTGTTTCTGATTTAACGGAAAATGAGAATTTCTGTCGTTTAAACGAATTCGTCCGGATCGTTCGTAATTTTTCGTCCGCGTTCCTTTTATATTCGTCGCTATCTCGTTCGACGATAATAATCCGTTATTACTACTATTATCGCTACGACCATTACCGACTATGGACGGATTATTTTTTATATCGCTTTTGCGAATTTTATTCGAATTTATTATCTTATTGTTTTGATTATTACGATCGTTATTCGTTTGCGGATTATTAACCGTACCGGCTTTATCGTCGATTTTATTCCGATAACCATAATTATTACTATGAAAAAATGCTTTCGGATTTCGATGTGTTTCCGGCGATCGTTGAACGTTTTGTCGATGTAGTTTTCTATTCGGCGTTAACGGCTGACGTTTACCGTTATCGGTTTTTTTCGTTTTTTCGTTAATATCGGCGGTCGAGTTTTTATTCATCGGCCGAACGTCGACGCCGATAACGTTTTCGTTCGTTGTATTGCGTTTTTGGTCGATCGTTTGTATTTTACTATCGTTATCGGTCGTATTATCGTTATTTAAAACTAGTTGCGGACTATTATTATTTTCTGCAATAACCGTTTTCAATTTTTCACCTGTATAACCGATCAGTGAAAAACGTCTCGATTTGTCGCTATCGAAATGTCCGTTTCTTTTAACGGTTTTTAATAGTTTCACACTGCCGCTACGATCAGACCCGTTTTTCTGTACGTTCCGTCGAAATAGGTTGTTATTATTATTATTATAACCGTTGTTATCGGCTGTTTTCCAAATATGCTCGTCTACTTTTAATTCGTCAAACGATAATAATAATGACGATGATGATAATGATTGGTTTATAATCAATTGTCTCGGTTTGTTATCCGGCTCGCTGTGAAATACGGAATTATTATTAATATTCACGTTATCGCGTCTAGTCTCGTAGTCGGTATTCGACTTGATCGTATTGTTTCTCTGTTCAGAATGACCATTATTATTATTACTACTATGGATGTAACCATTCGGTTTTTTACCTTTCACGTCTGAATTCTTCTGGCTACTTGCAGAACCTACTGTCGATTTTTTTATAAAGCTTGGACGGTTATTATTTATTTCATTCGAACGTATTCCCTGTTGCTGTACTCGCGATTCCTGTTGTCGATTGTGTTGTTCAACGTGCGTCGTTATTACGGAGGAATTTTTACTGTTATTATTTTTTATCGACAAGTCGACTGTCCGCTGGTCGAATTTTTCATGACGATTATTTACGTTAGCGCGATCTTTGTTAAATTTAGTTATCTTGTTTTTCAAACCTAAACGTACTAATTGTTTAACGCGCGTTATATCTTTGACGACCGAACTATTACTACTATTATTCCTTCTGAATGTATCTAACGGTTGGTCAAATTTTTTATGACTTTTATCATCAACGTTATCCCTTTTAATATCCGGATGAGTGATATTAGGACTACTACCGTTGAACGATAATTCTTTACTATTATTATAATACGTCGTTAAGATTTGTCCCGCAGTGATGGTGATGTTTCTTTTAGAGCTTTGGTTATCTTTAATTTCGACAGTGGTATCGTCATTTTTAACAGCGTTATCGATTGTTATCGTACGATACTTCAAAGTATTATTATTATTATTATTATTATTACTATTATGATCGTTGTTCGATGCAGGTTTACGTGTTAGAAAATCTTGTCTGGCAGACGTCGATGATAGTTTGTTCGATATTTTAATCGATCGATTATTATTACGAACATTTTTCTTCGTTTGTATATTATTATTATTATTATTATTATTGTTTTTCGGTATTCGACGATCGTTATCGATTTTCGATAATTTTCTACCGGATCGTTGTTCGTCGTTCGAAGATAAATCCGTTCGTTTTCTAGTAATCTTCTTAATCGCCGTTACGCTCCTTTGCCGTCGAATCGTTAAATCGTTATCGAAATTATTTTTATCGCTTTCTAACGATGTCTTTATGTTATCGTTATCGTTTTCTATTATTACGGCTAATGCGCCTTTAGACTCGGCCGTTTGCGAAACCAGCCGTTGACTTTGTCTTTTACCGTCTACGTTCCGTACTGGACGATGATGATGATGATTATTATTGTTGTTATCGTCGTGATTTGTACGTTCCGATTTCTGGCTTCCTACTTTCGCATTTCCGGTAGACGATAATTGATTATAATTATTATCGTCTACATCGGCGGACGTTGTAACGTTGCGACGATTTTCGAACATTGTCGGTGATGTCAGTTTAATCGTACGTTCGGTCGGAGGATATAAATCGTTTGCAAAATCGATTGATCTTCTACGGCGAACGTCGTTCCAATAGGTAGTTATCTGATTATTGGACGATATTTTTCTTTGAGTGCTTACCAAAGTATCGTCTCGCCATTTATCTAACATTTTCTGTAATTCCGTATTAATTAATCTTCCGTTTGCACGACTGCTGCTAGTGGTCGTTGATGTTACCGTCGAAATAAGCGACGAAACTAGTATGGTCTGCGTAAAGAAATATTTCATCTAACGTTATTTAAATTGCGACTAATATCGACAGATGTGTACAATATCGCCGATATTATATTCAAATGTTTTTTGATCGGCTAACTATGGTGGAATTAAACTCTAATTTCAACGTGTAATGTAGGGATATAATATATTCTAAGTTTTAGCACAGTTCAAATCAATTATCTTTTATAATAACGCGAGATTCGATTTATTTCACAACAAAAAAGAAGCTCTAAACTTTTTTTTATAAAAATCATCACACGGCTTTTCGAAGCCATTATAAAGAGGACGTAGAAAATTAAATATAAAAATATATAAACAGTTTATTATTTTAAAAAGTGTAAAAAAAAAATAATAACAAAATATTTAATTTAGATGTACAACATTATAAAAAATAGCAAAATGAGTTATTTATAAAATAATCTGGTAGTGAATTTATTTCTATTTTTTTTTTTTTTTACTTTGCTATTTTTGTAATATTTGTACATCTAAATTAATTACTTTTTAAAATTATTTTTGTTTTTTTTCTTCTTTTATATTTTATTTGTCTACTCGATAATGACTCAATAGTCGAAAAGCTTTGTTGTTGTTTTTTTTCTTAGTATTTTTAACTCCATCATTGTCGTTTATTTTTTAAAAATCACTACATTCCACATTTTAAAAATTATTATCAAAGGTAAATTAGGAAAACAAAGTAAAGAGAAAGAAAATACTACCATTCTGAGGATGATCACGTTTTTGTAGTAGACAACTGGACTGGTTGATGGTAACGTAAAATACTTTGTTCGCTAAATAGATGCGAATAGTCTTACATAACGAGGGAATTATTGGTATTATATCATTTTATAAATAATTCCTTTATGCCGAGTTATATCGAAAGATTTCGATGTATCCCGCAGAACCGTACCGACATGTTCGTTACGATTAACGTAATAAATTCCTTAATTCGTACTACTTCGGGTAGCGGAATATTCCGGACGGATACCAAACTGTGTGTTGGGTATGATTTTTTGGTGCTATTCGCGTGAAGTCTTAAACAGGAATTTAAGATTTTATTTTACTGAGATTTCTCAATTAATAGGACATACGTTAATTGCAATCCTTATCTGGTCTCTGGGAAGAGTAATAATTTTGATTACCAACTGTTTGGATAATATCCGAATCTAAAAATGGCATTTATTATATTTGTAAGTTCATTACAGCTTTTAGCGGGAATTTCTCTAATAACTGTAGTAGAAATATTGTCTATCTTCTAAAGAACTTTTTACCTTAATAGTTCCAATGTTGTTTAAAACGTCATTAAGGCTGAGAAGAGGGAATTATTTGCCTATCATTTAGGTAATTCTTAACTACAAAGGAAATTTTGTTCACTTGATAGCTGGAAGCAAAATTAGAATTTCCACTATGAACTTCGAACTATTCTGACCATAACAACTTAACTTTCGCTTCATTTTTATAAACATAGTTATTTAAGCATGATTAGTAGATTAGTGGAAGATGCCTAGGCGTAAGCTTTGTGAATGTAGAATTAAAGTTGTCATTTTTAAATGTACGCAGTAGCTTCCATATAATTCTATACCGTATTTCCAAATTGGCGCCACGATTGAGAGATAGATATTTCTTTTAGATTTTAAGTTTAATGGTGATTTTGCAGACAATAATGGATACAGTAGTCTAGTACGCGCTATTATATTTTTCCTAGTTTGAGCTACATGAAAACGCCACGCCCAACCGTCTATCCATGTACATGTCAAGGTATTTGACCTAGTTCGTTGTCCGTTTGCGGTATTACAGTATCGTGCAATTTTAATCTAGGACATGTAACTTGTTTTGTAGTAAACGTAATGCGTTGGCTTCGGGTTGAATTTTATACGCCAGTTCCGTGCCCATTTCACTGTTCTATCTATATGATTCTGTAACCGCTAAGAGTATAATGCGGATTACTATTAGCAGCAAGGATGGCTGTGTCATCGGCAAATGTCGCCGTGTGATTCGATGTGGGTATATCGGCAGTGTAGATCGAGTATGGTCTAAATATACTATCTTCAGGTACAGATGAAGTGACGCTAAATTCATCAGAGTGTACGTCGTTTACCCTTACTATAAACGATCGACCAGACAAGTACGACCTACAAACCTCATAGAGATATTTGAGAAGAAACTGACGCAGTTTTAAGAGCAGACCCGGGTGCCAAACCGTGTCGAACACCCGGGATACATCTAATAAGACTGCACAACATATTTCTTTTTTTTCGAATGCTAATGAGATCCTATCTACTAGTCCATGACACTGTTGCACCGTTGTGTGCGCTGTGCGGAAACCGAACTGATGATTTGGTATTAAATTAATTTTTTGAATTCCGCACGATATAATATTAATCTTTCTAGAATTTTTACCCGATATATTAGTTCTTTTTTGTAACAAGTGGACTGCATCAGTATAAAAACAAACAATACAATACTATAATCGATCTCCCCTCTGACCATGTTACAGTGTTAGCCATTTTGGATGTCAACGATAGACCATCCTATAAACAACATCTCAGCAACAGACACACGGACTGGAATTCCTTCTCTAGTATAGTTAAAAATAGCATAAATCTGAAAACTAGAATAAAGTGTGAAGATGATGTTAACCTGGCGGTTCAGAGCCTGTCAAAGGTTATTCAAAACGCCTGTAGAAGTTCCACACAGACACAAGTAACCAAAAACAGCAAGAAAACCTCTACATTAAGAAAATTAATAAAAGAAACACGCTCTGCTAGGAAAAAATGGCAACGTAATAATCCCATCTTTCAAGGATTGGTAAGTACCAACTACAAAGTAAACTAAAAAAAGAAATTAATGCCTATAAAAATGACTTGCTCCATTATCCACTACAGTCACTGAATGAAAACAGCAAATCCTTGTGGGTTAAAACGAAAAAGTTATTGGTGCCAACTCCTGAGCCATTTAATCTAAAATTAAATAACGGTTGTTGGGCAAAAACTGATAAGCAGAAAGCTGACGTTTTTGCACAATATCTTAGCAACACGTTCAAACCGAATCCTGACACAAACAGAGACAACTCGAGATTTTGAAAAACACCTTACACAAACCATTAGAATTTCAAAGTATCATAAAACAAAAGAAGGTATTACATTGCATACAGACAACTCCTAAAAAGAAGGCTCCAGGACTTGACGAGATAACTGGAGAAATCCTTTCTCACTTACCAAAAAAAAGCAGTTATATTCGTGCGCTATATCTTTAATAGTATACTAAGACTCGGATACTTTCCAAAGAATTGGAAAAAATCTGTCATCATCATGATACACAAGTCAGGAAACCCGCAGACTGACACATCTTCATATCGACCGATCAGTCTCCTTCCTTTACTATTAAAAATTCTAGAAATATGTAAATTTTAAAACGTTTACTTCGCTAGCTAAAGTGTATAAAAATAATAAACATTCGAAGAATTTTCACTTACCGTGTAAATCGTCTTCGATAATAGCGTCGACCTCATCTTTAATCCGAAAATTATCATAATTTGTATAAAAAAAATTTATTACCCTTTCAAATCCGACAAATTTGTAATTTGTTCTGTAGGATATATACGTATATAAAAATATATTCTTATGAACTATGAGCTACACGAAGACGATGTACGTTTATATACAAATATCGATTGTATGGATATATAGATATATACGCGTATGTGTAAATATATTGCTCGACACCTAATGCTATTACGTCATCTGGTTACTATTACGATATCTTTTACCCTTATGAAAGTATGGCGTACATCTTTCGAAATTAAAAACGAAGAATGCAATCGAACAATTTAGAATAATGTACTTCCCCTCCCTCCGCTTTAAAAGAATTTTATGTATATATGTATAATATATGTTTACAAATAACGCAACCTGTTAATATCTCTGGTAAAATCGTGTATTATGTAGTAATAAGATAATTGGTCAACAATTAAATTTTGCATGTACATATATTCACGAACAATGTGTGTGTGTAAATATTTCGTATCTTACCTTAGATATAGCCGTTATTTGGCTATTTCAAATAAAATCTGTAAAGGCACCCCCATTTAAAAAAAAATAAAATAAAAAAATAAAATGAAACCGTTAAGAAACAGAACGAAGACAAAGAAAACTATGTAACCCTCCTACCATTTTTTTTTGTTTTGCAACTATGCGAACGGTTTTGGTAATAATTGTTATAATAGGAATTTTTGTGTTTCAAAACAATTATATATATATATATGCATATATTTAGAATAGAGGTTTTTTTTAAACGGGTAGCTATTGCCTATAAGACGATTACTCGAATTATAAATTAGTTAGAGATAATTAGTGGATCTTGCTTTCGATTGAGAAGGCACTTCCAACATATTGTGATGTTTTAGATGCGTCTGTGAAGCAAACGACGGCTCTTATTGCATGAAAATCAAAAGCTACCTATGGATTTCCACACTCGGTTTTATTGTCTGTTGAAAACAGGCTCCAACATATACTCGGACTAAATTGACTTCAAGGCGGTATCACTACAGGTACTCTACACAAGGTACTGCGTAGCATCTTTAATGGACTTTGAATATGAAGCTGTAGTAGCTTTTTTTGTACGCGAATGCTATTTGGATGCTGCTGATGACTAGCTACCTTCATTGCGTACTTAATAGCAAGAATTTTCTTTCGGTAACAGCTGAGATATTGAAGGCTAGCTGTTGGTGAGGTTAGGAATGCCTTGAACGCAATCCTTAGTCTAGTATTTCTGCAAATAAAACCGTTTATACCATCAGAAATTAAAGTATTGATAATCACTCAATCACGGGTAAAATCCTTAAGTGTATTCTGAAAAGAGCCATCGTACTATTCACTACCATATTTAATTCGATCATTCGCCTCAGTTACTTTCCATCCCAGTGGAAGGTGGCTCAGGTGATAATGATCCTTAAACCGGGCAAACCACCCAATGAAACATCGTTATACCGAACCAAAGCTACTAATGCGGACTTGGTACATGACCCTACTATGGAACCCCCGGGAATGGATCTACCAAGAGAGGCATGATGCTGAGTAAACAGATTTTGCACGGGACAGGCTAGGTGTGCTTACACTTTAAACAAGTGGAAAATGATCTCGAGTCCCAGGTGCGAATGTGGAGAGATCCAAACCTTGGATCATCTATATAATTGTAAGATTTTCTCAAATCATTTTTTTTTTATTTTTTTTTATTTATAATTGCTAATTTACACCTAGCTAATGCTATTTAGTAAGTTTTATGATTATTTATGCATAATGTGACATGAGAAGCATCCCATCCAGTGATGGGTGCTTAAGTGTAATTTTACATGTTAATAGTATTTATATTAAATCCAGTGGCTTCGTTCTGTTGAGTCTGCGGATAACGAGTGAGTTGTCTAGTAAGGAGATCGCCATATGATTAGGGTGGTTCTCTAGCCGGACGGCGTATTTTTTAGCAACTGTTGCTATTTCTTCTTTTACAGTTTTCACTTTGAGATCTTCGTGTAGTGTAAGATTTGATATATACCACGGAGCGTCGACGATAAGTCTGAAGGATTTTGTTTTGAACTCTCTGCAAAATGGCAATATTATTTTTCTTGGCACAACCCCATAATTGGCAGCCGTATCGCCAAACTGGTTTCAAAACTTGGTTATATAAAAGCAGTTTATTATCGTTCTGATCGTCTGCCTAGTAGCCAAAACATTTGTTTCCGCTTAATGTTTAGTTCATTACGTTTTTTTATTATATGTTTTTTCCATGTTAGGTGCTTGTCTAAATTTAAACCAAGATATTTTATTTCCTCTTTTTTGTGGGATTGTAACACCATTCATAATTATCTGTCCAGTTGGTAGATTTCTTCTGTTAGTAAATATTACTCTAGCTGATTTATCTTCATTTATCTTTATTTTCCACATTTTAAACCGTGTTTCGATTTTGGTTACTGCTTCTTGCAGGTTTTTACGTGCCACTATGGTAGATGCGTCTGAACAGAGAATTGCTGTGTCATCAGCGAAGGTTGCTATTTCGATGTTTGTCGGAATAGGAATGTCTGCCGTATAAACTAGAGAGAGCAACGGCCCCAGTACACTACCCTGGGGTACACCTGCTTTTACCGGATAAATCTGTGATTCATCATCTCCATATTTGACACAGAAGTACCTTTCATCTAGGTATGACTGCAATATCCGAGTCATCTGATGTGGAAAGTAACGACTGATTTTTTGTAATAGACCTTTATGCCAAACTTTGTCAAAAGCTTGACTTACGTCTAAGAAAACCGCGTCACAAACTTTTTATTCTTCAATGGATTTTTCAATCACATTAACTATTCGATTGACCTGCTCTATTGTACTATGTTTTTCTCTAAAACCAAATTGATGGTCCGGTATTAGTGACTTGTTTTGGACAATTGGAAGTATTCTTTTTAGGAGTAGTTTTTCATACAACTTAGACAGCACAGGCAATAATGAAATGGGGCGATACGAGCTTGTTTCTGTTGCTAGTTTTTGCGGCTTTTTGATTACGATGATTTGCGAAAATTTTAATTGAACTGGGAAATATGTTAATCTCAGCATTGCATTGAAGATATACGTTAAAAGAATTAAACCTTTCCTTGGTAATTCTTTTAAAATTTTTGCTGTAATCAGGTCGTATCCTGGTGCTTTTGACGGATTCATCGTTTTTATTATATTTTTAATTTCGCCAGAGGAAGTAAGTTTAATGGGTTTAGACACATCATAACATCGTATTTCTGGAAAAGCAGAAGAGTTTTCAGGGCATGACTGAAATGTATCAGCGTAGTATTTTCCAAATACTTCTGCTTTCTCCAAATCAGTTCGGGCCCAACTTCCATCTGGATTTTTTATTGGGAGATTAATTTGTTTAGGTCTTTGTAGATTTCTAGTCGCCTTCCATAGGGAATAATCACGTTCCGCTAATGGAGACACGTTTAACAACTTTTCTCTAAATGATTTGTTTTTTAGGTCTACTAATAAGCGCCTTACAAGCTTAATCTGTTTATTCAGTGCCGTCTTAATTGTCGGATTTCTATACATCTGCCACTGATTCCTTAGTTTCCGTTTCAGTGTAACTTCCCTTCTAATTTCTTCGGGGTAATAGATGATAGGTGCGAACACATTAATTTTTTGTGTGGCAGCCCACGCTGACCGTTGTGTGAACTCTCAAATCATGATGTGATTAATAAACACGATGTGCATAACATCACGAATAACGCGTTACAATTGGCGTTGGGATTAAAATTAAACATCTAAAATAATAATTTACTCTACTCGGCTCCATAAGATCGAACGAGCCGAACCATTAATCTGTTACCTGTTTTTTACTACTGTCAAGACTACTTTCGATAATTAAAAACTTCAATATAATACCTGATTATTAGTTAGGATTCCGTTCAAATCAAAATTATCTGAAAGTGAAAAAAAAATTGTAAATTGTTTCAAACTTTTTGTTCTTGTCTATTTTGTTCTGATGAAATTATTTTCTTAATTTTTATAATTAAATTTGAATACGAAATATCTTTCAATTTCGATCGTAATTTATAATAATAATCTTTTAACGGGACAGTTAATTTTAACGCTAAAAAAAAAAAAAAGGTACTTTAATTAAAATTTTCGAATTACCTTAAATAGAAATAAAAACATTTCGTTTAAGTTCACTTTTGAAAACCTAAATAACGTAATTTTTAAACAGATTACTATCTGTGTTATTTATAACCTTTTTCATGCACAAACTCTGACACAGATTGGTGTTTAAGGGGCCTATGTTATATCATTCCCTTATTACCTACTTATAAGCTGCACTTGCAGGAAACTATCGTACAAATATTTTATTCTTTCTGCATTTTCATATATGTTTTCTTTTGCTTCAGCTACACTATCACCTGGATGTATTTACATATTAAGTACACTAGTTCCCTACACCTTTATACAGAATTTGTTCAATGGATTAAGTTTGAATTGGGGAGAGCCCTTGAAAAAAAATGTAGTTAAAAATTGATTTTTAACTTCTCTAAAATCACATAAACTCAATTAAACTGTAATAACGTTGGTTCCGGTTTAATATTATACATATATTTGTTTATTGTTGTTTATTTATATTAATATTACGATGACAATTAGAGAAGAAATATTACTTATTCGCTACTACATATAAACATCAATATCCGAATGTATAAGTATGAATAAGTACAATTATACTTTTAAAATGAATGAAATTTTTAACGACACCATATATCAGGCCATGCGATTCAATTTCCCAGTTGTTTATTTAATTCCGGAACGTATTCATCCCATTGAGCTTTGAAAAAGTTTCCAGCAACTGGACCAATCAATGTATATTTTTCAGCAAATTTACTAATCGAAAATTTAGTCCGACCGTTTCCAGACCTACAAGATAAGATATTGATTTAATAGTTATATATGTTACTAGACTTTTCTTACACACAATAATTAATTTTTATTAAACAATGTAGAAAATATTTTAAGAAAACTGTTAAATACGCTTTCGATTAATTTTAATTTTACAATATCTTCTTCTTCTTGAGCCATGTTCGCTATCGAAAGTTGGCATCCAATCTTTCAGTTGTTTTGACCCATGCTTACCGGTCCCGTTCTACGTTGAAAAGTATTCCAGTCTCCGTATTTTTTAATGTTGGAAATCCATGACGTCCTTCTGCGACCAACACCACGAACAGCTTCTAGTGCGTCTATCAGTCTATTCGGAATAACTCGTACTTCTGTCCCGCGCAACAAATTAGATACAGTTAATGTTCCTCAGTTTTATTAGCCTTATAAGTTCACGGTTCTTATTCACTCGTTCTATAACTTCTTTATTTGTAATTTTTGCTATCCGCGGTATTGCAAGTAATCCAGTTATGACTCAAACGCTTCTAATCTTTTTACTTGATCTGAACGTCTAAGTTTCCGCGCCTCATATAATAGCGTAGAAAAAACATAGTACTTAACTATTATCATCCATGATTTAAATTTAACATCGTGACTTCACAGAAAGTTATTTAACTTATGAGATGTTAATCGCGCCATCTCAATTCCTCATTTTATTTCTACTTCTGAGAAGCCTGTTAATCCAGCATCTAGTACTCTATTGTCAATTTTAATCTTTATGCGCACTGTGTATCTTTTCTTCACACCATGGTTTTTGTTTTGATTACATTAATTGGCAGATTGTATTCTTTGCAGGACAAATGTATACGATTAAGTAAATTTTGCAAATCTTCTTCGATCAGCTATTAAGACTGTATTATCTATACAACAACGGGGTCAAAACACAACCTTGCCTGACTTCTTTTTTTATCTCTATATCATTCGTGCGTCATTCATTTTCACGCGGGCGGTCTGCTCCCAGTAAAGACTTTATTAGTCGTAAGATTATGAGTCTATTTCCGTCTTTAATCATATTTCCATAAGTTTTTCACAATTTACGTTATCAATTTTCGAAATTGATGGGAAACCCGGTTACTGTTTGTCTAGACATTTTTCTAACAGGATTATGATTCCAAAATAAGTTTTTTCTCATGCCAAATCCATTTTTAAATCCAAACTGACTTTGACCAACGTTTTCTTCTTTTTTTTTTTTTTTGCCTCTGAAAGTCATTTTCTGCCTCAATACATTGTTCTGTTAACCAGTTTTCCTTAGCTTCCTTTATTCCTTCTGTATATAATTTTTTATTTGGCTCTATTTATTCAGATCTTCTTATCCGTTCGTTCATAACGTCCATAATTTCTACTGTCATTCGGGGGTTTTTTGGTTTTGTTACATCTGTCGTCAAATTATCCATCATTGTTTGTTTTATAACTCGCTTACATTTATTTGATATTATTTCTATATCAAAACTATTTCTTGTATTTCGGAAGAATTTAGTCATTCATTAATATAAATTTCAACTTTTTTCGCAATATTTGTGATTGGAAGCAAGTTCCTCGTTACCTCTCTCATTTTGGTTTTTTAAAAGTACACAAATATTTCCAAGAACAGGTTTTCCGAGTATAATGTCTGCACCCGATATGTTTTCATCCGTTTTATTGTATTGCGATTTTTTTTTATTATATACAATTCGAAATATAATTTAATAGAAATATATTTGTATTCGCAATTCGTTCTAAATTGGACAAATTTTGTGAAAAAATAAATTAGGTATAAAATAATACAATTTCAATTAATGAATTGTATAAAGTTTAAATATATTTTTATTCGTGTATCAAATAATTCAGAGGATTTTGACCTGATTAATTCATTGTAAGAGTGTTTGTTATATATATATATAATAATAATAATAATAATATACATTATTGTAATAAATAAACCTTTAACGTTCTTGATAAGTATATTTTAGGAATATTTCGGCTCGTTTTCCATGCGTTCATTTTAGCTTATTCCATATGCAGTACTGTTTCTAATAATGACGTAATTTATTGCTCTTGTATCAGATTAAAGAGAATATATTGTAAAATAATGTAGGTGACCTCGTAATACACACTATACATACTTCGAATATTTAACGGAGCGATTTTTTTTTACAGTTATCTGTAAAATGTACCCTGTATATCATTCATCGTTAAAAGCAAGAACCAAAAAATAGAGGTATTGTCCAATCCTTATTGTTAAATTTATTTGTTAATACTTCCTATTCACTTCGAGTAAGCTTCTTTATTTTAGTGAATTTTGTTCTTTTCAACGATATGCTAATTGGCATAATTATCAGGTTTTCTTTTTGTTTCGGTTCTCGGTACTAAATTTTACTTTTCCAACTTTAAAAACCCACACTACATATTTAAATCATAAAATTAACTTCCGCTTCCTCATAATTATGAAATAATTCTTAAGTCTATTAAATAACACGAACGGAGTTCAAAATCACTAAAGTTTTAAAATAAAAAATCACGAAGTTTTCAGATTTTATAAAAAATGTATATATTTAAATATGTTAGTTTAAAGTTCACTTGATAATGGTTTAGCAACCGACAAACGATGATTTTTTATTAAGAAAGTTTAGTGATTTTAACTCATTTATTTTGCTGTTTATTTTTTAAAATTCACTACATTTCACACTTTTCAAATTAAATAGATTACATCGACCGATTGTAGATATTTTATTGCGTAGTATATATATTTTTTTAATAGTTGTAATATGTTTCAGTCAATTGTGTTCCTTACAAATATTTAAAAATAAATCTATAATTCTTATACTTTTTAAAACTACTTTTAATTTTAAAGATAATTATTTTACCTATTAGTCAAATGCGGTTCGTTGAAATTT
The DNA here is from genome assembly GCA_032883995.1 of Coronaproctus castanopsis. Classification (NCBI taxonomy): domain Eukaryota; kingdom Metazoa; phylum Arthropoda; class Insecta; order Hemiptera; family Monophlebidae; genus Coronaproctus; species Coronaproctus castanopsis. The sequence continues at coordinate 100,460,428 of CM065053.1, forward strand.
ATTTCTCCTAACTGCTTGTATAGAAGAAAAACGTACCTATGGAAACCTAAAACATATTAACAACAAAATCAGTAATTATTTGTAAAAATTAAACAAAGCTAAATATATACATCGTTTTAAAAAGTATTTATAGAATGTTTTAAACAATTATGTATAGTGGGCAGTGTAATCCAAACCTGATCCTTTTGGAGGGGCAGCTCCAACAAATTCCGCAAGGGTTGTTCCCTTTGATATATCATTTCCGGGAATGTTAACAACAAGCCAATGTTCCCATTCACGATATGAAGGATTTTCTCTACTGGGAGCATCAGGATCTGTAAAAAAACAACTATTTTATTTACATTATATAATTTCAACGAAAAGTTAACAATAATAATTTTTTTTTTTTTAATTTTACATTAGTTTATTAGAGGAAAATCATAAAACTATATATATGTGAAAAGATCTGATTTAAATGTATAATTTATTATTTCAAGTATATTAAGCAACAAAAAATTAAACATGACCCCGATATAATATCTGAATTATGTTTCCTCCTCCTACTACAAAATGTTGTTGCTTCACACACATATTTCTAACAAGGAACGAGAGTTCGGACAAGTAATATTTCAGGACTAGATAGATATCTTCGTTAGGAATTTATCGCGATTTAAATAGCAATCCACGGTACCAGACCACATCAAATGCTTATGTGACATCAATTTCTCGAGAATTAATGAAATTACATCAACTATTCGGAGGCACTATTAAATCGTAGAACGCTCTATTGCGAAAACCTAATTGATGATTCGGTAACACATCTCGATTTTTTATAATTAGGTCTGATACAATTTAAGACTAGCTTCTCCAAGATCTTCGATAGCGAGGAGAATAAGCTGAAACCTCAGTCCGCGGTTTCTCTGTTTTATGAACCATGACTATTAACGACTTCTTCCGCAACTTGAGGAAGTATAACATAGAATCGCATAGCAAAGACGAACAGCTGCTCTCTTTGGTAGCCGTAAGATTATTTCTTCAGTAATTTTATCAAATCCGTGGGGCTTTGAAACATTACAAAAACATGCGAGAACTTCTTTTGGAGAAAATATCGCAGTAGCGCGTTCGCGCTGGCTCTGTACAGTTAAAAAAAACCTTTGTACGCAGTCAGAATGCACCTTATCGCGGTCAGAGAAAAGGATGAAGACCGTGACAATGTGGTCCGCAAACGTATTCGCCTTTTCCTATTCTGTTTAAATCCAGTTGTTATTCGAACTAATATTGCACGTTTGCTCTGGGTTATCTAAATTTTTAAACTAAAGTCCATATCGGCTTTTTGCCATCATTAATAGATTACGTATAATAATTGACTTAATATTCTGTAGTCCATTGTGCAGCTCTTTGTATCTCGTGTATAAAGATACGACCACGCTGTACAATTTTCTTCTTGCTGACTGGCTTTCCTTAATTATTTTTTTTATTTACACCGGTATTTTGATAATTTTTCCCTATTGTTACAAAGACTAGAAAAATTTTCAACGACTACGTTAATGTAATTTCTGTCCTTTAGCTTAATCCTCAGATCAATATAATTTTCAGTAAAACTTGTAAAGATATTTCAATTATTGATACAATTTGTTTATCTCTGTTGGTTGAGAACGATTTTGGGTCTAACATCGAAAGTGGCAACCATCGGAACCTAATCGGAGGAAAGACTCTTCTGCACTCCGTGCTACAGTTCTGCAGATTGCAAATGATAAAGAAATTTAAGACGCCTTAGAGCCTACTGCGATGCCATGATAAAACTATTTATGTATTGTTTCTTCAATATTTTGATTTATTTTCGAGTCGTCAAGAAAATATTAGATATTTTACATTTTTCTGAATTTTTAATATAAAAAAACTCACTTTGAATATAAAATTCTTATAATATTAGACTCTATTTTCAAATATAGATAAGTACGCACACTATGTGTTTGAAATGTCTATGCGCAGGTGTGTAATCATCAGATTTTTAAAATTATTACTATATGCCATAATTGTTTAATAAATTTTTAATTATTTTCTTTTTTATAGATAATAAATATATTTTACTTTCATGTTTATATAAAAATGTGCTCAAATATTTAGAATTTACTTAATGTCTTAAATTCCAAATAACGGTGAAACAATACTTTATGAGATTACATATTAATTTCTCATTTCAGTTTATCATGCACATGGAAATACAAATAATGTATGTGCAAAGTTTTTTCTAGGCTGGTAAATTTAAAACCACGTGAGATAAAAGTACACTAACTTAGTTTCAATACTCACCGACTAAACCTAATGTATAGAAAGAATCATATTCTGATTTCCAACAAACTTTTGGGATATCTTTTACCTGTGTTGGTGTTAGTTCATTACCAAGGTCGACTTTTTCACCACTATCATAAGTCACCTGAAAAATTCAGTCAGTCTGAACTGCAATTCTCCCTACATTTTATTTTAAAATAATTTATTTTTTATTAACAACAATAATGTTTATCCGGGGCGGGTTTTTTTCTTAGTACGTGGAAGAATACATTAAATTTAAAAAATTACCATTATGTTTATTAATTAGAATTTTGGATAATATTATATATATATATATATATATATATATATATATATATATATATATATATATATGTATCTATGAACTTCAGTTATTGAAAAAATAAACAAAAATATTAATTACTCAATGTTGCAAAATCATTAAATAATTATAATTAATGGAAAATTAATTTCATTGTAATATCGATCAAATAAAACATATCTCTGTGATATAAAATAAATGCTTCATAATATTCATCTTTGAAAATGAGGAAAATAATGAAATCATTACTTCTAATTTTTCGTGAGGAGGTTTTTTAATGACATCTGGAACAACACCTTCTTCCACCATCCTACGTTCAACATCCATACACGCCGCAAAATATAACGTTAGAAAATACTAAAAAAAAAAGTAATTGTTTATTTTGCAGGTTAATTATAACGAATTAATGTCATTTTATCAGTGTTACCATTACTGTAAACACAGTGATTAAATTGTACACACTAAAAAATAACAATTATTAAAAAATTAAATTTTGTAAATTGTTGTATCGTGTTCACTTTATGAAATGTACACATTTTTTTTTATACATTTATAATTTTTTAGATTTCATACAATTTTAATCTAGAAGTTGATGTAGCATTAAACGATAAATGTAATCTGAAAATGTTACCATCTCTACCCAAGCCAGAGACACGAATTAAAAGTACTAAAGTTAGATGAACAAGCCGTTTCATACGTGTATCCTAATATGCAACCTACTTTGCCTGGAATCAATGATTATTAAAGACCTGGTGGAATTTTAAACTTAATGCATTTATTTGGATAATTGGCTTTTCAGGGCCACCACCGAAGAAGACAAAAACGTTTCGAATTATGAGCATAAACATAGAAGGCTTAACATCTGTAAAAGAAATATTGTTAGCAGACATTGCTAAATCAAATGACGTTGATGTACTTGCAATTCAAGAAACGCATAGAGCTAAGGATAAACCAAAACCAAAAATAAAAGGTGTGGAATTGGTGGTCGTGGGTCCCACAGTAAACACGGAAGTGCTCTCTTTGTTAGAAACGGAATAGCCATAACGCGAGCAGATAAAAATGGTGATAATAATAACATCGAGATTATCACAGCCGAAATTGGAGGAGTTAAAATAATATCAGTTTACAATCCGCCTAGAGAGAAATTTGTATTCACTCCATATTCTGACACACCAGATATGAGAATCATTATTGGTGACTTTAATAGCCATAGTGTCAATTGGGGATACGAAGAGAATGATGAAAATGCAGATTTGGTGGAAGACTGGGCCGAAAGAAATAACATAAGATTAATACACGATTCCAAACTACCACCGTCATTTAACAGCGGACGTTGGAAGCGATGCTATAATCCTGATATTATATTTGTCTCAGAGAAGATATCACACATGTGCACAAAACAAGTGGCTGAACCTATTCCACACACCCAGCACAGACCTATAATTTGTGAAATAAATGCAGCAATCAAACCCATTATTGAAGAGAAACTGCAGTCACGTTATAATTTTAAAAAAGCTAATTGGCCAAATTTCAAGAACGAAGTCGATCGTATGATAAGAAGCATACAACCAATAACTGTAAATTATGAACTCTTTGTTAATATTATTAAGAACGCCTCAAAAAATCCATACCACGTGGCGCTCGTAAGGTCTATATACCTGGTATGAAAAAATCTCTTCAAAATCAGTATATGGAATACTGTGAGAAATTTAATTCAAATCCTTTTGACAATGATACAAAGTTAGGTGTTAAATTAGTTCATCGTTGCAGGAGCCGTGTGGATGATTTTCTATTCTTATTAGGTGAGACGTGAATGTTCGAGCCGTCATCGACACAAAATTATTTCAATAGTTCATTTGTTAGTTGTACAGAGATCTTTCCTTGTGGAAGGTATTCGGGTTTATTATAGATGCTTGCTTAGTTGCTATTTCAGCTATATCGTTATGTTTTATTCCAAAATGACTAGGAATCCAAGTTAGCTTAGGTTTGAATGAAGCATCATGATCTCGTTAAGAATAGAATACTGCTTGATAGGAGTGTTATAACTTAGTAATCTGTTAAGATGGCTGAACGTTCTCGAATGTTATTTGTATGTTTAAGTATGTACTAAACTAATAATCTAATTTATATAGTCCCGCAGTACATTCAACTGCAAGAGGGGATTTAGAGGCATCCAAACGTTATACATCCTTGTACTGTTCAAATAAATTTTTTTATTTACTTCATATGTGCGGTTTTCATTTTAGTTAAATTTAAATGAATGCTTTTCCTTTTAATCCCGGTTCTTAATAATTTCTCTTCCACCTTATGTATGTCATGAAGATCCAAATATTTGGGATATACAAAATGCCTGCAAATATTGTTTATGTTTGTATTCGTAATAGTTTCAAAGTTGTCTGATGATTTTGACATCGCTAAGAATGAAACAATCTTAGGAGGTTTTTGAAATGCAGTTCCAAAAGTTGGCCATTCACTTTCACTTGTCTCATTGTCCTATCGTCATGTGTCTGAGACTTTTTACTAGTATCCCTTCTTCGTCCACGACTGCTTAATCGACTGACGTCTTATTCACAGCTAGCCTATATATCCATGAACTGTTCTACTACCCGCCGTCGACGCGACCAGTTCTGGTTACAGTTTTGGTTGGAAGGTATAAATGTTTGAAAACCTATCTAAAAGTGAGGAATAGAATCTAGTTCGATAGTCAAGACTGAGAAGCTTGTCATATTATAATAACGTACAATTTTACCCTGTAAAAACCAAAGCCTAAGTATATTCATAATCTGATTTTTAAAACTAATTCATCGTCAAATGTTATTCATGTGTTTAATAAATTATTTTTATTTTTAAATTTTATTATTTTCAGTTTTTCTAAAAAAAATTTTTTTGGCGGGGTTCTTTTTGTATGTAAAATAAAATAGTTTTAGTTAATATTAATATTTTAATAAATTCGTTATTAAACAATTTATGATTTTTACTAATAACTTTGGTTCTTTTGAATTAAAACTTCTATTGGCGCGGTTTATATGGGGAATTAACACAAAATGAGCGAGCGAGCAAGCGGAAATAACAGATAGAAATATATATCGTTTTGTTGCGTTAGGTGTGTCAACGGAGTAATGGATGGATATGTTTATGTATATATATCTCATTCACACCCATTGTCAAACCACATTTATACACATAGGTAGGATTATTCTTATATATATATATATATATATATATATATATATATATATATATATATATATATGTTGTTGTAACTAGAGTCACCTTTTTTTAGTAAGTAGACACTCGATCACCATATGGCGCCGGTCACACCAGTGGAGAAACGAAGCAACAACCACGTGAGTTCCGTACGTCCATATCGTACAGAGTGGTAATTTCCTATTCAGTGGACTTAGCGCTGATTAGGAAAACTAAATCGGAACTCACAACACACAGGTGGTAGGAAAACGGTGGAAGGTTCACTTTCAGCAGATGTTCCTCCCATTAAATACTATGAAACTTTTACTTCATTAATAACAGCAGACTATCAGCAACTCGCTCGCGACATAATATGTGCCTCAGTCGGATTGGTGAATACCAATCTAGAGCGAGTAGGCGAGTATCCGGCGCCTTAAAACCGGGTCCCTTTGGCTAAGGGCGTAAACCCTGACAGAAAATCCAGCGGAAGGCAAGAGGGAAACCACCGCTGTACTATTCCCTAGAATACCATCACGGCGAAGCAAATATCAACAATGTCCCCGAAGCCACGATGCTTCTTTCATGAGGCAGGAGTGCGAAGAATCTCCCGGTTAGCTCTCGCCAAGAAAGATATCATAGAATGTAAAAACCTTGCTAAAAGCAGGAAAATTGAAGGGACTCACCATGGAGGCATCTCGTCTCAAAATGGACATACTCGGCATCAGTGAAGCAAGATGACCAGCAACAGGTGTAATCAGCTACGCCAACTATGTCTTACATTATTTTGGAGTTCCTGATACCAGTACAAAACGGCAAAGTAGTGTCACATTTTTAATACACAAAAATATAGCAAAAACAATGAAACGCGTAGCTCGAATTTGCGATATAATTATCTTACTACAACTAAACAGCAGTCCAGTAAATATAAATTTGATACAAGTATATGCACCCACAGCGGATAGTGATGAAGAAGAAATAGAATCATTCTATAACATTTTGACAAATAACTTTGAAGTCCACCAAAAGCAAGAATGCCAATATCATCTTAGGGGATTTTAATGCTAAAGTTGGAGAAAGTAGTAGTCCAGTAACCGGGAACTATTGTTTGGGAGACCGCAATGAAAGGTGAAAGATTAATTGAATTTTGTCAAGTCCAAGAATTTATAATTACTAACACATTTTTCAAGCTTCTAAAACGTAGATTATATACATATGGAAGGATCCTCGACACTCGCCAGAACAAATAATAAGAAATCAAATTGATTACATCCTTATTAATCGACGATTCAGGAACTCTTATCCAAGTGCAGACATAAACTCAGACCATAACCTACTGATAGCTAAAATGGTTGTTCACTTAAAGAATACAAAGAAACCGAAACAAAATTACCTTTGATTGCAGAATGCTAAAAGATACACCAGTTTGGCCTTAAAAAATGTAATTTCATCTGAGATTACCAAAAGACATAATAAATTTGAAGAAGACAAGCCCATCGGGCTCTTTCAAATCTTAACTGTATCTCAAGCCGTAGAAAAAATCGAAGAAGGACTGGATCAATGAGGAAATAATAAAATTGATAGAAAAAAGACGGTCTTTGAAAAACTGTCGAACACAATATCAACAGCTTAGTCGAGAAATCCGTAAGAAGATTAGAGAAGCGAAATCGTAAAATTTCAGAGAAAAATGTGAGGAGATAGAAAGTCTTAAAAAAAAACACGATGTATTCAACCTTCATAAAAAGTAAAGGAGGCGGCTGGTTTGTTTAGACGCAAAAGGCCAGTCACTTTGCGAGACAACCTTGATAGAACAATACAAAAGGAAAGTAATATTAAATAAGAATTGGAATCATATGTTAGTCAACTCGTCAATGATACTCCTAACTGCTTAAAAATCCTACCAAGTGAAGTGAAGAAATCTCTAACGATGGCAAAGTTACACAAAGCTATAGGTTCGGATGAAATTTCGGTTGAATTGTTGCAAACGCTAGATGTTAGTGGTTTAAAAATTCTACTAAAAATTCTTAATCAAGTATATCAGAGTGGAATTATACCTAAATACTGGTTAATATCATGATTTATAATGATACCGAAAAAGCCAAATCCAAAATACTGTCATGATTTTAGAGTAATTAGTCTAATGAGTCATACTCTGAAAATAGACCAGGAGTGGGTGCTCGAGAAGCAATCTTCAGTATGAACGTACTCATTCAAAGGTGCTTGGAATTTTAACAACCCCTATTTCTATGTTTCATCGATTTTGAAAAAGTTTTTGATAAAGTTCGGCATCAAAAGCTGTTCGAGATATTGTAAGATATTGGATTAAATCCAGCAGACTGTAGAATAATTAAAAACCTGTATCTTAACCAGAAAGATATTGTTTCTTTGAATCAAAATGCCACTTCAGACTCAGTAAACATGAACCGCGGTGTGAGACAAGGCTGTGTCCTATCACCAATTCTGTTCAACGTTTATGCAGAACAAATCTTTAAAGAAGTTCTGGAAGACATTAGGCATCAGGATAGGTGGAAAATACATCAATAATATTCGTTACACGAACGACGCAGTTTTAATAGGTAGTAGTGCTAAAAACTTAGAACTGATCATAGAACAAGTAGATAAGATTAGTCAAAAATATGGAATATCATTAAATTCGAAGGAAACAAAGATAATGGTCATTGGAAATAATACCAGCCCTAGAACACATATTAATGGGATATTCTTGGAGAAAGTTGAATCGTTTAAATACTTAGGTACGCTATTGAACATTACGGGCGGATCTGAAACTGAAATTAGAAGTCGGATTGAACAAGCGAAGAATCCATTCAACAAAATGAAGAAAATCTTAACAGGGCCCGATCTTAATTTGGAATTAAGGGTTCGAATTCTAAAGTGTTATATCTGGTCAATTTTATTTTACAGCTGTGAGACGTTTTGAAGAAAACCACCATGAGTCGATTGCTAGCTTTTGAATTATGGTGTTACCGACGAATTTTGAAAATACCCTGGACTGTTAAGAAGACTAACGAAGAGATACTCACTAGTGTGAACACGCGTAAACATTAAAAAAAAACTCTGTATCGAATTTAATTAAAATGTCTGTAAGTTTCACTTCGTCCCTGCGCTCCGAGGCACATATATATATATATATATATATATATATATATATATATATATATATATATAATGGCGTTTTAAGAGATAGGGGGTACATTAGCGAATAGAGAAAATAAATATTCATAATAATAATAGTATACGATGAAGTTACATAAGATTTGATCGTCAGAAATGGATAAGGTATAAGTACGAAATTTCCCGATATAATATAAATAACAATAACAATAAATACGGTAACAGATAATGCCGTTAGGAAATAAGTCGGGATATACGTCTCCATTGTTAGTATGTTACTGGGGAATTTCGAAGATATCGTTACCAACGTCTAAAGCAGTCAACTTGGTCGGTTGTTCGTATTTCGTCGCGGTAACGTAATCAAGCAGGACGTCGGTAAGATGTTACTCGTTAAGATCCACAACGAGGCGAGCGTTAGAAAATTGGCTATGAATATTTAATATATATATATATATATATATATATATATATATATATATATATATAAACTCACGTTTTCATTTTGATGTTTTCTCAGTCGTAAGTAATAAAAAATATTAAATTCAAGTCATGCTATAATTTTAAAGAATACATGTAAAATTGAATTTTATCTAGTCCATATAATATTCCGATCGATATAATATGAAATAAAATAATAACGATTCGAGTAATAAATTGCCAGAAGAAGCAAAAATAAAGATTGTCACTTATTCGGTAAACGTATAATATTAAAAATAGTACGTAATTCTGAACGATTTAGAAATTGGAATTTCGCGGATAGGATACGCCTCCGTCCTCCAGCATCATCACCGTTCCACGTTTTTTTTTTATTTATATTAAATATATGTATATATTTTTGAATCGTTTTATGTAAGTTTTATGCATGTTTCCCGAGATATATACATACACATATATATATTATGTTGTATAACTTATTTGTTTAGTGTATTTTTTATGTATTCAATTTTATATTAATAAAAGCATAGCCAACAAATCGTAAATTTATATTAATATAAGACAATTTTAGTGGTTGGCTGCCTTGCACGTAATTCTGTATATCATCAAAATTAAGAAAAAAGTTTAAATTAGAATATTATAAATTTTGTCCACACCGCTATAATCTCGATTAATTCATTATAAATTCGGCTCTGAAAATATACACACACACAAACACATATATATATATAATTAAATTGTTTATAATAAAGGCGATCGCGTATGGTTAAATTAATACATAAGTACCCAGTATGTACATTATAGCGTTATAACTTGGCTCCACATAACGGGATAGAGAATTAGACACGTAATATAATCAAATTCGTCATAACTTCCACCAAGCCGAGAATAATAATAGCTTTGTTTTTTTTTTTTTTTTTTTGGGCACTGCTGAGGAGCAATCACAACCCACTAACGTGTTGATAAATAGTTATTATATATTGATGTTACAATTGGTTAGGAATTTGTAAAGAAGGAGGAAAATACGGGAGTCATTAGAAAAAATTAAGAAAGTGATAGAGAAAGGAGGACGATAACCGATGGATATTAAGGAATTCAGGAGTGCGAGTTGGTCACGTGTGTGAAAACTGCAATTGAAAAGGATGTGGTTTTCATGGCGATAATTTGTGAATCGGCTGGATGGGAACAATATGGGGAACTGGAAATCCCAATACGAAACATGTGAGCTGGAAGACGATTGTGTCCAGAACGTAAACGGGTGATGGTTGTAATAAATTTTCGGAAGTTGAGGTGTATGTTGGACAAATTAAAGTACCAGGGAGTAGGTGATGTGGCCAGATAATATCTAGGGGTGGAAGAACTAACTAGCCACGATGACCACTCGTAGGATATATCCATGTTGGAAAGAGATATCAGGTCTGTGGTGGAAATTTCCGGCACCAGAGAGCCGAAGGAAATGGCTTCCTTGGCCAGAGTGTCGGCAACCTCATTGCCATGAATTCCGGAATGACCAGGAATCCAGACGTATGATATTAAGATGTCGCGGCTGAATAGTAAATAAGTCAATTGTCGCACTGCCAAGGGAAGATAATTGGAATTAGGTTGAAAGGAGGAATGCTTCAATGCGAGGAGAAAACTTAGGGAGTCGGATAAGATTAAGTATAGGGAGGAGGAATGGTGATCTAAACGTGATAAGAATTGCAGAGTTTTAAGGATGCTTAGGCCCTCGGCAGTGAAAATTGAATTGAACTGAGGAAAAATGAATGATTTGGAGATATTATATTGCGGTATATAGAATGCTCCCGTAACGGACCGACGGGGAAATTTGGATCCATCTGAAAATACATGTACATGATTAGGCCAGTAATTTTGTATGAAAGCATTAAGATCAGGATGGGAAGACATGATGGAAGAGAAGGAGGAGGTGTCAATGGAGATGTTAAAAAGATTGACATGATATGAATTAGTAAAGTAAATTGTGGGACGAGATGGAAGGATAAGATACTTGTACGTCCGGTATTTATAAGCTGCGATGGAGAGTAGTGGAATACGGGAGCGGGTGAAACGCCATTTTCTGAAAATTTTTAAAAAATTGGAAGTGAAGGAATTAACTTGTTTATTGAGAGATTTGTCATACATACATCTATAACCTTAAAGCTTGGAGATCACGACCTGAGAATAATAATACTAGTTTTAACGTTATAACTTGGCGATCACGACGTGTGACGGACCAGCGGCGAAGCTAGGGGGTGGTTTCGGTGGTCTCTCCCTCGGAATCAATCTGATAATAAGAAAATATATACTCGTTGTTAAATGCATTTTTGCATTTGTTAAACCCATTTTGTTTTTTTTTAAATTTTCATTCATTTTATTTAAATTTCGTTGTTTTTGAAGTAAATAAATAGTTTTGTAATATAGGAGGTACTAGAAGAATTTTGTAGAAAAACGTGCAGAATAGATTTTAAATTTTAAATTTAGTTAAGTATTACTATTTATTATTCCTTTAAGAAATATAAAACATTATTTATCGTTTATTTTTTCGCGGAATTTATTGTACTTTGTAACCATATCTCCCTCTATCCTCAATAACATACTATTAGTATAGTCCAGTGGCGTTAAATATTTCTGCCGTCTATTGCTTCTAATAGAATTACATATTCGACGTCTAATAAGCATAAAAATAACTCTGGTGAGTTGGTTCGCTTAGGGCTTTCTACTTGAGTTTTGGTTATTTACTTAAAAGTTCAATTTAACTTTTGTTTACTGTTATAATTTAGTTTTGTTTGAACCCCCCTCTTCAACCAAGTCTGGCTACGCCACTGAGAATGATAATACCAGTTGTAACGTTATTTTTTATATATATATATATATATATATATATATATACATATATATATATATACATATAACTTTTATTCAGATATGCTCCATTTCTGTTCTTGCTCACTTTCGCCTTATATGATAATTTGACGATCGATATTCCCACGAGCGTTGTTGTATAAAATGTTAAACATCATGTTCATGAAATAATGTGTATCTCTATTCGTTTGAAGTGTCAGTTAGTCTACTAAGATAACCATAACTTTACAAAGTATATCTGTAATTAATCGAGTTTTTATTAAATATGAATTATTTGTAGTACCGCGCAAAAAAATCTTATAATTTCGATACAATAAAATACTTACCCACGCGAAGGTAAACGATATAATTCGAAACATGTTTGTATGTGTTTGTTTCTCTTTTAAAAAAAAATTTAAAAACGTGTAAAAATATTATTGAGGAACAAGTAATTGAGCAACCACGAAGCGAATACCGCGATACAAAAATAAGAGTCAATAAGATTGGTGGTCATAATATTATTGGTTACATTCAGTTGGTTAATTACGATGACCTCGTTAGTTCCTGTCATACCCGCAACTACTGTCTTTAGCTCGTTTTACGTTTTACTTAAAAGTCAGCGGCGCGTACAAGTGTGAACATAATTTTGTTATTGGATTAGTTAATTAAACATGAAGTATATATATATATATATACGTTTTAACATGAAATTATCTTTGATAAAAAAAAAATATATTAAAAAAAAAGTATTTCATGCAGAAAATTTTAAACTAACGTTGCGTCATTTTAAAAAGAAAATTACAGAACTATAATTCGTGACCACTCATGGATGAAATTTTACGTTTGATAATTATAAATTCAATTATCTATAACGAAATACGTTTGTTCATACTTTATTTAAAAAAAAAATACAACTTTTTAATCATATAACTAGTTTACAATTTATTAATTAATTTTCGCATTTTAATAAATATAAAATAAAGCGTAGTTTTACTAATAAATAAATAAGCGCTTCATGATCCCATTCGCCGAAGAAGTATTACGTATCGTACCTTGTTGAGATATAACGGTTTTTTTCACGTCATCGCATACTACCGATTAAAGTAATCAATTAAATTAGTAAAATATTTTTTGGAGGGGATTTTCGTCTTTATAATATTAACCTGTTCCTATTTCAAATATTATAAACTATTCGGGGATTTTCACTGTCCTGAATCATTAAGAAATACGACTTCTTAACGAAATTACGTTTATATTAGATGAATATAAATTTGAGCTAGGAAAATTATCGATTTTACATACACACATATATATATATATTTAATATATATATATTTAATGTATGTGTGTGTACTGCGGTGTAGTGATAAGCAGATGCCGCTCAGGTGAATCTATTCGTTTGAGATATTGAACTTGAAGACATAGACTCATTCTGAATCGATTCGTATCATGAATCGTTTTGAAAAAATCTTGATAAAAACTCGCTCTGACGGTATCATCTTTAGCTACAATTCTATTCTCGGATTCAACTAATCGCGGTTATTTGATATTTACCATTCCTTAAGCGGTTCACCTTTTGCTATTTCATACGTTTGAAATTTCCGTGGTTCTACTTCGATTTTTACGTGTTTCATAAGTTCTATTGTATATAAAATTTGTTCAAAAATTGAAAATTTTTGTGTACATAATAAGTTCTAAATTCTTTTTAGTTTCCCTATTATGACTTAAAATATGGTATTTCATAATGTATTTAGAATACCGGTTGATGGCTCTGCGATATCGTGCGGACTTATAAATGACGGAGTAAATCTAGCCGGTTGCATGATTTGGTTAGTATAATTTTGTGACATTCGTTCGTGTTGCATGCGTGTACCAGTCAACGTTTAAACCGGTTCTTGTGTATGGGTTTGCGTAGCTACTCGTCTTCACATCGACAACAGTAGCCCACGCTGTATATAATGTATACACTATATACTTTAATAAACCTAAGCGTAGCGTAATACACAAAATTATGATAAGGAATAATGTAGTTTCGTACCTCGAGGGCAAGTACTCTAAGTTGAGACCAATTATAGGGTTTTCCATTTTTCTTCATTTCTTTTTTTTTCGGTGAATTACAAATTTATTCCACGGTTTAAGTATTATATCTCCATCGTATAATTAAAAATGAAAGATTTGAAGATTTAATTTAACTCGCGTTTCGAATTTAAAGTTCTCCAATCTCTAGTTCTTCCAAGAAAGCTCGTAAAGATTGAATAAAATTCGACGGTCGCCAAAAAAACATTCGCTCTAAAAGTTCGACGCAGAGCGAAAAAAACGTCTATTTCAACGCAATTTTCCCAAAATAATAAAAACGAAAATTTTAAATAGTACTTTTATTAACGCCCATTGATCGCTCATCATATAAGAGGAGTAATAGAATGACGTGTAACGTAGCGAAGCGAAGGGAAAATTTATACTTATAATGTAATGACGGTATAAATATATATATATATATATATATATATATATATATATATATATATATATATATATATAAAAACAGCCAAAAAGGAAAAGTTATAAAAAAGAAATTTAACTGTGCCTCAGGGCGTAAGGAAGAAGTGAAACTTAAAGACGATCATAAAATGCCATATCATAGACCATAAATTTTAATGCAATATATTAAAATCAACGTGTACATTACGCACAGGATAGCCGCGCGCGGATGCACAAGAGTAAGAGCACGAACGTCAAAAATTTTTACACGTATATATATATATATATATATATATATATATATATATATATATATATATATATAAGAATAAGCCTGCCTACGTGTATAGGCCTTCCTACCGGTCGGTCGGTCGAACTTTTTCACTTCGATAATAATAATAAAACAAAAGAATGACCCACGTTACACAATAAGTAAACATAGAAGAAATAATAAATCTTAGAATAAGCCCCATGTAACGTTACAATATGCTATTATGTTTAAGCCTCCTATGTTTATATTTTATATACGTAAATTGAAGTCGCCTAATTACCGATAGTAAAAATTAAATAATTATCACGGACTAAACAGTTATCGCAGGAACATTTAGTAGACATCTAAGACACATGTTTTGTAATTCGTTAAAATTTGTATTCGAAACAAAAATTCATGCTGGTACGCGATTACGGGCAGAATTAATTGATTATTAACATTAAGAAGTGATTTTCTGTTAATTAACGGATATATGGCAAATATGCTCTAGTTAACATTTATTGACACGTTCAGAAAACCAAGATTATCCCCAGGGTAACAAACACGTTTTGACCAACTTACTACGGTGGAATTAACTTATTTGAAAATTCTAAAGTGCACATGTGGGGGTATAAGTGTCCCGGTATTTCGTAATGAATTTTCTTTTCTTTATATATTTTTTTTTTAAGTATATTGGAAATTATGACATAATCATTTACAAAATTCCTTATTTTATAAACACATAGTTTCGTCAAACAGTTTGCTTATCGTCGAACATTTTCGCAGAAATTTTACTGTATACAATGTGTACACAATACATTATTATATATATAACAAGTTATTATCATTCACTCCGCACCCGCATAAATATTAATTTCAATCATCTCACTTACACGTACATTTGCTCTCTCATTTTCACTTTCTATCTTGTTATATTCTTATCTGAAAATTTTGACAGTATTAGGACATTTTGTTTTCTTATTTAAAGCCTCGCCGCCATACTTTTTTTTTCACCACAATTTCATATTTTGAATTTATTTCACTTATTATTAGCTTAAAACTCGATATTTGTAATGTTTATCTCGCAACCATGTTTTCAACATTTGTTTTAATCCCCCCCTCTTTTTTTGTCCTCCACTATATAATCCGGTTTTAACATTTTCCCCGTTTATTCATCAATTTTTCTTTTATCTAATTACTGATAACCTGTATTTTAACATTTTTCTCAATTCATAATTGTTTCTCACAATTGTAGAGAATTTTTGTTCATTATATGTTCCTAAATCTTCATAGAGTCCCGTAACGTATAATACGTGTTATGATCTTTTAATAAATCTTGTAACGATTATTCCTCGTTCGTGTGTACCGTACAAAGGTCTACGTGAGACTAAAGTTATTACTCTGTTATTCGGAAGATTGAAAACAGCGTTATCGTCCATTATTAACACGCAATGAATCATTACATTCAATTTTAACCAATGATTCTTTTATAACGTTCGGTTGATACGAACAATCTATAGCAATAATCGGATACATACGTATACTATAGTAGGATTCATCTCGTATTCGTGTTTGTCGTAATAAGAAGCTTTAAAGTTTTCAAACATTTCATAAAGATTAGCGCATTTATTTTCGCTAGATTTCAAATGCAATCTTTTTCTGTGATAGTAAACGTTATTATTCAATAAAATTTGAACGTTTTCTAAATTTAATAAATTCTGTCGAAATATTTTTTCTATCTGCAAACCTATTAATACGTACTTGGTTTTCGAATACGATACCGGAATATCCAAAGTAAATTCCCTGGTTGAAATCGTTGTAAGCCAACTTCTATATAGTAGTTCGTAGTCCGTATTATTTAAAATTTCTTTTCTAACTCGCCTTTCTTGCTCGATCGATAACTTTATTTGAGACATTCTCCATGTTATGTCTCTTAATGTAATGGAATACTTGTCTTTATCGGTCATTGAAATATTCCCTAGTATGTCTACATTTATCGTCGATCTATAGAACGTCAATTTTTGAAGAATAAGATATAGAAAATTATTGTAAACTTCGAAAAATCCCATTATCGTACTCACGGGTATACATAATAAAAAATATCCCTTTTCATTTAGAATATTCGTCGAAGAATTTGTAATACGCCAACCGGTATTACTGTACTTTAGATCATGTTCAAACGATACCAATCCTTTCATCGTGATAGAAATACCCGATTTTATTTTTCTATCGACTTTGTTATCACCTAATTAATAATCTATACGATCGAACAAATGTAACATTCCGTTATTGATTACGTTCACTCTTTTGTCGACACCCGATATTTCAACACCTTTTTCGTCTTTTAACGTTATTTTCCCAGTTATTACGATCAAACTTTTAAATGGTTGCGTTACGATCTCTTCGTTGTATATGTTTATCTCCGTCCCCAACTCGTTTATGTTTTCCGTTATAGACGGTCTATAATCGAAATATTCGAAACTCTCTATTATATCGCTCATATTATACTACGAGTATGTAACAAATTTTTACCAGAAACAGATTTAAGCACTTATTTTTTTTTAAAAACTATATCTCTATTTATATTTTTAAAAAACATTCTTTACTTATACCGTCATTTCGTATTCTTCGTTATAACTAATTTCACTACACGTATATATTAAAAAAATGTTTGTCTTCGAACCATATTTCTTTATTCTAAATTATTTCTTTCACTATTCCCGGTGGCATATAGATTCTTACATCGTCTAATACATAAACCCCAATCGTCCTATCGCCATTTTTACTTTTATAATAATACCACTTTTCTATCATTAACTTATTTACACTTAATGTATTTATTTTAACAAAAGGTTTATTACAACCGCAGTTTATGTCCTCTACACACAAAACCACAGATTCTCTCACAGATTCTTTCACATTCTGATTAACCGTTTCCATTATTATTTATACGTACAAGTATACTTAATTTCTTGTATATTTCAGTTTTCTCTGAAAAAAGAACGTGTGATACACCTATACACTACGCCACGTCTAGATATTTACTAACTACTATCCTGTTACAAACTTGTACAGTCCACAAAAATATTAATTCTCATCGTCATTCGACCGATATAACGTGTCTAAAAAGTAAAATTCCACAAAAAAAACATAAACTACTAAAATCATTTACTTGAAAACTATAACGTTAAGGTCAAAGTGTGCTCAAGTGACATCCTAAGGGAAAATTTCGTTTAATAAAATTTGAAAAAAAAAAGTAGATTATCACAATTTCACAGTCTAAAGCTCAAAAAATTGAAAAAAAAAGAAATGTAGTGAAAAAATCCCAGTAAAATGGGCGTTCATCTGGAGAACACTTTAACCTACTATCTTACCTTTAGACAACATCTCAAGGTCAGTGTGCTCAAATGACGCCCTTACTACTACTACTACTAACATGTGATGGAATGTAAATTTGCCAAAATTTGGTGTAATATCGACAGTATAAGGAACACTGATCGCAAGACTTTTACAAATAGCAGCGTATTCGAGAACATTTAAATTGCAAAACTCGGATATGAAAAAAAGAGATTATATTAAGTGGAACTTTATTTGTTAGAATGTTAGTACACCAGTGGCTGCTCGACAAAACATGGTTCACAACCACCAGAAATACCATAAAATAAAAAAGCACCAATTATTTTATAGAGATTAGACAAAATAAATGAATTTCAATTGTATTTTTCGTGGAATATGTTATAAAAAGCTGAAAATCTTTTAAAAAGTGCTTTGAAATGCTTAATTACGACGGTGGGTGGTTGCACGCCGGACGCAACCTGGTCGGAAAGCCGTATACAGCATTATATGGAGATTTTGCACGTAATGCTACTATGTTTATAGAGTTTACATACGACTAAATTTACAGCTTCTGGTTGCAATTGTTTTGCAACCAGAGTCCTTAAATACACACACTTGACGCGGCAAAATAGGTTTTTCTCGTTGCATTGTTCATAACACGTAAGTGCGTTTGCATGCGTATACTACCGGCTAATAAACGAACGGCCTCTTCAGTTTATGTTGTTCGTATTATTACTAACCGATGTTAATATACGTTGGATTTTTTCCATACTGAAGCTTTATTATTTATACGGCAATTGATCATTACATTTTCAGCGGATTATTTTGTGTAAATTGTGAAAAAAAGTTAATTATTATATGTAAAGTTTATCGAATGGTTTCATTTAAATTTTCATACTTTTGTAATTGTATAAATTTTGTACTTATTCGTGCGGAAATAAATTTTTAATGTATTTCGTTTTAATATTACAATTTTTTTGTATTGGTATCGATAATCTAACTTCATCATATTTAGTTTTTCCAGTTACGGTTTTAAATGGTTCTATTACATTTTGTTGACTTTAACATTATTAATGTTGCTGTGCGATGTTGTGTGAAACAAAAAAATTTTTTTGTTTTTGTATATGTTTGGAAGGGAGGTTTGTAATTGCAAAGGCTAGATATTTTAAACACGAGACTGCACTATAATACACGGACGCATTTAATTTTAAATATAAACCTAAACCGAGAGATAATATATAAAATACGTTTACGAGTTATTTTAAATATGTATATATATATATATATATATATATATATATATATATATAGTAAGAGTTATTGAGTTATTTTTTTGTTTTACACAATTTTTAATTTTTTATATTTTCAGTGATGGAAATTAAAGTAAAATATTATTTGACAATTTTAAATTCTTAAATTACTGACAATCTTACAAATAATTTATGAAAAAACTCGTTGATTGATTTGTTTTTCAAAAAAACAAGTCATTCGTTAGTTCGGTTAAAATGTAACGCTAAACATAAAATGTCACCGGTATTTATAATCTGCCGATTTAAAAAAATTATTAAATGCGCGTTCATCTTCCTTAATTTTGTACCACGTCAGACGATTGTTGCGTTGGAATTTTCTTCGTAATAGTTTGCATCCGTCACTTCTTGTTCCAAAAATGGCACACTTTTATCCCATTCAGTTAGATAAAAATTTCCGGCGATCGGTTCCCCTAATTTGTATTTTTGGGCAAATTCTCTAATTGAGAAATTACCACGTCCGGAGTCGCTTCTAAACAAAAAAAAAAAAAACAATGAAAAATTGCCGCGATTTTATTTGATAATTTCGAGATAAAAATAATCGAGTTTATTCATAAATCTTATTCTAGATCTTTTTTGCGCGCATATTTACTCGCGATGATATTGCTTCCGACCATAATTATTTTATTTTTAAGCAATAAAATGTACGAATAATATTTCTAACATAATGTACGCACAATTTTTTTATGAACGTTCCGCATTAACAGTAAAGTCTCATCTACTTGAAAGGTTTAATAGAAACTTCGTCTAATCCTCATAAAATTGGAGATTGATAAAATATCGACCAAACGACGACACGCTAATACAGGTGGTTTACCATTGCATTCCCCGGTTTCTTGACTTTACCGGCAAACTGATGCTCATTTATCGATGGATTGAATGGATGAGTTGGCTAGATGCCATTTTACCGGTGGTGGATTCGAATCCAGGTCGTCCGAGTAGCATTACCGCTGAGGTCTTTATGTTATGCATATATATCATAAATTCTCCTCAACCGTTAGGTTAGTGCGCAACATTGCTGGTTTTGGGCAGTATGTTCTTTTATTATGGCGTCCAAAATTAATCGGATTCTTGGTCTTCTTTTTCTTAATTTTCCATTTGTTTTTCCATATATTAAGTTTTTGAGCCATTTAAAGTGTCTATGATAACCGACCATATACTATTTCTTCTCTTTTCAATAGTGTTTTTGAGCTCCAGCTGTTCTTTTATATATCTGTTTATTTTTATGACCTTAAACTTCCACGTGATACTCTCAGCATCCTTCGGTAGTACGAAACTTCAAAAGCTTAAATTTTCAAACGTTCTTTTTCAGTATAGTCCACGTTTCGCACAATGCGATGCTCCGAATAAACGTTTTAATAAACACTTTTCCGATATGCAAAGAGACATTTTTTGATTCTTTTTTTAAAAAAAAAAAATCATTTCTAGCTAGATTATTTTTCTTCCGTCTGACGTTATCAAACTGTCAAAATATGGGGGAATTCTTTTACTTGCGATATTCTTTTGCCGTTTAGATTTTTCATCGCGTCGTTTGCGCATATCATTACTCTAGTTCTATCTGCGATTATCTTTATTATTAAGAGTGCATTTAGAAAACCGACAGACTATTGCAAATCTTTCTCGTCTTCCGGTACTAAAGATATATCATATACCGTGCTATATCTGACAAGTACCGACAAGCAGTATATTTGTCTCACAACCTTTTCTATTTTAGCTCTGAATTTATTGTTTTTTAATATTTCTTTATTTTCGTATAGTTAATAAAGTGCGGATTAATTAATTTATTTTTTTTTTCAAAAATAGTATATTTGATAGAAATACAACTTTATATTATGAAACTTAAAGTGACAATCCAATTAAGTTTAATGCCACTCTAAATTCCATTTACAATCTTAACTTACATTTTTAATTCGATATAATACTATTATCATCTAAAATGAATAGTGAAAATAACAATATAAGAACATTAAATCTTAGTATATCAAATTATAATTTTTTCTATTATTTATTTCCTCAATAGCTAACATGTTGTATTATTTATATTTACTATTTACCAATTCTTCTGCTTTACATTCTATTACAATATCATTACAATTAGATATGATAAACCGTATCCGCAAGATTACATCGAATACAGTTATCAGTTTCAGCAATACCAAAACGTTTTAAATAAGTTTCGAAACTACCATGTCCAGTAATAAATTGTGTGTTATAATAATTGAGAATAAAATAAGTATTACGGAATCTGTCATTTATATTTGGAAAATACTGATACGTTAAGCCACTATATGTATTCCACATGATTTCGACTGCGGACTATGTCCGAAATATATATTTTCCTTCTATCTAAATTACTCAATTATATGATCTCTCGCATACTGCCCGAGTTCAAACCTTAACAAAGATGGGCATTTTTAATTGTAAGGAACTCTCTGGCAAACTCAGCTATCCAATCAATTGATCGGTAAATGAATACGAGCTAACTATGAAAGACAAGAAACAGAAGAAGACAATGGCTAACATCCCCGGATTACCCCGCATGTGTCATCCTACGGTTCAATTAGACGACATTATGAGCCAACTCGCGAGTTGATGAATCTTTATATAAACATATATTTAACCGCCACGGTACCAAAATTAATCCGAATGTATAACACCGATATCGAAATTAAACGCAGAGATGAATAAACAAGAAATGTCTTCGATAAAATGAGGAAAACACAGTAATCCAAATGGTTAACTGAGATAATCGTTAAATTTTAATACCCTAAACTATTTGATTTGAAATATAGCGCTATTGAAAATTCTTTAACCAGATACAATTCTGTAGATAATGGGGGAAAAAAATCGTGCAAATGATCAACACGAGAAGTTGAGTTGAAATTTGATCGTCCGAACCGTAAGGTGCTGTTTATTGCGGAATATTAAAAGAAAAGTTGGATGAAAAAATGCAAACTTTTGATTTTATTATAATCGCATTGAACAGCTATCAGTCAGTTCTGAAAAATATCGGAAGTACAAAAAAAAAAAACAATACAAGAAATAACTATATTGCCGTGTTGTAGTAATCCATAATCGAGGTACCAGAACTTAAGCGATATATTATAAGAAATATGTAATTTAATTTTATTTCGTATTTACCAAAAAAAAAAAGTTAATATTACCAAAATTAAATTGTTAATAAATCTTCGAATAATATTTTGTATTAAAGATAGTGAAAAAGAAAATATGCTGGTGCGTACGGTGCCTAAAATGCTGCGTATTAATTATGAAACAGAAATATTATAATATAAAAATAAAATATTATCTTACATTCGTTGCAAACTTGGATCATTTATCGTTAACGTGTTTGGTTGTTTGTACGCTAGAAATACGTACCGATGAAGCCCTAACAAAAAAAAAAATAACGCATTATCAACGTGATAAAATATTAGTAAATTTGTTTTGTACTTATATATGAACTCTTTTAGTCGATCGTTATAAATTTTCTTTTGGGTTTTTTTTTACACCTAATTGTACATTGTAGTCGAGCAGGTACAAATATAATGTAATATTTTTAATTTTTGCGTATAATACCGCTTTTTAGATAACTCTAGATAATTTGTTTATTTAGAACTATTTAACTATTAATTATTTCGTACGTAAAACGACACACGTAGCATTTGTAGCTTCGAATATCGATAAAGTCTAAACAACTTAACGTAATTATAAAATAAATATTAAATTACTTATTGGCCGCCGTAGGAAAAATGATGGAAAAACCCCCTTGCATCGAACAACAAAGTTATAAAATCTTAACTAATTAAAAATACGACGTAAAATTATTAATTTAAATAAGAAGATAAAATAAAAAATTAAACGGCCACGTTCAGCGTATGATCGTGATCGCCAACTGTGTTAATTATATCATTATCGTGAAATTTACAATTATAATAATAAATTTGTTGAAATTTTATTAACAAACGAGCGAATATATATGGAAGTTTTAACTGTCTACGCATCTGTCGAACTTTTTTGAAACCTACGAACATTCAATATAATTCTCCAACACAAATTCTGTACCACTTGTAGACTGTACTGTCGAAGATTGAAACCCAAACTGGACACGCATGGACAGGCATCCGTTAACCTGGATCTAATTACACTAGTATAAATCAGTTTTTTGTTTTTTTGCAGTATTAAGATATGACCCCCCGGTGCAAGCGTTGATATCACCTTATCAGGAAAATAGACAATTTGTTTAGTCTGAAAAGTTATCACTATGACTGAAAAAAGTTCAGATGTTGTATAATGTTTGTATAAACGATTAATAATACGAAGTTTTAAATAATAGTGTTATATGTAAATTAAAAAATAGTAAAATATCTTATATATTTTGATTGAATCGTAGAAGTTAATCACAGACTTGCTCGGATAATTCGCGAATAATCGTCAGAAAAGAACAATAACGTTTTAAAACTATTCGTAGAATAGTACGGAATATACGCGCGTAAATATACACATATATTTACGCACACACACACACATATATATATATATATATATATATATTCAAGATTTCCTAGTTAATACTTTCATTATGTTTAACAAG
The DNA here is from genome assembly GCA_032883995.1 of Coronaproctus castanopsis. Taxonomy (NCBI): domain Eukaryota; kingdom Metazoa; phylum Arthropoda; class Insecta; order Hemiptera; family Monophlebidae; genus Coronaproctus; species Coronaproctus castanopsis. The sequence continues at coordinate 100,484,571 of CM065053.1, forward strand.
AATATGTATTTCGTTTTGTTCGAACTGCAAAAGTAGAACACTTTATTTGTTCGTTTATATTTTCTCATACTTCAACTAGGATCTTAGGTTTGTCATTTTCTCATACTTCAACTAGGATCTTAGCTTTGTTATTTTCTCAATCTTTAACTAGAATCTTAGCTTTGTTATTTTTTTCGTTAACATCGTCATTTATGAAGCCGTACGAACCAGAAAATTCGGTTTATTGTACTTCTCTTTTTGTCTGTGTCGCTAGTGTTTTCATAGACGAAGTCAGCAGATTTAGTGAGATTTCTTTACCGCACTAGTACATCCGCTCTTTTTTAGGTTCTAGTTTGAATTTTTTTTTATTATATTTTTATTTTAGGACGCTCGACTACAAAGGTAATTTTCGTCCACGGAAATTAGATACAATAAATTACAGAAAAAAAAATTTGTTTAGTTTATAATAATTTTTTTAAATCGGCTATTTTTAGAAGGTATATTACTCGCTGTATTACATCTTCATTGTAGTGCTTCACTTCAATTTAGTCCAGTTATTAATGATTACGTTATTGTTCGAATTTCGGACATTCTGTAATGACATGTTCTACGGTAAGCGCTACTTGCATGTTACCAACGACGAGTTCTCCTCGATTAGTGGCCCATGCGTTAACCTAGTGTGGCCGATTTGTAATCGGGCTCATCTCTTCGTGTCTGTTCGCTCGGTACGACGTCGTTCACTGTTCTATTCGCGGTTTGATTCTCCGTAATTTGTTCTGTGTTAATCTCGACTACGACTCTTGTCGAACAAGATTTATCGCGAATTTTAATTGTTTGCTTAGCCGAGATTTCTAGTCTGTGGAGTTGGTTTTAGCCTTGGAGGGTACGAGCAAGCTTGTGTAATACAATCAACCGTTGTTAAATTAAGGTACCGTATGAAATGTTTACAACGTAATCTAAACGCTTCGTTATTTTTACTGTATTTGTTTTCTAAGCTCGAATAAAAGATTTTGTAATAGTTTGGATGGGTGTTCTTCATACTCAATTCGAAATCATATTTCAATGCTAACAGGATTCTTCGATCTTTGAGTGTTGTTATATTAGTTTCGGCATGTAGGCTTGATACTGGTACAGAAGGCTCCGCTGCAAATGCGAAGTGCCTGATTTCGTATTATAATTTATGTATAATTTTTGGCGATGCCGTACCATATATAATTGAACCGTAGTCTAATAAAGATCTAACGTGTGTCCCATATAGTTGCAATAACGTTCTTCTGCCGGAGCCACACGATTTGTGGTGTAGAGTTTTTTGCCTTTTGTGCATTTATAATCGCACCTTCCAGTTTAATTTTTTATCCATGATTAATCCCAGGAATTTAGTTTGATCGGTGTGTCGTATAGTCGTACTGTTTAATTTTATTTGGACGAGTATACGACGTTTTCCTGCTGAATTGTACCACACGTGTCTTTTGCGAGGAGAAACGGATATTTTTTGTCGCTCATTCTTCTATTAATTCGATATATTGTTGCAGTTTCTTTTCCAGGGCAGAAATATTGTGTCCTCTGGTATATACAACCAAGTCGTCGGCATAGATGGAATATTTTACAGGTTCCCTAATGCGCTCTGGTAAGTCATGGAGAGTGAGTATAAATAGTCGCGGATTCTTGAGGAACACCGTTTTCTTGACGTTTTGATGTAGACAGTACGTTTCTTATTCGAACTTTAAATTTTCTGTTCTGTAAGAATGAACGGAGGAATTTAGGTAGGTTGCCACGGAGACTGAAAAAAGCAAATAACGTGTTGATCTTGTATTTCTTGTTGTTGTCAACAGGAGACCGTCCTTTTCTAAAGCCACTTTGCTAGTTGTCTGTCAAGCTATCTCTTACACTGTTATCGACTATCCTTTCCATTAGTTTACATAGAACAAAGATCAGAGATATCGGTCTATAACTAGCTGGGTCATATTGGTTTTTATTTGCCTTGAGGATCGGTATGATATTGACTTCTTTCCATTTGTCTGGAATTACATTTGATTTCCAGATGTGGTTTACTAGTGGAAAATTGCATCAATACTATGAACTTGTAGGTGTTTTATCATCTCAGGATGTATCCGATCAGGTCCGGCTGCTGATGATCTTAACCGTTTTATCGAAGTAGATACTTCCTGGTGTGTAATTTTCGTGTTGTAGGTTTCATCGTTATTTGATTCAAAGTTGAAGGTATTGTCTGTGTTATGGTAATTTCGTTCAACCTTGTTCTGCTGAATAGTAGTACTCTGCAGTAATTTCCGCAATTTTGTTGTTGTCATAAACTAGCACATCAGATGGACTTTTGATCGCAAGTATGTAATACGTTTTTCACTTATTTGATATTTTCCTGATCTGACTCCGCAGTTTAGTCTCATCGAGATGTTCGAATTTATACCAGAGATAAAATTATACCAGGATTCTTTCTTACTTTGTATTACAGTCAGCCTAGTCACTTGCTTTTTAAATCGTAAAAGATTTTCGTATGTGGGACATGTTTTAAACCGATTTAGTAATTTATTTTTGCTTCGGATGACTTATTTACAGTTTTCGTTCCACCATTAGACATGTGGAGTTTTAGGTATATACGAATCAGACGTGGAGAGAATTTTATTTATGATGGTATTTCGTCGGTGGTTTTCGTGGAAACTGGTTCTTGTTTCCAGTCTGTGCGTCTCGTTAGTCTGACCACATACATTGAATGTTCTCGTTATCGCATTGAGCACAGCCCTCGTTCATTTATTCGCAATTTCACGGCGTCTTACGTTTAGTAACGCTTTTCGGCTCAATAGGTAAAGAGATTTTCTACCGTCGTTGATTTTAAATACTAAGCGGCACGCTTCGTTCAAGACGACATTTATCTGTTACGCAAATGCGACCATATTCGACCGTTTCAAAACAAAGCCCAAAGACTCTAAGTAGCATTTTCACCCCATTACTAAGTTTTTCCAAAATTCCAGTCCGCGTTTATTGACTTTCACGCAGATGAAGTAGATAATGTAAAAATGCCGATATAACGAAAACTATATGTTACAACTTAACTAGTGTCGAAAGATAATTAATCGTTACACGTAACAAAGACCGCATTCGAAATGCGTGTTATTCGTTAATAGAAATATTTATTCCGGTAAATGCACTTACTGCGGGTAATGAAATAAGAAGGATAATTAATTTAAAATAATAAAATTGACTCTTGTATACCGATATAGGGTGATATAAATTATGTTCCTAATAATTTACAAATTTTGCTTATAAGTAGAGTAAATCAAAATAAATTACGAGGAGCAATAATTTTTATCGGAACGAAACTATAAATAATAGTTCGGTCGAGATCAAAAACGAATATCGTTATTAAATTTATGATTTTCGTCAATTGTTACTTCGAAATATTTCATTTCATTCTTACAGTGTACTTTTTATTTCATTTTTAATCTTAAATTTATCTTTCTTTTCCTACTTACCTTAAGAATGTTAGGTTCTTTTTTTACGATTTAAACTTATTAAGTCCTACCGTTGATAGCCTGCCCGTCGTTAATCTGATTGGTTGGTGTGTGTGTGTGTATTGTTGACTTATACTGGCAAGGTATAAATAACGTCGAGTTAATGCACTTAATATCATACATTTTATACAGTCGGAACATAAGAAACTCTGGAAACAGAAATATGTGGAGTGTATACAGCAGTCGCCTCTTACTAGGTACTATCAATTGCAACCGTCTCTTCCTACATTTCCATCGTTCTACTTTTTTTGTAAAACATTAAGCGGAGAGTAATTGTACTTATCAGCAGATTGCGGTTTAGGCATTGATTGTTGCCGGACCGCCTGTTCCTTACGCAGCTTAGAGAAACTACATACTGCCGTCTACATGCTGGACGTGCAATTTGCAATCCCGACGACGTGTTCTTCGAATGCCTTTCTTTAATAACATTACGCTCTGAACTGTACCTTAAATTACTACGAATTGTCCTCCTTATAACGTATTCTCCTTTCTTCACCTTGAGAATTTACATCTGTTTCCGGACATAGCGATATTTCTAGAGAAGCTGTCCGAGTTTATTGAAATATGAGTTAGTAATATCACTTTGGGTAGGCTGTAAGGACATTCCCATATAAAAACAAACAAAAAAAAAAAACCAAAGATTTAGTTTTTCCTGTAATACTTGTATTGTTAAGATTGATAATAACGTAATTATCGTAAAAGCTTCTCGTTTTTAGTGATTTAATTTTGGGTTTTTATTTTGTTTAATCTTCAAAAGTACTTCGAGTATTTAAAAAAATTTATATCTTCAGAAAAGAATAATAAGTGGTCGAAAGTTATTAAAATATGGCATTCTCAATGATTGTTTATCTGTTGAGATGATTTTAATAAAGCTATAGATGTAATATCTGACTCGAAGATTTCACTTACCGGTTCCTTTTGATGGAAATGATCCTATAAAATTTGACAAAGTATCGCCCGTGTCTGCTTTGTTATCGCGTATATTTACGACTAACCAATTAAGCCACTGCTTTCCAGGGTGCGTTGTGGTGCTATTTTTAGCTTGTGCGTCTGGAACATATTGTAAATATCTCTCTATATATAAAAATGAATTGCCACACGTTTTAAATACCATAACTCGAGAACGGCTCAACCGACTTTGATGATTTTTTTTTGTGTGTTCATAATTGTAAAGTGCATATATAAATTCGGAAAAATTATTTAAATTTAGAATTTATATAATTTTCTTCTATCATGTGGTAGTACACAATTGTATTCCAACATATGGATCAATATTGTTAACCCGGTTGTGTTGATAATGTTGACGGTAAGTTGAGTTGGTTTTCATTTTGCAATATTTCGTGGTTTATTTTCCAAGTATTTGATTTAATTTCACAGTTGTTTTATATACAGTTTCGTTATTTCCAAAATATATAACATTAATTAATACTGGTAAGTAACAATAAACTTAGATATATATATAATGTAACGTTTAATTTCATGTGTTTGTTTTATTATACAGTTTCTTTATCTCAAAAATATATAACATTAATTACAACAAATTATTAAAAAACCGTGAAAATTTCAAAATGTAATAAGACAAAACCAGTTACAGGTTAAAGTTAAATTATAGATTTTCTCCTCCATGAAATTACGAGTTATTGGATGTAAAAAATTAAGAAATAATCATAGTTGATATCTTTTTGCTAAGCACACTTCTCATTTTCTTCATTAGCAAATTGTACCCGTACGAAGCCGGGCTGGGTCCCTAATATATATATATATATAGTTATTTAGCTGAGATACATTAGTTTCGTCACAGCATTATTTAACTTATATTTAACTTATACGTCTATACTAATATTGATATAACGATTAAACGACATAACATTATGAATATTTAAACCTGCCGAGTTATTTATTACTATTTGATCACTCACAAGCGAGCCACATACAATAATAACAACGATAGAAGTTGATGTCAACATGACGTCATTTGAAAGTTGTTACTTACCGAGTAAACAAACGCAATGAAGAGCGTATTTCTCTTTTTTCCATTGTATATATTTCGGTAATAATTTGGTCGATTTCGATGGGATAATCGTGCCCAATTTAACCATTTTGCCAGTTCTGAATTGTACCTTAACCCGATCATTCATTTATTTTTTATTTATTCTGTATATATAATTTATTTTATTATTACTAATATATACCGGTATTCGTATTCAATAGAATAACACTTTATATATATATATATATAGGGTGACCCAGAGAAGACGGACCGTTTTGTTATTCGAATAACTCAAAAACTATTCGACCAACGTTTTTGAATGAAATTTTATTTCAAAATAGAAAAACGAGAGATTAGAGTACAATCGTTTGTAGAAAAAAATATTGTTCAGATAACCGCCATTTGCAACAATATATTCATTTAGTCTGTTTACAAAATTGTTGAACACTTTTTCGAGCATAGGTCGCTGAATTTTTGAAATTTCTTCAGAAATCCGAATTTTCAGGTATTCCGGATCTAAAGGACGTGTTTGGTGAACGCGTCTCTTAAGGTATGCCTATAAAAAAAATTGCGTAACTTTGAATTCTTTTCTAAGTCCTTTTCGCATCGCCGAAAATAATGTTTCACGCACAACGCGCGCTTCTTCTCGTTATAGGATGCCGTGATAACTGAAACCGAATGAAAACGAATCTCTCGTGTGCACACTAAACGTGGAGTAATCGATTTACGTTGTGTTACCAACTGCGCTTTTCGAAGAACAGAATCGTCCGTCTTCTCTGGCTCACCCTATACTTTTATTCATTTAATTTATACTTATAATATAGATAACCATTAAAGAAACCGTTGTCTTCGGTAACGAATTGCTTGTTATAATAATGATTTGCGTAAATGCAACGTTGTTTATCTAATTTTTAACTGCTTCGGATGTAAGATTTCCCCTAATTCTTCCAAGAAATCTGGTTGTTAGTCTTGTTCGGCCACTTGATATTACGTATGGCATCTTCAACACACAGCCTACCAATACTTCTTCGCCCTTCTGTAATTCTCCGTAATCCGTTCGGTCCATCTATTGTCTGTTCTTCTAGCTATATATATCACGTCCGGTTCCATTTTAGGTGCCCTACTCCTACTATAACATGTAATACTTTTGATTCTTGACGGGTCCATATGTATCGTTTTTGATCCATTAGTTTGAGGCCCAAAATTAATCGTTCTTGTACACGCTGGTGTCACGATAAGTCTTGTGAGTATGGTTGAACGTTTCCGTATCATTCGTCACCGCCAGCAGGATACATTTATTATATATTTTCTGTGTTTGTTTTTAATTATTATTATTATTTTTATTAATTCATCATCCTAAAGGATGATGTCGACGTTTTCCGATGTCCGCTACTGTTTTGAATTGTTCATTTGCTTTCTGTACGTAGGTAGTACGGATGATAAGTATTAATAAATAAATTCGTTCTATTTATAATTATTATTAAGGAGATATTTCTTAATTTCGTATATCAATACCGGCAACGCTTGTCGTACAACTGATTCTTCTATATGATTAGATTAACTTAACCACGAACATCCTCTGTAAAGCATTTAATCTCTTCTTAAAACAGTTTAATATTAAGCGCGCCGTAATATATATATATATATATATATATATATATATATATATATATATATATATATACCTATATATGTATATATAAATAATTTATTCGATTATCGTTGTTATCTAGTTTATTGAATACTCTTATAAATTTACTAATTTAAGTTGTAATATAATTGAAATGGTTATGGATTTTCGAGTTATCATCTACTACAATACACCGAAATGTTTCATTTATATGGTAAATTGAATATCTAAATTGGAATATACACATATATTGATGATATAAACTTTTGTTTTCTAATGAAACTACATCTTTTTTTTACATAGTAGAAGATGTCGAACCATACACACAATACACACAAAAATGTTGAATGTCAAAATCAATTATCAGCTTGTAATACAGCGGGTCTACGATTAGGTTGTTGGTTATTCTTAAATCGTTTCCACGTATCGCTACAATGTTTGATAATTATTATTATTATAAACGTAAAACTAGGAACAATTGTTTAACCCTTTGAGTCGCGTATTCGAATTTTTAAATAGTCAGCGTCTGAATTTATTTTGCTATACATCACATCCAACAGAAATCAAACCATCCGATCGCAGACTTCATAAATAAAATCATACAGAACTATCAAGCGGCGATCTTACGAATTACGGCCCACGCAAACATACCAGGAAATCATATGGCCGATCTAGCAGCAAAAGAAGCATCCAGAATGCGCCCAGCACTGCGAATTAAGATCCCACTCAGCGATATCAAGGAAGCAACCGACGGCCTATTTTGCAGGTTGTGGCAAAAAAGATGGACCAAACAACAGAGTACATCACACCTGCATACAATAAAACCATCAGTTCGCCAATGGAAGTTTCAACCTGAAGACCGAATGGATCCCCAGATCGCTCATACGCAACTTACACACGGACACATATTCCAAAAACTAGCCCCACCAACCTGTGATAGATGTGAAGTTCCGATTACAATCCACCACCTCTTAACCGTATGTCCCAAAATCCCACATTCTTCTTCCTTAAATACTTCATCAATCCTAGCCCAAGATTCCCTATCCGTCACATCCTGTAAACCTGTTTAAAACAAAATTTAAATTTGCTGCCCGCGTTCCTAGCCTAGCTGCTGTACATAGCGCGGAAAACGAAAAAAAATTAATTAATTAATTAATTACTTCCATGAATTCGGTAGGTGGTCGATCTATAACGTCTGGGGCGATTCGAAGTTGCTCCATTTTTTCCACAATTTTATAATGCGTCGCATAAGCATCGAATGGATTTACAAACTGAAAAATATAAATTAAAAATATTAAAATTCAAAATTACGAATAATGAAAGCAACTGGAGAAAGAGAGAGATGTTAATCTGTATGGATTAGCGTTGCCAACGCGCGTGGACAAATAGAAACATTTAAAAATTCGAGAAAAAAAAATCAAATCCACGTCCGCCGAATTGCTTTTAATTATAAAATGATAGACGGATTGGATGTCTAGAGGATGAAATAGCATTGAAGCAAATATTTACGAAGAATTGAAATGTAAGCTAGGGCATGATGGATTATGATTGTCAATAAGACAGGACATGGAAAACTATGTTTAACAATAATGTAGGGTATGAAATGCTAACTGAAAAGGATAATCGATGCCTCTATACATCTTCAAGAATTTTGTACATTACACACGTCGTATTTATGGAAATACGAAATTCATGAAAGGATGGTCTCATCCAGTTTTGTGTGTACATACACATGAATATACAAGTAAATATAAATATAGTTATACATATATATTCTAGATCACTTTATCACAAGATTTTAGATCACGAAATTCTAGATCATTCGATAACGAGTAAGCGTGTCACTTTCCAGTGAGAGCAGCGAAAATGTATAATTCTTTACGTCTGGAATAAAATGGATTGAACATCGATGTTGGCCTACATGCCTGGCATTATTATGTGTTTAGAATTTATGTACGTTCTTTAGGATAGTTTTATAATTAACGAGCGTGTTTATTCACATATTTTTATGTTTATGGACATAATGCGCGTAATGTTTCTAATTTCGAATATTTTATTTTGCGTTTAATTTTGTACTAGTATGTCGTCGTCGTGTTTTTTTGTTTTCCTGTACGTTTTACAACAATTTATTAATTAATTTATTTGTAATCACCCACCACTACTAGTGCACCTGTGCGCATAACGGGTTCTGTGACTAATAAATGTTAATGTTGCGAAAAAAAATTTAAATATTTATTATTATATTTTCAATTTTTATCTTTTGCCATTATATCGTTATAAGCTCGTTTTTATTGTAACAAATAAATTTGATTCGATTATTATTATTGATACTTCATCAAAACAAACAATGAATACAGTGATGAAAGTAATACATACATTTCGGCAATATCGCAAGGTAGTGTCCTTGGGCCGTATCTATTTTATTTAAATGATTTACCTAATTAAGATGTTTATAGGTAAATATTTAGCTACGCTGATGGTTACTGTACGTACCCTTGATTCAAGGTTTCCTAATAGAATTCAAGATATTGCACAACGTAATGTGAACAAAGTTCTCAACTGGTTATAATATGTTAGTTGTTAATGTCATTAAAACAAATATGTGATATACATAAATCAAAATTTCAAGATTTGCAAAGATACTGAAATATCATTAGGCAGGGAAATGACAAGTTATGTAGAGTAGATGATATTGAATATCTAGAGATTCGAATAAAATTCGTTTTATATTACATTAAAAAATAAGAAAGTTTAATTATCTCTTTTATTATCTAAAATAATACTTTCCGCATAATCATTTAAGACGTATTTATCTCGCGTTATATCAACCGGCCTTAGCGTAGGAAATATTCGAATTAAGTTAGTATGTCGAGATACCACATTAAACCGATTGAAATTTCACAAGAACAAGCGTTAACTTTTTTTTTTTAGTCACGATGTCCATTATACGGTACATGAAATTTTAATGCTAACAAAATTTTTCATTTTCTGGTTAACGTGAAATGTCTCCAATTTTAGAAATATTTATATCAATACGTTGAAAATTATCTACAGTTCACCGAAGAAGCTGTATTATATAATAAACGTCTGTATAAAATTTCTAATTTTGCGTCAAAATTGTATAATATATGACTGAAAGCGTTAAAGAGAATAATCACGAATGAGAATTTAAATGTAGCAAAAAAAAACTTCTAACCGTATCAGATTTATATACGTTAATTTTGCTGTAGTTTTTATTGTTACAAATAATAATACGTTTGACGTATTAATCGACAATGGAAACATTCGGTCAGAAGGTGTAACCTAAAGCGATAACCACTCATTATAATAAGACCAGAACGAGGTTGAAAGCTATTTATGCCGGAACAGTGGAGTACAATGCATCACCCTGACCTAATTAATTACGAAAAAAAATGAAGGAAATTCTAGAACGACTGTTACGAAGATTTGATGACGTTGGCAACACCCATGGTCTGTATATAAATATATGTGGAAAACTAAGTGCACGTTGATCAGTAAACAACAAATTAATACCTCTCCAATAATCGTAAATAATAAAAATATTGAAAAGCGAATACATATAAATATCTCGGTTGCTATGTTACTAACAATCTCGATACGGATACGAATGTAGTTACGCGCGAACAGCCTTCAATAATATGAAACAATTACTATGCGATTAAAATGAGACAAAAATGTAGTTCGATGTTACATCCAGCCAATTTCGACGGCACTGAATGCCTCTAAATAAAAAACATTTGAACCGATGGTCTATGAAAATGTGGTTCCATCGAAGAATCGGACGGCAAAGATATCCAACAAATATGTCTTAAACAAAGCTGATACAGACTAACAGCTACGAAATATCATTATAAAGAAAAATGTGTGTCATACCGTGGTCGTATCATAAGAGGGTCAAAGTACAAAATTTTACAGATTTTCCTACAAGGACAGAGAGAAACAGAGAGAAGGAAAACGAAGTCCAGGAAGAAAGAATTGGTGATCGCATACGTTCTATTATGAGTATGGCATATAGAAGAAAAAGAACATTTAAAATGAAACTTTACATGCATCAGCCCCTATTTTGTAGTAGGGATAAATTGTTTAGTAGTCTGCGTAGGTGCTGTGATTAGTTGTTCGTTTAGAAGACCATGTAGGTTTTTGTTTATATAAAGACTATGAATTTTTAATAATTAAGTAAGTGTGAGTGAATATTTGGATTGTGCAATAAGGTAAAATTATAATAATAATAATAATAATTCAACCGCCATTCGCGCAGTGTTGCCAACAGGCGGTTTTATTATGATTACTTTAATTTCGTATACAAGTAATTAAAGAAGAAATATTTTCGATGTAATTTGACTGTTACGTCATTATTACTATTATTATATTAATTATTTATCTTTTTTTTTTGTTTCTTTATTTATTAATTTTTCGATTTGTAATAATTCTTATTTTATATTTCTTCTTTTCATCGTTACTTTTGGAAATGTACATTGTGGTTGAAATTGAAATTAATTTGATTTGATTATTATTTATTAATATTGTGTAAAAACAAATTAGGAACGTACGTATTTCGTATATATATATATTGTTCGCCATGTTGACAAAATCACTCACCGAAGCGATGAAAAATAGTAAACAAATCATCGTGTATATATATATATTGTTTATAAGTTTTAATAAACCAAAAAAAACCGCGATCTCTTATTTAGTACACTTCGATAATATTCGCGCGAAATACATGGCGGCTGAATTGCTAGCCGTAATTTTTAATATGACCAGGCGATGAACATCCAGATACGAAGAACGACGACGATAACTGTCTTATCTTAATGGAATTAATTAACGATTATTTAAAACTCGAATAAGACGAATTATTTCATTATAAATCGTATCGCGGCTTTGGATTGAGTTATTTACGCGTTTAGTTTGGCCGAACTAACCAAGAAAAAAGAAGAACCAGTTAAAATGATCCCGTTTAAGCGTTTCAGTCGTAACCTAACCTATACGATAGACGAAACGAATAAAACTGTGATTTTAACAATAATGTGTCAATTATGAAAATATTTATTTTAAAAAATCGTATAGAATCATCCGGAAAAATTACTTATCGCGCTATTCGATTATTTTATATACGCCGAAATTTATAATTTTACGCATGAAATTTTAAATGTATAACTGAAAAGTTTAAAAGCAATGTTTTTTAAGTTAACGCTATAATAAATAATTAAAGAAAATACCTGCGGAGATGAAAATATAAAGTCGAATATTGTTTTTTGCGCATTATACCGTTTTTTTTTAGATAAATTCTGAATAATTAAAGAATTAAAAATCTTAAAATCACTAAACATTATATAAAAATTACAAAGTTATTTTCGGATATTTATCAAATGACCATAAAATATAAGAATATATAGATATATATGATATATAAGAAATATAAAATGTTTGTAAAACTAAGCAATTAAGTAAAGTACGCAAGTGGGAAGTCTGTATAATTAAAAAAATATATATACTATATAATATTCGCGGTAACAGCATATGCGCGCGATAATATTTATCATTATCAACGGTTCCTTCGAAGGATTCTTCGGATAAAATGGATGGACCATTTCAAAAACGTTTGAAATGGACGGAGCATGTATTTCGCATGCAGAACGCATACCGAAAAGAATGATATACGGAGTTCTAGAAGATGGATGCAGGCCGCTCGAGAGACCACGGTTACGATATAAGGACACGGTAGCTGCAGATCTTAAAAAGATCGGCATCAAACCGAAAATAAACCAATGAGAAAATACAGTTCAAGATCGGAAGGCGTGGATAAAATTGGTGACCGAATGCGTGGAAGCAACTGTTCGCACAAAAAAGAAACGCGCTTTAAAAATCTGCAAAAATGACATCCGATGTCAACTATGTGATTTCTAAACAACACATCGCATCGGGCCTGTGTCTCATGTGCGTCATAAACATCACTGATTGTCAGTCAAGGGGTCCTCATATTCGTTTGATGATGATGATATATATATATATATATATATATATATATGTATGTATATAAAATGTTCGGTAATCGCACGTGCTCATCAATCTTATTTGTATATATATATATATCGCTAATACATTTTACAAATTTTTATTAACGTTCCTATCCAATGAACCATTTATGTTATAGATTTTTCATAGTATAAAACTACCATCTTAAAAATGACGCCATATAAGTTATTGTGCTACATGCGTTGTAATGAATAAAATTGCAGCGTCCCATATATATATATATATATATCAATATAATATATATAAATGTATGTATTATACGCAAATATAAAATGTAAAAATTCTAATTTAAATGTACAATCTATATTAAGCAAAATGAAAAATAGTATTTATAAAGTAATCTGATAGTGAATGTGGAAACAACACAATATATAATTTTTCTTTCTTCTTTTTCCTTATTAGCCATTGTGACTCCACTGCAGGGCCTCTTCCTTATGTTTCCGTATATTTCTATCTGATGCATTGATCCATCGGTCCTTGTCTATCTTTTTAATATCGTCTTCCCACCGTTGGTCGACCCCTTTCTCTTTTATTCATTGGATGTTATTTAGTTGATCTGATCGTTTATCTATTAAATGTAACTACAAAAATTCTTCTTTTTTGTTTTTTATTAATTTCTTCTAAGTTACCCTTTACTTATGCTCCATGTTTCTTATACCATTATTGACTGGAACCATAAACACATTTCTTTTTAAACATATACGTAATTTCTTTTTCTTCTAATACTTTCTTCAATTTACTAATATTTTCTTCAATTTACCAAAAACCACCCGTGCAATTTGTATGCGTGTCTTTTTACTTCGTTTAAGCATTTCATTATTTCTCCGAGAGCAGCATTAAATAGTTTTTGAGAAAGTGCATGCCGTTGTTTGATTCCTTCTCTCAACGAGATAACAGCGTTCGACTATTCTTATTTCTAGATATTCGAACGTTTCTGCTTTTTCAATCTTTATAATTATACGAGCGCAACAGCTGTGTTCGTAAATAATGAAAAATCATCCGGATGGAAAATGAATGAGAGAGGGAGTTGTATTTTCTTTCGCCGCTACTGTTTAATATTTATATACTCTATATCGTGGGGCAGTTATTGAATGATTTGAACGATGACGCAGTAATAAGTGGTACAAGAATCGATATCGGTAATATATAGCAGAAGACATCCTTATTATAAATAGTTCGTAACGAAAAAAGAAAAAGGTGATATCCTTGATAGAAACCAGATCATGAAGTAATTATAAATACAACACTAACGTTACGACGATAAAAGTGACAAGGTTACACGCTATAAAATGTGCGTAATTTATTACGTTGTAGATAATTTTATACGTCTTGTGCTAACAGTATGAAAATGGTAATTATCTACCATATACAAAGAATAATTCCCTAAAAACTAAACGGAACAGGAGAAAATTAGATCGATCGGGTAAAATTATTAACTGGTTTCAGCTTGTATGAGGCAATAGCAGAACATAGACCAACATAAACTGGATCGATCGGTTAAAATTATTAATCGATTTCAGCTTACATGAGACAATAATTGAACATGCACCAACATAATTACGACAGTTTTGTAACCCTGCACATCCTTTGGAATAGATGTAAACCCGATATATATATATATATATATATATATATATATATATATATATATATATAATTAGAAAAAAATTAAATCTAGCCGGAGGTCGAAATTGTATATAATCGAAGAAACAACGGAGAAAGAATATTTATGGTTTTGTTTTTTTTTTATTTGTTTTTTTTATTTGTTTTTTTTATTTGTTTTTTTTTATTTGTTTTTTTTATTTGTTTTTTACTGAGTATTCAAATTGCAATTTCTATTATATTAGGGAAATTTTTATAGATGACAGTTCATAGTCATTTTACTTTTGAATAGATTTAAAAACAAATAAAACTAAAAATATAACGGAATCGGAACAACGGTATTTATTGTTATATTTCCTTCGTAATTATTTATTTTTTGATCGAAAATCGTATTAGTAGATATGCATTCGGATATAACGATACAATGCCCAAAACAAAAACAATAAGATTGATAAAATTAAGTTTTTTTCTTAATTTAAAAAATTAAATAAAATACTTTTATACGGCATCGCAATATATATACGGGGTGACCCTGAGAAGACGGGCGGTTTTGTTGTTTTTTGAATAACTCAAAAACTAGTGGACCAGCATTTTCTAATGAAATTTTATTTAAAAATAGCAAAACCAGAAATTAACTTGCAATCAATTGTGGAACACAATTTTTACAAAGTTTCGAAGAGTTTTTCGAACACAGGTCGTTGAAATTTCTAACAGATATCCGAGTTTTCTGGTCTTCCAGATCTCGTGAATGGTTTCGTAAATGCAGTTCTTAAGGTCTTTCCCGCAAAAATCTTTAACTTTTATCGAAACTTTGCACTGTCGTGATCGATTCACGCCGATTCCACGCAAAACGCGCACTACTTCTCGTTATAGGATGCCATGATAACTGAAACTGGACAAAAATGGATCACTAAACGTGGAGCACGCTGTGTGCGTTGTAACTAGCAGTGTTACCAACTGCGCTATTCAAGTTTTGATTATTTATATATATATATATATAGATATATAGATATATATATATAAATATATAAATACACACAGACATATATATATATATAATATTGATAGCGTATAAAAGTATTTTTATTTTACTCAATTTCCAAATTAAAAAAGAAAAAAGAAAGAAAGAAATATCTACCACCACGGAAGCACTACAGAAATGCTTTATGATAAAATTAGTGTTGCTAAATAATTAATCAAAACGATAATCTTAAAATTAAATAACGTATAAAATTGTAATTCTAATAATACGTAGAGAATTCTTCGTCCATTATCTCCATTCGTTCTGACTGTTGCCTCTTCATTTGTCCACTTCTATACGTTCGTACTAGCGGTTTCACGCCGATTGAGCTAAGTAGCTGTTATCCCATTCGCAGAAGAAAAAATTTCCGGCAATCGGATTACCCAAGTCGTATTTTAGAATGAAATGTTTGATCGAAAATTGTTTACGCGCTTCCGGAATTCTGTAAGGAATTATTCGGAAAGAATAAATACAATATAAAAGATAAAATTCGATCGTTTACATATTTTTATTCATTCTTAATTAGCTTCGCAATATTTAATAATTAGTACGGCACCACGAATTAGTCATTTAACGTCGGTATTTTCGAACATAAGCGATTACAACGTCTGGCTGAAGATACTGCGCATTTTGATATTGAAAGAATTTTAAATGAAGATGTTGTGTAATAAAGAGAGACACATTGTTACTATCATTAGTGTTTTAAATTAATCAACATAACACTTAATACCTTATGAAAGTTTTAATGTTTCATATTTTGAGCGAAGCTCAATCTTTCCCGTTCTCTACTATTCTGTGTAACTCACTCATATTGTTCATTGTGTATAAATTTTGTTATAATATCTTGGTATTTAGAAAACTATTTCTTTACCTTTTGTCATTATGAATCAGTTTAAAACTACAATTACATAGATATATATATATATATATATATATATATATATATATATATATATATATATATATATATATATATATTACCTGTTAGTCAAATCAGGTTCGTTAAATATCAGCCATTTTGATTGTCTGAACAATAGAAATACGTACCTATGAAATCCTGAGTAAAGTGAAATTTTTAGTAAACGCGCATTAAAGTAATTATCCATTATTTAGTAAATTTAGTGAAGACACTATTAAGGAATAAATATGAGTACAATATTGTCATACTATTATTAAGTACATATGTAACGAAAATGTATGCGCACGCTGTCTATATGATGTGACTTGATATCATTATTTATTTTTATTATTATCTGTGTATAAAAATTATTAAATTTAATTTCTAAACACATGTTATTATTATTTTTTTAATTACTGTGGGCCGTGTATAAAACTATGTAGATTAAATGACAGAGACAGGCAAGAGTTTGGGCGACTGCTGAACAGGCGTTAAAGAGGACTTTTTGAGGAGTAGGATTTATGTTGAGTGAAGAGCGGGATGTTGTAAATTTTTGTTACATTAATAGCATATGGCGAACGGAAGGATAACATAATTGGAAACAGGAAGGGCAGGTTGAGGGAGGAGCAATCCTGTGGAGAACATAATCATAAGGACAATAAAATGTATCAAATTCTGAGATGGTTAATTATTGTAAAGTCGTTTCGAGTAATACTCTTCAGTGGCCACCACGGGTCAGTTGATGATTATATGGATGTTAAAAAGGTTCATTGAGAAAACCAGTATGACATGCATTCCTGTTTGGAAGTGTACTGGAACAGTTTCTTTGTTGACAGTGGTTGAACGGTATCCGACCCCTCGGGACAGTAAATTACTTCCATCGCGAGCGAGACTACTTTTTCGTTGCCAGCCACTCCGATATGTCCAGGTGTCCATAAATAAGTCACTCTGCAATTGTCCTTCATGAGATTAACCATGATCTGTTTAAACTAACTAAATATATATCCACCGGGGGGGGGGATACCGGGCTTCAGCACCCAAAAGGCTTACAAAAGTATAAAATACATATGAAGAGGGGTTTAACTTGTAAGTTCTAAAATTTCGCAGTTAAAATGATAGTTGAAACAGAAGAGAATATTTGAAAGAGCTCGCGTTATCACTAATAAAACTTCATCTTGAAGAATGTGCAAAACAACCTAGTTTGAAAAAGTACTGTTACAAAATATTCGTTACCATTCTGTCTGCTAATAACATTGAATATCCAGCTGACTGTGCAACACAAAGAAAAAAAATGGCCGTTTGTTGGGCCGTTCAGCATTCGAATCTGACGCAGGTTAAGACCAGTTTTTTTTTTTTTGTTATTATTTCATTATTGTTGGTGATCGTTTATAGTTTATTTTGCCTGTCGAATTTTGTTACACATTCCGCTGTGTGTATTTTATTCATTTTTACTCTGAATTTTTTGGGAGGGTGAGGGGGATGTTTGAGCCCACCCCAGATACAAATCCTAGGTGCGCCACTATATATCCTGTTCGCATATACCTGCACTACAAACACCAATTTTTCAAACCACAACCACGTTTTGTAGCGTTAGGCGCGTCGACTTATACACTTAGACAGGCTTATTCTTTATATATACATGTGTGTGCGTTTGTATATAGACGCGCGTCAAAATTTAAAAAAAAAATTCTGTAGCGAATTTAGTTAAAACGTTTTTAAGTTTTACTTATTCCCTGCGTTTCGAGGCACAGATGTTTTTTATCTTTTGGTTAGGTTTAGTTAGATAGATTTATTGTGAACACCACAGAATATCATGTAACACTGCATCGAGAATTGCATATTACTGTTATTTATTTTCGTAGTTTTTCGATATTTGCCTTTAGAGGCAAATGATCGATCGCCAATCTTACGTTACGCCCTAAGGATGTTATTTTTCTCTCGGATGAATAGAAGGCGTTTTTTTACCATTTTATATAGAATTTTAACCATCGCACTTAAAGGACATATAGCTCTATAATTTTCTTGGATAGTGAGACCCTTATTAGGGATTATTATGGCTAGCTTCCAATGGTTCTGTACACTCCCCTTTGCCTATATTTGGTTATAAATATGGAATAGAAAATATCTGTATTTAACGGGAGATATTTTAGCATGAAAAGGTGTATAGAATCTGGCTCAGGATTTCATTTCAAAATCACCTTTTTATTTATTTTTATTATGTTAAAAAACCGACTGAAATTTATTTTAAATAAGTTTTTACAGTTAAGCATTACCGGCACGAAGTATATACATTTGTGGGCGAACTACTTAAAGTCCATATTTAGTCATATATGGGTTAAATCTGACTGGATTTACGAATATTTATCGACTGTATTCGATAGATCTGTAGATATGTACTGTTGAATATATAGATTACAGTATATGTTTAATCGATAATTTTAATTTAATTACTAATTCATCGCTCATGCAAGTCGGCACAAATTTAGTTTTTATATATGTATCCGTACATTCTTCGGGAATATGATTTGATTATATTCATATAATATTCTTAAGATTTTTATTAATTATTATTATTTAATAAAGGTTAGGTAATTTACCAGTGTCTTTTGGAGGCATCGGTCTGACATACTCTGAAAGTGTTTCGCCGTATAGCATATTATTACCGGGAATATTAACCACTAACCAATGTAATTGCACCTTTCGATCGTTTTCGTCATTTTCATGTGGAATATCGAAATCTAAGGATGGTATAGTTATAAGAATTACGCACTATCGTAACATAATATAAAAATATCGTCGAATATTATGAAAATCATAAAAGTATTTTAAAATCTAGTTTAGCTTTTAATTTTTTATAGATTTTATACATAAATAACTTGATGGTCCAATCTCTATATGAGAGTTATTGACTGGTGTAGCAGAAATAATTATCATATTCAATGATTTTAGCTTTGAATTTAAAGTGGTGAATA
This sequence comes from Coronaproctus castanopsis, assembly GCA_032883995.1. Taxonomy (NCBI): domain Eukaryota; kingdom Metazoa; phylum Arthropoda; class Insecta; order Hemiptera; family Monophlebidae; genus Coronaproctus; species Coronaproctus castanopsis. The sequence goes on from CM065053.1 coordinate 100,504,250, forward strand.
TACCGATGAAAAAGGAATGAAATATTAAATTACGTTTATATATATATATATATATATATATATATATATATATATATATATATATATATATATATTTATACTATATATATATATACACCATCCTTAGTACAGTCGTAAAATTTGTCCACTGTCGTGAAGTAATGTTCTCCGGGGTCTGTACGTCTTCAATATTGTCTTTCGGAGTTTTATTGAAATGCACATTTTGCTAGTTCAATTCTAGAATTAATTTCACTATCACCGTAGAGGTCTTCTGTTATAATCTGGCCAAGGTACTTATACCACTCGATTTGCACAACTATTTCTCCATCAATTTTTATGCACAACGGGTGCGGTTATACGTATATTAATTATTATTAAGAAAAAATTGGAAAACCAAATTATCTTTTTCCTTAGTGGGCGATATAATTTGATTCGTTTTGAAACGGGGGTATTACGTTTTTCCATTTATGATCAGTACGATTTAATTTCCCTTTTATAGTACATCAAAGTACGATATGTTTTACCAGATATATGTATATATATATATATATTATATATATGTATTTATATTAAAATATACGTATAGGGTCTCCTCTCGTTTTGTCCGTACGACCCAAGTTGAAACGTCAATGGTAGTGAGGTCTCTACCCAATTCTGCTATCCATTTAATTGGCGATAAATAAATACTAGCTTGCGAGTAAGACGGTAACATACCATTCCGAATTGGCTTGCTTCGAATGTCAATTATTTGGTCGGTTTTATATCAATTTTCCAGTTGACCTAAATCATAGGGCGAAGTCCCTTTCCAAATTTTCACTTGACGAGACCCTCTTTACTATATAATACACATACAAGGAATCGGTTCTTTAACATTGAAAAGAGAAAGAACGTTTTTTTTCCTATTATAATAATCAAAATTAACTTAAGTGACTAGACGACTTGATAGAGAGGTTTTTTACGAAACAGTGATTTCATGGCTACAAATATAGTAATTTAAATCGTCCACATTCATTGAAAAATCTCATAAGAAACTTTAGCTAAAAGCCGTCGGGCGTTTTAATGCTCACTAGAACGTCGTACAATATCAAACGGTGCGTGAATCTATGGAGTCAAGTTCAAGAGTTCTTACCGAATTGATGAGACCGAACGAAGTTAGAAAAACGGAGCGGCGTATCATACGGCAGACATACGATAATTATTTTAACAAGAAAGTTTTAATTTCGCCCAATACCGACATATTGCGATACCTGATTTTTTCATTCTTAAAATTTTTTATGCGATATTTAAAAGCGAAAATATACATAAAATAAAACTCGAAACGCGGAATAGTAAAAAATTCAAATTTTGTTTTCAGACTTCGTAAATACATTGAAAATGAAGCACATTTAAGCGATACTATCTTCAAGACTACGAAGAAGCTGCAGAAAGAAAGTAGATATATTAAAAAACTATTTTCGTCTTTCGATATCATTTCTTTAACTTCATTAAAAAGCGGGCTATAATTTTTTTAAATACAATACATATCTCTGCCGTATCTTGTGCTAGATTATTACAGAGACATTAGAAGTTAGGTTTTCCAGCTCTGATAACAAGATAGTAGGAAACTATTTTGAATACACACACACACACACATATATATATACGTTGACCTAGAGAAGACGGGCGATTTTGCTTTTTGAATAGCACAGTTGGTAACACTGCTACAACGCAAACCGCGTATTCTACGTTTAGTGTACATACGAGAGATTCATTTTTGTCCTGTTTCATTTATTATGACATCTTATAATGAGGAGCGCGCGTTTTGCGCGGAACGTTATTTTTGGCGTAAATCGATCACGACTCTGCAAAAAGAGTTTCGAAAAGAATCAAAGTTACGCGATTTTTTTATGGCGATACCTTAAGAACCGCGTTTACGAAACACGTCCGCGAGATGTGAAAAACCTGAGCACTCGGATTTCAGAAGACATTTCAAAAATTCAGCGATTTACCCTCGAAAAAAAGTGTTAGAAAATTTTGTAAAGACTTAATGAATGTATTGTTGCAAATGACGGTCATCTAAACGATATTATGTTCCACAAATCTCTCGTTTTCCTATTTTTAAATAAAATTTCATTCGAAAATTTTGTTCAAGTATTTTTTGAGCTATTCAAAAAACAACAAAACCGTTCGTCTTCTCTGGGTCACCGTATATATGATGTAAGAGGAACAGATTCTATTTATAATGTAACCTGCACGTTGTAACGTTAAAAGATTTATTAAAACGTAATAAATTTATAAATAAATTTATAAATAAATTTATAAATAAATTTATAAATTATGGACAACAATAAAGAAAAAAGTTCATATAATAGACGGAATACCGATCAACAATAACGTATGATAGGCTCGTTGATTTCCTCTAAATTTTACGATCGGTGCTCGTTTTACTTCGGCTGGTTTAATGACATTTCCTAGAACAGGTTTTAAAACTGTTCCAAAAGTAACCTGAAACCAAAGAATCAATCGATTATTCAATAATCTCAATCATTTAATAAGTCGTGTGCGTTCTTACTTGTGAAGAAAATAAAAATATTCGAAATCATTTTTAAATTTATTCCTAATGCATCTAGATTTTTTGGAAATTCGTATCCAATAGCATACTTGATTTATTTTTGTTGCGTATAATATTTCAGAATCATTTAGCGGAATAGTTAAATTTCGCTAATTTATTAATAGCGGAATTTGATATACATAGATCGAATGGAGAGTCCTGCAAACATTACGTCAACTTTTAATCGTAAAAATTGTCTATTTCCATAATAGGGGACATTATTAAAAAATATTTATGCGACATTAAAAGTTATTTGAATTTATCTGAAAAAGGAACGCTGTTGTACACAAAATATTATTTTGTTTAAAAATTTATAGCAAGAATTCTGCAAATAATTACGTTTTATAACTGGCGGAGGTTTGCGGATTTTTTTAGTATGTTTTATTATAAAACGAGTAATGATAAATCGATCGCTATTAGCTTACCCTTAATAAACCGGTTGGAGCTTTTTCTATCATGCCCGGGGCGATATGAACCATTTCAAATTTTTCAGATACATTACGAACACCCAATAATCGGTATGGAAGCTGCAAAGAAAAAGAGTTAATTTCGATTCAAAGATGAGATTGCAATTTTCAGTTAAGGCTTGATTCACACTGTGGGTGTATTCTCAAATGAGAAACAATGTAAGAACGATCAAGTTTCGCTCTAGTCACGATCAATCCAAAGGAAACTTTCGCTGGTCGAGACCGAACTTGCCCCGCGTTTACCGGTAGTGTGAATGTTCTTCGTTCTCGTTGCGGTCCATCGCTCTGGTAAAACTGATGTCGAGTGAATCATAAATAGCGTCAAGTGTATTTATGTAATGTAAGTTTCCGATATTTTATAGTAAATATAATATTAGTATTTAATTTAGATTTTATACGTCGCTTCACCAAAACGTTTGTCCATACGTTTTCTTCATCCAGAAGAAGAATAGCTAATTCTTTAATAGAAATATAAACATTTAATTAATTTTAAATACAAGCAAATAAAAATATTTGTTATTAATAGTGGAATACAACCGAATAAGTTCACAGTACCCTATGACTAACTCGCATTCATTTTGTCCCTATCAGAAACCGTACACTACTACTACTTCTTCATAGCAACCGTTGCCTCGCGGTTAGAATTTTTTTTACACAAAGGCTAATAGAATAAGCCTTAACAGGAAACAAAACTTTCTATATTCCTTCTTCCTTGTTGTATACACGCGCATTCACATCGTCACATCAATTTACCTATCGAGTATCGCAAAAGGGGAAAGCTACGTGATCTGCGAAACAAGCCGTAACATGTTACGACCACCTGCAGCAATACAGTTGGAGTTGGTTTGTTTATTAAGTGCGCAACTATTCGGGAAAGACGACACTTCTTCAATTATTCTAAACGTATCGGCAATTAATCCGTTCCAAAACAAACAAGAGATGAGACAGATGATTAAATTTCCAGCTGTGCAGTTTTAACAGTAGCCATCGTATTGGGTTAATTCCGCGAAATATATATATATATATGTGTTTTGATTGGATAGGGTGTATGAACAGAGTTTTTAAAATGTATTTAATTTCTATGATTGATTGAGCTGCTGAATAGAATACATTCAAATAAATAAATAAATATATATATATATATATATATATATATATATATATATATATATATATATATAAATATGATATACTAACCGCTAAAAGTAGAAACAACGGTGAACAAAACAGCGACATGATGTGGCGAATATGCGAACACTATAGGTTGTCGATTGTTCGAATCGTTGACGCTGATACACATTTTATTCAGAATTTTTCGAGATAACCGAGATATACACGGGACGATCACGTGACTCGATCGGACGCCTTTATTTTAAATTGTACGAGAACGGCCTAGACAAAGAAATTCTCAACTGTATCGAGGAGGATGAAATTTAAATTTTTTAATTCTTTAAATTTTAAATTACACTTGTATGAACGACTATTGTTTTATAACTTGATATTCAACAATTCCGAAGACATATTTCTTTTTAGTATGCCGAGATGGAATGTTTTTATAATAATTGCGCTGTACACTCAAGATATTGGAAATTTTACGAGTTAATAAAAAATATTAAGGAGAACGTCCGCGATAAGAATGACGAGAATTAATCGGAAAACGATAAATATTCGTTGATTAATAAAATTTTCCAAACGGGCAGCCGCCGTCTGGATAATCTGTGTATTTTGTTAAAATGTCAGTTTACCGAATGAAAATAAACGTAGAAATAATAATATATCTAAATAATTAAACGGGAAAAAAAGATTCTTGGATTATGCTCGATAGTGTTTTATCACTGTAAATGCGGAAATATCGAAACATTTTTTTTACTTTATGTAAATTTTTAAACTCGGAACTTATATTAAATACATTTTTATTGTCGTATTGATTCTAATGATAATAATTATGCTACAAATTAATAGATAAGTTCATGTAACGCGGAACTATATATATATATATAATATATACACGCGTGATTTTGATTTAAATTAAGTACTCGAGTCTGAAAAAATTATTATTTAATTTATTTTATCGTTATATTTAACTTTGACAATTTAACGCTTTATATTTATTTTGTCTGCGATTAGATATATATGTTTCGTAACGTAACTATATATATATATATATATATATATATATATATATATATATATATATATATATATATATATATATATATGCGTGTATATTTACTTATTTAAATAAAATACCTGAACCTAAAAAAAAGTATTGTTTAATAATGCGATGGAGCTCAAATTTTTAACGTACGTTTAAATAAGTATGAAGAAAAGAAGGAGAAAAATCGACAATTACTAACATTTTTTTGAGGGTTGCATTCAGAAAATCTGTAATTTCCATACAGACTATTTTAATTACTTAATAAATTACATATATGTACAAAACTTCATCTAAATCGTTAAAGCAGTTTCCAAGATAGCCGAGTATATTTTATATACAAATATATATATATTGATATATATATATATATATATATATATATATATATATATATATATATATATATATAAGAATTGCTCGTTTAATAAGATATAGAACGATAGAAACGTCTTGGATTGAAAATCTAAATCTCTAAGAATAAAAAAATCATATCCAGATGATAAAATTAATAAAACAATCAAGAATAATAATTTTTCTTGTATTTTGTTTGTTTTTTTTTTTCTTCCGAAATTATGCCACTAGTTTCAGGCTATCTAGCAATCTTTTGGGAAAGAAATTGCGATTGACTTGTGAAGTTCCTTACCCAACGGTAAGGACTTTCGCTGATTGTATTTTAGTACTTTATATTAACTCGTTTTAAACGTCCGGTATCTGTAGAGTTGTCCAGTAAAGCAACAGCTAAAGCATTCGTGCGATAAAAGAGTTTGTCGCCATATTTACGAGCCATTTCTTGAATTTTATCAACGGATGTAACTTCTAGGTCTGTGTGTAATGTAAGATTGCTTACATACCACGGGATATCTATTACGGTTCTCAATGCTTTATTTCGGAAACGCTGTGTATTATAGCTGTATTACTCTGTTTAGCAAAGCCCATCCGTACGCCCAAATAGGCCTTAGAATTTGTTTATACAATAATAACTTGTTCTCCAGTGTTAATTCTTCCAATAGGCCAAAGCATATTCCTATACTTCATATTCAATTCATTTCGTTTGGCTGCTATACGGTTTTTCCAGGTTAGTTTTTTTATACAAATGGATTCCTAGGTATTTTACTGAGTCTTTAGCTGAAATTTCCTGATTATTGATATAAATATTTTTTATGCTGGGTATTCTCTTATTTGTAAATATTACACGAGTTGATTTTTTTTTCATTGAATTCTATTCGCCACTGCCTGAACCATTTTGAAATAGTATTAATTGCTGATTGTAAGTTAACTTCTGCATTTTCAAAAGACGAGTCGGAACAAATCACAGCTGTATCGTCCGCGAAGGTAGCGATTTCTGTATTATTTGGTACAGGTATATCTGCTGTATAAATTAGGTAAAGCATCGGACCCAGTATGCTACCTTGCGGTACACCGGCACTTATTGGATGAAGCTGAGATTCTTCGTCTCCATATTTGACTACAAAATAACGTTCGTCAAGGTAGGATTTGAGTATTTCAAATAACTGATACGGAAGATGGCACCTAATTTTATAAAGCAATCCTTCGAAATAATGCAATATAAAAGGTAACGTTATAAGAGAAAAGAGGTTTCCAGCTCTAAATGGAGCATATAAGTTAACATACAATAAATTATGAGAAAATAATTTATAGAGTTATAAAATGATCTTGGCTGACTCTATGCAAGGATCATAGAGCTTATATACAAAATATATTTACTCTATAATCAAACGTTTATAAGTGAACCTCTTTTTTCCTATAATTTTACCTTTTATATTTCATTATTTACAATATTATTATTCTTGATAGTTTCATTAATTTTTTCTTCTGGATATGATATTTTATTTTTGTGCATTCATGGAGATTTAGTTGTTAATTTGATTTTCAATTCAATACGTTTTTATCGTTCTATATCTTATTAAACCAGCAATTCTTTTTTATATATATATATATATATATATATATATATATATATATATATATATATATATATATATTATAGAAAGGGAAAAGATGTTCATAATGTATAATATATACGTATGACGGAATGAATACAAGTTAATACAGAGAATTTCATACAATCACTATGAACAGAAGAAGATTATTTGCTAATAGATATCCGTGAAACATAACCCCTAGTTGTAGCTATTTTATTACTAGACAAAAATTTTGTAAAACTATAGAATTATGTATTAGAAACAATAGTCATTTTATATATATATATGTGTGTGTGTATATAGATCTGAGTTTTTATAGTATATATGAATATGTATATTTTACAACTGCCATGCAATGAACCATTAGCCCAGGTTACACTTACGTAACAACGTGTTTAAAATGTTTTATTTCATTTGTAATATAAGGTATTGTGAATTCACAATAAATAAATACTATCCATCTAAAGGTTAATTTTCACTATACGTTCCATAAACCTTACATATCCGTTAATTTAAATTCACGTCTATTCATATCTACAGGCTCCATCTCCGTGCCGTAACTATTACACTTTCAGTTAAATTTATACATATTCACACTTTTCATACGAATTCAGTTTGTCTAAAGATAAGAAAACAATGCACGTTGAAAAAATATGATCTGATGAAAAATTGTTTTCCTACACGCTATTTTATTATAAAGAAGAAATCGGTCATTTTGGGTACCGGTATATTAAAGAAAATCAATATCGAGGGGAAAATATGTAGCATTATTTAGAGATCTAATAGATTACGAAACAAAGTTTTTTTCACTATTTTCGTATGTCCGAATATAAACTAATTACCGATCAGACTGTTTTATAGATACTGTCGCTGTGTTTAGAATTTTCAGAATTATAGCGAAACGTATTTTGCTTCATCGGTTCGATTAAAACTTCTCGTCGTTCATAATTAACGAACACCCTATTCAAATACGTACGATTTATTCAGCTTAGATGTGAAGAAGTTTCCAATTATAAAATACGTTTACTTCGATATAGAATGATACTATTCCTTAAACGGTACGTAAACGGAATGGAATGTGTACATATCTGCTTTCATTTACGTTAAGTAATATTTTACGAAAACAGAAGGAAATCAGAATGAAACGAAGATAGAAAGTATAGTAAGAATCGTACTTAATCATTTTTTCTAAATCGCCACATTTTGTTATACCTTGAGCGCAGCTTAAATCCGCGTGGAACTCAAATTAATTTTGTAGATTAATAATTTATTCTACAGTCGCGAGGAACAGTGCTTAAGATTCAATTTTTTAAATCCTAAGTACACACTTTCGGATATTTAACATTTATTTTTCTGCGGGGTAAATTTTATTTCATAACATAAAGTAATTCGAGTTTAGCATCTTTTAACTGTGTCACATATTACCAAACTATACTATATAATACATAATACACGTTCTATACACCCACTGTTTTGAAGTTTCAACATTAATTTTTTCAAATAATGAAGAAATTAAAAAAACACTCTGTGCCTCGAGGCGTAGGAGGAAGAAGTGAAACTTAAAGACGTACAAATGTCGCGAAAAAAAAAAACACACTTCCGCTATTTAACTTGACGTGGCGATGATTCAAATGTTTTCGTTCTCAAATCTACGTCGCACATACATCCTTTGTGCAGCGAAGATTTGAACGAAATAATGGATAGCCGAAAAAATATTATTTCATAATTTCTCGACGTGTTTGTACGTATGTATGTAAACTGAATATACACGTTTATGAGTACAAGATGAAAAAAAGAGACTGTAAGAATAGGCATGCCTATAAGCCTTCGGTTCACTCGTTTTACGGGTTAACTCCCATTATACAACGCGGAAGTCTCACTTCAAAATTTTAGTGCGTTCTATTCCTTTTTTCCACCGAATATAAACAACTCCTTAAAATCTATGTTATTTCTTCCAATATATATATATAATATATATATATATATACATTATTAATATTACCGAATCATCTCAGTGGAGACGGATTAAACAACAGCTTAAAAATGATAAATGAATGTAGCCGATTTTCTGATTAGATTTTGCAACGGCGTAAATGATCAGTATATAAAGTCTTTATTTAATTTCGTTGCGAAATTCATCGCAAAAAAACGAGAAATTGGTACACTGCGCTATGCGGTTATAGTCCAAGATGTTTATACATGTCTGGAACATACTCGTCCCACGTTGAACGGAAGAAATTTGCCGCAACTGGATCGCCTAATTCGTATTGTCTGGCAAATTTACGAACATTAAAATTTATACGACCGTCCGTAGAACTGTAATAAATAAAACGTTAACATAAGAATTTAAAAATATTAAAAGTTAGACCTCGTAGATATTGGCGTGTTGAATATAATCGTTTGTTAATATTGTACTGATTTCATATATTTCATATTGAAATCAGTGTAATTATTAAGAAAATATCTCTACTTATATCACATATACACGGAGTGTGCGTTATACGCACACACACACACACACATATATATATATAATGCAGTGATTATTCTTTAAAAAATAATAAAATTACCGGTATACACTAGTATTATTTACGAATAATCTTTAAGATTATACACAATAAATTTAATAATAATATCAAATTATCATAAAAATGAACGATATATAAGAAACTAATTCACAATTTTAACTTTAAACGTTATTTAATTCAATTTATAACATGAAAATGACGTAACTGCTGAAATTCTCAAAGCGTATTAAAATATAATTTTACGTTCGTAACGTCATTGCTTTATATCTACTATATATATGAGTGTGTGTGTATAATAAGATATGTATTAAAAGTACATAAAAGTTTTATATGCGCATTACTTATTCGATAGATGAGGTTCTATCGCGAATGAAAGTTTTCTGGGTTGTTGGAATGCCAAAAAAACATAACGATGAAAACCTGCAAACATGCGTAATAAATAAGAGTAATATATGTATAAAAATTATGTATTTTCTTGTCTATATATGTAAAAACATTAAAACATATTTGACGAAATTTCAGTTTTAAAACTGAATTCGGCTCTTGTTAATTATACAAATAACCTTTCTACTGCAACTGGAAAAGGAATAATTTACATTGCGTCCACATATCGATATAACAACTACCAATCGTGTTATCAACATTTTACGTAATTTACATAATAATACACATTGAGGTGTAACCATTTTATTAATGCATTCAGTAAAATTTATTCCAACTGCCGTTTTCTCACGTGTACTCCTCAATTTATAGTGCCATATTTTTACTATTTCGAAAAATAAAATACACCCCTTCTCTCCAAAACTACAGCCATATCCTTCTACACTAATCCTTGCCACTTTCAATAATATTATCTTCAAAAGGTTTCCACTACATATCCTATGCAAACGGAGGATCAACGTCAACTCGAGGAACGGAAGCAAGCAGCAGTATTCATTCCGTCTCTCAATATTAGTAACATGCACAAATTATGCCAACATTGTTCAGTATTTACTGGTTAAATGTGCAGGAGTACTAACTACAAGCCGTATTAAATTGAATGGAATTGGATCTTCGTTGAATTTACCTTACTATTACTGACTCAAAAAGTACGGCTAAGGCTATAGAAGATAAATGGAAAATGTCCGATACGTTAATTAGATTATGTTAAAACTTAATACTTTGAAACATGTGGGAATATTGTTCTTCTTGAGGGTGCGAGGACATAGATTTAAAACAATGGAATTGTGTAGATTCGTTAACAAAAGTTGCGTCGTTTAATGGTGTAGTATTCTCTTTAATTTCTCACAAGAACTTCATTCAATCTGTACAGCTGAAGTACAAAACTGACCAAGCCAAATACTATCAACTGCATAAACAGTATGTAAGAAAAATAGCGATAATGAGATTGTAAAAAAGATAGTGAAAAGGAAATTGTTCGTAAGAAAAGATAAAAATTTACATAATCGCATTAAGATTTATGGTAAAATAAAAATTAAAAAAAAAACTGTTCGCCGATCTGCTTACTTTGCATTTAATCATGGTAGAAAGAAAAATTATCAGATATTAAAATGTACAAAGAGATAAAGAATCGTTGTTAATGATTTATTAACTTGCGCGTATAACTAACCCAGAATATCAGGAAATTTCGAATAAATTAGAACGCGTCGAAGATAGAAAGGAGTCCAAGGCTGAAAAATTTGAATCAAAGAGGAAAAAATCCGCCCAATATATAAACCAGCCGGTACGTGAGACGAACGTTGAAAAAGATCTAAGGTAGATCGAATATTCCAGTACGAAGTTCATGGTAAACGAACAATACATCTGTGATGAAATATAGATACACTTTGATATAGTTGTCGATACAGAATTTAAAAGTAGGAAATACCCAACGAAAAAGAAGAAAAAATGAAGATTATCGCAGGATACATTTGAATGTATTATTAGAAATTTAATACACGCGCGTACATGTTTTCTATACATATATATTATTGACGGTACAAATCACGCACTCACAAACACAAAGCTGAATATGGATTAATATAGTTAAGGTTAAGCGTGAACTATACAACGAAGGAGAGGCACACAAACCCGTCATTCTTGCTGCCCATACAAGCACCAATTACTGCATGCGATTTCGATGAAGAGACAAAGCACAAAATAACAATAAATGCCACGAGAGAGTGAAATATTACATTGGAACTGAAAGTAGTATTATTGAAAATTATGTCATCAATCAGTTATTAAATATAAACAAAATAACGTATAAACACCGAACCTACTTAGAACGTTAAACCATATCTCAACCTATTCGGCTAATTGAAAGGATACATGAACCTTGGGGACCAAGCGATGTATCCATATCTACTAATCCAGTCAGGGAAATGTGTTTCATAGCATGTCTCACTTCTGCTTTCAATATGGTTGATATGTCATTGTTAACATTTGTGTCCACATCGTTATCCTTATTCGATTCGTGTTATTTCTTATTATCTTTCGACTTTGTTATCATATAGTGATTTACAATAATCATGTACCGTGCGCAGTATTTCTGACTTGTCTCTGACTTCTCTCGGCGCTTCGTCGTGTACAGATGTAATCTGGTGCTTTATACTATGTATCTTTTAGACTTCGACTTAGTACTATATATAAAAATGAAAGATGATTATTTAATTTGGTTTTGTGTTACGAGAACGACTGATATTTTAAATCCTATTCAAGGTAATTGCTAACTGTCGGATATAATTCTATGTTATTTCGGTTGCGTTTTTTTTTTTTATATAAATTGTGAAAACAAATTATATTTTACTTTATAATTTCGTAACACGTACGACAAACATCCTTTAATGTGATCTCATTGAAGCGAAACAAAATGTATTATACATATATGTAGGTGGAGTGTATATGTGTATGTGTGATAAAATAAAATTACCGGTTCCTTTTGGTGGGGCTGAGCCGATGTACTCTGCTAATGTTTCCCCGTTTACTTTACCATCTTCAACTGGGAATTTGTCGCCCGGTATATTAACAACCAACCAGTGAAGCCATTCTTTATTTATCGGATCATTGGGATCTGGAGCGTCTGGATCTATACATATTATATATAATTCCTAATTTAAAAACTGATTGCGGCAGGTTTCCTCGTTGTTAGAATTATAATATGTAGATAATTCTGTCGTCTAAATTAAGTATTATCTGTATAAAAGTTGAGAACGTGTGCCGAATATTAAAAAATAAAGTTTATAAGAGTACGCTCATGTATATATATATACATATTTTTTTTTAAATAACGTTTTTAAACGAAACGCATCAACGATGTTGATTCCGTACGGGCATTAAATGTAGTCTAGCTCGATAAGAGTTCATGCTTTTAGTGTTTTGCTTTAATAGATAAATGTAAAATTTATATATATATATATATATATATATATATATATATATATATATATATTACAATTTTCAGATGGTCGATTAAGAACGAATTTAATATGAGTTTTAAATTTGAGTTAAGAAATAAAGGTGATAATTTATACAACCAAGATGAAGATTGCAATATTCATTTGCGATCGGGAGTCTGAAATTAGATAGCTTTGAAATCATTTTTCACAACCGGCCATTTTTATCGAATTGGTTTTGTTTTGTTTTTTTTTAAAACACTATTTTTAACATGGCCGTCTAAACAACAATTTAGAACTTGTAAAAAAATCTTATTCGTGAAAACGAATTCGAGATTTTGGTCTCGTAATCCGTATTTTCAACTTAATTAATTTAAACGTGATCGCACATTAGTTTCGGAAGATTTGTGTCCAACGAGTTTGTTTCTATAAATTCTCCGTAGGCATTCGAACCTCTTTTTATACGTCGGTATTTGGCGGTCATAAATCGAGATGCGGTTTTTTTTTTAATCAGTCGTATATTTCGTTCTTTCAAATGATACTCTTAGTTCCGCTTTTTCTGATACCTCTTTAAGGATATTTATTCGTTCTATCGAATCAACCATGTTCTCCGATATAATCGCCGAGTCATCCGCGAATTTATTCCTCTTTTTATTGATTTATATATTTTTTATATCTTTTTCGTTTAATTTTTTCCGCTATTAGCTTATTATTATTATTTTTGGGCACCAAATTTCCCCATTTTTAAAATGTTCAAACTTTCATTTCCCTTAAAGTATAACGTATGATATTTAAATAAAAAATATTTCAACGAGTAGATTGATCAAAATTTTCGATTACTAACCGACCATGCATAAAGTGTAGAATAAGTCCGGATATCGTAACCAGTTTACACGTCTAGGTGGCATTCGTACGGAAGCCGGCGGTATTTCGACGTTCATGAAACATTTTCTTACTTTCCAAAATGTCACCTTCAATATTCAATATAAATAGTCGGTTAAAATTATGAAAAATATGATGAAATTACTGAAGCAGATTCGTACGTTACCTTGGTATGATTAGGGACAAGAGGTTTACATGACGACTACATGTGACACAGACTAAAATAACTATAATCACTTGTGCAATACATCCATTGTTAGGGCGGAAATTTATTTTAAATTTAGCGACTAAACGGACCATCTACCTTTCACTGATCACCCCCATTTGACGTTATGGAACAGAGCTGTATGGAAGTACCTGTAAAAAGTAATCTTCGAAGAATACAACAACAACAGTCGAAGATACTTCGTACTATCATATCGGCAACAGTCTACGTCTTCAATCTGACATTACATAACGATCTTAAGATTCCATATGTTAGTGACACATACACTCAACAATACAAGAGATTATTTGACAGTTCGAAGATGGCAACAATTCCATCATCCGCAGGATGCATACAACAAGTTTTCCGGACAATCCGCCAAGGCACCTGAGAAGAAAGTGGTGCCGTGATGCTACTTCGATCACCTAACGGACTCCAGTTTTACTCCTCTTTCGCCGGATGATAGCGTGTATTTTTTATTAACTACCGTACTTGGTCATTCTTATTACTATCATTCCTTCTCAATTTCATCTCCATCGTATTACTTCTCCATATTTTCTCACATTCTTGTGCTTAGAGGCATTAGGTTAATTTTTGTTCTTTTATCCGGATCTGCGTTATTTGCAGCACTTAGTGTCAGTATAATGTTTATTAAAATATATATATATATATATTTCGTATCGTTATTTTTTTTTTGTTATGTAATTTTAAGGTGGAATCCGATTTTAACGCTGAGAAGTGTTTTACACTTTTTAACGAAGATAAGATAAAATGATTAACCATAGATAACGATGGTGTAATATATTATACTTTCTATTTTCTGTGTTTTCGTTCGGCTTTCTTTAAATCTCCTGCGTGTACACGTGTTCAGTTTATTTTTTTTTTAATTTTCTCGATTTTCGTTTTGTTATTTTTTTGACTTTGCTCATTTTTAAAAAAGATTTCGTTTTTGATTTAAATTTTCTTTTAGTAATTTCTTTCTATCTTTTCAGTCACAGTGTTTTTTATACGATAGATAAACTTCGAATGTTAACAAAATGATCTATGTTCGCGATAAAGGGCATTTAATTGATCAATTCTAAAAATATTTATAAACGGTCTTCCAATAAGGACTGATCGGGTCGATTCGAAATAGAATAAAACGAGCTACGTACGCGATATTAACGAAAATCTTTTTTTATTATTTGCAAAATCCCACGTATGCTACACTGTACGTGGAATAACATTGTTTAAATGTCAATCGCCACATTCCACGTGCTGCGAATCCGAGTGATCCAATTTTCAATGGCTCTATCGCATAGATGTGACTGAATTTGGCCGATAGGTTTGTTAATGTTGACTTTAATCAGTCCGAGCAATATAAATGTATCCACATGTGTGTACATGTTTTTTGTGCATTATATCAGTTTTTGAATGCTGTATCAGCTCGATCTAGTTATCAACGTACGTAGACAAATTAGCAATCTCCCCTAGCCGAAATAATTTCCCCCGTCCTTTTAGTACCATTTTTTCGCGATTTTTCTAGTTATTAGCAAAATTCTGATCCGTTTTTTAAACGGTACATCATTAGTCATCGCATACTTTCACACTGTCGTATTAACGTACGGTCTAAAGTCTGATATGCGGACTCTGGAGCTATAGTAATACAAAAAGAAAATTGCTATGTTCTGAACTATATTTTGTAAGGTCCGTAGTCTGTCTAATATAATACTATGCGTTTTGGTTTTCTTTAGATACGTTTATTCGAAATAAATTATTTGACGTTTAAAAATAGCTTGTGAATATTTTATTGTTCTCTAAAAACGTTTAATTATAGTGCAGTATAGAACGTAAAATTTAGTGCACGTGTGCGTTATTATTTGTTGGTAAAATGTTTGTCGTATAAATTTTAAACTATAGACAAGTTAAGCGACGATAATATTATGATAATGCTTGAAAATACATAATCTGATATTGAAATATCAGAAAGCGATGATAATGATGCAACTCGAGAAGGTGCTGATGATGATATACACAATTATGAAGAAGAATCCGAGAAAGACCAGCTTAGCGCCTTACCGCAAGAGTGCAGCATATTAACCTCTGTCTCTTAATCACATTCATCTCCACATTCTGTTTCAAGTCCTCAACCAACTGTTGCTCTTAAGATGAAATCATTGCCAACAAAGTGTAAAAAAATGAGAAAATTCTGTAACAAACGTATGCAGCGACGAGAAATAATTGAGGAACAAAAACCCGGAAATAAGAAAAGATTAGACAACAGGTAAGTTTTTGCAGTTGTTCATATATGATAAAATGTATGGCAATCTTTCTGTGATGACAAACGTGGTATCTGTGATTAGGACTAGTCACATACGAACGTTAATACTGATGAGATGAGAAAATACTTCGATATCCTGAATTTTTAAGTTCTTTTTTCGTATTTATTTCTGTAATTTTATTTCATTCGCAGTAGATATTATGTTATTTAAAAAATAGTTCATTTAAATTCTTTCTTTCTTCATCTCTAGAATGTATAATGAATGTTACTTAACATACCTACAAAACAGATTCTGTATTGTAAATAAGAAGGTATGTTACAATGTCAAATAATGATCAGTCAGTCCTGATGTCCACATACGAGAACATTTTTTTCGTACTTGCAGAATAACGAAAAAAAAATATATGGATAAAAAGTGCAAAAATTTGTTACTGAAACCGTATATTTTATTAAAAAAATTAATTTTCATACAAATTCGAAGACAAAAATTTTTCCGTACCGAAGAGGTTAAGACATTGGCGCAGATTGCGGATTATTGGCACAGACCTGCCATTTTAAGAAACTTCCTAAGAAAAAGTCTAACAGGGTCAAACGGCACGATCTTGATTGCCAAGTCACGTCACCATTGCGAAAGATAGCAT
Organism: Coronaproctus castanopsis; assembly: GCA_032883995.1. Classification (NCBI taxonomy): domain Eukaryota; kingdom Metazoa; phylum Arthropoda; class Insecta; order Hemiptera; family Monophlebidae; genus Coronaproctus; species Coronaproctus castanopsis. The sequence goes on from CM065053.1 coordinate 100,521,298, forward strand.
TACCCTCAAATCATTCACGCAGAATACCTATCGTGCATAGAGCGCCAATTTGATATGGTGGTTTGACATTTGTAACAGAATGATAAACAACAGATTAGTCACACGCCACCAAAATAACACGACCATCACAGGCCGCCGACATCGACCCTATTGCAAAATCCTGTATGACACAAAAAATTAACCAATCAACCATATTTATGTTTTTCACCTGCTTTAATCATTTTCTTTAATATAATTCGATTTATTATTATTATTGTTTTTTTCTAGCGTTACTTTGATTTTAATTTTTTGTTTATTTATTTGACGTTTAATGTTTCTTTTATAAATACAACATAAACTTTAATTTTATCGTCCTTGGTAAGTAGTCTTATAATATCAATGTCAATATATATTCATTACAAACGTTAAATTTATATTTGGATTAGCGCTAGTATCTGTGTAAAAAATTCCAAATCTATTATCGATGTCGATACGAAAATATGAATTCTTTTTTTTTTCCCCTGATACGTCTAAATAAACTATTTGAAGATGGACATTCGTATCGATTTTTGAAGAATTCTTATTAACATTAAGTTAAAATTAGGCTGCAGAATTTTCCTGTTCTACTTTTACTATGTTAATTTAATGTTCCTGTTTTCCTTCCATTTTTTGTTGTGTAAAAGTGAAAACCTACGGTACTATAATAATTAACTAATTTTAACTAATTAATTAGGGACCATCTCACTGTTCGTCTTTTAACATTAGTTGTTTTTATGATCATATCTGTTGTCTGTATTAATCAGATTTAGATGAATTATAGTTGGAAAATTACCTGTTTCTAACTTATCAGCCAAATAGGCTGTCGTTGAAAGATTCAATTAGAATTTTTTAAAATAAAGACGAATCTCACTTCTATTAATTCTTGCGAGCAATTATCTATCACATCGGGAATAACTTTTCCTTCTATTAGATCTTCCTTAACACGAAATAACGGTTTCCAACCTTGCGTCACGTTGTTCGGTTTCATCCAAAACGGCGTCATGTACTCGAAACACAAACATGTTTCTGCTAGTATCTGCGAAACACAATATGAAAAATTAATGTTATATAGTTCGTAGTGGCACACGATGAAAGTATGTTTTTTAAAATAAATGTTTCGCGCGATTACCACTGTTCGAACAAAATTTTTTCATCGTTTTCAAACATTTTAAACAGTTTCCAGTTTAAAGCGAGTTTTTGTTTCAATTATTTAGTTATATTTTAATAACGTTAATATATTAGTGTTTTTAAATTTTTCTGTACTCGTTGGAATATTGGATGCTGAAGAAGGACTATATTCAGCGCGTTAACTAATTAGAAATAAATTGTTGAAGGTTCACGAAGAAAAGAATGTCGAATTGAAAAAAAAAAAAAAAGTAAATGTGGATCAAAAGCTTCAGCATTTTGTACAGAGAACGCCATACGACAGAACCGACTAGAAAAATAATTAGCAATGGTAAAAGTCTTTGGGAAAAAGAAGATACCCCGACAGAATACACGAATGGAATAAAAAAGACAGCCTTCGTCGGATCAATATACCGAGAATACGACTACGAGATGATTCATCGATGTTCGAAACGAGATAATGATTAGATTTTGAAACATAATGTATTTTTCAATTTTCTTTCGGACGTAGCATAAAAATGTTCGCCGAAACTTCGTAATTATCATTCAGTATTTATAATTTCTTTTCGTGAAATTTTTGAAGGCGGTCGTAATATACGTCAGAACGCTTCAAAGAGGAAAATCCAGTTTTAGCAAATGTGACAATTAGTTTATATCTGAAATATATCCGAGGATTCTGATAAAATTACAAATGGAAGCAGTTCTTGTACTAAATCGTATGTTGGCAATATGCGACGAATGTAAATGTAATTGCCAAAATATTTATATCGGATATAGGGAGAATGACTCAGAATAACTTAATTTCTATATTTACGTATATCTTATAATAATTACGTATCATTTTTCAGATTAACATCTTTTAATACTTTTAAAAATAGTTTTACGCGTGTATTAAAATGTTTATTTGCCAATAATCAGTTTAATGAATTATTTTCTCGTAGTTAAATAATTGTTCTTTTTAAATTTATTACGGTTATAGTAATTTTTTTCATAATTTTCTTCATTTTTGTCGAATGTTGTTAAAAACATTCACTGTAAACTATAACTTTTAATTATAACAAAGTGGTTGATCTAATGCTCGCTATTATCATGTATTAATTTTAGAAGATCGATCGCAAATCAATAAATATAATTTTTCCTTGGGTTGTTACTCCGCGTCCCTAGTAACGTTATGTTTTTAACTTCCTTATTTGAAAAATGATGTGAATCCAAAAGACGAAAATATGTTGAACCTCCCGCTGTAAGCTAGGACTCATGATATCACCATAGCTAACTTTACGATAATTATCCGTTCGAGAATTGGGGGAGATTTCTTCGTTCTGCGATTACATATTTTACAGGGCTTCGCCTCTGATAACTTGCGTTTTCAATCAGACTATCTCCAGGTCATCGTATACTTTCAACTTGTACAAAATATGCGACATACCGCCTGTGCTTTGATTTAAATCTTCCTCAAAAAATATCCTCGCCAATACCTCTTCAGCAGTGGCTCAAGTTCTGATATACGTTAAATCAAATATATCGTCCCATAACCATCAATAATTACTGTATATCGTAATGACCTATGGTATTATACACGGCTCATAACAAAAAAGAAGATACACTGATCACCGTGTAAAGTCTCGATGCTTATAAATTAATACAAATATAATTTTTGTGTTAAATTTCGTATACTTACCAAGCTAATTAATAATTTTAATAATATAGAACGTAACATTTTAAAGTCCGAACGAGCATTGTGTGTAATATACACTATATTATCGATCTTGTTATTTATTAAACGAATGGAAACAACCGACAATTAAAATACTCCGCGATAAGAATATATTATCGTTATCGCATTAAGCCAAACGTCGATAACGTGATAAGTTGTTACGTATGACGATATAATCAATCAAATCACTGCACCTATAGAAAAGCTGCCAAACTCAATACCCGTTCCTTTTCTTCGTATTTATATCTCACTCTCCGATCTATACTGAATATATTTTTGCTATTTTGACGAGAATTTTGATAGTCAATTACCGTGTTTAAAAATGCAATTTAACACTAAAACGCCTGTCGTTTTTATATGGAGACTGTACGAAAAAATCGCAGGAATTCAAAAATAATTGAAATTCTGTTATTACTAAAGAAGTTCTTCCTAGCATACTATGATGCACCCCTTCGCTGACGTTAAGCTCCTTTACTTCAATAATGAAAATACCGTCCAACTTCTAGTCTAATATAATAATTCCTTCCGTGCCTTTGATTCAAGCAGCAGGATCTGGTTCAATCAAAAATCAAAGAAAGAAGAATAATGGGTAGTTGCTATTGTTATGTATTTTACAGAAGTTTACATATATCACACCACAGATCTATTATGCATTTTATATATATATATATATTGTGTGTGTGTGTGTGTGTGTGTGTAAAATGTATATAAATAAAGTAATGAGACTATTTTTTTTTTCTATTTTTTTATACAAATACAATTACAATTTAACATTTGTTTTCGACAAAATAATTTCCTTGGGAAACCACGCAGCTTTGGAGACGGTCCTTTCAATCCTCATAGCACCGCTGGAAGAGGTGATTTCACAATCGCATGAAGAGAAAAAAGTCACAAGGACTCAAGTCTGGTGAATAAGGAGACTGATGAACCACTGGAAAGTTTTTGCTTACCAAAAACCTGTTTACTAAGATTACTGTGTGACATGGCGTATTATCGTAATGCAACACCCAGTTGTTCTTGTTGTCTGGTCTTACATAGAAGACTCTTTTTCGAAGTCTTTCAAGCACCTCCAGATAAAAGTGTTGTTGACCGTTTGGCATTCATATACAAACTCTTTGTAGACGATTCCGTGGCTATCAAAAAAAAAATTAGTAGGCATTTAATCTTCGACTTGCTAATTTGTGCTTTTTTCAGCCTTGGAGAGAATGAAGTGCACCCCACTCCACGCTCTGTCGTTTGGTTCCTGGGTCATACTCAAAATCCCAACACTCGTCAGCAGTAATGATACATTCCAGAAACAGGGATCACTTTCAATCGGTCCTAAAAAGTGAATACACCTTTCCTTTCTGAGACCGTTTTGATCTTGAGAAAGGTTTTTAGGAACACCCAATTCATTGTTCAAAATCTGGTGAATTCAAATTAAACTTTCCTCCAATCATTCTGACTGTCAACCGTCGATGTAAATGCACAAGATCCCGGACTCTGTTGACATTTTCAATAGTGCTTACATCTCCCGTCTTCAACGTTGCTATATTGAAAGTGACATTGTCAGTCTCATTACTTTATTTACACATCTCATATAATTAGGTTTGTATTTCTTAAGTCTAGAAATTTGGGCATCATAACAACTTTGACTCCCTTAATATATTAAATAATCACTTCAGCTCATGTGAGGTATGAATGAAGGAACACTCTGTCTCAAAATAAAATTGTTTAAATGCAGTCTGAGATATTCCCGTGAGAGTGAAAATACCAATTTCAAATGTGTAACTTTTATAAATTGGCAAGTCATCTAAGAATACCGATATATCAAGATTCTAAAACTTGTATTAAATACGACTTATTTTGCAACTGTTTATTCATATTAATTTAATGAGACCACTATTACATCAAAGAAAATTTCAATGAGAATTTACCCATCAAAATATTCCTACAATGACACTTGTTCTGATACTAATTCATAAAAAAAGTAAGGTTCACCGTGTTCATAAAATTTGTTATCATTATTGAAATATAACAATTCGACGTTGTGCTCCCTGACAGAAGGCAAGTACCCGAATACCCACAGACTATTTTCTTGAAGCCTACAGATAAAATTAAAAAACATAAAATCTGATTCAACCACCTACTAGATCTCAGCATATTTTTTATATTTTCCACATAACGTCATCGCGTTCCATTTTATTGTAATGTTTTTTCAAATCTAAACCAAGTTCTTTTCATTAATGTTTCAGCTTGCTACAGATTAATAGATGATATTTTTATTTTAACAAAAAATTCATAATTAGAACACAAACAACTAGAACATTTATTCCACAAAGTAAAAGTATTAATAAACTATGATAACTTTTTAATAATAATATAGATAATTTTTGAAACACGCATTATGCTCTTGTACTAATGACGTTGTTCTGTGAAGTTAGCTAATCTAAGTTGACAGCTATTAATTCAGTATATATGGTCACAATTCTATTGTTATTTGTAGCTATAATAAATTCAAAATATCACTATTTATTTATTATTTTCAACAATTTACATGTCTAATATTGACTTTATATTTTAATTATTATCCAAATATATTACAAAATTTGTATTAATTCTCAATAATTTATAATCAAAGAATAAAGTTGTCTTGTGCAATCATAATTGTTTGATCAATTTGAACAGCATCTAAAAAAGGTTATTTTAGGTACTTTTTGAACATTTTTTCATAGTCTCGATTGTCATTTCATTTTTCTGTGTTAATTATAAATAAAATACGCATTGTACACTTTTAGATATTTTAAGTTTTGTTAGAAATTGGTAAATACAAAAGGAATTAAAATGATCAAAATCTGTTTTTATAGTAATTGCGTTTCAAAATATATTTTCCATCAAACCATATAATTTGATTTAAGTTAACTAGAATTTAATTTACTTTTCTTTCATAAATTACGTTTACAGTCTTTTATTAATTTCTCTTATCACAACATTTAATGTTTTTACACAATAATAATTTACTAAAAAATAATGATTACTTCATTTTTTTGACATTTCATAAAATTCACGAATATGGGTAATCCGTGTTTCAATTAAATTAGCTGAATACATTTTACACCGCTCTGAGATATTATCAATAAACACATATATATCTTATCTGAATCAGAATCTAAACTATGCAGAAATGTGAACTAACGAAAAAAATTATTCATGGATCTGTCAATTGAATATCAACTGAAATGCAAGAGATTCGAATAAATAAAACTGATACAGAATGTTTTAAAAAACATAAATAAAAATTAACGCAGATGCAACATTCATATAAATAACATTTGTAAAAAGAAATATAATTGTTTAAATTACTTAAATAGAATGTAAAACTATATCTACATATTTAACACTTAACTGAATGAGAAAATAATAAAATTATGCCAACAAATTTTATTAATAAAGAAAACTACCACAATTTAAATACAAACGGCCAAATTCAACATGTACTGAATTTCCTAAAAGCAAACATAAAATTTATCTTAGCGCTTGCACCTCATTTTCTATACAAAATTTATCGTTATTAAAATTTAACCCTTTCAGGCACACCCGTCATGTACACAATGTAAAATTATAAAACTTAAGTTACTAATTTATAAGGTAAAAATTAACTTGTACAATTTTATTTTGTGGAATTACCTCCCTCTTCAAAAGTTATGAGATGTACCCACTATGCCTTAAAGCAACTTATTTATAATACTTTAATCGAAAACGTTTGCCAGCAAAATAACGAAAAAAGTGTTTTAAAAAGCTTAATTAACAAAAAAATACAATTATGTTACAAAATTTAAAATATTACTTCTAAAATATATTTATATATTTAATAATTTATATATAATTATTTTGCCAGATACACAAATACACATTGCATTTTTTGCATTCACTACAACCTTTATTTTTACATCGCGTTGATAATGAATTGTCAGAATACATGGAGAAATGTACATTATTTACTCCTATTTCCAAATCTGGTATAATTTCAAGTTTGTTTTGAACTTATAACAGGTGGCAGATTTGTTTCTGATGGTTGACTTTGACTTGGAAGTTGTAGGTATACTTTTAACAAGGCTTCAGCAACACTTGTTCAAATATGTAATAAATATTTAATACTTTTCTTTGAAATTTGCAGCATCATTTTATCACTCTGATATTGCAACCATGCTTTTGCACTCTAATATAAATGGCATAAAAAATTAACTTTAGTCGACTTTTTTTACACTTCATATTTACCCTATATAATAAAGTTAAAAAGTTAAACTTGCCAGCTCTACACCTGCAGTTGTGTATTTGCAACAAAATTCTCAATGTTTTTCCATGTTACATCTTCCATCTTAGGATCGGCGACAGTTTCATCTACATTTAACATTTCCTTATCTATCATTGATTCAAGTTCAACTTCTACAATTTCTACATTACTTGATACCTCCACAATGTCAACATATCCATCTAGTTTATTTCTTTCACCTGAACTACTAATTTATACATGCGAAATGTTTGCATGAATGATAATCAAAGTTTCACTGACAGCATGTAAGAATACAAATAAGAAAATTGTCATAAAAACTATAATATAAACTTTTGTCGAATGGGTATATTCCAAAGTACTTACCACGTATGATTTTACAAACGAATGTAAAATTGTAACAAAATAAAAAATTAATTAAAAATAAAAGTTTTTATTCCAAAAAAAAACACGCACGTAAACCACGTATCCTTCCTGTTACACATATGATACCTAAAAATCCTACGTCACTACCACTTCCTATGACGTCATTGTTATTAAAATTTTTTGTATTATCGTTGTTATCAACAAAACTATAAATTTAATTTTGAAATACTATAATTCAATTTTTCTTGCCTATTCAATTTCATTTTAACATAACATCATATTTATAATAGTATAATTTTAGTTTTCCTTTCAGTTTTATATGCTTATAAGCAGTTAAATAAAATTACTTTTAAATATTGTGAAATAAAAAACTGAAAATATAAAAATGTAGGAATGTGTGTGATATAAAATTAGGATTGTATATTTTTCACATGTCATAAAACATTAAATTTTTTAACTTTAATACAATTTAGCTAAATATTCAGTTTCCTTTAATAATTTTAAACGTTGTACTACTTGCATTAAACTCGGGTGTGTTCAATAATTGTTCTATTCCATTAGGCAATAATTACTTGCTTATACAAATAGAATTACATATCAAAAAATTAGGTTTATTTTTAAATGTTGCTATTTTTCTCCTTTATACTTATATTAAAAACGTTATTTTAGTTACCAATTCATTAAAGAAAACTAAATTACATTTTGTAATACAAATAAATTTTATTATTTTGAATAATTATGTTTATACTAATATAAAAATGAATTATGTTTTTGTATATTGAATAATTACTGTAACTAAAATAAATGTAACATTTTTTCAACGAATTCCCTATGATTAGTAAAAAAAAAAGTTTGAGATGATTATAAAATGAATTTATCTGTCAATTAGTAATAGAAAATTGTATAAAGTTAAAGGAAAAAAATTGATGGAAAAAATCGAATTGATTTAATTAATGATGTTTCATTTGCAAGATTCAACCGATGTGAAGAGTAGTGAATATAATGAACATTTTTATGTAACCATTATATTTTGTGCTGAATACTTCCATGTTTATCTATCATAACATTAACTCCATCATAAGTTTTAGGTATTAATACATTTGTATCTTTTTTTAGCTCACAGTTTTATTAATTATACATCAGAATAAGCTATTTGCATTTGTATTTCTAAACTGAAAAATACCCAAAATTGTTTGTAGACTGTTTTGCAACATTCATAACAGCAGACAATTAATGTTTGCACATGTTCTGAGATCATCAGACAATATAACTAAATAAGATGTTTTATTGATTTCTGATATTATTTGATCATGAATCCATTGCAGTAATTTGTTTTAAATTATTTTAGATATTTTGTGAAGTGCAAAATTGTTATCCCTTTTTTATTTTTTGCATACAAGATTCATAAAATTTTTTAACCTTTTAAATTCTAGGATTTTCAGATTTATTACTTTCATTATGCTTTTCTAGATGTTCAAATTTTCCACAGAATTTCATGCACTTGATTACTTTTGATATTTCCCAATTATATTTCAATTATTAATTATACTGCAGTTTTGACATCCTTTGTACCTTAAAAGTGAAAAAGCAACTATTTTCCATATGTTTACATGATTTTTCTTGATTTTCACATTATTTTTTATTATGTTTTGGAAACCATTTTAAGTCCATGTAATTTATTGCCTATTTTTATTTTTCAAAATTTAATGAATAAAATTCGTTGTTTTTCCAGTTTAAATGCTGCAGCGATATAATAAAATCAATTAGTCCAAAGTAGTAAAGAACAAATATATTTTTTGTACTTTGTATTAAAAGATATCTCATTTAAAAGCTGTTCTCAAAAAGTTAATATTATACATAGTTATACCAGTTTTATAATAAACAATCAGAAATAAGCAAATTATATATAACAATTACTTACATTACATAAAACACTATAAAAAATAATATACCCACAAAAATTCTTATAAATCATGTGCATAGGTAGAAGTAATTTAAAACATATACAAAAAATAAGAATGTATTATAAATATTATTTTATTACATAAGTAGCAGACCCGGTAAACGTTGTCTTACCAGAACGTTGTGTTGTTTACAATTAGCAGATTAAGGAATTAAATAATAACAAAGTAAATCTTAAATCATACGAAAACGTGTATTGATAAATAAATCCAAACATACATATATTCATATAATACGAATGGTAGCAGATGAGCACAAATTAACATAACATTTTCAATTTAATTTATTAATATAACCTTTAATTATAATAAAACAGTTTAAGTTTAAGATCACCCACCCAAAACCTCCAAAATACACCTGCTGGGTATATATATATATATATATATTAAAAAAGATCGATGGGCTACCCAACACGATAAATGCATATTTATATAAAATTATCACAGGCTACCAAACGGTAACGTATTGAGCGCGCTAGTGTAGTCATTTGGAAGGAATGGTAGTGTACAACACGCACGGTAACATAATGTGCATAATGCGCAAGCGTTCAATTAATACGGTAAGAACATTTTAAATGGGTTGTATGCCTGCCGTGTATTGGACGAAGCCAGTAATATAGCTGTATACATATATATATATATCACGATTCGCTTATTTCTATCCACTGCTGGATGTAAGCGTTCCCCTTACTTTTCCATTGTACTCGGTCCCAAGCATAGTTCATTTGATTGTCGTCTTGCCATCGCATACACGGGCGACCACAGATTCTGTGACCTTTTCTCGGTGTCCATTGCGTTATTCTTTTGGTCCACCTATCGTCCGTCCTTCTAGCGACATGACTAGTCCAGTTCCATTTTAATTTAGCTACGCGTTGTATTACATCCATCAGCTTGGTTATATATATATTTATACAGATATATAATGGCTAATGCATAGTAGGTATTGAATAATATACACGTATATAACGATATATAGATATATAATTAACATTGCCCCATGCTAAAAGCATTGTGAATCGGCCGGCCAAAATTGGATCCCAGAATTTTTAAAAATCGAAAACGGAATTGTAAATTCGTGATTTCTCGTTACCCGTTAATTTTGGTAAAATTTTAAATACCACCTAAATGGTAGATCTTCACGTCTACTTTCGTTTAAAGTCAACTTGAACCCTCCATCTATCACAGGGACCTTAAAAAGAACCCAAAACCCCTAAAACCTTTAAACCTATTTTTCTCGATGGGTATTTGGTGTAAAAATGCGATTATAACATCGTCGGACGCATATTTTAATACCACTCAACTTTTGCTAGAACCATTTTTTAAAATTTTGAATTTTTCGTGAATTATCGCGAAAAAATCGGAATTAAAAATAATAATTTTTAGGTTCGATTTGAACTTTTTTTCCGTTTTTTTTTTTTCACATTATACGATAGATCATACACAGAAACCTCTTATTTAAGAGGCAGAATCATTTAAAAATAATTACGTCGCGCGCTAAGTCGGCAATTTTTAAAAATTCATATCTCGAGACCTATAGATCATAATTAAAAACGGTTTCTTATTTCGTACTTGTCATTTTAATATCTATTAAATATGTTCTATAAAATTTTTCAAAAATCGGAATTCAAAATGGCTCCCCAATATTTTCTTTCTCCTGATACTAACAAATATAAATTTTTTTTTATCAAAATTGGTCCAGCCGTTCACGTGGATGCCGTGAACAAGGGAGGGATTAATCTTTATGTATATAGATTAATAAATATGATCAAGCAAAGGCACTGAGTTTATTACTAAATATCTGACTGAATTAATATTTGATTTAACATGACCCACTTTATGCCGTTTTCTATGTTTGGTAGAGAAGAATCTTTTTTGGGGTGACAGTTTTCTTTTTTGTGAAAGACTTTTGTTATTACATTGAATATTTTGTTTATCATTTAACATACTTAACATTTTATCTGCATATTTCATTAATGTGTCCATTTCATTTTTGTTAAAATTGCAGTTGGAGAACAATTCAGTTATTTTATTAATTTTGTGTATAAATATATCTGTGTTTGTTGTATTAATTTCGAACACTGAAACAGTATGATATTTATTCTCTATAGGTTCTTTAATAGATTATACATGATTCTTATTTAAATTATAAGCAATGCAATGGATATGTTTACAAATATTAAAACTAATGGTACTATCCACACAAGTACATGTATAAGTATGTAAACATATTTTACACTTAGAGTAACATAAATATTTACAATTCATACACACTGAACTCAACATAGAACTTTTTTCAACTACACAAAATGAAATTTTATCAGTAGATGGAACTAACCATTTTATACCTTCAGTTATAGTATTAATTTTAATAAAAATCCATAGCTACTCCTTTATCGTGACTTTTTAAAATTTGTCCCATTTTACTGCTGCACTTATTTTTATATTTTTTAATTATAAATTCATACTCTTTATCACGTGTCATATTTAGCAATGCATCAATTGCTTTATCTACTCGTTTACATCTTTCAACATTCAAATATTTATATTTTAATGTCTTGAAAAGAGATTCAACATACATATTTGTGTTGATTCCTATATGGGTTCTATAACAATAAGCCCACTCCTTAGCACGATTTAAATATGTGTTTTTAAGGTAAAGGCCAAATTCAGAAGTACTGGGATCAATGTCTAAACTTTCTAACATATTTCTCCATGCAAGAACAAAATCATTTATTGCCATTATAGCAAATAATCTTTTACCAAAGGCTATTTACCTGCATTCCTTATTTTACAAAGATTTTTTGTCCAACTTTTATGTACATGCCAAGCACATAACAATTTATGCTTGGATTGTGGCATAACTTTGATCCAAGCATTATAAAAGCTGGGATCATCATCAGACATAAAAACATTTGATGCAATATAACCAATGCGCTATTAAAATAAATTTTCAAAACTGTGTAATCACTTCTATTACTGAAACAGAAATTAACTGGGATCCCATTGCCAAATTCATTAATTATCATAATTGCAAATAAATGAAAATCATAACTATTTGTACCATGAGTACCATCAATGCAAATTATGTATTTTCCATATTCCAATAGCTGGTTTTGTTGGAATTCTGTCATTACCACCAAACAAAAATCATTTTTCTGCAGTATATCATGACTTGTTCCTTGTTCTTTATAGTATAAAACTTGATTATATGGCATCATTTTCATTTTCTCAACTAATAATTGAACACTTAAGAAATCATTTTCATGTCATTTGGTACTGTATTCAATTCCAAATTGCCTCTTTATATTGTATATATCTTGAGACTCAATTAAATGTATCCTCTCCAAAGAGCCATCATTTGAACACCATATATTTTGAATTATTCGTTCACTGGAAATATCAATCTTTAATTGACCTGTAAATAAAATATTTATTTTAATACAAAATAGTACAAAACTTCATTTTAAAATATATTCCTAAATTATAACTCACATTATCAATTTCAACTTTTTCAGTAATTAAAAGAACATTTATTATCAATAATTTACAAACTGATATAAAATGTGATTTTTTTGTCCATAAACATTACATCTAATATTTACAAAATGTTATACCTTGATAAATTTGAATACCAAAAGTAAATAATATATTAAATAATAAAAATTAAATAAAAGGTTCTAGATTAACTTATAAATTTAAAAAGATTGTTTTCTCAATCTTTGTATTTTATATTCATTTTTTATGATTTTTTTTTCTTTCATAGAGGTCATACAGGAACATCATAAAAACCATATAAAAAAATTAATACCAATTATTTTATGAAAATATGAATACATTGATTCTTTAGAATACCCTAAATATCATTGCAAATGAGCTGGAAAAACTATTTTTTACTTTAAACTTTTAAGTTGGAAAATAAGAAAAGTTATAAAATATGTTTCCATTAAACCAGAAAATATTAAACATATATATTTTAATTAGTTGACTGATTTGATGTGAAAGCACATTATTTGGTCTAATTAAAACCAATAATAAAATTAACATATTCATTTAAAATACCTGCTATATTAGCTCGTTCTTCTTTTGTTAAATTGATCGTTTTCAAGTCTTGTTTGTGGCCATAATGTGTTGAACAGAAATTGACAATAATTTCTCCTTTTTTATGTAAAGCTGTAATTTTTAATAGAGCCTGTAAATAATAACATTCAGCATTATTTTTTAATAAATAAAATCTAAATCAAATATTGTTTCACGTAGTTTTTAAACAAAATACATGTTTCAAAAATTACATATACATACCACTGCTCCAATTTGCATCATAAGAACGATGACATACATCATATTCACGGCCATATGAATCATATTTCTTTGAGTTGCGTATCATATAATGGCAGATATTTTGCTTCTCCAATTTTTCCACTTCATAAAATCTGTTATAAAAAATATATATACATTCTTTTAATTATAAAATATTTTAATGTTTGATATATAATATTAATATTTACAAATATATAAACAGACTTTGAGGGATAAAAATTAACTTTATTTCTAAGAAATCATTAATAAAGAAAATAAAATGATTTCTAAATTAAACTTAGAATATTACCCGTTTCATTCTGGAAAGTCCGTATTTCTTCGTGTAAGTGAAAATTGTACACACGAATAATATGTTTTTTAAAGTACAGTACCTTAAAAACCATAAATCACATTCCGCAAATGGACACAACAAATTACTCTTTTTTAAATTTGCTGAAATGTTCGGAAAATGTAATTTCATATGAGAAACAATCAATTTTTTATATTTAAAAGTTTCCCACACTCATTGCATTTATGTATGGGAATCAGACATTCAATACGATGATTATGATAATGTCGTCCTAATTGTTTTTAGTAGAATATTGTTTAAAACAAAACTCGCACAAATACATTATAAATATTGATTGTTTGATTACGCAGTCGGCTGTTGATGACGTAGGATTTTTGGGGATCATATGTGTAACAGGAAGGATTGCTCTATAAACGTCACTAGTAAACATCCAAATACCCGGTTGAATTTGTTTATTAGCTTATAACTTCAGTTGTACCGCGTTTTATAGGAATAGATACAAACGTGTACATTGAGCCATATATAAAAAAATCACCATACAAACCCTGTTTTAATCAATGTACACATTTGTAGCCATTGAGCCAGAAAAAGTTAAATTTATTTATAGAAAGCAACAGTTTTTAATCCGAATATTTAGGAACCATTAGTGACAAATGAAGTATTTTTATTACAACATTGAACAATTTGGTAAACACTGAATTCGAATATTCGAGTTTTTACGTTTGAAAAATTAAAATAAATAATTAAAAATTATTTTTTCCGGTGTTGGTATTGGAAAATTGAAATTATCTTTTGTGTGTTTCCTACAACTAAGTGTGTGTTATAAATCTTCGGATGGCGCTACTGAATAGTTCGTGTACATGAACCGGTGTAATTCATTTGTTAGTTTATACTTTTTTATTTGTTATATTCTAGTTATATATGTATAAAAATTATAAAAATGGATAATATTCAAGAAAAATTAAATCAGATATTCGTATGCAGGAAAAAAGAAATCAACACTTTATGTCGTATTTTTTTATCGTCACTTTTAACTGAAGAGCCGATACCCTCGTGCATTTACATGTATGGCCCACCTGCTGTTGGAAAAACGGTGATTATGGAAGAATTATTGAAACAAACTAATACATGTTATGTTCTTATAAAATGTGTGGAGTGTTATACGCCACAATTGTTATTCAATAATTTGTTATCCGCCATTACCGGCTGTGATTTGGAAAAACCTTGTAACTCTATTTTGGATTTTTTAATTTATCTACAATTGTCGTTTAGAAATGTTAAAAATTTAACATACTTTATAATTATGAAACAATGCGAATATCTTTCCGAGGAACAGGTGTCATTTTTTTGTGCTTTTCCTAAAATGGTTAAACATTTAGCTCGGATTTGTGTAGTTTTCGTATCGAATTCATCTCATTGTAAATTAAATTCTGGCGGCTCAATACCCGTAAAAATACATTTTCCTCGATATAGTAAAACTGATTTGATCCAGTTATTAACTCATTATTTTAAATCTACAGACGATGATAATTTCTTCAACATTTTTGTATCGTCATTTTATCCGGTAACGAGGGACTTTATAGAATTAAAACAGTTAGCCAACGTATGTTTAACTTTTGATTTAGGTAATATCAATCGCGATTTACTTTATAACGACCAAATATGTTTATTTAGCGCAATGAAACCTCTATTAAAAGAACACTCGGAATTGCGTTCCATTATTTGTAAAACTGACACAAGTAGTAACCATGAAACTGAGTTCGGTAAGAAAATTAATCCCTCTGTGAAATATAATTATATCGAGTTGCCTTATTTTACAAAGTGGCTCGTCACAGCCGCCTATTTAGCTTCAAGTTTACATCCGAAAGAGGACGTAAGAAATTTCGTGAAACTTTCTTCAAAGAAGAAGAAAAATAAGAAAAAATTTGGCAATATAAACAATCTAAAAGGTAAAGAAGTTACAGTCGGAAGTCGTAATTTTTCCATCAATAGATTACTCGCAACATTTTTCGCTATTACAAGTAAATCACCAACTATAAGCGGCAATTTTTTATCGCAAATATCATCGCTTTTAGACTTGAGATTATTAAATTATGCTTGGGATAGTAATTTAAATAAACCCCAATTAAAATATAATTTTGATAGCGAACAACGTGACATCCCATCCATGTTAAAATTAAACTAAATCTTTTTCTTTTTATAAATAAGAAAAATTTTAAATTACAAATGTTTGTTTTTGCACGTTGTTAATTTACTTTAAAAATTGTTTAATTTCATGCATAATAAAGATATTGTAGCACACTTTGTATGCATTAATTTAAATACATAAATATACTTTCGTTTTCATTATTATTATAAACGTATTTCATGTATTAACACGTTAAATGACTTATATTTTGTTTTCATGTCTGTTCGTTACTTTCAGTAAAGGGAGCGTTGTTTAAAATTGATTTACAGCTTTAATATAAAGTACGATATCAACACTTGAAATAACTTAATAATCATACTGAGTCGAGGTAGCGTTACAATACGGAATTCAAGAAATATAAAAATCGAATAGTCTCCTTCCAATCTTAGTCGTCGAAATTACATTCAAGTAATCACTGAATTAAATCACATCTCACTTTCATCTTGCATTAATGAAAGATGGTAGTAATTTAATCTTATGATTATGTACCAAAATTCTGATCATTGTTCAATAAAATCGTAATCTTCATCGATATTATCATATCTCTAATTAGTTGGGCGGCTAACAAAATCAACCATAATTATTTAATTTTCTGATTTTAACAAAACGGTATCACCAGTATTTATAACGTTTACAATTCGTTCTTCCCAAATTAATAATTCCAAAATTATAGGCGAGCTTTGCTAGTCAACTATATGCTCACATTTAGGCTGTGACATAATACGGAAGTTACTATAAAATTAAAATTGCAGTTTTTCTAACCCCTGGAACGCAGATTTTTTGCATTATTTTTGTTTAAACTTAAAGTAAATTACGAATGTCATTATAAAAAAATTTGATCATGTTGTTCCGCCTTGCGTTATGTTGGTCTACAACTAGGAAAAATTACGCACGTTTAATTTTTGTTCAGTTTAACCCTGTGTCGTTAAAACAAAACTTAACTAGTTCAGTAAAGGAATTATAAAATAAATACAATGATAAAACCTTTAAATCCCTCTTGAAACTGATCAAACAGAAGTTTTTTATTTTGTTACAATAGACTTAAAGCCTAATTTTACAACTACATTTAAAGACGTATAAATCGCCTGGCTTTAATTTTGTTCATCAAATGTCCACCGTAAAAAATGTAAAGAAGTTTTTTATCTAGTTAAATTCGTATGAATCTGTTTATGTTATTTTCTACGAATTCTATTTTTTGTTTCTCGTAACTCTATCGTTTAAATATGTTTATTAAATGATTATAAAGTTTTTCCTTACCTGATATAAATCTGTTTCTAAACATGTAATACGATTTTTTCTTTTCTTCCGTATTATCGCCATACATAAAAGAAAATTTAAAAACTGGCCATCGAAATAAATGGTTTTGATCTTGTTCTTGCTCACATTGGCATAGACTAGTATCTGGAAAACTCCATTTGACCTGATTCTAGTATCGCTACATCCAATTCGTAATCTTGTCATTTTTTATATCTTTTGATGGTGCTATTCTAGTTGTAATCGATTCCTTCGATTTAGTCAGTCGAGTCTATTTCGGTTTACCACTAACAGTTGTTCTGTTATTCAGGAAGTATCTCCGCGATTTTAATATTCGAGACGGAGGTCCGTAACCAGGAGTGGCACGTATTATTTGTCGCTTCTCATTTTTCTATATCCATATCGACTTCTCTTCTCATGGATGGAGAGTTGATGCGGCATGCTAGGTAAAGTTTTTTTTGCAATTGATCTGAGGCATCAGATTATTTTTCTGCATGTATCATTTAATGCTATATCTACCTTCTTGTTATGAACCGATATTCCCCAGCTAGAACCGATGATTGAAGTACCTATTTAACTTATATATACATGATATACCGGTCCTCCAAGCGGAGAATTTCCAGTATGCAGACGACATTGTACTTGCAACTCAAAGCAAGCACTTAAAAAATGGCGAGGACGTACTCACAAAAGATTTACACAGCTTGGATGAATACTGTGCTAAATGGAGACTCAGGTTAAACCCGGTAAAAACAGAAACTTCGGTGTTTCACCTCAACTCACAGATGGCAAAAGCTAAAATACATGTTAAACTCAACGGTAAAAATTTACCTTTTAACCCAACGCCAAAATATCTAGGCGTCGTTCTTGATCGAACTCTCACATACAAAGAGAACTCCGAAAAAATAGCTCAAAAAGTGAAGACAAGAGTAAACCTTATCGCTCGCCTTGCAGGTACAGCTTGGGGAGCAGAGACAAAACTTATCAGGACTGCTACACTGGCACTAGTGTTTTCAGCTGCAGAATATTGCTGCCCCGTTTGGATGGCCAGCTCGCATGCTAAGAAGATCGATACACAACTGAACGTAGCACTACGCTTAGTAACCAGTACGCTAAAATCTACTCCTACTATGTGGCTTCCCGTGCTGGCAAATATATTTCCACCGCACATCCGCAGAGAAGAAACATTCAAACGAGAATGGACTAAATACAACAGTATACACTCACGTAGAAAAATTTATCAAAGATCCCCCACCTACACGTCTCTGCAGCAGGAAACCAGCATGGCTGACGGCTAACGAGCTACAGAGCAGCATCGACGCACCTACGAAATGGAAGGAAATATGGGTTAAGCAGACTCCAACAAACGGACAATTAATATCAAATCCGGCTAGCAGGGTGCCAGGATTTGGTCTCAACAGAAAAACATGGTGCAATTTAAATCACGTCAGAACCAATCAGGGTCGTTGCAAATATTTAATGAACAAATGGAAACTGTCGGAAACGGAGCTGTGCAGCTGTGGCGAGATCCAAACGATGTCACACTTTATAAATTCGTGTAAAGTAAATAGCTTTAATAAAGGACTGATTGGGCTACATTCACTAGAAGAAGGCGCAGAAGACTGGCTGTCGAACGTGAATTTATAATGCAGGATATCTCTAAATAAGCGCGTAATTGATACGATAATAAAAAAAATTGAAGTACCTCTGGTTTCACCCGACTTTGAAGCCACTAGTTTGCTTAAAGTATTCTTGCGGGTTGTAATTTATATTTTTAGTTTCTCATACTGCTCGGAGTTAACGGGTGTCCTGTCGTAATCCTCTTCCTATACTGCACGTTGTATTTGAATATTCTTCTTTAATTTAATATTGGCGCCTTGTTTCCAATAAACTGTTTATATTAAACTTACATCTTATTTCTTTAATTGTATTTACGTATTATCTGAATTTGGTTATCGTGTTTCATGCAAATGTTTTGTCGTAGTCTATAAAACGTATAAAATTACATTTACTTTTTAACGTGGTAACCATTGCACCAGACAATAATAGGGTTGATATTCTGAATGCACTTCCAAAGTAGAATTTACAAGCCTTCTGATGAGATTTTTACGCGGTTTTAACGTTTTATATAAAAAAGTTAGATGCTCTTTATGTGATGTGTCATGACCAAATATGTTGGGTGCTTAATGTTTGCTAGTTCTACTCCTTCAAATTTCACTATAGGTTCAATGTTTGCCAAGGGATTACTAAGATGTAAAAACGCCGTCTCGGTCTTGCAAGGATTCGGCCGCAGTTTTCATTTATGCAAGTATTTACCCATTTGTGTCAGGTCATCTTCCATAGTTGACATACAATTTTGAAAAAATAGCGAGACTAATCCTTGTGAAAATCAATGATCGATTCATTTTCTTCTGGGAAGACACAAAAATACCCATCCGGTATGCTATTTACTAGTTACAAGATTCGGGAACATATACAATGGGAGGCCAAATTTAATAAGTGTAGTGTGCGGAAATCAGAAACGGTTGTCTTCTCATTTACTTTTCTACATACTGTGTAATGACAGCGATTTGATCTACGTAGGATCTTCCGTTGCAATTCAGTTATAAATCGATGTACGAAGCATGAAACAAGTGAATAGCAATATACGGGAATCTTATAGCCATACTTCTAGTAATATCTATCATAGACGACCAATTACACCACTTCATTCGATACTCGAATATGTACACGCCTTCAATAAAGGAAACGAAAAAATGATATACGTATCTGAGGGATCTATTGAAAATGTAATAAATTAGATAGAACATTTAATTATAAATAAATAATAAATATAATATTGTGACGACGCATGGAAGAAAAATAAAACGGATATAATAACCAAAAATAAATTTACTTTACTGATAAAAAATTATTAGTAAATATGTGAAGAATTAGGATAATTTATATTAATGAATTAACAAAATAATAATAATAATAATAATATTCGTATACTTTTGAAACAGAAAAACAATTTTATTTTTATTAATGCAAATCACGCAATAGCGTAAGATCACAAATTATTCCTCAACATTTTTTTTATTATTAATTAATTATATATATTAAAATAAATCGTAGGAATATTAATTCGATTAAAACTTATAAATATGACGCTGTAATGGTAATTAATTCGTAATCTAACCGATTGAAATATCTGTATATGTAAATTAAGAAATGGTTGACAGCCTTTAAACAAATATATATATATATTTGTTTTTACCTCAAAAGTAACGTATGAAATAAATTAGAATATAAGCAACCGTATAGCCTTTTCAAACATAAAGTTATTTACATTTTATGTTTAGATTCATACGGATGCTAAAAAAGTTTTAATTTATACGGATTTAACAAGTGCTGGTTTTAGTTTAATAATTATAAATATACGTATGTATAAAAACAACGGAGCAACGCTAGAACGACAAAGTTATTAGTCATTAATGATAAAGTTTTAACTGGATAATTCAAAAATATAGGAATGCATATATACATCATTTCATTTTGATAAGGTATCTACAAATATATCGATTGAGCGATTATAATTTTGAGTACGTAGGTGTCTCTTTACTCATGCTAGCGACAACTGCAGTCATCAAATCTTCACTTTGTAACATAGTAGAATTTAATAATGCCTGTTGAATTATTAAAAAAATATATACATCAAGTTAAATTAAAGGATTAATAATAACGAACGCGTATATACACATGCATATATACACACACAACACCAATAAAAACTAATGGACCAGAAAATCTGTTTTTTTTTTTTTTATTTATTATTGTAGAAACATGAACGATTCTACAGTTTAAAAACGTGCACGTTGTCCTACCGTTATATTCCAAATTATACACGTAAACATTCACACACACACATATATATATATATATATGTGGTTTCATTTTTAATGTAAATTTTATTTAATTACGATTAATGCTAAAACAATTCTGATATAAATTTATAGACAACTCGAAATAATTTGAACTGAATTACGCAAATATATGTCTATTCAAAACTTTATCTGCAATAATTTCAAACTGCTATCTTTATATAGCAATTAATTATAAACAAAACAAAATATAACACAATCACTAAAAGTTTTTAATCGCGAAGCTTTTTGACATTTACGTCATTTTCAAGAACTGTAATAATTTTGGATTTAAAAAAAGATGTAATAATTTTGGATATAAAAAAAGATGTCATAATTTTGGCGCGTGCTTGAAAATGACGTTGTGTTATATTTTGTTTTGTTTATAATTAATTAATAAAATCATTACTCTCCAATATATTCAACATTTAATGGAACCTGAACCCGGTTTGGAGATATTTATCAATTTTGATGAAGAATTTTTCAAAATCTGTTTTATAAATAAAATTTATTGTAAATAAATCTAAAATTGAAATTACGTCCGGCTAGTGAAATATGTATATCAAATTTTAAGCTGTCGTTATATAAACATTTCTGGTAATTCATATATATATAAAAAAGATGTAATAATTTTGGTGCGTGCTTGAAAATGACGTAACTGTCTAAAAAGCTTCGCGATTAAAAACTTTTAGTGATTGTGTTATATTTTGTTTTGTTTATAATTAATTAATAAAATCACTACTCTCCAATATATTCAACATTTATATAGCAAAATAACGATATAGATAATTGTGTCATATGGCTCCCATACGTAAAAAGTTTAGGGTACAATATTCTTTCTGTTATGCCATTTGGAGGCCACCAGGGTTCTACGGTTGATTTTATGCTCCTCAGGAACGTTGTTTGTGAGATCCAGTTGGTAGTCCATTCCTGTTTACTGTTGTCATGAGTATATGTGCTAATGTTTATTCTGGTAGTGGTAAAAGTACCATAGACCGAGCTTCAAGGTCTATTTTACCACTACCGTGCATCCAAATGTAACTTGGGATCCACAGAAAGCGTATTTCACATTCTTCCTTATGTAGTTTGTGTAGACTGTCTTGAGTTTCTAATATTATTCTGTTCTTGTGGTCTTGACGGCATATTAGTTGTAGAGAGGAGAGGGAGTCTGTTATAACCAATGCTTTTCGATCTGGAAGTACAGCTGATCTGATGTACTGAATACAATACATAATTCCATACAGCTCTCCAGCCATTGCTTAGTCGGACTGAGTGTAATATATTATCAATTTGGTGAGAATTTTCAACAACTTCTGTGGATTTTGCTCCGTCTGTGTATGCGCGTGTGTAGTAATTGTATTTTTGGAAGACTCCTAATACCATTTTTTTTATATTTATAAGGTGTGTAGATTAATTGAGAGATAAAGCTATGTTTGTTTTAGGGGGATCGCAAGGGATTATCATCATATTGTAATTCAGTGTTTAATTTGGAATGAAGCTTATGTGATATGTTGATAGTATACTAAGTAGCTTTGGTGTGTGGTCATTTGGAAAATGGGGGTTAGGGAATGTACATTCTTTGGTGTATGCAAATGTTTTATTGTAGCTAAGCAGACGGCTTAAATAAAGGTAAGTATAATATTTTCTGTAGTATATAAGTGGAAAGGATCCTGCCAATGCACACAAGCTTTTTTGATGGTGATGAGGGATGTACTGCAAGAATGGGTAGAAGTACAGCATAATGTACTGTATCTAATGTTTTTAATATAGATTTATTGGCTGTTGAGTAAACCTGACACATATAGTTGATTAGTGATAGGATTATAGATTTATGGATATTTAAGTGCATTTGGGTATTTATGTTATATTTTGGGTTGGATAAATATTTCATAATTGGGAACAGTTTTAATCCCCTTCTATTGACTTCAGTTATATGGTAGCGCCATGTTAATTTGGAATCGAACAATAAACCAAGAAATTTCATTCTTGTTTTGGCTATTAAGGGAAAGTTTTTTATACTTAAGGAAAAACTGGAGGATGATAGACGCTTATCATCGAAAATAATGTATGATGATGAAAAATATAAACCTTTCTTATCAGACCATTGCTGCAAACGATAAATGGTTCTTTGTAGGATTTTTTATGCATTAGAAGGAAGACTGGATGACAAGGATATGTTAAGATCGGCAATGTAAAATTGAGCAGTTACAGACTGCGATATATAAGTTGCTATATCATCGATATATAACATGAATTAGGTTGCAAAAAG
The DNA here is from genome assembly GCA_032883995.1 of Coronaproctus castanopsis. NCBI lineage: Eukaryota > Metazoa > Arthropoda > Insecta > Hemiptera > Monophlebidae > Coronaproctus > Coronaproctus castanopsis. The sequence continues at coordinate 100,544,971 of CM065053.1, forward strand.
TGTAGAGCCTCGTGGATCACAACACCGGTTTCGATTTACCTGATGTTGATTTTGACAAACCGACCTTAAACCTTTCAGTCATACATTATAAAATTTGTACACAAAAATATAAATTTTATACAGAGGTTTTTATTGTGCAATAATGGTTCTCAGGTGATCTATAGGTAATTTCTACATATTTATATGTATATTTTTAAAATTGGCACGTTTCATATCTTCCAGGAAAGAAAAAATCTTATTAGCGTTAAAACTACATGTATTATATAGTGGACATTGTGACTGAAAGGGTTAACTTGAAATGTTCGGTTATCAAGGAAACTGCATAAATAGTTGCTTAAATTACCGGATATACCGGCGGACTTTATTTTTATTAACAGTCCATGTCGCCACAAGCGATCAAATGTTTTCTCTAAATCAAATAATACAGCATAAATTTTATCTTTTCGCATTCTTATATCTTAACTTACGTTCATGTTATCTTTATTCCATCCATTCTACCAGCATTGTGTCGTAGTTGTTCTAATCTTAAAGTACTAGAGAGTTCAGAGTTTACTCACTTTTTCACGTAGTCATTTTTTTAAATTATTTAATTTCTTCGTATTACTTAAAAATTATTCATCAAAATCCTATTTGTCACTCTTTCCCCACTAATATTTTTTATTGGGTAACAGAGACCAACTTACAAATTAATTCCATCGAAGGAATTACTGTGTAACAATATATATTGTGTGAAATAATAACTCACAATGTGATGTAGTCCGTCTGAAACTGTATGGTCCTGCGAAAATATTAAACTTCGTTTTGATGTTTGCACAGCTACCGGACTTTTAGAAGAAATATCTGCAGCAACATTGATACTACCTTCGATTAAGCTAGAAAATACATGGAACCAAAAATGTAATATTATAATTTGACTTCGTACGTTTTCTAAATAATTAATTAAATCTAAACAAATAACTTGTTTACAAGTATATATATTTAAGCATACGTCTATGTAAGGGTGCGGCAGAGATATCTGTTTAAAACGCTGTAGCCCCATCTGTCTTCAACCTAGGGAAATAATATTAGTCGCGTTGGAAAGAGGAAGAAGGAATCTTTTATTTGAGCTAGTAACAAGCCAGCATAGGGGAGACTGGACGGTGATTAGAACGGGTTTTTCGTAATAATGCTTCGTATGCACTTACTGTGCGTGATTTCCGGAGAGTTCTAATTAGGGCCCAAAACTACCATTTTTACGATAAGATCTTTACATCTCTGGATTAGAAAATTTCGTGAGTGTGATACAGTGCCTCAAAAAAACCGCCGGGTCTTTCAAAGTCAATGAGAACGACGTGTACTATTTCTCGTGTGCGCGCAGCAATTAAAACAAGTCGAAGTCAATCCGCCCGAATGCATGCCAAAAATTTGAATTTATTCGATCGTACAGTGCGCCGAATTCTTCAATTACATTTAAATTATCACCCGTACAAAATTTTGTGTACACAGCAACTGTTGCCAAATATTAACTCGTGAGAAATTCCATTAAACGCACTCTTAATAACGGACGAAGCACATTTTTATATACAGGGTGATGTTAATAAACAAAATCTGAGCAGAGATCGCTACCGGCAGCTGCATAATCCGTCCAGAATTGAAGAAACGACGAAAATTAACACGAACATGTTTCGGTAAGACATACTTCGAATGACACGATGGATTGTTTAAAGCAACTTTTTGGTAGCCGAATAATTTAGCGCAACTCGCCGATTGTGTGGCGTTCGCGTTCTTCGAATCTTTCAGTTTTGTGACTGGATACCTAAAATCAACATTTTATGAAAACAAACCAAGAGACCTAGAACTTAAAATGTCAATTAAAATATAATTCTGAAGCGATTCCCACCGTTATGTTAGAAAAAGTTTCTAATAATTTTGCTTTATGTATGCATAATTGTTGTAAAAAACATGGTCATAATTTAGATGACATTATATTTAAAACTACAAGATTATTAAAATAAATGGTTATATGAAAAAAACTTCCTTCTTTCTCTTTCTACAGCGACTAAGATTACTTTTTTTAGGTTGAACACAGATGGGGTTACAGCATTTTAAAATGTGATAGAGCTTTATCCTCGCTGCACCCTGTACGTATATATGTAATATATATAATATATGACGACCCATAGAAAATGAACGGTTTTGTATTTTGAATAGAACAGTTGGTAACACTGCTACAATGCAAACCGCGTGCTCCACGTTTAGTGTACACCCAAGATATTCCTTTCTGTCCAATTTCAGTTATCATGGTATCCTATAACGAGGAGTACGCGTTTTTCTTTGACGTTATTTTCATCGTAAATCGATGACGGCTGTGAAAAGAGAGTTTCGATCAGTTACTCTGTGTAAACCTGTAAAATCTCGCAATTCAGTTTTAAGGTGGGTTGAAAACTTGCGAAAGACAGCTTTTGCAACGGATGAAAAACGTCCTGGACAAAAAAAAAAACAGTTCGTACCCCACAAACATCGATCGCATTCGGACAGCGATAATTCGGAGTCCCGTACACGCTCTGCTCGTCGTCATGATGCTTCTTTACACCTTTCAAGAGAATCTGTTCGCTAAAATTTCATCCTAATAAACTTGTAATAACTCCGAAATTAAAGTGCCGACCATGCACAACGAAAACTTTTTGCTGAAAAAAATCGAAGACGAAGAGATCGATCAAATAATCATTTCATAAGCGATGAAACTCATTTTTAGCTATCCGGATTCATAAACAAACAAAAATTGAACAGAAGTCGTCACAGCGAGCGAAACCGTCTGGGCTGGAGTGGTGAATAGTGGACCTTATTTTTTCACTGGTACTGTCAACGAAACGCGCTATATCGAGATGATAAACTATTTTTTGCTTCCCTCACTTCGTCATCGTAGTCTGACCCGTACGTGGTTTCAACCAGATGGTGCGACGTGTTGAAATAACCGTTTGGTAAACTGTCGCGTCATAAGGATTCGCCAGATTCGACTATTCTAGATTTTTGGGGGTATGCCTTAACAGCTGCGTTTAGGAAGCACGTCCACCAGATCTGGAAGACCTGAAAACTCAGATTTCTGAAGAAATTTAAAAAATTCAGCAAACTACGTTTGAAAATTTGTAAGACTGAATGAATGTACTGTTGCAAATGGCGGTCATCTGAACGATATAAAATGATAACTCTCGTTTTCCTATTTTTAAATAAAATTTCATTCAAAAATTTTGGCCTAGTAGCTTTAGAATTACTAAAAAAAAACCTGGATCACCATATATATATATATATATATATATATATATATATATATATATATATATATATATATATATATGTGTGTGTGTGTGTGTGTTTCGAAAAAGTCGTGCTCTTAATACATTAAAGAAACTTGGACTATATAAAACATACGTTACACTTATATTAATTCACGTTTAAAAGATAATGTATTAAATCCGACACCGTCAGCCAACAAAAGAAAAATCATGAACGATGTTTTTATTATATATGAAAATTAAATTAAATTTGCATGATTAGTGACCGTTTCCTGTCATTAACATGGCATATATTAATATTTTTTTTTAATAAAAAATTTTATAAATGCCTAAAAATCTATTTCATCTGAAACTAGCACAATATTTTGCTTATGTATCTTTACCTAGAATCACATATACAAATTTTAAAATCAATCATTTGAAATATATAACGTGTTAATAAAAAAGAGAAAGACAGTTATTTGACAGGTAATTTGATTGTAACAATTTTTAGATTACTAAACAGCATCAACGAGATGCCTACTAAAAAAGAACAACAGTTTCTTTCGTTTCATTAGATAGTGGAAATTTATAAAAGTTCGTACCTTCAGATTTCGGTTTGCATGAACTTAATACGACAAAATTTCATAATTTTACCTTTCCTTTGAATCGTATAATCTGTTGACCAATCCACATTCTTTAGCTTCATCGGCGTTTAACTTACGAGCTGTGTAACACAGCTCTCTAACCAAACTGATGTTACCAATGACCTTGGGTAACCTTTGAAGAGTCCCAACATCAGGTGCTAAACCTATGATCATTTAAAATACATTTAAGTCGTTATCAACTTTATTCAATAAAATTATGTACATTTATTTTAAACGTTTTGTTTAATTACCGTCAAAAATCTCTTTAATTTATACAATTTCTAAGTAATATGCAAGATATAAATTTAGTAATAAAAAATTCTTTCTCAGTTTTGACGCAAAATGTAAGCTTATGACAATCAAATATGAATAGGGTACAAAGAGTATTAAAAAGAAGAACTGTACACGAATAGTCTTACTGTAATGAAATAATTATACAAGATATTAATACAAAATAGTTATAAAAAACGTTTTAATAGGTTGCAAAGTTTATATGTATCGCACCCAATTTTTTATTTAAAAATAAATAACACGCTGATAATTTAAAATATAATGTTTACATATTTATCACATCATAAAATAATGTAACGCAGAATTCAAGTCACATTAAAGGAAACGAACACTTTAATTAGACATTTAGAGGGCAGTATTCGACTGATATTTTGATATAAAATAATCGGTTCCCAGAGATTATCAGTAAAACTTGATATTGTGTGCATACCTTTTTACTTTAAACAATTGCGAATAAAATTTTACTTATATATATTAATTAAACAATATAATAAATAAATAACCTAAGTCAACTTCTTTTACGGAGAACCACGAATCAGTGGTACAATAACGCATATCAGCTGCTGTTACCATATCCAAACCAGATCCTATGCACGCACCATGTATCGCTGCAATAACTGGTTTTACACACTACAAAAAGGATACTCATGAAAATTGCACGCATTCACATATACACAAACAAGAGAGAAATTAAAATAAATTGTGTTCATATTTCATATTTATTAGATATTATTACTCTTCCTAACATCTCTTACATGTTTATCATCTTTTTAAATACATACGTGATTAGTTTCAATTTTATTGGTTCATAAAAATAAAGATATTCTAACTGACAAAAAGTGGTTAACAAATAACTGATGAATACTTATATTAAAACTGCTTTAGTTAGATGATTCTACAATTAATTATTTTGTAGACTGATTTACTAAACACATCTATAAAATCTTACACTATTATATCCAATAACGTAGTGTAACAGAAACATTAGATAATATATGAACGTAGAAGTAACGGTCACTGTAGTAAAAAAGACAATTTGTATCACATAAATAAACGTTGAATAAATAGTTTATCGGTTTATTTACACCAAAATCAATCAATGATACACGTAAAATATTTGATAATGAACCAAAATGTTGACATTTAGCGTAAATACATGAGTAAAAACTAAAATAAACATTCACCAACCTATGAATAAAATTTTATATACAAATGAACAAAAATGATTTTTCGATTCTGTACCTACAAATGACTTTTTCTCACAGATATATAGATTAATTTACATGTTTCAACGTGTTATAAAATTAATATAGGAAAATCGTATGATTACACTAGTGCTACTCCAAGAGTTTAAAATATACAAATTATTATTCTACAAATGATACATAAAAGAATAATAAAATCAGATATTACAATCGAAAACCAGAGTCAAAATGTTACGAACCACACATTATTACTTCGAAAAGGATATTGGAACGATAACTCATGGTAAAATAATTAATGGTAATCGAATTTGTAAACATTTTCAATTTTAAAAGAAACTGTACAACACATTCATATGCTGTTTATTCTTCTCATCACCATCTAAAAAATCGGAAATTAAAAACTGGATTTAAAACACGCTTCGTTTAGAAAATACTTTTCAGTGCAATTTTTCATCTAACATATACACATTTATTGGTCATCAATATGGATAAAACAATTTTTTCAGCAGATTTAAAAGATCAAAATTATTATAAATATCATCTCATTAATGAAACGCATAATGAAATATTTAAAAACATTCATCGTATAATATAAATTAAATTTATCTGACGATCCTATAATAACCAATTTAATTGCTGAAAAGGAATACATAAATGAATGAAGTATAAATTAAATTTCAAAAAATAAACAGAAGCAGAACAACATTTTATGGAATATATTTTCACTATCACCATCAAATATTTTTAATTTATACTTTTAAAATTATGATTTTTTAAATTTTTGTTCACTTGATAATGGCGTAAATGTCGAAAAGCTTTGTGTCTTTCCATAAGAAAATAAATATTAGTGATTTAACTAATTTTCAATTGATTTTTTATAAGTCAAATTCTCAAATTTAATGAAAATACCTTTTCGATCGCGGTTAGAGATTCTTGATAAACACTAATATTTTTAAATACGAATATTGATTTTCGAGCCGCGTCCATAGAGTCCGCTAACTTACTTCCTACATTCATAAAAGATTGAACATCAATGCCTGAAAAAGAAAAACATACCCATAGTTATATCACATCAACGTATGTGCTATTTATAATTTTCATATTTCCTAAGGCGACTACAAGCAAGACTGATGATTCATTAATTGGAACTGTCATAAAAGTATGTAAAATTAGAATTGATGCATTTTTACAAAAACAGTTATAACTTAATGTGTCATTGTTTGTGACATATTAAACGTCAAAAAAAAAAAACATATTGCGTAATTTTACCTGACGAACCGATCATATCAAATAATTAAGAAAAACCACTTCAATCAATAATTTTCCAATAAAACAGACTTATATTCTTTGTGTATATTTTTAAGTTTCTTCATACCCATAGTAAAAATACACACTAATGGTAAAGATTTTCATATTTTTCATTTGGAATTTTTAATGTGGGTCAAGTCATTGCGTAATTTTTATGAAATCACTTAAATATAATAAATCAGACGAGACTGTACAATGTTATTCGAAGGATTTATATAATAACGTCGTAGCAAATTTTTTCAACATACGAGGAAATAAATTTGAACCATAAAAATACATTGTACAATTTTCATTAATATTTTCTATGAAGACGTCACAAATACTTTTTTTGATTTTTAATATATATTTGTGTATTTTCATTTACAAGGAAATATTTTGCCTTGAATAAAGAAAGTTTAAATGTGACACTTTTATATTAGAATATATAATAACTTTGAAGCGTTTAATGATTCTTTTTTTTTCATATAAAAAATATATATACGTACTTATAACTTAATAATAGTGGTCCATATATTAAATAAATTATTAATTTATAAATTATACCAGAACAAAATAATTTCCCTGCTCCAGAAAGAACTATCGCACGGCAATCAGCATTATAACTCAATTCTTCGAAGCACTTCCCAATTTCGCTACATCATTATAAAGTATATAAACAGTTAATGATTTACAAATGTAGTAATTTTTAACGATTACTTTCCGGTATATACTACCCTGAAATAATCTCAATAGTGTTCAAATTTTGTAATATTTTATAACTATATTTTAACACGGTTTATTATTATTTTAATAAAATAATTATAATTTTAAAAAAAATAAAAATAAGAGATCGTTTAAACATAATACATACATCCACATTTCATAATTCATAGCATTTCTTTTATCTGGTCGATTTAATTCTACGTGAAAAACAAACGGTTTTGGAACTGATACATTTAGCGTTTCATACTTAGGTACACTGACCTCTGTTTTGGTGGACATATTTTTCACAACGTTCATAAATTCAACCTTCACTAAAACACACACAAAAAAAACAAGGTTAATTCTTTTTTCACTTAACGCTCTATCAGGTTACTATTTTATAAAATGAAAAATTTGATAATTCGAACTATATAAATTAAATTGCTACAATAATTTCGCGAGTGAATTTTTATTTTAAAAAATTATGTAGATGACTCTTACAAGGCACTCAATAAAATTAAGAAATATAATTACCGGACACAGTCAAATTAATACAATCTCTACATTTTCGTTTAACTAAAAAGGAATGTATACTAAAAATATTCGAATTTTCATAAAATTTTATTCTTCAAAAATATATATCATTACGAATAACGAAAGATTACCATGAGAACACGAACAAATGATAACAGATGGTCGAAGAAATTTCTGCGATCATGGCCAATGGAGTACAAAAAGAAGAAAGGTAGGAGATGGAAATATGATATTGCAAAAATAATTGGTGTCAACAGGTTCAGGTAAAAACAGAACAAGAATAAAATTAGGAGTGGTTTTCGTCCAGCATTGGATCGACAAACGTATCGTTATATATATATATAATATATATGTGTGTTTGTGTAAGAATTGGAACTTTAGTCCGAGCCCGCTGATGCATATAACATAACAACGTTTACAGAGCAAATAAAACCATTTCTATCGACGAAGTATGAATTCCTGATTCAAAAATTAAACTAAATAATGTTTTTATGAACTTGCATTCCTTTAATTCTATTTTCTTCGCCCGACTTATTTAAAACGATGTCGACATGTAACTGATTTTGCCATTTAATTTAAAATCATCGGAAAGTTAATTATAAGTATTTAGGAAATTACGTCATTGTTGTGATATATGGAAGTGATAAAAATAATGAATTAAAAAAGTGGGTCGAATAAAAACAAAATACAATAAAAATGCGAAATAATTTTAAACATCAATAAGCTGTGAAAATGGTTCAGTTCAATTATAATTATTGTAAAAATTTATATTTGACATTACAATTGAATCTAAATTAACCGAACAAATTTGTTTATGAATACAAAATCGGTGTTTAAGACCAGTACGAGGAATTGTAAATTTAGTTTATTGTACCTGTTAAATATGATAAAATATCCTTGGGGGAACGAACGGATAAAAGTATTATAAATCGTATATTATAAACATTTTTATCTATCACTTAGATGAAAACATTTTTCTTATACAATTGATCAAAATTGTTGTTACTGAAGCGTAAACATAAGAAGCTTCTACTTTTTCAGAAAAATAATAAAATAAAACGTTTAAGTAATGAAATTCTCATACTTTATAAATAATTCGACTAAAAGTTAAGTATTCTTTTATGAAGTAAAATGGACGCTTATTTAAGATCTGGTTTCATTTATTTTACTTTTACTTTTTGGTTTAAAACTATGAGTATTATTTTTTAAAGCAAAGATCGATATCTGTAACACGCATACGCATCATATATATAAATACTAATTACTTTATTTAAATTTTAAGGATAAACTATATATTCAAAGAAAAAATGTGTCTTACTCGTACTACTTTTCATGATTATAGGTGATTTTGAAAACAACCGCAAATGATTCATTTTTTACTTCTTCCTCTACAAATTACAAAATTAATAAAATATTCATATAATAAAACGTTTGTTCAATTGAACTCATTAAATAAATATCAAGTGTATAGAATAAACATAAACAATCACAACAAATATTTCGATTTACGTATATCATCCGAACTTTGTACCTGTGTAACTCCAACGGTCTATAACGAGATAATAATACAACTTGTATTTTAATTATAAAATGATATTAATCGCTAGTTTAATGTAATTATATACAGCTTTTTGAAACACGGCATATAGTATATTAATTTAAAATTTATCCTCATTTTTACCTTTTAAATTTTAATATAAAAATCGACTTACACGAAAGATGACGTCAGCCGTTAAACACCACTTGTTTTTGTTTTGTGTTTGCGTCAGTATATAAACATACACTTAAACATGTATATACATACACAACATTATCAGGAAGAACCTTGACTGAAGAAAGTGAAGAAACTAATTAACCGCAAAACTAGGTTTCATTCAAAACATTACATAGATTCATTTCAAAGTTAAAAATTTTAAATTTGGTTAAATTTATGGAAATAAATTAATATCTGCTTGGTTTATAGAAAATCTATATGAAATATTAATACTAAATACACAAAATATGTCTTACAAGCTACGACTATTTAAAAATTACCATTTTTTTTTGTATAATTTTAAATATCGTGTAAAGTATGCGGAAAATATCAGTAGGAATTTTCAATTTCAATTTTTTTCTAATAAAAATGTTAAAATAAGTTATTTTGTTATTTATAGCTTCATATTGTCAACAAGTAATTATTTTAAACAGAAAGTATTCCTTATGAGATAAAAAGTTACAGAACGTTATTATGCAAACAAATGTTCATTACTAAAATAAGTTGATATTTCAGGGAATTATGTACGAATACAAATTTATGCAGCAACAGACATAATTCTAAGTTTCTGCTTGATTTTTCATATGCATAAAGCAAATTGTTTAAAACCATGACTAAGTAAAGTACTCATAAAAAAAAGTTTAAAAATGTATCTGATCAACAAAAGCGTATGATTAGAAATATATCAGGTGTATATGTCGACGTAACTAGCATAACCTGCGATCATACAAAACGAATGAAGTAGTACAACTACACGTATTAATTTTCAATTGCTCAATTACAGCCATTATTATATTTCGGCCTATATATGATGGTACAAAATATTCAATGTACCCGAAGTTTATTTTTAAATAGTGAACATTTCATAAAAATTAGTGTAGTCGTTCTATTACTTGGTACAATTATTAATTAAACAAAAGTAAATTTGTTGGTTATAATGAAGTAAATAAAAATTCTTAAACATAAAATTCGAAGCAACAATAACTAGAAAAAACATTATTTAAAGGTTAAGGCCGATCCACAAATCCACATAGTAAAAACAACGGTACATCATCTCTGGACCAACCCTTTCTATTGTAAATTCATCCAAAATAAGGGTATTTTACCCCTTTGTATTATAACTTTTTTTTGGAAATGAGGGGATTTTACTAACTAGGAGACGCCTATATCATTCCGAACATATTTTGTCCAATTCTGTTCAAAATTCACTGAGGAATTATGGTTTGAAGACTATTAAAAACTATTAAAATTTGTAAAATTAATATTTAAGCCTATTTTCAACCCGTTTAAATGGTTCTCATATTATATTTAAGTCGACAAAACAATTTGTTTATTGGTAGCTTTATACTATACTAAACATAAAATATAAGGTACGCTATCAGATGTAGGTGTAGCATGTGGGTATGGAGTTGTAGTGTCAAAATGGAAAGTTTTGGTTTTTCTGCGATATTATGGTCGGATATTTTTTCCCTTTTATATTTAATTTAATTGGATGATCTGGAAACAGCTGAAATACATTCCATTTTTTTTTTTTGGAAAATCACGTTTAAAAAATCAAAATTTGTGTAATCGCGTCAAAAAGATTGTGGTGATGATCGAAGAAATGTAGGAAAAGGGAATAGACAGTAGGTTGATTTTGCTAAGAGGAAGCAGGTTAATGGCCAAAGTTGCAGAGGATGTTTATTATCAAAAATGAATGGGAATAAGGATTTTTTTTTTTATTAATACTTTATTATGCAAATTAATAACGTACAACTTGTTGCATTTACAGAGGAGCAATACACTGCACCACCGCTTAGGCTTAATCAGTGTACTGCTCGCCTTTACAATACTCTATAGTTAACAATAATATAGTAACCACTTTTACACTCGCATTTGCGCGGGCTGTGCGTCCGTTTTACTCAGTCATAGTATACATGTATTCGCTTATAACTTCTCTTATTAGTTAATAATTAAAATTATAACTTAGGTATACTAGATGCATAAATGTACGAATTATCCATAATGACACATACATACACATATACATATACAGAACTTAAACATTATATGCATAAATTCCTCGCAATCACCCCCGTATATACATGTACGCGTGCAGAAATACACTCGTTATACATATTACTGTAAACGTTTTATCACGGATTCACAACGCAAAAACTTCAGTGACCATGGAATTTCTTATGCATTACATTAAATGCGAATAATTGGAATTGTCGAGCAGTGTATTTGTCTTGTAGGTTAAAATTATTTTTATTGTAAAATCTTAAATGGTCCATAGTGGGGCATACAATTAGTACATGGTTCGCAGTTTCTACTGCGCCGCATTCACACTTGTCATCATTACTTAACTTAAGAAGAAATAAATAAGACCCAAATTTTCCATGCCCCGTTAATAATCGGGTAGTGTAGAAATCAGGAGTAATTTTAATATTGTGTCTATTTAATATATTGGGGATTAGGCTGTGGGTGTGTCGGCCAGTATTATCTTGTTCCCATCTTTTTTGCCAAATTTCTAAGTAGTGTCGTTTTATAGCTTTCAGGGTATAGATATATTGAGTTCTGGTTTCACTGCGAGAATTTAGGTTGAATTTTGAGATTATGGCGTTTGTTTCTTCTATTAACTGCTCATTAAGATATGGAAAGAAGTCCACGTTTTTTATGGCAAACATAACTGCCCTTCTGAGCATAAGAAGATCGACAGGAAGTACATTAGCAATAACTACAGATGAGCTGTGTGAAATTGTTTTGTATCCCCTGCAAGAGTTTATTAGATATTTTCTTTGCATACCAAAAAGTTTTTTCTTTACTGTTTTAACTCGGTTTAGTAGGACGGTGGAGCAGTATGCTACAGTGTTTTCAATCAGTGATTTGTATAATACAATTCTGTACTTGTAACTGAAGCCCCATGTATTTTGACAGGCTCGTAACATTTTGCAGTATTTGGTATCCATTTTCAATATTATGTTATCAAGATGGTATTTGAAAGTTAATTTGTTATCTATGATAATACCTAAGTATTTAAAGTATTCAACTACCTTAAGAATAGAGTTCTTGAATCTTACTTTAATGTTGTTTCTCTTCAATTTAAATGAATTTGTGAAAAGTGTGACAAAACTTTTTTCAATTGACAATTTTAGTTTGACACTATCTAACCAATTTCCTAATTTTATTAAGGTATCATTCGCTATATTTTCTAGTTCCACTTTTGAGCTTCCGGAAATTATAAAAATGAGATCATCTGCATATGCACAGAGTTTTACATTTTTATTGTAGCATAATTTCAAGGCTCCGTTAAAAAGTATGTTCCAGAATAGTGGACCCAGAACACTACCCTGTGGACAGCCCATATTGGTTTCTTTTCCTGCGGACGCATTTCCTACTTGTAAAGAGATCTTCCTGTTACTTATGTAATTGTAGATGATATTCAATAATCTTTTATTTCCAACTAGTAATATCTCTAGAGAATTAAACAGAGCGGGGTGCCAGCAATTGTCAAAAGCTCCTTTTATGTCCACCGTTATAGTGATTACCTTATTTTTACATTTGAGATTTTTTTGGATATTGTGTATTACATAGTTTACTGCATGTTCAGTTGACAGGCCTTGCGTAAACCCAAATTGCCTACTGTCTAGAAAATTTGTTCGCTTAATTTGACCCACAATTTCAATTTTTAATAACCTTTCAAAAATTTTCCCAAATGTGTTTAGAAGACATATTGGGCGGTATGAATGAATATTGTCAGAATCTTTCCCCGGTTTTTGTATAAGAATCACACTAGCTTCACGCCAAGCTTTTGGGTAATAAGCCATTGAAAAAATTTTTTTGTACATGTTTTCAAAAATTATTGGATGGTGTTTGTGAATCAATTTTATTATTTTATTATTAGATAAAATTAATAATAAAATTAAATTAATAATGGGAATAAGGAATAGATTGATAGTTGCGGTAAAAGTCTAACCAAAAAGTGAGTAAATATGAATTATTTATGAGGATGCAGGAATAATAAAGATTACTGCGACGTTCTACAGAGTCGTAAAGCAAGTGGTTTATTGGTGTTAACCTTAATGCACAAAGAGCAAGGCGTAAGACTGCATGATGTACTGAGTTTAACAATTTTAATGTTGTTAGCGTAGCGAATACGTAAGCAGAAAAACTATAGTTGCACTTTGATCTTATCAAGACTTTTTATATTATGAAGAGAAAAATTGTATCCGCCCCATAAGTAGTATGTACAAACTTATTTATCAGATTTAGTCTTTTTGTGCAAGCAACTTTAAGATAATTTGTATGATGAGAAGGTAAGACCACTGTTTGTGGACTATTCTGTAAGATTTTGTGCGCTTACTTCCGTTTCTGTGTTTGTACCCTGTAGTTATTAATTTTTGCGTTTTGTGTGGTTCTTTTATTATTCTCATATCTTTAAGGTTAATGTTTATTCCTGATAAAGTTTGGTCCAAAATATTCAAATCGCATTTATCAAATGGTTCCTCTAAATCTATTTGGTTCATTTATTTTATTTTTTTTTCGATCACTATCCGCAGTCTTAATATGACTTCTCTCGTTCCTGTTCCTGATTTAATTGTTCTTCATTTAGTTTGTTCTCTACTTTGTGTTTTATTCTGCTTAATAATATTTTTGTAAGTATTTTTGAGCAATGTAACAGTAAGCTTATCACTTAGTTGTGCCATTACTTTTTAGATCATTATTAATTTGTTTTTCTTTAAATCGTCCACGATTTCATCCCTTTCGTATATAATTTGTAAATGTGTGTAAGAAAATCGTCGTTTAACGCTTTTATAAGCTTGCTGCAAGAGTGATTACATCCTGCTGCATGATTTTTTAATTCTTGAATGACCTCATCGAATTTATTTTTTATTATACACGGACCTATAATATCTTTATGGTATTGTCTCATTCATTTATAAGAATCTCTTGTTGAAGATATTCCTTCATTTTATTAAATAAATTTTCTTTTTGTATCTTCTCCATCTCGGATTTATTTGTTCATCTTCTATTAATTTTTTTCAATTTTCATTATCAATATCATTTTGTTCACTTCAAAAATCGCTACATGTTAAATATAAAATTCATTAAAAAGCAAAAAGAACTATAATATACGTTTATTGATCGTGATATAAAAGAACAAGTTTTGAATAAAAAAATTTGTCAAGTATATTAATTAAGTAGAGAAATATAAAAAAAAAAACAATATTCGTTCACGTTATTTCTAGTTTTAATTCATATTTTGTTGTATCCAGTCTAGGAAGTGCGTAACTCTCGTATATACACCGGGATAACCTTTTTCAGCACACCTTTTTCCGAACGATACAATACCGATTATGTAATATTTAAAAGTACGTCCATTATCATTTGAAAATGGTAAAATTAACGGACCTCC
The DNA here is from genome assembly GCA_032883995.1 of Coronaproctus castanopsis. NCBI lineage: Eukaryota > Metazoa > Arthropoda > Insecta > Hemiptera > Monophlebidae > Coronaproctus > Coronaproctus castanopsis. The sequence goes on from CM065053.1 coordinate 100,560,039, forward strand.
AGAATCTCCCTGATAAATAAATAAATAAAAACAGATAAATAATTTGAATCACTTTGTATATTTTTTTTTGCAAATAATCGACACACAGGTCCACACACACACACACACACACATATATATATATATATATATATATATATACACATATATATATATACATAGATAGATATAGATATATGTAGATAGATAGATAGAGAGAGTGAGAGCGAAGAGAGAAATTAATAAATAAATAAAGAAGTCGAAAATATTTTTCCATCTAAATACTAATATCATCGTGTATTGTTTGTTGCCAAACATTGTGTATTGTACGTTATTTTTTCGTACAAAATGGGTTAGCATTCAAGGCACTAATCATACGCAACGCAATTGTTATACAGTGTGGGCTGCCTTCTCCGAGATAATTAAGATTTATATGATGATGAAAAGCTTTATGCCTCGAGCTCGGATCAAACCAACGATCGTCAGATTATCTGAGTGTCCAAACACCGACAATATATGAAGTATGCCGTACACCACTAATGGTCTATCATATTGTTATAATCTGCCAGAAATATACTTGTTAACGTTGCAATCAGTTGAAAATAAGTATCCCGAATGTAAACAATCTCCAATTTCTCATCAACTTTATAACAAAAGCTAAACTTTGTAATTACCTTTAAGTAATTAATAATTCGAGTAATAGCCTTATAGGCAGTAACTACTCGTAAAAAAATATCCAATTTGTTCTTCAGTGTCATCGTTATGAGAATTCATAACATTTTATCAGCCTTAGTTTCAATTCCATATATTAATGCAAATGGTGCTTACTCACAGATATGAGCTATAAACTCCGGCATGCCGCAGAGTAGTGCACTCGGTACGGTATTGTATCAGATTTACACAGCCGATTTTCATGACAATCATGTTACACATTTAGAAAAATGGTTAAATTTGTGGAAAATTACAGTGGATGAATCTAAGTACTTCATGTTCAGGCTAAACAGGTCTCTTGAAAATTTATCGATCACATTCAATAAAAAAAATGATTCCAGTGTCGTGTAAAGTAAAATACTTAGGACTACATTTGCATCTGAGATTAATTTAGAAAGATCATATCCTAGCCGAAAGAAAACAGCTTGATCCAAAATCCCGAAGCACGACTAGCTAATGAGCAAATATTTGTCATTTTCGATAGAAAGTAAAATTTTATTGTACAAAACTATCCTCAAACCTATGTAGACGTGTGGAATAAAAATTTGGAGAGCATCCAGTAATTCCAACATCAAAATTATTCAGCGTTTGCAATCAGAGGTTCTACGAAACATAGGCGGAGACCTTTGCTCCATCTGTAATTATGACATGCAGGATCTTGATACACTGACTATACAAAAGACTGTGAAAATTACAGCAATAAATTTATCGAGCCGCTGGAGCATCATATAAAATATTAGCTGCCGATCTTAAGAAAAACGTCACACAAATCAGAATGCGTCCCCAAATGGAATTGCTACAGTGGTCCTAAATTATTTAGTACAATTCAAAACTAATATTTGCAATTAAGTAGAATTCTATTTAATAACAACAAAAACATCGCTCCTAGTAAATAAAACGAAAACATTTATGTTTTTACGACATATGTTAAACCAAAAAATGCGCTTCGAGCTTTCTCAATCAGTATTTTTTATTTGCAATGATATATTTATTATAAAAATTCCAAAGTTAGGAAGTTTCAATAGAAATACGTAGTAGAGTTTATCCCGAACATTCTACTTTCAGAATAATTTTTAACAAAAAAAATAATTCCTATTCGACACTGCGTCTATTCGATACCGTGTCAATTATTTACAAACTCGTAATTGTATTTCATATTTCAACTATTTAGTGTTCAGCTACATCTATCTTTTGTAAATGCTAATGGTGTTTTTAAGAATGATTATGATTTTGATTTATTCAATGCGCAAATATTTATGATTAAATATTTTTCCATATTTTAAAATTGAAAATATACCCGCAATTATAAATATTCATGGTTCAATATTTTTCCATATTTTAAAATTGAAAATATACCTGCAATTATAATATTTACACTCTCAACCCGAACATAATTACCTGGCACGTATCATTCTGCCCTTTTCCTCCTGCGCATATGACTCTTTCATCGATTCTCGCTGAATATTCGTTGGCGTAATTCTTCTTACACGTTTCAATGTCTACCGTTGGCACTGAACCTTCCATCAAAATATTCGTCGTTGCTCCACCTAATTAAATAACGTTTATTACTTACATATTTCGATACAAAATTACAATGGCAACGTGGTCAAATTTAAGGTATTCCGAATATTCGCTAGTTATCGCAATAAACTAACCGGAAACATTAACGTGCTTTAGTATTAATTTGGAATATTTTATAAAAACCGTCTTCGAAAATTTATGAAAATGAGATTTTTACAATTTTTTTCTTCGCCGTCGTCATATTGACAGACGGGGATAATATTGCGGATAGGAAGGTGAACGCAAATTTTCAAAAAATATAATTCTCATTTATCTTTTTTTCAGTCGGGTATAGGGTATCTAATTATCCGTATTTATGGCAGTTTAATAATTTGTAGCGAATGATTAGAAGTTGAGTATTGAAGAGAGTGTAAAATATAATGATACATTGAACAAAACAAAGGTGCTCTCAAAATAAACAAATTAATCAAAAGTTATACTTACGATACGCTAAAGCTCCCCAACCCATTATTATCGGTTGCTTTTTGTTGAATGTATCAGTTCTTAATTGTTCAGTATCTGGTAAACAGATGGGTTGAATAAACTCTAGAAAAATAAGATTATCGTTAAAACAACGTTATATACATCTACACGCATGTAAATACAAAAACGTACATTAATACACAAGTATATAATCAAAGATTTATTGGTTAATAAAAAAATCTCAAAAGGTGTCATTCATTGGAAAGGGTGATATTTTGGTTTATATATTAATTTAATTTATATATTTACTAATTCTTTATCGTCGAATTTTAGTTAATTCATTTTACGTTTTTATAGCTATTATTTTTAATTATATAAATTTTAAAATACATTTTTAAACTTTAACGGTTGGTATCAACATATATTCGCGATTTTTTAAGCCGCGTCAATTTTTTATTACGTAACGTTTCGAAAACAAATAAAAATTTTATTTTCAAACTATTGAAAACTGCAATGTTTTCAAAACGTCACGTAATAAAATAATTGGCATGATTTATAGCGAAAAAAAACCTGCATATATATCAATCTCGTTCACTTACTTCTCTACCTTCTGTTCTTACTCGACCATACTTAAAATCCACGCTCCAGTATAAAGTCAAATCCATCCTACACAATAAACTGTGCACCTCATTACCTAACTTCTACAGCAACATCCTTTTCCCAATACCGCCGGTCTCGTCCCATCCTTTATCCTTCGATACCTCTCTCCTGGAACTATGTTGTCCTACTTCTCAAAGTCGTCTACATTCCTCCTTTGAAAATTTAATAAAGCGTTTCAATCATTACAACATCCTATACACGGACGGTGCCAAAAGAGACAACCAGTGCGGTTGCGCAGTTGTATATTCAAACAATGTAATTCGATTTCCGCTTCCACAAAACTTCAACGTTCTTTCTACAGAGCTGTACGCAATTTCAATTGCCGTCGATGTGGTTATTGAAGAACTAAAAAACAATGCTGTTATCTGCACCGATTCCTTGAGCTCCATTAAAAGTCTCCAAAACAGATCACACCACCAACATCCTTTGGCCAAATCCATCTTAGCCAACGCATCAGAGTTTACCGGAAAAATTATTCTCCTCTGGATTCCAGGGCATAACGGCGTGGGATCAAACGACAGTGCAGATGCAGCCGCAAAAGAAGCGTGTCTAATATCACCTATTCCCGCTATACCAATTCCAACGAAGGACTTCCTTCACACCATACGATCTAAATTATCCGATAGAGCAAACGAAGGATTTTCAAACCTGCAGCAATACAACGTCAACTGGATAAAGTCAACTACATGTCAAAACTCAAACAGGAGAAACGAAGTAGTCCTGTGCCGTGTACGCTCAGGCCACACACTGCTTACTCACAAGCACTTATTTACTAATAGTGACCAACCGAAATGTACCGCATGCAATATTCCTTTAACTATTCCTCACTTGCTTACTACCTGTCCGTTATATTCCTCCGAACGTACAATCGCAAACCTTCCAAACTCTCTCCCAAATATTTTACAGCATTCTCCTACATCCGAATCTAGACTCCTTGCCTTCCTTCATTTATCCAGAATCTACCCGTTAATATAAATTCCTCCCGTGCCTCTGGCCTTAGTAGCAGTACACGGCACGGTTATCAACGAAAAAGAAGAAGAAGAAGAATTTAGAACATCACGAAAGAACTTATTTTTGTCAGAAAAAAAAAAAAAGTTAAAAAACTTTGATATGTTGCCGTTGAATAAGTTAATGGCGAATGGAGAATTATCATAAAGTATAGCTAATAAAAAGTTTTCTTGGTGGTATATGTTTTTAAAAAAATAACTGGGAATTAATTTATTTACAAATTTTGGACTTTCATAAAATTACGTAAACTATAGCGGTAATCCGCGATGCAATGTAGATAATTAAAATGTTTTATTTAAATTTAAACGAATCAGTATCGTATAGAATAATATTTCAGATGATTAAAATCAGAATAAATTTTTGTTATATTACGGTGAAAATCAAATGTACTTAATTTTACTTCACTCTTAGACTTAATTTAATTATTTATTTTATATAGTTTTTATAATTTTGTTTTTTGCTCAAACAATTTAAATGCGTAGTAAAATAGATTAGGTACGTTTTTTAAACTTAGCACTAAATTTACCACGGTATATAATCCTTAACGAATGGAAAGACTTTATAAAATTGAGTTTCTTCTTCAAATTTTGCCTAACGAAATTTTTCTACGAAATCATTGATATACTTTCAACTATATACAGTATAAATCGTACACTACGTAGTTTTCAAAACAATTGATTGAAGTACGTTTTAATATATTTTGAAACGAATTTAATTTAATATTTCGGTCGATTAACAAAACGAGAAAAAATCATTTTATAAAATTCAACAAATTATGAGTGCTACTAATTAATTCTAATGTATAATACGATTCGTGATCTAGGTTAAATATATTTTTTATTAATGAAATCGAGAATTAGTTTTATCCCCATAACGAATATTATTTATTATTATTATTATTTTTTTTTTTGAAGCGCTAGGGGGAAAATCTTCAAAAGACCCTGATGTAAAGAAAAAAAAAATAGTTTTTATTAATGCATTGCATACACGCATACACTGCAAGGTAGCCAAAATCAGCGTGTGGGATTTTTAAATTATAATTCAATCTGACGTGTAAACTAAATAAAATTATTAAAAAAAAATACGAATGAACTCCCGCAGTTTAAAATTATATATGTAAAAAAAATTAAATACGCGTGAAGCAACTTCTGGTGTTCGCAATTTTTTTTTTTTAATCAATTAAAATTGCGTGATATAAAGTTTATTGATCTACCTTAGCACAGATACGTTTGTCAGATTTATGAAGTTTTGTGTGAAAAAGACTAAGGTAAAAGGTTTTTATTAATGGATTAATTTGCACACTCTAAAATTAAGGATATTATTATTCAAATTGTAAACGGTACGTGCTGTTTCTCTTATTATTAGGTTTAAGATATGTCTCCAATAAAACTTAATTAACCACCTAATGGAATAGATTCAGTTACATCGGTATCACTCTGAACTCTCCAGGCCTTCATCGCCGGGTTTTTAAATTCCTTTCCTGTTTCTAGGAAGCTTTAGTCGACGTTAATCTTTTTTTTCTTTTTCTTTTTTTTTGATAATACGTAACTTCTAATAAATTTTTGAGTTGACAAATTGTTCTAGTAATTTTACAAATAAATAATAATAAAAAATTATGTAATCCTTATTTTATGTCTGCAGGAAAATACGTGCCAGGTTTACAGAATTAACAGCGGCGTAACATATATGGAAAAGTTTCAAAACACGTTAATTTATTATTAATGCGTCTCTGACAGCGAACTCTAGCGTATTTCAGAAAATCTATAGTAGATCTATTAAATTTGAAACATTTGGAAAAATCGTTTGAATAAATTAAAGAAAAATCGTTAAAAATTGCTAAAAAAAAAATAAAAATAAAAAAAATTTACCCACATGTTCGAGTAAGATTACGTTTAAATAGATTTACAATGGAGTACGTGTTTTTATGTAAAAATTAATCGCTTCACTAGATAGCGTGCGCATAAATATCTAGTTTGTAAAGTTACTGGATATTATAAAAATGTAGTCCTTTGTAACTCATTTTTAATTTTGACATTTCCGATTTTATATATTTTTAAAATTTGACGTAATTTCCTAATTTAAAATACGATTTCTAAAGATTTTATTTTATATATAAAAAACCACAGATCAGGTTATACTAGAAAATGGTAACATTTTTTATTTTGAACTATACCGGCTAGTGTTTGGTTTTGATTCCGGAATTATTGAAATTTATCATTCGGTCCCATTATGAAACGATAAAATATTATTTTAAAGTATGACATAAAAGCATTAGTTATAGATCATCATCATCATTACGTGCCGTGTCCCTATTCGAGGTAGGCGACTTATATATTTTGTTGTATAGTGTAATTAGCGTACAAGGTAATCATAATATATCGTGAGCGCAAATAGACGCACACATCCGGGAGAACATCGCTTCGTTGCTATGACACAATGCAGTCCATATTGTTACCAAAGCGCAATGGTGTTGGTTTACTGTTGCCTTAGATAGTCGATAAATATTATATATATAAACAACAAAAGGAGTTAAAATTATAAAAGTTTTTTCTTTTGAAACATCACAAAGCTTTTTTCGTTAACAAGTGAATATAAAAAAATTAATTATAAAAATATATATAAATGTAAAAATATTACTTAGATAAACAACTTACAAAAATTATAGTGATAAAACAGTATTTCTAAATAATCAGATAGTGAATTGAGTAAACAACACAATCAACAATCATCAATATAAAATTTATATATAACAATAACAGAATAACAATTAAAATAAAAATAACGAAAAACATCCAACAATATGAAATTTATACATAAACAATAACCTAAAGAAGATGGAAATATATTAAAAAATTCAGAAGTTTATACATTAAATTGTAATCAATGCGAAAAATAATACATAGAAGAAACAGGCAGAAACAAAAATTAATGTATAAATTTCATATTGTTGGACGTTTTTGTTTATTTTCATTTTAATTGTTTCGGTGTTATTGTTACGTATAAATTTTATATTGTTGATTGTGTTGTTTACCACATTCACTATCAGATTATTTAAAAATACTGTTTTATCACTATAATTTTTGTAAGTTGTTTATCTAAGTAATATTTTTTACATTTATTTAGAATTAACGAGGTTCGATGGCCAGGCAGCGATGGAATTTCTCTAACACAGACAAATATATACGAATTCATATATAGCGGAGGTCAGAGAAAGGGCCAGGCAAAATGATAGATGAAATCACGACAATATCAGATAGGATTATAGCGATAAGATTGAATGGGAAACCAAAAATCTGTAACAATTGTGCAGATATATGCTCCAACGAGTGACAGCACGGAGGAACATAGAGAAGAGTTCCGTAATCAGGTAAAAAACTTGATCGGTAAAACACGAAAGGATAGTCCATTAATTATTGTAGGGGTCTTTAGTGCAAAAATACGAGTAAATCCGCCGAGTGAATGCGTTGAAGCCTTCAGCTTCGGAATTCAAAATGAAAGCGAAGCAACATTAATTAAATTCGCACAAAAACTAATATGTAATTCGCTGCTCAAAAATCACCCACAACGACTGTATACCTGGAAAATTCCAGATGGGAATCAAATAGATTACATATTGGTGAACCAAAGATACCGGAATAAAATACTGAAATGCCATACATATCCATCAGCTGACTGCAACATAATGTACTCCTTGCTATATCGAGTGCGACTTAAAAAATACCATGAAAAAATAACTAAAAAGAAAAACAAAATATAAAGCAGAATAAAGAAAAAAAATTGAAACAATAGTAGAAGATAAGATACGGTAACTTAAGATATCCTCAGATTATGAGAAAAATTGGCAAAACCTGAAGAAAATTATTACAGCTTCTATACGGACGTGTTTCTGGTAAAATACAAAAAAAAAGAAATGAATGGATAACTCGAGTTATACTAAACATTATTAAACGGATGGCGATTCAAGATAGACGAAGACAGGAATATAAGCAGATAAATAAAGTTATAAGAAAGAAATGTCAAAGAGTTACTGGTACGAACATAGAAGGAGGGAAAATTCGTGAATTTCATACAGATATAAAATGTATGAAAATAAATCAGAAAGTTCAAAAAGATCGAGTAATAAGAATTGAAGATAAATAAGGGGAATTGCATCGTAACATTAAAAATTTAAACGAAATATGGACAAAACACATTGACGACGATAACAGACCAGATAATGTGACAATGTCTGAAATAAAAAGTGAAGCACTAGATATTAGTTTAGAGTAATTACAGGCTGCAATAACAAAATCAAAATTGAGAAAATCAGTTGGAGTTGACGAAATGCCTATAGATGTCTTAAGCACACTAGCATAGTAAGAAAATACTAGTTAAAATACTTAACAACATGTACAGAACATGAATCACACCTAGCGAATGGAGAACATCCACGTACATACCCATATCAAAGAAGGGAGGCTCAAAAAGGTGCTCAGATTTAAGAGCCATAAATCTAATGAGTCATACATTGAAATTACTATTTCTATAATAAATCATCGCATCGCTAATAAACTCGATTGCTATATGAGTGATACGCAGTATGGTTTCCATCTAAATACAGATACTTTTTGCGCTAATAAAACTGATAGTACAACGATATATCTCAGTCATTAGGAGAATATACGCTTGTTTTATAGACTTTGAAAAGGCGTTCGATAGAGTACAACATACAGGATTAATAAAATATTTGAAAAAAAAAACCGGGAATCAAAATAAACAGGCGCAATACATATCAGATCAGCTACGTTGATGATCAATTTACTGAAGAATGCGTCAAATTTGGAATGAACGTGAACATTCACAAATCAAAAGTGATGCAATTCGCTAAACAGCAAAGCAAGAATGAAAAACCATTAGTGATAAAAATAGATGGAGTCCCATGAGAACAGGTCTCAATATTCAAATATCTGGGTGTAGCGATAGACGGAAGAGATGACGAAGAAATCAAGATAAGAATCGGTATGGCACGAAGAGCGTTTAAAAATTTAGAACGAATACTTCGCGACAAAGGGATGATGATTCAACTACTGATAAAATTGCTTTCATGTTACATACAGTCTGTTCTACATTTCGCGATGGAAACGTGTATATTTACAAAAAGCACAGAGAAAAAGCTACAAGCGTTTGAAGTGTGTACATACTGGCGAATGCGTAGAATAAAATGGACGGATAATATAACAAACGCGGAAGTGTTGCGTCGCACTGCATTAACCAGATCGACTTTATTGCCACCTTTGAAGAACAATAAGGAAACGTGCATAAAGCGAAGAATACGATCGATCCCATTTTCAGATTGGCCGTCGACGGCAAAATACTGAGTAAAGCGCCACCGGGAAGAAAACGAGAAAACGGCTAACTATATCGGACGGTTTAAGTATAAGATAAAAAATCTTACGTAGATAATTAGATTCATTAAATTCTAGATTTGTAATTTAATTTCGTTAATTATATGTCAAAAATGTTTGTTATAACAGTGCATGTATATTTGATGTAGGTAACTTTAATGGAAAAGCTAACTAAATAATAAATAATAAAAATATATTTTTATAATTTATTTTTTATAATCACTTGATACTTAACAGCTCCGAAAAGCAGAAAACATAGTGATTTTAACTCCTCTTGTTGTTTATTTTTTTTAAAAACAATATATTCCAAACTTTTTAAATTATATATATATATATATATATATATATATATATATATATATATATATATATATATATATATATGTATATATGTATCATTGTATCAGTAAATATATAGATAACACTTTTAACTAATCGAAACTATAGCTTACTGGTAAAGGTCACTGGTTGTTTTAACTTAACGATGGCAATATCGTTTGTGACCGGATTATCAGTGTAGCCTGGATGAGTTATTATATCTCCTACATCAACGGTGATCGGTTCTGAACCGTCCGGAACAGTTGGATCTAAGTTTAAATCTCCTAAACGTAACACGGATCTGTGAAAAAATCACGAAGTAATTGACGACGTTCATATTTAGATTTATCAGTTAAATTAACTTCCTGTTATGAGTACATTACTATATATTAATTGGTAACTTACATTCCGGAATACATAGTTGTGGTCTTAGTTATAATATCCCATAATATACACATGACATGTGTGTGTGTCTAGTCATCCACAAATAATGCGTAGATAATATGGTCATTAAACATACACGTAGGAATAGAATATACGTATTAGAACATTTGAAGTATAAATACCGATTGTTACGTAATATAATACTAAGTAATATTTGTCAAATAGTTTTATTCATTACAAATCAAATCAAATTTTACTAGTATTCATTTCAATAAAAGTCACATCAGAATGCAAAGTAAACCGGTTATGCGCATGTACGTTTACTTTCATCTGAAGAATTATCTTTATTTATGGGAGGTGTTATAATTTTGAACATATATTTAATCTAACGCATTTTCACAAAAGACGCATTTTAATAATCATATGTTTCGTACAATTTAAAAAAAATTTTTATTTATAATTATTTTAAGAAAAGATATATTGATCATTAATAAAAGAACAATAAGAAAAATGAAATCGGAAATACAGCAATTATATATATATATATACATAAATATATATAAATAATTAAATTATATATATATATATATAAACACATTACATTACGCGATAGGTGAAAATATAACTTAGTGTGATGGAGCACAACGTTTAACATGAACCAGCCTGATTATTAATCGTACTTTACCCGTTTTCACATTTTTCCTGATTTTACTTAAATCACACATACGGCCTATTTAATACCTCAACTGTTTATATACTAACTCATCAACATACGCATTCTGTCGTTACTTACTGAAATTTGTGTTTACCGAATGAAAATATGCTTATATATATATATATATATATATATATATATATATATATAATGTATGTATGTGTATATTTGATTTAAAAACAAACATGCACTAAATTATTCCAACTATTCCAATATTTTATTTATTTTAAAAAAACGTTTGTATAAATAGTTATAACGTAGGTGGGGTCAATTAAATTTGAAGTATTATTCGTATTATTAATAATTACTGACGTTTTAGTGATCATTTTTTTTTATTTTTATACAAAGACAATATATAATCCACGAATATATATATATATATATATATATATATATATATATATATATATATATATATATGATTTTATTCTCATGTAAAGAAAAATCATATTATCCACAAACGCACTCATCAATAGTACGTATAATTACAAAAATTTTCCAGATATTTAAACGATTAACTCTTTAATAGTAAGCACGATCTTTGGAACAATTAATGATTATGTAAAAAAATTAGTAGAAACAATTATGGCGTTTGTATTCGAGCAGTAAATTTCTTTAAAGTAAACAGGACTAATAAGATTTAACGTAAATGTTTAATTGAAAAAATTGTCTTAATTGATTATTTTAATAACAGTTATAAGACTTTGATAATGTAGTTTTTTTTTTTTTTTGCTTTTTTTTGTAATGTATGTAATACATAAGAAAAATGGATAACATTTTAGCTAATCGCGAAATAGACGTGATTTGAATCGTGTTCAACGCTAAAATTTAAAGTTCGTTGGAACTAACCAAATCTGTTTTCCCTTTTTTTTCGTACATTTATTTTTTCTCGGTAAATATTTTATAACTAACGTCATAATAAAAAAGACGAGACAATAAATTATCTTAGACGATATAAACGTTAGACGTTATTGTAGTATGACAGAATTGTACACGTATACAATGCGGAGAATTTCAAAATGTTATTTACACTTTTTTGGTTCTTGCTATGTGGTTATGAACGTTGGACGCCGGATGACAGCTTTGAAAAGATTGTTGAAACTTCCGAAATGTATCTATATATAGAAGAATATTACACATTTATCGGATACAAAAAGTCATCAACAAAGAAGTTCTCGATAGAGTGAAAAGAAAAATCATTCAGTAAACAGCGTTAAAGAAAGGAAGCCGAGATATTCTGAAGGGACTTAAAATACGGAATATTGCGAAATATTGTAGACGGCAAAACTGCTAGCAGGAGATCAGCTGACAGTCGACAAATTTCATGAATGGGAGACTTAAGAAGCTGATTGGTCGGCCGCCAATTTACTTACTCCCGGGATGCTGTTCCAAAAGAGACTATGTAACCCAGTTTGGTCAACGGCTTTTCAAATAGAGATGAAGCCAGATGAAGTAGAATTCACAACTGAAATAGTAGTAGATGTTTTGAAATGGACACCGCAGATGTGTACATATGTTTTGTGTATGTGTGTTTGCATATACACGCGTTTGTGTATATGTACGAAATTAACTCCACATCTAATAAAATTACTATAATATTATATATATATATATATATATATATATATATATATATATATATATATAATGAGTGTATGTTAGTGTAGATCTTATCTAAAATGGACTATCCTTCCTTTAATTTTTTTCCTTGTATACTTGTATTTTTATCAATATTTAGCATTCTGAATTCCATCGTCTGAGATTACGCTTACATTAGTCGTGTCTTCCATTTTACATCGCAAGTGCAACAATGACTCGGCTAGTAGATAATCTAAATCCTGTACCATGCCACATTCACATCTGTCATCTTTAATTTACCATGGTTTCATGTTCTTTGCCGTTCTTTTTCCTCTCATAGTTATTCTATTTTTCATATTGGTCACGACTATTTATTGCACGGGAGATAAGTGTTCGTTTGGTTGTTCTCATAGTTGCAATCGATTCTCTTTCATCCTTCCCTCCCACAATTCTATCCTAGTAATTTCAGGCATTTGTGCCAAACCGTTTAATGTTTTAAGAAAACGTTTTCTATACTTGAGTCAACTCGTTAATGGATTTATCGCATGTAACGGTTACGTCTTGTCTCTAGTGGTTTTTTCCCCTAATGACAATATTTGAATTAAATATCGAACGTATCGGACATAACGGCCTATGATTAAGAAACGAAATAAATGATGAAATAAATAATTACACTGAATGAAAATTAACTTACAACTTCCATCCTCTTAAATTCAGAATGCAATGAGATGCCGTTACCACGTGCCTGTCGCTTACTAAAGTTCCGCCGCAACTAAAACTCGGTTCACCTCCGTTTCCTCTGTCATAGCCTAAAGCCACAATCCACGGCCAAGCGCCTAAAAATTACGAAACCTTCGCGGTAATTATATTTCGTACTTTTAAATGTAACTTCTGTGTATACATTTAAATGTATTTCTTTTTTTTCGTTTATTTTCAGTCGTTATATCTCGTATCATAATTTCGTTTACATTTATTTTTTACTACTTCTCGATATAAATATTGATATCGATTATACAAAATTTGCAAATTTAACAGTTTACGCGCTTTTAAAATTTCCTTATTCGCTTTACTTTTTCTTCGAAAAGCTGATAACTTTTAACTTTCGAAATGAAACATAATAAATATTAAATACGTTTTCTGCGAGATAATGCTCAAAACGACTTATTATGAATATTATTGCACTAAAGAAAACACATATATATGACGTTTTTAATTTGAAAAAAAAAACTATACTCTATAGCTTCGCCGTTCACCGCAATAACAGCAGAGCACAACAAATTAATACGTTATTTGAACATATTGTAAGTGCATCTAGCACAAGACATATTAACCGTATACTTATATTTATTGTATATTATAGTAAGAATGATAAATAATGGAGTGTAAAGAAGAGAAATCAACAGCCATCATGAAGATATTTTACCACGTAGTCCATAATTCGAAGAAAGATGAAGAAGTGAGAATGATATGTAAATGCAGAGTTAAATTAACGGATAGATAGTAGATATACAGTAATAAAAGGGTTTTCATTTTTCATTCATAAATTATGTAACTCGTAATTAAATTTCCTATTCGAGTAATATCGAGAGAAATAATAGAAGTTTACCTTCTAATGAAAATTAAGTTTTTTATAGAACAAGAAATTAACGCCCCTTTCGGTCACAATGTTACCTACGTGGTACATGGAATTTTAATGCTAATAAAATTGTCTATTTTCATAACGGGGAACAGGCAAAAATAAAATATCTCAGTTTTAAAAATATTTATATAACACATTATAAATTAAAAAATTAATTGAAAAATTAGTTAAATCACTAAAATTTATTTTCTTGTGAAAAACACAAAGCTTTTCGGATATTTCAAATGCTTATTTTTCATTTTACTTGTAAAATTGTGTTTTTTAAAAAATTGTTGTGTTTGTATATTTTTATATTTTATATTTGACTTTTGGATATCATACATTGCGACAGTAAATGAAAATTTAAAATTTCACCAGTGTACAACTTTTGCAGAATCCAGAAAACAATATCGAAAAAAATTAATAAAAAAACAAAAGCAGTAAACAAATATATTGATGTTAATATATTCAATTTCAACAATTCAAAAAATAAACAGAACAAACAAGCAGAATAGAATTTTATGGAATATAGTTTCACCGTCACCATCGAATATTTTTAAGTAATTATTTTTAATTTATACTTTTAAAATTATGATTTTTTAAAAAATTCTTTTTGTTCACTTGATAATGGCGTAAATGCCGAAAAGCTTTGTGTTTTTCACAAGAAAATAAATGTTAGTGATTTAACTAATTTTTCAATTGATTTTTTTATAAAAAAATCACTACATTCTACATTATAAAAAAAATTAAAACATTATAAATTATCTAGGATTATCTAAATACACTAAACGTGAAATACTACTTAACGTTTACACTTGCTTCTATCATTTTGTATCCTCTATGAAACAGACTACGTCTCAAAAATAAATACCTATAGAAATATAGTTAACTGTATTTGATTTTGAAGTCCTTAAAAACTCCCATACATCAAAATGTATTACTTTTTGTGTTCAAAATGAACAATGTGTGATTAACAGGGTTAATCCGTTCGAATTTGTGAAACATAAAGAATTTTATTTTGGATACGATTTAATGGTACAATCTTAATCCACGGATGTTTTTGGCAGAAAATTTTTATTCTGCTATTTTCAAAAAATAAAAAAGTTTATTGCGTTTTATAATTTGACGGCATTTAAAACGGTTTATAAAGTTTAGACGCAACTAGAAAGGTATTAAATTAAATAATTTAATGCGACTCTAATTGAAGACAAATAATATAATATTCTTAGTGGCTATTTAAATCATCATATGTTGCCTAGAGTTCATCTTAGTCACCATTTGATTGCTAAATTTTCGCACTGTTCAAGTTGAAGTGATTAAAAACTCCGCATCATTCAACATATTTTATTGGGATTCTGACGGATTATTTTTTTATTTTCTGTGTGCGTGTAATTTATGAAGTTAAATGTTTTCTTCGTACTCGTTGAAAAAATATTTAATGTAGGATCACTCATATTTATGGTTCATAGGTTCCGGGTATATGCCGTGTTTCTTGCTGAAGATTCGAAAAGATTATCAAATCTGTCTCATGTATTGTATGTATGATTTTTATGAACAGAAGCTTCTTTAAAGCTAAAACAGATGGTTAACACGAATCGATTTGGTGCATTTTGAAAGCGAAAACTTTGAGTTACATTTTTAAAAAGTCGAAGCGCAAACCACTGTTGTAGTACACGAGCTTTTTAATAAATGAATGACTCGTTATTTTTGACTTTTTAATGATATCTGGCACTGTGGAAAATTTCAAGTTTTATATAATAAATTATTTATTCGGATCTAGTTAATCGATTTCGTTATTATGATATATGCATATTTTTAAATTTTACTGAATATTACCCGCTTCGGCTGGTGCCCCGCCAACAATTTTTGATTTTGAATTCGTAGAAACCCCGCACGAAAAACTACCGGAAACTGATGTTCCCGTTCCTGAGCTCGGTGACGAAGGTGTGATCGTAGCAACGTCATCAACTGGACAACATACGGTCGGCGTATTACCTAAAAATCCGCATTGAGATCTTCTCATAAATTCGATTACACTGTTTTCCGAGCCTCTCTTGCGAAGTAAATCATACAAAGGCTCGCAGTTGGTTATCGGTGTGCATTTCCCGGATTCGCTGTTTGGAGTTGTACATTTTGAAACGCGGCCTAAACCATTAAAAAAACCATTCGTAATTATTATTAGTATGATGACGATTATTATTATCACTGTCATAATCATTATTATTATAATTTTTCTCATAAACTCATATAAGTTCACTATATACGTATGTATCTATGTATATATGTATTCACATTTTTTGTACTTATATCTACAAAACTTTAAAAGTGGTTATTCGCATTTTTGACAACACCAAAAATTTTGGGAAATGCCGAGGTTTCACATACGATTTTCTACGTTAAAAATTTCAGTTCAATCCGATCATCGTCATAAAGACTCAAAAATATGTACAATGCTTTTGTCAGTATATGAAAAATCTGAGTTTTCCCCCCCGGTCAATTCAGAATTTGCCTATAGATATCCATCTTTTCGCAATACATAACAAGTTTTAGGCTACACGCACAGGAACGTTTCACCGTGTTCCGTCGACGTGAAAAAAAATTCCTCACTATACAATTAGCATGTGGAGCGCAACGCTTCAAGAATCCCAATAGGAAGCACACGAGCGATTTCTATGCGATACGTTCAACTCCGGTTCGAACGGAGCATATCACCGAGAAAAAAAAACGCACAAAGCCGTACTTCGACGGATTTACTGCGTTTGCTCGTTTTCAAACGATCAGCCGATAGGAAGTGAAACAAAACATTTCATATATGCAGATGACCTTGCTAAAACAGCTCAAGGCGATAACTTCATTGAAGTAGAAGAATACAATATTAGAACTGTCAGATAAGTATTACGAACAGAATAACCTTATACCGAATCTTAACAAAACGCAAGTATGTGCCTTTCACCTAAAGAATGCTATAGCCGATAATTGAAAATCCGTTGGCGAGGGATAGAACTCGAGCATAATGACCACATAAAATATTTAGGAGTGACACTGGATAGATCTTTCACTTACAGAGACCACTGCAGGAATACAATAAAAAATTAATACTCGAAATGGAATATTGAAGAAGCTCATAACTTCCAAATGGGGTGCAAACGCTGTGGTTATGAGAACTACAGCTCTGGAGTTGTGTTTCTCAGCTGCAGAATACGGCTGCACTGCATGGCCTTGGTCTGTACATGCAAAACATGTGGATATTGCCTTAAACGAATCGTGCCGTTTAATTACAGGCTGCCTAAAACCAACGGCAACAAGAAACCTTTATCTCCTGAGCGGAACAGTGCCTCCACATATAAGACGCCATATAATAGCCAACAAGGAATGGACGGTCCAGTGTCAAGACGAGAGACATCCAATGTATGGTCAAATCGAGGTGGCATATAGACTTAAGTCGAGAAATAGCTTCATGAAAAGCACTAATATACTGAGGTCATAACCTGAAAAAGAACGGATAAACCTATGGATTAAAGAAACCCTGACGAACCCCGTGAGACCACTAGAAGAAACCTTGGGCCCAGAATATAAAGATAAATGGTCGATACGGAGAACGATCAACCGAATACGGGTGGACTGTGCTCGAACGACATCATTGATGATGAAATGGGGTCTAACAAAATGTCGCACATACTGGAGTGTAATATGAACACGACGATGTGTGCAATGCATGATGTCACCGGAGGAAACGACAAGGCTAGAATGGCAAGATAAAATATAATTAAACCTAACGAACCGGACACGAAAATAAGAAGATTCCCTACTCACATTGTATCGATATATGTACTATTATCAAAACTGCTTATAAAGTACAATAAGAAGCATTGTGGTCAGTTCCTTATGGTGCCTAGACGTTTAAGTCGATTCAAATAAGTATACCCGCTACTCCCTGATATTATAAAATCAATATTTCGATCGAACATAATACGATACGTAAGTTTATTGTAGCAATATGCAGACTACGTCTCGTTAGTAATCGGCTGCCGCATTTACTATTTAAAATGCGTATTTTTCCTTCTCAATTTTGCTCCTATCCATCCGATGGCCAGATGGTGGCCGATGCCGATCATGTCTTTACCGAACGTTCATACTATCGTCCTTAACATGTCAGGCTTTACAACCGGTTAATTTCCTTACTTATTCCTTATTAATATATCCTACTTACTTCATCTCAATAATACCTGAATTCTCCTTTTACTGTACATACTATTTTACTCTTGATAGTAATATAGATATTTAAACTTTTTACTTATATTTAAAAAATATTTATATATAAATTACTTCAAGAAAATGGATGTCTTCTTTTAAGGCACTGTTATGACAAATACTTTTCATGTGATATTGAGCATAATTGTTGCAGAGTTTTTGCTATAAATGATCTTCATAAATTTCGTTCAGTTTTCTGGGAAAATAATACAAAGTATAATGGCCCCCTGCTAACTACAGTGAGTACTGTGTTAACCGTGTATAAATGGATCGACGACTTGATTCCTGAAAAGCTTTATGAAAATTTTATGACTGATTTGGTTTCCAAGAGTTAGTTTAAATTTCAAATTTTAATTCGCCCTTCCGTGGTTTTTCATTTAATAATTTTCCTATATGAAATTATTTAAAAATCTCCCGTAACAAACGTTATATTACTGTTTTTTGGGAGTGCGCATAATATTGATGTCGCTTCTAAAACTGGCTCAAAAGTTGTTGAAGATGCGAAAACGAAAATTTTGTGATACTTTCATTTCTTTTAAGTTTATTGACATCAAACGTATGTTCCAAGATTCATTTAAAAAAAAATTATCGCCGTGATTCTAAAATAATAAATACGAATACATTAATGCAAATCAAGCTAACAAAAGTGAGCAAAACCAAAATGTACAAATTAATAGTTGCAAGAAAACAATTATGTATGTACTACACGCGCACACACATGTACGCACGACGTTTATTTCATTTACCAAAAAAATTATACGACCATGTGGTTTCATATTAATTCTTAAGTAAATATCAGATACCTACTTACCCAAAATACTGAACAGAAGTTTTAAAATAAAAAGTTAGATATATATATACAAAAATAACACAACACATGCGATGTCATAGTAGACTGATTTCTAGAATGCTGGACTGTCATATCGACGGTCGGGGTTCGAAACCACCTCGCGACATAAACTTTATAAAGTTTTTTTTATAATTACATAACTCGTTAATTATCATCGAAGTAGGCAGTAGCACTCCATTCCATATATCATATGCGCGCTCATTTGCGTTGCATATAATCAGTGCCTTGAATGTTATCCTATTTTGTACATAAAAATAAACATACAATAGTACGATGTACGACAAACGAACAATACAAGAACAATACGACATTGATGGCATGTATATATAAGTTATACCTTGGAAAAATGTGTCGGAAATTTTTCGAAAAAAAAAAAAGAAATTATTATTAAAATTTTCGTAAATTCAGTTTTCTTCTCACACAGTTGGGATACTGAATAATAAAGTCGCTAAAATGTCAGGATTTCAATTGAAAAACGAGCGAATATCGTAAAATCTGTCTAACCATCCTCGCGATTTTAAAAATTCTGAAAATCCAAATTTTAAAACTCTATTTTTTCATTTATTAATATGCGATGATTGCTTCTAATTTGTGCGTTATTGATTATAAAAGTATTCCCATTTGTTAAAGTTAAATTTCGCAAGATCTTCGTCATGGAATTCCACTTGTTATATAGCTTCTCACAATGACGATAATGATGATATTTATTTCTGTATCATCTGCATGGTTCCTAAAGTATACGTAATTTTCTAAAAATAGATCACAGATCATTTTTTTAAAATATTTTTGTTATTATTCTCTTTTTTACTTATTTTCCGATATTCGATTTTAAATTGCTAAAATGAAATTTTTCATCCATTAACCTACGACACTAATATAAATTGTAATCTGGATCTAAAAATAAAACGGTTATCCGAATGGAATCAAAGAATTAAAAAAAAAAATGTAGGATAAATTCAAAAATAAGTAGCAGAATATAAATGATTCGTTCATTAAATTTATTATTTCAGATTTATACATAATTTCCTTAAACGAGACGACTGCTCGTATATATTTTTTCTTAATAACCCAGTGTATCCGGTAAGTTATTAATTATACACCGCGTACACCGAATTTTTATAATAATTTAACGTTATTAAAGATAGTACATCTGTAATTATTAATTACCGAATAATAATTACTTAAAGTTGTCAAGGTTTTCCCGCGAAATTAGCTAGTTCAAATACACGATATGCTATATATATATGCTATGTAGTGTACTAATACACGGATGGAAACATCAAGTTCGCGTGCAAAATCGAAAATTACGTCATAGTATGTATGACGCACATTTAAGTGTAAATAGTGTTTTATTTTGTTTAGAATTATTCAAACAAGATGATTATTTTTTGTTTCACGTGTTACTTTAATTCGATTATTCTTAACCCTGCTCTTAAATAATAATTTCGTACTTTCAATGAGGACGTTAAAAATAATTAAAATTAAAAATTATTTCAAAATAATTCGTCAAGGCGTCGACCAATAAGAACTTGATAAAATTTAAAAAGCTATATGATATTTCGAATAAACTAGTTAAAAAAACGATATAGTGATCGAAAAAATTTCAATACAAAATGTTTCTAAAAAATATACCAGAAAAAAGCTTTAGGCTATAATAAATAATCATTTTTCGCAAGGTCAAAACTAACTCGCCAACTATTAGACGATCCCACAACGACGACAGCATTACGTACTCTAATGAGGATAATAAAGTCGAGTCAGTTGCTAATTATTTTCAAAATATTCATAAACGAAACGACACCATGTTTTTTTTTTTATCGCATTCAATCGTACCAGCGATATTCTCACGTTATCATTTTCGCATTTGTGTGCGAGTGTGTTTATGTATACATATTTGGTCTTTAAAATTAAAAGGATAAACTGTAAATGCGCGGGAAAAATGTGTATATATTGAATTGGTCATGTTGATAGAGACAACTAGATGGCAGAGATGTACCAGCGAACTGATCCAATGTTGATCGTACACGAAGGAGACCTTTCAAAAGGTGAACGAACGATATACCGCAGTCGAAGTAAACAGTGTGGTCTGCGAGTATAAGAAACATATCGATGTAGTAGATTAAGGAATCAATGATTTAACCCGGGGAAAAATAAGACGTATATATACGTGATTACACAGATGCATACATATATATGTATGAACACGTGTGTATATGTGTATACATATATATCGTGTACATATTTGTTAAATTTTGTGATTAAAGTGACCAGTTACAAGGATATTATTGTTTTCTGATTTATTTTACATATATATATATATATATATATATATATATATATATATATATATATATATATATATATATATATGGTAAATTTGTATAAATACAATTTTTTTCGTGTTTTTATTTATTTATGCAATACTGCGAGCTGTCCACCAAGGACATTTAGCAGTACATTTAAGAGAATTGAACATGAGGAGACAAGTATCCAACAATACCTACCTGATTAGCTCGACCCTAGATGAGATCTTGCGGTTTCTGATGTTTTAGTCTCCTTATGTCACCGGTGGTATCAAGCAATCCCCCAGTAAGAGTGTTCGGGTGGCTATCGAGTCTTCTTGCAAGTCTTCTTGCGTGTCTTTTAGCGTGAATTTTTATGACCTCGGCTATTTAATCTATACGTAAATCTCGATGCAACGTTAGATTTATTACATAGGGTTCCTTGGTTATCATTCGAAGAATTTTATTCT
Source organism: Coronaproctus castanopsis (assembly GCA_032883995.1). Classification (NCBI taxonomy): domain Eukaryota; kingdom Metazoa; phylum Arthropoda; class Insecta; order Hemiptera; family Monophlebidae; genus Coronaproctus; species Coronaproctus castanopsis. The sequence goes on from CM065053.1 coordinate 100,582,230, forward strand.
GTGACGTTCGTATTATTTTCAGATTTGATGGTCTAGCACAACCCCAAAGTTGCACCCCATAGGTCTAGATAGGCCTTAGAATCGCTGTATATATTAAGCGTTTATTATCTGTCGTCAGTACACTGTTTCTCTCTATCAAACAGTACATTTTTTTAACTTGCTTAGCGATTTCCCTTGGACAGCAATTTTTACCACATTATCTACACGCATAGTGTGCCCAAAAAACTTCAGTATCCGTTTACATATCGCTGTTAGTAATCGATGTTTCCGATTTAATTCACATAGAACAGAATCACAAATATTATATATATATATATATATATATAATGTCGCGTTGACATACTCGTTAGAGCCCACACGGCTGTTTCGTTGGCTCGATTCCAGGCAACCGAATACAATTTCCCATTATTATAATATATCTCTTAATATCTATAGTCACGGAGATGACAATGGCACTCCACTTCGCGAAAAATTTATAACCATTATAGATGCATTATGTTGAACAATTTATAAACAAAGTAATGTTCTAGTTTCCATTTGCTTCAATTTTTACCGCTGAATATTACCGAAGATTAAGATCTTCTAGTTTTCTTATTTGCTAATTCACGTACACAACCGAGCGTTAATATAACGAATATATCCGAGGAATTAAAAAAATAAATTTAAATTAATAAAATTAATAAATTAAAAGAAAATACGACACTGAATAATTTGAAAACTTAGCACAACATATACATAAATCAGGCAATTCTCTTTTATAGTCCTCTAGAACAGCCTGATTTTGACGATTTATAAATTTATAAATATATATATATATATATATATATATATATATATATATATATATATATATATATATAATTTGAAATCAGAAACTTTTTAGAAGGGAATGATGGGCATAATCGACTAATTAGTAATATCTGTTTATTGACTTATTAGTTTAGGTTTCGCTGAAACGATTTAGTCAGATTTATATTACGAAAACATAGTTACTTTTTGTTAGTAGCTTATGATAGTTACTACTCGTTATTCGATCGTTGAACGGGTAATATAGTGTTAGTAAACTACTAACAACTAATTTTAGTCGGTTCGTAAGTTATGAATTATTCGATTCTTTTAGTAACATGTATTGAGTTTTGCGTAATACAATGTGTTTTGCTGTTTTTACCGACTACTAATATAATTTGCAAGTGTTTAGTTTAATTTCAACTTTTTGCTATTCATTATTTTTAAACGATAGAGAAAAATAAAACCGAATAATTAACCGGATTTAAATTTAAAAAAATATATAATTAGTAACTTTTCCCGAAAAATCGAATCATTTGATTCGATTATGCCCGTCTTTTAGTATATATATTGTTTTGTAAAAAAATATATACGATATTCGTTGAAAACTCGAAGAAGAAAATATGATCATTATATTATTTACGTTCGCCCATAGTTTTAAATGACACGTTAGTATGCCGAAAAATATCGTAAACGATTACTTACATAATTAAAAAAAAAATGTAAAATAACGACGTAAAATCGACGCGTGTAATAAAAATATAATTATCAACAACTTTTTATCCGTTAATTATAAATAAGAAATTACGTCAACCGCGGGAGAATCGAATCATTTTCTGCGAATAAAAACATTCGTCAATATCGAATTAGATGAATCGAAATAAAAATAACGGTACTTCATCCGGCTAACGAGAATATTTACAAGACGAAAAAATGCACGTAAATCGATACACGTGCAAACTCGGATGATATATTGAAAGTAGTCGTAATAACGATGAAAACGATTGAATAAAGAACGATGTCAATTTTAAAACCCGGATGACAAGTTGAACTAGTCGTAAAGGAGAAAAATACTACAACATACAATTGGAAATATATTACGATATAAGGAAGAACAACCAGAAAGAAATTATGATCAAAAATAATTTTCCCATTTTTCGCCAATGAAAAATTTTATCTACTCATCCAGTAAAATCAGATAACTCGTAATATATATTAAAAAAAAAAAAAAAAAAAAAAAAAATATGACGGGCGTTGTAAAAACGTCCGCGTATTTATATACGGAATATTAATGATAATTTTAAAAATGTTAATAATTTACGTCGAATATTCTACTACCTGATTGCCGAGTTAAACGTGATACTTGAACGCTTTGAATCAGTATAGGAACTACGTATAATATCAATCGCCATTTTGTATTCGACATCATCATAGTAGTAGCCGGCGGTAAGCCGTGTTAATCTGAAACGAAAAAAATTAATACATAAATACGAATATGAACATAAACATGTGTCCGAGTAAATAATAATTTAATCGCGTCCAAAAAAAACCACTTCATAGAACGTCGTGTCCAAGTTGCCCTTGATTCTCGTTGATAGTCGTTTAGAGTTTTTTTTTTCCGAGAATTGATCATTTTACTCGGATAAAAACGAAAAAATTCTTCGTATCGTGGTCGGACAATTCGCACGTACGATGATAATAATAGTCGTTGAAAAACAGAAATAACTTGTTACGTTGTAAACGTAATGCACCTCGTCGACACGCTATCGTACTTGTTATTTGTAACCGTTATTTAATTATTTTCTTACTAATTAATTCGGAATTAAATTATTTCGTTAAGTTCCGTCACTGTGAATAGGTTATTCTTTTAAAAATCGATTTCACTCGGTCGTGGGAAAACAATTTATCGATGATGAGTACCGCGTTTAAACATCATCTTCGGCGGATCAACCTGAATATCGTCGGGGTATAATCCATTATCAGATCGATAATACACGGATTGAACTTTTACTAAAAAATAATATATAACCGAACAATTGTATATTATGTACGAAACGAATTCAGTTATCCATCGCGATTTCGGAGTTCTAGTGATAGCGAAAGTGATCATCGAAATTATGGTCAGAAAATATCAACGAAGAGTGTGCAAATATATGGAAATAAATAAGCCGAAGAATCGTGATATTCGGAGATTAAAACGAACGAAACCGCTTGAACTAATAACTTATGTTGGGAAGATGATTTTATTACAAGCGAAATACCACAGTAATGCTAAATGTTCCTGAACAGATCGCACCATATTAATATCAGTTTTGCGATAAAGTTTTCTAAATAGAGATTAGCCGATAGTTTTCCGTTTTAGAGTAATCCTTTCCCGGCTTTTATCGCCCCGTATCGTACGCTCGTCGTGGACATGGTAACGCATTTAAGCGGCTAAGAATACGTGAACATCAACACCTCGCTATACTGGATAAACTCGTAACCGAGTCATTTTCAGAGGAGCCTGTTACATATAAGAAGCATTTCCGAATAATACAAATCAATGTAGAAGATTTAACTCCAGACATTAGACTACATATATATTCGTGTTAACTCACGTAGTCGATCGTCAACGTTGCCCGAAAATAAATTTTGATTCGAACTGGCAGCAGCAGTTTGCAATAATAAAAAAATACGATATAGCCGCACATAGGTTGAACATCCAGTAAAAATTTATGAATGCAGATTTGTCCAATGGCGTGTCAGTAGCAGAAATACTGATTGGAAATCCTATTCGTCAAGCTAAACGTCGAACTGAGTGAATTTTAATAATGGCATTTGTTCTGACTAGTATGCATATATCATTTGGGCCTATTTCAATATTTTTTCTATAACAATTAAACACAGCCATGTAATTATTTTCTTGATAATTTGTTTTTTTTTTCAATTTACAATGTATTTATTGATTCTTTATATGACAAATTATTATACTTACAGTTAGGTTATATGTAACGTTATATTCAACTCTTATTCTTAAGTACGTTAATTATTTATATATTTAATAATCCGAATAGTATTATTCTTATTTATAAAACTAATTGTTTTCCTCCGATGTCATATTCTAACGCGATCGAATTTGAAAAAATATAGAAAAAGGAAGACCTAATGAATTCACTTCCTTAGTATATTCTCTTCTTTTTATCGTCATTTACTATCGTCATTTTTTTCTCTTCCAGATCCTCCTAAATTATATAATGACTTTTGTAGTTGTCGATAATTCTCATACATTTGAAAGTAGATTTTTTTTTTATTTGTTCCTCACGTATATCTACGTTATTGTTCATTCATTAATTATTATGCAGTACCTCGTCAATTTTATGTTTACTTTTTCCATAAATATTTTCGATCTTAGAGAGTTTACATATTATCTTAATACCCTTATTCACAATTAGTTCCTTTAATGTATTTATAGTACAGATTCGTAAAACTATATATATATATATATATATATATATATATATATATATATATATATATATATATATATGTATATGTATCTTTTTTTTAAATAGTTGCCTATATATTATTTTAACCGCATTATTATGTCTGTTCATATATTTTCATGATGTCCTTATATAATGCTGGTTATATGGGCTATGGCTTACATATATTTCGAACACATTCGACACTTTGAACGGCCTCCTCCAGTTTGGTTTCAAAAGCTTTCTAGTTTATCTTTCGTAAATTAAACATTCGATAAAAATTAATGACCAGTGTATCTATATTGAATGAAAATCTTATGTTTCCCAGAGGTTATTGTAATCGCATCAGCAGGATAATTACCTAAAATACCGAAATATTTAGGATGACCCGGACAACAGTAATACCAAAGTTGGAAAATGAAGTCGACAGATTATAAATTTTCAATAACGTTTAAGTAAGATCGCGGACTAAAATGAATATACTTTACACGTGGAAATTTTAGAATCGAACGATATAGTAATTTTTTAACAGTGTCGAGTATAATTTTTTTTTGGTTTTTTTTTTACATGCACCTGTTTTTTTTTTTAAACAATAAGCACGTTGGCTCGTGAAATTAGTTAATGTGGGTAAAGAAGAGCATTTACTCCAATAAGTAACCTACTCTGGTATAATCGAATTAAGTGCACGGTCGCAGTAACTTCAGATGTGAATACTAAAAAAAAATATTAATGAGTATCGATGACGAAGATTTATAATATTTTGACCGATATGTATATATGTATGTATATATATATATATATATATATATATATATATATATATATATATATTATATACTGGAAGAAAGGTCGATCTAATTGCGATAAGAATGAGAAGATAATGAAAATGACATAAAGATAAACAAAAATTGAGAAGAATAGTTGTAATTATTTAACAAAAACAAGAGGTAGGGAAACAGTGTATACATATACATTTGATGTGCATACAGAATTGTACTTATTAGTATTAAAATTTGAACGTAGGTACAATATCAAAAATATGTTGTCTTAGTTTAAATTATTAACGCGCACGTACCAACAACTACAATAATTTCAGAATTTCGGGGCTTTTATTTTTCTACGTATTGAATTATTTATAACATCGTAACGTAAATTTTCCATTTTTTTTTAAATGTTTTATTTGATCATTTTGAAATTATTCCTCATTTCTATACGTTCCTCGTCTCCCTAATATAGCCGCCGTATTGATGACATAGTGTATCCGTGCCATATTATTCACCTTGTCAATCATTGTAACAGCCAGTCGTTTTTAATTAATCATGTTAATTTACAGGACGTTCATGTTCGACACTAACGCGTCAGTTCTATACCTCTCCGTTTAATCTTATTCTACGTTCAATGTATTATTTTATTGATTCATCTTTATAGTATATTGGTATAGAGGGTGCTACTAGTCGACTATTACGACGAACAAAGAAGAAGTTAACCTTGATGTTTGGCGATATCCACAATAGTCTCTAAAGTTACCGGTCAATAACTATTGATGTTTCGACAACAATTACATATACATAAATGTACAATAATGTCTCTCGTAAAGTTGAGGAAACCCCCCTCCTCCAATACATAGTAATATTATATCGAATTAACCATTAATGAACTACGTCGTCAATTGGTCCTGTTATTCTCCGCTTATCGCTTATAATCGTATAGTTCCTTTCCTTTTTATTTTTTTGGGTATGAGATATTCCGCCCAGAGCTGTAAGAAATAAAATATGTGGCCTGCCAAATATTTTACAAGCTAATATGTAATTGTATGTGATTATGTATCTGTTAAAGTTTTGTGCACTAAGCAAGCATCTGATATTTGTTTGCAGCGGAATTCCTTTACCTATGGCAAAAGTCCGATTGGTACATTTTGTAATAAGTGAAATTGAAAAACAGAGAACGGGTCCTCCAGAATAGCGAATGTGCTAATATCGTTTTTTACCTGCTTGCGCCATTTTTTTTTTCAATCTTTTCGTGTAATTAAATAATCTTCCAGCGAATCTGCTAAACTCTTCTCTCTTCAATTATTATTTTCCCGATAGCAATTTTCTCTATCGTTCTACTTAGTACTTTTTTTTATGCTTTCAACTTGTTCATTCAGTCTTTTTATGATCATTACTAGTATCTCGAAGAATCATTGTTATGCAGCGTCTCAGTTTAATACTTATTCGCAGGGTTTTTTTTTATAGTATATTTATTTTGTTGCGTACAATCGATATTCGATCGCTTATATTAATTCTAAATATTTGAATTTCTTAACGTTTCGAATTTAACCAAGATCAGTTTTGATTTTGCTGGGAGCAGTTTTAATATATATATTATTCGCTCGTTCCATTTAACGATTCAATGTATTTTTACTATTTCCACGTAGTATTCCGATATTATTGCCAAATCGTCTGCAATAGGTGAGCAATCTACTAATAAATTATTCTCTTGTATCCTAGTCTATTTTTTTCCTCATTCGTTTCCATTCGCTTGTGATTTTTTCAAGTGCGCAGTTAAATAAGCAGTCACTTGCCTGACTCCTGCCCGAATAATTCACCGCTATATTTTACTTTTTCCCGTATATATTTGTTACCGTTTTCTACGTAAGTTATTATATAATTTTCGAATCTTCTTTTTAAATATGACATTATTGACTCGATGCTGCAAATTTGTTCTACGCCCGATCTTTGTTTCCTATATTCATACTGATATACTTGAGAACACAGTTATTCCTTAGTTCTGCTTCATAAGGATCTAGAGATTATTTTATATGTAACCGGTAACAGTAAGATACTTCCGTTGTTGTTCACATCTGTCTATACTCTAATTTTATGTAACGGATAAAGTAGTAATCTGAGGGGGGATAATGTTTGTTTTCAAAATGTTTAATAATTTCAACCATCTTATTTCGGCACCTATTGCTAGAATTTTCCATACAATTAGTATATCTATTCGTTGATGATTTATTGTTAAGAAATGTAATTATTAATTCTTTTTTTTATCTAGAGAAAGTATATTGCGAAATGTAATGCATGTGAAGTCCTTACACTACATAAGGAAAAAAGCCGAATTATCCTTCGTGATGTACCGAGAAAAAATAAATGATTAAATCGATTTTTTTAGTGAACCGCTTGTAAGAACAAACCCTCGGTTCGAGTTGTCCGTCAGCAATCCGTTTGTATAATTCTTTTTTAAACACACTTTTCTCCATCGATCGTATATATTTCGATAACAGAAGTTTCTTCGATAAGCAATTTCCCGGCATATTTTACGATAAGGACACGAATTTTGCTTTTGTGTAAAACACTGAGATGTTCTGTATTCCGTAACTCTTTTTTTTTTTTAAAATTTAATTTTTAATTTACTATTCGTTAAATATTTGGCATTTCTGATTAATATTTCGCATTTCTTTAACGGATACATTAAGCACATTTTCTATTTGAAATTCTTTCAATTTTGGATTGGGTGATGTTGATTTTTTTTTTCTTAGACAGGTGTTTAAATACTACACAGAGACCTATTAGCCTTCATCCATTCTTATTAGACCTTAAATATGCTGAATATTTTCCAGCAACACCTATTTCTTTTCTTTTCCCAACTATCCATTAAAGTCCCCCCTCCAAGAATATAATTGTGTGCTTTTCTTTTTGGAATCCATATAGAGACTTATAATAGTGTTTCTCTATTTTCATTTATTGAACATGAGTATTAACTAACGTGCCTATTTTCTTGGTCCAGGAAATGCTGAATTCCATATTATTCAGTGACTTAAAAGTCTGCTAAAGATTTCAGGATCCGACAATTAACTATAAAAGCTTCTCATTGTTAGCTACTATTCTTCTTGAATATACGACGTCCCTCACATTCGAAGGCGTTTCATCAGTATAACTCGTCTCTTGTATTGCAGCGATACAAATATTATTAAGTCGTCTCGACACGTCTGACATTTTAATTTCCCTTGAGTTTTTGATTGTAACGAAAACATTTCTCCGTTTAAATCTAATCTTCTTATAGAGTTGTATATTGTGACTTGTTTTCCAGAATATAATGACTTAGTTACATTGCTCTTCGCAATGATGGATCACTACATGGAGTTTTCCATCATGTTTTCCAGTTGAAAATAATTGTAATTGTAGCTAGCAATATTACAGCTTGCTCAATATATTGTCTAAATTATTCACTTTGGAGGATAGTACTATTCTCATCAGAGGTGAGGATGGCTAAGATTAACGTTTATAATAGTTATTCCCTCGCCATACAAAGCTAGTAGACCATATTATGTTTACTCGGCTTTTATCGAACCACTTAATTTCTTTTATTAGTCATCGGTTTCCTGATCTTCATGTAACGCTAACTTAACAAAACGAACATATTAACCAGTATGTATATTGCGTATTATATTTACAATATACATAATATCATTTGCGTGTATATTATCAAAAACTATTTGTACAATATGTCACGATACTGATACTGTAAACAGTCGTTTTTTTCTTTTTGTTTTTCTTTTCTTATTTGGATTTTTTTTTAGATTTTAACAGTGCACATGGGTAATTTTGGTTATTAGACTTAAGCCCAATTATAAAAAGAAATAAATAAATAAATAAATAAAATACAAATTTAATTTTATATTTTATCATATTTTTGTCTTTCTATAATACATCATAGTACAATTTGCAGCAATTAACACCCCCCTACATCCCATAATTCAGCGCCACCGCCGACCGGTAGTGTGCTATTCATGAAACCGTGTACTTTCCACGAAAAAATGACTAATACTAATACTGTACGCTTTAGATATCATAATAATGATTATAATATAAAATGTGTATGTAACGTTTATATTTTTATTAAATTTCGTCAACCTAACAGCGATGAATAACAACGCTTGTAGACAATACATCTCTTGTATTTAAATGAGCAATTCTTGTATGTACATATATATATATATATATATACCCGAATATGTCGGAAACGACTATAACGATTTGAAAATAATTTTGTACGTATCCATAATGTATTGAGTAATGGAGAATGGCTTGTAAAGTTTGAAATTTTGGAAACCTAACCTGAGTTCACATTATAAAATTTTGGAAATTTCAAGTTTTTGGTCATCATTTTTTCGATACCTATCTAAATGTACGTTGAAAATTTCAGCTAGATCGTATTAACCGTTCGAACATAATAGGATAAAAAAAATTCTTTTCATTGCGTATGTGTTGACAATTATTAAGGAAAAAATTCAATCGAAAATAATAAAAAAAAAAAAAAAAACATTAAGTGTTGCTCCTTCTTGTACCTGTCAAAACTGAACTTTTTGCTTACAACTTTGGAAATTTGGGAAAAGAAATTCTACACAATTAAAATATCTATAGTTATGTATGTAATGTTTTCTAATAGTATGTGATTCATCTTTAAATATATTTTTCCAAAAAACACGATTTTACAAAAAAAAAACGGAATAAAGTTCAGTAGTCGCCCAAGTACTATATATAATAGGTATATAAAGGAACATATACATATATATATATATATATATATATATATATATATATAATTTCTCCTCAACCGGTAGGTTGGTGGACAACATGGCTTGCAGCTAAACAAATAATTTTCTGGCGAGATCAACATTTTTTATCTTCATATAACTGTGTTCTTTTATTATTTGGTCTTCCTCTTCTTAATTTTCCACTTGTTTTTCTTTCTATTAAGTTTTTAAGCCATTTACAATGTCTAATTTGATGATCGATCATACTATTTCGTTTCTTTTCAAATATATAGAAATCAAGAAGCAGTAATAAACAAAAAAACCAAAGCTAAGATAAAAAAAGGTGACAAGACGCGGATGCTGCTTGTCACCACTGCTTTTTAATATATATACATAGAGGAAGCAATGAAAGCTTTTGCAAAAAAGAAAAACATTGGTACTAAGATCAATGGAGTTCAGTATAGCATCGTACGGTATGTCGATGTTATTGCTTCGATGGCACAAGAAGAGGAAAAATTGCAACAACATCTTAATTACTCGAATGCGCTATTAATAGAAAAATGTAGAATGAAAATAAATGCAGATAAAACAAAAGTAATGATATGTGCAAATGGCATCGCACAAGATATAGACATAGTCCTCAATGGAAAACGAATATCTCAAGTAAAAGAATTTTCTTATCTTGGCCGTTTAATAACGTCCAACGGTAGAATAGAAAAAGAAGTAAGAAAAATAATAGCGCAGACTAAAAACGCTTTAAAAAAAAAACAAAAAACAAAAAACGCTTATTACATCGAGAAATGTTTAAAGCTTGTACGGCTGTGAAACATGGACTTTACGTAAAAAAGAAAGATTAAAACTTCAAGCTTTGGAAGTTTGTTGCTATCGAAGGATACTGAAAATATCATGGATGGATAAAGTCACAAATAAGAATATATATATATATATATATATATATATATATATATATATATATATATATATATATGTATGTATAACCTTTAATCATGATCATGTAAAATTGCACAAATTTTTTATTTTAATTTAAAAATTAGATAGAATAAAAATATTTTTACAATATGTGTATTTAATCAAAACAGTCTACTAGTTTCATTGGTTACAGATTCATCAGGTCCTAAATACATATATTGTGATACGGTATAAAATTATTTTTATTTTATTTAATTTTTAAATTAAAAATATATTTCACCAGGGAGTGCTGTGGAAATATTTTTTGATATTCTTTCTTTTAATTAATATTTTATGATAAAAACTGATATTTATATATTTTCATTTCAGTCAAAAAAAAAGGGCGTTTTTTAAATATTATTATCATAATTTTTGTTATCGAATTTATTATCATTTGAATTATTACTATTATTATTATTAGTATCATATTTGTTGGCGCAGTCATTGTTTTAGTTGTCGTTATTTTGTTGAGTGGTTTTTTTTGTCCAGTCTTCATCCTTTGGCCAGTTTAAGTGTATTGTTCCGACTATAAACTGATATTATTAGCCTTAATAAAATTAAATAATCTACGCGCGTCCAAAGAGATAGGATCCACAATAAGTTCTTCAAGTTGTATTGAAAGCGTATTCCTTGTCGATAAAAGTTCAGACATAAAGCTGTCTCTATTTTTGTACTTTGGGCAGGAGCAGATCTGATGTTCGATGCTATCTTCGGTATTTCATATCTCACTAACTCCCATTCTGATGATCCCCAATTTGGCAAGATGACTAGGTGAATAGTTACGAGCACTCCTTAGTCTAACAAACATAGATACAAAATCTTTATGGAGAAGGTCCTTATGTTTAAACCAGGGCTCTTTTGGAATTGCCTTTTAAATAGTGACATATTTTTTACCTTTTAACAAGCTTTGAAATACTCGATCGGATCTAATTCCGGCTATTGAGAAGCACGTTAAACTACAATGAGGACAGTTAATACCGAAACTTAAGGAAATGTTGTAGCGTTCTTTTCAATAATTTTATTGATGTAATTTGCAATGTTTGTTATTCATTACTAGCTTACGTTTTCGTTTTTATTATTAGGTTTACCACGTATGAAAATATTCCACGTGAACAAGTAAAACTATTGCACGGATATACAGTTTTATTACTAATTATAAAAAACAAAATGAAAACATACTTCGATCTATACATTAACGATACAGAGTATCGATTTAGATAGTGATCATGAGCCAGGGATATAATTGTAGCCGTGCGAATGCTTGAAAAAAGAATAACAGAATATATATATATGCTACCTTGATTATATTAAAAAGCATTCGATAGAGTAGAATGGAACTAACGAAACATTGGAAATATAAAATCGAGAAATGAATTATCTAAAACAACATAAACTTCCGAAAGGGTGCATCAAGGATGTCTGCTATCTCTAGCCCTATTCAATATTTATTCGAATTCATGTAAATAAAGCGTTAGAGGAAATTCAAGAAGGTGAAAAGTAAGAGAACGATGCGTAAAAATTATAACATTCGCAGACGACCAAGTATTAGTTGCAGAAAATATCGATGGAAAAATATAGAAAAAGTTGACATTTAAGAATTACCAAAACTTGATTATTAAGTCGTATATATGGGCTATAACATTGTACGCGACGAAAGCTTGGACTTAAAACAAAGGAGATTTACAGAATATTTAAACTTTTCATGCTTGCGACGCGTGCTGAAAATTTCGTGGATAGATAAACACGTTAAAATGAAAGAGGAACTCTTGAAAACGAATCGAAAAATAAGACTGAACTCGAAAGGATGACTCGCTGAAAAATATTATTAAAGAAAAAAATACCCATGCGAGGGCCGAAAGAAAGACACAATTACAGAGATGCTGATGTGCACAATGGGGAAAGAAACATCGAAAGCTACGTTGAAGTGAACAGCGGTTGATAGGGGCAAACTAGTTAAACGACTGATTCGATTGATATATTGGGGAAAATGGAAAATATATTGTAGATGGAAATGACAAGAAATGAAAAAATATCTAAAAGAAAATATTTAGTAAAAAATACCGAAACAAAAACGACATAAATGAATTGGACTCATATAATGACGAATACTTTAATACGACAGAAGTAAGGATGAAATGTAATAAATCGATGTACGATCTAGGCAAAATGATATAAAGCAAATACAAGAAGTAATTTAATACAATGTATGCGCGCGTGCAGCTTGAAAGAGTATTTCCTCGTTTTCCTTTTATTAATTATTATTTTAATTTATTTATTCCCCGCCTCATCCGTCGATTAGGACGAACGTTGTTATATTAACTCGACGCGACTAATAATGGTCATAATTTTAACGATTCCGCCATTTGTTAAATTAATTTTATATAAACGTCGCTTACCTCGATAGACGTCGTAATTTTCTCGATTTGGCAATACGAAAAGCGAAAGAAAATATAAATAAATTCACTACTCTTTCCGAACGATTATTGAAATTATCAAAAACGTATAATCAGTTTGTTGCGTTATCGCGTTATCGCGTACCGCCGTTAATCGTAATCGAGATAAAATTCCGATATTCTCCTGTTATACGAAAAAATAAACAAATAAACAAATGAACAAATGAATAGGGTACTCGACGAACGCGGAATTACTACAACTCGATTGAGAACTGGGCTCGACCACTTAAAAGCGAAAAAACTTCAAGCTCTATATAAAAACTAACCATACTAGCAAGTGTCATTACTGGTGAAGTAGAAAAACTGGTCGCGTCCAGTCTATCTGTACAGATAACTCGTTTCTCTTTGACCGTCGACGTATTTATTTCCCGTATTGTATTTTACATATATATATACATATATATATATATATATATATATATATATATATATATATATATATATATATATAATATATAGTTGGACTTTCATCTAGTTTACACAGTAAGTTAATTACACATCACTGATATACGATGATATTAAATTAGCCCGGCTTTCCTGTTTCAGTGGAAAGTATATACATACATCAACGCGTCCTTAGGCAACCGGCTCACTTGTCTCATCTTCCGTGTTTTGGTTTTTCGGATTTTGGATTTTCCCGTTGGAAATCGTCGGAGGAAAATTCTCTTTCATCGTGTTTCCCTACCCTTTCTTCGCGTAAAATATTTCGTTTTTTCCGTCTAACAGTAAAATCGACAATTTATCACGATCGAAATTTATTAATACTCGAAAAAAAAAGTGGGTAATACCGATAGCTTACGTACGATATACATACATACATATAGAGATGTTAATAACTGTTATTTCTACGAAACGTTACTATTACATTCCGGGAGTGTAAGGTGTTCCAAAGTAACGTTACCAAACGTTAACAGGGACATAAATGAAAAACTAGTGTGCAATTACAATATTATGTTTTTTATGTAATTTCAGATTAAATTTCACATACAGCATTTTAAAAAATCTAATAAATAATTATATATTTATTAGATATATTTCCTTCCATACTTTAGCTATATATATATTAGTCTAATATAAAAGTGTCGCATTTAAACATTTCGAAGGGGAAAATATTTCATTGTAAACGAAAAGACGCGCAAATATATATTAAAGAAATCAAAATATGTATAATAAGTATGCGTTGTAAAAGTGCATTGTCCATATAGAGGTTGTGGGAAGACTTTAAAACATACGAGTGAATCAGAAATGATAAAGAATTTAGAAGAACATTGCACGGTGGACAAGAACTCTTGACACTTGAAAATAGCAAAAAATTCAGCTGAGAGTATGGAGCAGGACTTAGGACACCGAAAGCGACGAGTGAAAGGGGGCACCAAGAAGGCAGACCCCACACGTCCACCAGATTTAGAACCATCGATGAAACAGCAAACAGCGTCCTTATATTTTGAGATTTCAAGAGCAATATAGCTTTGGAGTACATAGGGTGGGCATGAATATTTGGAAAGATAGATTAATTTCAGGTTGATATGGAGTAGTTGTAAAAGCCAGGGTGGGGCGTCGGTATATATTAGAAGAGGCGGGGGATTAAGAATAAATTTGTTAAATTGAGGAAATGACGATAAGAATTTATTTTTTATGCTGATTGCATAATTAGGGATATTTGTGAATTTTTGATTGTGGCTTGGAATATTGTGCAAAAAAACATTGAATGAGAGGTTTGGAGAGATAAGAGTGGAGGTGAGGAAGTTTTACCTGTCAAGGTTTGTGGAAACTATTTCGATGATTTTTTTTTAAAGGTTCAAATCAATGTTGTAAAAATTTATTAGGATGTTTAAAGCCTTCGATATGACATTGTAGAGTTTCGTTTGATTATGTGCTATATTTACGTGATTTCAAAAATCATGCGATGACTTGACGCACATTACAAATGTCAAATGAAAAAATATGAATATCGTGAAGAAACTTAAAGATAAACTATAAGAGCCCAAATCTACTATTTTAAATATGAAATAAGAAAGAAAAACCCTTCTAAATTAGGGCTAAAAATTTCAACCTATAAGAAAAAATGCCTGATGACAGTGGTTTATATTGATGATTTAATATGATCGATTTTCCGTGGAAAACTACGTAAGATGTTTTATTGATTACACGTCTTAACATGTAATGAAAATGACACGTTAAGTTATATTACTTGTGAAAATGCATCAGTTTTAATTTTAGATAATTATCAGTTTTGCTTGTAGATAGCACATACATTGATGTGAACTACGAGTACGGTTTTCTTTTATAGGTATTGATGTTCAATCTTTTACGAATGTAGAGGAAGTAAATTAGCGGACTCTATAAACGCGGCTGGAAAATCAATATTCATATTTAAAAATATATTAGTCTTTATCAATAATTTCATACCGCGATCGAAAAGGTATTGACAATTTAATTTATATTTAAATTGAGTTGATGTATTCTTTCCCAGAAATTGAATTGCTTATATAGGACACTTCCGCGCAAGAGAATTATAAATGCTAGCGCTCATAATGATTTAGTGAATGATCCATCTTCCTCTACAGCATACGCCAATGCCGCTTCAGCCATGAACGGAAAAGAGGACAACGCTATACAATCAGATATGCGCAGTAAGTATGTAAAGAGCGAGGACGATAATAATAATGACGACGAAAACGAATCTGAAATTAAATTGATTTTATGGGAACAGATAACTGCTGCTGGTTGGCAAAGGCAGAAAGTTAGAAAAAGAAAAAGTCAAACAAAGAAGCGAAAAGCTTCGTAGGATGTAAACAACAGCTAAGGTAACAGCATTGACGAAAATAACAACAGTGGTAACCGGTTTTCACCGCTAAAAGTACACGAAAATACGGTTTACGACTCATTAATTGAGATGATAAGCGAGGTAAGAATACCGCGTTGTTTTGTTTATTAATCGACGTGTTGATCACGGTGAAGAAATAAAAAATTATAAATTCGGGAATTAAATCTAAATTTAAAATAAGAGTCGAAGGAAATAGAAAATTACTAGGCGCTTTTTTATTTAAGGGCAGCAATAGATAAATGTTGAAAAAATTACTATATACGACATCAACAGAAGATTACGATGAACTGTTAAAACTATTAAAGGAACGTGTAAAATTACATTCACCTGCCCTCTAATAGAAGACCGTTAAAAATGGTATTAAAATGGTTGCCTATTGGGATATCAATAGAAGAAATCAAACAAGAGATATCTGCTGTTGCTACCGTAAATTCAATATCGCAGTTTAAATCGAGAACTAATATGTTTAATTAGGTTTCCTTTTGGAACTAATACAAGGAAAGTAGTATCCATTAAAAAAGTATCATATTATCTCGTTTCATGGGAAAGATACAAACTACAAAATGATATCGTTCAATGTTACAGTTGTCAATTATTTAATCACGTGTTATCCAATTGTAATCTACCGGCGAAGTAATGCGGACAACTACACTCAACTAAAGAATGGATCATAGATGTCTCTAGTGTGCAAATTGTGGTTAGGCCCACACATCCAATTCTCCAGAATTTAGCGATGCGTAAATTAAAAACTCTCAACTCAATGGCGAGCAAACATGTATTAATTACTACTGACACTACTGGGAGCACTGATACTGCTGCTGATAGTGGTAGTGGTAGTAGAAATAATAGTAATAATAGTGGTAATAGTGTAATAATAATGGGATTGGTAGTAGTAATAATACTAATTATAATAGAAGAACGTGTGGCGGAGACAGCTTAAGGCGTGACTGGTAATACGATTAATGTCGGGAATTCTAACGATTCTACTACCGTCTCTGAATTTACTAAAATATTAAAAGAACTAAATGTAAAAAAAATATTTATTATCCTAATCAAAGAAATAAGTACAAAGTTAAAAATTCTAATAAATGCCGCTTCTCTAACAAAATTTATCATTGTTTTTGAAACATTCTTATCATACTTCTGCGAGTAGAATCTCCACTACATGCTGATAAATAATAAATTGTGTTTATAGGATGGAACGCAAATTCCAACAAACCCAAAATGAACGGATTTATATACTTTTAAACGAGAATCATATAGAATATGCTTAAACTCATTGCAATGTGTTGAGATTGAACTAGACATTAATAACAAATTTTACTTAAATTATTAAGCAGTAGGCCTTATATTATTAATATTAATTTATATCTTTGCCTGGGTTAGGCAAAACTGTAACTACCTTTCTTCAGTGATGAAAAAAAAAAAAGTGAAATTCTGATCTTGTGATTTATTAGGTTAGTAAAATAAATGATAGCCTTACGGCGAGAATTTTTTGATCATTGCTACAGAAATCTCATCGTCAGCACGTGATGTTTTATTTCTCAGTGCTCTAATGTGTCTGCTAATTTCAGTGTGCGTAGCGAAGGTGGTTGCGTCCGCATGATTGCTAGCAGGATTACTTAATACGTTCTTGACTGTAGCATTTACAGTAACGTAATGAGTGCATAATATAACGCCTTCATTACGCTGACTTATGGAAGAAATAGAAGTACAATACTTGGTAGTTGTAATGAATACAGCTTAAATTTTAACAGCCATATCACATGTGACATAGACAAACCTCAAAAAGCCAAGCGCAACTCGATATTTGATAGAAACTCTGGTCTTAACGTCGCGAATAAAATGTTAATATACACAGCAGTTATCAAACCAGGTATGCGTGCCCTTTCTGGTGTTCGGTGTATAATAGAGCCTTGCAAAATCATTACTGCAGAATGTCATTGAACGCTATTCCAGAATATCTTATTTCCATTCTCAACTAGGTCTCCCCCTGATATTATTTTATTTGTTAACAATGTGCCGAAAACATTTTAACTGTAGAAAATATTCGAACAAATTAATTAAAGGTATAAACATCAGCGACTGAAACATCGATTTTTATAATTAATTATATTATTATTAAGCATTTATATTATTTTAAGTAGTTTATATATTGTTGATTATAGTTTAATGTTATAGAATTTAGTTGATTAAATATAATTTCGTTTTTTTTGTAGGTTATTTTCTTTGTTTTTTTTTTTTCAAATATATATTGTTGGTTATAGTTTAATGTTATAGAATTTAGTTGATAAAATATAATTTCGTTTCTTTTATAGGTTATTTTCTTCGGTTTTTTAAAATAAATTAATAATATAATATTTAAATTATCATTTTTTTTCACGATCAAGCTGCGTCTTGTATAAAATTATTTGCTAAGGTTGTTATATAAGTTGCTTAGCATTGTAATAATTTGAGAATTTTAAATATTCAATAAATGTTTTCTTCTTCTTCTAATTGAACTACTTTTAGATGTTTAATATAATATTAATAAAATTAATAAATTTCATTTCTTTCCTGTCAGAAAATATTCTGGCCCAACATTTTAAGGCACGCCTAATTGAAGGCTAAGGAACGAAATAATTGTATGGTTTCAAGAGAAATTTAGTAATCTAATTTTGCTCTATGATTATGCTAAAGTTGATTACATGTTTTCGTGTAACCTAATAATTATAATAATCATCATGAATATTAATTGTTAACTAAAATTGTTAACAATCAGCCGAGTTTTTTGTTTTCAGATAAAACGACTGCTCCTAAAAAAATTATATCGTTAAAGTTCGCTAAATTAATGCGCAAACGTTCCATGCATTTTACACTGTGCACCCCGTTTCAACGAATGTGTATGTTGTTTTCATTGTAGTAGTGTACTATTATAGATCTCGTTACGTATCACTAACGGGTAAGCATTGTACGTCATTCGTTTATAATTTGAACTTGTATCCGGGCATCCGTTCGATATTGTTATTTCTATCGTTAATACTTTACACATAAAAATGTTCTTAGTGTACAATTATTTTTGGTATAATTAAATATTTGATTTTTTAAAATTTTTTATACTTTATTCGAGGAAACGCAACATACGATTGATTATGTTTAAACGTATTTTATTTGTTAAATTACGCGCAAATATTCGGCATTCATGTTTTTTCTTTGATTAGATTATTGTGACGACTATATAGTCTTGGATAATAACGTTGATGATGTTGAAAGCACGTGTGAAGAGTTACACTTCCAACGAAGTGACCCTGACTTATTCATTACTTCACTAAATTGTTTTCGACGTTTAAGTCGTCTTAAAATCCTCGGAATTGTCCAGGAGCTGTATGACTTTAGCATTAGTGTGTTTTTCAATCTTTTTGCGCGTTTGCAAGCAAACCTGGTAATTTCGTCGATGATCACTGGAATTTTTAAATCTTAGAGTATGTCATTATTGCGTTCAAATTTGATCGTATGAAATGCAACGTTTTGGCCTTTTTTGTATGGAATCTATATTGAAAATACTAGTACAATCCCACAATTGTATTCCATATATCCAAATAGGTTTAACGATAAATCGTTTATTTTCAATAGATAACGTTGAGTTTTTCCCTGTTAGCCAATAAATACTTCTCATTTTCGTTTTTATTTCCAAACATTTCTGCCGGACGTGCTAGGTAAGACCACTGTTTGTGGACTATTCGGTAAGATTTTGTGCGCTTACTTCCGTTTCTGTTATTAATTTTTGCGTTTTGTGTGGTTCTTTTATTATTCTCCTATCTTTAAGGTTAATGTTTATTCCTGATAAAGTTTGGTCCAAAATATTCAAATCGCATTTATCAACTGGTTCCTCTAAATCTATTTGGTTCATTTATTTTATTTTTTTTTTTCGATCACCATCCGCAGTCTTAATATGACTTCTCTTGTTCCTGTTCCTGATTTAATTGTTCTTCATTTAGTTTGTTCTCTACTTTGTGTTTTATTCTGCTTAATAATATTTTTGTAAGTATTTTTGAGTAAGCTTATCAGTTAGTTGTGCCATTACTTTTTATATCATTATTAATTTGTTTATCTTTAAATCGTCCACGATTTCACCCCTTTCGTATATAATTTGTAAATGTGTGTAAGAAAATCGTCGTTTAACGCTTTTATAAGCTTGCTGCAAGAGTGATTACATCCTGCTGCATGATTTTTTAATTCTTGAATGACCTCATCGAATTCATTTTTTATTATACACGGACCTATAATATCTTTATGGTATTGTCTCATTCATTAATAAGAATCTCTTGTTGAAGATATTCCTTCATTTTATTAAATAAATTTTCTTTTTGTATCTTCTCCATCTCGGATTTATTTGTTCGTCTTCTATTAATTTTTTTCAATTTTCATTATCAATATTATTTTGTTCACTTCAAAAATCGCTAAATGTTAAATATAAAATTCATTAAAAAGCAAAAAGAAATATAATATACGTTTATTGATCGTGATATAAAAGAACAAGTTTTGAATAAAACAATTTGTTAAATTTATTAAGTAGATAAATACAAAAAATAAAACAATATTCGTTCACGTTATTTCTATTTTCAAATCATATTTTGTTTTATCCAGTCTAGAAAGTGCGTGACCCTCGTATACACACCGGGATAGCCTCGTTCAGTACATTTTTTTACGAACGATACGATACCGATTATGTAATATTTAAAAGAACGTCCATTATCGTTTGAAATTGGTAAAATTAAAGCATCTCCCTGATAAAGAAAAAAGAGAATAAAAGTAATTTTGAATTACTTTGCATTGATTTTCGCAAATAATCGATATATCATCGCGAATTGAATTCGAAATAGTGAGAACAGGTAGATACTCAATAACGGTTAGAGCCAGCAACTAAAATTCTCGCGCTATTATAAACAGACAGAAATATAGTGGCCTACCGTAGGTTTGCTGATCATACTCCATCAACATTATACGTAGCGCTTGTGCAAGAAAATATGTCGTAATAATTGGACTGATCAGCCACCTCAGCTTAATTCTCCTGACTAATTCTTGCTTAAATAGCGAATATATAAATAATAACTATACGCGTGTATGTATGTAATATTAAATAAAACACACTGAAACTTATATATTTCAGATCTTATTAGATACGTATACCTAGAACAGTCGTGCAAGTTTATGTTGTACGAGAAATATTGCAACAACTGTGTTGTATTCCGTCTTTACACGTGTCTCTATTAAAAGAATACTTAAATTCATAAAACAATTTAATAATTTTATTTCGCGGAATACAGTGATCAAGTTAAAATGTCAGTATGATTGCACAATTTTATAATTTGTGTATAACATTCGTGTTTTCCTTTGTTATCAACATTAATATTGATTCGAATTAAGTTCAATTTTCAAAAATTCCGACGCATTTGAAAAAAGTAATAGTTTTCCTAATCTAGTCCTTAATGCGGAGAAACAACTAAGCTTGCAGCAATACAAAATTGTTTAGTAAGAGCTACTTTACATGTTAAAACAAGTGATAGGATAGAAATTTGTAATATTAAAAAGATAATAAACTATAATTCGATTATAATACTATATATATATATATATATATATATATATATATATATATATATATATATATATATATATACATGAAAAGAATATATCGATTGTTGTGCGACGTAGACTCACTTATAGAATATGGACAGACGCGAGTGATTCTTATTAAACACCGACAATATATGAAGTATGCCGTACACCACTAATGGTCTATCATATTGTTATAATCTGCCAGAAATATACTTGTTAACGTTGCAATCAGTTGAAAATAAGTATCCCGAATGTAAACAATCTCCAACTTCTCATCAACTTTATAACCAAAGCTAAACTTTGTAATTACCTTTAAGTAATTAATAATTCGAGTAATAGCCTTATAGGCATCCAATTTGTTCTTCGGTGTCTTCGTTATGAGAATTCATAACATTTTATTAGCCTTAGTTTCAATTCCATATATTAATGCAAATGGTGCTTACTCACAGATATGAGCTATAAACTCCGGCATGCCGCAGAGTAGTGCACTCGGTAAGGTATTGTATCAGATTTACACAGCCGATTTTCATGACAATCATGTTACACATTTAGAAAAATGGTTAAATTTGTGGAAAATTACAGTGGATGAATCTAAATACTTCATGTTCAGGCTAAACAGGTCTCTTGAAAATTTATTGATCACATTCAATAAAAAAAATGATTCCAGTGTCGTGTAAAGTAAAATACTTAGGACTACATTTGCATCTGAGATTAATTTAGAAAGATCATATCCTAGCCGAAAGAAAACAGCTTGATCCAAAATCCCGAAGCACGACTAGCTAATGAGCAAATATTTGTCATTTTCGATAGAAAGTAAAATTTTATTGTATAAAACTATCCTCAAACCTGTGTAGACGTGTGGAATAAAAATTTGGAGAGCATCCAGTAATTCCAACATCAAAATTATTCAGCGTTTGCAATCAGAGGTTCTACGAAACATAGGCGGAGACCTTTGCTCCATCTGTAATTATGACATGCAGGATCTTGATACACTGACTATACAAAAGACTGTGAAAATTACAGCAATAAATTTATCGAGCCGCTGGAGCATCATATAAAATATTAGCTGCCGATCTTAAGAAAAACGTCACACAAATCAGAATGCGTCCCCAAATGGAATTGCTACAGTGGTCCTAAATTATTTAGTACAATTCAAAACTAATATTTGCAATTAAGTAGAATTCTATTTAATAACAACAAAAACATCGCTCCTAGTAAATAAAACGAAAACATTTATGTTTTTACGACATATGTTAAACCAAAAAATGCGCTTCCAGCTTTCTCAATCAGTATTTTTTATTTGCAATGATATATTTATTATAAAAATTCCAAAGTTAGGAAGTTTCAATAGAAATACGTAGTAGAGTTTATCCCGAACATTCTACTTTCAGAATAATTTTTAACAAAAAAAATAATTCCTATTCGACACTGCGTCTATTCGATACCGTGTCAATTATTTACAAACTCGTAATTGTATTTCATATTTCAACTATCACGTACTACTTAGTGTTCAGCTACATCTATCTTTTGTAAATGCTAATGGTGTTTTTAAGAATGATTATGATTTTGATTTATTCAATGCGCAAATATTTATGATTAAATATTTTTCCATATTTTAAAATTGAAAATATACCCGCAATTATAAATATTCATGGTTCAATATTTTTCCATATTTTAAAATTGAAAATATACCTGCAATTATAATATTTACACTCTCAACCCGAACATAATTACCTGGCACGTATCATTCTGCCCTTTTCCTCCTGCGCATATGACTCTTTCATCGATTCTCGCTGAATATTCGTTGGCGTAATTCTTCTTACACGTTTCAATGTCTACCGTTGGCACTGAACCTTCCATCAAAATATTCGTAGTTGCTCCACCTAATTATATAACGTTTATTATTTACATATTTCGATACAAAATTACAATGGCAACGTGGTCAAATTTAAGGTATTCCGAATATTCGCTAGTTATCGCAATAAACTAACCGGAAACATTAACGTGCTTTAGTATTAATTTGGAATATTTTCTAAAAACCGTCTTCGAAAATTTATGAAAATGAGATTTTTACAATTTTTTTCTTCGCCGTCGTCATATTGACAGACGGGGATAATATTGCGGATAGGAAGGTGAACGTAAATTTTCAAAAAACATAATTCTCATTTATCTTTTTTTCAGTCGGGTTTAGGCTAATTATCCGTGTTTATGGCTGTTTAATAATTTGTAGCGAATGATAAGAAGTTGAGTATTGAAGAGAGTGTAAAATATAATGATACATTGAACAAAGCAAATGTGTTTTCAAAATAAACAAATTAATCAAAAGTTATACTTACGATACGCTAAAGCTCCCCAGCCTATTATAACAGGTTGCTTTCTGTCGAATGGATTGATTCTTAATTCTTCAGTGTCTGGTAAACAGACGGGTTGAATAAATTCTGAAAAAATAATATTGTCGTTTAAATACACCTATACACGCCTACGTGTAAATATCAAAACTTACCCATAAATACGCAAGCATATAATCAAAGATTTACTGGTTAATGAAAAGTCTGGATAAAGATCACTTAAAATACTTCTTATCTCGATACTCGATATATTTTGGTTTATACATTAATTCAATTTATAGGTTTACTTAATCTTTATGGTAAAATTTTAGCTAAATTACATATTTTCAATATTTTCCCTCTGTATTTTATTTTTAATTATATTAACCTTGTTCATTTAATTTAAAACACATCAAAATAACTTCTTTTTGTAAAAAAGAAATAAATAAATAAAAAGACTTCGACATGTTGCCATGATTTATATTTTTGTCAACGATTTATAATTATTTTTTTATACATTAATTTTTAATAACTTTGAATAGGTTCTGCTAGAATATAATTTTTTTTTAAATGACCATAAATGATTGTAACATGAAAAACCAAGTCTGCACTACTGAGCGATGAATGAATGAATCGTTAAAAAGAGCTGGTTCAATTTAATGGCGAACGATTTTGATCTAAAATAAAACGGTTTAACCAATCTCTAAAAACTAATTTGTAAAGTTGCCGAATATTATAAAAATATAGTCGTTTGTTACTAATTTTTAATTTTGAAATTTCTTCAGATTTTATTCTTTCATTTTTTAAATTGTAATTTCCTAATTTAAAATACGATTTTGAAAGAATTTACTGAAAAAAATCATAGAGCGTACTAGTTTTACTTTGAACTGTACAGACGATCATCATTCGGTTTTTCAATTCCAAATGATTAAGTGAGGTCATAAGTCTGTCGTAGGCTGTTTGTTGTGCACATATATTTTTCTTATGCAGTGCTAGACCGTTATGTCGGTTTTTAAGATTGGTGTGATGTTTGGTGGTAATAATAATGGTATTATGCGATGATCTATTTGTTCTGGGAAGCTTATATTCAGTGTATTGGTGATATTTAAAATATGAGTTTGAAATAATCCTGCTGAATGGGAAACATGACGTATTGTTTTTTATCTATTTGTTGTATCTTTTCGGGTGTTGAGATGTATGTTGAGTTTCATCATTAGGTATTCCCGTCGAAACTTGAACGACCACTCATTTGCTTCAATTATTATACTTATTGTTGGACTAGTGCGAAATCTGCTTATTGCGAGTCTAATAGCTAAATGATGAATGGGATCTAGGATCGGTGATTTAGCTGTTCCATATATTGGAACACCCTAATCTAAGCATGGTCGTATCATTGTTCGATAATTTTTTAGTAAAAGAGTTCTGTCGGTTCCAAACGAGCTGTGACATTTTTTTTATTAAGTTTAATTTCTGTAGGCATGATTGCTTTACTTCGTTTATATGATGCTTCCAAGATCAATGCCCATTAATAATTTAGCCTTTTTGTCTGTTTTACGTCCTCCAATGTTTTCACTGTGCGTGTTAAAGTCACCTGTAAACATAAATGGTGTTAGAAGGTTTAATAAAAGTTATGTATAATATCTTTCTTCAATTTTAGTATATTGAGAGATGTATATTGTGCATACTGTTATAGCTGGGTTAGTATTTTAACGTATCGCTAATATCTGTACATGATCGACATTGATATTTACTTCAACGTAACTAGTGTTATTTTTTATTGCTATAAAGACTCCACCATGTGCTCCTGATTGATCGTTTAGATTTTTATATATGGTATTGTAGTTTTGAAGAAGTAATATTTGGTTTGGATGAAGGTGTATGTCCTGAATGTACAATACTGTGGGATTGTATGTCGCTATGATAATTTTAAGATCTTCTAAATGTTTAATAATACCATTACAGTTTCAATTTATTATAGAGAAGTTTTAGTGTCTTAACGCTATATTTGTATAATTTAATATTACATGTTGTTTCTTACAATGTGGGCTCTTCCATTTTTAGATTTTTGATAATTTTGGCGAATATTAATTTTATTGATCGATTTTTCTGTAATAAGTTATAATTATCCTGTAGCATGCTAATTAGCTTTGATGTCTGTAGTGTTAATTCCTTTGCTAGTTCGGAAATATTTCGATGACTTTAGCTCATGTCAATGAAAATACAAAAATTCGAGTATGTAAGGGATAGTTTTTTCTGTTAATTTTAAAGTTTAATTCAAGGGGTTTAAGTATTTGTTTTATCGATTGCGTGTCGTCTAAATCATTACCGCTTTCCGGGTCTGGTGCTTTTATGGATAAATTTTCGTCTGTTTCTAGATCTATATCTTTGATTCATCGTTGGACTGTACTTTTGTTTTAGGGTCAGCAACATATAAAGGTTTCAGGATCCCTTTTTGGTTTTTTCGTTTGTTTTTGATTTTTGATTGATCTGACAGTACTTTCTGTATGTGATTTAGTATTAGTAGAATTATTAAATAATTGCCTTTTTAAATTATTTGCGTGTGTAAATGAATTATTGATTTGAGCTGATGGTTAATGGATGATTGTGAGGATTTGTTGTTTATTGTCTTGACTGCAATGATTTGTTTCTTCTCAATTGCAATTTATAAGAGGGGGAAAATTATCTGGTGTTAATTCTTTTGGTTGTTGATTAAAATTTGGCGATTTTTTGCAGGATGGTTGTATACAATTTTTTGAGATTTCTTCGTTAACAGCAGATTAAGTCATCTGTAGATAGAAAGACGCGGTGACTTTTGTAATTTGATTCTAATGTAAAGGAGGTTGGCATTTTTAGCTACTCAAAATTGGTTATGTACTTGTCCACGGTGCACAAACTCGACATATAAGAGCTTAATTCTGAGGATTGAGATACTCGAAACTTACTTCATGTTTAAAGTTGATGCTAAATATTGCTCTAAGGCTATAGTGATTATTGTTGGAGAAACATTTGAAAGTATTATTTTTGTGGTTGAAGATTTTAGTTTACGTGCTTTTATAAAATTACCGTCGACTTGGAAACCGCCGTGTTCGTTTATAAACGAATGTGCTAAATGCGGAGTTTTTAACAAACTTATTGCGAGAAGCAGCTATACTCTCTGTACCAGAGATTTTAAAGACGAAAGGTAATATAAAATTTTGTAATCTAATGTATAATTAAACACGATACCTTGTTCTTTAGTTGCATGGTAAAAATTATGAATCGGAGTTATTTTCTGTTGTAATGAGAAACGGGTATGTTGTGTTATTAATTAAAACTCTATTACTGGATAATGAAGCTGCTGTAGGATTCGGTGATGTAGTTAACGTTCGCGTAATTCCGGTTGATAGTTGGTCGGCCATACCGACCGTCGTGATTGATAAAGCTAGATATTAAGCCTTTATTGCACGACGACACTCGAATAGCGATAATTATAATTTGGGAAAGATAAGAAAGATCAGTTTGTATAACTGTGAATTACTTTGAAAGAAAAAGAACGCGAACGAAATACATGATGTCGATTACAATACGAAAATCGTGCTCTATTTTTATTAAATAAGCTTACTGGTAAAAGGCACTGGTTGTTTTAACGTCATGATGGCAATATCGTTTGTGACCGGATTATCGGTATAGTTAGGATGAGTTATTACATCTCCTACATCAACTGTGATCCATTCTGAATCATCCGAAGCACTTGAATATAAATTTAAATAACCCAAACGTAACTTGGATCTGTAAAAAAATACCAAAATAATTAACGACGTTTACATCTTTTATATTATCAATTAAACTAACTTCCTGTTTAGTCTGCATTAATATATGTTTTATATATATGTATGTATGTATGTATGTCTGTATATCTATCTATCTGTATATTACATATATATATATATATATATATATATATATATATATATATATATATATATATAAACAATGTATACATAATATGGCCATATAAACATATATGTAGGAATAAAACATATATACTAAAATATTTGAAGTAATAATACCGAGTGTGACAGAATAAAATGTTATTTGGTACCAGTTTTATGATTATACATTTTACTCTCAACATTTATCGTCAAACAAAAAAAGAACGAATAGGTATAAATTGATGTTTTGTTTATTGTTATTATATTATTATTATTATGAAAACAGAAACTCTCATTACACACATCCTTGATGGTTTATGGGGCTATGTTTCTCATCCCTAACCATCCAATTTTTTTTGTTTTAGTTACACATTGCAGGGAACTATTACACACATCTATTTATCTTTTGTATTATACTGGGAGTTTTTCTTTTGTTTTAGCTACACAATACTGACACACAGTTATTTATTAAGTACACTAGTTCCCTGCACCTTTATCATCAATTATTTAATACATTTACCCCACTGCATAAGTGTGGATTGGAGAACCATATATATATTAAAAAAAAAGCATCCGTAGTCGTAGATAATCGTATACGGTCAAAGGCGTTTAATGTAAAGCGTGGAGTAAGACAAGGTTGTATCCTATTTTCATTAGTTTCTAACGTCTATAGCGAACTCATTATTAGGAAAATTTTGAACTACTATGAAAAAGGCATTCCTATTGGAGGTAGAAGGATTTCAAATCTAAAATATGCAGATAACGTAGCGTGTATAACTACAGTCTTGTGGCCTTGATAGCCATAAAACACAGGACGAAAGTAATTGCTTAGTACTAGAAATAAATACTAAGAAAACAAGAATCATAATTATTGATAAACAAAATGAAAATAGCCTAACCGTTAATGAGCCAACGTCAACAAATAAATCAAAACAGCCTTTCTCAAGACTACAAATAAACCACGAGAAACTCACCCAAAAGTATACATATAACGCAGATCAATGTTGGAGGAATGAACAAAGCGAAAGGTGAACTGCTTGCTATAATGTCAACAGAGGAAGATATAGATGTAATATTAATACAAGAACAAGATGCTATCTTTTCAGTGTACGGTTGTGAATGTTGCATGCCGGATGATAGCCTTGAAAAGAGTGTTGAAATTTTCGAGATGTACATTACAGAAAGATGTTACAAATTTCTCGGAAGCAAAAAGTCAACAATAAAAAAGTTTTGGATAGGATGAAAAGAAAAATCGTCTAGAATTATTAAACTGCATTAAAAAAAGAAAGCCGCGATATTATGAAGTGCGACATATTATAGACGGCAAGCTGATTTGGCTGCCCATCCATTTAATTACTCCTGGAACGATGTGCCAAAAGAAATTGTAGCCAAGTTGATCAACAACCTTTATAACCGAGATGATGGAAGATCAAGAAGAAGAATTCATAACTGAAATATATATGTTATGATCTTCCATTATGGCCAAAATATGGCTATGAGTGTGTAATGGACTATCCTATCTTAAATTTTTTTCTTCTTATCGTGTCGGACACAAGTAGGATCTCTTACATCAGTTCTTTTTTTATCATAGCAATCAAGGAATTGAATACCGAACAGACGGGATATAACGAGCTACGATTAAGAAACTAAATAAACGAAAAAAAAAATAATAATACTGAATGAAAATGAACTTACAACTTCCATCCACTTGAATTCAGAATGCAATGAGATGCCGTTACCACGTGTCTGTCGCTAATTAAAATTCCGCCGCAACTAAAACTCGGTTCACCTCCGTCTCCTTTGTCATATCCTAAAGCTACAATCCACGGCCAATCGCCTAAAAATATCGAAGCATCCACGGTTAATATATTTCGTACGAACGTATTTAACTATCAAATGTACTGTGTGTGTACACATTTAAATGTTTAATCTTATTTCCTTTTTTTATTTATTCCTTAGTCGCCACTAATGGATTTTTTTTTTTAATTGGGCTTCAGGTTACCTATATCTGTATAATGTAAAAAATGAATAAGAAGGGGCTCTTTATAATGTAGGCAGACTGAAAAGAAATGCAGAAATGAGTAAAATTAAATAATATATGAATATAGGGCCGTGTATACGTGGGTATTTTGAAGAGCTAGGAGAAATGCAATATTTGTAGGAAACGGAACATAAAGACCATGAAGAGCCTTGTAAAAGCAACTAGAAAATAATTATAATGGGAACATTCGACGGTAACATATTTCGTATCGGCCACCAAATGGGTATCCACAGGATATGAGCAATTAGGGGAACTAACAAGTTTTAAATTATGTATCGAAGCAGCAGGAAGGCAACTACTTCCGAGTCTCAGTCGACAAATGGTAATAATAAAACGTCGCAATTTGATCGTTTCAACTTTAATATTGTGGAACAATGGATTAACGGCTATAAATGGATCAGACCATAGATGGACAACGTGGTATCATATTATATTTCGTTTGCATCTATAATTGCTGACCAAATTATCATGCTGTGGATGTTTTAAGTTGAATGACAGAGATTTTGGTAAATCTGTACGTCGCGTTCTTCTGCGTATTTAATTGTGATTCTGGCAGATTTGTTTATTTCCTATGTGTGTATAATTTATGCAAGTTAAATCTTTTCTCAGTACTTGTTAAAAACAAATATTTGTATAATTTTTATACACCGGGACTTCTAAAGAACTAAAACAGATGGCTAACGCGAATCAGTTTTGTGCTTCATGAGAATCAAATTTTTAAATTTCCCATTTTAAAAAGTTGAAGCACAGGGCACTGTATACGTGTTTCTCTTCTTAAATGAAGGTAACTCGTTATTTTTGAATCCTTTGTTCGTTCGATCGTATGTTGCTAAAAAATATACTGACATACCGATTGAGAGTCCAATTATTCACTGGAGCGCTGACGTTATACACATCATGTCTTTTGATGTTATGCAAATAATTCATAGTCTAAAGTTCCCTCACATTCACATAAGAGAATCGAAACCATTCTCCATTTGTTTAACGTACAGGCACATCTACCTTGTCTTTTCTGCGCCCAATTTTCGGAAGGCTTTTTATCGTCTTTATTTTGGAAAGAACAATGTAAGCGAGAATAAGTATTTCTTCGTCGAATTTAATGCGCCGCTAATTATTCGCATTGCGGCTTTCAACTGGACATCAATATTTTATCATTATGCTGCGCAATGTTCAGTTAAACAAATGCGCAATACTCTTCCGCTGAGTAGGCGAGCGTTAGAGTTGTTGTTTTCAACACATTTGTGGCTGCTTCCCATCCCGTCCCCGTAAGTTTCTTAAATAAGTTCACCCCTGTCTTTACTTTCTGTGCCACATTTTTAAATTATGTCTACGACTCGCAAAAATTTTTTGTGTTTTACACACATACATATGTATAAATTATGTATGTGCGTACACGATTTAGTTAATCGATTTCGTCATTAAATGTGTTTGTATTTTTAAATTTTACTAAATGTTACCCGCTTCAGTTGGTACATCCGTAAGAATTTTTTTCGAAATGTTAGGAACCCCACACGAAAAACGACTGGAAACTGATGTTCCGGTTTCTGGAGTTGGTGCTGAAAGTGGAATAGTAACAACGTTATCTACTGGACAACATACGGTCGGTGTATTACCGGAAAATCCGCAATGAGACCTTTTCATAAATTCGATTATATTTTTTTCGGCGCTTCTCCTGCGAAGTAAATCATATAATGGTTCGCAGTTGGTTATGAGAGTGCAGTTCCCGGGCTCGTTGTTTGGAGTTGTACATTTTGAAGCGCGGACTAAACCAAAAAATTCATAATTATTATTAGTGTGATCATCATTATCGTCATCGTAATAAAATTATTATCATTATTCTCGCGTGTTAATTCAGAAATTCTTTTATTATATACTATTCTATGTACTTGTGCCCACAAAACCACACTGAAAGTAGTCAATGAATTATCTTGAAACATGATGCCATCTATTTTTTCACGAAAATTTTATAAATTCACGTTTTTGACAACCCCTAAAATTTGGGGAAATTTCGACGTTTTATACCACCGACTTTTCTGCATGGTGATTTAAATGCGCGTTAAAAAATTTAGTCCGATCTGATCATACATTAAAGACTCGAAAATATGTACATTGCTTTCGTCGGTATATGAAAAGCCACAGTTTTTTCCACGGTCAGATTAAGAATTTCCCTATAAGCATCCATCTTTTAGTAAGACTTCACAACGAGTTTTATGCTCTTTTCTGAATCATCGGTTATACCAGAGTGTAAATCTTATGTACGAGCTTGGAAAAACGTGTCGGAAGATTTCCGAAAAAAGTTCATTGTTTCAATTTTCATAAACTCCGTTTTCTTTTTAAGCTCGACGCTGAGTAACAAAACCGCTAATACGTCCGGATTTAAATTGAAAAACAAGTGAAATTATCGAATGAATTTTCTAACCGTCTGCACGATGTAGGATTTGAAAAGTCTAAAAATATATGTTTTAAAACTCTGTTGTTGTTTTTTTATCAATTCATAATAATTGTTTCCTTTTTATGTGTTGATGATTATCAAAATATTCCCTTTTGCTGAAGTCAAACATCATAAGATAGTCTCTTAGCCGTGAAATTTCGCTTGCGATAGATCCTCACAATGATGATAATGATGATATTTATTTCCGTATCGTTTACGCGGTTCGTAAAGTACGTATCTAAAACTAGGAAACAGATCTACTTTTTAAAATATCTTTGTACTACCTATTTTATTTTTCCAAATTCGATTTTCAGTCTTCAAATTGAAAAATTTTGCCGGTTATTTTTTACAATACAAATATAAATGGTAATTTAAATCGATTAAAAAAAAAATGATTATCCACTAGAATCAAAAAATTACCAAAAATTAGATAAATGTAAGAATAAGTAGCGGAATATAAGCGATTATTATTTTAGATTTATACATAATTTCCTTAAACGGAACTACTCGTATATATTTTTCTTAATATCCGAGTACTCGTTAGTTACCGGTTGGCTATACACCGCGCACGCCTAATTTTTATTGTAATAAGAAGTGTTAATTATAAAGATTGCACGCTTGTAAACTTGAACTATCAAATATTCAAATAATAAGAGGTTTTCTCATCGAATTACCCACACGCAATATTGGTTGTGTATATATGTGTACGTGTGTAATGTACTAACAACAGACACATCAAGGTTGCGTGCAAAGTCGACTATTTTAGTACATTATCGCATTTATGACGCACATTTAAGTAAATACATTTATTTGGTTTAAAATTATTCAAATAAGATACTTATATTTGTTTCATCTTTTACATTTAGACCTTGATCTTGTAACCAAGTAATAAATATAAACTCTAATATAACTCGAGTACACTAAAAAATAAAGAGCAAGTTTATGCAATGGACTAGTATATTTAAAAACCATCCTTATATGGAAGGGTGGATTTAATTTCTATTATATATATATATAAATATATAATATAAAAATAAATAAAAATTTTTTGTACATTGCTATTTCTTTCTCTTGTTCAAGAATACACGCATTTATTCCAAGGGTCCAATGAAGTAAAATTTAAATTATAGCACTCTGTATTTCGGCAAATAGTCGCTTGGCCAAATTTCGATGGACAGCGCACAAAAACAAAATAACACACCGCGCATGACTACTACTACAGATGTAACCTATATACATATATATATCAAGGCCCCCCCAGGTGGTATTACGTACCTTCTAGGATCCGCCGCTCTAACCGGAACGGGGCGCGTCCACAGGTGGTGGATAGTGGAATGGCCAGTAGATATACTGGTTAGCTGCGAATAACCAACAAGCAGTCGCGATCTAAGAGCGGTTACTGGTCAGGCAGACGATTCCAGTAGTGACAGGGCAATGAGACACGAGGATGCAGATGGGCAGCTTGAAGGACTACCTTTCAAATGTCTGCATAATCCTAAGACTGTCTCACTCTCAGCGAGTTTTGGTCGCTGTAAAAACCTTACCAATGCTACCTCCTCAATAGCAAAACCAAATCATATAATTTACGAATTATACAGGTATATGCTCCAGCTTCCAGCCACTCAGAAGAGGAAGTTGAAAACTTCTACCGTGATATAAGTAGAGAATTAAATCGAAAAAAGATCTAATTTACATATATTATAGGTGAAATGTGATTAACAATTTTAACATAGGTAGCGATCATAGATTGCTAAGAGGCAAAATACATATAAATATTAAAATGGAAAGAAACAAGCTCGTAAAAAACGTAAACTTACTACTGGACATACAAAATCTAACAGCGAATAAAGTAAAATAACAGGAAACACTGAGGCATAAACTGGGAAACACTGATGTGAACGTGAATAATATTATGGAGTTAATAAAGAACACAGCTCAATAAATAGGAGGAAAAAAGAAACGTAAAGATATTAGAAAATTGACTAACGAAACACTAGAGCTACTGAAGAAGAGAAGGGAAATGAAAAACAACGTGAATAAAAATAACATAGAATACTGTGAATTGTGTAAAACAATCAGGAAACGGATTAAAAGTGACATACAGTGTTACAATGAAAGAATTCTTCAAGCAGCAATCGAAAATCAGAGTAGCTATAAGGAAGTAAAAAGAAAACTAACGATTGGAAAGAAACAAATAATAAAAAAAGGAAACAGGATAATTTCAGATAGAAGACTAGTAATACAATACGTAGTTGAATATTATAAAGGCTTATACGATTCTACGGTTGATCTTTCAGAATATCCACCTTCAGGAAACTCATCTCCAGAAATTTTAATGGAGGAGGTAATATATGCGCTAAATGGAAAGGCGCCGTAGTAATCGAAACGGTAAAATTAGCTGGAACAGGAACATTACAACATCTTACAGACGTATACAACACATACCTAAGGAAACGTAACATTCCACATGCTTGGAACAATGCCACTATTATACTAATCTACAAAAAAGGGGATAAGAACGAGTTAAAAAATTATAGACCAATTAGCCTACTAAATGTAGTGTACAAAATATTTACAAAAATAATAAATAATAGAATAAAACAGGCATTTGATGAAGCACAACCAAGAGAATAGGCAGGGTTCAGAAGAGGATTTAGCACAGTGGACCACATACATGTTATTAGAGAAATAATCAGTAGAAACAAAGAATATGAACAACCACTGACGCTAGCTTTCATAGACTATGAAAAAACTTTTT
This sequence comes from Coronaproctus castanopsis, assembly GCA_032883995.1. Classification (NCBI taxonomy): domain Eukaryota; kingdom Metazoa; phylum Arthropoda; class Insecta; order Hemiptera; family Monophlebidae; genus Coronaproctus; species Coronaproctus castanopsis. The sequence continues at coordinate 100,617,310 of CM065053.1, forward strand.
ATTCCGTATACACAACCGAGATAATTAAAGCATTAAAAGAACAAGGAGTAGATGAAACATACTTAGAACTATTGAAGAACATCTATGCAAATGCAAAATCAGCAGTAAGATTACATGAAATGACACCAGAATTTGAAGTAAAAAGAGGAGTGAGACAAGGCGATATTCTCTCGTCGTTGTTATTCATATCTGCTTTACAAAGAGTTTTTCAACAGTTGAATTAGCAAAGCCTTGGAATTAACATCGACGGGGAATATGTAAATCATTTAAGGTTTGCCGATGACATAGTTTTGATAGCAAAAAGTACTGATGAGTTACAGAGACAGGTAGAAGAACTAAATGAAATTGGCAAAAAGATGAGCTTAAGCATTAATCAACAGAAAACTAAAATAATGCTAAACGAATTCACACCAAATAAAGACATCACACTTGAAGGCAAACATCTGGAAACAGTCCAAGAATGCATATATCTTGGCCAGTTAGTATCACAGGATCATTGCATCAAGAAATAAGTAGAAGGATCAGACTGGGATGGACAGCGTTTGGACGAAATTCGGTTATTTTTAAATCAAAAATGCCACTGCACTTAAAAAAGAAAGCGTTTGATCAATGCATCCTCCCAGTGATGACATACGGTTGTGAAACATGGACGCTTACAAATATAGATTACAAGTAGCCCAGAGATCAATGTAGAGATGTATGCTATAGATCACTAAAAAAGACTGGAAAACAATTGAATGGCTTCGTGATAGAATAAAAGTAACAGATATAATAGAAAGAATAAATAAAATAAAATGGCAGTGGGCCGGTCATATAATGAGAAGAACAGATCGAAGATGGACAGCAAGAATCTTACAGTGGTAAACACGCGGGAAAAATCGGCCCCAGCGAAGACCGCATATGAGATAGGATTACGAATTCAGGCAAAAATTAGGAGTTACTTGGACCAGAGCTACTCAAGACCGGAAGAAATATCGCAAAATATGTGGTTAATTCATGAAGAGGCTACACCATGAAATACTGGTTGATCAGCTGAATATGATGATGACATCAAGAGCACAGTTTGTTAATGCGAAAATAATAGTGGGAGCAACCTTTTTCCCAGTCAGTGCTATAAAAACTAGGTAAAAACACAAATTCCGAACTAGGTTTTCTGTGTGCTTTTGTTACTGTGAATACATTTTGGGAACTCTGGGTCCATTTATATACATTATATACCGACATAGTCTTGAGACGCTCCCTGATTCGACTGTAAAACTATACGCGTTAAGTTTATTACTTTATTACTTTGTTGTTCATAATCGGGCTCATCTCTTCGTGTCTGTTCGCTCGGTACGATGTCGTTCACTGTTCTATTCGCGGTTTGATTCTCCGTAATTTGTTCTGTGTTAATCTCGACAACGACTCTTGTCGAACAAGATTTATCGCGAATTTATTGTTTGCTTATCCGTGAGCCGGTATTTCTAGTCTGTGGAGTTGGCTTCTGCCATGGTGTGTACGAGGAGGCTTGTGTGGTACAATCACCCATTGTTAAATTAAGGTGCCGTATGAAATGTTTACAACGTAATCGTTATTTTACTGTATTTGTTTTCTAAGTTTGAATGAAAGGTTTTGTATTAATTTGGATGGGTTTTCTTCATACTCAATTCGAAATAATATTTCAATCTTTGAGTGTTGTTATATTAGTTTCGGCATGTAGGCTTGATGAAGGCTCCGCTGCAAATACGAAGTGTGTACAACAACCAGAAAGAAATTATTATTATCAACAATAATGTGAATGATAATTTTCATATTTTTCGTAGATCAAAAGTTCTACTAATCGACAGATAACTCTCGCCAGTACGAATCGACGACATATAATAACAAATAGGATAGGCGCCGTAGTAATAAGCATAATAATATTAATAGTAACGATAATTTTAAACATGTTAACGATTTACGTCCGACAAAATACTCTACCTGCTTGCCGACGTGATACTTGGACGCTATGAAACAGTACAGTAATTACGTAACATATTATTCGCCATTTTGTAGTCGACATCATCATAGTAGTAGCCGGCGGTAAGCCGTGTTAATCTGGAACCGAAAAAATAAATAAACAAATACCGATCGTCACGTGAATATTAATAATAATTTAATCCCGTCGAAAAATCTACTTCATCCGTAGAACGTCGTGTCCAATTCTCGTTAGTCGTTTTAGGAGTTGTTTTTTTTCAAGAATTTATCATTTTACTCGGTAAAAACGAAAAACACTCTTAGTCCCACCAATCGTGGTCGGACCATTCGCACGTGTGATGCTAATAATAGTCGTTGAAAACACGAAATAACTTTTTTTTTTTTTTTTTTTTTATGTTTTCCCATCACAACTGACCAATGTTAGAGGTCATTTAGTGATTGACTTAATGAGATGAATGATTTTTTGTGGAAGGGTAGTACTCAACAGTACTCCCTCTAAATCTATGCTGGTTGGACAAAGTCTAGAGGCTTACTTCGCCACAGCCTGCGTATTTCACCGGAATCATTCAGCAAATCAGTAGCAAGTGGATTCGTGTGAACGCTAATTCGTGCAACATGTTTGTTTGCTTGTCTTTTTATTTCATCCTCCACAAACATAACGTTTAAGTCGTTATGGAGGGTAAGATTTGAGACGTACCAGGGAGCTGCAGTAATAGTTCTTAATACCCTATTTTGATATCGTTGTATTTTCTGTAAGTTAGATGTTTTGGCGCAACCCCACAGTTGTATACCATATACCCAGATCGGCCTTAGGGCAATTTTATACAGCAGAGTTTTATTTTCCAACGATAACCCTGATTTACTAGTTAGCATCCATGACATAGATCTGGTTTTAAGCCTCAAATGCTCGATTTTCTTCTGTATGTGGGTAGCCCAAGTCAACCTAGTGTCCAAATGCATGCCCAAATATTTTACACTATTGGTATTTGGAATGACAATGTTGTTTATTTTGATTGGCAGGCGTTCAATCTTTCGATTTGTGAAAGAAATATGCGCTGATTTAGTTTCATTGACTACAACGCGCCATCGTTTTAGCCAAGTCTCTAGATGCCCGAGTGACTCCTGCAGTTTTTTTGTGGCTGTGTTTTCACTCTTATCCACAGCTAGGATTGCTGCGTCATCGGCGTACAATGCTACTTCTGCATTACTAGGCTTAGGGAAGTCGGACGTGTAAATTAAGTATAATATTGGACCGAGGACGCTTCCCTGCGGTACGCCCGCCCTTACTGGAAAAATATCTGAGTATTCATCAGCTATTTTTACTCGAAAGTATCTCTCTTGTATGTACGATTTAAGTAGTAGATAGAAAGGGTGAGGAAGCAGGAGTTTAAGCTTGTACAACAGTCCCTGGTGCCACACCCGATCAAAAGCTTGCTTAACATCCAAAAATGCAGCTGTACAGATATTCTTGTTTTCCAAACTATTTTCAATAATCTTTGTTAATCGGTGAACCTGTTCTACAGTGTTGTGACGCTTACGAAAACCAAATTGAAAATTCGGAATTATTGAATTCATAGATAATATTGGGAATAATCGTTTTAAAATTAGTTTTTCTAGAAGCTTTGAAAGAACGGGAAGCAGCGAAATAGGCCTGTATGACGAAACCAATTCAGACGATTTACCAGGCTTTGGTACAACAATTATTTGAGAAAACTTCCAACTCAAGGGAAAATATTGGTTACGTAGGACAGCGTTATATATTTGTGTTATGAGTACAATGCTTTTACGTGGCAACTCATTTAAAAGCTCAGCTGTGATTAAGTCAAATCCGGGACATGTTTTCCGTTTCATATTTTTAATAAGTTGCTGAATCTCATTTGGGGTAACCGGTGTTATAGGTGGATTCATTTGCATTGGTTTTTCTAGGTATTCAAGAATATCCGTGCAGTCACTAACTTGGGCATTCGGTGTGAATACATCGCAGAAATAATTTGCAAAGAGCACTGCTTTATCGAAGTTAGTACGAGCCCAACTACCGTCGAGTTTTTCTATCGCAGGAATATGCACAATTGGCCGTTGAAAACGTTTGGTCGCTCTCCATAATGAGTGATCATCTTGTTTGGTCGGCGATAATTTCGATAGAAATGTTGTAAGCATTGCATTTTTATTTTCACGTAATACTTTACGTAGTTGCTTTATTTTTCTATTCAGTTGCGTTTTAATAGCCGGATTTCTCGTTGTGTTCCAAGCGTTTCGTAATTTTCTCTTTTCACGTATTAGTGTCAGTATATGTTTTGGAACATTATTAAACCCCTTTGGTGGCTTTACAGTGGGAGTGGCTAGCCACGCAGCATTTTGTATAGTTTCTGTTAGGTTTTGTACCGCTTTATCAATATCGAAATTAGTTTTCAGCGACATATTTAACTTTATTTCAGACTCTAGATATTGTTTAAACAATGGCCAATTAGTTTTTTTATTGATAAGGCATGGATCAGGTGTTTTTGTTATTGGAGAAATGCTTACCGTTAATATAACTGCCGAGTGATCTGACTGTAGGTCGAAACACGAGTCTGCTCTCATATGTAATGATGATATTCCTTTTGTTACAAAAAAGTCAAGCAGATCGGGTTTCCTTTTACGATCTTGAGGCCAGTAAGTAGGTTCCCCTGCCGAAAAGTAACCTAGATTTTGGCTGGAAATTACTTTTTCCAGAATTTTCCCCCGAGGATTATCTAAACGAGAGCCCCATTTGCGACTTTTTGAGTTCCAATCTCCGCCAGATATGAATTTCGCTCCCAATGATTTGAAATACTTGAAAAGCAGATTTTCATCCAATCGCTCATTTGGAGAGCAGTATACGGCGGAAATGGCGACAGTTCCAATAAATGAAGATAATTTTATCGTACAAGCCTGCATTCTTTTTCCCGAATAGTTTTGCTCCTCGTAATGCTTGATTGTTTTTTTAATAATAATTGCACTACCGCCGCGAGCTTTATTATCTGGCCGAAGACAAGTGTACACATCGTAATTGGGAATATTAAAAACTGTTTTATTTGTAAAATGTGTTTCCGAGATGAGAAGTATATCAATGTAGTGAGATTTCAGAAAGAGCTCTATTTCTAACTTATGTTGTAACGCGCCATTAGCGTTCCAAAGTGCAATTCTTAATGAAGTAGTCATTATTTACTAGTTTTATTCAGGACTGAGGACAATAAATTTAATATCATGGCGTTCTGGTTCATTAACTGTTGAAACATGGTTTTAAATTCACTCAAAAATGCACTTAATAATGTATCTATACTAGTAGGCGAGTTAGTTGCGAATCGGTTATTCATTATATTACCACCACCATTTGAGGGACCAACATCATTATAGACATTATTGCCCGGATTAAATACCACATTGGCGCCATTCGTCTCCGACGTAACTTTTGCATATGATAACAGACGTTCTTGCTCATTTTGTGGGATAATATCATGTACAACATTACTGCGGCTTGCGGGAATATTTACTTTGTCAGGAAGCGTCTGTTCTACATTATATTTCGCATTGTATAATTTGCGATATACCTCACATCCCTTGTAATTAGAGGGATGTTGCTGCGCACATAATGCACATTTCGGCGGTACGTTTTTTTCTTTTTTGCAATCAGCTGAATTATGACTACCGGCACATTTAACACACTTATAAGGACGATTACAAAACGATCTTGTGTGCTCATACTTTTGACATCTAGTGCACTGGGGTATGTCCCTTTTTACGTGTGGGGCTTCTACTCTAATTTTCGAATGTAATAATAAGTCGAGATCATATATACGTTTAATCTCGTCAGCCGGCTCCAAATCAACAAAATGCAGGGGGAGAGGTTCTTTAGTTCTTCTATTTTTAACATTGAACACGGACCTCACTTGAAAACTTTGTTCTTCTAGTGCCTGTTTAATATCGCTGATTGTGAAAGAGGGGTGTAAACCGCGAATTACAACTTTATACGCTCTTTCGTGTTTTAGTTGGTAGGTGTGATAATTTATGTCTTCTTTTTTAAACGTTGCGATTAGTCTTCTATAATCGTCAGAGGTTTGCACGTTGATTTTAACAGCGTTATCTTTCAAGGATTTCGCTCTGAAGTCATGTTTTCCTAGTGCGTCCGTAATTTTTTTTAACATTCTCGAATAGTTAATTACATCATGCACAAATATTGGCGGCGGTGAAGGTTCTGTTGATGCATTATGGGCCGAGTGTGTAATTGGATTCTCATTATGTAAATCTTCGTCTTCGATCTGTAAATATTGGAACCTGTTTTGTTTCGTACGGTAGTTATTTAAATTTTGTTGTTCATTCAATAGTCTTTTTCGTGCCTTCTTTTTAGGAATCTGCCAGTCGTTCTCTATGAGTTTTTGCGACGATGTCGATAATGCGTCTTCGGAGTAATTTGATATTATTGTATTACTATCATCAGTTATGTCTACATTTTCACTTATTTTATCGTTAATGATATGGGAAGTCGGACCATTGTTAGATAAGGGAACGAATTGCGTGTTCGGAGTTAAAGTATAATACGTTTGTGTTGGTACCTGATAAACAACGTTTTGATGCGGATATGAGACTATAGGTGTGGATAATGTTGTTCGTTTAATTTTTTTGTAAAACGCTTCTAGTATCTAAAGACAACCAATACGGATGTATTGAATAAATGTAAAATCAATAAATTAATACTACTAAGTAGAATTAACGAAGCAAAAAAGAAATATTTTGGACATAAAATCGGAAAGGAGGATTTGTTTACAATAGCGATACAGGGAAAAATTCCAAGAGGAAGAAGAAGGATGGAGTATATACACGGGATCGATAGAATAAGGTCAATACCGAAAATAAGAGGCAACTATAACAAACTAACGTACCGCACCAACCTCCTGAATAGGAGATGGAAATTGATGATGATAAATACTTAAATCGTTCCTAACGTAATATTTTCTTATTAATTAAATTAGAATTAAATAAATTATCTCATTAACTTCCACACTGTAGATAGATTATTTTTCTGATAAACGGGAGCTATTTTTTTGTCGAATTGCCATCTATAAATTTCAATTTCGAGAGAAGGGCTCCATATATATATAAAATATATATAATATCTTCTCAACCCGAAAGTTGGTAGAGAACAATCCTTAGTGATAAATGACCATTGAAACGGCACATTATGGATTCCTGAAAAGTCGGTAAAGAGGGGTTTGTATTGATTTTTCCGGGTTCTTCATTTTCCCAGCAACCTATTATTCATTTACAGACCATTTGGTTGGATAACTAAATTGGATACAGGCCTAAAACCTATATATATATATATATATATATATATATATATATATATATCATGTATGTATATATGTTTCTGAATTAAAAATCAAAAATAACATTCGGACATCGAGTTTTATATATATTGGTTTCTAGACCCGCATCTCTAACCGAAACGGGGCGCGTTCACAGGCAATGGATGATGGATGTAGGCTAACCGCGAGTAATTAATAAACGGTTGTGAACAAAGAGGACAATATTGATTGCAGTAGTAACGGTAATATATATGAGAAGACAGAGGGACAGTTTAGAAGCTCTTTATAAAACTCTAAATTCCTACGACTGACCCTTCAGGAGTTGACAACGTGTATATAAATTAGCTTCAGCTGCTGTTCCAACAGCAACCATCGTCTCATGGTACAAAGCCAGGGAAATAAATCCTAATAAAAAATCGAAGTGTTGCGCGGTAGTAGGTTCAACAGCATCAAGACCAAGGCCGAATAACAGGATCTTAGTGCGATCGTTTAATAAATAATTGTTAGCATTGAATTTTCGCCTGAAATCCATCTGCTCTTATTTTATGGCCGAATTATGTTAATATTCTTCTAATTACTACCAAGGACAATTTTCTGTTTGTTGCGCCAACTTCTTGTAATATCGAGTAGTTCGTTTTCTTGTCAGTCCACGGGATTCTTCACATCCGCCTCCAACAATACATTTCCAGCGCATTTATCTTTTGTCTGTAGTAACCATTTACCTACCGACATTTCAAGTATTTTCCAGCATAATAGAATGGTGAATAATAAAAATTAATTTTTCTCTTCTTATAATTTCTCTCACATAAATACTTTAAATTTCACAAATCACAAATTTCTTAGATTCATCATACATACCTCTATACGTTCAATTTGTCAACCATTTGCATACTGCTTTAGATTCCTATTTTACTTGGCGGTCAACTCGAGTGTGCAAATTTTGTACACCTACTTGGTGAGATTTTTCGTATATTCACTAAAACAAAGTGTATGTTTTAAACGTTTCGATAGAAGCAAACTAATTGAAAAAATACTTCGCTCACAAGAATCAATAAGCTATTACGAGACAACTCCTTTTATTTACAAAATGGTATTTGTAAATTTGTGTCTCATGTTTGGAATAAGGCAAAATCATCCTTTGAACAGCTGCCCAAGAATAATGCATCTGTTAATACAATAGCCTCCGGTTATGTTCCACTGGAATTTACATCAGTGGCGACTCATGGATTTTCGAAGCGGAGGGGTTAAAAGTTTTACCTAGTTGAAATTTTGTTTTAATAAAAAACATACAGCTAGGCTACCATTTCATAAAAACTTAAAATTCTAAATTTTCTAAACAAAAATAAAATTTAGAATCGGCCATTCTAAGAAAATTTTAAAAAATGTGTAATTTCAAAGCACTTACTTCAAAATTTATTTGTATATGAAGTCCATACAATGGTTTTTCATTTTCGCGAACCGGTCAGTTACCTTGCTGTGGAAGTTAGGAATTGTATCGATAAGAGTTTTCTCAATACTTATCATTGCAAGCGCAGAAACTCTGTCTTCCAGCATTGTACTCCGTAAATATGTTTTAATTCTTTTCAAGGAAGAAAAACACCTTCCCACTTCAGCAGTTGTCATAGGAGACGTTAACAAAATGTTCATCAAACATATACTTTGCCGAGTGTTTTGTAAATACCAGTGTTTCGAAACAATTGGTGGAGTTGCGCAACTCCCGATGCAAGGGAAAATTCTTAATTTCTTTCGTATAGAACAGAAAGTTCAGTTTGCAAACGTTTTTTATTTAGCATGGGATATGCCTGGTAAGTTTCGTTAAATTCTTGAGAAGGAAATTGCCTGCAGTACGTTTCAAATTTCTCTTGTAACAGCAACTTTCCTGCAGATAGATGACCAGTAAATTCGAATCTAACCCTAGCTTGCATACATATTGTGTCACAAACTTCTTTGACAGCGGCGTTTCGATTTTCATCACATTTCCTCTTACGAGATACGGGCATAGAATCAGTATTTGTGGACACCAAGTTTTCGAAATTCGTTTCTCTGATTAAAGAAATTGCGCGATAAAAATTTTCCAGTGATGAAAAAGCGCTCGAAGAATTAATATTGCGATTTTGAAATGCATCGTATAGTAAATTAACGTGTGGCATAATAGGATGGAAGACGCCAAGCCAAAATATAAAGTTGTTGTCATTGAGAAGACGAAGAAGACCGGATGCTTCATTAGCTGTTGGGTATTATTTGAATTCTGCAATTTTTCGAAACATTCTTTCAGATGTTCAATGTTTTCAAAAACTGTATTTACGACTCTTGAATTGAAATTCCATCTTGTATCGGAACCACGTGGAATTCTTCTTGACATGCAATTTTCAAGCTCAGCTAATCTCTGAGAAGAACGCGAAACAAATGCTGGAATTCCTGACAAGCTACTAAAAAAGATGCGTACTTCTCTAAACAATTTTCAACTGCTCCAAAATCTGTTTCGATAATCCTTCTGCATCTCGCGACTCAGGGTTATAAAATCTCCAGAATCTTTCGTATGTGGTTCCATTGAATTCGTAACGAAAAACAATTACCTTCTGTGTTTTCTCAGAGATATCAGTCGTATCATCGGACATAACAACCAAAAATTGAGCTTGTTCAATTTCATTAGAAATTTCAGTTCGACAAATGTCTAACAACAATTCATTTTGAATTGTTTTTGAGTTAGTTTTAAACACTGTAGAATTTTCAAAATGCACTTTCAAATTTTCATCCAATATCCCTGTGAAATTTAACAATCCTCGAAAAATACCAGGATTATCGGAATCCGCTTTTTCATTATGTCCTCGTAGCAGAAGTTCAAATTTACCGCAAAATATCAGGCAGTCGATGAATTTTGATAAAATATCCCTATTCTTTTTGACGTTTTCATTGAACTTTCTGATATTTAATTTATACGCTTCGCTTACCTGTGTCGCTATATTAATTTTTCCCAGCATACTAAAATCTATCGAATTTTTTATATGTTGTGCTGAATTTTCGTGTTTCTTGATTTTTTCATTCAAATGTTTCAAGTCTACCACACCAGTTTGAGTCCAAGAAATTTCACCGCCAAAAAGTAGACAAGGAAAACAAAAGAAAGCGTTTTTAATTTCACAACCGCAAAGCCAGTCACATTTTGAATAAATATCCGCTTTAAATTTTCTTTCAAAAGTATTGTTTCGGCTAGATGACGTTTGTATAATATTGAGCCTTAACGTTACACTTTTCTGCAAATGATAACCGCGAAAATTTGTTATTCAGCAAACATGAAACCGAATTCAATTCATTTTCACGAAAATCGCTATTTCCAGCCATAATTAAAGTTAGCCTTTCTACCAAAACAATCGAAGTAATAAAATCCTTATAAATAAATATATTTATTCAATCAATAAAACATAAGTAAATGAGCAACAATAATATAAGAACGCGCGCGTCAACATTTCATTCTGCAGTTGGAATATTAATCTTGAAATACAAGTCTACCTGGCTGGGCTGGTTCTCGTGCAGCCCGAATGCCGAAAAAAAAAGAACTATTGCGCGTGCGCCTTTACCATCGTCCGGTTCCGTTTCCATGCACTTTATGTTTTCTAAACACGTGAACGAGAGCTGTATTGGGCTAGTTTTTGTGCAGCCCGAACGCTGTTAAAAAGAAACCACTGCGCATGCGCCTTTAACATCGTTTTCTCGCGGAACTACGCTTTTTATGTTTCCTAAATGTGCCAACAAGAGCTGCACCATACGTAGCCCTCACCAACGTTCTAGAATGAGCATCCAAAGAGAAAAAATTTCTTTTTTAAACGAATTTCAAAATTTTGGATAATTTTAATTGATTTTTGAATATGAAAAAAAAATTATACTGGTAATTTTGTAGGTGGGGCTGCAGCCCTGCAGCCCTTATGCGCGAGCCGCCACTGATTTACATATATAATATGCATACGCAAAAGCTTTTAAACGCATCGGTCTTCTTTAGTCGCTCAGTCATACTACTTTGGGAGGAGATCCATAAACATTAATTTTACTTTATAAATCATTTATTCGTTCGGTGTTTGAATGCGGTAAGTTTTTTTATATAGTAATGCCTCGTAAAATTTTTTGGTTCTTTTAAATAAATTTGCAGAATGAACACGTCCTCCGACTCCAATTGCTGCTTTAGAGATGTAATCTAATAACCCTCCTCTTCACATATGCAGAATCCTCTTAGCAGATCCGTTTGTTGTAAAAAGTTTCGCTACTACAAAACCTGTAACAGATCTTTTATATTTTATTAAATTCTCTCATAAAGAACATTGGAATAATATTCAGTCCAATTCTTATCTAGCTCCATATTACAGGTCGATTCAACCTCTAATACCTATAAAATCGTGGTTTAGTGACATAAAAGGGGCCTGGTAACGTGCTTCCATGTTTCATTACTATCTTATGTAGATTACGGTTTGGAAAAAAATGACTCCCATCATTCCTATACCAATATAATATAAATTCTCTTTTTTCCCCTCATCCTTCCGATGACAACAAAATAGCAGATGCAGATCATGTATTTTTGAAGTGCTCTTATTACAATTCCCAACAATCTTTATTATATAATTAAATTATATCTCTCAAAGTACCATTGCCATTAAATATGTCTTACCTACTTAATTAAACACATTTGTGTATATTTAGCATATTTATAATTACATTATATCAACTAATATTAATGTTTAATAATCCCGTTTAAGCGTCATTTAATAATAATTGCACACAAAGCTAGTTGAACAATCCTGTATTCATTAAAAAATACAGTAGATAAAAGACAAGATAATATGAAGAACGGACTCGATATATACAGTATTGCAGGGAATACTAGGAGGGAATAGAAACAGAGGAAGATATGTTGTGCGATGCACTGATGGAATAAAACAAAAAACTATATTCAAAATGATGATGATTAAATGCGGTCCAGGATGTTTTGTGTTGAAGTAGTTTTGATATCATTAAACATCTTCGGGGTATAGTGGCCTGAGAGGAAAAATATGTGTATTAATAAATTCGTTCATATATTTGTTTGTTCAATTGTATGATATTATGGAAATGACTAAATGTTACCTGGATTATGTGTAAAATTCGGGAAACATGTTTTACGAAGACAAATTAGTTTTTCGAAAAGTATAATACTGACGTCAAGAGTATCGATTAAAAATGTATTCGTCAAGCTAAACGTCAAACTGAGTGATGTCCTGATAAATATTGAGTTAGAAAGGAATTATTATTCTATCTTGGTAGTAATCCATACGTTCGTTTCCTCATAAGCGTTTTGTTGCTACTTAAGGTGTTTTAACTTCACTAATTTTATTTTCTGTATTATCTTTGTTCCATCACTGCGTGCTTTTTTTTTAGTTGTTTTTATTTTGTTAATTATTTTCAACTGTAAATCCACAGCCGTAATTTCGGATATTAGGTATGGCGATGTAAAGGATGCTGTTCTGCATGCAGATAATATATTTAAAAAGATTTTCCTTTGTTTAATTTTGATTATATTTTTTATTATTGACAGAAATGTCCGGGAAAAAATTAAGGAACCGTATTATATTAAAGATTAAAAAAGTACAATAGCCACCATGACCGCCAATCTTCGAAAAAGAAGAAAATATACCTAAATATTTCAAATCCTTGTTAAATGTGAGAGGTTTATTATTCAGTTTTAATATTCCACTTTTAATTTCATGTTCCTTCTATTTTTTTTCTTACTAGTATTGAATTAGTCTTTTCAAGATTTAAATATAGACCAAAATTAACGAATTCGTTGTTAATATTGTTAATTTTTTGATTAATTCTAGGAATTCTACTTCTTTTACTCTTAAAATCAATAAAGTATAATATTTTCCTTAAAATGTTTAAGACATAAAAAGAGAAAACGTATATTGTAGTAAAGAGATCCGGTAAAGTATTATAAAGGCGTTCGCAAGAAAATGATATATAATAACGCAGAAAGCGGTCTTTACGAAATTAAAGGAAACATACATTGTTAAGTCGTATGTGTGGGTAGTAACATTGCACGCGGTGTAAACGTGAACTTTAAAAAATGTGATAAACAGAAAAATTGAGCCCATTTAAGTAGTACGGTGCTGGAAATATTGTGGGTTGATAAAATTTCAACGTTTTTAACCGAGTACAAAAGGGTTGAAAACGATTAGGAAAAAAAGTTAAAATGGAAAGGGCTATGGCATAATGGTTTACTCAAAAATATTGTAAAAGAAAAATACCCATTAGCGGGCCAATACCAAGACAGAAGCTGATGGACACAATCAAGAAATAAACTAATATCAAAAACTACAGCGAATTGAAAAGGCTAATAGTAGAATGAAATATATATACCTATATATATAAAAGAGCCCTATGTGTAAAAAGTAAAATCGAAACACCGAAAATTATTCCAGCTTTAAAAGTTTAATAGCAAACAAATAATGACAGATGAACTATTATACGCACCTATCTATACATATATAATTTGGACATATAAATAAATAAATTTATATATGCGTATATGCGCGTGTAGCTTGAGCATTGACAGGATTCCCTCGTTTTTCTCTTATTGGTTATTATTTTTATTTATTAATTTTTTTAAAATTTAAGAAGAACACTACATTAACTCTGCTGGAACAATAAGAATTTTACCATTTATACGCGTTTTCAACCGACCAGACTCGCGATTTGTTAAATTATAATTAATTTGTATAAACGACGCTTACCTCGACAGATGTGATTTTCCCGATTTCTCAATACAAAAACAAAATATCAGGGGAAAATTAAGTTTCTTTAATCTTCTTTTCGAACGGTTATTTATGTTATCAAACTTCGATAAAGACACATAAATCTGTTAGTCGCGTGATAATTATCGTATTAACTGAATGCGAAGAAATAAATAAATGAACAAATAAATTAATTAATTAATGAGAATAAATACGCAACGAACACGAAATTACTACAACTTGGTCAAGAACTGGAATCAACTACTTTAAAATGACAAGACTCCAAGTTCTACATAAAATTTAACCAAGATCGTGAGGGACAGTAGCTAAGTAGAAAAACTGGTCGCGTCTAATCAATCTTCACAGATAACTTGTTTCTGTTTGACCGTTCGTGTTTTTATCTCCTGTATTTTATTATGTATAGTATATTATAGCGAGTTTAAAGTAGATGGGTACATTAAAAAAATAAATTAACTAATTAAAATATAAAATTCAAAATGAATTTTAGTAATAATTAAATACGTAGACTAAAAAATAAGTATATATATATATATATATATATATATATATATATATATATATATATATATATATATCAGTTACTTAACCCAAAACAAAATTAAATATAAAATATTAATTGGTTGCAAGGAATGCTGGGAGTAACTCTTTTTCCTTGTTTAATTCAAACGCAATTTCACTTATGTTATTACATTAATATAAAAATATAAATGTATACTCGTACTTGAGTACGAATGTTAAAATTTCCGTGTATTGCAAAAAGCATAAATTTATCAATGCTAAAAGAAGTTAATTCGGATGCTCGATTATGAATCCACTTTCTTTGATCATATCATGCGATGAAATAACGGGAAACTGAAACAATGTCAATGTGATTACTGGCGCCAATTCCCTCCAATAAATCATTATTAATGCAGTCAACATTCATATAAATAACATTTATAATAGGAAAATATAATTGTTCAAATTATTTAAATAGCTACATACTATGGTTACTACTCACCACTATATTTACCTATAAAAAAAAAACAACTACCAGTTATATTTAACCGAATGTGAAAGTAGTAACGTTAGGCTAACATATTTGATTAATGAACAAAATTACAAATATTTGAATACAAACGACTGAATTCAACACGTTTCACAAGTTACATACATATGTGAACAATAGATAATTAATTCCATCTACATAAGTAATCTTGAATTGCCCAAAATCGAAGAAAAAGTTACCTTATTGCTTGCATCTCATTTTCTATAAAAATTCATCATTATGAAAATTAAATTTACTTATGAATATAAAAAATAGGTTTTAATCTAAATATTTAGGAATCACTGGTTGTAAATGAAATATTTTTATTACAACTTGAAGAATTTGGTAAACACAAAATTCAAAAACGTTTGTTTTTTAGTTAAAAAAAGTAATATGTAATTTGAACAGTTACCAAAATGTATTTTTTCTGGCTTTGTTTCAATATTCGAAAATTGGAATACACTTTTTATTTGTTTCTTACAAAAGTGTATCTGGTAAATCTTTGGGTAGTGCTATTGAAAAACTTGTGTGCTCTGAACCGGTGTAATTTATTTATCAATTTACAATATTTTTCACTTGTTATGTTCTAATTATATGTAGTGTATTAAAATTGATTAGATTATATTCAAGGAAAATAATTAAGATATTCATAAACAAGAAAAAAGAAATTAATACTTTATGTTGTATATTTTTATCTTCACTAATCGCTACTAATTTTTTTTAACCAGTTAAAAAGAATCCAATTGCAAAAATCTTCCATATATATCAGTCAATGTTGCCTGATAATCCAAGTAGAAGATTGAGATGAAAATGTATTCAGGAAGTCATAACTATAATAATGAGTATATAACAGCCTGCTTTGGTTGTGGATGAACGGTCAGTGGCATTGCTATTAAGCATTTTATTGCAGGAATAAATTATCGTTGTACCTTTAATGTAATAATCAATAAAAAACATTGAAATAATATACATGGATATTGACTCTTTTCTAGGTGGAAAATAGTTAACAAATTATTTACATTTAAGTTATTAAGAAATTTGTGTTATATTATTATTGTCAATTGTGGTCCAACGACCAGTGTAACATATTAATAAATAAATAAAAATAAAAATCTTTAACTGAAGAACCGATACATTCGTACATTTACACGTATGGCCGTGCGCTTTTGGAAAAACCGTGATTATGGAAGAATTATTGAAACAAACTAATAAATGTTATGTTCTTACAAAATGTATGGAGTATTATAGGCGGCAATTATTATTCAGAAATTTGTAGTCTAGTGAATAGTATCTAGACTGTGGTTACACGTTCATATATTTATTTCTACGTTGCAGAGTTTTTATTTGGTTCATTTATCGAAATAAGTATAAAGTTTAAGCATACCTTATAGAATATTCTTCAAAATACAAATTTATGAAACGGAACTTGTCTAAAATATATCGGTGCGTAAGTTGTAACGCTTTTTGTCGATAGGGTTTTTATTAAAAAATTCGTTAAATCCAGTTAAACTCAATAATAACGAGTTTTTATCTTACATCGTTATCTGTAGAGAACATATGTGATAACCAAATCTGTACTTAGAGTATAGTTCTAAAGAAGATAAGAAATCTGTACCGCTATGTGATTAACGTTTTCTGTTATACTGGTTAACTATCGTAGAGGAAATGTTAATTGAATCTGTCACACGCTCAATAATACAGCAGCACGAAGATGACATTATCATGGGGGATAAAGTGATACATGATCTGTCACATATATCACGTGACAACATGCCATCGTTAATAGTTCTATAAAATCGAATTCTTCATATTAAAAAAAAAAAAAAAAGTGCTCAATAATTTCACGGATAAAACATATGTTTAAACCAGCCAATGGAGTCATTCGCATACTTATCGCAATGAAAATGATTTTTACAATTTTATATCTTTTTAAAATAAATCTGTATATGAAAATTTTAATTATCATACATATTCACTTAAAAGGACCAAACCATATCGTATGGTACTTAGAATCCTCCCCTCTCCTACATTACCTGAAGAAATTGTATAGTGTCTTGCCATGAAGCAGCAGTTATTAATACTTAAAAATTATCAAAATCGGGAATAAAGACAACAAAATAAAGATCGCGTTAGGAATACAACATCCCTTTTTTTTATGTCGACCTCGAAATCCGCACCTAATAATAACAAAGTATATAAGATAAAACATACGCTACAGTGTATAATTTCTGTTAAATCACCAATTAAAGTAATTACAGTTCCATAATGTAAGCGTTGGAAGAAATGTAACCGTTCAAAAACTAGAAATACAGAGGTATTCAGAAGAAGATCTTCTGCCACACCAAGATGATCCTTTAATGCGGTGGAGGAGAAACGAACGTTTCTTTCCGCTTTTGTCTATATTGGCGAAGAAGAAAATGTCTGCTGAAGGAACTTTTGTTCTTTGCGAATGAATATTTTCAAAAGCAGGCCAGTTATTGACACAACTGAGGAATCGACTTACGGAAACAAAAGTTCAAAAATTGTTATTTTTAAATAATAACTTGAAATTTATTAATAAGTAAATTTTCACGTTTACATTAATAATCATTAAACACCCTTTTAAAACGATCGTACTTTTCTGTTGGAAATAAAATTATTGATCGCTAATAAAAATAAGAAACCAAAAATAGAAGTCACCTTTACTTATAAAAACACAAAAACATGAAACATAAGGTGATTAAGTAATTAAAAAATTATTTTTCAAACATAACCGTTAAAATCGTGATAATGTGGTAACTTCATAACAAAAATTTAAGAAACCGTGATTAAATAACGTTTAATAACAACAGTTATTCTCGATTAACGGTAATGTTAACAACAGTGATTCAGAAATAACGTTATGCCTAGTAAATACACTATTTTCGTATTCTCTTGTTTTTGATTACCGTTTATATTCATTATAGGGTTACAATATCAATGTCGAAGTGGGAAACGCGAAACATGTATAGGCAAAGGCATCCTGTTTGAATAATACAAAACTGAATAAAAATATTTATTTAAAAATATGCGTCATAGATACGATGACATATTAAAATCATCTGTTTTGCGCGTGTCCGTGCGTGTATAAGTACGCATATAACATGTATACTTACATACGTACGTATATATATATAGTATGTATGTATGTACATATATTGCGTGGTATTATGAACCAGCTAAGAAAACCTTGAACACTCTAAGTAGTTATTATTGGATAATTAGTAATTACAGAAGTACAATCTTTATAATTAACACGTTTTATTATAATAAAAATGTTTTGTTTCGCTTTATATAATTGGTAACTTACCGAGAACTGGGTTATTACGGAAAAATATATATATATACGAACTGACGTCTATTTTAAAGTCGTATAAATCTAAAATAAATTTCATGAAAGATTCATTAACTTTCTGCTACTTATTTTTAAATTCATTTTATACTTTTTTTTGTTTAACTGGATAATTCCATTAGGATAAGTATTTTTTTTCATCGATTCAAATTACAATTCATATTAGTGTCGTAGATTAAAGGATGAAAAATTTCATTTTAGCAATTAAAAATCGAATATCGGAAAAAAGTAAATTGGAGAATAATACCAAAAAAAATTTTAAAAAATAATTCGTGATCTATTTTTAGAAAATTACCTATACTTTAGGAACCATGCAGATGATACAGAAATAAATATCATTATCACCATTGTGTGTAGCTATCGCAAAATGAATTTCACGACGAAGAGGGATATCTTGCTATATTTGACTTCAGCAAATGGGAATACTTCGACAATCACTAACACATAAATAGGATACAATCATCGGATATTAATAAATAAAAAAGTAGAACTTTAAAATTTGGATTTTTAGAATTTTTAAATCACCATATCGTGGGGAAGATTTTCTGATAATTTCACTCATTTTTCAAATAAAGATCGTGACATTTCAAGGGCTTTGTTAGTCAGTGTCCAACCGTGTTTACGAAGGTTGTAACAATAATATTTTGTAAAATTTCTGACACGTTTTTTCAAGGTCGTATATATTTACACTAGTACACACACATACATATATATATACACTTATATTTATATATATATATATATATATATATATATATATAAAAATTATATCCAATTATATACATATTATCATCAACGTCGAATTATTCTCATATTTTACCGAAATCATGACTGCCATTGTACGTTTGTTTTTACATACAAAATGGGCTAACATTTAAGGCACTAATTAGATGCGCGCACATGTGATGTACAGTATAAAAGTTTATATATTCAAATAACATACACTGTCCTTCCTCAGAATATTTAGTGGGTTAACCGATGCAATTCATTATGCTATTGAAGCAGCCGTATGTGTCAAGTATATCTTAGCAATCAGTCTGCTAAGAATAAAAGTAATGTTCAGAGATAATCGAACATCATCCTTCGTACTATTGCGGATGCCTATCAGTAATTGCGAAATGAAAGCGTTCAGAATGATGTATATATCAAATTTGTCCATGACATTATAAGAGTTTGCTGCAGCGAATGAGAAATGAGTACTTAAATATGTGAATGTAGAAGCTTGCAAGCATTGGATATTGAATGTGATATCAGGCGATTTAAACGTCGCCATTCATCTAGTCTAATAATAATTGTTTACTACATTAGTGATGTAAGAAGCTCTACTCTTTGTAGTATGGCATATTATTTATCCATTTTTCTTTTCTTAACAAATGTATTTAATAAAAACAAATTTTAAGATTGTACACAATGATAATATTTTTTAAAAAGTAATATAATTTAACAAATAATAAATGTATTCCATACGATATATTTGTTAAATTAAATTATAAGAATTTGTATTTTTCATGAATGTATCAATTCCGGCACATTTATTTTACGTTATTGCAACAATTGAAACGTTATATTATAATAATTGCACCATTATTTTTAATTTTTATAAAGAAAGGCGAATAGTAAATTCTTACCGTCATGTTCAGCATGTGCTGGCTGCCTTAATAAATCAGTTCTTACTGAAGAACAGTATTAATATGTTTCACAGACATGTCAATCTGCAGAAGGGATTTAGATTATCATAAATTTATATGTCTTTCTTACATATATACATTTCAAAACTTCTATATAATCTGTCAATAAGCTTACAATGTGGATTCAGTACACAACTATACTACATCTGGATTTGCATTTTGAGCAATGTTAAAGACAGGATTTTTTAAATATATATATAAATTGCAAGCTGGCTGATGTAGCCAATAAGCAATTAGATGTAAGTTATGACAGGATGGGAGATGTCATTCAACAATGACACTCTTGTGTGGCGATACAACTGCTTTTCATATTGAAAGTGAAGACATCATTAACCAACTGGACATCCTTATTATGCTGGAACCAGCAGGCGTTTATTAGCACACGAAAGCTAGATTATATCTTTGTTCAACCAAGAAGTACATTTTTATAACTGAAACTCCATAAATCCGAACTGAATGTAGGATCGTTCCATATAGAAGGAGTTTATTCTGTAGATTAAGTGGTAAGTTTCTACCAATTAGTCAGTAATCTCCTTTATACACTTGCGCTTTAGTTATAGCTTTTTAAATTCGATATGAGCCTTTCATCCGGGTTTTGAATCAAGATGCAATCCGAGATACCTCGTTGACTTGAACTGAGGTGCTTAGATGCCATTAATAAAAATCCTGAGTTGTAAGTCAACTGGATGAAGTGTATATATAAGAGAGACCACCTTTTGTTCATTGAGTTTTATCTTTTAGTCCTACATCCACCGCATAATAAGATAGTGCTGAAGACTATTGTCGCTTTGGGTTGTGTTTGACCTGTTTCCATGATCACAGTGTTATCAACATAGATAGCTGTAGAGATACAATCCAAAAGTGAAATATCAAAAGCATACAGAGTGTACAGGACAAGTTCGAAAATACTATCTGGTGGTACACTAGTTTCTATAGACTGAAATATGTATTCATGCGTAAGACAGAATGTTTAGTTTTTCAGATATGACTAAAGAAGCCGACAAAAGTTTTCTAGAAGAATTGTACTCAATCCTTCTTACCAGACTTAGTAAAATGTCTCCACAGTAAAACTTCGTTTCAAATACTTGCATAATATATTTGATTCATTCTGTATCTGATCAATCGTTGAATAGTAACTACAGAACGCAAATTGATCATTCTGTTACTTATTCAACATGTGTAATTTAAATCGCTCTAAGAGCAGTTCTCATATAACTTGCAAGTGATGGTAACGGTGAATTGATCTGTAAAACGTTACTGATTCCCTTGTCTTGTCCCGTTTTTTCAGGACGATGTTTTTTTATGTTTTAAATGGTGCAGGAACATGCTGAAGATATAGGTTACTGGTGAATTGATGCGTTAATGGTTTCTATGAGAACTCCTTGAGATAGACTGCCAAATTTTATGAAAAAATTAACAAATGTATTTTAAAAGAGGTTACTTAAAACGCCTTTCATGGCAATATGGGTTTAGACGGAAGTTGTCAGCCGAACATGCTGTGTACTACTTATTAATAAAATTAAAAAAAAAAACACGGATAATAGCCAACTAAAGTGTGGTGTTTCTCAGGGTCCTGTTTTGGGTTTAACTCTTTATATTCATTGCAGCATGGAAGAATTTTGGGCTTTAGTTAATAATTCATGCAACGTCATCTTCTAAGCAAATTATCTCTGTACTAAATTTAGTGTTCATAGATATATTGATTATTCTCAAATTGAATTAATTTGTAAGCAACGAAAAATTTCTACTACTCCACTTAGTCCTTACAATTTTCTCCTAATCAAACAATTACATACCCTTCAGTTTTGAAATATCTTGGTGTACTTACATATTATATAACCAACTTAATTTTCATCTTATATTAGTTATTTGCAAAGAAAATATAAAAATTTAAAAACTTCTATTAAATAAAGGCATACAAGAAAAGTATCATATTTCATAAAGTGCTCTCACAATTTCTCTATGCATACAGCTTGTGTCTGATTATCCATCCTTAAATCAGTTATTAAATGCAAAATTTCTACCTAATTTTTTATAGAGAATGCTCCTACATCAGCTGCTAATAATATTATTCCCTTTGATTTATTGGTGATTAAATTTAGCATAATTTCTGATTTTAGAATCACTAAAAACACTATGATACGTAATAATTCAGTATATTTAAATACCGATTTCTTCAATAACTATTTAGATGTAACTCCTATAGGTATGTTTTTTTTTGTTTCTTTTTTTTATAGTGTCGTGTTTAACTATCGAGGCTATTATGGCACTGGTGATTTGACAGTTAAATGTAGTAACTGAGGTTGGAGGAGGAAAGGAACTGTATAACTGAGGGAATAGTTGAAGAACTGTGGCTGGTAAGGGAGGAGTATAGGGCAGCACAGTAAAATATGGCAGATAAGAGAGGGGTTTGGGAGTAAACAAAAGGGGCAAAAATCCGGGGGATTGGTACGTTTGAGAAGATGGTCATGAAGGAGTTATATGTGACCAAGGCGGAGCCTGCTGAGTGCTATGTAACGGGTTAAATTTGCAGGTGGTTCCTAGAAGCCTACATTGGATTTGATGGCAAAAAGGAAGTTATGGTGGTATGAATTCCACTTCTTGAGGGCTGTGTTTACTACTGGGGACGGCGGAGCTTTATAGGTTGTAGGGGAACATAGTATAGAATGGGCTGCCCTATCTACTACTTCATTCCCCAAAATCCTCTTATGACCTGGAACCCACAAGAGGGATACTGGATCTGTATCTTGTGATAATTTGTAATCTTTGATTTTGTTTTCTGGAGGGCTAATGCAATGGTAAGAGAGTCTGTAACGATTAAAGTTTTGGTGTCACTGGGATTTAGGAGTAAGTGTTAAACACATACCGTATAATTCTGCATCATATATAGAGCATTGGATAGCATAAATTGTTAACGGAGAATGCACATGCTGCAGGGCTATTAATAGAATGGGATAAAGATTTAGCGCCGTCAGTAAAACATAACAATGCTGATAAATAGCTATTTATTAAGTTATTTGCTTTCATAATGAGCTCATGCTCGGCCATATTCTCATATTGCAGGAGTGTTATATTAGTATGTATATTCTCTTTCCAAGGGGGGAGTTGGATAATTTGAGTTAGTCATATTATAAGTGCTGTAATTTATGTTGAAATCATTTAGAGTGGCTGTAAGGCGAGGGATAGGATCAAATAGGAATTTGGGAGAAGAGTCATGTGTAGCGATGGAATGGAGTATTAGTTTAAATGTTAGATATTCTCTATGATAATGTAGTGGGAGTATCCCTAGTAAGGAACACATGTTCACAACCGATGATGTGCGGTGAGCGCCAAGAATTAGCCGGAGAGCAGAGTGGTGTATGGGATCTAAGCATTGTAGTAGTTTTTAGGGTGCTATGGAATAAAAAGTGTAGTTAAATCTGTTGTTAAGAATAACCTCTTTATGGCAATCCAAGTAGAACAGTTTTATACCGGTCAAACACATCGGTTTTTTCGAAAATTTCCATACATCTAAATTAAAGAACAAAAACATTAATGTTTATTTTTTACAAATACTTTCTGGTCATGGTAAACTTGGTGAGTATCTACATAGATTTCACCTTACCGCTAGGCCTACACGTTGCAATTATATTCTCGATTATATTAAGCGCCTAATGTTCTCCCGTCCTGCTATTAATAATTTGCATAGTTTGCATTATGTATCTACTTCCTTTCAATTTACAATAACGTAAGATAATATTGAGAGCTTTGTACCTTTAATTATCAATCTAAATTTTTGATAGAATATTATGATTAATAATTAATTTTCAGTAAAATAATATCTTCTTCATACTTAATCATTGGTTCACAAACGCAATGTTTTGACTTCTGACAAATAATCTTAAAAATTGCTACACCTTACATATCAGTTGTGATATAGAAGACTTCATTATAGCCTAGCTTTCAAAGCTCGCATTTTTAGCCAAACTCTAAAGTACAATAGTATTTTTCTTCCCATCTAAATATTTTATTTTCCAACAATTTAAATATCAACTCCACTGCACACACAAACATTTAACAAAACATTGATCAAAATTATATGACTACTGACAAATCAACTTGCAAATTATGGTCCAACTGCTACACCTTAAATATCTCGCATTATTGACCAAATTCTAATGTATAATTGTATTCTTCTTCCTACCTAAACATTTTATTTTTCAGCAAATTAAATGTCAGCTCCACTGCATATACAAACATTTAACAAAAAATCGTTGTCAAAATTATACTATCCTGATAACTTTGAAAACAACTGTTAGGCTTTTGTAGTTTAAATTTCATCATTTGTTAACCTTTTCTTTCTGAATCAAAATGAGATCAGTATTATCTCAACCACTAGTAAGTTTTCTAATATTTGTTCTATCTCTTGGTACACAGATATATGTAACAGAGGGACCCGAGGTCGGGGTGGTAGATAGTGAAACAGTCTCTAGATATGGAGATTAGTTGCGAGTAAGTCAATGACAAATAAGCAACCATGAACTATAAGCGGTGATGTATCAGAGTGCAGTGGGCAAGACTTGGGAAAGCTTTCCTTAAAAAATACTGCATAAAGAATGTACATATGAAATGGAACCGGCCATAGAGGATGTAAAGACCAGGTTTTCTACAGAAAATATGTTACTGGTACTGAAAAGAAAAAAGTTAAAAATAATTGTAAAAACGTAAAAGCAAAAATAGGAACATGGAACGTAAGAGGTCTGAATCAGCAAGACAAACTCTTTATATTAGAGCAAATTACTGAACAAATTGCGATAGTTGGCGTAGCTGATGAAAACAAAGCGGACACTTTGTATCAACCAGCGGGAAAATGATAGTATGTTCAAGAAATCAAAACGAATTAGTAAATGGAGTTGCGATAATAATAAACTCAATAATATCATCTGCATTAATTGGATACGAAACAGTAAGTGATCGCATTGTGTCAGTGAAAATAAAATGGAAGCCGGTAAGCAAAATATTATTAAAATATACGCCACAATTGAAGAAATGGAAGAGTTATGACAAGCTATTTATTGCAATAAAAAAGTCCGAAACAGAGAATTACTACTAGTAATGGAATATTTTAATGCAGAAATTAGAAATACCGAAAACGATAACAATCTGAGATCTACAGTAGGGAAATGTAGCTTAGGAGAAAGAAACAAAACGGGTGAAAGGCTAATACATTTTTGTTCAGAAAACAACCTCTCGATGATGAATTCAAACTTCAAACATCAAAATTGTTGACTTTACACATGGATTTCGACAAATGGACAAACGAGTAACCCATTAGATTACATACTAATATGAATAAATTGGAGATTTTCGATAAAAGATAATAAGGTATTAGTAAGCAAAGTGTATCTCAAACTTCAACGAAATAAAAAACGCAGGAAGTAACTAACTGTAACAACTTAAGGTCGAATAAAAATTTTAAAATACAAATAAGAGCTAAACTAAATGAAGTTCACCATATGTATGAAAATCATAATAAAACGGCGGGAGAACTGTGGAGAGAATTCAGATCAATAATCCATGAAGTGGATAAGAGAATTCCCAGCAAAATGCAAACCAAAAGAAAGCAATGATATCCGGGAGAACATTGGAATTAATTAACAAGAAGAACCAAATATAGAAAAGGAAAATTAAAAATACAGTAGACTTAAAAACATATGAGAATCTATTGGGCTGGATATGTTGTGAGATTGGCGGATAATAGTCGAACATACCATCGTGAATGGGCAATATGGAGAGAGGCTTTTGCTCAGAATATGTACTTTTTATTTTAGTTATTGTAAATTGGTATTTGCTAAGTATCTAATAAATGATTTTTATTATTTAAATGGTACTAAAGCAATTTAACAAAAAAATTTACTTTTATTGGAACTTCAAAAAAAAAAAAAAACCGTGAAATTCCTTCAGAATTTTTACAGAGTAAAAGTCCAAAAATTGAGAGCACTAAATTCGGGTTTCAAGGTGAAAAGACATTAGTGTTATATGTTCCCAAAAAGAATACGGCAGTATTACTAATTTATAGCATGCATGATGATGCATCCGTCGATGAAAACATAAAGAAATCAGAAATTATTCTGGGCTATAATATCACAAAAAAAAGGTGTCGATGTGTGCAATAAGATGTGTTCTGCTAATTCAGTGTCAAAATTTACAAAATAATGGCCACTTGATATTTTTTATATTTTTAAGAATATTACTGGAATAAATGCACGAGTTCTTATTAATGTTCCATGAACATGAAAACAAAATGAGCAGAGAATGCTCATAAAAAAGACCGTCAGAGAACCTTATGAAAGAGGACTTGATATGGAGATCACAAATTGTATCGTTACCAAACGATATTTGTAATTATATAAAACTTTCGATCAGTTCAAAACAACGATTATGATTCTAGCATGTTAAGGTGGGCGGAAAAAGAACTCATCAGCTTTAATGAAGTGCGATAAATGCAACCGATTTATATACAAGAGAACAAATAATATGCACCCAGTGTTCAGATGATAGTAATCATTAAGGAGCGAACATGTAATTTTATTGTTGTACAAAATGTTTCATGCTCTTATTTTTAATCTTCAACATATACCAAACTGTAACCATAATTTTATAATTATGCCCATCCACTATATATAATATGCCCATCCACTATATAATATATATATATATATATATTATATATAGCGGATGGGCATAAGGTAAAAATATATGAATATATACATGAAAATATGCTTTATTCATTAAATTTTCAATATAATCATGTAAGTAGCTACTAATGAATAAAAAACCAGTGTTGTAAAATGTTACAAAGTAAGACGCATGTAACAAAAGGTAAAGAAACGTCTTCTTCAGAAATTATAAATTTTATCATTTTTTTTTTTTTTTTTCTATTCTATTTTTTGATAAGATGACTGTGCTTATAATATAAATAATCGACGGTTAACGCTGTTAAGTAGATAAAATAACACAACAATTACCATACTGGTTAATCGGCTTATTTAGAACCTCGTTCATTTTAATTCATTAGCTCTCTATTACTATGATAACTGGTAAATTTTTACGTCACATCGACGCACATTCTGGTCTGTCATTAAGGAGACGAATATGCAGCTTATTCAGCTAAGAATCTGACGTTAATCGTTTAATTCGTTGGCGTTCAACTGAAACTATTAATAAAAGTCGATCGTACTCGGTAAAATTTGAAATTTTTAAAATTACGAACAAGAATAAAATAAGTAATTATTTAAAATAACGTAAAAGTTAACTCTCGTCAAGTGGACAGTAGATAGAAGATGTGGCCTGATGATGCTCATAGAGTTGAAGATTGATAGAGGACAACGACGCATCCCGGTTAAGCAAATACGCTTTGCGTTTCTGGGCTTCCGGCTGCTATGGCGTTTAACATTAAATAGAGACAAAACAAATGTATCATGCTTCCATCTTAATAATCAGTTATCAAGAATGAAACTGAACATTACAATCGGTGAGCATAAGCTAAAGCACGAAGATTACCCAAAGTATCTGGGAGTAACTTTGGATCGACAACTAACCTATCATAAACACCTTGAGAACACTGCCGCCAAAATCAGAACACGGACGAATATAATTCATAAATTAGCAGGAACAACATGGGGTGCTTCAGAGCCTACTCCAAGAACTTTAGCACCCGCGCTGGTATATTCAGCAGCCGAATATGCTGCACTCGTATGGCTGAACAGCACTCACACAAAGAAGATTGATATAGAGCTAAATGCAGCTCTTCGCATAATCTCTGGCGCAACCAAATCTACTCCAGTAAAATGGTTACCAGTACAAGCGTACATTATGCCAGCTCATATTAGAAGGAAAATTGTAACAGTTAAAGAATGGTCAAAATACAAAAATGACACTAATTTACAAATACACCAAGATCTGAAAGAACCAGAAAGATTAACATCGAGAAAACCTGCTCACAGATTAGCCACAAAACTTAAAGCAGATGGTTTTGACGCAGTTGCATCCTGGAAAGAAGAACGGGTTCATAAGAACCCAGCCAATACGTTACGATAGACACACCTAATTGCAAGCCACCCGGTTTTGAACTAGACCGGAAATGCTGGGTGCGTTTAAATCGGGTCAGAACAGGCTATGGGCGCAGTGGTCATATGCTCGCAAAGTGGGGTTTTAAGATGATCCATTCTGCGACTGTTCAGACAATAGATCACATCCTCAACGTATGCCCACGTAGATCCCTTATGGGCGGTTGGAAGGATATTCGAGTAGTATCAGATACAATGGCTACGAAACGTGGGTGTGGACATATAAGATACCCGATAACATACGATATCATCATCAATGGTTGAAACATAGTTAGAACTGAGTGAAAACCGATAAAAACTGGAATGAATGGCACAACGTAGGAACAGATGATTTTAAGTCAATAAAAAATATAGGTAATGGTTGCCTAGTTTTATTTTTTAATATCTTTGTAATACGAACTACGTTTAAATCTTTTGATTCTAATTCAGCTGATAATTCAGTTATATCAGTGGAACAGTGTAGGTTTTTTAACACTACTTTAAAAGCTTTGACCTCCTTCAACAATTATTTTTATGTGTAATTTGTATTTCATAGCCTTTATGAGGGCACGATAACAGCGTGGGTCTAATATTCACTCCTGACAATGTTAATTTCGAACAAAAATCTATGCCGGTATTTTTAATAGAAACTGACTAAGTTATTATAGTTCTGGATATTTGACCATTATTCGTGGAGGCTGCTTAACTGTTTTGTCAGAATTTGCATCATGAGGCGAAAAATTTGAGTTGTTAGTGTTGGAGTGAATTGTATTCATTTCATCATCGTCATTATCATTATTAACATTACTACTAACCCTACCATTATTATTACTAATATTATCATCATTATTTGCATCAGCTAGAATTTTAGAAATATTACGTTTTTTGTAAATTGCTTTTAAAAAATCAGAATGAATTAATTTCGTGATTTTAGATACGTTTTTGTCTTTTTCTAGTTTTCATCGCTTTCGCTATTTGTGGAGTTTGACAGTTGTCTTTTAATAGAATAATTACCGGTAGAGACAGGGATTTGTGTAAATGAACAGGACTAACTGACCGGTCCGTTCCTAAATTAATACCAGTAGTTTTTCTTTTAGGTAGATAAACAAAATGATAACAACGACTTAAATATAATAAGAAACTTATATTGGGATCAAGGAGCAGAATTGGTTTTAAATAGAAATGAGCCGATGATAAACTTCGAAGTTAAACGTGGTGTACGACAAGGCTGTGTATTGTGCTCACTATTATTTAACCTATATGCTGAATAAGTCGTCAAACAAACCGTAATAGACCAACCGTACGGAATAAAGATTAATGGTAAAATCATTAACAATATCCGTTATGCAAATGACACAATCTAATTAGCAGATAATCATCAAGACCTACCATTGCAAAAATTTAATGAAACTGGTGTGATCTATGGCCTATATATAAACGTAAAGAAAACTAAGTGGATGGTGATAAGCAAATAACAAGTTCACGGCCTCGTTATAAATATAAACATTGAAAGCATTGAGAGGGTCAGTACATTCAAACTTATTGGTTGTTATATAAATGAAAATTTAGATATAGATGTTGAAGTTAAAGCGAGATGCAGTTACGCGCGAACAGCTTTCAACAACATGATACATTTATTGTGTAATCGATCACTTAGTCTTATTAGCATAAGACAACAAATTGTTCGCTGCTACATGCTCTCAATTTTGTTATATGGAATCGAAACTATGCCTTTAAATAAAAAACAAATAAATCTATATGAAGATGTAGAAATCTGTCTCCATCGAAGGATGTTGAGAATCCCCTGGACGGCCAAAATATGAAATAAAGATGTTTTAAAAAAGGCTAATACAAGCAGAATATTAAAAAATCACGTTATACAAAGAAATGTGCCATATTTTGGCCATATCATCAGAGGCGACAAGTATAGATGATAATACAAGGAAAGATGGAAGGGAAGAGAAGACCCGGAAGGAGAGAACAGATAGGGTGCAAAACATTATAAGCTGGACAAACAAGTCTTCTCTACAACAATTACTGACAGATGCAAGACAGCGCAAAGTATGATCGACCGATTAGTGATAGCCTACGTTCTGTGAACAGCACGATGATGATGATGATGAGTTTTTCTTTTAGATTTATCTGATAACGACGGAGACGTTTCATGTGACGATATATTACGATTGCTGTTAGAAACTATGTATGGCCGATTTATCATTGCCGGTGGAAGGGTTAGAGTTGCCCTTGATAACGTGGTCTTCAGTAGAGTGGTGTGAAGACGAGTTAGCCTGGTGAGTTGTTCTTGTAGATGTTTCTAGGATGATGCCCGACTGTCGGGAGAGGGAGCGACCAATCATTCTGTTAATTTTTGTATTTTACATTCGCGTGAACATCGATGCCGCTGATAAGAACACGCTATAGAAGAGGATGGGCGAGATGAAATGGGACTATACACCATGCACATACACTTTTCAAGAATAAGGATAATCCAATAGTAATAATAAATATAATATTATAATAATTAGAAATATACAAAGTCTGGATAATAGAATATAAAGGAACTTATATTGAATTAAACGTAAACAATAGAAGTAGTGAACGCAAGAGACACGATAGAATCGCACAACTATCAGTTTAAATATTTCCCACCGAAAAGTTTCATTTCCGTGTGTACTGTTTGCTGTATTCTTATCCAACTTCCTTCTATCAAAATCAATTCATACGTTACACCTAACCGACTACCATTTCTAGTTTTTTCTCTCTGAATTAACGAATCGCAACAAATGAGTCTAGCGTTATTTTCACTCGTTACCTATGTAACGAAACCCCCCCCCTACTTAGGACATAGTGTTTTCTTTAAGGTAATCACCTAGTTTAGTGTCCCAAATTTGTTTACAGCGAAACCAGTAGTAAAAATTGATTAACGATAAATAGACTTTTTATGAAACTATGCGTCCTATTCCTCTGCTTGCACGTAAACGTTGTTTTTAAAAAGTTATATTGTTATATGATTTTTTTATTATCTCGATTTACTTTCTTTTTTTTTAATAAATAAAGTTATATTAACAGTATTTGCGGGCATTTAAGACAAGATGTTTAAAAAATTCACGTATATGCGTTCAGTGAATTATATTATTTAGACGAATCAAAATTTTAATCTTCATACACTATTTCCTTGATTTATAATGTTTTATTGTCTTGCTCTCTATCTTGATTTTCAAAATTTTAATTCTATATTTTTAACTTAAATTAGTGTCTCATTTATTTTAAACGTTACCTAAACTTCGGCTTTATCTTTTTTATTAACCATAATCATGAAGCCCATTATCGATTTATTAATCGTAATCTAATACAAAGAATTGTATATTAACGCTAGAAAATCAAAGCACACACAACAGACAGCAAAATATTTTTTTACCTTTAACTATCTAATTTTTTGCTATCGAAATACTATTTTTATATAATTATTTAATCCCAAGAAATAATAATAACGATAATAATAAAGCGAATAACTTCAATTTTCACTCCACCTTTAAAGTTAGCGTGCCTCCAACTTGAAACTGTGTTTATACCGTCGGCTAGTTCCTTAGACAATTATGCAGCATGTAAACTCGTGACGCGATTAAGGGTTTGCAAAGCTGCTAAGTGTCCAAACTAATTACCTTCCGACATTTCGAGTCCGAAATCGAGCTGATAATCAGTGACAATTATTATTCAGTGAAATCCTTGGTCAGGACCACTCCTCCGAAAAATAAGCAACGATTCGAACTATTAAGTACTGCATAACATCGTTTCGGGTGATAAAATTTACGACCCTACTATGTATAGTGCAAATTTCATCACAAATTTCTAGTGCAATTCTACAGAGGAAGCACAGGAGATTTTATTTCGCATTGGATATTTTATATGTTAGTATTAACAGAGATTCTTTGTGTCCTGTAGCATTTGAACGGAAAATTATTTAAACAACGTCGTGCCGAACATTTCGACACATAATGAAAATTATTCCGGGAGCCCAGTTTATTTGAGAGGAACAAGAAAAACTATAAATATCAAAGTACAGCAAACAAATGTACATGTCGGTGAAATTAGCTGACGAGTGTATAAATATGCAATCGAAAACTATACATAAACTTATTAAAAAAAAACGGGGAGGAGTATAAAAAAAAATCAAATATATCTATAGATATACATAAAAATAGACATCAATATATATATATATATATATATATATATATATATATATATATATATATATATATATATATATATATGTATGTATGTATGTATGTATATATACCAAAACACAAGTTGTGTTAACAGACCGTGAGCGATAAATCCTTATCGTGTTCTTCATATCCCCTACTACTTTGTGCGAATATGAATTTATATATTCAAAGGTAAACTTTACCTTGAATTATTGATAAGACTGCTAGTTGCGTTATCTCTTGTCAGATGACGACTGTTATTCGCTAAAAATATAGAAATAATAAGAATTCCAAATACAATGAATACTAATTACGTAAAAATGATAAATTTTTATAAGGTATTAGTAATTTAAATGTATAATTAAGGAGATCGAAAAAGAAATGAATACGTTTTTTATGATTGTAATTCTGATGCATGACGATTATACGATGAATACCTCTTAAAAAGAAAAAAACAGTATGGTAAATCAAAACCAATATAAATGGTTGGAATATTTTTAAAAATTCAGTTTTCAGGTAGGGAGTAAAATTAAATCGACGACTCATTTTCTGCAGTAGAAAATTAAAACACCTGCCCCATTCAAAATTAAATCAATAACTAGTGTTTTACACTAGAAAAAAACCTACAACGCCATTATACATTAACTTATTACAAATATCACAAAATAAAGAAATATTTAACTTCAAGCATTAAGATTGTTGTAAGTTTTGTGTAGCAGAAAATTAGCTGTTGAAATTATAGACGCACAAAAATATGTTATGATCGGCAAATCATGTTGGGCATTCTAAATAGAACAAGCCGGAGCGCCTACATTTACCCCGATGTCATAAAAACTTCAAAAGAAGAAATTATAAATTACGCTTTCGCAAAAATTTATTCTACGATAAATCTTGTTATAATATTTAGTTAGTGTTAAGCTGCTTGTAATTATGGAGAAAATGAACGATGTGCGACCAAAGGACAGAGCGCCAACTAAATGGAATAGATGCAATCATTTCAAGATGTGTCCATGATATCGAACACCGCCAGAGATCGAAGCGGACAATTGTGAAGTTGTTGTTTTCTACATATGAGGAATTATAATCGAAGAAAAGGGATCTGCGTACCATGTAATTGTTGAAGAATTTTCCATTAGGAAAATATAAATATGTCAATGATTTTATTACATTTCACTTATTTTTAATTTTATAATTATTATTACATTTCTCGCGATACAATTAAAATTAGGTTAAAATATTCATTAATTTTGAACGCAAAAGTTTAAATTTACAATGTATCATATTGTTCAGTATCGATCGTATTAATTCTTCATACCTGTTTATTTAGGAATCCGTTTTTGATGCAACATTTTCTTGTTCATTTTCTTCTTTTGTTTCCGACCATGTCTTGTAATATTACCATAAAGCATTCGCTTCTTTTATGCTTTTGCCTTGACTTAACTACCCTTAAACCTTACACTGACGTTGCGTAGGAGGTAACAAAAAATATTATGCGACAGGGAAAATAAGAAGCTTAATTTTAACTGCGGGCTTTAAGCAGATAACATCCAAGGAGCCCAGCCTCGAATTTTTGTCATTTGTTACTTTATCTTTACATTCTAATTTTAACCGTTTTAAATATCTTTTTTCCCTAGTAATCGAATTTCATTACCACGTAATGCTGAGTTCTACACACAGATGTTTATTAGATTTCTATATTAAAGTTCCAATTACATATTTTGGACGAAGACACGTGTTTCCCCCTTCAACGTTTACTTGAACACAAATTTTATATATACATTCTCGTTGTAATTTAATTTAGTTCATTATCTTATAAATACCAAGTGTTTAAACTGAAATCAGCGACAATCGGCCAATAATGTGTATGGTCACTAAATATTTCTTGCCCTCGTTTCCAACGCATCTCCATTCAAGACATTTTGCTGAATAACCTCTCCTAAGTATTTGAAATTTGTTAATTTATCGAGGCGAGATTTCAATGTTTGTCGCATATTCTGTTTCAAAACGAAATCTGTAGACTAGTTTCTTTTTCTTAGCTATTTCTCTTAGGTTTATATTTAATTCTATATTATTTTAGTTAATATCTTATAGACATCGCAGTAAACCAACATATTTGTCTTGGCCATCTTTTACGTCGCTATTAATAATTTCATAGATAATAAGTTAGATTTTTCTCGACCATGTAATGAAAAATTGTTCGGTGCATATAAATCGTGGAGAAATGGAAAATGCCACTTTATTCACTATTTTTTAAAATTTTTTTTAAATATTGTAAAAAAAAAATAGGGAATAAAGTGTAGTTTTCCATTTCTCCTCGATTTATATGCACCGAACAATACATCTATAATACGATCTTCAAGAATATTTTAAATTTCTCTCTCGTCATATTTTTACCAAAATACCTACTTATCAAATAATCAATTCCACAATGTTCGTTTGGTTTTTTTTTTTCACTTAAAAAAGTAATATTTTCGAAAAGTACAATTATCGAAGTTTAATCTACTAAAGATGGAGAAACTAATATTAGAATCGTCATAATTGTTATCGAAATTGCCTGTGCACGCATAAAGCAGAAAGAAAAGTGCATACTAATTTATAATTTTATCTGAACCTTACAATTCCGCTAATTTGTTTCTACTGGGTACGTCATTCGGATGCTGTATAATGTAGACATTTGTTGATTTCTTCACACATGTAGACACGCGCTTTATATATATATATATATATGACGTACATTGTATTCGTACGTGAAATACAACCGTTATCAAGGTCAACAGAAACTTAAAAGAAAAATTATCACCTTACTTTGTTACATTTAATTAAACGGTAATCAATAATTAACAAAGTATAACTTTTACTGATGGTAACCTTACTTCCGAAGGAACTAATGATTTATACAAGCGGTTCTGTGTCTGTGCTTAAAATTTATCTGTTGTTAATTATCGAGTACAATAGTCGTAATTAAAATTTGCGTAAATTCCAATCAGATAACAATCGGACACCTTAATCATTTAATTCGTTTGAAGAATTTCATCGTTTGGTGGTAAGAATATCCGAAATTTATAATTATAAAGGGTAGATCGTACTAATAAATCTGAAAAAAATGCTTAAATATTAAAAAGAAAAATATACTAGAAATTAGCATCGCATCGTATGATGCATTTCATTGTAAGTTTTAATTATATATATATATATATATATATATATATGTGCTGAAACTTCGCATTCTTGAAATCCTTTGGACAGAGAACGTACCAACTAAGGTACTTGGAATTAGTCAATGAACGTTTATCAAAAAAATGAAATATACCGTTCATAAAATATGAAAGAACGATTTTTCATAAATTTAAGGAAGGGCACCCGGAGGAAGAAAAGATTACTACAAGTGTGTAGAAACTACGAATTTTTCTTCATTAACTGATCAACCAGATAATCTCGAACGAGAGATGCTACCTTCATGAATGTATATATATATATATATATATATATATATATATATATATATATATATAAGATAGGTAAATAAATAGATAAGCAGATAAATAAATAAATAACGAGATGGAATTCATTAATAAATATTTCCTCGATACAGTGACGTAGCTATAATTATTTTTATAATTTGACAATATAAATTGCAGACATGTTGAGTTCGCTGAATTTAAACGTGATCATATTGATAATTATCAGTGAATTTGATCTATCTATTGGACAAAATGGTAAGTACTAATTTTAAAACCTAAAATAACTTTCCCCAATGAAATTGGCATTGCTTTAAAAAATATTTTCTATGCACATTTTACTATTCGCTTAAACTATATCAGTATGTCAGTCCATATATAAATATTTATATATATATAAATCGATGCCACTTTTCGTTGTAATTTTATAACTCAAGAACGGACTCACCTATCCAAACCAAATGTTTAGGCTTTGTTCGGACTATTTAGTAGATGGTTTATGTGAAGTTCGCACAAAATCGGTCGAGCGGTTCTTCATTTATCACATTTTTTGTAACAAACGAATTCAATAAATGGTGTAGTATACGGTTGATGCACCTTAGTATTCTACCGAGAAAATTACATCATAAATGGCGAAAGCATTTAATCGAACAATGCAAGATTTACGTGGTAATCAACAGCTTTTTGGTGGTGCTTTGATATTACTGTCAGAGGATTTTCGTCAAACATTGCCTGTCATTCCTCGATCAACTCCTGCTGATGAAATAAATGCCTGTTTGAAGTCATCAGTTCTTTGAAGATATGTACAAAAATTGACACTGAACATTAATATGCGTATTCACCTACAAAATGATCCAGCTGCCCGTGAGTTTTCAAAACAATTGTTAGAAATTGGTGATGGCAAAATACAAATCGACAATACCAATGGATTGATCGCTGTACCGAACAATGTTTGTACAATTGCGCAATCGACAGATGAATTGATTGAATGTGTTTTTCCGAATATTCTTCAGAATTACAGAAATCATGATTGGTTTAGAGAAGGCGCCATTTTAGCACCGAAGAACATTCATATCAATGCCATTAATTTTCAAATTCAAGCGAAACTGCCAGGTGTAGTCACGACATATAAATCAATTGACAGTGTTATGAATCAAGATGAGGCAATGAATTATCCAATTGAATTTTTAAATTCATTGGAACCGGCTGGTATGCCACCGCATTGCTTGAATCTGAAAGTTGGTTCTTTGATTATATTATTGCGAAATATTAATCCACCAAAACTGTGTAATGGCACCAGAATGGCAGTGAAAAAGTTATTGTCAAATTTGATTGCTAAATCAAAAGGAGAAGTTTGTTTGATACCGCGTATCCCTATGATTCCAACTGATATGCCATTTCAGTTCAAACGATTACAATATCCTATGCGTTTATCATTTGCGATGTCCATCAACAAGGCCCAAGGGCAAACACTTCACGTTTGTGGTGTGAATTTGGAGGAATCATGTTTTTCACATGGCCAACTTTATGTTGCCTGTTCCAGAGTCGGTACCCCCAGCCGTTTGTTTATTCATGCTCAAAATGAAAAAACAAAAAATATTGTTTATCCAAATGTTTTGGATTAAGTTTTAAAATAGCTAGCAATTAATAAACTATTTTTTTGTTTGAATAAATGAATTTGATGTTCCAATTAAATTTTTTTATTATTTCACTTTGTACGTAGCGAAGCACGTACCGGGATATATATATATATAATATATATATATATAGAGAGAGAGAGAGAGAAAGTGAGACACACACCACACACACATACACACGCCAAGAGGATAATAAAAAGTAATGGAAGACATACATTGAGGAATTATATGAAGAATATTTTGAACCATATGGGCGCCTAAAATGGCCAATAGCCAGGCTGAAGACAATATAATGAGAGCGGAATTTGATGTAGCTTTGAAATATTTAAAAAACCGCAAAGCTCCGGGTATCAATAATATACCGGATGAACTACTAGAAAATAGTGGGGAACTGACGAAAGATCAACTATTTGAATTGACTTCCAACTATAAGAGACAAGACTGGTAAATGGCCGGAGCAACATAGACTTTCTATAATAGTTCCAGTGCCTAAAAAATCGGGAACAGACAAGCGTGAAAAGTTTAGAACAGTAAGACAATAAGCCCTATACCATACGCTTCAAAAATAATACTTCAGATTATGAAGAAAAGATTAGAGACGAACGTAGAACAATATTTAGATGAAATTCAATTTGGGTTCAGCAAACATAAAGCTACAAGAGATGCGATGGAAATTTAAAACAAATAGTGTCGGATGACTTATATTGTAATCAGGAAATCAGTTTGGATAATCAATGCCTGTGGACTTAAGAAAACGTTTTACTGAAAGCGTATGTATGGTCTATAGCACTATAATCTATGAAATATATTTGCAAGTATGTAAATAAAGGGAGCGATATGGCTTTTTTCGGTGTTACTGGTGATAATAGAAATGATGAAATTACTCAGTATCAAATGGGACGCTATATTCGTAGTAAAGGATTATGTCGTTTCCAATGCACGAAACACATCCTTTGGTTGTTCACTTGGCTGTGCATCTTGAGAATGGCCAATGTGTTTATTTTAATGAAGCAAATGTATTGGAAAGAGCAGCACAACCACCAGCGACTACGTTGAACGCTTTTTTCAAATTATGCGAAACTGATGCATTTGCGATACACACATGCTTACCGTTTGTGTAAATGCGTTTAACAATTTAATTCAAATAAAGCCTGTAAACGATATGAAACACCGGCGGCTCGCTAAAAAACTGAGAAAAGTACACGCACACATATACATAGTACATTTGAACAATTCAAGACTCACCGTTTGTATGAATGCACTCAACAATACGTTTAAAAATATAAACACAAAAATTTGCTTTAATCGAAGCACGTCCAAAATGAAATGACCGCATGAATGACATAACAACATGCTTGTACTGTCAACACCGAAAAAGTTTCAATTTGACAAAATTTATTCATTCCTTTCGAACTAATGACAAGAAATAATAGTACGTACTCGCCATTTATGATGTAATTTTCTCAGTGGAATACTAAGGTGCATCAACCGTATACTACACCATTTATTGAATTCATTTGTTACGCAAAAAATGTGATAAATGAAGAACCGCTCGACCGATTTTGTGCAAACTTCGCATAAACCATCTACTATATAGTCCGAACAAAGGCTAAACATTTGGTTTGGATAGGTGAGCCCGTTCTTGAGTTATAAAATTACAACGAAAAGTGGCATTGATTTTTATATATATATATAATATAAATATAATCGTAATAAAAAAATTCTGTAGTGAAAAGCGCAGGATTTATATTTAAACCCATAATTTAAAGCTGAGGATTACATTTAAACTTATAGTTAAAAACACAAGATTGCGTTTCATTAAAATTTTTTGCAAATTTAAATCTATACAACACTAGTAATGAAGTCGCATATTAGCAACATTTTCAAAGCTTATATAATACGTCGTAAAATTGTCTATTATTAGTGTAACATTATGCACCGTAGGGTTAATAATTCACGTAGCAGAATATTGTTCTATTATCTGCCCCCCACTGACTGGTAACATACTTAAGTAATCATTTTTTTTTATATAACTCGTCTTAGCAGCAATTTTTCGTTTAAAACCCATTGTGTCCATTGTAATTTCTTAAAAAATTTATTTCAGACTCATTAAACGATAAATATACCTCTCTTTAACGTGAATTTATACATGGATGATTTTTCAAAATGTTCATGATTTTTTTAAATCGATCACGGTACACAAAACGTTTATAAAAAAAAAATACAAATAAACCATTGTGAAGTCTGTAACTCAAAAATATTATGGCCAATTCTTTAATATGAAAAAAACTTTTGTTATCCTTAATTGATGGTTTTCCTAGTGAACAACCGAAAGGCTTTGGAAATGAAGACAAGTATCTGTGGTAAATAAAAAAATATTCAAAACGACCAGTTTAAAATTATTACGTCGTGTTTATATTTTCTTTCGTAATTGCTGACCACTTAACGAAATTAAATCGAATCAATTATTTCAGTTCGGTCAGTGTTGCCAGATGCTTTGAAGTAAAAAAAGGCGGTAGTTAGCCCAATTAAAAACCCGGTAGAAACGGTAGAATACGATATTTCTAGAATCGTTCCAAAATTTTACAACCTAAAATCTATCGTTTATCTTTCATAACAACGAATTATGTAAATATCTCATAAAACATTCACTGTTAGCTTTCTTATGTCGCGCTGATTCCGACATTAAATATCAGTTCCCATGGATAAACGTGATCTTTTGTTCTTTTTCCTTTTATATTTTGCCGCATGCCGTTCGGACTATACAACTTGAACTGTGCATCTTTGACGCTGACAATCTCTTTTCTATAATTCCATATTCCCGGTTGCAATTAATACACGCCGAATATTTTAAACGTTGAAAATAAACAAAAAAAATCTTTAAACATAAATATTGAAAATAGCGATAGATTCATGAAATATTTTGGGAAATAACGGCGCTAGGAACCTTCGAAAGACGGTAGATCTATCAACACCGTTCTGCTCGATATGTATGAAATAGTTTATTACGCGAACGATTTTAGTGTTACGTGTATTTAATTTATAAATAATAGACACCATATTTTTTTCGAATTAAAAAAATTTCAGAGACTACGGCTAAAAATCAATCGTCCACGACGACCGAAGATTACTCGCAGTGCGGCAAAAATTTTATGCGGAAGAGCCGAATTGTTGGCGGTGAACCGGCAGAATTAGGTACGCGTAGTAGGAAAGCGATTTTCTTTTTATTACTATAATCAACATAATTATCACCTGGAATTGTAAGATATTATTATTGAGAAATAATAACCAAACATAGTACTTTGTTATTTATATTTTTTGTTGTATTTTTACAGGATGTTTTATGGCTTTTCTTAGAATATGTTTTCCTATATATGTATTTATTATATAAGTTTCCCAAAAGAAAAAAAAAATTATAGCATGTTCGGAATCCTGTCAAAACAAGTTGTGCATTCTTTCATTTAATTTCCCGTAATGTTCTTGGTATTTACTACCAACGTTCCATATTTCTACGCTAGTCTATTATTGTCGGTATTTGGTGTCATTAATTATTGTCGGTATTTGGTGTCATTATATCCAAACCAAGGTCGAAACTCCATAGCCCTAGATATTTTACATCTATCGAACATAAATTATCCATGATCAGAAATATAGAAAAATTCTGCTAGCGATGACTATTGTACAGTTTTATCCGAGTTAAATTCAGATGACGATTTGCTGTCTGAAAATAGTTCAGACCATTAATTTGTGTTTCGCAGAAATCCTACAATCCTAATGACAACGTAAAGTTCTACCCTACTAAATAGAGATGCAAAATATACGGCTAATAAATCAGATATAATTTAGGATAAAGTACTGAATGCCGGTAGATGTGAAAAGAAAATATTACCCGAATGCTATAGCGTACGTTAGAAAAGATGAAAGTATAAATATAAATATAATTTAAACTGGTGTGAAATGTAGCGAGTTTAAAAAAAAAAACAAAAACAATAAAAAGATAATTTAAATCAGTAAATTTGTATGAAAAAATACAAAGCTTTTCTTCGGGTATTAAGCCATTTTCACGCGTATATATAAAAATAAAGTGTTAGAACATACTTAATTTAGATGTGCAATATTACAACAAAGAAAAGTAATGAGGAATAATAATTTGATTATAAACTAACCTGATGATGAATGTGGTAAACAATACAGATAATAAAAAATAAAAAACGACAACAAATAAAAATAAAATGTAAGAAAATACTTAATTTAAAAAATGTACAAAAGAAAAGCGAAATAATAATTCCATTATAAACTAACCTAACGATGAATGTAGTAAACGACGCAATAAATAATAATAATAATAAATAAAAAAATAAGAAGAAATAAAAAAAATGTAAGATTAAATCAGATGTACAATATTAGAAAGAAAAGTAACGTGAAATAACAATTTTATTATAAACTATTCTGTAGGTGAATGTGGTAAACAGCACAAACAGCCGAAAAGCTTTCTGGTTTTTAATACAAGTGTAATGATTTTCTCTACTTCTTCATTATTAATTTTAAAAATATATAAAATCATCCGGTAAAACACATTAAGGTTTAATAAAAAGGTGCGCTAGCCGTTTCGACTAATTACAGTTTTCGTTGGTAATTTATAATGTTCCGATCCTTCTAATGTTAAGTATCGCTTGTAGGTGGCAGCGTTATCGTGAATCTGAGGGTTGGTTGTCTGGATCGAACCCGAATTTTTTAGAAAACTGATTACATTATTTGAAATTGAAAAAGATATCGTAAAAGTAGAAAATAACAAAAAAAAATGATCGTTGAATAATGAAGGCAGTGCCTGCTAATGGGATATGTATCACTGCGATGATTACGGACTTAAGGGAGAACAATCAAGAGGGATGATACGCAATTCTTAATATCATCATAAGTTTGGCAGTCCTAGGGGGCTGATTTTATTCCATGGTAAGTAACTTCCAGCCCAACCGATTCTCTGCAGCTTTTTTCATTTTCCAGTATTCATTTGTGCCTGTATCATGCGACAATGTTGCCACGAAAATGTTTCCCGTATTATTTCTTTATTAGTAGATAATAATAATAAACATTCATTCGCAGTTTCTTTTTCGGTGTAAACCGTACAATTTTTTTTTTTTATTATTATTACATTGTAGTTTTCATTTTTAAACTGAGAGAAGTCGCGAATACGTACGTTTATACAATTTGGCGTAGAAGAACGCTTCGTAAAAAATTGTGAATGTATGGATATCAACCGTATTAAAAGTATTTTTATTAGATGAACATTGAAAATTTCGCAGAAAGACATTTTGACGTGTTTGGATTATTAGACAGCGTAATTTTTATGCACAATAACCTATTTGTATTGTATAAGTTAGATTTTCAACCGATACTCCGATATATTTAGTCTTAGTCATTCGGCTTTCTTCTAAAAGTAAATTTTACAGTTAATTTGCAAGAATGGAGGTACACAATATACTTCAGAATCCTAAATTTCACTTGAACTCATTTAATTTTTCTTCCTTTTCATCTTGTAATCTCTTAGATTAGAGACTAACCCCGATTTCATGGACGTTATAATGTTCTCAACCCGACTTCTTTAATGTTGTACAGTGCTGTTTTAGTAAGCCTGATAATATAAGGCGATCTCGAGGATATTATGGTGAACAATATCGCGTCCGAATTGAATACAATTATTAACGCGCGATAAAGAAAATCTTCAATAAGGTTTTATAAAAACGTATGATCAAATCGACTACAACTACAATGAAGAAACTAATTGTAATTAAAGTCGCGTGACCGGGTCAAGTAGATACTCGTTGAAAAATAAAAATCAAAGCATTTCCAGGTTAGTTAGATATTACTTACATAATACGGTCCGAAATAGGAAGCTTTAATATTACTTCCAATTTTCTTCGAACGCGCCTAATAAAATATATTGAATAATCGAATACGATGACTTCCATTAAGCAATTGACTGATTTTAAATAACTAACATTCCTGTAGGATCTAGAGGTTGGGCTCCTCTAGAGGTATTTAACAGTTCAGAAACAATTTGGGTTGGGATTTTAATCCAGCGGTATTTCGCCAAATCGATTTACCTCGTTTCGTACATGACTAATGTTGGAAACATACCAGGGGGCTCCAGTGATTAATCGTAAAATTTTATTCTGGACTGTCTGAATTATGTGAATATTGGTTGATTTCTCGTAGCACCTTATGTATACCATACGTCCATGCAGGTTTAAGGATGGTTTTATATATTTTAGTCGGTAATACAAATTATAGCGAAGTCTAAATATTTAAATTTACGTTTACATACAGGAGCATGGCCTTGGATGGCGGCCCTCGGATATAAAGAGGTGAATGAACCAGAAATTCTTTTTCGCTGCGGTGGGAGCTTGATTTCTAATAAACATGTTTTGACCGCGGCGCATTGTGTTGTGAATATAGGCTTTTTAACATTGTAAGTATTT
The DNA here is from genome assembly GCA_032883995.1 of Coronaproctus castanopsis. Classification (NCBI taxonomy): domain Eukaryota; kingdom Metazoa; phylum Arthropoda; class Insecta; order Hemiptera; family Monophlebidae; genus Coronaproctus; species Coronaproctus castanopsis. Next base: position 100,661,317 of record CM065053.1, read on the forward strand.
GATAAATAATCGCCAAAACATAAAGAGATTTTTTGTATAATGACATTAATGCAAAACAAAATAAAAATAAATAAATCCTCTAAAATGCGTAATAGTTTAATATATTTCAACGAATTGTGTACATAAAATAGGAAATATCTGTCAAAAATAATTAAAAAACAATGGAATACTGTGCAGCTACATTAATCGATATTACTCCGAACTTTGATTAGAAATGGAACAAAAGTTATTCATAAATATCGGTAATTAGGCCCCCGCTGATAAAACGATGTATTAAAGTATGATATTTTCAAGTACGAACATATATTGCTTCTAGTCTTGGCTGCTGTACATGGTACGTTAACTTAATTTAATAATAATAATTATATATTTGTATTTATTAGCCTTGCTGTTTTCCGGTAATTATTAATGGACGAATAATGAGATCTGTTTATCGAATTAAATACAGGAACAGACAATACAACTTTTTCTAGCGGGTTTGCAGTACTAATGAAGTGATATCCAATTTTATATTTATTACTATTTATCGGAAATATACGTCTTTAAATTAACAAATGTGTTATAATATTTCGAACAAAAGAGTATTATAAATTATTATTTAGGATATAAAAATCTTGTTTTAATTTCTATTTATTTTTCATTTTTGTTAATCTTTAAAATAGGTCGATAATACGTCTAGGCGAACTAAACTTGGACGAAACCGTTGAGGATGGCGCAACTCCGATTGATATTCCAGCCGCTAAAGTTACACCGCATACGAATTACACGTATTCTCCAGTAGAAAATGATATAGCGATTATTACTCTTCAAGATATCGTGCAATTTACACGTATGTTCAATTCCTTCAAATTTACTAATATGATAAATGTTTGATTTTTACACGATCGAAAACACTTACTGATATACCGCGATAACGTGTTTCGTGTAAAGTCGTTATTCCGCGTAAATCTCTTCCTATTGAAAGATATCAAACCCGGTTCTTATCAGGCGGAGATAAAGCTGCCTGAACAATGTTAAAACAAACAGAAAGCCGTGAGTCCGTTCCGTTTACTAATACTAACAATATTCCTCTTATTACTAAATTAACAATATTAACGTATATTGCAATGATAATCGTATAAACACAGCTAATTCCGATAACCGCGATTTACCGCCGGGCGTTTCTGAAATTGCTAATAATTTTAAATGAGATCGCAATGTAACTAACCCGAACGTATCGTCTACCCAGCCGTCTTACTCTGATAAAGTAAAGAAAAAAAGAATCCCGATATTAGACTTCGAACATCCAACAGAAGACCAAGGCATAATATTAAATTATATACCGGAATTAAAATTAATCAACTACCTTCGAGCAATTAAATCGATCGGTAAAGATGCAAAAAATTTTATCGCTGTCTCCAGCTCCAATTAGCCTCTCATATTTCCTTGTTAAGAGTACAACCACAAAATGACGAATTCGGCCACATTATAAGTTAGCGCCGGCAAGTCTACATCAACACATCAAGTAAGATCAAACTCCCTGATTCCTTTCTGTTAAACTACAACGATAGAAACTATAGAATATTCATAGATCTTATTTGCTTCAGATGTCATGAGGCGGTACACAAGGGAGATGATTGCTCGTTAAACACTGAAATAGATCAACACAGTCTCTCCGTAAGCAGCTCTTACCACACACACACACACCAATTTACCCGCTCTCAATCGAAAGCAGATCACCCTAACACAACAACAGATCAAAATTTTCCTGCTCTCCCAGACATCGCCCAAATGCCAATCAGTCAAAAGCGCCCAGCGCTGCCCACCAATACCAATTCCTCATCAAACTTTACTAGAAGAACTGCACATATAACCCCAAAATCGGAAAAATCAAAGAACAAAACAAAAAATCAAAAAAAAGAAAAAGAATATGTTAGTAACTCAGAGGAGAATGGGGAAAAAACTTCGCCAGAGGAGCAAGCTGAACTATCCTTAAATAACATATTTAGAGGTCACATTGAAGAAGTAGAAAAAAATAACCTAAAGTATATACTAACGCCAATAAACTTAAACTGCTTTATAGATATGTGCAACAAGTTGCAAAATGCATACCTCATAGCAACTGAATTCACAAACGACATTCCCGAACTAATTCAGCAACTAAAATTCTGTCATTCTCATATCAAATACCGACGATCAAAAATTAGGGTTACAAAAATAATAAAAACGTTAAAACTAGTGATTTCGTCACCAGCAAATAATCAATAAAAATTTAAACTGTTTTCTATGGAGCAAGCAATAATTTCATGGAACTCTAATGGTATCTATACCCACTACGAATACCTACAATCAATACGTACAATCCTCTCGTATTATGCATTCAACAGACCCATCTAAAACCGAACCAAATCTTCCACATAAAAAATTTTAACGTATATCAATTGGATCCAGTTCCAGGTGAATGTGCTCAACTGTTTGCTGCTCGAACCAACATAATAGACAACCACATTACTCTTTCACCACATATGCAAGCAGTGGCGATCAACAATTTCAACCAAACCCCTCTCAATCAGCACTATTTACACCGGATCAGAAAATACAAACGGACGACTTGGAAAACATTGGGGAGGTGAAAAATACAACGCAAAAGGCCGGGTCCTCCAGAAGGTAGTCGAAAACTCCAGGTTGGCACAACTACTCATCGGTGACTCTACGCACTACAACTTGTTGACTTTAGATCTAGCATTTATCTCATCTCAATTAACCAGCCGTTTTCATATTCATTCGGACCTGGCTCGAAGTGATCATTTCCCAGCTATTATATACAGACAAAATCCAGGTTCAAGGTCCTTAAAAACACAACTACACCTAAGTGGAACCCGTCAAAAATAAACTAGGCGCAATATAAAAATAAACAGGACAAACTTGATGAAATGAAACTCGCATCCACAAGTAACATATTTATGGATGTACAACATATAACAGAGACTCTAGTCGAGATAGCGCCATGCTCACCATCGCGTCTTCAAACAACACGACGCAAAGTAGTCCCATGGTGGTCCGCAGAATGTGCAAACGCTATCCGAAATGGAAGAAGAGCACTGCGAATCGTCAAAAGAACTCATTCGCAAGAGGATCTACTAAGTTATAAACGACTAAGGGCCAAAGCAAGGAGAACATTAAAACAAGACAAAAGAATTTCTTGGGATACCTACGTCTCTACAATTTCACCATTTACGCCATCAAGCCAAATATGGAGGAAAGTATAATCCATAGAGGGATCGGCAACCCTCGCAACACCGTCGACTCTTATTATAAACAAAACTATAGAAATTGACCCGATCAAAATTCTGATAGAATTTGCAAATTTCTTGGCATCTGCTTTCGGCGATGAAAACCTACACCTTCAGTGCACAAAAAATGGGGACCAAATATAACCAAGAAATTTCCATTCAAACAACCAAGAACCATATAACGAGACATTCTTTATGGATGAATTAAAAAAAAACTATAAATCATTCAAGACCATTAGCCTCTGGTCACAATGGAATACATATCTCAATGTTCCAAAACCTGGCGAAAACTTTTCAAAACCTACTGCTCCATATTGTAAACAAACTTCCTGCAAGCTGGAAATTAGCATATACTATTCCGATCAAAAAACAAACATAGACCCATGCCAAATAGAGAGTTACATACCAATATCATTAACATCAGTTTATGGAAAGGTATTTCCGCGAATGGTCAACAACAGACTAACATGGGAACTGGAATCACAAAACCTATTAACTAAATATCAATGTGAATTTAGCAAAAATCAAACAACGTTAGACAAAGCTCTGTACTTACAGAAATCAATAATTAATAACAAACACCACCTATTAGTGGTATTTTTCGATCTCTCCAAAGCATTCAACATCACAACAAAGCAGAAAATACTGACTTCCATGTACAACTAGGGCTTCAGGGGTCGACTTCCAATTTTCGTCGCAAATTTCTTATCGGAACGCCTCTTTAAGGTGAAGATTAAAAATAAACTATCGGAAGCCAAATACCTGCAAAATGTAGAACTGCAAGGCTCAGTGCGACTCTACTCAATATGGCCATCAACAATATCATCGAAGACGTTAAACTCCTAATAAAAACGGGACTCTTTGCCGATAACTTAGCAGTTGCACATCATTCAAGAAGTAACCAATAAAATTACAAGAGCGCAATACATTGGTTGGACGTTTTCTTCAGAAAAAACAAAAGCTGTTCATTTCTGCAGAATCAAATCCTGCAAAAATAACATACATATTCTACTAAACAACACACCTATTCAAACTACATCTCACATTCGCTACTTGGGTATTTTTTTGACAACAAATTAACGTGGAGAGAGCACATAATTCGACTGAAGAAGTCTGCACAACCAAATTAAATTTACTAAAAAAATTAGCGAACACATCGTATGGAGCTCACTATTCTTCACTGTAACGATATACCGCTTTCAGATTCGCTCAAAATGCGACTATGGAATCTCCCTATTTTCCATAGCATCCAAGAGAGACTTCTCTAAACTAGATACCATCCACAATGCCTCCTTTCGATTAATTACAGGCGCGCTCAGAACATCCCCAATATCAAGCCTCTACTGTGAAGTCTCAAAATGGCCTCCATTACGGTTAATCTTCTATTACGCACGATTGAAAATCCGAACCTCCCAGCAACTAACAGTATAAAACGATCTCTCCAGCGTACAACAGAAACCAGATTATTAGGATCGCGAGTAAAAAGAATTTTATCCGATACCACGAAATCAATTCACACCGATCTATCAGAAGCTGATGAGCTATACAACGTAAACAGCAACATTGCAAAAATCCTCCCCCATGGACTATGAAAGACGCCGCATTCGATTATACGCTGCTCCCAAATAAGCACTCACACTTTGTCATCGTCCACAATCTATTATCTCCCCAAAGGAAAAAGATATACTACTCCGACGGTACAAGTTCCGCAGAATTCGCCGGTTCCGCACTTGTCTTTAATCGAAATTTAATCTTTAGCTTCTGTCCGCAGAACTATACGGAATCCTACTAGCGTTCTAACACGCGGTAAAATCCTACTATCACATTATAACGATAGCAACGGACTCAATGGCAGCTATACATCACATCCAACAGAAATCAAACCATTCGATCGCAAACTCCATAAATATAATCACACAAAACTATCAAGCGGCGATAACCTTCTTATCGATTTCGGGCCACGCACAAACATACCAGGAAATCATATGGCCGATCTAGCAGCAAAAGACGCCCATAAGATCCCACTCAGCGATATCAAGGAAGCAACCAAGAACCTATTTTGTAGGTTGTGGCAAAAAAGATGGACGGAACAACAGAGTACATCACACCTGCATACAATAAAACCATCAGTTCGCGAATGGAAGTTTCAACCTGAAGACCAAAGGGATCAGGTGGTCCTGTGTCGCGTCCGGATTGGTCATACGCAACTTACACATGGACGCATATTCAAAAAAATAGCCCCACCAACTTGTGATAGATGTAAAGTTCCAATTACAATCCATCACCTCTTAACAGAATGTTCCAAAATCTCAAATTCTTCTTCCTTAAATACTTCATCATTCCTGGCCCAAGATTCCCCATCCGTCACATCCTTTCTTGCCAAGCTTCGGTCGGTAAACCTGTTTAACAAAATTTAAATTTGCTGTTCGCGCTCCTAGCCTAGCTGTTGTACATAGCGCGGAAAACGAAAAAAAACTTAATAGATTTTTCTAAATAAAAACAAAATTTTTATTTTCCATAAATCATAGAGTACATTCGTCCGATATGTCTACCGAGGGAACCATCGTTACGAGTGGAAACTTTTGAAAAAAGGATGCCTTTTATTGCCGGTTGGGGATCGATGATGTATAGTAAGTTATTTTTATGATTATTTTAATTATTTTGGTTCTGTCCTACTCGTAATTTATTTATATACAGATTTTTTTCGCTGTTTTACCGGTATTAGCCGTACAATAAGATAACTGATTAAAGTCCCAAATGGGACAATTAGATTTTAGTGATAACGCAGGCAATTGTACTTAACACGGAATTGGTCTACGCGAGATTATTAATTTCTTCTAAATTTATTGAAAGAGCATCTCTGCATCATCAACGTTTTTCCAGTCGCCTTACAGGATTATCTGAAAGTGTATTTCGATGATATGTGGGCTTGAGTTAAATTGCATTCTCTCAAAAAAAAAGTGTACTGGTTCGTGTATACTGTGTTGACGTATAGTATTATATTCAAATCGAGTGTTAAATTACTGATCGCAGGTATGACGAGTTTTCTGTATTCTTAGTAGATTGCTGTTACATCTAGTCCTCCCTTTCCCGTTATTTCTTCAAACGGAAACATAAAATAAAAAAAAAAAAAAACAGAATCCATCTAAACTAGCAGTATTACGATATACTGGTCGATAGTTCAGGAGACGATGTAATTTAACTATTTAGAACAGATTATAAAAGATGATAACAGATTACAGGGGGAAATAAAAAAAAATAATAATTCAAGTGACCGGTTTAATATCAAGAAACTAAATTACATCTTACAAAACAAAAAGATCCTTATCTATGTTTTAAATAGAAAGTATTTAATCAACGTGTACTTTCAGTGTTGACCTATGGATGTGAAACATGGAACGCCACAGTAGCAATGGGAAAAATACTAAGAGTGGACACGATTTTAATTAAAAGAAGAATGATTGACATAACTTTGAAAAGTAAAAAGACAAAAAAAAAAAAGAAAAAGAAAACAAATGAACAAGGAAAACTACAGGAATAACTGATACAGTGCAAATTATAAAAGAATCAAAATCTAGATGGACTGATCATGTTGGAAGAAATACTCCTTACAAAAATACATTAAAAATGTAGGACATGAAACTAATGGACGATACAAATAAATAAATGGAACTACCATAGCAGTGGGCAAGAAAAAATGCAGTAGATTACTGAAGAAGAAGAAACTTAACTAAAACTTTACTGAAAATAATAAAAGCGGCACTATTCGACATTTCAAAAGGATTACTCATTCATTAAGGTGAATTTGGCTAAACTATAAGTCTAGTTAACAACTGTTTTTACAATAACTCTATAACCGGAATTTGATTTTACCGTTGTTGAATATTGTCATGTGTTATCACTTGTCAATAAAATCATTCCGTAATCGTGTGCACACTCCATGTTAAATCGTTACCAGTTAATCATCTTTATTTCGCATGTCGCCATGTATTGCTAGTTTATAAACACATGGAACTTGAAACCATATTCCATATCACAACTGCTTTTGATCGTTTCCAAGATTACCTTTTTAGTGTATTTCTATGCTTTAGATAGAACTTCCCAGTTATTTAACGAACAGTAGATTAGTGAGAAAAGATTTCATTTTGTTCACAGTAACTCTTTCATTCGTTCTTTTCATCATGAGTTGATACTGTTTGTCCAGTATATGGGTTTTTGTTTTCAAAAACAAAAGAAATTTTATAGACGTAAACCGATAAGAAATCCTTCATACGTTCGAGTGGACCTTTAAATTTTTCATCAGTACCGAACCTTATATCATTTCTACAAAATATTCTGACAATTTTTAACTTTTCTCAGTTACTTGTTTCTTTTTACAAACGTTGGGAACTGTTATTATCAAAACGAATTCTATTCAACTAGTATAATATAGATATAGATTAGAAATAAAAAGAAATATAAATGAAAAAAAATACATATGCGACTTAATTAGGTAATAATGATGAGCTAATAAAAATATTCTAAACTTCAAACTAATTTTTTAAATAACGAACCAAAAAATTAAACTTTTATCAAATATATAGTGAAACAGAACGAATGCGAACATCACGCGATAAAAATAAAATATATACAATATTTCAGATATGTGAACGACAAAAGATAATCGATTCATAATCAATTTCTCGCACTAGATATTTTCGTACAACATTTACATCGGCCTGATTTTTTGTAATTTTTTTGGTATCTATATCACAACATCCTCAATCTCATAATCCTCTACCGTAAGAAAAAGTTAAATCCAGTTCAGAGAAATATTATATAAAATACCAATTCTGCCTCTCAAATTCAATTGATTTCAAACTACAAATCATTCCGAACCTAAAAAAGGAATTAGGACGAAAATCATTCTCGAGTGAATATATAAATTATTTATCGATATTTTCAACAAGGATACAATTTTTTAAAAATGCGTAAACATTTTCTTTATTAAAAACATTGTTTTCGAAAAATTTTAAATGTAGTTAGTTATTCATATTGATTAACCTAGTAATAATATGATTTTGAAGGAGGCTTGAGTAGTACTCATTTACAACAAGCGCAAATACCTACAGTGCCGTTGAAAACATGTGAACACAATTATGCGGGGAAAACAAGCGCTGTAATTGACGAGAAAGTTATATGTGCCGGAGATGGATCAAAGGACTCATGTCAGGTAAGTACTTCGTTATATTTTTATCACGGTCATTCCCAAGAGATTGTAACAAATTTTATTTTGAAAATATTTTGACAGTGTACTTTTACCAATAGATTTGTTTTTTAATCATTTCAATCCCGCTATCCTAAACTCTTACATTTTTGTTATATACACTATAATAATAGTAATGAATGTTAATAATAGTTAAATGTTAAAATTAACAATATTAAACTACATTATAAGTACTTGTTACCAAAATATAAAGGAAATCAAAGCTAGAAAGAATAGCCAAACAACCGTTTATACATTTGGAAAAATACAATTATATCGTGTGACATACGGTTCATTCTGAAATATGAATTAGAAACATAATTAACGCCAAATGCAAGAGAAGACCCGAAATATAGATAACTAGCTGACTACTTTTAATAATTGTACATATCAGATATTTAATTATTATTGTAAACAACGTTAAATAAATAGATGAACGTTAATCAACCATACAAACTGAGACAGATACATACACACAACTTTCCCATAGTAAACAACTCAACCATCAATTTAATTAAGTGGGTGAAGATTACCTCTAGTGAAGAAAAATTGGGGAAGCAATGTTCAAAACTTTTCATACACGAGAAATTATATTTTGTCTGCAGCGAAATTCAGTGCTGAAATTAACCACAACTGTAACCGCGTACCAGCAACAATTTCTGGAATTAAATAAACGCGTGTTTAATAATAAACATTTAAAACTAACGACTGAGATTCCGGGATATAATGCGGTTATATACTTATAAATCTTCTTTATGAAAATGAAACCTGGGCTTCATACAGAAGACACATAAGAAATCTCGAATACTTTCAAGAACGGTTTCTGCAACGACTTATGAAAATTGAATGGGACTAGTTTATATCAAACCGCGAAGTTGTTCAAATGTGAACCCATAGAATAAGTATTAACCGTGGCGTAATTACGCGGGATGGATTATGTCATACGAATGGAGGACAGCAGGCTCTCGAAAACAATAGTATATAGAGAATTACTTCAAGACAAAACGCATGCAAGTCCGACCACGAGAGAGATATAAAGTCAGGATATTCGAAATAATAAAGTTCATGAAATTAGAAAATAACTGAGAAAAAATTACAAAGAACAGACTACAGAGGAGAACCATTAAACATAGTCGAAAATCGAAAGACGTAAGCAAAATGCCCTCACCTTGTAGCCGCATTAGACTTATCTCACATTTTTCTACTCGCAATTTAAGTTAATTGCAGTTTGTATTATATATATTATATATATATATATGATAAATACATATGGTATTCTACATGTTCATTTTATATACAGGGTGACCCAGAGAAGACGGATGGTTTTGGTTTTTGAATAGCGCAGTTGATAACACTGCTCAGCGTGAATCGATCATGACAGTGTAAAGAGAGCTTCGAAAAGAATTCAAAGTTAGCGGTGTAAACCTATACCATCTAACAATTCAATTTTAAGATGGGTTGAAAACTTTCGAGAGACAACTTCTGCAACCGATAAAAAACGTCCTGGACAAAAAAACCGTTCGTACGCCAACAAACATCGATCAAATGTGGCAGTGATCATTTATTGTCCCGGACGCTCTGCTCGTCATCATGCTGCTTCTTTAAACCTGTCGAGGGAATCTGTTCCGTTGTATTGTTGGAAGATTTGAAATTTCATTCTTATAAACTGGTAATCATTCATGAAAAGTACCGACCATGCACAAGGAAAACTTTTTTCTGAAACGATGCTGAAAAAAATCGAGGACGAAGAGATCAACTTAAACAATCTTTTAATGAGCATTTAAGTTCATTTTCACCTATCCGGATTCGTAAACAAACAGTACTCCCGCTACTAGTCCGAATTCAATCGGCCGTCACACAGCGGGCGAGTGCACGTCTGGGCTGGAAGGCGAAGTGGGGAATATTGGGGACTTATTTTTTCAATGGTATTGTCAACGGAACGCGCTATATTAAGATGAGAAACTATTTTTTTCTTCCCTCACTTTGTCATCGTCGTCGTCTGAGCCGTACATGGTTTCAAAAAGATGGTGCGACATATCACTGTTCGGTAGAAACGCTCGCAGTACTGAAGGAAGAGTTTGATAACTGCATATTGTTACTTCGCGCGGTTTTGCTTGACCGCCGCGCTCCCTAGATTTGACCGCTCCAGATTTTTTGTGTTATGATAACTTTAGAGCCGTGTTTACGAAACACGTCCACGATATCTGGAAGATCTGAAAACTCGGATTTCTAAAGAAATTTCAAAAATTCAGCGACCTATGCTCGAAAAAGTGTTTGAAAATGTTGTAAAAAGACTGAATGAATGTTTTGTTCTAAATGACGGCCATGTGAACTAATGAATATATGCTAATCTCTCGTTCTCCTATTTTTAAATAAAATTTTATTCAAAAATTTTGGTCGAGTAATTTTTGAGTTATTCAAAAAACAAAACCATCCGTCTTCTCTGGGTCACCCTATATTATATATATATCTATGTATATATATATAAATAAATTATCGATATTATATTCCACTTTTTTTAAAACAATATCGGAAATTTTTGTTAAAACAATCCTTCATGTCTGTACAACCATACATACATACGAACCGCCCTTGATATGTGTATGTAATTATGTATTTTTCTGTGCATAATATATATTTTATAATAATCATATACAAAAATGTTTAGAAATACATACTACATTTACACATTCTTTTATATACATAAATATATATCAAATTCATTGTTCTTTTCAAGGACGTAGTGACACCATATAACTTCGACGATTTCTTTCTTTTGTTCGATAAAATTCTTCCGATATGCTTAATCTAGTTGCTTTCTTCACTCGATCCAGCCAACGCGTTGGGCATTTTCCACTAGGGCGCTTTCCATGAATTTTTCCTCGAAGAATGTTTTTTATTGAGTTTTAATTTCTTGATGTATGTCCGAGATATATAATCGTATTTTAATTGTTCTCTGTTAATAGCTTTAATTCTATTTTCAATTCGTGTAACACTAATCCGTTATGAATTTTGGAAATATCTCACTATCACGATGCGTTTATATCTACTCATTGCTCGATATAAGCGCCCCTGACATTGTCAACATATCGCGTTGTTCCTCTTCCACTACAACCTTCAGTCATCAATTTTTGTAAATTCTTCCGTCGCATGATATGGCCAAAGAAAGTGGATATACGTTTTTTAACGATATATTGTAATTAAGGATCCGGGCTAACTTCTTTTGTCGTCCTCGCTCACCTCCACCGCCGCCAGCAACACATTTCGAAAGCATCGATCCTTCGAACCTCTATTTCTTTCAGAGTTCAACACTCAGATGCGTACAAAAATACGAAGAACACTAAAGTTTTTATTAGACGCATTTTGATGGTCATCGTTCTGTCATGATTTTTCTAGATCCTTTTTAATTGAGTTAATGCAGCCTTCGCTGTCACTATTCGCATTTTATTTTCATCTGTTGAACCACCAGTTTTTGTGATAGGTGACCCCACGTAAACAAATTGATCAACTACATGGAGGCCGCCTAACATTTATGGATTATATGTTTTGCTTTTAACATTGACGATCATTACTTTAATTCTATTTCTATTAATTAATAAACCTGCTTCTTTGCGCTTAAACTATCCAGTCTTTGAAATAGATGGAGCAGTTTTTCATTAGAGGAAACATATCGTCAGCATATTGCAGGATATTAACTATCTTTCCAACGACTTTCACGCCATCTTCCCATCCTTCCGTTACTTTTCTTAGTATTCACTCACTGTATATGTTAAAAAGGATTGGACTTAATATGCATCCTTGACGAACTTTTTTTCTGACTTAAATTCATCTGTCAGGCTGTCATTAATTTTTACTTTACAGCTGTTAGATGCGTACAAGTATTTTATTAAATCAATTACGTGACGTGGAATTACAAATTCACTTCTTCTTCTTCATAATCTCCGTTAACGAAGGTTGGCTACAACGAGTGAGAAACTGGTTCTGTTTCTGGCCGAATGTATTAGTTCGTTGGTTGAGCATCCCGTCCAATTTCCCAAATTTTTCATCCACGACGTTCTTATGCGTCCTGTTCGTCTACATCTTTCTAGTTTGCCTTGTATAATTAAATGTATCAACTGATACCTATCGTGCCGCATAATGTGGCCCAAAATACGCTAATTTTTTTTCTTGATAATTGTTAATAGCTTCTCTTTCGACACAAATTCACTAAGCGTTTAATATATACTTTGGCATTGTACTGAGATGCTTTTCCATAGTCTTTAAAGCAGAATATGTATTAACATTAAACTACCCTGCATTTTTCGATTATTTGCTTTATGTTATTTTTAAAAATTGTTTGGGGCTTCAGAAGGCTAAGTTCAAATGACATGCATATATATATGTCGTAGCTAAGTTCAAATGACATGGCTGTGCATTTAACTGCATATGTATATGTCGTATTTGTATGTGTGCGTGTTTATAAATATGTATGTATGTGAATATGTATGGGAACATCTGTTGGTTAGATTTTGCATATTATGTGTATGAAGCATCTGTGAGCTCCTTTGTGTGAACAATTTCGTTCTGCACGAGATTATCACTTAGGAGCTTACTGCAGAAGAGCAAGGATATATATATATACGTATTATTCATTTATATTTTCATATACATACAAAATCAAGAATGATCGAAAATGATTTTATAGTAAAACAGGTTTTTTTTTTGTAAGATTCGATGCACGTTCAAAATATGCGATTATTTTTGAAAACTTATTTACATAATTACTAATTTACGCTCGCATAGATGACAATTATTTATTATCTACAATACTATTTATGGTCTTCAGTGTTCAGCAGCTATGAATCACATACTTGTACAAATCTAGGTTATAATTCACCGCTTCTATCCATCTTGCGCTTATATAATAACATTTTTTTTTACCCCAATTCGTAAAAACGATGGGGGTAAATATATTGTGTAAGTGAAATACAAATACGGTACAAATAACAGATTGTTCAAAACCCGTCCAATTAGGTTTATGGAATTCTGAACAAACTGTTTCACAATATTATTATAATAATTTGTATACATAAATTTAAACTAGTTGAGATTATATAATTAGTTAATAAGTTAAAACAAGGTGCAATTATATTTAAATATGTTTAGGATATACAGACCCTTGTAAAACTCCCATAGTTGTTTTAATACTTTTTGAGTAATTGCCAATTTGTAATGTAGATAACAGTTATATTTAAACAGAACATTAATAATTTTTGGGATTACGTCTTGGAAAAAGGTTATGAAATTCTTTAATTAGTCCCTTTGATATTCCGTCTAATCCTGCTGACACTTTATTTTTAAGTAGTTTAATAATTACATTAACTTCTTCAGAAATAATCGCTATGTTTACGTTAGGTTCATGTATTTGTGCTCTAAAAGGTTTTCATGGTGGTATAACTTTGACAACAGCAAGTTTACTTTATCATGTTCTGTACAGGCATAATTATCTAATGTTGGGATATTATTACTTTTTACTTTATTCGTAAATATTTTATATTTTAGTCCAAAGACATGTTTGCCTTCCATTAATTTATTCTAAGCTTTCACCTTAGCTTTTTTAATCGTAAATTTATATTATTTAAAATTTCTTCAGTTGTAAAAAATATGCGAAATTGTTATTCTTCATATTTGATAATTATTAAATCCGGTATTGCGTCTTGTTCAATCTTATCAGGTATTACAAAGACTGGACGACGGAAACTAAGGATATGTTTATATTTTTCTTCGATAAGGCCGGCTTTAATAAAATTGATTGCGGAGGCTAATTTTAGGTTTATGTTAGTAAGAGCTCGTTCGAGAATATAGTTCTGAATATGTGGTGAAACATTAGATAGGACTATACATTTGGCTGGGTTTAGTCATTTATGCGTCTTTATCTTTATATTGTTTATAAGTAGTGACGGATGAGATAATATGAATTGATTAGGTACATTTATACTAGATAGATACATACATATACGATTATTTGAAATACGAGAGGAAAATAAAATATTATGCGAACCAACCTCATTGCTGACGGCTTCTACGTAATTGCTGAGCGGAATGTTATCTACTGCATCGAGTATAATAGCTGAATTTTATAGATTCAGCCCTTTGCTATACGCTGGTGCTCCGCCATTCATGCCGTAATGGAGATAGCAACAGCATGAAATCAAAACGTTTCTTCACGCACATAGATAAGAAACTTGGAACAGTAAATAAAAGAACACACGAACACGAGTACTTACACAACGTTAATGTATTAAAACATGCACAGCTAGATTCACTTTGATAGTAAATTTATATATAATAAATTTTTTAAACTCCATATTACAGTTCTCACTTTCAGTAAGTTTGTTTTATGTGATAAAACACCTTTCGATCATAAAAAGTCCTGTTTATTGCCATTGTTAATTCGTATGGTGTCACTATGCGTGACTCAATTAACAGCTTATTTGCATAGGAATATGCGCATATTATTTGTATTCAGTCATGTTTTTTGCATTTGTGAATTAGTGTGTGTTAATATGGAGTGTCTTGAGAGAGAGCTTGTTTACATGGGAATATTGGTGTATGATTGATATTTCTGTCTTTTGTTCTGTTCGGATATGTGCTTTTATTTGTATTTCACTAGAAACATTGTTATTTTTTTGTTGATATTAATAATTTATTTTCCATTTTTAATATTATTTATATTAATTAATAATTAGCGTGTTGTGTAAGTGTGATCTAGTTTTATTTTTGTTCATACTTTTATTTTATAATTATTCTGTAAGTGTATACACTGTAATTGACGTTTCGCTGTTTTGTACGCCGTAATATTTTGTGAATAAATAAGTAAATAAATATATTGATTGATGTAATTTTAAATTTAATGCGCAGGGCGATTCAGGCTCACCTTTAATGCAACCAATAATAACTGATCATCGCGATTTGGCTTATTACCAAATTGGGCTTGTATCGTATGGATTTAGATGCGCGGAACGGAATTTTCCAGGCGTTTATACCAGAATTACTTACTTTGTAGATTGGATAGATACCATCACCGTGTAAATAATAAAATCGACCCCCATAAAAAGCCGTTGATTTGTTTTTAGACAATTAATTATTAATTTTAGTCAGTGGATATTTTTTCGATTAAATCGCCCTTTGCAATAGCGTTTTATATTACAAGTAAAATAAAGCCCTATAATAAGTGATTAGAAAAACGGTAATACATTTTTAAACCTAAATTCGAAATATTTCCGC
This sequence comes from Coronaproctus castanopsis, assembly GCA_032883995.1. Lineage (NCBI taxonomy): Eukaryota > Metazoa > Arthropoda > Insecta > Hemiptera > Monophlebidae > Coronaproctus > Coronaproctus castanopsis. The sequence continues at coordinate 100,677,100 of CM065053.1, forward strand.
GAATAAATTATTTTTTAAGATAAAAGTATTATAAGAAGAAAAAATGACAACAATAATCTGTCTAGTATTACGTTATAGCTGAATTTATATAATGTTACTACTCATGTTCATGGGTCGACAATTTTACACCAAACTCAGAGAAACAACCAGCAAATAACCATATTTCCTTAGTAATAGCATTCCTAGGGTTCAATTCGACATTATTTAATATCACACCAACATCCGTGTTGAATGAAATACCACGATTGCTTAAGTATGCGGTCTCTGCGGGCGATCTTTTCAAATCGTTACATCATTCGGAAAAATAATCCTATAGGAAACAATGCATGGAGCTGATATTCGCGTTTTATTAAATAGAAATGAGAATGCGGTTTCCCTACATACTCGTCGACAAGACAAACAGTTGTGATATCACATCACTAAACACTGTTCATCACTCGGCATTACAACTGGCTCTCGACGCCATCCAATCAGATTGTGTCGATGAGTCATCAATTGGGTGATCAATATTGCATTCATTTTGATTTTTCTGCCTTTTATCTGTGTTTTATTCTACATAACGGCGCTGGTGTATGGCAAGTGCAAGGTACTCCAGTCAAGTCGTGCGCCCAACCGCCCCTCCTGTTATATAGCGTATGGTGGCGAGGGAAGATAAAATGTTAACTGAAAATGTGTCTTCTATAAATAAGCACGATAACAGAAATAAAACTTAGAAAACATATTGTTAAATCGTTCACAGGACCACCGGCTGATGCTGATTATCATGATATTACCCATGACATTAATCATAATAATTCTGATGAATGGCGGTTTGCTACGGTTCATAATACCAGAAGTCACACAAAGAAAGCCAAAGTAGACTCATCGACCATTATTGATGTTCGAACTCCTTTTACAGCAGGTTAATATCTACCAATTATTATTTTTAATTTTCTATGCGAACTAAATAGAATAGTTAAGAATCTTAAAATTAAAACGTATAAAGACAAAATCTGTCTATATGTTTCATCAGCTAATGATTACGATATCTTAATCGCTAGATTGAAAAATGAAAATAGGGAATTTTACACTCATTTATCAACAGACTGCAGGACTGTTAAGATGATACTTAAAAGGTTTACCATCCTGTTTCACTGAGGTGGATATTACTTCAGCAATAAAACTACAATGTAACTAAATGACTGTAAAACAATTTATGAAAAAGGAGACTACGAATACAATAAAATATCCAGTTTACTTAGTTGCATTTCCTGTGGGTGCTATTATTCGTAATATTATTTTTTAGTATTGAAACAATTTTATCCTGTATGGTAACATGGGAAAAGCATAAACGTAAAAACACCCTATTACAATGCTACAGATGTCAAAGAAAAGCCAATAATTGCAATTTACCAATTAGATGCTTCATTTGCAGCGGAAATCAGCTGAGTAACACGTGTAAACAAAAGACAGCCTATAAATGTGCTAATTGTAACAGTAATCACTCAGCAAAAAGTTAATCGCTCAATTATCTTAAAGAGCAATCACTTCAAATCGACCATCGACGAAGCGCAGAAATAGTAATAATTACATTAATTGTAATAGTAATAATAGTAACAGTATTAGTAGTACTAATAAGAAACATAATCATAGTAATAATAATAGCAATAATAACATAGCTAATAGTAGTGCTAACAATACCCCATATAATGATCACAATATGAGTAAAAGTAAAAGTTTTGCTGATAATATACGTTGCAATGACCTGTCAAATGTTTTCTGATTTCTCTTTTAACACTAAATTTAATTTATTTTTCATCTATGAATAATACTAAAATGTAACTTTAGTTGTCTGGAATTGTAATTTCATCATTAACAAGCACTTAGAATTGCATAACTTTGCAGTTCAGAACCATATTGATCTTATCGATTTGTTAGAAACCAAATTAGATAATGACTTAAAACTTAACTTTCCAGGATATAAAGTCAGAGCCTGAAATATGACATCTTACCAACTCAACATTTGCACTGTATTCAAGTAGTAAGTATTAATATTAATATTAATAACATTAGATTCGGAAATTCAATTGTCTACCATAATATGAATAAACACAATACAGTCAGTATTTATTCTGTTTACAAAACACCTGTGTCTATGTATAAATTCAAAGAAGACATGCAGAATTTAATGAGAAAAAACCATAAAATTATACTAATTGGTAATTTCAATGTTAGAAATAAAATTTAGAATTGCTTTAGCAACAACTCTGTCAGTAATTTTTGTACGATATGGCTGTTCAGGATAATTACAAATTTTGGCCTCTTGTGAACACACATATTTTCCACGAGCTACAGATCTCCACAATAGTATATTAGATCTTATTGTCCCAAAAAACATACATATTAAAATGTTTATATCATTGGACTGTCTGCCTTCTAACCATAATCATATCTACACAGTTATTCTTGTCAATGGCTAAATTGTCGACAGCAAATCTCACTATGACTTTCAAAAAGCCGATTGGTTGCATTTTCAAGAGTACATTACCGATAACAGTAATTTATGAAAATAAATTTTATCAGAATAAATTACCAATAATAATATTGTATAATACAACTTTTGCAGAATCCAGAAAACAATATCGAAAACAATAAATAAAAAAACAAAATCAAGTAAACAAATATATTGATGTTAATATATTCAATTTAAACAATTCAAAAAATAAATTAATAACAGAACAGACAAGAAGAATAACATTTTATGAAATATAGTTTCCTCGTCACCATCAGATATTTGTAAGTAATTATTTTTAACTTATACTTGTAAAATTATGATTTTTTAAAAAATTGGCATAACTTGATAATGGCGTAAATGCCGAAAAGCTTTGTGTTTTTCACAAGAAAATAAATGTTAGTGATTTAATTAATTTTTCAATTGATTTTTTACTAATTTGTTTATTCCAAAAAGTCTTAATAATACTGCTAAGAAATTCATTGTTCCTAAAAATATTATATTCATCATTGAGCTTAAAAATTGCATCAAAAAACGTCTTAACAAGTGTAGTATTCATGACAACAAACAAAGCCTTCGAAGATTATTTATTTTCTTTACTAACCTTGTTCATAAATTATTAAGTAAGCGCAAAAATTATCAATTTAATAGTAAACTAGTCAACTTGTCTAAAAATGATGGGAGTCTTTGGAGAACATGTAAACGATATAGTAAGCATTTTGAAGCGCTTCCTCCAGTGCGAGATACTCATAACAGCACTTTTGTATATAAAGATTAAAGCCGAATTGCTGGCTACACATTATTACAATATTCACACTGATATTATAAATATTGGTAGCAAATACTGACGAAGTCCGAAAAGCCGTTAACAAATTTTGAAAACAATGTACCACCTCAAACAACGCCACATTTATTGGCATTAAAGAAGAAATATTCAACTGGTACACATACCCGTACCTAGAATTATCATCAAAAAACTTCCTGTAAAAGCTATGATTGAAATAATGAACATAACAAACGCTATACTTAGACTAGGTTATTATCCTATAAGCTTTAAAAGAGCCAAAATTATAACACCTCCCAAGCCCAGTAAGGATTCCCCTTGTATTATTAAAAATATAAGACCAATTAGTTTAGTCAGTTACCTCAGCAAGCTTTCTGAAATATATACTCACTAGGCTTAGATCTCACTCAGACACACATAAACCTATTCCAAATGTTGAATTTGGTTTTAAACCCAAACATTCCACGACTCAACAAGTGGTCCGTATTAGTGAGTATGTTACACATAACTTCAAATGTAAAAGCACACCAGTATGGTGTTTGATGTCGCAAAGGCATTTGATATTATGTGGTACAATGATTTTATTTTTAAAATGATCCAATCTAAATTACCTCCATATTTCACTATTTATGCTTACATAAGTAATAGAACATTTTACATGGAAATAAATGGCTATAAGTTTTCTATTAAAACCTGCTTATCCGGAGTACCGCACGGAAGTATTAGGTCAATTTTTGTTTGCATTTTATTTATATGATATTCTAAATCTACAATTCGTGAAACTTGTTATATACGCCGACGAGGCTGCATTATTATTCAGTTCATTTATACGAGCCACCATACATAATCGTCTACAAATAGGCATTTTACATTTATTGTGATACTACTTTAAAAAATGGAAAATTACTATCATTCCGTTCAAGATCGAAAAGGTATTTTTACGCGCAGACGACCAATACTGCCACCAAATCTAACCGTTGAAGACAAGGACCTGATCCAAATTCGTTATCTATTTGGTATAATACTAGATAAGCGATTGATATTTGCTGACCACATTAATTATATTAATATTAAGGCTAATAAACAAATTAGTGCAATTCACCCACTTTTTTGTAGGAAATCATTTCTGAATCTTGAAAACAAAAATAATCTTATATAAAACTCATATTCGACCAATTATTGCAAATTCCAGTCCACTTGGTGCCATATTTCCAATAATAATTTTAATAGTTTACGGTTAATGCAGAACAAGTGCCGTATGAAATACATATATGTACAACGAATTACGATTGCAAATTAAATTTTTTCCTTGCTCGAAAGTTTTTAATTAATTGTACCCAAACAAACTGGTTAATGTCATTGGTAAATACGATTCCAGGCAACTACAGCTAATGTACACTAAATATAAGCACCGCAGACTAAAACATTATTTTTTGTGATTCATTCTATGTAATATTTAATCTTATTTTTATGTTACTCAAGAACACATTAAAAACGCATATAAAGATACACAACCGCCCGATAAAATAAAGAAATGGAAACATTGGTTTTCAAATGAAACAATTGTGGTTATAGAAGAACGGAGAAATCTAAGTCACAGCGTTGAAAATTATATATGAAAAAAGAAATTGTTAAACAAATCAATGTGCAGAAAAGATAAAAATGACTACATCTCCTCTGTATGTGATGAAGCCCAAAGAAGTGCAGATAGAATGGACACAAGATCACTATATCAAATAGGTTGACTTTTGGCAAAAGAATTCAAAATGAAAACACAAGTAATTAAAGATGAGAATGGTTCATTAAGGACGGATGCGGTTGAAGTAGCCGAAACGTGGCGTAAGTACTGTACCGTATTGTACAGCGCGGAAGGAGATCTTCAAAAAGCTTATGATAGTAATAGTATCCAAATAGATGAGATGGAGATTTCTATTCTGTTCTCTGAGGTTCAAAATGCTATAGCCTATTTAAAACGGAACAAAGCTCCAGGGCCAGATTACACTCCTGCAGAAATTTTCAAAAAACCGACTGAAAAGACAGAACATGCTGTACATACGATTTGCAATAACATTTGGAAATCTTGGCCAAAGAATTGGTGCCGATCTACATATATTCCCTTACATAAGGAAGGTTCCTGCAAAAATTTTAAAAATACAGGATAATATCTTTAATTCCACACTCTAGCAACGTGATGTTAAAGATCATATATGAACGGTTATATAGTGTAATACGTAATGAAATTCCATGGGAACACGCGGGCTTTATGAAAGGTAGAGGAACAAGGGAGCAGATTTTGAATATTCGACTGCTAATAGAAAAAGCACGAGAGTACAATGTCAAAATCGTACTGTGTTTTGTGGACTACAAAAAGGCTTTCGATTATGTTCAATGCAGCAAAATGGTTAATTTTAGTTGAAATGGGAATACCAAGACATTTAGTAGGATTAATTATAAATTTATATAAACAAAGTACGGCTAAAGTCCGAATAAGCAAAAAGATATACACTCGGAAGATTTTCACCCCAAAGCTGTATTCTTTACCCACTGTTGTACAATCTCTATGGAGAGTACATAATGCGTAAGGTTTTTGCAGACTAATGATAGGGGGTACTTTTCCACCGGAAAAGAAGATATCAAATCTCTGACTTGCAGACAACACTACGCTGATAACTAATAGCTTAAGCAGTATGACGCAGAAACTCTAAATCGCCTGGAAAAATACAGCGCAAAATATGGATTAATAAATAATAAAGATAAGACGAAAATCATGATTATTGATAGACAGAACGATAATTATTCGGGATTACACGCTGTTAACGGCGTGGAAATTGTGAAACAATTTAAATATCTGGGTTCGATAGCGGAAAATCGAGGAGGCTTTGAAAAAGAAATTAGACATAGAGTAAACATAAAAAAAGTGTTGGTACATCTAAAACGTATATGGGTTGACCTCGCTGTATCGAAAAAAGTGAAAATAAAATTGGTCAATAATTTGGTTTTCTCTGTGTTTCTCTACGACGAAGAAACGTGGATACTAAGGAAATGTGATAGACAATTGTTGGAGGCGAATATTAAGAATCCCATAAACGAATTACTCGATATTACAAGTTGGCGCAACAAACAGAGAATTGTCCTCGGTAGTAATTAGAAGAATATTAACATACTTCGGCCATATAATAAGAGCAGATGGATTTCAGGTGAGAATTCTTGAGGGAAGAATAGAAGGAAAAAGAAGACGTGGTCGCATTCCTACAAGATGGTCAGACATGGTACGGACGGTAGTAGGAGCAAGTTTTGCAGAATGCGTCCGAATGGCTCGCAACGAGGATTCATGGCGGCATCGTGTGCATGGATTTTTCATAATCACATCTTCACGAGAGATTTACGATTCACAGAGGGAGAGAATGCATTTTAGTGATAATTTTATAACATCTTTATTTAATTCAAAATTTATGCATAACTTACGATTACTTACTTGTCAATTCACGTGTTTTTTTTTAGATTACTTTATCGTAATCTTAATAATATAGTATTATTTATATGTGTATATCACATATTACTGTTATAATTGAGGCGAGGCAAGTACCGTTATTCCCATTATTTACATTCTTAGTTTATTATGTTTTACTTTGTAAATATATGTTTGTTGTTATTATTGTTGTTGATCACTTTTTCATCTAGTCTATTCTACGATGTAATAGAATCTCCTTTTGATCTCCATCATCATAATCTCTAGCTTACCAAAATATCGACATTATTCTCGATAACTGATCATAAATTGCTGCATCTTACAATTTTTATTTTATGAACAAATTTTATTCTTATTTGGTTAAATCGATTTTCTGTCACTTTCCTCGATACAGTCATTTTCTTATTCCTCCACATTAATCCAGTTTACTTACTTATGATATGCCTCTCGTCCCAAATATAATAGTTCCTCAATATTTGAAGCTTTTCATACTTAAATTCACAAATAAGATAGGCATGACATTATTTACATTTAGATTAAAGTCAGTGCGACTTTAATCTAAATGTAACTGTTCATTGCCGAATATCGTGACTAGTTTGTAAGTTTATTTTTTATATACAAAATGGGCTAGCATTCAAGACACTTATGCAACGCATATTCGTGTTATAAGGAGTGGAGCGCCACTGTCTATTTCGTAATAATTAAGAATTACGTAAAGTTGATTTCGATTACATCGTCGAGTTGATCGAGCATTCTATCAGCTATGCCACCGCGACATATTTTTAATTCCAAAGTAATTGGGGAACCTCACGTTATACAAACTAAAAGCCTAAACTTATTAAATGATCTTTTAAATTTCCTTCAAATCTAAAGTACGACACAAATGCCGAGTGTTAGTAGAATATTTTCATAAATCTATTATTTTGACCTCCATAGATATCGTGTTTCGAAGAACAGAATAAAGTGACTACTTGAATTATATTCTTGCGGTTATCCTATATTGTTTGGAAAGTTCTCTCGTAGATAAATATTACATTTAATTATGAACCAATTGTAATTTGACTTACGTCAGTCTCCCGGTAATACGTATAATTACGGGCAAACAAAAATTAAGTTAAACTATTGGTTTCTTTGCAAGTTTAATGAAATTTACGATTGTTCGAATAAAGTTGTCGAATTTTCAAAAATAATTTAGTGAAGTTGTTACAAAGATTTGACTCTAATCGGATCTGTTGTTTATTTATTTATTTTTAACTGAACAATCGTCACTTCACAATTTCGATATCGATTCGTAATTTTTATATTATTATTATTATTATTATTAAAATTATTATTTTTTAAATATCAAGTTAACACGTTAATATTAGCAAATTTTCATTATATTAAAACCCCCAATAGGCGACAAGGAAAACATTTATAATTGAATCGGGTCAAGGTGTAGGACGAAAATCGTAATCTACACAGATTTATTATTGTCAATATGTCTTTAGATATACATATATATATATATATAAAATATGATCGTTATTTGTTTTATTTGGTTATCGAAGTAAAATCAGAAAATAATAACGAAAATTGCTTAAGGAAAGTTCTTCTTCGAAAATTACAAATTTTATCATTTGTTTGTTGGTTTTTTTTTTCTATTCTATTTTTTGATAAGATGACCGTGCTTATAATATAAAGAATCGAAGGTTAACACTGTTAAGTAGATAAAATAACACAACAATTACCATACTGGTTAATCGGCTTATTTAGAATCTCGTTCAATTCATTAGCTCTCTATTACTATGATAACAGGTACATTTTTACATCACATCGACGCACATTATCATCTGTCATTCCGGCTGCTAATTCTTACTAATACAGTTAAACCATAAAAAGAATCCAAACCAGTTCGATCGGGAAACCCCGGTTAATTTCTTCGTCTGGAATTAACGTATAGGTTTAACCGCGATGCTTCATCTACCTCACTCGCTCCCGCGCACAGCGAGCGATTGTCAGTCGTAGGAAGTTTTAGTCATCTTTAGTTTTACCTCTAATGGCGGTTGCTAATTTACAAAGTATAATTAATAGCTACAATAGGGCCGTTTTTGAAAACTATAACGGTTTTTTCAAATTTTGTTCCGTGTCTTGCGATTCGTTCGTAATTAATTAATTAATTAAATAATTATTATTATTTCTTAAGAGTATTGTTATAACGAACGAAATTAAACATGAATACAGATAAAGAGACGAACATTTAGCTAGGTATCTGACGTTATTCGTTTCATACGTTGACGTTCGACAGAAGCTGTTTCTTCGTTTGAAGGTAAGAATATTAAAAATTAAGATTATAAGTCAAAAATCGATCGTATTCGATAAAAAATTTGATTTTTTTTTTTTACATTACGAATAAGAATAAAGTATTATCTTCGTCGCGAAAACGTGATAATAATTCAAATTTTTGCGAGAAATAATTTAATTATTTAAAATAACGTAAAAGTTAACTCTCTCTTCAAATGGACAGTAGATAGATGTCGTCTGATGATGCTCATCTATTTGAAGATTGATAACGACTCGTCGTCTTGGGTAAGAAAATACACGTTGCATTAACTTCCGGCTGAAAACTGGTACTCATTTACCGTACAATAGAGTTGGTTAAAGATATTTTTACCGTGACGAACTCGAGTCCATGGTTGGAACGTACGTGTAAATTCTTACGTTATTGTACGATATCCCCGATAGTCAAATTTCGTCCCAGGTAACTTGTGTTTAATAAATATATTCGTGATGTTAATAAATGTCTTATGAGATTTTATTTTTCTCCTAAGGAGAACCGTTCAATTATTATTACAATTATACCCAAATTAATCGAGTAAATTAAAAACGAATTATCGAACGTGTAAGAATCGTCCGTAGTGCTAAATAATTATTTAAAAAGTTGAGGAAATCTGCTCAAAAAGAAAGAAAAATGATGATACATAATTTTTGCTACCGCGATCAGACGAACAGAAAATTTTCGTCACGGCACGTTCTATTTCGTCAAAACAAATGTTATCATCTTCGTAGGGTATCTATGTAGTAAGATGTTAGATAAAATGTTCACTCGGAAGAACATAACTCGTCTGAAAGCTCATACATGTATACTTGTCTCGTGTTAACCCCATCAATAAATTACGCGTAAGAAAGAGAAGTCAATAATTCTGACGTTCCTTAAATATATAATATATAAATTTATACGTCTCTGTTTTTCCAGCAATAAAATCAAACCGATCATTAAAAATCATAAAAATAAGACAAACATTTTTGTATTTCACCACGATAATGATAATAAATAAATGTATACATAAATATAAGTTCATGCTAGTTATGTACCGTATATGTGACATATTTAACTAGAACATATGTTACAATATTGATGTTCGTTGTTATGAAAACTATGACTGTCTCCGTGCATTAAATTATTATTCACTTTTCTACTCTTCCTTTTTCCTTACTCAAAGTAGTTACATCGTTTTTCAGTCCGTATGAAAGTAGTCTCTCATTCGTTATTTATTTGTATCAATTAATGTTCTGGCATTCTTATAAACGCGCAAATGCTCGATTATCGAGATAATTCGCTGAAACAAAATAAACTTAACGATTTTTCTAGTCTATCTCGTGTTGACCCCGATTCGTTACCATAATATTTATATTATTATCGTGCGTGATATATGAAATGTATCCTGATCCGAGCGAAAAAATATGTATAATGGTTCGTTCAAAATTTAGATTGGATAAAATTATGAACGTTTGACGACAAATTTGGAAATCTGTGGAGAAAGCATTCATTCATGTAAAATTACGGCGACCGATTTTCGTGTTTATATATATGTAAATCACAGACGTGTAACTTTATTTTGGTTTATTTTTTAGATCATCAAATAATTTTATCCGTCTCCTTTCTCTTTGTTGTTTTCCTTTGCATTCTGTTTTCTCTGATTTCTTTAAGCAGCTTCTCGTAAAATGTGCCGCATCCAATGGACTTCTCTTTTTCCTATTTCCTTCAATCGGTCAATATTTGTATTTTTCTCCGTTTGTTCTTAAGACTTCCTCGTTCGCAACTTTATCCATCCATTTAATATTTTGCATTTTCCTTCTTGTCTACATTTAAAAATTTTCCACATACTTCTGTTCCTTTTTTTGTATTGTCCACGTTTCTGCTCCGCATAGCTCTGCATCGTATATATAACATTTTATTAGTACCTTTTACAGACCCTTATTTATATTATTCCTAAATAAAGTTTTTGTTTCCATAAAGGACCTAGATTAATTCGTGTTCTTATTCCTTCTATGCATTTCGAATCCGATGTTACAGTGATTCTACATGTACGAATCCTAGCGTTATATTATGTATCAAAATTTTAGTCTGTTCGTTATTATTTTTTTATAAATTCATATTTTTTTTTTTTCATACATAGTCGCGGTGGCGTAGTAGAGTGCTCGACTGTCAACTAGACGGTCTGGGGTTCGAAACCAACACGCGACATAGAAAGTTTTTTTATCATAATTTAATTCTTAATTATCACGAAGACGGTAGTGCCACCACACTCCATGTAATATCATATGCGTCGTATATAAATACTGCCTTGAATTTTAGATCATTTACGTAAAAATAAACGTACAATAGTCACGACATTGATCATGATTTAAAGTTTATTAATTCGCCGCAATTATTGCTTGCTATTTCATTGTTTTAATTACTTGGTTTCTAATTTATATAATGCTTCAATTCGCACATAAAAGCACGAGACATCGGACATCCTTGCAAATTTGAGTGCCTTTTATTACGGCATATTTTTGTTTGCCCGCACTATCTGATTTATACATGAGTTTTTAATCAATCTTTTGGTCTTTCAATCAATTCTTATAAATCTTAAAATTTCGTTCATGTTTTCCATTTCACTCTATCGAAGATTTTTTTCCAATCTACGAAGCATACTAACAATTCTTTTACTGTGCTCTATTACTCTCTCCTTGACATGATTCTTACAATTCGAATAGCACCTCCTGCGCCTTTTCCTCTTCTGCAACCAAATTGATCTTCGATTAAAGAATATTATGCTTTATTTTGTAATCTTCTTCATGAGATATCAGATTCATTGTTCTATTTTTAATACGTTTGTTAGCTTTGATATTTTCTTCAACGGGACTAATACTACATTCAAAAACTTTTTAACCAATTTCCTATATCATATATAACATTCATTAATTTTGTAATCTTTTTTATTCCTATGCTCCTAATATTTTAGTCCTTCAGTTGGTATTTCCCGTAAAACTGTGTAGCTTTCCCACTTTTCATTTTTATAACAATTTTAAACTGTTTTGAAATAATGTTTGGTCCTTTTGTTTTTCTCCTAGTAATAATGTTTTCGTTTTTTTGTTTTGGTTTTGTATAAATGCTCTACATATTGTTGCAAATTTGTTTTACATCCTCTTGTATACACGTACCTATACGAATATAAATGTTTTTTTACTATCGAATAAATAAATAATTATTTAATAGTTTCGATATATCAACGGTGCAACTATTACATTACATTATTTCAATAGAAGTGACATTAAACATTCATTTGAATTGCAGTCGTTTATTATTTACACCCTACGCGATCCGAGTAATTACCTATCAAGCAAAAATACTCAATCTAGAGTGTTTTCATTGGGTAAATTTATGACCTTCTACCCCGAATACATTTTGTTGTAGAATATTGTTGTCCTTTAAGACTTTTATTAAATGTTCCTTTACTGAGCTTACAAACATTATGCCATGTGCTGGAAATAATTTTAAAAAATCATTAGCCAAACCACGATAAACAATACTCTAATTTCATATATTTGAAATATAAACGATATTTTAAAAAAGAAGGATTTCATTGTAAGAATAAAATACACAATCCATATATAACTCTATATATGCATATATACCACCATCGTTGCTTTGTATTGTTCGTTGGCAAAGATTTGCGACAAGCGCATTCAAGGCCCTATTTAAATGCGATGGAGGTACGCGCATATATATATATATATATATATATATATATATATATATATATATATATATATGGATAGATATATAGATATATATATATTCTGCTCGATGAATGAGTTTTTTTTTTTAAAAAAAAAAAACAAATTAACCCTATTACGTGCAAGAATATATCACCAACAAAAATAATAATAAAAACGTAACATTATACTTTATAATAGCACAAAATAAGTAAGCAAAATAATTTTATATAAAAGAAAAAAATTAATTGTAGTTATATAACTTTATACTTGTAGCGTAAGCAAAAAGTAAATATGTATGTTTCCAAAAATTTTGAGCAAAACAAAACATTATAAAATTAAATTAAATTTTCAAGATTTAATAATAATATAAATATAGCATATGGTTGTAGTAAACACAAAGTAAATAAGCATAATAATGTTATTTAACCCTTTCAGTCACACACGATGTCTACTACATGGTGCCTGAAATTTTAATGCTAACAAAATTGTTTATTTTATGGTTGACATGATATGTCAAAAATTTAAATATTTGTATAAATACATTGAAGATTATCTGAAGCAGTATTACATCTGTATCAAATTTATAATTTTGTGTCAAAATTTGATGATGTACAACTACAAATATTAAAAAAATAGTTAAACATTGTTATATAACGTTATACTAGAACTATAAAACTGAGAGTAAACAGTAGCGCACCCACGGGGGCTACCGGGGTTAATACCCCCAGAGGGCTTAGAAAAGTATAAAATACATATGAAGAAGTCGCGTAACTCATAAGCTCCAAACAATTTCCCAGCTAAAACGGTAGTCGAAACAAGAAAATATTTGAAAGAGCTCGCGTTATCACTAAACCTCATCTTGAAAAACGTGCAAAACGGCCTAGATTGCAAAAAGTACTGTTAGAAAATATTCATTACATTCTGTCTCGTAATGACATTGAAAATCCTGCTGACTGTGCAACACAAAGAAAAAAATGGCCGTTGGTAGGGTCGTTCGGCATTGGAATCTGACACAGACCAGTGCGTTTTTTGTTGTTATTTCTTTTCATTGTTGTTCGTGATTGTTTATAGTTTGTTTTGCCTGTCGAATTTTGTTGGACATTTGGCTGTGTATATTTTATTCATTTCTATTATGAAACTTTTCTTTGGGGGGCTGTTTGAGCCTACTCCAAATCTTGGGTGTGCCACTGAAAGTAAATATATAAGATTCGAGCAAAATAAAAAATTATGCAACAAAATTTAGTTTTTCAGGATTTGGTGGTCATAAAATCACCAACCTTCGATATACAAACGAAATCATCTTTCAGTAAATGTGAAAGAAAAAGAAAAATACAACATTTGAAGTAATATAAATGAGGTGCAAAGGTTGCAAAACCAATTGTGCAGATGGAAGGCAAATTGATGCGCTCGAATTTAGGTCTATAGGAATGTACATAGAATACCTCACGCAGTACACCGGACAGATGCGTCGACATTGTGAAAGTCGAATTAACGAAAATTCACAGAAATGCAATAAAAATTTTTGGACACGTAATAAAGAAAACTGGCTCACTCATACATCTCATATTCTACGGATAACAAGAGGAAATAGAAACCAAGGAAGGTATCCTTTTCGATGGACAGATGGAATAAAACGAAGACCGAGACTTATACTGGTTGCGGCTGCAGAAAGAAAGATGTCGAGAGGAGTGGAGAAAAGAAGTCCATTCGATTTCATTCAAATACTTTACCATATGAAATAAATTTTTGAAAGAATATCGGCGTTTTGTCAGACTAGCAATGCCATAAGAACCCCCCTATGAATGCGCCTATGTCCATGCAAAGAAATCGTGTTCCAAAAAATGTAATCGTTAGGTTATTATTAGTTTTTTAACAATTCCGGATCTCCGCTATTTACCAACTGATAGAGATTTATTATTTTTTTTTTAATTTAGGAAAAAATTCGCGACTAATAAATTATTCATAATGTTAATTTTATTAAATTTTCTTTTTTTAGGTTTTGCAATATAAATAACAGATATGTTTATTTTGTCGAATTTATACATCGTCGTACTGACAGTTGCTACGTTATTTATCGAATTCGATCTCTCAACTGGACAAACTAGTAAGTAATATATATAATATTTACATTCAAGATTTTTATGTTGAACTGTCGATATATATATGTATGTGTGTGTGTGTGTATGTGTAAACATACAGGTTGTGTAATTAAACCTATGCAAAATTAATGTATTAATTTATTGAATGCGTAATTTCAACCTATTGTTGAGGTCTAGTGTGGTGCTCTTTGTCATTACAACATTCAAACATTTCAATTGTCACAAGACAATTTGAACGCGCAAATAAGTCATCGTGATCTACTGGCTTAATATTTTAAAAACGCAAGCTGTGTTTGAATGCGAAAATCGGATCGTTAGAAGTATTCAAAATAGAGAATTACGATTTACTTTGAAGAATAGTAAATCCGGTCTTTGCTGCGTTGTTCAGAACTGCAGATCTATTTCACGAGGACTGCGAATACTTTCTAGAATGGATCGAATCGCATATCGTTAATTTTAATAGCATGCTTACAGTCGTGTAAAGAGATTTGAAAAATCATCCGAATACCTTAGCATCCAGTCTGTCGGATGCAACCAGTAATGTATGATGCTCGATAAAATAAGTCCCTGAGCATAATCTTAAGTCATTGTTGTCGGCTATATACCAATGTAACCCATATTTCCTTCATGTTGTATATCGAAATTACTTGAATACCACCGTTAATTTTTATGATGCTCCATCATGTAAAGTCATGTATTATGCGCGAGGTCAATAGACTACTCTGTTAATAACCCGATTGGGACTCGAGAAAAGTATTAAGAAAATGTTAATCTACGTAAACGTTCATTCTCGGAACTAAGAATTATCAGTGTTACGTGAGTGTCTGTAAAATATGTAACATAAAATTGAGAGTTGAATGACTTTTTCGTCAGTTAATACACACACACACACATATATATATACACATATATGTATATATTATAACTTATTCATTTATCTATTTGTTCACTCATTTATTTACAAATATTTAATTCACATAATAGTTAAATGTCAATTATTATACCAGCATCAAAAAGAGAATAAATGGATAAATATATAAAGCATTAAAAATAAAAAGATGCATGAAAAAAATAAAAATTAAATTCGTAATTCAATTTAATCAAAAGTGTAATTATTCATTTTATAATTCCGTTTAACCAAAAGTATAATACTTAGAAAGAAAACTAAAAAAATAAAAGAAAAATTGGAAGGATTAGAAATAATTAAAATAAGAAATGAAAGTAATTTATTAAACACGTTAATACCATTTAACGATAAGTTAATGTTAAAGACCATCTTATAAATATATTTAGCCTATATTGTTTAGGTTGTAAGATGTCAGGTTATTATAATAGTATCTGCCGAAAAATATCTCAGTTTGGAACTGGTTACGCATAGATTGTTTGTTATTAGGTTTAAAAATTAGCACATTCTTAATATATAATTTATATTATTCTAATATTCATAATTTATTTTATCATTATTTATTATTATTATTATTATTAGTTAAGCTATTTACAACGTGAAAATAGCTTAACTATCGAAAACTTTATTATCTCTATACTAAACAACTAGTAATCTCTACTAATAACTTTACTGCTGCTTTTTACAGAATGTTATATCTAAAAAAATATCGTCCAATTGTATCTATGCACGTTAACTTCTTGTACACAATGATTGAAATAACACATATAGAGTTTTTAATTTAATTTTGTAACCAGATTTTTTAATATTTATTTTCATTTTACTTGTAAAATTGTGTTTTTTAAAAAATTTTGTGTTCGTATATTTTTATATTTTATATTTTACTTTTGGACATCATACATCGCAACAGTAAATGAAAAATTTAAAATTCCACCAGTATACAACTTTTACAGAATCCGGAAAATAATATTGAAGAAAAAATTAATATAAAAAGTAAAATTAATAAACAAATATATTGATGTTAAATTTCAACAATTCAAAAAATAGACAGAACGGAAGCAGAACAGCATTTCTGGAGTATATTTTCACAATCATCATCAAATATTTTTAAGTAATTATATTTAATTTATATTTTTAAAATTATGATTTTTTAAAAATGTTTCACTTGATAATGGCGTAAATGCCGAAAAGCTTTGTTTTCTATAAGAAAATAAATATTAGTGATTTAACTAATTTTCAATTTATTTATTTATTTTTTTTTAGAGTTTTTAATGTTACATGGATATCTCTTCTGTTTTGATACAAATCCACATTATATATATATATATGTGTGTGTGTGTGTGTGTGTGTACAATGAACAGGGTTTAATCTCAGCTCGGGGAATGAAGTTTTACATAATGATATAACACTTAATTTTCACGTAAAAGGCAGCAACATCCTACTCCACACAATATCATTAATATCATGTGCGACGTTGCATATAAAACAGTGCCTTCAATGTTAGCCCACTTTGTACGCAAAATATATATTAATCTACTTATTTATTTATTTTAAGTAAGTAAATGTGATATTTTCTGTAAAAGCAGAAAGTGAAGTAATACACATAAAATATATATATACATACATACATACATATATAAATATATATATATGACTTTTTATCTGTAAATTAACAAAGATTAAAAATAAATCTAGATATTTTGACTAATTATTAATGAGGTATTCTTATCTGGCATACCTCAAAATACACAATCGTATAAATCTGTTACGTATGAAATTAAAAAGTATGATAAGTATACATACTACATAAAGATCTAACTGCGCGTATAATCGTTATTCTTAAGCACATTGTTAATTCTTTAAGAATTTTAAAATTTATTTATTTTTTGTTGTCATCAATATATTCGATAACCAATGATACCAAATTACAGGGTTACCCAGTCCATCGAAGAATAACAACGGGGGGCAAGGAGTCGTGTAAATATTTATAATCAAAATAAATAGAAAAAATAATAATAATAATGATAACTTCTGATTTACACCACTTCACTTAAAATTCTTGCTCGCCAATTACAAAATTCCGATTACTTCAAAACAACTAGTCTGCATATGTCCCCTCTTGTTTCCAAGCAAATAAAAATACACGCACACGATATGTAAAACACGCTATCCGGAAAAGTGACTGCCATCGAGAATATTCATAATCCAATGACGCCGTGTTTTTTTATTATTCTCACCAGGAAATCGGTAAATCCTCAATATTGAGATGTTTCCAAGTTACGTATAAAAAAAACTGTTCCTACAAACCAAACACTCATTGACGTTTTTTTTTGTTATTACTATTATTATTCACTAATGGCTCTTGCTTGAAACGATGCTGAAAAAAATCGAAGACGAAGAGATCGATTTAAACAATATTTTAATGTTCGATTAAGCTGATTTTCAGTAAATAAACAGAACTGCCGCTACTGGTCGGATTCTAATCCGAATTGAATCGAACAAAAGCCGTCACATAGCAAAATGTGGACATGTGGCAACACACCAAGTTTTAATATATAATTACTCCCATAAATGATTCATTAGTCGCACGTATTGATGTCAGGGCAAGTTTTAATTTTCACTCGGACCATAGACTTATAAAAATAACACGGACAAACAAAAGACAAATATATTCGGATATTGGAAAAGAAACATAAATATTGAAAAGTAAGAGAGCAGGAAATAAAAATTTTGTTACTTCACTATCAAACATATATATCCAATAGCACAAAGATAGGCGACAATGCAAAACATTATAACAGGAAAAAACAAATAAAATTACAAATAAAAAAATAAAAAGATAAAATAATCAGTTAATTATGAAATGAAATCAATTAAAGCATAAAAACGAACGCTACGAAATAAAATAAAATTAAATATCGCCTCCGAGGCAGATATTGCGGTAAATCGGAAATATGAGGCTCAACAGAACAAATTTTAAAGAAAAATAAAAGCAGAAAACTGTTCAAAAGTGAGTTAAAGAATTTTACTAATAAGATTTGAAAATGTAAACGGAATTATAGAAAGAAATCTTAAACAAATAAATTGGATTGCTACAGATCACTATAAGAAATTATGAACTACACGAAATGATGACACTGGCTTGTTCCAAGGGAATTCAAAAATGTAGTAAATAAGTGCAAAGATAATTACGTTACAAAATAATTATCGAAAGCATCAAATTTAGTAATCTGCTAGGAAAAGGAAAAGACGACTTATGGAACTAACTAAGACATTTAACGAATTAATCACAACTTGAAAAAATCCGCAAAAATAAAAAAACCCAATATGGTGTTATTATATAAAAAAGGCGTTAATAATTATTAACCAACAAATTTAATTCCGATAATACCAATTTTTTACAATAATGTAGTCTAAGGTGTAAAAAACAAAAACTACAAGCAAGTTTCCGCAGTTCATATTCAACAAAGACCATTTACATATTATGAAGAAAAAAAATATCATTTGCCGTTATCTCTAATGTTCAAAGACTACATCGAGGTCATTGAATCTTTAAGACAATCCTAAGGATAAGGTAAATGACTAGACTGACACATATATAAAGGAACGTTGTAACGCAACTGAAATAGAACTGTGCGGCTTATGGGGTAAGAAGAACGAATGATAAATGGACCAAAGGAATAACGCAAATAGATAGCAAGCGAAGACATTACGGTTTATATCCAGCAGTGGATAGATATAAGTGTATCGTGACCATGCGTGATATACGCATATCATAAACCTGTATAGAGAGAAAGAATTTTATTTAAGAAATGTACTATCCTTATATTTTATTCGTTATTTTTAATAATTAAATATTTAGTGTGCAAGCAAACAGGATAATTACCTCGCTACGCATATTTACATTACAAATCCATGTATATATATAATTATTATTATTATTATTCAAACTCACTCGTTACCCAGTATGAGTGCCCTTTCTAATGTTATCTGTTTTTGTTCAATAATTCAATGTCTGAATCTTATGTGTGATATTAATCCAATTTTATAGATTTATGACTGCATTGTGCACATTCATACTGATCTATGCTGCTTCTTCCTCCTTTTGCGCGACTTCTGGCGGTGTGAACATCTGCTAATCTTACTGAGTCATCGATGAATTTTCTCCATTCAGTTTTATTCAACGCCCACTCTTCCCAAGTCATATTTTTCTTTGGATTAATACCGTTATTTCCAAGCATCGCAACAGCGTATTTCTATTAACCGTATCGAAAGCCTTTTTGACATCTATGAACGCCATATACAGAGCTCTATTTTGCTCTCTAGCCTTTTCTATAACTTGTCGTATGGCATATACTATATCTATTGTGCTGCGCTCCTGCCTAAATCCACACTATTCCTCCGGAAGATAAGTATTCATTACTAGTTGTAGGCGTTGCTGCAGAATTAAACTCAGGATTTTACTGGCCGTGCAAAGAAGTGATTACCACGATAATTTGAACAATCCTTTTTGTCTCCTTTATTTTTATAAATGGCAAAAACAGACGCATATTTAAAGTCTTGAACTTTCCCATAAACAGTTTAAGTAAGTATACCATGAGCACATTTTACCAACTTTATATATTTCGCTTGGTATGTAATCTAACCCAGCGGCTTTATTTACTTTCAGCCTTTTAATCATTTTTGTTAACCATTTCTTGCATTTCTTTTGTTTTATTAATCCATCATTTATTCGTGAGTCTCCTTGTTTCTTGTTGTATCTCAGCTTTCAGAGCCACAAATTTATTCCGTTTGTTGTTATTTTTTCTATCATTTTGCCATTGTATAAAAGCCTGTTTTTTATCTTTTATTTTTAATCGTATTTCTTCTGAACTATCAGTAAACCAGTTTTGCGAGCGTTTCTTTTTATAGCCTAAAACATTTTTACATGTTGAGTTTATGCTTTGCTTTATATGATCCCATAATTCTTCTACAGATCTCATTTCATTTAGTATGTTCTTTTATAAGTTATTTTTTAACTCCAACCTAAATTTTTTAAGCACATCTCTCTTCTTTAGGAAATTAGTATTATATGTTTTTTGTATTTTAACTATTTTGTTTGGGTGGTATTTTATGACTGGAAATGTGAATTTCAATCTCAATAGTGTGTAATCTGTGTCTCCATGTGTTCCTTCATTACTCGTGTATTTAAGCAGTCAGCTCTATGTTTTTGCCGTATTATAACGTAATCGAGTTGATGCAGATGAGCTGATCTTCGGTGTATCCAGGTTTCTATATATCTTTCATCTGGAAAAAGGTATTAGTAATACTTAAGCTATTTTGTGATCAAAACTGAAGTAAACGCTCACTATTACTATTTTCTGTACCTAATCCATGTGCACCAATCGTTCCTTTTGCATATATTACAATTATTTTAAACCGGGCATTGAAGTCCCCGAGTATTATAAACCACTCATTTAGTGGAATTTTATTAATCACTCCTGTAAACCATAGTAAAACCTACCCTTAATTACATCACTATTTTGTAACGTTGGCGCATATGCACTGATTATAGATGCAATAGAACTTGATGGAAACGTTATTTTCATTACTATAAGTTTATCACTTATTCCATATGGTTCCTCTATAATATAAGGCATTACTTTATTATTGATTGCAAAACCTACTCCATTTAGTCGTTTATCTACTGCTTTAGCTCCTTTCCAGTAAATTGTATGGCCTGTACTTTGTTCATTTATTATTCATTCTTCTGTAAGTCTTGTTTCCGATAATGCTGCTATAACAATGTTATATTTCTTCAATTCTTGTGTAATTAGTGCTGATGTCCGTATTGGTCTTTCTTTTTTTATTCTGCAACGTTCTAACATTCTATTCACCTACATTTCATGAGTTTATTTTAAACTGATTCATAATTCCATATTTCTTACCGCATTGTAGGCACGCTAGGGTTCGCATGGGAAGAGCTATGTTTAGGACACCTTTTCTAGTCCCCTCCAGTACTGTGGTAGTCAGAGCGGATCCTAAATAGGACTACCTAGTCGTATAACTTGCTACCGAGCTTCAGTATCTTCCCATCCTTGAAAAGCGACCATCTGGGTTATACTACCTTCCGTGCAAAATCAAAGTCAAACCAAACCTGCTCCCGTCACCACGATTTCATCGCCGTAGGACTTTTAAATAAAAACCAGAAAAAACATAATATTGGATAACAGAAGAAAAGACTGTAGCTGCACATATTTTAGGAACATGTAAGCCGGTGCGCTAACGACAACCATGTCACCCATCCAATTACACCAGTTGACCCAATGGCAAATATGAAACCAGGACAACTGCAGGCAGGAATAGGAAATGTCCACAAAAAAATGGTTAGGAGAGAAAGAATTATGAAGGGAAGGGGTATGAGAAGGGAACTATCCTGCACTTGCTCAAGGTGTACACCGGAGAGTGGTTTATTTTTGGAGTATCCATTCTCCTAGGACAGTTACATACCAATGTTAAAGAGTCTGTACTACCCTTTGCTATTAGAGTAATAGCAGGGCGAGACATATTGCGGTCTCGACTCGCCAGTACCAGGACTTTCAAAGGGAATTGTTGGAGTTTTAGCGGACCATCCCCTTCATGGTCCCTCCACATCCTCTAGTCCTTTGCATATTGTCACTACTGGAATCATCTACAAATGAGACTTTTCGCCAGTAGCCGCTCTTTGTCCGCGACTGCTTATTTATCCAGCTGAGTATTCTGGACTTATTCACCGTTTCTAGAGGTCATTCCACCATCCGCAACCTGTGGACGCACCCCGTTCCGTTTAGAGCACCGGCTCCTGAGAGGTACAAAAGTACCCCCGGGATATATATATTTATTTAATATATATAATGTGTAACATTGTTAGTGATTGTGATTGGTTATTCTCGATTTGATATGTGTGATAGATTGACAAATATCTCAGTTAAAACTAGGTGTATTACAGCTAAGTTATTTATAGTTAAAAGTTTATAATATATTTTCTTACATATAGTTTATTGTATAACTGCAATCATCATGAAAATTAATTTTAATAATCTAAAGATGGCGATTGTTGAAAAATTCTGTTCAATTTACAAATTTACAATTGGTGATTTACGTTCATAATTTCACTGTTTTTTTGTTTTTTTTTTGAAAAAAATATCAATAAAGGAAAAATTGTACAAATAAATTAAATTTCAGGTGATTGCGCTACGCCTAGCAGAGCATTGGGCGCGTGCATCGAAGTAAGGAAATGTCCGGAACTGTTTGATTTATTACTTACGGCTAATCAAAATCAGAAAACTGTCGATTTGTTACGAGCTTCTCAATGCGGCTTTGAAGGACGATATCCTAAAGTATGTTGCCCTCTTGTCAGTTCAATGACCAGCAGCACCACTACAACTACGACCGGCAGAACTACTACCATTGATTCGGATATCGTCGAACGGATCACGTCCCCGAAATCGCAAAATATAGTCGCTGAAGATTATTCCCAATGCGGCAAACAGTATACAAGTAAAAATCGAATTGTTGGCGGTGAACCGGCAGAATTGGGTAACTATCGTCGTTAAATTAATTTACGATAATAATAATAATATACCACATTCTCATGTGATAAATCCGCCAATGTTATCCACGAATCCATGACCTCGCTGGCAATAATATATAACTATATTATGAAATTGTGTTAAATTAAATAATATGGCACACATTTAAATTATTTATATATATATATATATAAAATATAAGTGATTCATTTTGTTTATGCGAAGTTCCAACACTATTTCTTTCAATTATGATTTTAATGATAAACAACATTAAATTCAAATTAATATATATTTTCTCAAAGGTACTTGACTTATAGGCCACTTACATATACCATGCAATATTACTTAAATAATTATATAAGAACGGTAAAATAAATTTTCTAAAAAAAAGTATAAATTTTACAAAGAAAATTAAGAAATTATGAATAATTGTAAGCCAGATAGGCTGAAAGATCTTTTCGAATTTTTAAAAACTGAAATCACGCTGGACTATAATTTCATTGTTTGCAGGTGTTTTATCTATCTTTACTTTTCCGTGGGATTATGTCCAAACGTTTTTATCCGCTTTCAGTGAATTTCGGTCATTCTATGATGATGTGAAGTGATTTTTGTCACCAGATGACGACGAAAGTTCATTTTGCAGTAGTGGACCACGTGTTAATCTTGTATGACTAATACAGATTCCGCATAATACAATTTCTTCTCGACTGATTTTATGGTGTAATGTCCAAATTGGAATAGAATATTTTGTAGTAATTTATATGTGTTTTGTTGCCGTTTGGTTTCGCTTAGTATTTCAGCGCTAATATGATTCGCCGTTGTTTTAATGACGTTATGTATGTTTCTGCACGCAAGTTTACAACTGAACTTTCACTACTTATTTTAAGAGCGTTGTTCTGAATTACATTCAGTTTCCTTAGTGTCCGTCGCTGAGTCGTATCCATTACTGATCTAATAAGAGTTCCGTACAATCGTAATAACATGCTTCTATCAGATTACTAAGTTTCATATTTTCCATGAGTGACTTCCATCTTATTTTACCATCGGATATATTTTTTCCTTTTCAATCTTACAACTAGTCTTAGGGTTATCTAGTATGTTATAAATATACAAAGAAGGAAAGCGAAAAATAATATTGAATGAAATTCACCTCTCACTGGTGAATAATTTTAGGTATAAGATACCAAGTTTTTTGTCATGCTAGAGATATTAGGTCTTATATATATTTATTGTTTTAAATCAAAGACCTTTTTCTTTATAGACGTCTAATTTCGTCCAAATTGTCCACGAACAAAACTGCAGGAGAAGTATCATGTCATCAAGTCTACACAGGTACCTTGTAGCTTTGTCTGATATTATTTCTATTAGGTATTTGATGTCAAGATCGGTATGTAATGTTTCATTTGAAATAAACCAAGTGACATTTATTATTGTATGTAGTACTTTATTTTGAACGTATTGGATTATTAATATGTTACTCCTTCTAGCATACTCCCAAAGTGGGGCTCTATACGGCTAATATAGAAGGTTTTTTATTGATAACTTCGATTTCCTACTTAACAGCCAATACAGATCACAAAATATTATGCGTAACTGCTTTAATTTCATCTAAATGTGGCATTTCCATACATTAATTTATTGCCAAGATGGATGTTGAGATAGAATACTGTTTTTACCTCAGATATTTCGTTATTACCAAAGCTTCAATACGCCCGGTTTTTTACTGTTTGTAAACTGTGCGATGATTTTTTCGCGTCTATTTTCATTTGCCACTTATCGAACTATGGTTCAATTTTTCTGAACGCATGTTGCAACTTTACATGATATTCCTGCATAGTTTTACCAGAGCAATACAATGCTGTGTCGTTTGCAAATGTGACCATATCGACATCATTTATATCTGGCATATCCGACGAATTTTCTTCTTTTTATCGTACAATCGTCTGCACAAAATTCTCATCATAACTATTTTAAATTTGTTAGCCAGTCTATGGCTCCATCGTTAAGTTTGTTAGCATCCTCTAATGTTAAACCTCACTGCAGTTTTTTAATAAATGCTGCATTATTTCAATTTTTCTGAACGCATGTTGCAACCTTACATGATATTCTTGCATAGTTTTACCAGAGAAATACAATGTTGTGTCGTTTGCAAATGTGACCATATCGACGTCATTTATTTCTGGCATATCCGACGAATTTTCTTCTTTTTATCGTATAATCGTCAGTTATATATATTGTACAAAATTCTCATCATAACTCTAACTTTAAATTTGTTAACCAGTCTATGGCTCCATCGTTAAGTTTGTTAGCATCCTCTAATGTTAAACCTCAATGCAGTTTTCTAATAGATGCTGCATTATTTTTCTTGGATTCCGCACTAGCACGCAGCAGATGTTGTTATACCATATTTCTACATTAGATACCTGCATGATCCTAATTCTAGTGAGTGTTTCCATTGTTTCCTAAATAAATCCACTCCTTTAACTTCATTCTTTGGGTCGACAACTAAATTTATTCATTGTTTAAGGTGACTTTCTGGATTTAAATCTCGATATTTTCTCTTCAGAGATTGGCAGTTCGGTGTATATCTGAAATTTATTTCTATCTCTGAATAATGCTACCTCCCGTCTAATTGCAGCTGGAGCTATATCAGCTAATACTGGAAGCCACATAACTGGTGTAAATTAAAGTGTTCCTGATAGAGGGTTTCATTTAATATTACATCTACTTTTTTAACATGGCAGCAATTACATCAGACTGATGAACAATATTCGGCGGCTGAGTATACAAGTTCCAAGGAAGAAATTTTTAGTGTTTTGGCATCAGCACCTCAAGTAGAACTTGCGAGTCTTCTAATGAGATTTATACACGCATTTAACTTTTTTTTATAAAACCGTTAGATTCTCATTATATCATAAGGTGCGGTCTAATGTCAAGCCTAAGTATTTTTAGTATTTCGTATTCGTTAGTTCTACACTTTCAAATTTCACTATAGTTTCGATTTTTGCCATTTGATTGTTGAGGTGGAAAACCGTGTTTGTGTTGTGGAGATTCGGTCGTAATTTCCATTTGTGTGAGTACTTAATAATTTGTGATAAGTCACTTTCCATAGTTGATATACAATTTTCCATTGCACGGTATTCGCTATATCATCTGCATACGGGAACTTTTTGCAAAATGTGTCACGCATATCACTGACATATATATTAAATAGTAACGGAGCCAGGATCCTTGTGGAAGTCCGTGATTAACTCATCGTCATCTGCTACCATTTTTTTCTAAAAAGACACGGAAATACCGATCTGATAGCATACTATTTACTAGTTGCAATATTCGAGAGCATGATATAATAGAAACCATTTTTAATAATAATCCTTCTCACCAAACAGTATCGTAAGCAGAACTTAAATCAAAAGAAATAGTCAATGTCTTCTCATTCTTTTGGAATCAATTTTCTATTTGCTGTGCAATGACAGCAACTTGACCTACACACGATCTTCCTACTCGAAAACCAGCCTGGAATATTTGTACATAACCATCTACTTCAACACTAAGAAGAGATATCGGTCGATGGTTCTTTTCCTACCTTTCCTGATTTTGTAATCACAATTATTTGGGATTTTTTAAACTCTTTTAGTAATACGGTTGTTGCAATTATTTCATTAAACATACCACTTGTCCTACATTACTCTGGATAAAGCCCATAAAATCCAACTGTTTTATTGTTTTTCGCTTGGGTTAACACACTCTTCAGTTCATTTATAGTAACTCATTGGGTTTAAGGTTACATTTTATTTTATGTAGTTCAGCTCTAACTATTGTAGTTTCTTGAAAACGTTGTCATACTAAGAACTCTCTGAAATACATCAACGGCCCCAACACGCTGCCTTGCGGTATTACAGCACATATTTTGCGTTCTGTAGATAAAGACTTTATGTTTGGTTTGAAATGTTCAAACTTGAAAGTATGATTCTAACCGTGTACAATACTTAGCTGATAATATTTTATTCAATTTGTGAATCAGGCCAATGTGCCACACGGTATCGAATACATTCGATATATCCAAGAACACCGCAACACAGTTTAATGTCGTTATGTTTTTATTAGTTATGAATGTATTCAACTTGATATCATGGTGCTTCCATTGTAAAATTTATTACACGTATTCTTTTCAGTGCAAAAGCTGTATATTCTGAAAAATGATCTACTTTAAAATTTTCGTTATGACTGTTTGTAGTTTTTCTTCTATATGTGTATGATACTTTGCCTCGTATGTAAATCGCTAGTTGAGGATTACGACTATCCTCAGGCAAGAATAAATATAAAAAACATAAGCACATGTGGGGTTCAAATACATCTTATTATATCAGAATTTTTGTATTATATTTTTTATTCTTCATTTCGTGAATTTTTTCGTTTTATTTTTTTATTATAATGGACACCCGGTTTCAACGATTTAAGTTATAGAAATTAAACACTAACCTTTTAGTAGATGTAATAAAATATACATAACTACGTTTTAAATAGTAAGGAAATAATCATCATCTACACTATCAGTCGCAGTGTCATCAGTCCAGTCTATCATTTCACATATTGACACCGTGCCAAATGATTTTTTTTTAAATTCTATCCATATATCATGTCGGACGTCACCATTTGACCTTCTATCGTAGTGATATGTATATTATAGAGTGAGATATAAATTAAAATTTGTTGATTATACGAAAAGGATTCATTTGAGCTGTTGTAAGAACATACCACAAACAACACTCCCTATTTTATCCTCGTTAGAATATTATGTAGATGATAATTTAGGTAAATTATTTGTATCTAGCAAAAAACACCGATTTTTTTTTTTATTTATTTCGCAAATGTTTAAAATAAAGTATCCTTGACAAAAAATGTTGCCACGAAATTGACGAATTTTAAACATTTACATTTATTATAGGCGCGTGGCCTTGGATGGCAGCCCTCGGATATAAAACTCCTAGTAACCCGGGACCAGATTTTCGTTGCGGCGGAACTTTAATTTCCGACAGACACGTTCTTACAGCATCACATTGTGTTGTAAACGTAGGCTCCTTTACTTTGTAAGTAATACCAATAGAACGAAAATATTTATTTATAGTTTATTAATACGAATTCAGATAATTTAAAGGTGCATGCGTACCGGACGAAGAACAAAACTTGTATAACCATTCAATCATAATATGCGGTAAATGAATTTTTAATGATATGAAAATTGTTATTTCGATAATATAGGACATTTATTTTTATTTTATTTATAAACGTTCGATTACTAATTACGTCTGGAGGTAGGGTAGGATTATATAGTTTTATTTATATCGATGTCTGTCGGGAATTTTAATAATTTATATATTTTTTAAAGTTCATGCATCTAGCGAACCGTTTAATACATTATTTTATATAGAAGTTAAACTAAATTTAATATACAAGCTAATAGTTTTTTTATTTTATTTTTTCCTATTGTTATTTTACTGTTATTTTCTTTATTATTTCTTTAGTTTTTTGTAAAGTCATTTGGTCGTATTTAACTGCTAAGGTATACCATTAAGGATACTTGGCATATGTGTCATATAAATTCTTCATAATTTATAAACATTTTATATTGAAATATACTATACTACTACTATACATAGTAGAGATTTCGTAATTTTTACCGTTTAGTAGTAATACAAACATTGGGCAATTTTGGATGTGTATCGTATAGAAGGTGTTATAATGGAAGTAGATCGTGTCCTGTTCGTAATCTACTTACAATCACATATTCGTGTTTTGTTTTTGTTTTTTTATTCTGTAATTATGTAGTATCCTAAAATCGGTTTGATTTAGAAAAGATGTATGTGATCACAATGGGTTTCCCAGTATTCTTGATAGAGAGGAGTGAATTTTTATGATTGAATAGAGATCATTTATTTCCGGTGGATTTAATCATTTTTATGTTTTTTCGTCGTGTTCTTGTGGCTTTTGAGTGCGCTGCAGTCCAATAATTGATTATTAAGAACATTCGTAGATTTTTAGGCATTTAATTGGCATAGGAGAATGTTTCAAATTTTAAAAAAATATACATATGTATAAATGAATATCTAAGGATTATTTATTACTTGATGTACATCAAAATTTATAGTTTTATGTCTGAAATTGATAAGGTTTAAAGTGAATTTATCTTATAAATAATATTATAAACATTGTAGAAAATATTACAATCAAAAACACACAGATCGAAGGTTTATACGTACGCGAATAATAATGAATACGTGAAAAAATAAAACATATCCATTAACTATAATTAAACTTATTATTACATAATTTTTATTTTACTTTTTTTTTTTTGTACGACTAGCACAAGTTTAACTTACTAATTAAATGGTTGCTAAAGATAAAATAGGTAGTGAATTAAACACTTTGGTACAGTACTCAAAGCATCTAACAAAAAAAAAATAATAAATACAAGATCCTGCGGTTTAAATCGCTTTAAGCGACGTGTATGTTTACCAGTGTCTAATAACTTAACCGGTTCAATATTATAATGCTGGTAAAGTCTATTTTGATGAGCAATCGAAAAATCTCTGATCACTTAATTGATTGGTTTTACTCCGAGGTCTCGCGATTGATGTCATCGTTGCGAGAAAAACGATAACATTGAGGATGACACTCTGTCGTGCTTTTATCTTGTTGCGATTACATTTTTTCGTGCAACCCCGCAATGCAATTCTACATGTTCATATAGGTTTGATTATCTGCTGATAGACATCAAGTGTGGAGTTCCGCCCTCGAAACCCAGAAGTTTTTTCTTCATTTGTCCGCACTTCATCTTTACGTGGCTCTTCCATGAAAGTTGAGAATCAAGGTACATCCCCAGATATTTAGCTGAATCATATTGTGAAATGGGGAGAGTGCCAAAATATACACGATACCACGGGTTCGTTTGTCTCAATGTAAACAGTACACGCTGTGATTTATTTTCATTCAATTTAATGTACCAACGCTGAGACCACGTAGCCACACCGTTAAGAGCTCATTGTAAGTTCAAGTTCACATTTGCATGGCTATCACTTATTGAATGATAGCTGCATCGTCGGCGAACGTTCCTGTAGAAGTCGGTCCATCAAGCGAAAGGTCTCTCGCATGGTATAAAAAAGATCCAACAACACTTCCATGCAGAACTCCTGCCTGTATCGCATAGAATGAGAACTTAGCGTCAATGTGTGCCATCCGGAATAGACCTCTTGTAAGGTAACGGGAAGACCAAAGAACAAATTATCGACGCTTCTAGCTTAATTATAGTTGTCAACGTTTGTAATTAAATTTTATCGACAACGCATTAAGCTCACTCTGCGTTTAATTACACGTGTAATTATTTATGTCTCATTTTTATAAATTTTTTAAGACAGCGCATTTTTTTTATATTTCTTTTCTTGTTTATTTGTGTTTGCTAGTTATTTGTCAGATTTAACGTTCGTATTAATATTTGTAATAATTATTATGATAACGTGCGTTCTGGTGCATAATTTATTTTCAATCTAAAATCTATCTATCTATCTATATTTAAAATTGCTCGAACAATTTTATCAGATTTTAACCTCTGAAAGATGTCAGTAAAATATATATTAAAAAAAAAAGCCGCGATACATAGGACACGATCTAGTCCTAAATATAAAATATTGCGAAATATTATAGAACGAACAAATTGTTGGCAAGAGTTCAGTGTGCCAATTATCAACATTCATGGATGGTATATTTAGGACACTGGTTTGGCTACATGTTATTTCAGTTACTTCGAGATGTTGCATCAAAAGAGACTGTATCCAAGTTGATCGCTAACCTTCATAACGAACATGACGGATAATGAAGGAGAGAAGAGTATTCCCTGAATGGAATATTATGTTCATTTTGTTTTGCAAAAGTTCTGTTTTCCTCTAACATGAATTCTTCTTCTTGTTCCGAACTTAGTCCGCCTAAGTACTTTGTTATCTATTTTTTAAAACTTTCGCAGTCGTTTCCCATAGTTACATATATATATATATATATATATATATATATATATATATATATATATATATATATATATATATATATATATTTATCGCGTATGTCTTGTGACAATCGTTTATCTATATTAAGACGCTTAATGATCGAGACGTTCGTTTGTTTATCGTGCCATTTTATATATATATATATATATATATATATATATCTACAGTCGTATATTGATCATAATTGACCGTCGTGACCATTATGTAGCAATCAAATTCCTCCACAGTTGTCGATCATCTGCCGAGTGTACCAAATCTGGTATTGACAGTTTAACACGTCGGCATATTTGTTTCGTCCTTCGGGTCATTGGCCGACCTTTGCTTCTATGTCCGTTCATTCTTCCTAGTGTTGACTGTCCTGTCTAAGTCTCGTGCACGCATTATATGACCGAAAAATTTGTACATTTTATCGCGTATGTCTTGTGACAATCGTTTATCTATATTAAGACGCTTAATGATCGAGACGTTCGTTTGTTTATCGTGCCATTTTATACCCAGCATTATGCGCCAGCATTTCATTTCAAATACATTGCTGATCCGTGGAGTTTATTACCCATGTTTCGGAACCATAGGTAAATATGGAGAACACCAGGGAACGAACACGTTGTATTTTTGTAGAATAATTGATATTTCCATCCCGCCAGATACGTTACAACTTATTCATAGCATTTAGACTCATCGCAGATCATCTCCTTATTTCTTTGCTTGAGCCTTCTTTATTGTTGATCCGGACACCTAGATATTCAAATTCGTTGACGACTTCATATCCGTGTAATTGTTGTGAAGTATTAGATATGTTTTCATTATTATGATCCACTATCATAATTTTTGTTTTATTTTTGTTTATACGCAGTCCGAATTCATGGCTTACTGTCGTCAGTTTATTTAAAGTTGTACTTAATTCTTCCATAGATGATGCAAAAATTGTCGTGTCATCGGCATACCTCAAATTATTAATTTTTGCCCCACCCATTGAAATACCTCCTTCCTCTGCGGCAAGAGTACGTCGCATTATATATTCAGAGTATATGTTATATAAAAGTGGCGATAGGATACATCCTTGTCTAACAACACCTTTTGATATTTTGAAAGGTTTAGAGAAATAATTATCTGCTCGTACTGTATTATAATTGTTTTCGTAAAGTGATTTCACTAGCATTATAAGATGATTAGGAACATCCATTTCGGACAAAATTATCCATAGCTTGTCCTGTCAAAAGCATTTTTATAGTCTATAAGTGTTATTTATACAGGCACGTAGTATTCTCTGGCTTTTTCTATAATTTGTTTCATTTTCAAAATCTGATTCCGCGTGCCTTTTCCTGCGACAAAACCGGCTTGTTCGTCAGGAATTTGCCAATTAAGATAAGACTTTAAACGCTCATTTATTACGTGTAATAGTATCTTAGAAGCGTGTGGAATGAGGGCGATTGTACGATAGTTATCGCAACTTTTTGTAGACCCTTTTTTATGTATCGGTATTAAAATTGACGTAGTCCACTGACGCGGCCATTCACATGTATTCCATATTTTACAGCATAATTTATATGGGAACTCAAAAGTGACTCCGGATAATATTTTAATTATTTCGGCAGGAATTTTGTCTTCGCCTTCAGCTTTTCCATTTTTTAGCTTGACAATCGCTTGTTTTACTTCATCGCGTAAAGGCATAGGTTCTTGTTCAAATTTATTGTCCTTTATTTGCGTTGAATTGCTATTTGTATTTCTATTTATATCTGTATACAATTTTTGACAGTAATCACGCCAATATTCCGTTATTTCACGTATGTCGGTTATTAACGACCCGGTGTTGTTTACAATACCCCATGGTTTGGCTTTAAATTCTCTAGTAACTATGCGTATTTTTTTAAACATATCTTTAGTTTCATTCGTTTCCTTGTGAGCTTGTATTTGTTTACATAGATCTCCATAGTATCTATTCTTACCATTTCTGCATGCACGCTGGATATCTCTGCATAATTGCCTATACTCCACATCATTACCATGGATTTTTGTGTTCCTACGTCTTTCAATTAATTTTATTGTGTCATTAGTTATCCAGGTTTTCCTTTTCCGTATACTCATCGGATTTGATCCATCTTTTTTTGCCCGTTCAATTCAGCCAAATATCATTAGGCGATTCACAATTTCGATTATCTTGTTCGATATTGTTATTTACTGCGGAACAGAAAGTATCCGGCTTATTTATTATCGTTCTAACTTTATGAGATGTGCATATAATTCTTTTCAATCGCATTATAAATTTCCCTCCTAGTAAGTTGTGGTTAGTTCCACATTCAGCACTAGGATATGTTGTAGCATTCAATAATGATGATTTCCATCTTGATCTCACCAGTATGTAATCTATCTGGTTCCTCGAATTTCCAGATGGCGATTTCCATGTATATAATCGACGTGGATGTTTTTTAAAGCCAGTATTTGTTATATATAGGCTATTTGTAATACAGAATTCTAATAATCGGTTACCCCTTTCATTTCTTTCTTTTTCCTAATCCGAATTTACCTATTACGTTACGTAAACTGTTCTCTTTCGCTGTGTCACCGATTTTGGCGTTAAAATCACCTAAAATTAACATAGGTTCTCTTTTACTGATTCTATTTATAATATTTTGTAAATTTTCATAAAACAAATCAATTTCATCGTCATGAGCTGATGCAGTCGGTGCATATATTTGTAGTAGGTGTAAAGGCATCGGTTTAGTCAACAGTTTTAAATAAATCATTCTATCATTTATTGCTTCAAATGTCACTACATAATTACCCAGTGTTCTATTAATTAAGAAAGCCACACCCTTTTTGTGTTCTGTTCCGCCTGCATAATAAACTTTATTACCTGAAGATGTTAGAAAGTGGCCGTCTCCTTGCCAATTAGTTTCGCTTAAACCAGTTATGCTAATTCCTAGTCTTTCATATTCTCTTTTTACTAAAGCTAGTTTCGATACCTGGTTTAACCATTTTATATTCCAGATTGCAATGTTTAAAATATTTTTATCCTCCTTGATTCTTTTAGGTTCAGTCGTATATTTCACACTGCAAGTCTGAGCCATGACCTTGCAGCGCCGATCGTCACTCGGGTCGCATGACACGGTCGCATATTTCACATCCAAGGTCCCGTTGTAACCTGGACGCCGATTGTCAGTCGGATCGCGTAACAAATCTGATTCTGAGTAATTCGTGAACATAATGGTTTTCTTGGAAATAATTAATGAGGTAATTTTCCGTTGCTTTCCTCATCGCAGTACCGTAGTCGAATAAATCAATATGTGATTTTCGCCGTACGATTGTCCTAACTTGAACCTTACCGACATCATTTGTCGTCCGCTCCAAGAAGATATTGGTAACAGCTGCTTCCCTGTACCAAGCCTTTGGATGAAAATCCTAATCGCAAGGCAACGGTTTGTTACTGAGGAGTAACATTTATTTAAGGTTTTTACGGCGACCTTAACCCGCCGACGGAGAGACAGTCATAGGATTTTTGCAGACTTTTAGTAAACAGGTCCTCAAGCTGCCCATCTGCATCCTCGTGTCTCTTACCCTGTCACTACTGGAATCACCTGCCCGAGGCTTTCTACCAGTAGCCGCTCTTGGTCCGCGACTGCTTATTTGACTAATGCCTTATTCGCAGCTAACCTAGATATCTGTAGGCCGTTTCACTATCCGCCACCTGTGGACGCGCTCCACACCGGTTAGAGCTCCGGTCCCCAGAAGGTACAAAGTACCCCTATATATATACGATGTAATACAATACAAAAGCCTTTTTGTATATATATATATATATATATACTGACATCGAATCTTGTAATTCAATTCAATTCTGAATGTTGCAAGTCTGCTCGAAACTTTAAAAGATGTTAACTATATTAACTAGTATACGTGGTTTTTATTGAAACTACTTTATTATCGTTATCTTTTCCCGCCCATTCAACGCTGTGTGAGTCTACATTTCGGAATAAATTATTTTGTTTTGTGTTACTTTTGTTAGTAATATACGTGCCTTCAAAAAATAGCGCTCAATATAGCAACATAACGTTTCGTTATTTTCACAAAGACATCCATTCATTGCCATTACAGTTTTATGCGAAGAAAGAAAAAATCTAACATCCAGCCGGTACGAGTCAGTTTGACAGCGACGTATGCAGATAACGCTGTAATCATGGCAGTTGCAAACTCTCAAATGGAAGCTAGCGGTGTACAAACATCTAGATTGGATGACTACAGATACAAAACTCGAAGATTAATCTTAACAACATAGAAACAAAAATGCAGCAGACGTTATAAATACCTTTGAGGGATGTTATCAAATAACCACAATAAATTGAAGAAATACCACAATAAGTTGTATCCAGATACCCATTCTGTTAAACACCGTGGTCTTTATTTTCATTCTCAACTTATGTAAAACTTACAATTGAACAGGAAAATGAATTAATAAGTAATAGGAACGAAGTCACCCCATAATCTAGCCGGTAAACATTTACAATGTACGTCAATAAAATGGAAACTATCACAGCGTCAATATTGAAGCTGTTCGACTACTGTCGAATAAAATAAAAGGGCGTTTGATATCCGCTCGATTTGACTACATTAAAAACGTTATATTTTTCTGTTAATTTTTATACTTAATGAATATATATCGCAATTCGTCCATGGCATTCTTAAAGGTACAAAAGATGATTTTTGTGATTTTTAAACATTTGTGGCTTCATTTTATGAGGTTCGATTAAACTTTATAAACGATGAATTTCAAAGGCAAAATTAATATTCTTATCTATTTCAACCTATACAGGTTATATTTTAATACACGTATAATAAGTGTACGAGTTCTTGCTAGTTTTTTTTTTTTTACTATATCTTTATTTTAATACAATTCGAACTAGGTTTGAAAAACTGTTTTAGATTATTATGTTCAAAAACGTATTCTCAGTAAGATTATGGAAACGATTCAGGCTTAGGCTTCAATATTTTCTCTGTTACTTTTGCAGTTTAATAACTTTTAAATCGGGTAAACCGTATTATTAAATGATACGAATTTTATTACCGATTAAAAATAACACTTTATAATTAACCAAGCTGTCCCTAAAATATAAAATTATTATTTAAATTTACATATGTATCGATTTTTAATTATGATTTGTCGTGAATTATTGTTTATCATTAAAACAGATCGGTAGTTCGTTTAGGAGAACTAGATCTAGACGAAAATGTTAAAGACGGCGCAACTCCAGTCGATATTCCGGTAGCTAAAGTTACACCGAATTCGAAATACGTACAAGCGCCGATAGAAAATGACATAGCTATTATTACTCTGCAAAATTCTGTACAATTTACAAGTAAGTTTAATTCGAAAATGTTTATATAACGATTTTCAAGAAGCGAACGGATTTTTTTTTAAATAATTTAATATATCGTTTGTTAATTTAATCTTCCTCTTTTTTACATGCAAATTGTAGGATATATTCATCCGATATGCTTACCGAGACAACAACCGTTGCGAACGGAAACTTTTGAAAACAGGTTGCCTTTCATTACGGGTTGGGGAGCAATTGCATGGCGTAAGTAAATATGTTACATTTATATTTGAATAATTATTTACTCTTAGTAATTTTTATTCATAAAAATACAGCGACTCAAATCTGTTCCCCGTGAAAATACGAGTCTGCGAGAATATTAGCAACATATCGATACTCAGAATCTATTATCATCGTTATCATTATTAGTATAGTTTTAAAACTAGTCTAAGAAAATAAATCAATGTGAGGAGAAAAATTTGACCGTGGTGTGAGGATAAACAACGAACGTGATGGATTTCATTGCTACTAGGGTGAACCTTAAATGAAGAGTTCGGTGTACATCAGATGGATTGAGAAACTGACGTACAAGAGTAGATCTAACAAAAAGATTGACAACGAACGTGATGTGGTCACTCGTACACCATGCTGATACGTGACGAAATACGAAATGATCCGTATTTGCTTATTTCTTCCCTACATGTAATAATAGGAAATTTCAATATATCTCCCAATTTTCGAGAATGTAGTGATCTCCAATCCCAACAAATTGTTTACTACGACAGCAGATATATATATATAATATATATATCTGCTATAATATATATATATATAATATATAATATATATATATATATCTGCTATAATATATATATATAATATATAATATGTATATATATCTGCTGTCGTGGTAAACAATTTGTTGGGATTGGAGATCACTACATTCTCATTGGGAAATATATTGAAATTTCCTATTATTACATGTAGGGAAGAAACAAGCAAATACGGATCATTTCGTACTTCGTCACGTATCAGCATGGTGTACGAGTGACCACATCGCGTTCGTTGTCAATCTTTTTGTTAGATCTACTGTACGATATATATATATATATATATATACAGTGAAATCCGGTTATAACGATATTGAAGGGACCAGACAAAATTGAATATATATATATATATATATATATATATATATATATATATATATATGTATATATATATATATATATATATATATATATATATATATATATATATATATATATATATATTACTGATGTATATGAGCATTGCGAGCTGTGTTTACTTTAACGGTTTTGACTGTTATCTTCGATTTGGAATAATTATATTTATTAAATTTTTGTTGCAGACACATTTCTTAGTCTTTCGCAGTTTTAATGGATCTTACCTTCTAAAATGTAATAACGCACCATTTCGCGAAGTACATAGCCGATCTATTTTCCCTTATTCGTTTTTCTGTTCGACTTATACGCTCCATTTGCATTCAACCTCGCATGTACCGGATTAACACTTAAACTAGTTTAGTTTAAAAGTAGCTCGATAAGTGGAACAAATTGTTGTTTACTTCGAAAATAATAATTTAGAATTTAAACCAATATAACCAAAATTTTACACCGGCTAGATTGTACGGTTTAATTTAGATCCTCGATATAGATATTACTCGCGATTTAAACATTTATTTGTAATTTTACGTTAGTGTGTGTGTTTTATAAAATACAATTACGTTATTTTCCGTTTGTTTTTTTTCAACAAAAAAATTATTTCAACGAAAATCAAATGAACGTATCGTTATTTACACGGAGATGAAACAATAATCATTACATTTAACAGGTGGCCTAGCAAATACTCATCTACAACAAGCGCAAGTGCCTACAGTACCACTGGAAAGATGTAAACAGAATTATGCTCAAAAAAAGGAAGCGATTATCGACGAAAAAGTAATATGCGCGGGAAATGGATTAAAAGATTCGTGTCAGGCAAGTATTCGTAATATTAATCAAAACTAAAGACCGAACGAAGGTTCGGTTTCGGTTTCGGCTAGTTTCGGCCACAGTTTCGGTTTCGGCCAAATATTAGCCGAAACTTCGGCCGCGCCGAAACTTAGTGTAATTATGACTCATTAATTGTCGCGCGTCGTTCGGGCTAACTTCCGGTTATAACTTGTGTTTAATTACCAATATACTTATGGTAAAATTGATACTCTTTTATGTAATGAATAGAATGTTTTAACAAACCTCACAGCCTGTTTGAAATTTTTCTATGAGGCCACACTTGATTTATGATTTGATGGCGCATGCATATCAATAGTAATACCTTTGATATCATTATTAAAGCGCAATCCGAAAAGGAAGA
This sequence comes from Coronaproctus castanopsis, assembly GCA_032883995.1. Lineage (NCBI taxonomy): Eukaryota > Metazoa > Arthropoda > Insecta > Hemiptera > Monophlebidae > Coronaproctus > Coronaproctus castanopsis. The sequence goes on from CM065053.1 coordinate 100,716,166, forward strand.
TGAGATGCTGACAAATATGAAAAACTCATTGTACGAGTCATTGAATACCAAATTTTCTTTTATAAAAAGGCACCCTTCATTGACGGCTGCAACAATGCTGGACCCAAGATTTAAATCGAAATATCTCTATTCCAATGAAGTGGATGCTGCAATGAGGGAAATAATATATTTTTTGACAGAATAGAGAGTCTTTGGGATATACACGATAATATTCCTAAACAGATGCAGGCAACCATATCTGAAGATCAAAAAACTGTTTTGGAAAAAATAATTCAATCTTATCTGTCGGAGCCATTATTGCAACGCAATGCTGACATATATTGTTATTGGAACAGTAGTCCATATCCTACCCTGAGAAAAGCCGTTTTAAAGTATCTTTCTGCTCCACCTACTAGTGTTCCCAGCGAGCAGTTGTTTAGTGCCGCTGGACAAATATACGCAGATCGTCGGAGTAACTTGCTTGGCGAAAACGTAGAAAAATTACTTTTCTTAGCGTACAATATAAGACGTTTTAATTACGAATATTAAATCTAATTTCAATTTATTATTTAATGTCAAATTGTGAATATAACATAAATAATAACTATCTTTGTTAAATATTGCAACTATTACTTTTTATTGTATTTTACATGAGTTAATTGTCTGTATTTGTGTATAAAATACACCAGATTTTAATATACAATAGAAAGTTTAATATGTCTAAATAAGTTTCGGTTTCGGTTTCGGTTTCTGCTGAAAATCTTGTTTCGGTCGGACACTAATCAAAACACTTTTACACCATATCACGATATATTTATTTCATGAAAACAGTCTACTAGTTTCACTGCATAATCAGGACTGAATGAAAAACGATAAAAACTAGCAGCAACAAGTAATAAATCTAACTTTTGGTAAACAAAACAATCGGTATAGATTCTAGTTTGTTTTTATTAACCACCTACAGTGAAGAATTTGAGAATGCTTTGTTTATTTATAGAATTTCATGCAAGTCAAAAATTAAAAGATATATGAACAGGATCATTTGTATTTGAACGAATAAAAAATAGCGCATAAGAAAGGTACTTTTGCTTGAAAACTATTTCTCATTCAAAATATAAACTTAATTCGATGTTAGTACAACAGAAACGCGTTGAAAGGGCTTATTATACATATGCACGTAAATAAATATACATATACCTACAATAAAGCATAAATAAAATCACATATATTTCTAAAATAATTACATAATATAATTCTATAAATAAACATACACTATATATTTATCTGAAAGGAAACTTAATTTCTTTTATAAATAACTTTCTGTAAGACAGGAAATTTTTGTGCGAATAGATGGCACAGGTATATCATCAATTAGAGATTTGCAAAGAGGAGTTCCTCAAGACCATTTCATTAACATTCTAATAGCAAACGGAAATGAGGATGCTGTAGAGATCAATTAAAACTACTAATTGCATTAAGCCTGCATGAGACTTTAATGACCACTAATAATAGATCAGCATGGAGAACGGTGACGCACATGACAGTTTCATAACACCACTACGCTTCTGCGAGAGATAAAGGACGAAGACGAAAACGTGCCTTAAGGCTCTTTATTGAGCCCTACACCTTCAACATCGCCATTAACGACTTAGTTGACACAAACGTTCATTATTTGCTGATGACCTCACGATTATTGTGAGGTGCAAAACTGTCACTGTAAGTCAAAATGTTCTACAGGAATGCACGGACAAGCTATCCACCTAGTGTACAGACAATGGCCTGTCTTTTTATAACGTCAAGTCTATTAGAATACATTTTTGACGTGTTCAGAAATGCTCTCGAAGAATAAAGATTATTCTCAATGATGTTCATCTTCCATCTGCACCCCATGTGCGATACCTTGGTTTATACCTAGACAAAGAACTATCGTAGAAACTACACATCGATTACATCAATAAATCCTACGCAAAGAAACTAAACCCTCTTTAAAAATTAGCTCACACTTCCTATGGTGCTGATAGGACTTCCTTATTTCGAATCATTTACTATTTCTTCAAAATGTTAATAAGGCAGCGCAAATTATTCAACCAGGAAATCAGATTATATTCAAACCTTAAATATCATCCTCAATTCAGCTCTTCGTCTAGCTACAGGAGCATTTCGTACAACTCCAATCGATCACATGAATGTCTACTAAACTATCGCCACAATTATTTGCTGGTTAACTTCTATATACAATCCAGTGTGTTTGAATTCACACCATATATACTGTACAACTCACGATGAAACAATTCAATTCCACTTCAGAAATATCTTAAAAGCCATACAGGCGCACTAGCCGCGATGAATCCGTCAATCTATGGCATTAATACCACCATGGGAGCTCAACTCGATCAAGCTTGACATTCATTTTTATAATTTGAAGAAAATTGGTGCTTCCTTTGACTAAATCAAACAATATTTTAGCGCGTACCTTTTGTTCAACAATTTATTACACAGATGAATCCAGGTGTCGTCATTGGCTGCTGTAAAAATAGAACAGTCTTCATTCGCTATTCGCTTCCGCAATACTTTACTGTTCTGTTTGCCAAAATGCGCTATACCGTGCGGTAGAGGATTTTACAAACGATGCATACCATACATCTTCATTCTATGTTGTGCTCGCTATCAGCATTAAAATCGATATACGTTGCATATAATCACAGCTAGTACCTGATAGTAAAGAAAATTATCAATTCCCTAAGAAAGAATCCACAACAAATGGTCACATTTCTTTGGATTATATCTCATATTGGATTCAGTGGCAATGAAATGTTTGACAGAGCATCCAAAAATGCAGCGATTGCTCTGCCTGCACCAAACATCGCAGTTTGTGCCTTCAACTAATAAACTGCGTTCGGCCAATCTACGAATGTAAACATGCAGCGCCGCAAAAACAACGTGGTCATCACCCGACTTCGACTAGGTTATACAAAGGTATGATCCATCTCAATGTGCCTTGTACAGTGTCACTCTTACTATTTATCATGTCCTCATCATTTGCCCCAATATGCCTCCCAGAGATCTTTATTAAACCTTCCGACTTCCCTTCCACTTCCCCTCGCTGACATCAACACCTCTCCGACCCATTTCTTTTCCCACATAAAACAGCATTTACCACTCAATCTAAAATCTTTTGCCTCTCGTGCCTCTAGCCATTAGTATCAGCAGACGACACGTTAATCTAATTTAATAATAATAATTTAAATATTACAGGCTGTAGACGTAATAACCAACAACAATTATTTCGAAATTTCGCTTATAGTTTATACTTCTTTGCAATTACTTTGAATTATAAGAAATAATATAGATATATAAACAGAGATTTTTATCTAATATTAATAAACTTAATTATACATATACTTTGCATTATGTGTTTATATTATTTATTTACACGTATGAACAATATATTTACAATGTAAATAAAATTTACCAAGTAAGTTTACAAACCTACAATTACACTGGGAGCAAATTAATTTATGGAACATTATGGACAAAAACTTCGAATTATTCGAGAATTTCTTTAAACAACCTAATTTTTCTAACTTAATCGTACAAATTATAGATAATCGAATTGCGTATTTTTATATTTCGTTTACAGGGCGATTCGGGCGGACCTTTAATTCAACCGAACGGGACGACTTATTACTTAATAGGCATCGTATCGTACGGAGTTAGATGCGCGGAACCGAATTTCCCAGGAGTTTACACTAGAATTACTTATTTCTTAGATTGGATAGATGCTAACACCGTCTAAACAATAAAATAGACTCTCAAAAGAATCGTTAAAAATTTATCAATTAATATATTTCAAATCAACATTTTCGTTTTCAAACGATTAATTATTAATTTTAGTTCATACATATTTTTTTCATTAAATCTTCTTTTACGACAGTGTATTTTTTATCGCTTTTTAAAATTATTATTATTTTTGACACAGGACATGCACAACGCATTCTTTTTTTTGTGAACAAGTGCTTTCACACATTCGGTCACCAGTTTTATCCACATCTTCTAATCGTATGCTGTATTTTCCAGTCGCTCTATTTTGGGCCTAATATCGATCTCTTTAAGATCTATACCCACCGCATCGTTATATCGTAACAGTGGTCTCTCGAGCGGCCTACATACATCTTCTAGAATTCCATATATCATTCTTCTCGGAATACGTTCTTGATTCATGCGTAGCACAAGCCGTGCAATGCTCTTATCAACACTAATGCCTACACGTGCATTTTATTCAAAGAATATTCGAGGGAACGGCTGATGGCGTTGGTTTAGTCTCTTACTCTGTTTCCATATTATAGGTTATGTCTCTACATTATAAAATGACACCGAAAGAACCACTGATTTATAATCTAAACGCTATTATCAAATACTCTAAATAGTCCTCGATGCGCATCGTTCGTCTTTTTCAAACGATATGATATCTTATCATTAAGAATCCTGTCTTTATTAACAATGCTGTGTAAGGAGTTGAATGAATTTACTGCCTGTAGGTGGTTACTTAGTTACTTTCTGTGTCCGGATACTTTATGCTTCAGCCCAATATGTAGCGACGTAGACGGCTTTATCGTTTGCTGCAGTTAGATCATCTGCATCACAGTTCTGATCTATCAATGAATATTGCAGCAGGTGGACAAAAGCTTGTGTTTCCACGCAGGAGCACTTGTCTTCTATGCCCAATTTTCTGAGATTAACTTTGCATAGCGTGGTTCAAGACTTTCCATGGTAAGTCATGACCAGGTAGTAAAACTTCTTGTAACATGACTGAACTGTTTGGTGAAGCTGCATTTCACATCCTAGCTGTTTCTGATTTGGGGTGGCCAGCATTTGAGTTAACTTAAGGAAACTGTTCCTTAAGTTTAGTCACTAGGGGGCATTACGTCCAAATAGTGTGTGTTTATTATCAATCATTTATGATATGCGCTCTAATGCTCCTATAAATTCACGTCTTACCTCAGGCAGTGCTAATCCCGCCAGCGAATAGATTTGATGTAATTTTATCGGTTTCAGGCATTCTGTTACTATTCTCACTGTTTTATTCAATTGTATGACACGAGTCATTCCATACTGGTGCTGCGAATTCGGCTGTGGAGAATAATGCTGGCACCCTCAATGTATGTGGTTACGCGCCCCAACTAGATCCAATTAGCTTCCTGATTATATTATTTCTAGCTGCCAATTTTTTCTTTATAGATCTACATGTTTTTTAAACGTTAGCGATCTGCCACGGTACACACCAAGATATTTCGGTGTATCGCAATGTTCCAACTTTATTTCTGTTTAGGTAATATCAACTTTTCTTCTCGCGTTTCTATTACGTACGTGAAAAGCGCAGATTTATGTTTTATTTGGGTTTGACCTCAACTGATTTTGATCATAGTGTTTCCCTTTAGTCTCCAAGGCGGCTAGTAATCCTGCTTCAACTTTTTCAAATTATTTCTCTGAATTGCAATTGCAGTATTGTCAGAGTAGATACATGCTCTCATCAACATCTTCGATTGCTTGTATCCGAGCGTCGTGACAAATCAATTCTTCACCATCGTGCCCTATCCACTGCGACCCTCATCAGTTTTTCAATCGTTCACTTTACTTTGTCTATATACGGGGTTGGACACCGTCTGTTAAGATTGATGCATTGCTTCTTTTTGCTAACCGCGTAATTCGTAATATTCTGCGGTAGCATGTCATTTCAAATGTCTCTATGCGTTTCCGATCCGTGTGCTATGTATAGTTCAAGACTCAGCACCGTATGTTGCGATAGGAAATATCGACGTTTGTAGTAGTTTCTTTTTCGTATCTTTGATAGTGCGATATCTTTCCAAATTACAAAAAATCGACGACTTTATAGTATCATTTCAACTACCTTGAATATCTGATAATCCTTTAATCAAGTCATATATCTTTCTTACTAGCAATCGATGATTCATTATATTGTATGCCGCCGTGAAATCCACGAAAGCCTACTCCGATAATCTCCTTTATCTCAAAACCGACTTCCATATGTTGGGTCATCTGACCGCAACATGATCTACTGTGTCTGAAACCGGCCTGTTCCATTATGAGCTTCTCGTCCACACAATTTCCTACTCTATTCAGAATAAGCCACACGAAATTAATTCCGTTTAGTGAATGTTCTTTCATCGTTTTTACTTGCAATATTTCCGTTTGATTCAAATGTATGGTGAGACCTATACACAGTTTCTAAACATTCCAAAGCAACTTGCTGGCTAGTACACGATCATCTGCATATTACTTATATATAAGATCAAATAACTGAGTATTTTTCGCTCTACATTTATTCAGATTATATAGAAATTTATTTATACACCAATTCTTGTCACACGTTCTTTAAAAATCCGACGTTCTACACTCATATAAATATTAAAAAGTCTTGGTGCAAGAACGCATCCCTGTTTTCCTACGTAATTAATTGCGTTAAACCTACATCACACATTATAGAACCCTTCTTTTAGTTATGGTGCCATTAATAATGTATCACAAAATATCTCAATAGCTTATTTCCGAAACCTATGGAAAGAGTCCAACGTAATTTTATTACAGAAACCAATTAAAACGCTATGATATTAAAATGGCAAAAAAGATGGATATCTGCCTGCTGAATGTCATAGTAAAATATATGAAACATTATTCAAAACTAAAATCTTACATTTTAATGAACAGAACTTCCTTGACAAAAGCTAGTTTGGATTCAGAAAAGGGTTATATATGGAACACGCGGGAAATTATTTTACTTTTAACATTAAAGAAGATCTGTTATTCAGTAATGTGTCTAGTTGTCGGTATTGATACAAGTAGCGTTTGATAATTGCTTGCATCCTGCCTTATTCCAGAATTTAAAAGATCTGTTCGTCGAAAATAGAAACTTGCTTAAAAAATCTGTTCCATATTTTAAAAGGAATACAAGTGAAACTTAATATTAAAAACATTTCCGTGCAGGAAAAAACAAATATGGGCTGTCCACAGAGAAGTATTCTTGCCCCATTACTACGGAACATTTTTATTTAATGATTCTTAAAATTACGATACAACGAGAAGTTAACCTCTGCGTCCATGCGAATAATTAATTGGAACAAAGAAGTTGAACAAATTTTTAAAAACACACTATGCATGCTAGGAAATTAGCTAAACGGCGTTAAATTAGAACTTTCTATAGATAAGTTTTGTGCCATACAAAATCACTGAAGTTAAAAAAAAAAAATCAAAGTACAGAATAATGGCACTGAATTAAATGTAGTAGAATATTTCGAATATTTATAACTAATAATTGATAATAAATTATCGTTTAAATTTCATATAGGCTCTTTAACTTGAAAAATGAAGACGAAGTAAAAACATGTATTTTAACGGCAATTACGGGATAACTGATCGAAAACGCAATGGTAGATGTAGTTCAGTTCTCAGAAAATGGTTAAAATTTAAATTTACTAAGATAAAATCTTCGTTCAAGAAAAAAAATTTTGATTAACGCGTGTAGAGCCTAGAGAACTACTTCAACTACTAATCTTAAACTCAAGAATTACATGTATCCACAATGTGACCTACAGTCGCTAAGGTCTCCCTTCTTTATCAGGTGTTATAATTGGAAGGAAATAATATAATTCTCGCATTTATACACATACGCACAAATGCCATATCGGTTGCATATCATCACCATCGTCATTTAAATTAATTCCATCATAAATTTGGTCTATCGTGTAGTCTTATATTATCTAAAACTCAGAATTAGAACTGGGTCAAAAATTATGTCTAAAATTTTGTCGTTATTCTAATTTTAATATGAAAAAATTAACAACGAACATCTAAGTCTAAAAAAGAAATATACTATTTAAATCATAAACAATGCTCTTTCGCTTATTGCTTACTCTCGCATTCTTCGAGAGCCTGTAAAGAGAGTTCTATGCGGCTTATCACGGTGTAGTAAAAACTGGATTGTAGAAACAAATTACCTGGAATCAAGCTATACACAATACAGACGTGTAAGTTAAATGGGTAAAAATATGTTTGATTCTACAACGAAAAACCTACATAACACCTCCCCTGCCATACCATATTAACTACGCAGCCGTTGCTAGGAGAAGAATTTATAACGTCAGCCATCGCGAGAATGAGTTTAAATGATCATCTTAAGAACTAACTAAAAAATGTTGCTGTCGAAAAAATATTTACTTAGTAACTTGAGTAGATTATTTCTGATTCGTGTTCATGAGATCTACCATGGAGTCAGCTAAATTAGAATAGCTGGAAAACGTTTATAAAGGATGTGGAACATATTACAACAGCCTAACCGACTTAATCAATAAATAATATTTCCTCGGGTACAGTTTATTATATTTTTATCAGATTGCGTTGTATCAAAAAAATCAGCTGATACGTTACATTAAACCTAACCGAATGTCAATTCTAGTTTTTCTCTCTGAATGAAGGAATCGTATCAGAAGACGTCTAACGTTATTTTCACTCGTTACCTGTGTAACAAAAACCGTTACCTGGGACACAGTGTTTTCTTATAAAGGTAATCCCTTAGTTTAGTGTCCCAAATTTCTTTAAACCGCTTAAAAGCGAAGCTAGTAGTAAAAATTGATTATCGATAAAAAGACTTTTATCAACACACGATTTATTGCTAAACTATTTGTTCTATTCTACTGCTTGCTCTTAACAGTTTTTTTTCTTAATATATTGTTATATAATTTTTTTATTATCTCGGTTTGATTTCCTTTTTTAAGTTATATTAACAGTATTGGGGAGTTTAGACAAGGTTATTTAAAAATTTATGTATATGCATTCAGATTATTTAGACGAGTCAAATTTTTAATCTTAAGTTTCCTATACTATTTCCTTGATTTATAAAGTTTTATTTTATCGCTCTTTTATAGCGTCATCTTGATTTTCAAAATTTTAAAACTATATTTTTATCTTAAGTTAGTGTTTCATTTATTTTAAACTTTTTCGGCTTTGCTTTTTTATTAAGCATAATCATAAAGTCCATTATTAATCTTATACCGAGAATTGTATTAGCGCTAGAAAATCATAGTACTTAGAACAGGTAGCGAACGATTTTTTTACCTTTATTTAACTATCTAATTTTTGCTATCGAAATATTTGTATATAATTATTTAATCCTAAGAAAAGTTCCTTTCAAAGACCTAGACAATTATGCAGCATGTAAACTATTAAGGGTTTACAAGACTGCTAAGTGTCCAAACCAATTACCTTCTCACACTTCCGAAATCGAGATAATAATCAGTGACAATTATCATTCAGTGAAAACCTTGGTCAGAACCACTGCCCTGAAAAATAAGTAAAGATTCTAACTATTAAGTGCTGCATAACATCGTTTCGGGTGATGTTACCGTCATACTGTGTATAAGTTATATTAGATTAAGATATATTTAATATTGTACTATCGATATGTGTAATTCTGTAACATGGAGACACTGTATCTCGTTGATGGGATCACGGATTTTTATATTTAGATAGTTTTTAAGACAGGCACGTGTTTCTTGTTATTTTAGTACTAAGAATTAAGAATACATTTTTATAATATTAATAACGTAACATGGCGCAGTCGATTATTTTAAATTGTAATTTATTAAATTAGTTTAATTTAAAATGGAGATGGGTTTTGCAACGCCAAAAGAACTTGTTGCAGATAAAAATATAATCCAAAATTGGCTTAAGTTTAAGAATTCAATAAAAAACTATTTAATTGCTACGGAAAAAGCAGAAAAGTCAGATTTAGTGAAAATTGCAATATTATTTTCCTGTATTGGTGATGAAGGTGAAAAGATATATAATTCGTTTCAACTTTCGTAAAAAGAATCTAAAAGTTTTGATATAATAATATCTAAATTTGATGATTACTGTATTCCAAAGAAGAACGTAGTACTGGAAAGATTTAGATTCAACAAATGTGTGCAACAACCAGATCAATCAATAGACGCATTTGTAATGGAGTTAAAGAATTTATCTAAGTATTGTGAATTTGGTGAACTAGAAATGGGCTTAATTCGCGATCGAGTCATTCTTGGTATTAATAATTTGAATATGCAGGAAAAATTATTGATAGAGCCTGATATTACTCTAGAACAAGCCGTTAAACTGATCAGAGCAGTAGAAATGTCGAAAGAACATTTTAAAGAAATATCTGGAGAAGAAAGGTTGCCGGATGAAATCCTTAATATTAAATCAAGATCATCGAAATTTAACGTTAGTCACCAGTTTCGGAATAAAATGCGACCAAATCAATATAATTGTAAAAAGTGTGGTTATAAACATGCAGCTAGTAACTGTCCTGCGTTTGGTAAAATCTGTAACGTGTGTGGAAAAATGGGGCACTTTGCCGTTGGTTGTTTCCAAAATAATAAAACTCAATACAAGAATCGTAATGAAGTCTTATATGTGGAATTGGTTCGTTCAACATCAAGTAATTTATGGTGTAGAACTTTATCACTTAATAAAATGGTAAACATTAGATTTAAGTTAGATACAGGAGCAGATATCTCAGTAATTAATAAAATGGTTTATAATAAATTAAATAACGTTAAATTATATACAGATAATAAAATTCTCTTTGACTACAATAATAATAAGATTGATACATTGGGATATTGTTTCGTAACTTGTAATACTATTAAAAATGAAGTACATAGAATTAAATTTTTCGTAACGACACAACCTAATCACAAATGTATTTTAGGCAGAGCTGATTGTGTTCGTTTTAACTTTATTAAATTAATTTAAAATATTGATGTAATTGATGATAAAAGTAAAATTACTAAAGAATATTCTGATGTTTTTTCTAATAACGTAACTAAACCTTCAAATAAAATTAAATATCATATTGGGTTAAAGAGTAATGTTAATCCTGTGGCGGAACCGACTCGTAGAATTCGGTTTTCATTATATGACAAATTAAAGAAAACGCTAGATATTTATGAATCTCAAAAGATAATAAGTAAAGTTAATACGCCAACAGAATGGTGTCACAATTTGGTTTTAGTAGAAAAAAAAAGATGGTAATTTACGCATATGTTTAGATCCTCGTAATTTAAATAAATATGTTATAAGAGAACAACATTTAATACCTCTACCTGATGAAATTTTAAAAAATTTAAAAGGTAGCAACTTCTTTTCAACATTAGATTGTCATAACGGTTTTTTTCAAATAGAATTAGACGAACAAAGCTCCCTAGCATGTACTTTTAATACTCCTTTTGGTCGTTATAAATTTAATAGATTACCTCAAGGTATTTCATGTACACCAGAGGTGTATCAAAAACATAATTTAGAAATATTTGGAAATATAAAAGGCGTTTATATATATTTTGATGATATAATAATTGGTGCTAAATCTAAAGAAGAACATGATAATATATTAAAGCAAGTATTAACTAAAGCTAGAAAATGCAACGTAAAATTTAACAATAATAAATTTCAATATCAACAAAATAAAGTTAAATATCTAGGTTATGTTTTTTCCGGTAACTGTGTTAAAATTAATAATGATTATGTAAATGCAATTTATAACTTAAAATCACCTTCTAATACACATGAATTAAGACGTATTTTGGGTATGATAAATTCTGTTTCTAAATTTATTCCTCAGGTAGCAGATTTAACAGAGCCTCTTAGAATTCTATTACGTAAAAATGTTGAATTTTTATGGAGCGATAGTCAAGAAAAGGCATTTAGTAAAATTAAAGATTTAATTGTTAAAGATCGTGTACTAAAAATTTTTGATTCCACAAAAGACATTGTAGTGTAGTGTGACGCCTCAAAAGATAATATTGGAGCTTGCCTTATGCAAGATAAACATCCAGTACAGTATATATCTCGTAGTTTAAGTGAAAACGAAAAGAATTGGGCTCAAATAGAAAAGGAACTATTAGCAATTTGTTTTTCATTTGAAAAATTTGATAAAATATTGTATGGCCGCCCTGTTAAAGTACAAACAGATCACAAACCTTTAAAATATATTTTAAATAAGCCACTGCATAAAGTAACACCTAGATTACAAAAGATGGTAATGTTTTTATTAAAATATGATTTTACTATTGAATATATTCCAGGAAAAGATTTGGTTATAGCTGATACTTTAAGTAGAGATGTAAATAATACAGATAATACTGAAACACCTAATTTTTCTAATATTAAAGAAATTCATGGCATCGAATATGATAATTTACCTATGAGTGAAAATAAAGTAAAACAATTTCAGGATGCCATTAATAAAGATAATAGTTTGCAAACTATTATTAAATATATTAAAAAAGACTGGCCTAATAAAAATAAAATTCCAGATAACGTAAAAATTTATTATAAATTAAGAAATGATATCTATTATCATAATAATTTTCTCTTTCTTAACGATAAGATTATAGTTCCTTATGAATTACGTAATTATATATTGAATGTGTTGCATTAACCTCATATAGGTATTGAAAAAACTAGGAATCGAGCTCGTGAAGCTGTATATTGGCCGGGTATAAATGAGGACATAGAAGATTATATTAAACACTGTAAAATTTGTGAAAAATATCAAAGGCAGAATACTAGAGAAACATTACTTAATCACGATATTCCATTACGGGCCTTTTCAAAAATAGGTATTGATTTATGCGAAGTTTATAATAAAGTATATCTAATAATAATGGACTATTTTTCAAAATGGATTGAAATAATCCCAATAAAATCTAAAGCAATCGAAGAAATAATTGATAACATAAAAATTGTTTTTGCTACTTTTGGCATTCCTAATGAAATTATATCAGATAATGTTCCGTTTAATAGTTATCAATATAAAATATTTGCTAAAGATTATTATTTTAATTATACTTTCATAAGTTCCTAATATTCTCAGTCAAATGGGATGGTAGAGAAAGGAGTGCAGGCTGCTAAATTATTAATTAAAAAATCGTTTGAGGATAAATCCGATTTAAATCTTAAACTTCTAGAATATCGTAATACTCCTATTCAGAGTTTAAAATTATCACCAGCACAGTTAATGTTTAATCGAAGATTACGTACTAAATTACCTATTCATAATAAATTACTAAATCCTGAGATATTTAAAGTAAAGAATGAAATTGAAGCACATCAGGCTAAGCAGTCGAAATATTATAACAGAAATGCTATAAATTTAAATCCTTTAAAACCTGGAGATAATGTAACGTATTTCAATCATTCCACCAAAAAGTGGCAACCAGGATTAATCGTCAAGTTGGCTGATCAGCCTCGCTCGTATTTTGTTAAAAATGTATTTGGTAATATCATTAAGCGTAATCGTATACATTTAAGGAAATCATTAGAAGTGGAAGAATAGTTCGCCATCCACAATATCCAAACGATTATATTTAAAAGGGGGAGATGTTATATTAGATTAAGATATATTTAATATTGTACTATCGATATGTGTAATTCTGTAACATGGAGACACTGTATCTCGTTGATGGAATCAGGGATTTTTATATTTAGATAGTTTTTAAGACAGGCACGTATTTCTTGTTATTTTAGTACTAAGAATTAAGAATACATTTTTATAATATTAATAACGTAACAAGTTCTACACAGGAAGCACAGGAGATTTTTGCCGATCGACCAGGTATATTTCTAGCGGAAGAAATCTGTTCAGTTTCTCGCCGGCGCTCTCGAAATTTAATTATATCGACCGAAGACAATTTCCATGGTTGCATTTGCTTAGCAGCAAGTACCATTAGACATATCTGCTCTTTCGTTCAATAAGTTAGCGATGATGGTGTCTAAGAATTTAGTTGCAACTTTTATAATTCAAACTTCGTAGTTGATAAAAATAAATATTCAAGCATCCATTACTGGCTAAAAGTGAGGCACTGATTACACTGATTAAAAACATAGTAAGTCTGTGTACGTCCACTACTTTTAAAACGATTCACGTCATTTTAAATTAAATATCTTGTATCTTTCTAATTGATTATTATTGTTTAGTTAAAGACCCAGAACCTAGAAAATTGACAAAAATTTACAAGCTTTGTATTTTATATATATATATATATATATATATATATATATACATATATTGATATATATATATATATATATATTGATATATCGGAATGAATTAATAAAACAAAATAAAAACAAAGTTAATCACTGAAGAAAACGTGTTGGTGCTTTTTTGCTTTTCCCTCCAGACCGATTTCAATATTTATCTCTTTCTACCCTTAAATTTTAAGAAATAAAAATTTCAGCGTTAAAGTATTATTGTTACTAATGAAACAAACAAAAACGTAAAAATATACGAATGAAACAAACACGTAAAAATATGAAGCAGTCGGTAAACGCAACCGGAATATCATTGCGTTTTGTCAGAGGTTATTTTTGTCGAATAAATCCGATTTTAGGTATTACATTATTATGATTACTAATAAAAAACACACACACGTAAAAATATGAAACTGTCCGTGGTACTTATTTAAATATTTATCTATTGCTGCTCTTAAATTTTTGACGAAACAGTCAGATATTTGTTTTAATATATAAAATGTAATTTATTAAAACGTATCTTAATTTTTTATTCTTCGTCATTTTTACATCGGGGGGTTGGATATCGGTGATTATTTTTTCGAATAAATCACGATTTCGATTTCTTTGACGCAATATAAACTCGCATAAATAGGAACTAGTTCAGTCCACCTCGTTCCACATTCCCGTTTATTTCGTCTCTTCGCTTGCGACCACATCCCTTCCACTGAATATTTGTGTATGCGGCGTTAGAAGGATTCACAAAGTTTGGTTCACTGTGTAATGCTGATAATTCATGACTGGAATAGTTGCAATGTTGTCATACGCTTTCCAAAAGTCAGAGATTATCGTTATTCCAGGACGAATACATTCACGAATCACCTGAAGCCAAGTCGCTTCAGTGCAATCTGGTACAGCGAATAAAAAGCATTCTTTAATTTCACGACAATAACCATCAAAAACACAATTTGTTCGTTTTGTGAAGCAGCATTCATCGATTGCAACACTGAGATTTGACCGCCGATCACTATTTGTTTCTTTAGTAACCAATCAGCACAAACATGGCGTAAATAGCTTTTCCAGTCTGTAATAGCTTCTGTAGCCATATTTAACTCTCTTTGACAACATTTTATCGTAGTATATTCTTCTGCCTATGATTTTATAAATCCAACCATTTTTTCCAGTGATAGCTTTAACCACGTTCCGACTCTTAAACCTACTTGGTAACCGCAACGCCAACGGTCATTCTTATCGAATAACCATAGAAGCATTTCGTGTCCGGAAGGGCATACTCGTTGAGGATGAAGAATTACATGGTGGCGTACAAATTGAACAACCTTTTCTTTACTATCGATTGAACGCACTAATTGAAACAAACACGACACGATGCTCAGGCAAAACAGCGGAAATAACTGAATTTATTAAGCCACGAGTTAACAATAATATTCGAAATTAGAAAATATTTGGAATGCTCGATAACAAAACACAATTTGTTAAATGCCGACATGCGTCTATCGACTGTTTCATATTTTTACGTGTGTATTTGCTTGTTTTATCAGTAATCAGAATATTCTAATAATTAAATCGGATTTATTTCTTAAAATTTAAGGGCAACAATAGATAAATATTGAAATCCATCTGGTGGGGGAAAAGCAAAAAAGCACCAATTTTTTTTATTAACGCAAAACTTTTCGATAATTACGTCATTATCCAGTATATACAGTAAACGTTAAATATATTTAATGTTTATTGTATATGCTTTATAATGACGTAATTGTCGAAAAGTTTTGCGTTAATAAAAAATAAAATTAGTAATTAACTTTGTTCTTATTTTGTTTTATTTGATATATATAATCTTTACAAGGATATTCAGTCAAAAATGTTGATAACGGTGTCGATCAATAAAAAATTTAAAATTAAATAAAGCTAATAAATAGTAATTTGGATAAAAACAGAAAAAGACCGATAACGATTCCCTTTAGCCTTGTCTATTTTATGAACACATGTATGACAAACAAATCCGGCTAGTAACAATGCCGCTACCCCGTCTACCATAAATGGGGATTGTTACATAAACGAAAATAGATAACGTTGAGCAAATAAGAAAATATACTAATAAAGCCCATCCAAGTAAACCGGATGAAACAAAAACCAGTTTTGTCAATGGCAAACATAGATTCCAATATAATCCCAGTAGTCGTACACAAATAACATACACCGGCCGAAGAAATTAACAAAGCCACGAAAAGAATCACTGCCACTTCACAATGTGCACATACACTAGTATGCGTACATACTACTGGGTACATAAATTGCACTTACACACTCAAATTATATATATATATATATATACATATAATATACACACGTAATCACGAAGTAACTTCGTTACCAGGAAAGATACGATTCCCATCTAGTCGTGCGAAGTATGTAAAGTAAAGCGATTATTTCGATATTAAGGAAAAATAAAACTTACGGTTCGCTTCATTAACTGTTTAGCTGACCGCTAAAACGTTATCATCTTCGCGATTAACTTATTCTCGCGCATAAATTTTTAATAAGTTTTTAATAAATTCTTATAGTAGTTTGTTGGTAAAGTCAAAAATTAAATTAAATCAAATATTTGGTATTTTTTTGCGCGTGGAAATTCGACGATCGATCGATTATTATTCTGTAATAATTATTATTGCAAGTAAGTTTTTATAACATTTCAATTTAGCGAAATCGGTAATTTAGTGAATTTTTCAATTTCTTCAAATTCATCGCGTTTTGACATATTCGTTTTTAGAGTACAATATATATATATATATATAAGGTAACGATTTAATTAACACTTTGCATTATATTTTTTAAGGAGAACTTTTCAACAATTACTCTCTATCATCTGACGCCCTGTAAGAAATACTAAAATAACGTTAATTAATATAAAAATTTAACACCTTAATCAATTTTCTATTTTTTTTTGCCGTTGTTAAACGAAAATTAAAAAATCATACTTTCTAATTTATTTACATGTATCTATTCTTAAGGTAAATTCTACGCATTTTGATTTCTCAACACTGAAATTTCGAGGCTGATTTATGTTAGATTTTAGTAGAATTTTTTTACATTTTCTGGTTAAATATTTTACCGCAAAAACTGAACAAAGACGTCTCTATCAGCTTAGCATACAACATGAAAAAATATGATAGAATTTCTAGAGACAACAAAAATTTAACAAAAATGATCTACAAAGATAATCAATTATTTCTACTAGAATTAAGAGAAGGTGGGCTAACTTTAGGGGAATCCGCGTGAATAATATACATTTGAGGTACAGCGAGGTGTAAAACAAGATGCGAGCACTCTTCTCTGCTATTTAATGCAGATGATTCTATTTATTTAATTCAGATAATGCATTATTCTAATAGATGACCTGCAATACTTATTTAGTAAATTTAATTCAATCGACAAGTCATACAACCCCGTATTAATGGGAAAAAGGCAAAATGGATTATAGTTAGCGAGCAGAAAATTTGTCAGCTGTTAACCACAACAATGAAATCGCGGGGAGAGCGGATAAATGTATCTTTTTGATCAATATCTGAGATAAACGTTTCTTTCGCATCTTTGTACTTTAACTTATATATCCCTTTTATCGTCCGATTATTCCGCTTATTAAATAATCGTAGTTGGTATATTTTGTTAGTTCGCGTAACCGATCTATTTATACTTTATCGTAAATAGATTTCAAGCTGTGAAAATCCCTCGAAAATCTCTAGCATTTTATGAAAAAAAAAAAAACATTGTTATTTTTATAAAATGCATATTTCAACATGTTGACATTTTATATTCATTGTTTTCCTTTAAAAAAAAAAATCATTTCTAGTCGACCTAAGTATTTTTATGCAGACGGTTTTTTTAAAAGTATGGAAATTCCGTTTGTATTTGACTAATAGTTTTTAAGACCGAACAAACTACTGCTATGTATCTTCGACAACAAGAAAAATTAAATTTGACTAAATCATTAATTTAATCGTGAACGTATTAATTACAGAAAAAAATGTATATCAGTGATATTATAGAAGACTATTTTTCACTTTGCTACCATAGTATAGTTCAAACACAAAGAACATAACAAATATGAATACCGTTAATATCGTTTTAAAAATTGTGACGCGTTTCGATTCTTCAGCAAAAACCGTCCAGTAATTCACGTATGTTGCTATATATATGACCTCAACCACTTTATTATTATTATTATGGACTTACACGAGGTTTACTCATTACAAATTGGGTTGTAGTGTGAACATTTTAAGGCAGAAAGACAACTTCTGGAGTCTGAAAAGACTACAATTTTTTTAGATAATTGATTCCAAAGGATGAAGCGAAGGAAGAATTGCTATATTCGAAGTAAAATTTCATGGAGTAATTGTTAAAATAATTAATAACAAAGCGTTCAAGCATTTCGTAATTTTAAAGTTAAAAGAGTTCATGATAATAAGTAAATTATAGATAATAACAATAAAATAAAATGATAATGTAAAAAATATATATACCGACTTAATCAGTAACAATTAATTTCAGTCTTGAACTTAAGTATACATTGTTTTATTATTATATATAATTTATTTATTATTAATTATTTTAATAAATAATAATATTATTATTATTAATTATCTTAACTTGAAAATGAGTAACTGTTGAAAGCTTTATTATTAATTATTTTAACAATTAGCGATTTGTCATCATAACTTTATTATTCTTTCTTTGATTAACAAATTAATGAATACTTTTGGTAGATATCGATTGACTTTAAATATATTATGATTATTAATTATTTTAATCTTTGTAAAATTCCTTAGTTACCTTGTTACAAACACTTACTTTTATAATTAAACACACGTACACTTTTTTTTGTAAACATAAATACTAAAATTATAACAACCAAGGCGGCCATCTAGCAATTGGACTGGAACGCGAAATAACTTGTTAGAGGTTAACATCCAATGATGGACCACACTAAATGATAGCAAATCTAGGCTAGATCAAACAAACGAGTACGTTTTAGTATACGAACATCGAGATTAATGTAAAGTCGATTAATTGACAATGAGTTTTCACGAGTCTCCAAATGACTTAACAGAGCGTTTGATCTCGTCTACGTCGGATATTCAAGTCTCTATGCAAAGTATGCCTAGATACGTACCAGGGTAACGATGCAATCAGTCTTATGGCATTATTCTGTAATCGTTGCATCCCATTTATGTGTATATCTTTTGCCCAAACCCACAATATTAAAACATATGTCCAAACGATACTTGCTTAGTTTCAAGACTTTTAAATAGTATGCACAATTCGGTGTACCTGTTCAATGGTCGCATACCTTTTTCTTAATCAAAATTAATGATAAAGAACAATATGTTCCTATTTTAAAATAAGATTCAACCGCTTCAATATAATTTTTCCAAGGAGTTTTGAAAGGATTGGGAGCAAGAAAATGGGTCTATAGGATTGACATAACCACTATTTGCGCCAATTTCCAAGTTAAAGGAAAATACTGCAGCCGTAAAATAGCGTTAAGAAGTAATATAACTTTTTTTGGTAGTTCTGATAACAATTTATTTGTAATTAAATCAAATCCTGTACTTTTCTAGCGTAAAATTTATTAATTGTATATTTAATTTCGCTGGGAGACGTTGGCGTAATAGGTGGACTTAACTGCAACGGTGCGTGTAAAAATCCACGTATGTCCGTTGCGTTATCAAACTGTAAATTAGATTTAAAATCGTCAGAGAAGTATTTAGCAAATACCTCGACTTTTTCATCATCAGCTCTTGCCCAAAAACCATCGGGCTTTCCAATTGGAGAAATGGATTGAGTGGGTTTGTTTCGACTGTTGATCGGTTTCCAGAGAGACGGCTTTGAAAGGATTCATTTATGCTCTTAAGTAAAGTTTTTAGTTTTGAAAAACTGTTTTATAATAGGGATTTTGGGGTTTTCTACGAATGATTCTGTTTTTTTTTTCACCACATCTAGTACATGGCGCAGTATATTATTTATTTTTATTTTCTTTTATTTATTTTGGGAGTAGATTTCCACGGAATGTTTTGAATAGTTTTCGTAAAATACTGAACTATTGCATCTACATCTGATTCTGATTTTAGAGATAAATTAATGTCGAATTTACGGACTATAAAACAATATTCCTAGTTTGTATATTTATTATGTAGAAAGGGAGAAATTTCTTGGTTTATTACCCCCTGTACTTACAGTTAGAATTACGGCACAGTGATCTGAGCATAAATCAAAATTGGAATCGGCTTTTATATTTAATAATGAAATTCAATTAGTCGCAACAAAATCTAAAACATCAGGACGTTTATTTAAGTATGTGGGCCAATGCGATGATTCACCTGATGCCACACAACCGAAATATTTATTTAACGTGGTTTTATTTAAGAGCTTTTCAACAGTTGGAGAATTGGTTTAAATTATGAAGAATTACAGTAAATGAAACAGTCTCATTATCTACTATTTACATTAAACAAAAAATTCATAAATTAACCGATTCAGTTAAGCGGAAGAACGATCCAACCATCAAATAAAGTGAAATATCTTAGATTAAATGTGAAAGATCATATTCTAACCAAACGGAAACAACTAGACTTCGAACTGCGAAGTATGAACTTGCTGATGAATAAATACTCACCACTATCCATAAAAACGAAGTTCTATTATATAAAGTCATCCTAAAACCGATATGAACCTACGGAATTGAAATCTGAGGCATAGCGACTCGCGAATGAAAATTATCCAACATTTTCAGTCGAAGATCTTACCAAGTATTGTTAAAGCACCGTGGTGTATTCGCAGTGATGACCTACACGAAGATTTACATATTCAGACTGTAATCAGAATCCATAGTCACAGATATATTCAGCGACTCAAACATCATGTCAATCCTCCAGTTTCATTAAATGAAGAACAGTCGTCATTAGGTAGCATTTTAATAATAGTCGTAAATTCAATTGAACATCAACGCTACTTATTATCCACTTAGGAGAGATTGTATGCGTATTTAATAATAAAAAATAAGTGTTTATTTGATTACTTTTAAGTTTTATACACTATTTAGCAATGTTTTCATTAATTACACACAGAGGGACTTTTATTAATATCCTGGGAACTAACAGGAAATAATAACGCATAAAAATCCCAAGAAAGTAGAGATAACAATAGAATTATTAATTCTAGGAAAGTTTGTACGGACCGGTATTTTTTTATGAAATCCCCATGAATAAACACACACACAAATATATATATATATATTTATTTATTGTATTACTCATTTAGACCAAATATCTTGAATTCGTGATTTATAATTTTTTTTTTCTTACAAATCAAGAACAATTATAGACATATTAAATACTGGAAATTTCAAAATAATTAACAACTTTTCCTCTTATATATAATAAACATTTACCTACCATAAACTGCATTACCAGTTTATTAAGGTACGTGCATATTGCGTGTGTTTATTTAAAATGAGTGAAAGTTACGATATGGGTAATATAATAGCAAAACCAGAAGACACGATTTATCTGGCCCTGCGGAAAACCGATATAAAATAAAAATAGTCTCATAAATATATAATTAATCATACTATTAATTAGCGTGTGTATATATATATATAAAATATATTTATTTAAAATAACTCCGACCTTAATGTAAAAAGTATAACGATAAATTTTTTAGTTCTAGATCAGAATGATATAGGGAACTACATTGATTATAAAAGATAATTAGCATACAAGAAATTTTCTATTACAAATCGTCAAGTAAAATACGTACCCGCTATATTAACGTTTCTCTCACGTTAATTACATTCCTAAAGGTCATCAATAAAAAATTACATTATCACATGAGAAACTAAAATGTAAAACTAAATCCTGTTTATAAATCATTTTTACATATAAAGCAGGTTTACTGTAAAATAGGCGATTTCACTTCCCAAAATACACGTTTGAACTTGTATTCGCAAGATTATCTTCTCTAACTACAACGAGAATCAATCATCTTTTTTTCATCACTTTTACTGAATAAATTGAAATATTTTTATAACCTAAAGAAGAAAGTTTCTTAAATTGAAATGTTGCCTTCACGTCAAAAAATTCCTTACTAAAACATTTGCCTAAGACGTTATACTAACACGGTTGCAAGACGTAAATGCTTAAAATAAAAATAAAATTATCGATATTCGAAAGTCAATGTTGAAGGTTAGCGTCGTTTGATAAAGTAAAACAAGGAATTACATAAAAAAAATAAAATAACCGGAACTAATAGATACGATTAGAAATAATAAAACAAAATAATATATATCATCGAATTAAATTCTTTTAATCAATATCAAATTTAATAGAAAGGAAAGTTGATGGGGAAGTATGACCATCACACCCCGAGTTATGAAATAAATTATGAGATAAAGATAAGTATAGATCAAAGTTGATGCTTTGGGTAGAAATTTGCAATCTGACGGCAAAAAACAGCAGAAAATGATTGAAGCAAAAACCCAGATAAGAGAGATAGTCGCTTATTAAAGACAAATAGGAAAAAACAAAAACAAACATACTAAATGAAGGTTATTTTAGTTGGCTTTAGTGATACAACATGTCGGTTATAAAAGACAAAGATTAACAATCTTTTCAGGCAATTATAAATAATGAAACGGGCAATATGCGTGTCAACTTATAAAACAGTTTCAAATTTCACAAGGACTGTCAATTTTAGCCGACATGTTGAGGCCTTCATCAACTAAAAAAATCCGCAAACATCGTTTAAACCGTGATTCTTTGAAGGATGAGCATATTATTGGATTTTTGTTAATTTTTTTCTATTTGATTTTTGTTTAGAACATGAATATTCCCTCATTGACTCTGTACTGTTTTTTCTTTCCTCGTCTTTTCCATACCTCATTATGATTTTAGTTTAGTTCCCTGAGAATTACTGTAGTGCGATTTTTTTTCTTTCGGAAAATTTTCGTTTCTCCTTTTTATTTTTTTTATCGTCTTAATTTCCGTATAAATCAATATTGCGCATTAATAACGTTATCAGTATGTTAATTATTGATTAAGTTGAAAATTTTGAACACCCACTCACTTCAATAAGAGATTTTTAAAAATTCACTTGTAAGAGACAGCTGGTTATAAGAGACAAATGGCTTCCACCCACACCCGATGTGTCTGTAATGTATACATGTAATCATATAATCATCGTCGTCATGTTCAGTAACTCGCTAAAGTGTTTTATCATAAGAAGGAAGTGAGGGTGGCAAGTGTAATGATTATATAAGAAACATTTTATGAATGAAATTAAGGTTGAGGTAGAAGAATTTATTTAATTAAATCCGTGTTACTTAGTAAACGCTAATAAATATCACAGCATCAGACCAAACAATAATGTGAAAATATATAAGATGAACATGACAAAAACAAAATTTCTGACAATTAGCAAAGGTATTACATAACATAGGAATAAAATTGAGAAGCGAAATAATCACCCACACATATATATAATTTCGTATACATACGCATAATAAATTGAATACTTTTCCCATCGCCGCTACAATCCAAATCGAATTTTAAGGTTCACATTTTATAAATTAAAAATTCAGATTTCATTTACTATATATATATATACTCACATACATACATACATACATATATATAACACATTCTCATATCGATCTTCTTATATTCAGTAGAGCAGTTATGTTTGCCATTAAAAACTTTGATTTCTTTCTATATCTTAATCTCAAAATTCAATTTAAATTCTCACAGCAAAATTAGAACTCAATATATCTTTTCTCTGAAACATATAAAAAGCCACTATTTAGAAATTTGACAAAAAAGATTTGAAGATGATAATAGTAGGCAACACACGCACAGCTTAATCTCAACAATGTATTATACAAACACAAAATCAAAATTATTCTCGATTTCTACTCTACCCAATTATTAACGAGCCATGAAAAATTTGGTCTATCTGTTTTGCTTTAGTTCAAGTAAGGATGTTAAGTATGACTGCTGACCATGTACTCTTCATAAGTCCTATCTCAGACCACATAAGAGTATACAAATAAATTTAACTTGAAAGAAGAATGCATTACCCAACAATCTTAATTATTTGCTTTTGACGTGCTGCAAAAGAAATACGATGGTTATTAAAGTTTTTTTAGTAGCACTTTGTGGAACAATGATAAAACTTTTTGGCATTAAATAAAATTATATGTATGGGTTGGAGACATTTCTGCGCGCGTTCGTGTATGCATGTGTGTTTGTGTGAACTTTTTGTGCAATAATTCTTAAGTGTGTTTAATTATTTATATGTGCAACTAGTATATATATGCACATAGAATGCATTTGTGTATATGTATATGCATGATTTATATATAGATAATTCTCACATTTATGCATCTAATACACTTAAATTGTAATATTAATATTACCCCATATAAAAGTTATGTACATTATGCACATTCGATGACTGGGTATGAAACTAACACAGAACCTTCGAAAATGTGAGTGTACAATTGGTTGCTATATTATTATATATTATGAAGGATTTTAAAGAGGAGTAGTATATAGATTAAGCCTAAACTGACAGTTCATTTGTACTGAACCTCTGTTAATGAAAGAAATGTAAAACAATAATTTGAATAATAAAGTATTAATAATAAAAAAAAATCATTATTAACATAATCCAGAGGCTGATTCTCCTCAACTACAACATTTCTGCGTTTAGAGTTAAAATGTGATGATTCTTGTCAACGATAAAATTCAAATACTATAAAGTTATCTCTAGATTACTAAAACAGGTTAATAATAAACTGAGGAAGTTGAAATTCGTTTAACTTACCGACTCTGATCAGCTGAATTACAGATTGTGGAATTCATTTAGTCTACGTATTTCTAAAAGGATGAAAATAATAATCGTGTCTATATGGTATTCTGTCTCTGATTTATGTTGCAGTAGCTTTCAAGTGAAGCTAAATTCGGGCTGATCGCGTACAATTATCGTGAAGAAAACAAGTTCCTATAAACAAATTTTGGGAAAAAAAATGTATATTAAAATTATCATAATAAGAGATATCGAATAACATTATTATAGGCCGCATAACAGTTATTATTTCAGTAATGAGTAAACAACACTTTTTAACGATCTCTTCCAGTGTTGAAGGTTAAGTTTAAGTTAAAAACAATTGTTTAATAATAGTTTAGTACATGACAAAGGAATCACTAGGATTTTATATTTTCAACACAGTGCGGTTATTGTTAAACAGCAAATATACTTACATGAAATTTTTTATAATTATTGCTAGAACTAAGGGAAAGTGAAACTACATTAAGGCTACAGAAATACATATTATTACATAATTTCCACCACATTTAGATAATGAGAGCAGCACGTTTCTCGAAATGGTAAAATTTTTGTTTTGATACGATGTGGTTTGCATTGAAAATAGAAATAACGGAAACAAATATTTCAAAATTAAAGAATGACGAATATATGAAATGTAAAATGATCAGATTAAGAGTGGCGACATTATCCCGCATCGAATTTATATTTTTAATCTTTATTATAGAATTATATTATTTCTTCCTTAAATAAGTAAATTCAAAATTAAACTATCAATCTTTTGTAGAACTACCTACACTTTTTTTTTTAAAGAAAAAAAACAATATGAAACCTCTATATTTAGAATACAGGATGGCTATATATATATATATATATATATATATATATATATATATATATATATATATATGTGTGAGTGTGTGTGTGTGTGTGTGTGTGTACGTATGTATACATGCATAAAGCAATTTTAACGCATGAATGGAAATTAACAATTCCATTTTTGTCTTCAATGGCAACTTTTAAAGGTCAAGTAACGTAAGTGTATAAATTTTCTCCGTGAACTTGGTAAGTTTTTTCTGATAACATAAAGTAGATAACGTCAATAAAATGAAAACAAATTACCCAACTATACGCGATCATTATATTTAATTTTTATTATTATTATGAAGAAGGCAGTGTGGCATCCCACTCTGTGTATCATTGTAAGCGCGCGCCCCTGTATTACCTATAACTACTGCAACGTACAATGGCTATTCACGATGTTTGGAAACGAACAACATGAATTATTATTAGTTAATACGCTATGCACTAAACAAAAATATGTTTATAGAAAATTTACGAAAAATATAATAATAAAGTTTATAACTTTTTCTTATTTAAGTGAACATAATTTACTTTTATTACTGTAATAATTTGATGAAATTTTGAATCTTTAAAATTCCACTTATAGTCACGAAAACTTTAATATTAAACATAAAATTTTCATAAAATTAAACATCCATTATTAAACTGTTTAAACTAAAATTTATGTTGTATAATGTATCATATACAAACACACGTATATAATCATCATCATTAAAAGATCTATTATTCGGTCGATCAGATTGCGCCAACAATTACAATTTCATGTCATATATGCGCAATTATAAAAAAAGTGCACTCAGTCGCACTGTAAGTTGCGTCCTTCTATATGGCTGGAACAGGACCTCTACCTCTTTTTTCGTTGACTTTTCTACGTTAAGTAAACATCGTATTCATATTTCCCAAATACATCGGTATTTTCTTGAGAAAAATTGTACATATTGGATCTATTTCATTTTGTGTAGAGATATTCGTTCTTCAAGCTATGCATGAGACATACAATATACGTCTCCAGTACCAATGATCAGGTTTTCGTACCACACAAGAACACTGAGAGGACTAGGGTCATCGTTCAGAACACTACGTAAATATCAGAGGTAACCTCAGGCAAATCCATACATATTACTGATCTAGTTAAATTGTTACAAAATACTTCCACAGGAGTCATCCAGATAGATTGGCACTTGTTGAACTAAATAATGGTATCATTGGAATTTTTAATAAATGTATTTTTTATTTAAAGTATGGCTAAGCCAAGAGGGAGCATAAAAATAATGGATATCTCATAAAATTTCTAATTGGTGCGAGGAAGAGTTGCCTAAGAGTTTTGAAGACGAGGGGAGCATACTTTTCCCGATTTAGTATATCTCAGATTGCTCGTGAAAATTATCTATTCAAAGTTGAAATAAATTTTTAATTTACTATAACCGAATATACTGTATAGAAAAATTATACCATCGATTACATATTTACAAAGTTACTACGATTAAAAAATATTTTATATAATATTTTTGTTTTCTATTTGCAGAAATGCGTACGTTGATTTATACATTGTACATTTTGACAATAACGTCGGTTCACTATATCCATTGCCAAAGATACCGCAGTAAGTAAATAGTAACGTTTAAAATTATACTTCGTGTAAAAATAAAAATTATTCGTTAATACTTGAATTTATTATATTAAACGTACATAACTGTGAGTGTGTTGTTTAATGCTTAAAATCTTTACTGAATCATTTTTCCCTGAGGTTGTAGTTTCTTTAATCAGTAAGATTTTATATGTCACCTAATTTCGAGTATATGTCCGGGCCGTTACAATTTAATGTGCTAACAAAGAACGAATTTTTTTTTCGTTCCATAATAATATACTTATTTAATAATTTACGTTATGAAAATTTAAGATAGCAATCCAATTAAGTATACTGCCACTATAAACTCCATTTACAATCGTTTACTTGTATTCTCATAATATCTATAATTTTAAACTTAACGAAATAATGTCTAAATAAAATTAACGTTATCTACTTAATATAATAAATTATAATTTTTCATTTATTTCTACGACGGTGCTATTTATTAAATTCGTTACATTTACCATTTGCTAATTCTATTACAATCTAAAACTATTCCTCTACAATTATACCCTTACAGGATACAGTAAACCGTATCCGCAGAATTAGACGCTACAAAATTTTCTGTTTCTGTTATGGTATAAAGTCTTGGATTATTTTAAAATTGTGCATTATAAAAGAATAATAAGAAGAAAAACCATCATTTATTTAAATCGTAAACGTAAAATACAATACATTAAGTACACATACAATAATAATAACAATAACAAGGTGCAACCTATAAAAGCTACGATGATATAATACAGGGAAATTAATAAAATAAAAAGAAAAACAAATACAAATAGCATGCAATTAAAATATTAAATAGATTACAGTTAATTTACTTAATATATGAATAAATAAATATACAAAATAACAAAAAAATATTATATTAAAAATCGATGTTTCGGTCGGCGATGAAAAACGCGAATACCGATTACGTAAGATGGCCATATTATAGTCCCCTATGACTTTAATTTCATGAATTTTAGAATTTTCATAAATTTTTTTTGCAAGCTTGTTGATATAGAAAAATAAAATCTCAAGGTTTAGTTGAGAATGTATATCTCGAATCCTAGCAAACCTGGTAGCATTAAACACTGCAACAACGGTTTTGTAATAATTGTAATTTACAATATGTACTGTGATCGTTGGTTCCCATGCTGCAATCGACAATTTCCCAATCGTTGTCTTAATAGTTGCAGCACGAAATAATTTTATTATTGACTTATCAAACCACTGACTATGATTTTCTAGCCCAAATATCCACGGTCGGACTCTACTTTTTTTTTACCCATTATTTTACATGTTTTAATTAAGGTAAATTATATTTGCCTGGATTTTTCCTACCGGAACCAAAATATTCTAGATTGCGTCGCTTTACTGTATTTCTAATCGTTTATTTAAACGTTCTAAACTACTTATTTTTTTCCGTTCAGCTTATTTTTTTTGTTAAGAGTCCATGATTCTGTTTCATATAAAAGTATGCTAAAAACGTAACGTCTAGCCACTCGTATTCGGAAGTTCAGGTTAAGATTATAATTGCGAAAAAGCTTTTTGAACTGAATGATCTCGCTTTAGCTATTCTTGCTGTTGCAACCTCTACGCCACAACTCCATTGTTGGTTTATAATCTATCCTAAATTTACAGAACGATTTTACTAATAAATCATGCCAGAAAGGTGATGCTTTATTATGCAGGAAAGTTTAAAACCGTATATTACCCATTCATATCTAAAGAACAGGTGGGCTTTATGCCAGGCTGAGGAACGCAGGACCAGATACTGAATATAAGACAAATAATAGAAAAACGTTATGAATTTAACACACCCGCGATTATATGTTTGTTAGATTACATCGAGGCCTTTGATCATGTAAAATGGAACCAAATGTGGAAAATACTAAAGAAGATAGGAGTTCCAAACCAGATTATACAAATAATAGCTTCACTATACATAAATAACAAAACATATATAAGAACGGTTGGGAGAGTCTCAGAAGGTTTTCAAGCAAAAAAAAGGCATAAGAGAAGGTTGAATTTTATCATCACTACTTTTCAATGTATATAGCGAATGGAAAATCAGAAATGCTATAGACAACTAGCATGGTGGTATTATAATAAGAGGGAAAAAAATATCGAACTTCACATATGCAGATGATACTACATTCATGTCGTCAACAGTAGAAGAAATGGCCGAACTTCTTACTCGGGTTGAAAAAAAGCAGCAACGAAGCTGAATTAAGACTAAACCGATCCAAATGCAACGTGATGATTATAGACAGACAAAATATAATCCCCAAACCACTTCAGTATATAGAGGACATCGCAGTAAAAGATGGAATAATTTACGTTGAAGTCCAAATATCACAAAAAGGATAATATGAAAAAGAATAATTGGAATACAAAGAATGCTTTGGCCAATCTACAGAAAATATGGATAGATCACTAGATAAGCAAGTAAACAAAACTCTACTTTATCGGACGCTAGTTTTCCCAGTGGCCACATATGAGGCAGAATCATCGACTATGAATAAAACTGCCCAAAGATGAATCGAAGGATTTTACATGACATGCTACCGCCACGACCTACACATATCATGGACAGTAAAGAGTACGAACATATCTGTACTGAAGGAGCTTGGAATCTTACTACCAACAATTCATAGACAAATACTAAGTTTCCTTGGACACATGATCAGAAGAGACTCGATAGAAAAATAGATAATTCAAGGAAAGATGAATGATAAACGAGAAAGAGGACGTGCCCCCAACCGATATATAGATCAAGTAAAGTCCTGGACAAAGTTGTCACTTGAAAAACTGATGTGGACGATCGAAAATCGGGGCAACTGGCGACGAATTATACGAAAAATTACATGATGGATCACGACGCTCGAAATCGAGCAATACGACGTTGATGATAGCAGTTAACAACTTTGATAAGAGAACGAGAACAATATAAAATTTCGAAAATCGAATAACTGTGCAATATCACGAGGAAAATAATTTAAAAATAATCATAATAAATTACGTATATGTAAAAAATATATAAAAAAGTAGTTATAAATTTTGTATTAAAAAACTAAAACCTTTCGGCTATTAAGCCATTTTCAAGTGTATAAAATGTAAGAAAATACTTAATCTAGATGTATTACAAAGAAAAGTAATGTGAAGTATAACAGATTTGATTATAAACTAACCTTACCACATTTACCACCGAGTTAGTCACATTACTTTTCTTTATAATATTGTATATCTAGATTAAGTATGTTCTTATATTTTACTCTTTATTGTTATTATTGTTTTAATCGTTTTTATTTATGTGCACTTGAAAACGATTTAACAAACGAAAAGTTTTGTGTTTTATTATAGAAAATTTAGTGATTTTTAACTCCTTTCTTATGATTTTTTTTAGATCACTACATTCCACATCAGTGCGTATTATATAAATATATATATATATATATATATATATATATATATACAGAAAAGCAAATTTAAACTAAGATGGATTTTTTACATTATTTATCTATGGTGCAATATTTAATTCTCGCGATTCGTAACGTAACGATCATCATCGATATTTCCGCCCATAGGTTAGTTCCCTCCCTGTATTAATATCAGTTCTGTCGATTCGGTTCGATTCCAGAGTTGATCGATTTATTTCTGTGAAAAATCGATTCATCAAAGTGAATGAATTGACTGATCAAGTTGATAGACAATAATAAATACCGAGACATGAGCGAAGTATTTCCTAAGATGACTCCTCAAAATCTAAATCTGAATTTGATCGATATTTAAAGGAAGAGCAGATTCTTAAAAGCGACAACGTTTTGGAATGGGGGGGGGCGATCGCACGCTGAAAAATACTCAATCGTCAGTCAATTGGCTAAAAAATATTTGCGGATTTCAGGCACATTTGTGCCATCAGAGGGATTATTCTCATCGACAGGAAACATTTTTATCAGCAAACGCTCCTGTCTTTTGACAAATAAGGCAAAAAAATTGATATTTCTTTATCAAAATCCAAAATAATCATTAATAAAATATTGATTTTCGTTTATTTTTTTGTATTTTAAATTTTAATATGTTAAACTGTTAAAAATTTTTTTTAGCACAGCATCTTTTTTCTTTAAGTAAAAAAATACTTATTTATGAAATTTAAAAAGCTGCATACATTTGAATTTGAGTCGATCTCGGCGATTCTGAGTCATATCCGTCGATTAATCAATTCTAAGTAGAATCGATTCGATTTAAGTCGATCGACTTATTTGATTTCCCGGAATCGATTAATTGATTACATTTTTCGGAATCGACAGTTTTTAATTATATGATGCTTTTGTCTTTAATTCTGAATATACGGATATTCTCTGCTTTCTTTTAATACAATATCAACGATAATTGTTCGCATTCGACCACATGGTACTTATCTTTTAGTTCCTTCAAAATAGTTCGATCCGAACGTAATGTGTGATCTGACCACTATCTTGTGCACTGTTTCTTTTTTCACTCATTCTCTCAACGTAATAATATACATTAAACTCTTGAAATATCGTAATGGACGTCGAATATTCTCGCAAGAAGTACAGTTTTAATTATATATTTTAATTCCTGAAGTAGTTCGCAATACTTGATAACTTTATGGAACTTGATAAGGTGTGATATCTAGTCTAAAAAAATCGATGTTCCAATTGAATCGTTGACACTACATGGTACGTGAAATTTTTCTAACGCTAACAACATTTTTTATTTTATAGTTGACGTGAAATGTATTCAATTTTAAAAATAATTACATAAATACATAGAAAATTATAAACAGTTCACGTGCAGCATTGTATAATAAACACCTGTATAAAATTTATAATTTTATGTCAAAATTCTAATTCTATAATCAATGGCTAAAAAGTTTAATAATAAGAAGAAAAGGATAGCGATTGATCAAATTACAATGTTTACACGCAATTATTTATTTAAATTAAATAGTTGAGTTGTGGCACGAGCCTCACCTCGACCGCTGTAATAATATTAAAATACCAATTATAGTTAAACGCAAGTGTAATAAGCGAGGGAAAAATTTTAAAACCCCGCAAACAAGGAAAAAAATATGCATAACAGAAAAAAAGACAACAAATACTTAATAATACAAAGACAAAAATTATATCGCCACGCATAAGAGTTAAAAGATAAGAAAAAAACAATAAATAAATAAATAAATAAATAATAAAAAAAAATACAAAACAATACCCTTGCTTAAAAGCGCGAATAATAAATATATTGATAAGTTTGGTTTTGAAAATAGGTACCTACATCGAAATTTGAGAAACGATTATATATTTTCCGGTTGACCATTAAATGTTTCAATTCTACAAGTATTTATATAAACATTGAAAATCATTTAGGAAGCAGTGTGTTGTATAATAAACACCATGTATAAAATTACTAATTTAATAAGTTTTTGAACGTTTAACTATTTACGAGAGATATTAAATGCGTACGTTCGTTACACCCTTTCAGTCACAGTGTTGCCTAGGTTCGCTTAGTCAATGTTCTCTACCAAATTCTCAGTTGAAGTTATATATATATATATATATATTCATATCGAATAAGTGTAATCGATATTATCTATTTCGAGGTTGTACTGGTATTTTCTTAATAGGCAATTTGTTAAAATTTATCTTTATAAGTTCGGTAATAACTATTAAATGTCGTGGAAAATGTTTAGGTCAATCGTGTGTAACATCAAAAAACGAACAAGGTACGTGTGTAGATATAACGCAGTGTTCGTTTATGTATAATTTACTTCGAACTCAAAGCAACAACATCGACGCTGCCACCTATCTACGTGATTCCCAATGCGGTTATGATGGAAGAATAGTGAAAATTTGTTGTCCAACAAGACCGAATACAACAAACGGAGGCACAGGTGGAGGAGGACAATATCAAAATCCGTCGAACAGTCAACAAACAAAAGGAATTCTAAATCAGAATTGCGGTTTACAATCGTCTAGCGGTATAAAAATCGTCGGTGGAACGGCCGCTTCGCTTGGCAAGTAATTAACGCTCTTTTCATGATTACTTTCAAGTTAGTCGGTGTATAAGTGAGCAGACGTATACACCGGTACATAATGCGCGTATACGATTTTACGTCTTAAAAAAAAATCGTTACTCGAAATAAAAAAGTAATTAACTAAATTACGAATTTTCAAATCGTTAGGTGACTGGCCTTGGATAGCAGCTTTAGGTTATCGACATCGGTCAAATCCTGGGCCAGAATGGTATTGCGGAGCGACTTTAATCAACAATAGATACGTAATAACCGCGGCGCACTGTATTCTTGGAACCGCTCCGTGGACACTGTACGTATTATAAAATTCAAAAAATATATAATATGTCCTGTTTTGGCTTTGCAAGACAAAAAAAAATGGTGTCAGGCAAGTTTGTCCTTTGTCTCCTAGATTATTTAGTGCATATCTAGAAGAAATTATGAAATCTCCAAAAATTAACGCAATAAATTTTATAATAAACGGTCTTTAAATAAATAACATTATTTACGCAGATGATAAAGTACCGAATAGCTAAAACGAAGAAACAAATGTAAAAAATTCTGTATATTATAAATAAATAAATATAAACAAAAGGAAAATTTTGAAATTTAACAGACATAAAACTAGGGAGACAAATCTGAAAATTGATGGACAACAATTAGGAAATATGAAACAGTATAAATATTTAAGAGCTCTGATCACAAAAGAATAGACGTGATTTTACAAAATAACAGCGACCAGGCGTTTGGAAATCTAGAAAATGGTCTGAAAAATAAAAAGATGTACTTAGAAACAAGAAAACCAATCCTGCTACGTTTGGTCCGTGTTGCTTTATTCGGCGGAAATCTGAACAGTAAGTGCTGACTGTGAAAGAAAAATTGATGCCGTTGAAATGTCAGCGTATAGAGACGCATGCTGAGAATTCCATGGCCAGATAAGGTGGCCAATCCCGAAGTGTTAAGCGGGCGCAAAGTAAACAGATTGCAATTAATGACTGATATACAACAATGAAATATGTCCATTGTGATGTGCAACCTTCCAAATAGATGATGCTACTTTTATGATGATGATGAGATATATATAAATTATTATTAAACGAGTAATTCTTGTATGTATGTATACACTAGACCATTCCGGAAGCAGTTCTGACGATTTCGATGAGATTTGGTATAGACCTGTAATTTATGAAGTAATTGAAAACGACCTGTATGAAAATTACAAATTCTGAAACTTTAAACCCTGACCTCGAGTAAAACTCTAAAATTTTGAAAATTTCGATTTCTTCCCCGTCGTCATAATTTTTTCGATTCTCTTTAAATATCGTTTGTATTTTTCATTTAATGTTTTGTTTTAACGAAAATTGCTCATTATCCACTAATCGGATAATACGATATTTTATTAACGCTATTTCATTATATATTTTTTACATCATATTTATTTATTTTATTTTATGCTGACATTTCGTTCTGCTCCGATGGTCATAAACAGTATGTTCCACAGTTCGACGTAGGTGACCGCAATCACTAACAGCGTCATTTTTAAAACGTCATCGCTTTAACGTATAACGCCCATGTTCAGTGCACATTTCATTTAACTGCATTCAATCTTTCTGTGATGGATCAAACTCTTTACCTCCGTGTCCGGCTGGGTTATAAATTTCTGGCTACTTAGGTTCGAATTTTTCCCGTTAGCGTCAATTTCAAATATTTTCGTATCTTTCCATTATTAATTAATTTCCTGTAAACGTATGCATATTTCTACTACTTTAACCTAGACACTTTCATCATATTATGAGTTAACAGCGAGAACCGATTAATCTTATATATTTCGGTTTCTGGTTTTAATCGTTTAGTTTTACATACACTATTGTATGTTAAACACAAATAGTTGTAGTAGCGTCGCCATTATCCCCGGAAGAGACATCTGAAATTCCGAAGAACGAGTAATTTACCGAACGCTGACGAGGCATATGTTATCAACATTTCTGAACTTTGTAGACGAATATGCAGTCTTTATAACGTAGTGTTAAAGTGCGCTAGCACCAGCGATAAACCACAGCATACGAGAAAAAGAAAATGAAAGACACATAACAGGAAGTCGGAGGTATCGGCTGAGAACAAACTTTTGCTTTATAATCAGATCTTAAAGCCGATTTGTCGCTACGGTTGCCCATTATGGGGTTGCTCCAGAAATTATTCAACGTATGCAGAATAAAATCCTCAGGATGGTTGTAAATGCACCATGGTACGTAAAATTGCTAAATAGCTATTATTAGCTAGGTGCAATTTAGCTGGAAAAGCAATTTAAAAAAAAAGAACATATAACTGATCGAAATACACACAAATAATTCCAAATTCATTATTATACGAAAACTAGACGATTTATGACTTCTTTAAGTATAATTTTTTTCTCTCAATTTTCTAGCGCTAATAATTTATTACTATCTCATTTAATAACAACAAAAACTAATGAATGATCACAGGAATATTATACATTTGAAAAAAAAAAAATTACTTTTAGTGGTGGACAAGTCGAAGTAAACTGAACGCTACTTTTGAATTTTAAAATGTGAGAACCACTTTTACTTTTGCAACTCCTGTCCATGTCTTAATATTTTGGAGTCAAGAAACTCTTTCCTCAGTTTTCCTCATCCCTTTTCACTTTTACGTTTCCATCATTATTGGATGATAGATCCTCTAGTACAGTGGTGCGCAAACTATTTTCACTCGCGACTCTTGGAAAGACAGTAGACGTTTTCTTTTTAATCGTTAACATAGTTAAAGTAAAATTCATTCTGTGATTTGCGCCTGCTGGGTGTTTTAAAATTGTTGGTGACGTGGTAGAATAAAATTTTGCATGTTTCTGCCTTCTTGAATAAAACACAAAATTTTATGGAACAACGGTTTTATTTATATTTATGCATTAATGTTTGTTAATAAAAAATACTTTTAAAAATGTTTATTGTATAAGAATTCAATGATATGCACTTGTAAAGAGCTCATGATTGCTTCTTTATTCGGAACTGTATTGGAAATCACAAGTCGTAAAGTCATCCTCTGGATCCAATTGAAATGGCGATACTTGGTTGTAATACTAATTTTGAAAATCTAGATTCGCACGAGTAGGTCGAAGCAAACGGAATCAAAAATAAATATACACAGAATTACAGTGAAGTGAGATGAATAAAAAAAAAAAAACTAAGAAAATCGGATTAACGAAACAAAGATGGAAAGAACTACACGACCTTCGTTGTAACTAAAGACTAAATAGATCCGGTGAAAAAAATGTATTATTACCGCATTAACGCGGTAGTCAGTCTTTGCGTGAAATCCAGACGATAAAGCTGTAACAGTTTCATTACGATCGTAATATTTAATTTCCATTCCTATATACGTATATTATTTTCTTTCTTTGAAATGAATATTTGTAGAATTTTCAATTCAATTAAAACTTTTTCCTTTGAAGTTCTGCGTTTATTCCTAATAAAATTAATTCCTGAATTATGTGCTACGTAAAATTACTTTGCAAATGTTTCCTTTAAATTTTTCCAAAGAGCGCCGAGAACACAAGTAACGTTCTGATTGGTTATTAATACGTGCAATTATTATTGTAAAACATATACTTCTATTCTTACGAATAATATAATTCCATTTCATTATTTTACCGGCACCTGTTACCTGCTGAATAAAAGCCTTTTTTATTATTATTATTATTATTATATACATTTCTTTAAATTTAGCGACCTCCCTATGGGTCGCGACCCACGGTTTGTGCACCACTGCTCTAGTAAAATGTCCAAAGACATTTTTTTTCGTTTTCTAATTGTCTGTCATGCTGCAATTTATAAATTTAAACTAACTTTTAAAATTAAAAACTTCAAAATGTTATATATTAACATTGTGCTCCAACTTTTACAAATCAATGCAACAAAGCGAGAAAATTAATAATATGTTTTTTAAAAGAAATAAACTGCGATGATAATTGACGGTTTTCTTGAAGTCAAAACACTTCGTCGTTCATTAAGGTTCAGCTAAATCCTAATTATGACTTCTCCGAATTTATGCTTAACAATAATAGCGTCGTAAATAATAGTAAAAAACGAAACTGTTACTATAATCACCGTAGATATATTTAAAAAAAAAAAAAAATGTTGAAACAAGGGTGTCTTAAAACTTCATATATACATATACATATTTACACGATCAAAAATTAATAAATAAATAACGTTCTGATTGAATTATTATTGCAAATATTAATAAATTAGAATTTGACAATTTCTAAATTACGTCGCTTAACATTTAATCGCGCTGTTAACTAATTACGTTTTGAGATCTTTTTTAAGACATAAATAAGTTTCCATCTCCAACAAAATCATAACCAACCTTCAGAAGTGACAGGATTAAAACATCAGACATCATTATATGAATCATCGACGATCGGGCGGCGTAATAAATTTAAAACAACACCAAAACTGATTCAGACTACCTGGAAAAATTTGAAATCCGTAAATTCGCGAACTCTGTTCGAACGATTCCACAACACGTTTATTAAAAAAAAAAAAATCGTAAATCCGCTTCGTGACAAGCGCTACCGCTACCGTCAGGGGACGAATAAAAAAAATTAGCATTTTTTCCTGCTATAACATAATAAATAAGATACGCCCCATCAGCTGATTAAAATACCTCGTTTACCTTGTGGAACAAACAATTCAGGCTCGTTTACAACGGCGAGTAAGTCGTAATAATGAAATTATATAGAATTCTAATTATTCTGGGCGGAACGAGAAATAAATTAAACGTAAAAAACTGACAATACATTATTATTAATTGTAGAACTAGTATCTTCTAACCAGTGAAAAACAGAATAACAGGAAAAAATTTATTATCGTTTATATATATACATATATATACGTTTATTTATTTATTTAGAGGTTTAGATAACATAATCAGATAAAAATATAATAACGAAAAAAATTTAAATAAAAGTCTATTATAGTTATTTATATGTTTATATTATTTAGTTTTATATTATTTAGAAGTTTTCCCGTTTAGACTATATTAGTTTATTTAAATATCGCAGTTAAATTCAATTTTACACACCTACATATTTATTTATCCGTCGTTCTCGAAGTCATTACTCGTACAAAATACAAGTAGAGGCGATGTAACATAAAAGACCTTTACACCGATTAAATCAAAATAAATTAACTGTCTACACTAAACTACGTCAAATAAAACAAAATAAAATTATAATAATGAAGTTTATAATATTAAAAAAAATCAAACTATTCTTTTTTAATGATTTAACATATTTTTTTCGTTCTATAATAGTATATTTATATAATAAATACAAATTTCTGTTACAAAAATTTAAGGTGGGACAATCCAAGTAAGTTTACTGTCGCTATAAACTTCATTTACAATGTTCCACTTAAATTCTCTAATATCTATAATTTTAAACGTAATGATAATATCTAAATAAAATTAATATTATCTTTTTATGTACGCACTGCGTTTCTTTTCCACGTTTATTTCGTTCTTATCTGCTACTATCGTAGCTATATCATCGATGAAACTAACGAATTTAACGTTTGTTGTCAATTTAATTTTATACATTCTTAATGTTCCATAAGTATCATCTCAATTCCGATCCCTGCGACACCCATGTCACCACCGGATGTAAACATATATTCTTCATTTCACAGGTTTATGGTACGTGTCGGTGATTTACATTTGGACGATAAAGTAAATGATGGAGCCAGTCCAGTTGACGTAGAGGTGGAGAAAGCCATCACTCACGAACAATACACCCCCGCGCCAGTATCCAACGATATCGCTTTAGTTAGATTAAAAAGGGTTGTACAATTCACGCGTAAGTATTCGTTTTAAAATATAACTAATGACAAATAATAAATGTAGTGCTCAAAGAACCGGATGAACCGACATTCTGTCGTCCAAACTTCCAACATTACTTTCTCAATAATTGTATAAACATTAATAACAAAATGAGTGAATAGGTTGTAAATCTAGGATGACGTTAAGTAAAAAATTGGCATTCATAAAACATATAAAACTCGCAGAAAGATATTTCACTTATTTCCTACGTTTAATAAAAATTCTTAACTCTCTGTAACAAATTCATATTATACAAGACTCCATTTTTTCTACTCCTCTTTAGTGCTCAGCTAGTAATTGTAAACTGCAAAAATTGTCAGGATTACAAAAATCAATGTTTCAGAATTATACTAAATAGATCAAACATATAAGTATTAAAACGACGAGGGATTACATGCCCTCTCTGTTTATTTCAGTGATATATATATATATATATATATATATATATATATACAAACGCGTAGAAAAGTTTTATAACAATTTATCACATCAGATATAAGAAATACAAGCACGGGCGAATGAAACGAACGATTACTTTAATTATATCATTTAATAACTTTTTCTTTGTTTCTTTAACAGATTATAATTCACGATAATTTTCAACTACAAAACATTTATAAATCTCGATGAAGATTTTTAAACGTATTGTATAATTATATATATATATATATATATATATATATATATATATATATAATGTTGATGTATTGGAGAGTAGTGATTTATGAATTTAACAAAACAAAATAAAATTGAAGATAATCACTAAAAAAATTTTTTTTATTACACGAATATGAAGCTTTTCGACTATTAAGTCATTTTCAAGCTTTTGTTTCTTATTTTTAATAATAACTTTAGCATAATTTGGTATAATATTGTAACTTAAACATTTATGGTTAAACCAAATCTTTGTTCTAGTTTTATTAATTTTAACACATATTTTTAAATATTTAAATATTTTGTTAATGTCATAATTTGTTACATTATATTTATCTACTAAAATATTATAAATCTCCCGACCTGGTTCAGGTTCCATTATGTATTGGAGAGTAGTGATTTATGAATTTAACAAAACAAAATAAAATTGAAGATAATCACTAAAAAAATTTTTTATTACACGAATACGAAGCTTTTCGACTATTAAGTCATTTTCAAGCTTTTGTTCTAAAGCTTGAAAATGACTTAATAGTCGAAAAGCTTCGTATTCGTGTAATAAAAAAATTTTTTAGTGATTATCTTCAATTTTATTTTGTTTTGTTAAATATATATATATATATAATTATATATTACGTTTAAAAATCTTCATCTTATAAAAAATGTCTATTGTTTCGTAGCAGATATTTTAAACTTGATTTATAAGTGGCCAAAATATTGAATAAAAATATACATTTTTCCTTCCAAATTGCATGCGAGAAATTTACATTAATCCTTTCAGACACAGTTGTCCCCTATATACGGTATATAAAGTTTTAATGTTAAGTCTCATTTAGTTGACCTAGTACTCCCATTTGTTAAATTTATTTTTAATGCATTAAAAATTTTCTGGATTTATTTAAAAAGGAGTACGGTACGAAAAATATTGCTTTATATTTCCACCTTTTTTGTTTAGTTTATTGTGTATAGTATATGCTTGTTACTCGCGTTCATTGTTATCTTACGATATATCCGTTTTCGTTCTTGCTATCGTCGTTCGTCCTATTGATTACCTACTATCAACGTCCGTGGTGAGATAATTCCAATTTATTAATAATAACCAATTGTATACTTATCTCTATTCTCGGTAGATCGGGACGAAGAATTTACGTTTGTTCGTTCGGGTCGATCAATAGTACCGTAACTATACTAACACATAGCGTGTATAAACAAAATACGTACTCACAGACGGTAGTGGTATAACCGTCCGTCTAAATTATTTACCTATACTAATTCACGTTATATCTCATTTTTAACGTTGCGTATGTATGTATACTACACGGTATTGGGAAATTAGTATTATTAAAAATAAGATCATTCTCGTTTCGGTTGCTGAGCCAGTACAGCCACATATAGTCTACAAAATATTGTATGGATTATTATCGACTAGTATAAATATTTATCACTTACAGTTTCTCATCGCATGTTGCTACTTCCTTGATTTAATTAGCTACAATTTACACTTGAGTCCTAAATGAGCGTACAACGCTCGCCACCTCCCTCGCGCCCAGCGTCGCCGACAGTAAGCACTGCATACTTACAAATGAATGATGAAAGGAAGGGCACTGCTCATGCGGTGCTACCAGTAAAAATAACAAAAACTGGTAGTTTATATTCTATTAAGAGGCAACTATCCGAGAATACTAATGGAAATGAAGAGTGTGTCAAAAAAAAGCACAAACGATTGCGAAGATGAAAATTATGAAAGCTTACAGCTACATGAAATAAAACGATTATGTCGAGATCAAGCTATGACTATAAACAATCTAAAGTTAAAAATTGATTCTCTGGTTGATAAAATACACCGGTTAGAAACAAAACAAACTTCACAACTGTTGCAAAATGATACTTATACTTATACAAACTCACAAGACCTGCAAATACAGCAACTGGTGCAAATTCAAAATACTATGCAACCTAAAACGGATGAATGGCCACCAAAAATCACAGAAACTCCTGCCCAGGTGAACACAAGAAATACATTGTCTACTCCACAGAGTAACAATAGACGAACAAACGTCAACCTAATAGCCAAAAAAGATAACCCACCGCCGATTTTCGTAAGTAACATTAAAGATATTAATGCACTTACACAAATCTTGTTAAAGAATGCTGGGGGAAAAGAAGTAATGTACAAAGCCTTAGCAAACAACCAAGTTAAAATTAATACACCAAGTAATGACACTTTCCAAAGTACAATCAGTGTTCTAAAAGAATTGCAAAAGCAATATGGAAACAGCAAGGAAACCCCAATCTATGAGATGGCTTTTCACACATACTGCTGTAAAGCAATGAAACCCTATCGTGTGGTTATTCGAGGATTACATGCCTCAACTGATACCGATAGTATCAAGGCAGAACTAGCTCAGATTGGGCACTTAGTAAGACAAGTAACAAATGTAGTCAAAAAAGTCTGGATTGACAGAAACGACAAGGAAAATGGCAAGAAAACAGTTTCTTATCCTCTGTTCTTTCTCGATCTTGAGCCCAAAGAGAATAATAAAGAAATATATGAAATCCAATACTTAATGTACCACAAAATAAAAATTGAACCACCGTATAAAAACACTGACATTCCACAATGTAAAAAGTGCCAAGAATGGGGACATACTAAAGGCTTTTGCTTTAAAACTGTTAGATGTGTCAAATGTGCTGGTAATCACAATTCAACAGACTGCCAAAAGGCAAAAAAGTCCAAGTGTAAATGCACAAACTGTGGTGGTGAACATACTGCCAATTACAAAGGATGTCCTGCACATCTGGCTAAAAAGGAAATATGGAATAAACCTAAAATTAAACCAATGCAGAGACTACAGCAAAAAGATAAACCTCCTGCACAAAAAGTGCAAGCAGGCAAGTCTTTTGCAGATGCTGCTAAAGCTTTCTCCCAGCCAAAGAAGCAACCAACTGGGATGCCAAATCCCTCTCAACAGCAGAGTAAGGAAAAACCCACACTGGCTGATGTCATGGAACTGCTTCAGGGGATCAATGTAAGACTCGTTAAGGTGGAAACACAACTCAACAGCCTTGAAAGTAAGCAGCCCAAACAGGTGCAACCATGGTTCAAGAATAAGAAATGACTGACTCGGCATTTCGAATTGCAGCATGGAATGCCAATGGACTTCTCGCACGATGCAAGGAGCTAGAAGTTTTCCTACACCATAACAAAATTGACATTGCACTGATATCTGAAACGCATTTTACAACAAAAAATGTTGTTAAGATATATGGATATCA
This sequence comes from Coronaproctus castanopsis, assembly GCA_032883995.1. Classification (NCBI taxonomy): domain Eukaryota; kingdom Metazoa; phylum Arthropoda; class Insecta; order Hemiptera; family Monophlebidae; genus Coronaproctus; species Coronaproctus castanopsis. The sequence goes on from CM065053.1 coordinate 100,759,443, forward strand.
AGTCTACCACACTCCACATCCTAGTGGACGTGCTCACGCTGGTGCAGCAATAATAGTGAAGAACACCATTTCTCACTGCCTACAAGATCATATTGCTGAAGAATACTTCCAAAGCACTGTGGTAACCATAATGGGAACACTGAGCTCACCATAGCATCAGCTTACTGCCTACCCAAACATTTGATTCAGCAAAAACAATTTGAATCAATATTTAACAAATTTGGTCCAAGGTTTATCATCAGAGGAGATTTCAATGCCAAGCACACAGCCTGGGGATCAAGATGTATAACTCCCAAAGGGAGACAGCTTATCCAGGCTTGCAACAGTCTACATTGCAGTTTTCTATCCACTCAGAAGCCTACCTAATGGCCTACAGATAGCAGGAAAGTGCCTGACCTCATCGATTTCTTTATCACTAAAGGAATAGGAGCGAGTTTCATGGACATTGTAAACATTGTTGACTTGACATCAGATCATACACCCATATTGCTGACCATCAGCAATACAGTCATCAAGAAGCAGAAAAGAAAAATGCTGACCAGTACAAAGACAGACTGGGATCTATTCAGGAACGAATTAGATCTAAACATTAATTTCAAAATCAGATTAAAAAAAAAGCAGAGCATGTACATGCTGAAAAATTTATTGAAGCAATCAAAAAAGCAGCAGCCACTGCAACTCCAGTCTCTACCTCAACCTATGAAGTAGGAAAGAGCTACCCACTCGAAGTTTGTGAACTTATTGCGGAACGCCGAAAAACTCGACGCACGTGGCATAGAACCAGAAATCCACTGGATAAAACCATCTTCAACCGAACTAGTCGTCGATTAAATCAGCTCATTAAAGAAATAGCAAGAAAAACATTTGAAACTCACCTACAGAACCTTTCTCCTGAAGCGGATAAAGATTACTCATTATGGAAAGCTACTAGATGATTGAAATGCCCCATTGTCCACGTTTCACCACTAAAGGACGAGCATGGAAAATGGATACGAAAAGATGCTGATAAGGCAGAATTATTTGCTAAACATCTTTATCAGACATTTCAGCCGCATAAAATCCAATCTAATATAAACACTTGTGCTCGATATAAGGACAACGATGGCTTCAAATTTGTCACTCCACTTGAAGTAGCCAAAGAAATTGAAAATAATATTAATCCGAAAAAAGCGCCTGGAATTGATGAAATCTCTCCTGGGATATTAAAGGAATTATCAAAGAAAGGAATAGTTATACTAACATACCTATTTAACGCCTGTCTGCGTCTTGAGTATGTACCTCAGTGCTTTAAAATCGCTCAAATAATCATGCTCAAAAAACCAGAAAAACCAAGCAGTGAAGTAGTGTCATACCGACCAATGTCGCTACTCCCAGCAATATCAAAATTATTTGAGAAACTGCTGCTTAAGCGTCCCAAACCATTAACAGGCATTCCGGACCATCAATTTGGTTTCAGGAATAATCACTCAACAATCGATCAAGTACATAGAATTACATCAATTATTGAGAAAGCGCTGGAAGATAGGAAATACTGCTCTGCAGCCTTCCTCGATGTATCACAAGCTTTTGACAGAGTATGGTATCAGGGGCCAATCTTTAAGTTAAAGAGACTCCTTCCTGTAACTACTGTCGGCTACTTGAGTCATACCTTGCTAACAGGAAATTCAGAGTAGTACATGAAGAAACTCACTCAAACTTCTACAATATACAAGCAGGAGTACCACAGGGCAGTGTACTCGGACCCCTTCTGTATGTGATGTATACACAAGATATACCTTTGACTAAAGACACTACCACAGCTACATTTGCCGACGATATGGCCATATTAGCAGTAAGTGGCTCACAGGTTGAAGCTACTGAGAACCTGCAGAAAGCTCTTGATAAAGTCACCAAATGGACCTGTGACTTGAAAATTAAATTAAATGAACTTAAATCAGTACATGTCACATATGCTCTCAAACCAATAGACAGCAAGCACTGTGTAAGTCTCAATGGTACCCAGATCCCACAGAGCTCATCCGTAAAATACTTAGGTATGCACCTGGACTCGAGGCTCACCTACAGAACACATGTCAAAAAGAAGGCTAATCAGATCAAACTCAAGATGAGGCAGTTATACTGGCTGATCGGTAGACGATCCACCCTGGAAATCTACTGTAAGCAACTCTTGTACCAACAAAAATTATCAAGCCTATCTGGACCTATGGCATACAAATCTGGGGATGTGCCAAAAAAAGTAATAGGTATATGATCCAAGCACATCAAAACATCATCCTTCGAGCTGCCATTGATGCTTATCGCTACTCAAGGAACGATGACATTCATAGAGACCTCAACATGAAGATGATCAACGAAGTCATCATAGACTTTGCCATAGCTCATGAGAAGCGGCTACATCAACACGTCAACGTAGAGGCAATACAACTTCTCGACACTGAGCTGGACACAGGAGGCTTAAACGCTTCAAACCACAGGATTTGGCCATGTGAAGAGTATATATGTATATAATATATGTTTTGGACTATAGTCAATGGATTATAGTTCCACTCATGTTCTACTTGCTTGTTAAGTAACTTTTGTTAATGTTAATAATTATTTAACTTAGTGTTAAGATTGTATTACTCAACTATAAAAAAAAAAAAAAAAAAAATATTTCCACCTCCTCCAGTTATTTTGTTTTGTTTTTTTATTTATTTAATACACGACCGCGATGCCAGTTTGGCTTAGTCACGGTATTCGTGGAGTACAATTTTAAATTTAGATTATATATATAATATATATACTATATTCTAATACGCTTTCTCATAGCACAATTAACGTAGTTAACGAACGAACAACAGTTTGATAAGTTTAAACCTTTTCCATCATTAATAATTATTTCATTATCAGTAATGTAACCATTTAAATTATATTTTAAATGTACGTCGCTAGTATAAGTACATTCAAACAAGAAATGGCAAACGGTATCGGGAACATCTAGTGCACAGAATTCACAAATATTAGAGGATATAATTTTAAAAGGCTCCAGATATGTTCCAAAGGTACCATGACCAGTAAGAACTTGACTTATATAGAAATTTAACTTCAATAATTTCTTTAATTTAATTCTTTCTCTAATATCTTTTAAAAATTTATACATTAATCTACCGTTACTATGACTGTTCCATCTGTCTTGCCATATATTTAAAATTACCGTTGTAATTAGCCTTAGGTTTGTTAATTAATTTAATTTCAGCGACGTTCCATAAGTTAGAGAAAACTTTTAAATGGAGGCATTTTTCGAAAAGAAGTTTGAAGAAAGACCAATCTTTGGCATGTATAATTTTAACAACAGCAATATTTAATAATTTCACACTCCCAAATGTTAATTTTTTTTTCGTAAATTGATAATGCGTGATTGGAAAATATTAAAGCGCCTAAAACTACTAGCCTAATTATCGAATCACAAATTTGATTTCAAATGTCAATATTACACAAATTGCCAGGTTCGTAGATTCGCATAATTACCTGAAAACCCGTTAGGAATGTGCGTGCATTTGCATATATAATAAGAAAGTTGTATCAGGTGCCGGCTAGTACGTAATTAAATTTAAATTATAAAAATTGAATATTTCGATTTATTTACACATTTTTTCGTTATATAATTAGCTTAATGAGAGAAATTATTTCATAGTGAGAATATAAATAATTGTTATGCATGCAAAAATATGAGTAATTATAATCTTTATAGAGAAGAACCGAAAAATAAACACCAACGTAAAAGATTAACGTAATAATGGCGGAATAAAAAACTTTTCTCTGGATGAAATGCTGTAAAATTATAGAGAAGGAAATTTAAAACAATAGATTTATAAAAGTCTGTGAATGAAACTGGCTTCCAGAAACTAATTTTGTTAGTAAATGCGAATAAATATTTTTAAGAAAGATTATATTTTTCATTGATGATTGTTCAAATTACAGCCATACTATGTTAGAGTAGGTATATTGCATAAATTTATTAATTTGTTTTTAACATCAATCGCACTACTTATTATTATAAATTTTATTGCATTTATTTTAAAAATTGTCTTGCTAGTTGCGTTAAATCCTTCCATGCATCCCGAATTTATATACACTTTATTTGCAAATGAGAACTTACTAGTAATTTTGCACGTGTTACAAAAAATAGTCTGAACTAATTATTTATACTTTATAAAATTAACAAGTTGAAATTCTAATATTGGTTGCTATTTTTTCATACAATTTAATAATGGAATTACTTACTTTTCTACGAGTATATAAATTAATGGCATATTTTTAATACCTTCTTACAGCTTTAATTATGCCAATATGTTTACCAACTGCAAATGAATTCCGAACAAGATCTTTCGTTAATGAAGATGCTTTTGTAGCAGGATGGGGTCGAGTACATTTTTGTATGTATCAAACATATATACGTATTTTTCATTTATATTAATTTATCTAAATTAGTCATCTTTTCTTGCATCGAGTAACTATTCAATCATTCATTTAATCTACATTCATGAAAAGCATTTTAAAGCTTTTTAGATTTCAGTACTAAAATAGTAATTAAGTTTCTCCATATCTATTTTATCGGTGCTTTTTTTTCTTTAATTAACTTTTAGACCTCCCAATGTTATCACATAAAGAGCACCTGACCGCAGGTACAGTAACAATCAGAATATTTACTTTGGCACTTATATACTCGGCAGCTGATTACTGTTCACCAGTCTGTCGCAACAGCTCTCACGTTAACAAAGTATATGTGATATTAAATTAATCCTTCCGTATTTTACCAGGAATATTCAAGTTTACTCTACTTATATGGCTACCAGTATTAGCTATCTAAAATTAGACGGAGGTGACCGTTACCAAGATTTAAATTTCGAAAATCACCTCGGACATTTATTATCAGAACACTTGAAAATTTTTATAAACGGAAACCCACATGGAAAAGAAATTTAGAATATACCAAAAATTCATATTTAGTAGTCGATTTAAGGAAAAAAGTCTCAGCAAAGAATGGACGACTCTTACGTTACCTGCATACAAATGCCGAAATCCTATAAAGACAAGTAACATATATTGGATGACTAATGAATTTACACCTTTGCCGTATAGTTATTGTTATAATTATTTATCGCATTTCTCATATAGCCGACGATTATTATACGATAAGAAGAATATTCAGTTTTAAAGTAATGAACTCATAAATATAACATTTAAACAAAAAAAAAACAGATTTATAAAAAAACCATGTCTTTAACTAAACATTTCATGAAGAAATATGTTGTTTTACTAATAGTCCCCAAATTTTAAGAAAATAAAGCTGAGAATCAGCGAAATAATCGCATTATTAATTTTGGAATTAAAAAATTAAAATTGCACATATACGGATAACCTAATTTATAACATTTCTAATCATATAACTTTAATGATGTTAGTGGCCGAAACTTCATAATTTTTAAAAATATTTATGAACGTTAGTAAAAATGTTTCAACCATCACTTTGAAATAAAATATTGCGTATTCGATATTTTTAAATCGTTCACAATTGAATATAAATAAAAAATGCTTATATTAACATTAAAAATTAAATCGATCTAATAATGATATTTTTAATAACGTTTACAATAAATAAATTTCATATTTTACATTAATTTACTTACCAATTCACTTCACGTTTATTATGAGCACGTCCCGTAAATAAATATATTTTAACTTCATATACCTAAATATTACTATTTAAAACTTCGAATATTATATTACTAAACATGACAAAATATAATAAACACGACAACTATTATTGCACATCACGCACAAATTTTCCCGTATATTTGTAAAAATAAAAAACTTAACAATTCACGATTCGCTTAAAAATTGTGAGAAATTCTACTTTGATTCAGCAAATATTACATTGAATAACAAACGCGGATTTTTTTAGATTTCATTTTGTCTTCGAATTGATTCCATCGGAGCGAAATAAAACTAAGAATTATCGATTTAAGTCGTTTGTTAAAATACCTTGCTATTTAAATATACAATTCATAACAATTTTAACCTAATTGAAAGTACTTGAATAAATCACTAATTTTATATCTAAGGTTTTTAAAGAAAAATCACTACACACCATTTATGAACACATTTATGCGGATGAAACAACGTAATAATAGACAATTAAAAATAGAAAAATTTACCGTTATTAGAACATACAATTAAATGACAAACTATTCAATTTTTATTTAAAGCAGTAATTTCTTCTAGTGATGATTAAATTAATCACTTTTCTAGTAATTGTTGCAACTTATTTTTTAATAATTTTATTACACATATTCCTTGCGTACATTACCACATTCAAATTTAATGTTCGACAAATGTATCTGCTAAACACGAAAATACAAAATAGATTTTTAACTAACTTAATACGCTTGCATAAATGTTTTCTTTATAGGTATCAACACCGTACAATAGTAATAGAAATAAATTATTTGAATGAACTATAATTTTAATGTTACCTTAAGTTACAAATTATGATAATAATCTCGTTTCTGTAAATTAATACAAATATTTTTGTTTATTTTTCGGACCGCAAAAAATATCATTAGAAATATGACGGTGATTTAAATGTATCTGTTTCCATTATTGAAAATTGTACCATGAAAAACAGCAAAAAAAATTGAAGAGAAATAATTTAAAACAAATTTTGAGAGAACAGAATTCTATACCACAGAAACTAGTGCAGTTACTGCACTATGTTTAAAAATTGCGACATTTATAAATATGAATATAATTGAAGGTTAAAAAATAACATAGATTATACACGAATTAGAAATACTGAAGAATATCTGTAACTGATAAAGCTAAACCAGTAATTGAATGTGATTAAAGTTATAAACTTCTGAGAAAACACAATTAAAGTTAAATAATTTACGCATCTGAAAACAGCTAATAATATTAATAAATTATTTATTGATAAATACTGATGAATTACAGTAACCGTAACTAAAAAATAGTGTGCAATTAAATAAGAAAATCCGGCTAAATATGGAACCATATTTTAAAAAACCAATAGAGTGTAGAAATCAGTATATAAAAATAAGAACGCAGCACTGGATGAAATATAACGGCTAACGTAGAAAACAAAATCTTAGTGACTAAAAGGTAAATGCGAAGGTGGGAGGATAAAAATATCCGTGAACGTATGAGCCAAATTGGAAGAAAAACTTAACTTGCATAGTCATTATGTCGAGAAATAAAAAACAATTGAATTTACTATAATACAACCTGCGAGTTATATAATTCTCCTTCTAGTATATACATACCATGAATACTTCAAATGATATCGTAAGTTTTAGGATGTTTTAAAATTACAAAGTTTCGTTATTGTGAGTTTTCTAACGTCCTGTAAAATTTAAAAAAGATAAATATTTTTTATCGTAACTTCAATGGAACAAGTATATTATTAAAATGAGGCAAGTTCAGCTAATATCAGCGCGAAATATAAAAGAATAGAATTCTAGAGTAAAGTATTTTTAAAACTGATTTATCTAGTTTCGATATTATTTCATAAAAACGCGTTTCATTATTAATGTGTACGTACGTGTATTTACATAAAAATTAGCCGGTAAATTCAGTCCTGCGCTGCAAGATCTGCGTATGCCAATCGTTGATAACGCTATATGTAAACAACAGTACTCTAAGATTCAAGGCTCTAACATAAATAACAAAATGGTGTGCGCCGGATTTTTGGCTGGCGGAAAAGACACATGCCAGGTATTATAATAACCAATTTCATTTATTTAAAATTTAATAGATATTATTTATGTTTTTTTAATATTAAGTGTTTATCGATGTAATTTTAATTCGCTTTTGCGTTTAACATTTTATTATTTATTCATAACTTTAGAGCATCACATCTATTACTAAACCGACGTCTTACAGCCTCGCTATTAACATTTTTATAGAGATTAAAATTGTTGTAAAAAATATTCGACACAATCTTAATTACAATTCTACGCTTTTATTGATTTTTCTTTAATTAGATTTTTGATTATAAAATGGGGGACATATTTTAGTGACTGTAACCAAATGTATTGTCGATTCTAGTAAAGATATTTATAATTTTTCACGAGGGGGTGTTTAAAAGTTTTCAAAAGTTAGCATTTTCATAATTTGCTTTCCTAATGTCTGGCTCGACTCGTATTTTATATGGACAGGTTTTTTTTTTTGTTTTGTTTTGTTTGGATGCATATCTTTTCCAGAGATTATCGCTTATTAATAATAAAAAAAAAAGTAGTTAAAATCACTAAATTTAGATGCAGAAGTATTTTCTTACGCTGTTTTTTTTTATATATTTTTTTTATAAATTATATATATTTTTAAATTTTATTTTTTATGCCGCTTGATAATGACTTAATAGGAAAAAAGTTGTGTGGTATTTTTATATAAAAATTTATCGATTTTAACTACTTTTTTGTTGTTTATTTATTTTTTTTAAATCACTACATTACAACACTTCAAATCAGTGGCGCACCCAGGATTACTTTACCTGTCGCAACTGGTTCTGGCGAAAGATCATTTTCGACACTCAGGCGTCGACAAAGTTATTTAAGGAGCACCACAAATGAGAATCTCGCCTGAACGGATTAGCTTTATTGTATGTAAATCGCGAAATAAGTGTCAGTGCAGATGAAGTTATCGATATTTTAGCAAGAAACCCTAGGCGTACTTTGTTTTGTAAACTTTGATTATGAATTTTATAAGTATAAATTTTAATTATTCCCAACCACTATTAGTGTTAAACTTTATTAAAATAGACATACTTTGATCTCGTTTGAGCTGCTTCGAATATTGCATGAAAACAGAAATCAGCAAGAATTTTTTAGTAAAATTTCCACCCTCACCCAAAAAATAGTGTCAGATTCCAATGCTGAACGACCTTACCAACAGTCATTTTTTTTCTTTATGTCCACAGTCAGCTGGATTTTCAACGTCATTAGCAGACAGAATGTGATGAATATTTTCTAACAGTAGTTTTTGGCAATCTAGGCTGTTTTACACGTTCTTCGAGATAAGGTCTTATTGGTGTTAACACGAACTCTTTCAAATATTCTCTTCTGGTTTCAACTATCGTTTTAGCTGCGAAATTGTTTGGAGCTTACATTTTATACTTTTCTAAGCCTTCTGGAGGGCTTAAGCTATCCCTGCGTGGGTGCACCACTGCTTCAAATTATCACTTATTGCGTGGGCTATGTAAGCCGTTAAGATCTTCTACCGAAACACGAGATGCGTATTTTCTCGTAGTTTACGTAACACATTTAACGGTGTACAAAACTATTGTCTAAATAACAACTTTCAACAACTGTAATGTGTTTTAATAAGCTGAATGAAATTTTGTTTATACATTTTAGAATAAAAAATTATATTTTAATGATTTTTTGAATCGTTGTAGTGTCATTTTATGTAGGAATTATTAGCCGTTGTATAATTTTATTCTTGAATAAATATGAATAATTTTAAATGTTGTATTTTATTCGATATCATTTAAATGTAATAAATCGTAATTTGACATTAAGTTATAAAAAAGTTAGTGTTAAAAATGTTTTTATGTTTTTTGTTAAAGAAATATGTACGTAAAGATATCAACGTAGTAAATTCAATTATATACGTGGAATTTATTTCTTTAGGGCGATTCTGGAGGTCCGTTAATGTATTTAAAGGACCGATCATTTTACTTATTAGGCATCGTGTCTTACGGTTATCGTTGCGCGGAAGTAGGATTTCCCGGAATATATACTAGAGTTTCCGAATACATCGATTGGATTGCAAATAAAGTGACGAATTAAATAGTTTATATTATACCAGTTTACGATATACGTTCGGCTAACGGTAAAATTAAATTGTTTTAAGTCTAAATGTTACGTATAATTCGAAGACTGAAATCATTCGCAAATAGTTATTTTAAAACAGTTTTATTTCTCATTTATACCAACAACACAAAAACAGGATTGAATTTTATTTTTATACGCATATCGAAACGATATGAAAATAAATACACCGCTTATTATTAATCGTTACGTCATTTAAAGTTATGAAATATGTAAATACGTTTCATCATCATCGCTATAGTGCCGTGTCCGTCATCGAACGTTGTCTAACATGCTGGCGTCCTTACGTCGGTAAAAAACTGGTCTCACTACCAGTAAATTGTACCAATCGGACAGATTCTGTAACCAGGTTGTCTTTTTTCTTTCTCCGTGGTATTCTTCCTGAAATTTTTTTCTGTATTAACACATGAAGTAAGCTGTATCGTTCTGGGTGTCGCGTTACATGACTAAAATACTTCCGTTTACTATACTTGACTTCTTTTACAACTTCCTGGCATTTATTCATACGTTGCAATACTTCCGTGTTGCGAACATAATCTACACATTCTATAAGAAGTATTATGCGGTACAACCACATTTCGAAAGTATCAATTTTTTGCTCCATCACTTTTGTCGTTACCCAGGTTTCAGAACCTTACAATACTACCGAGAATATATAGCATTTTATTAATCTTATTTTCAAAATCTAATTTTATATTTCTACTACGTAATATTTGCTTTCGTTTTAGGAATACTTGCTTCTAACTTTTCCAATTAGATTTTTTTCTTTGCTTGTCCTATTGTCATTTATGTTGTATAGTACTTTTAGATGACTTCATATTTGCCTTTTAAATTACCACATATTTTATTTCTGAAATATTTAGCTGCAATATCTGTAATCATTACACACGTAAATACGTTTACTGCTTTAACATATAAGAAAACTACTTACGTCTGAATTTCAGAATTTTTTCGTATTTGCGTCTACGAGTAGAATAGGAAATGTGACATATTATTATATTATTCATATTGGCTGTCCAAGTATGAGATATACACTTAAGAATTTCCGACGAATAATTTCCGAAATAAATAAAAAAATATTGTCGCATAATTGAAAATTTTACTTGGTGATCATGATCTACGATACGATAATGATCGAAGACACGGAGAACAGCACCCTATTCCAAATATGAAGTTATTGTCGCTTACACAAAAACAGACGACGAAGATTTCCAGTAATCTGGAATATGAAAAAAATGATAATACTCTTAAAGAAAAAATCTCCACGAGAACAGTTGGAATTAGATGAAAGAAGACATGCCCGTGAAAAATATTTAATATACGAAGTTAATCTAATTTAAATTAAGCCCGTGTATTAATTCGAGTAACTATAAAGACGGTTAGCGACGTACTGTCATCATTATTCTGAATAAATGATGAGAAAAAATAACGCAACTGTTAATTCGATTTTTATTTACACTAAAAAATCATCTGCAAGTTTATTTATTTAAATATTTACTAAATATATTTTATTATTTGTTTGGAAAATAATCTTTCTTAACGGAAATTATTAAAAGAATTATTTCTTTTTATTAAATTAGCATAATTTTCTGAAACATATCAAAACTATATTGATATAAATGTTGAATATACTGGAGAGTAGTGATTTTATTAATTATAAACCAAACAAAATATAACACCAATAATCACTAAAAGTTTTTTTTATTGCAAAGCTTTTCGACAATTATGTCATTTTCAAGCACGCATAAATAAATATTAATGCGTGCTTGAAAATAACGTAATTGTCGAAAAGCTTTGCAATAAAATTTTTTTTTAGAGATTATTGGTGTTATATTTTGTTCGGTTTATATATTGATATAAAATACCAAATTGATTAAATAGAAAGGCAAATTAGTTCCTAATGAGAAGATATTTAGCGATTTTCACAATGAAACCACAGCTCTTTACTAATACAGTGTGTCTTCAATTGCAACAAAATTTTTAAACTGGTTTATAATAAACAAATATTTTGTATGAGATTGAAGTATGGGGCCGGAAAATATACCAAATATTTGAATGATAAGAAGGTGGTTTTCATTAAAAGAATATTTGAAAATAAAATTTATCCGTTATACAACAAGTATTTCTCAGTTTGTTTGCCACTTCGATAAAGTAACTTGCCTGTGAATTAAACACATAGGATACAGATTAAATATGAAATACCAATACCGGAAACCATCGAATTATTTAAAAGTTGGCCCAACTGAAATTAATCTAAAATAATTATTAGTAAGATATAATAATAATAAAAGTTAAACCAATCAGCTCGAGAGTTGGAAGGAAACGTCGCCTGTCGATCCTCATTAACTCGAAGATTATGAAAAGGCTAGAAGAACGAATCATAGGCAAGTCAGGGTACGAAATGGTTCGTCATTGACTTCCCGAGATTAACAAAATATCGTATAATTTAATTTAACAAGCAAATAAATATTGTCACTCTATAAACAGATTTAATTAACACATACGACGGTAATTCTCAATGTTACTTTCTTTTTTATGAAATATATCATTTAAAATTGTAGAAACCTTTAGATATAAATTACGAAAAATTAAAATTTGGAGCTGCACTGTTTTAAAGTATTGTAGGAAATTATATTTTTTATTTATTAACAATAAAAAATTAACTCAAATCTTCTCTCCTTTACGATAACATTTAACTTACATTATGTAAAATGTTCACTTGAAACTAAACTTATATACTCATTATTCATTTGTGATTTTCGTGGTGTGATTGTTAATATTAATATTAAAATTAAAAAAAACTTTCGGTCGATACGATACCACATATTACGTCAAGGTGTATATATAGACGTCCTTTCCACCGTTCAATCAGTTTAGAGTTGATCGATCTGTACGGATAATGGACTGTGTAAACATGCCCGAAACGTCGGACTTTTTTTTCAAAATAGTGACGTGGTATCGACCGATATATTTTTTTAATTTTAATACTATATACTCTGATATAAGATTAATAACTATATCATCTGACAAATCAAATTAACAAAACTTTTGTGTCATTAGATACAGTGAATATGTATAACAATATACTAACATCCAAAGTGATAAAATATACTAAATAAATAATAATTTTATTAATAATAAACATAAAAATCGCTACATCCAAATGTGAGAAATAGTCGCAAATATATTTTAGATGTGAACAAATATTACAAACAAAATAGTCGACTGATGATTATTTTCATAGAGCCGAAACTATTTTAAAAGATAAATTAAACAAAGAAAACCGTTATAAAACAAATACGACTGAAAATAAATATAATCTTAACGTATAATCGGAAAAATTTGGAAAGAAAAAAGTTAAAAAATAATTATGCGGGCTAAAAATTAACAAATAATGCTTATTTAAAGCGTGTAAAAAATATAGATGTAGTAATACGGAATAATTAAAATTACATAAAAGATGAAGGGATTACGAAATACAGATGGTAATTAAACTATATATGTAGGTAGACAATTTAAAGTAAGATGTCAGACATTTCAGTTTATATTAAAAAATCATCAGAAATTATTAAAAAGTGAAAACACGATAATTATATTTAACATAGAGTAAGAAAAATAAAAATAAAACACCGGAATACTCTGAAATAAAACATACAGTTATAATTGATCAATGACCTGTGCAAATGGAAGTGGATACAGATAGTGCTGTCACGGTAATGAATTTTGAAAATTAAACATTACTTAAAAATGAAAAAATTAGAACTGCAACCGCAGTGTTTAAAAACGTCTATGTTAGGAAGGGATTAAATAAATTATTTACAACTAATTAAATCAAGTGAGCCAATTAGGCTGTGCGGATTAAACAAATAGTTAGATGTACCTCAACAACTATTTGTTTCATTTTGAAGATGCTTTTTAAAAATTATCACAAGGAAAATTATTCTCAACATTAGAAATTTGGAGTGCATTTCTCCATATTCTAGTACATGAAGAAGCATCAGAGTCATTAACATAAATAAATAATGTACTGCTGCACCAGACTAATTTATATTGCTGCACCTGCTACATGATAAAATATCTTGAAAGGATTTTATAGGAATTAAAGGACATTTGTGTAATTTATGATAATATAATTGTTTTTTTTACATGCGGACTTTTAGCTCATCAACGGCATGAAAAATAACAATTATCACGAATTACATAAATGCTCCCTAATTCATATAAAATAATATAATTGTTACATGACCAAATAATGATGAACACCTTAAAATTGTAAAAAAATATTTTCAATTTTTTATGGTAATGGATTACATTTAAGTGTATTTTATTCAAAGGAAGTTACTTATTTTGAGTATAAAATTAATGATAATGGTATTAATAAACAGAAGATAAAATTTTATCAATTACAAACTGCAAACCACTAGAGAACATTAAGGCCTCGCGCACACAGAAAGCGTTCTGCGTCCAACGTTCATGTACCGTTCATTTACGCATGTCTAAAGCGTTCTAACGCAGACTAGGATCGGTCAAATGTGTTGCGTTCCAGTTTCCAGTAGTATCTTCATATCTTGTATCATGTGGTTCGATGGTTCATCTTCAGAAGAAGAAACATTGCTTCTTTGGCATGTCGCCAATATTTCAAAAAAGAGAAAATACTGGGTACATCCAATTAACAAACAACGTAAAAATGAAGAAGAATTTCAGACGCTTTTTCCACAATTACTTAAAGATGAAGATAGGTTTTATGTTTATTTTCGAATGACGATTGAAAACTTCAATGAATTATTGAATTTAATTAAAAGTGAGATAACTAAAAAATACACAAACTGGAGGAAAGCAATTTCAGCGACTTAAGGTAGTTATATTAATTTTATTGTTGAAAACTACAATTATAATTATGTTTATTATTAAATATTATAATTGTAATTATATTTATTATTAAAAATAAAAAACTTAGTTTATTATATTTATTAATAATAAAAAATACAATTGTAATTAGTTTAATAAAAATTGCGACTATTCGTATATAACTTCTTCTTCCATTTGTAATAAGTCACCCATGCTTTCATTAAAGTGCATGGCCATGCTAGATGTGGAAGGCGTTGATGTAATGCATTGCGTTGTTTTTTTGGCAGACCGAATTTCGTATTTAGCGAATAAAGTCGCCATTTCTACTTTCAGTATTGATTTCACTTCATTGGGTAGTCTCTTAAATGTTTTTGCATAACTTAGAAAAAAAATATCATCTTCATCAAATTGATGCTTCTTTTCATTTTTATTTTTTAAATATTCTAATATTTTGTCGGTATCATCATTTTTTAATTTGAATGACGTATGATGATGTTTCCTCTTCAATTTCACACGATACATTTGGTGTTTCAAATGATTCTCCATAAATCACTTGTGACTGACTATGTTCATCAAAGTTGCTGCTTGTGCTTCTTTGATTTTGGAAATCGTCTAAAAATTTCATATGCTCAGCCCAAGGCCAGCTTTTGTATTTTTTGTAAGCTTGCCCTGTTTCAGCTCCATTACACTTTTTAAATTTTTTATAGTTATCTCGCAGACTCCTCCATTTACATTTGTAATGATCACCTGCAAAAAAATACCAGCATTTTAAAATTATGTTATTTTGATTTTCAGATACATTACTACAGGTGATTCTTTTAAAACGATTGGACATTCATACCGTATGGGATTTACAACTGTTGGAGAAATTGTGAGGCAAGTAAGCAAGGCAATTTGGAAAATACTACAACCAATTTAAATGCCAATTCCCTCTCAAGAAATATGGATACAATATGAAACTAAATTTTATGAGAAATGGGGATTCCCTAATTGCATTAGATGTATTGATGGTAAACACGTTTATATAAAATGTCCACCTAATTCTGGCTCATTATACTACTGCTACAAGCAAAGATTTTCAATTGTATTGCTATCAATTGTTGATCCAGATTACAAGCTTATTATGATTGACGTCGGTAGTTATGGTAAAGAGTGTGATAGCTCGATTTTTCAAAAACATTCTTCTATAAAAAAATTGCAAGTAACCAATTTAATATTCCTCGACTAAAACCATTACCGGGCTACAATCAACCAGTACCTTATGTTTTCATAGGAGATGGTGGATTCAGATTAGATACCTTTTTGATGAGGCCTTTTCCAACAGATGTAGCAGCTCGAGATTCAAGAAAAAGTAACTATAATAAAAAACTGTGCAGTACTAGAAATGTTGTACAAAGCGCATTCGGACATTTAGTTCAAAAATGGGCGGTATTCAAACGAACATTTGATTTAGATGTCGATACAGTTGTAGACGTTGTAAAATCTACATGTTGTTTACATAATTACCTAAAAGATAAATGTGATTTTTTTGTGAATGACAATGACAATATCGAAGACCTAAATGAAAATGCTGGGAGCTTTCAATCTTTTCAGCGTGAAAATACTAAAAGCAACATAACATCGTATGCAATTCGAAAAAATTTTATTTCATTTTTTAATTAACAATTATGTGTAAAAATGAATTATTAACTTTCAATCTTTTCAGCTTGAAAATACTGAAAGTAACATAACATTATATGCAAATCGAGAAAATTGTATTCATTTTTTAATTAACTATTATATGTAAAAATAAATTATTCAATTGTTGATTACTTCATTTTTCAAGTTGGTTATTAAAAAAAATTACAAACTATTTCCTTCGCCTAGTGATACAGCAATTTTATTCCACACTTCGGCATGTTTGTGTCGTTTCTTATAGTCACTATGACTTAAATCGTAAATTAAACGGTTTTCTCGAACCAAATCAATTAATTTCTCAACTTCATCGGCCATTTCTCAAGAATTTTAAATGCGTTCTTTGTCTGGAAATGTATTGAACGCAGAACGCACAAAACCAAATTGATCGCACGAAATAGACCGGTTGCCTGTGCGTGTTTGTTACTAGCAATTCTAACATTACAAAGAACGTAGAACTCAGAATGTAGAACGCAGACGTGGAACGCTCTCTGTGTGCGTCTGGCCTAAAGAAATAAAACCTTTCATTAGCATGACAATTTATTCCAAATTTTGTCCATAATTAGCTACTATGTTAGAACCATTACTTAACTTTAAAGAACATACCAGAAGTTTTGAAGTGATTAGGAAAGTAATTGCATCACCATGTGTATTAGTACATTATGATCTAAAATTATCATTTATGTTGCTTTGTGTAGTTCTTTTCCATCTTATATGTGGTGAGGAAAAATCTATGGTATTTGACTTTAGGAAATACTTGTAAAGGCAAAAGAAATTATGCTAAGGTAAGGTTGATAAGTAGACATCAGTCAGTAAAAGGGGCATAAAAACGTTTTTATATATGCTTGAAAATGACATTAATGTCGAAAAGCTTTGCATGAGTAAAGTAACTTTTATAGTGATTAAGTTTGTTTCTATTTTGTTTTGTTAATTCATAAAATCACTACTCTCCAATACATCAATATTAATTATAAAATAGTAATTATTTTATATTTAAATTACTTTTTTTAAAAATTAAAATTAAAAATATCAATTGAAAACCATTTGGAAACACCACATTTTTCCTTCCTAATAAAACACAATAACACAAATATGAAACCTATACGTACAATATGCATACACACTTTTAAATCTAAAAACTTTTTAGAACAATTAATTTTTGATATTTGAGTTCAGAGAATTATATGAATATAATCGTAAACGTTTATACTTTATTTTATGTATAATTCCAAACACAATATATATTATTAACAGTAATTAAATTATTTGAAGAATAAAGTAGAAAAATAAAGTCACGGTCAAAGTTGCGAGCCATTTTCATGGAGCCTCTTTTGAGCACGAACAAGAATTAAACAATTAATGGTTCGTTGCGTGGATGTGTATATACCCC
Source organism: Coronaproctus castanopsis (assembly GCA_032883995.1). NCBI lineage: Eukaryota > Metazoa > Arthropoda > Insecta > Hemiptera > Monophlebidae > Coronaproctus > Coronaproctus castanopsis. The sequence continues at coordinate 100,777,242 of CM065053.1, forward strand.
TTAATATGTATTTATATTTATATTTACTTTTTAGCACGTGGGATTCTTTTTATTCATTATATTAAGTTGTGTAAGATGGATGATAATTTTCATTCGAAACTTGAAATTCGTAACATTCCTGGAAAGGTAAAAAAAAAAATTAGTTACGAATTTATAAATTACTTAAGCTACATAATTACGTCGTTTTATTTCTAGTTAAATCATGCTACATGATTATTTTATAGAAATATGAGAGAATCTCAATTATAGTATTTTAACATTATTTTGTTAGACATGTTGAAATTGTTTTAGGGGAGGAGTGTATATGCCAAAACTAACTTTAAAGAAGGAGAAACAATTTTTGAAGAAAATCCTCTAGTATGCTGTCAATTTGCCTGGAATAAAGAATACAAATATTTGGCGTGTGATTATTGTATGAGGTTAGAATATTGTATTATATAATTATAATAAAGTTATATCGTGCCATTCATTTCGAAAATTTTTCTTGTATTATTTTTCTCAGATATACACTGGAATTTTTTTTAAGAAATGCATGGAAATTATAAAAATTGAACAAGATAATTATTGAGGCGCCAATAGAATTATAACTTTTTAGCTATCCAAATTATTTTTACTTAATGAATAACCTTGTACAATGATGTGATAGGAAATGTTTTGATGCATTATTAATTTGAGTTTTGATATAATTTTTAATATAGGCCATTAGAGACAGTTTTAGAAAATATTAGTCGTTTAGCTCAAGTACAGATGGTTGAAATAATGTATTCTGAATTGGATCCTACAGATATTTCGCAACATGTTGGCTGCAATGCTTGTGGTGTATGTATTACATTTTAGTAATTTTTTAATGACTTTATAACGTATCTGAACAAGCTGAAATTAAGTTTTATTAAATTGTACTTACTAAAGTTATATTTCACAATCTTTCGAAATAGGTACGGTATTGTAGTCCCGATTGTTGTGAGAAAGCGTATAACCAGTATCATAAAAATTTATGCTACAAGGAAGAAGCTGATGATCCATTACACGATCTTAACAATAAATGGAAGTAATAATATTTACGTTTTTTACTTTTATGCGCATAGTAATTGAAATAAAAATTAAATATACTATTTTATCTAACACGTAATAAGCGGTTCATTAGTTTACGTGTAACAATTAAATATGTAACTTTCATCGACCATAATGAATTTTTCGATTTTTTAATATAATATAAATATGTTATAATATGGTATAATTTTATCTATTATTATTGATGACTTAAAGTGACAACTTGTTGGAAATTATAAATTCCGTCCAGAACGTAACATTGAAATATTACATATTTACATAAATTTGAAGTTGTAATCTAAAAAAAAACCTAATATAAAATATTTTAATTAATTTTCAAATACTCTCCGATAGAAACGTATAAAATTTACATCTATAATATGTTGTAATCAATGTCCCATATACATCATTATATTTAAGAATGAAAGAGAATTTTTTGAATTTAATAAATTAACTACAGTAACTTTTTGTGAAGTAAATACATTCTGGTTTATTATATACTTGAATGTATATTTATGTTTACTAAATTATTAGTAGAGCTTAACGATACATTTCATGATTTAATTAGATGTCAAGGGTTATGTTATTAATTTACTGATCCTTTTTGTTTACGTTAAAAATAGGGGCTTGCATTATCCACCGGAAACTATGAATATCATGTTATTAGCCAGGCTTCTGGCCACAATAGAGCAAGCTGCAGATCAGCATTCCCTTTTTAATAATTTCATGAGCGTACGTATATATGATTTCAAAACATACAAGTTTGAAACCGTCTAATAAACTTTGTTCTCTCTATTTATCGACATAATTGTGCACATAAGATTAAACTATCCATCCTACTGCAAATGCATTTATTTAACTAAATGAGAATAATGTTCTTGTACATTATATGTCTATACTCGATTAGTGTAGTTATTATTATTAGTAATTTTGATGCTCGACAATGGTAATAATGATTCATTAATTTCCTATAAATAATGATGAAAGTATACTGAATAAATAAATAATTATGTAATTCAGTACAATATATGCGGATATTTGTAGCAGCACGCGCTTTTCAAATTATTTTTAAGTATAAGTTTAAACTTTTTTTTTTCTTACAGTTCTGTAACTTGACTACAAATGAAGAAGAATCGTTGGTGCATAATTTAGTGGCGGTTAAATATGAAAATTGTATAGCAGAATTATGGGCATTATTCGTAAAAGCCATTCGATCTCGTAAAATACCAGTGGCGCAGTCAGATTATGTTGATTCTGTAAGTTCAAATTTTTGTTTGTCTAAATTTATATGCAAACATCTCTCGCCAGCCTCAATATTATGTACGTGTAATTATATTTACTTCAATTTACTGTTATAAATACTTTTCAATTGCATTTTTATAGCTGTTGACTAAAGACGGATTCATTAAGATGTTAGCAGCACTTGGTAGAAACGGCCAAGGCGTTGGAACAAGCGTATTAGCTGAATGGGTTAAGCGAGTTACTAATTTAGATTTACCGTCCAGTGAGAAAGATCCGTTAAATGCATTTATCGATGACATTTATGATCGGATAAAAGTCGGTACGTTATCATTATATCGGTACATATTGATATTCAAATAAACGTTCATGTCATTTTACTTTTTTTTTATGTTTATTACGTATACGTTATAAATTTTATTATATATATAAAAAAATTACTAGAATGTAAGTTGATGTACGTCAAGTAAACAATAAAAAGGGAAAAAAGGTTGCAAAAATATATAAATAAAAGTGATCCGATTTTTTTGTAATATAGGAATACCAAACAATTATTAGAACCATATTTTGATAATCATTTTTAAATATTTTTATTTTTTACTTTTAACGAAGGTCGTATTGCGTAAGTTACGAGATTAGTCCATCACGACACTAGGTTTATTTAAATTTCTGTAGTAGCGGCCATTTTAAATTGGAACATTTCTTTTATATTCTTATTTATAATTTTTGTCTAGTAACATATTTTATGTTTATATTTATAGTGAGCGGTACATTTCTTAATAACGAAGGCTCTGCTTTATATCTATTACATAGTTCCATTAACCATAGTTGTGTACCAAACGCGGAAGCAACATTTCCACACAGCAATAACAGAATAGCTTTAATAGCGTTACAGGATATAATTCCGGGCGAAGAAATATCTATTAGCTATATAGATCACTGTACACAATCTATGAAGTATAAAAAGCGACAAGCTTACTTGAGGTAAAGCTTCCTTTTAATACACTATGTTTAAACAGTTGAAGTTTATTAAACGCAACGATGTGCTAAGGCTTACAATGCATTAGTTTAACTGTAAACATAGTATAATTAAGCACTGGTTGTTTTTATAATAGAGTCTATTTCCTTTAATTTTTTATTTATGCTGTTAAATGCATATGTAATATGTATATGCATGTGCACACACTTATCTGACTACCGTCTGCAGTATTACCATATTTTCTTTGTTTTTTATTTCCCTTTTCCTGTATAACCGAATTTGTATTAAATTTTGAGTTTAAGATAGCCCGTACTTAACATTAAGAATCCGTTGTATTTTCTATTTAAATAAAGTCCTTTCTTCTCGTTTTATGCATTAAATACACATACTAATATTTATAAATGTATGTAAAATACTTTCCGCGCACCATTTAGCCGTGAAATTATGTGAGTACACTCTCATACGTAATTTTTCCGCTCATACTTTAATCAAGTATTTTTATCTATGCTATTCTTATTCTAGGAAACATTACTTATTCACTTGCCAATGTCCACGATGCGAACAAGAATCATTCGAACAGATAGATGTAGAAAGTAACTCTGATACAGATTATTACGAATCTGATGATAGCGATGATGAAAATGATCCTAACGAAATCAACGAAAGTAGCAACCTACATATGGATGTAAACTGCGAATAGCAATAATCCTTCACACTTTTTTCTTTATAAGTGATTTGTCAATTAACGACAAAATAAAATTTTATTGCTTCGCACCCGTTGTTTCGTAATATTTTTTTGGTATATTTTTGTTATAAATTATTTCTTCTTTACCGAATTTTCATGCGGTAAAAAAAAGTAAAAAAGAAAAAAGTTAATGTAATAAATATCATAACTAAATAAGAATTAGTATTTTAGTATGGGTAGTAAGGGCGTCACTTGAGCTCACTCTGACCTTGTGTGTTACGTTTGAACGTCATACTTTCCAGTAGATGAAATATAAGAATAATTTAAAGCATTTTTCAGTTAATATCGGAATAATATCAAACTCACCATTCGTTTAAATTGCTATGACAATTATGATTACTATTATAATTGTAATCACAACTATTATTATCATTATTATTGTTTTATTATAAACGTTACTTATTTCCGTTGTTTTATTTTCTTGCATTCTGGGTTTTCAGCATTATTCTTTTTTTTTTTAACTAGTAGCCACTATCATTAAAATATTAAACAACATTAAAATATTAAATAACAACAGTATAATATAATATACACCAGATAATACAGGAATTAATTCATATTCCACATATATTTGCGCAAATTAGGCACGATAAAATAGGCGACGCAAACAAAATTCAGTCCCGGATGAAATCGTTATAATCAACTTTTATACAGTAATTCGTAGTCCATGTTACTTAAAATTTCTTTTCTAACTCGCGTTTCTTGCTCGATCGATAACTTTATTTGAGACATTCTCCATGTTATGTTTCTTAAGGTAATGGAATATTTGTCTTTATCGGTCATTGAAATCTTCTCTAGTATGTCTATGTTTATCGTCGATCTATAGAATATCAATTTTTGAGAAATACGATATGGAAAATTCTTGTAATCTTCGAAAAAAAACATTATCGTACTCACGGATATATATATATATTGAAAAATATCCCTTTTCATTTAGAACAGGGGTCGGCAACCTTTTTCGGACGGCGGGCCATTTTCAAAATAAAATTTTTTATGCGGGCCACACTTTCAAATGTACCTTAAATAGTGCTTTTATCTCATAGACGAGTATAAATATTATTAAAAATAAAAATAGAAAACAATTATTTTTTATCGATACGCTATGATAACAATAATGTCAGTGAACAAAAATTTTACGATTCTTAAAATGAGAAAAAAATACAATTCTAATTACATATATATAAATATGTAAATATAAAATATTTAGGAAAATAGTTTTCATTCAAATTCAACGCGCTTTTTGTTCTTGGATATTGTTTGATAATTCATTTAAGTCCGGTTCTGTTTGGGATACTGAGATACTCAACAAGTTTTGTAAATTTTCATCCGTCAACCTCGTTCTATATTTCGATTTTATGAAATTCATCCTTGAAAATGTTTGTTCGCATAAATAGGTGCTTGAAAAAATACAAATCATTGATTTTGCAAAATTTGTTAAATTCGGAAACTTATTTTCTGGTAGATTTGAATAAAATGTAATTAAATTATTTTTATCAAAATTATTTTTATATTTGTTAGATTGCAAATCAATTAACTCTAGTTGTAAATTGTCTGGTGCTTTTACAGTATCAAATTTTAAAGGATTTTCAAATATTAATATGTCCATTTCTTTTGCATAAAAATCTTGAAACCAATGACGAAAATTTTCATCCAGTAGTTTTAGTGACTCAATTATTATTATTATTATCGTATCAATTACGCGCTTATTTAGAGATATCCTGCATTATAAATTCACGTTCGACAGCCTCATAAAAATATTGGAAGGACACTGTCGTTTTTGGTTGATAACGATTGCAAAGTAGGGAAATGACAATAATTATTCTTTTCAAGTTGAGAAATAAACAATTTTATTTTAAGCTGGAAACTTTTGATTTCTGTAAATAGCTCGTTGATTAACTTTCCTTTGCCTTGTAGTGTTGTATTTAATTTATTGAGGTAAGTTGTAATGTCCACTAGAAAAGCTAACTCGCTTATCCATTTTAAATTCGATAATTCTGGTATACTATTTCCTTTTTCTGTCAAAAACATTTCAATCTCGTCTATCAATTCGAAAAATCTTTTTAAAACTTTCCCACGGCTGAGCCATCTTACTTCAGAAAAATAAATGATATCTTCATATTCTGCGTCAATTTCATTTAAGAAATTCCGGAATGTTCGATGGTTCATACCGTTTTTGCAAATATAATTGATGGACTTTACTATAATATTCATAACATTTTTCAAATTTACAACTTTTGCGCAAAGTGCATGTTGATGGATAATACAATGAAGTTGTAGAGGAGGCTGCGTAATATTTAATTTTTTCAATTTTTTTATTAATCATGCCCACCAAACCAGTATTGTAATCCGTCATGTTCTTTGCACCGTCAGTTGTCACATTTTTTAATTTTTCCGATTTGAGATTGTACATATTGAAAACGTCTAATAGTTGCAAAAATATATCCTCACCTCTTGTATTCCCATGGAGGCTTTTTAATGTAGCAAGTTCTTCTGTTACACGAAATTGTTCATTAATTCCACGGATAAAAATCAACAATTGAGCGGTGCTAGTTATATCGTTACTTTCATCAAGTGCTAATGAAAAATACTCAAACTGCGAAGAATTTTCTTTTAATTTATTAAACATATTAGTTGATATATTTTCAATACGTCGAACTACTGTATGCGCAGACAAACTAATATCTTCAAATTTTTTAATTTTTTCCGGACAAATTTCGTTAACAGCAGCCAAAATACATTTTTTAATGAACTCTCCATCCGTAAATGGTTTGTTATGTTCAGCAATTAATTTCGAAATATGTAAAGACGTTTTGACCAATGATGAACTTTGTTCCTTACATTTTTCTAAAACGTTTTGTTGTGCTTCTAATGATTTTTGTAAAGAATCAATTTTATTTTGTCTGAATTTAGATTCAAATTTATCATACTCACTTTTGTGTTTCGTGTCGTAGTGGCGACGTAAATTAAATTCTTTGAATGCGCTTATAGATTCTTTGCAAATTAAGCATAGTGCTTTATTGTAATTATTAATAAAGAAATAAAAGTCCACTTTTTATTAAATTCGCGGTTTTCTTCATTAATTTTTCTCTTCTTTGGTATTTTATTCATTTTTCCTATGATAAAATATGAATTATTTTGAGATTTATAATATATATATATATATATATTTGTTAAAATAAATATAATATGTAAAACACCCGTTTCACGTTTAGTGAATTGGTAAATAAATTAAAAACAACATGTATTTCTCATTACCTATTATCAGGGGCGGCTTGTGGCTCTGTTGCAGGTTTGAGCAAACCTATTTCAAAATGATCGAATAATATAAAACAAATTACTATTTTTAAATACTTGAAATAGGAACACTGATTTATAAATAATGTTTTTACGTCCTAATTTTTAAAACGTTGTAAGTTGAAAACAACAGGAAAATACTCTGTCGATAAACTGTCCCAATGTTGGAATTAAATAGCGACTAGATGCCATACGCACTGGATTGTTCAAGTAAAGACGTCAAACGAAAATGACATTGTAAAATCGATGTTAGTAGAGAGATCGATTGAAGCCTCGAAGAACGCGCCGTATCTTTGTAGTGGTTGTAATCGAATAAAAGTTAATGTTAGTAGTAGCAAGCTGGCGAAATAAAAGAATGCTACACTTGCTAAACGAGCCGTCGTATTCGCTGGGGAATGGAGATTAAACTTTTGTAGTAAAGTAGGTTTCCCACTATGCTTCTGTAGAATACATTTTTGTCACCGGCCACATTTCGTCACGCTCACGCGCTAAGTTTGTTGATTTTTCCCAAAATTATAATTGTGCTTTGGCGAGCCGCACAAAAAGTTGCAACGGGCCGCAGGTTACCGACCCCTGATTTAGAATATTAGTCGAAGAATTTGTAATATGTCAACCGGTATTACTATACTTTAAATCATTTTCAAACGATACCAGTCCATTCATCGTGGTAGAAATACCCGGTTTTATAACGCTATCGACTTTGTTATCACCTAAATAATAATCTATACGATAGAACAAATGTAACATTCCGTTATTGATTACGTTCACTCAACTAGTTCTCTCACGCATTCTTTCTCATTCTGATTAACCGTTTCCATTCTTTACTATATGTACAATTCTAAATTTCTTATATATTTGTATCTTTAAGTTGTCTCTAACACCACGTCTAAATATCTACTAACTACACTTTCCCGTTACAAACGTATTTATATTTTTTCACGCCTTTAAAAAAACAATTTTTATCTTTTGTCATCGTTATTCGACACGTAGTTTATATCATACAAATTCTACATCATACGCGGTTTTGTTGCACAATATATTAGTTTTTCCTAAATTACAATCGAAACAAATTTCTGTATTTACACATCTCAGTAGCTTTCCTCAGTAATTCATGCACACTTTATAACAGCAAATACAGAATCTACAATAAATTGTTCATATTTTAATTTTTAAATACAACATATTTTACTCTATACTCTGTACATAACAATTTAGTAATCTCAATTATCAGAAAACACGCCTTCTGAAAACTTTTAGAGGTAGAATCGAATAGAACCGGTTATCGTCACACAATGATATTAAATCTATTCTATTCGAATATTCTTCAATTTCAAGTATCATCTCTACCGATAAATGTTTGAAATAATCTATACTATCATTTTCAATGTTTTCTTCATCTAACACGATGAATATTTTGTCTATAACACTTAATTACCAATAACCTATTCGGATTTATCTTATATTTTACAAATAATTCTTCAAAAGGAAATATTTTCTACAATTACAATTTTCTTTTAGTTAATAATTAATTTAAAACTTATGATTATATCACAGTCGAACGATAAACCTTTATCGAGATTTTTTTTATTTATTTATTTAGAACATATCCCCTTTTCCATTACGGGTTTCCGCCGGTTTTACCCGTCGGCAGATACCCTTTACATTTCAATTAACATTATAATCTTAAACATATAACAATTTGCATATCGGTCCCATGTTTGATATAAAGTATTATGCGTGTGTGTGATAGTATATTATTACTAGTGTTCACTTTGTGTGTGATTATATATTATTGTTGAATGTATGTGTGTGTAATCCATGGGTTGCGTTCTTATAATTATTGTGTGTCTTATGTTGTGTGGATGCTATACTTGAGTATTTCTGCGGGACGGGAAACCAGCGGAGGGGTGTTCTCGTTTATTAACAAAATATACAATCACACTTATTAAATATTCTAGTACTTATAATAAATAAATACATTTTCCCTTAAATCTAATTAAATTACTTACAAAATTGATTGAATTAAAAAAAAAAAAAATTGTTTCTATCCTCCTGTATATTATACTTAACATCCGACCTCAAACCAAGACTCCATCCCATCACTATTTGTAATCTTCTTATATATATTTGTAAGAGTAATTCTGCGGCTAGAGACTTCTACACATAACGCTGTTCTCGTCACTGTTATTTATTTTATTACTTACTCCAATGCGTTTATATTTTCTCTTAACCAAGCTTTCAACTCCTTTTTCCATTTCCCTAGTACTTTCTGTTCAATAATCTCTTGTGGTATTTTATTATATATTACTGGTATAACATATTCATTCTTCCTGTATAGTAATTTATTTGTCCCTCTTTTCCACCGTTTTTCCTTGTATGTTTTCATCGTTCTAGTGTTATAATGTTTTTGCTCGCCCCTCTCTAACTGTTTATTACTTTTTTAAAATGCTAACAATATTCGATAATAAAACAACATTTTTAGGAGTAATGTATCTGTTTTTTGTAAAAGATCCCTTATTGCATATCTTTCATTTTTCCTAACATTACATATTAACTTCAGACATCTTTTTTGTAGATGATGTAGTGTCACTATTTTACTCTTATCTGCTTGTCCCCATATTGAGATGCCGACTGCATTATAAATTACTTGTAACATATGACCGGTAACATGTTGTTTCAATTTATATATTATAGGGACCACATATCTTAATTTCTTAACTAAATACTGAATATGATAGTCCCATCCCAAAAAAGTATCCATCCATATTCCCAAATATTTATGCATTATTACTCTTTCAACTTGTAGACATTTACATACCTCTTTTCCGTGTATACAGTTTTCACTGTGTATTATAATTATTGGTTCTTCTACACCTACCTTATGTATTCTTCTGATCCACATTAGTTTTGTTTTATCAGTATTTATTTTTAATCCTTTAGCATGTACCCATTTATTTACTTCATTTATATCTCTTTGTAACAATTTTTTGGCCTGTTCCAAATCCCAATGTTGTACTACTAATGCTAAATCATCTGCAAATCCGAAAGCTACGCTATGTTGTAGTACTTCATACATTTTATTCGTATATATTAGGTATAATAGTGGCGATATATTACTACCCTGTGGTACACCAACATTTAACTTAGATTTTTCACTGTATATATTATTGATTTTTACTACATTATATCTATTTGTAAGAAAACTGTGAAACCATTGTAAATATGTGTTTTTAATTCCTATATTTTCTAAATCTTCTATTAATAGATCATGTCTAACCGTGTCAAAAGCTTTAGAAAAGTGTACAAAGAGCACCAAACATTGCTGTTTGGTTCCTACAAAACCATTTACTGTGTCTACAAAATCCGTTAAAAGTGTCGTTGTAGACCTATTCTTTTGATATCCATGCTGGTTGTTACTAATTACACTGTTATCAAATAAATAATTACTCAGATTTTTTGCTACATGTTTTTCTAATATCTTCCCTAACACTGTACCTATTGTTATGGGCCTGTAATTTTGTATCATTTTGTGATTTACACTTTTAAAAATTGGCCTTATTACGCCAATTTTCATTTCATTCGGTATTTGTCCTTATGTCAGAGATTGATTGATAATATCTGCTACTAATGTGAAAAAATCCTCATTACATTTTTTCAAATCTCTTATCCTAATCTTGTCATAACCCACTGATTTACTCTCATTTATTTTTCCTATCATCTCTTTCACTTCAATACTAGTTATTTTTGGTACATAAAAGTTACACATCTCACCGTTCCTTACTATCCTGTGCCTGTAAGTTACAGCAGTGACTGACGTTAACCTGTCCTGCACAGAAATTCATAATTTTATTTGCTGTTTCCATGTCTTTACCTAAATATTGTTTAATTATTATATCTATGTTATTCCTTTCTTTCCCTTCTATTATAGATCTCGCTATTTGCCACATTTCTTTTGTGTTACTCACGTTAGTCTTCAATATTTTTTCAGTATAATATTGTTGGCTCCTTTCTTTTATTATATTCTTAGTTTTAGTTCGAGATTCATTGTACAACATTTCTAATTTTTTGTTATTCCGATTTTTTCGCCATTTTCGAAAGTAATTGTCCCTGTTATTTATCATTGCTATAATTTCTTTTGTCATTCACTCCTTTATTGCATCTGTTTTCCTACGTTTATTTTTCCTTGTAATCGTATAAGTGCTTTCTTCGTATATTCGTTGCCATTTTTCAACTGTTTCATTATACCTTGATTCTATCCCTGTACCAAGAAAGCTATTCCAATTTTGTTTCTGTACCAAGTTTTTAAGTTTTACTTCATTTACCCGTTCAATTGTACTTTCTTTTTCTTCTATTTCTGCATACATTTTTACAAGGTTGCACCCTATCATATAGTGGTCACTAATTTTTGTTTTTATTAAAATTGGAAATATTTTATTTTCTTGTTTCTGTTTCACTGCAATATGATCTATACATGATTGTGTCAAATTTCCAGATCTTACCTCTTCCCTAGTATATTCCCTTATTAGCTGCACAAATCCACTTGCGGCAATTATATTTTCATATTTATGCGACATTACACTTTCTTGTCTTATATCTACATTTATGTCACCTATTAATAAAACTTCTTTCCTTATGCTAAATGATCGCAGTGTAGTTTTCAATGAGGTTAAGAATTTTCGTATATCTTTACTAGGTGATCTATAACATGCGATAATTGTTACACTGCTTTCTTTATTTAACTATAATTCTCCCATTATTAATTGACTACTATAACCTTTTGCCTCTATTCTAGTCACCTCAAATAAAAATTCATTTTTTATTAATATCATAATACCTGCTCCATAATTTTCCTCTTTAGTTATTACATATTTTTTATATCCCACCATGTTATATTTTTCATATTTTTCTTCTTCCACTATATTAGTTTCGGTCATTACAAAACCACTCGCTTTAGTATGTATTATACACCATTGTACTTCTAACCATGCTTCCCTTAAAGATCTTACATTTAGGTGCATTATCCATAATCCCTCTACCTCTTTCCAACTACACTCCTCTATATTATTATATATTTGTATCATTATTATTATTTATAAATAAAACATTTAAGCTATTATATTTTTCACATTTATATCTTAAATATACCCGTACACCAGATTCATCCAAAGCATGTCTGTTATGATTATAACTACAAATAATACAAGTATGTAGTCGTGATTATTAATATCGCGTTTTAATCATTTAACAAGCGTTCAGAAACAAAGTAAATGTAATCAGTGCAATACCCGCTCAACAAACCTACTTCTATAGACATAAAATCACAATTTGTTCACATTTTCTATTACATTAACTATACCTACTATATTCATTAGTCACTCATCACCTTCAATTTAATACAAGGTCAGTGTGTGCTTAAGTGTGACGCCCTTACCGCTAGTATATCGAGTTAAACGTTTACTATCTACATTATATAGTAGCCTGCAAAATGTAGCGATTATTCATGTATGTTTTTAATTTTATATAATTCAAGGGTACATAAGAAAATATTCTAATAAAACAATTTTATTCGGTTTGTTAGCACAATCGATGGAACTGAATTTCTGATTATTAATTTTAATTTTATATAAAATTTGGTCAAAATGTTTGTCTTGGCTAGATAACATCCCGATTTGAAATTTGATTATCTCAAATTTAAGTTTTAAATCATGTACTATTATTTTAAATTTATTAATAGTTTCATTCGAATTAACAGTACAAAGTCGAATCTAATGTACATTATAAATTAAATCATCGGGTGTACCTATATAAACTTAACCCTCATAAATGTTATGAAAATATTCCACAAGAATCATCAATAACTGAACCTTGGACACTGAAAATATTTTTAACATAGTATACCTTCTGATAAGTTCAATTTATTGTCATATTTGTTAAATAATCGCGAATCAGGCTATAACGATCGCAATCATTAAGTGTTCTTTCTACATCGAAAGAGATAACAATGAGATTTTTTCAGTTTTGTGAAAAATTATCAATTACATCTAAACATCAAGTTTAGTGGGAAGTTTTAAGTAAAATTCGGAAAGTGAAGAAAAGTAATCTTAATAACCTCGTTAGTTAGACCACCCAGCAAAAATAACGATGCTTTTTCATTATGATTTTGTATAATCTGTTCGAAATGAGTTAGTTTGAACTGCAAACGTTTACTTATACCTTAATTTTAATAAATAAACAAGTTTATATATATTTTTTCATATTTTATTACATTTATAAATTAAATTCGAGTTTTAACATGTAATCGAGAAACTGATAATCGGTCAAATAAATGTGACCTACATGGTAAAACCATTTAAAAAAAAATTCGTAACGAGGAAATAGATTATCACTCCATAGAAATCAGAGCATACGATTCTTTCAACGAGAAGCACATTTTCGAAGAATTTTTTTTCCAATAATCTGTCTTTAAATGAGGAAATGTGTTCATGAATACATAAAATATCTAAAAGATTTGGGAAGAAAAATCATATTTTTGTGAAAGTTGTATATAATAAAACAAGAAGTGTTTATAAAGCCGTAAAAATAAAGCCCTTACTTTTAAAATAAATAGTATTTCATATAAAAGTCTGATGAAACAAAAATAAAAAAGATCGATATTATAATTATTTAGTGTTATGGGCGTCGACTGCACTAACGGGTCATATGCATCCAGGGACTTACATTGGTACGGTCAGATTTATAAGGTTCAGTGAATACAGGAAACGAAAAATATTGTGGATATAGCCGGGAAACTCGGGAAGTAGTCGAGGTAAGGAAAGGCTGTGACATTATCGCAACTACGAAAATCGCTTTCAGAAGAGATCATGTAATGAGTAGTTTTACGAATAAAATAGGCGACTGACTAGAGATTAGAACTTCATTAGCGATGTAATCGTTTAAAATACAATCTTCTTCATTGGACGCGTGTAAAATTAATCAAGTTAAAATTTAGCATTTACGTCGAAAATTACGTTATACTTATGACAATAATACTTGCGGAATAAAATTAAAATTTAACATTAAGCGCTAGCTACAGGAGTTTCATTCAATCGAATTAGTTTATTACTATTTTCCACTAACTCTTGTAAAGTCACGCGTCCACGTTTATTAATAAAATCGGCGACAGCTTTTAATTCATCTTCCGTAATATAAATAAACTTTCCACGATCATCGATAACACCTAAAAATAAAACGCCAACGAAATATAATTACGAAAATTATCAATTCAGAATTTTAAAGTGTTTTTAGTTCTTCCATCCGTGGATTAGTGGATAACCTTTATGATTTATAATTCTAGCGAGTTAAACAAAAATTGTCGTCGGTCTGCTCTTCTTTTTAGGTTTGCATAACTTGCTCCCGTGTCTTCTATTATTTTTGATCTATATATTTACTCCTTGGCCTTCCTCTGTATCGTTTTCTTTCCATTTGTCCTTCAATTATACGAAACCTGTATTGTGTCGATATAAGTGACTTATATCCGTTTAATTCTACTTTTTAGCTTCTGATTTAAGCGATTCGTTTATATTTTTAAAAACTTTTTCGTTTGTCACTTTTTCTGTCTAACTAATTTTCTGTAATCTACGCTAGCACCAAGTTTCGAAGGCCTCTATGTTTTATACATTTGGCGGTTGATCACCCAAGTTTCCAATCCACAGAACAATATGATCCGTATCTGTTTTTTATTGCCTATTAAATTTTAAAATGGCGTATTTCAGCTTTTAAATTTTGCGGATATTAAAAATAATTCTAAAATTTTATATTAAGAATTTGTTTTTTTAATCGACTGAAATTTGAAGACACGTTAAACTTTTGGGATAGTTTTTTTTTAAAAACCCACATTTTTACTCAGCCGTTGTGATAAAAAAATTTAAAACTTAATTGCTGTATAATACGTTGAAATTATACAAAATTTTTTTAATATTACACCTAGATTTTTTTTACAAAACAATTTTAAAATTGAAAATTTTTACTCCACTTATGAACGGGAAACTATAATAAATTGAAAATGGAGAGAAAAAAAATTGTCACGTTGCCTTAATTTATTTAGAACTGAACATAAAATTGAAAGATAGAACGTCAGTCTACACGCAGAGTAATACTTTTCATTATGTACAAACAAGAGATATCGAGTACATTTCAGCGGTGTTTCATCTTCAATACATTTGATCTCTAGAAGTCACTGCTAAAATTAAGGTCCTATTTATGCACAAGCTTAAATAGCTTTATGTATCAACAAAAATAATTAGAATGTACAATTAATAATATACTAATTCAACATAATCTATATGTTAAAGTAATATCTGTCGTTTCAAAACCGTCCAAGTCAATTGTGTAAACAATTTTTTATTCAATTATTTTATACGAGGTCGATAAAGTAACTTTTATGACGTACCTGTTATTAATCCATCCGATTGCAATTGCTGAATTCGGTCAAGTACACTCTGACTTTTCATACGAAATTTACACGCCACATCTTCGATCATTACCACTTTATTTTCCTAGAAAATCGAAATAATATCATTTATAAAAAATATGTACACTACTTTGTACTTTAGTTAGGTGGATTAATACTAATTTTAAATCTAATATATAATTAAGGATAATACAGGTATACTATATAACATGCTTGTCACAATTAGAAAGTTGTTTAAAAGTATATAAATCAAATTATTATATATTTCTTTGAAACCAGAAACATCTAAACAAACATCAATTTAATTTCATAAAACTGGGGATATATTCTGTTTTTGAAAATATCAAATACAACAAATTAAATATGGAGCATTATTAGTATTGCTGGATGTTAATGTCGTTTTTAATAATTTAAAATAGTAAACGCTAATACTGCCGAAAAATAATCAATATTTTCAATGAAAACCATTATTGCATATTTAAAAAATAGCGCCGTTAAAATAAATGACCAAAGAAACTAATACATGGACTTGCAAGTGAGTGTCGCAAAGATTTGTATCAGGCCCTACATCGTGAAATATTGCTGAACCATATATTAATGGTAAAATTTAAAAATGCAATAGTAAAGTGTATATTGTAAACTATACTGATTTTGTTCTTAGGTTCTCATTTTAAATAAATATGTAACTAAAATCACGAATGAGATTCTAACAGAATTTAATAGGGTAATTTATAAATTAGCATTACAATTATCTAAGAAAAATTTGTTGTAATTGATGGTTATAATATATGTTGCAAAAATCGACGAGGAAAAATAAATATTGAAAATAAACAACTGTTAATATTCGACAATATTAGATAATAATTGATCATAATTTTCAAATAACACGCTAAACGTTTAAATAAAAAATTATTAAAATATGCGAGTACACCTAGCTTAAGTGTAAAATGATGGAGCATAGCTGATAAAAAAAAAAAAAAACCTATATGATGCGACCGCTCAATGTATGTATACATTTGTAGCTATCGGGTATATATTGTAATTATATAAGTAAAATAATATCCAGGTATATATTATAACACGAAAGGAAATATTTAGTCAGTATTTCTGTTGGTTATAGAACTATATGAAAATAGTTGTCTCACCGATTTGACGATAGAAAAAAAAAAACAATAGTTTAATAAGAAAATTAAAACAAGTTATTTGAATATTGACAGCAAAGAAAATATAGTAAGTTGGAAAATTATAAAAATAACATAAAAAAGTATATAAAATTTTATATATATATACAACAAATTTAAGCTAGTATTGAAACACGTAACAGTATTTTAAATTTTTAAGTTCTTTCTAACGCAAATTATCTATAATTAATTACTATAATATTAAAAAAAATATATAACAGTATTTTTTAAAACGTTTCCTAAAAAATGTAACTTACTTTCAAGTGGTCAACGAACTTTTTAAATAAATTTCCATCATCTCCGTCGATATCATCAGCTTCGTAGCCTTCCGCTTCAACACTGAAATCGATTTTTAATTTTTGGTATTCGTCTTCTTCTTTCCGTCGCTGTTCTTCTTCAGCTTTAACGCGTTCTTCTTCCTTTCTTTCTTCTTCCAATTTTTCTTGCTCTTCTTTCAATTTTCTTTCCTTTTCTTCTTCTTCTTGTTGTAGTTTACGTTCTTCGCGAAGTTTAATTTCTGCCTAATAATTTTTTAGATGAGTAGACCAAAATAATTTTATATTCATTATATATATATTTAATCGCATATAGTCTATTCAGAACTCTCATTTTCAACAGTACATTTTTCATTTCATTAATGTATTCGCCTATAATTCTAATTTTAAAATTACCTGCTCGTTTTGCCAACGACCTAATTAATCTAATATATAACTAATTACAGTAATTTCGTGTTAATTTATATTTAAAATACTTGCTTCTCTCTGAATTTTACGTTCTGCTTTTGCTTCTAATTTTGCCCTTTTCTTTGCGCCAACTTTCGCCATCGGTTCAACTTCAACCGGATCTCTCATTTCATTCGTGTTATCATCCTGAGCAACAATAGGATTATTTGACTGTGCGCGTCGATTTCGTCTGCCTACATAATCGCGAAGTTCAAAAATTATTACTTCATACCCACTATTAAAGCATAATTTGTAACAAAAAAAAAAAAAATAATTGCGAAAATAATAAAATATTTAATACTTCATTAGCTACGATTCCTGATACAAAAAAAAAATAGTTGAATTTAATGTTTCTTCAATTTATTCGCAAGGGATAAATATTGAACACAATTCTTAAACGATAAAAAATATCAATTTACTTTATAAACATAATAAATAAAACAGGTTTACCTCGACCACGATTTTGTTGACCCATGTCTGCACCAGGTAATTCTTCATTATTATTTGGTTGATTTTCTAAAAATTAACCATAAATATATTAAGCATCTATCTATAACAACAAATATCCTATTTATAAACAATCTTAACTTCTAGTTAAATAAGGATCAAATTTAATAGAGTGAGGCTTATTAGTCCACCTACGAGTTTGAAGTCAATAATCTATTCACTATGACTTTCGAAATATTGTTATATCTCTTGCCTACTTCTTTAAGAGGATTTATTATTATCCGCTACCAAGTATTCTGTATACAGCAGATACAATATCGGACTAAGGACGCCCCATCGCGTTCTACTTGCTGTACTCTAAATTGTCGTTCAGTTAAATGCAACTCGAGCAATCGGAAGATGTTACCTGGTAATACTCGGTTTAATTTCTAAGCCAGATTATCAAGCCAAAACTTGTCCAATGCATGTGCTACATCTAAGGAAACGGCTGAACTATTTGTACTCCCCACAACACTTTATTATCACAGCGATCCTATGTAACTGATCAATTGTAGAGTGCTTTCTTCGGAACTCAAACTAATGCAGTGTAGTTTTGTACGATCATCGGCAGTAGTCCTTTGAGCAAACATTTCTTAACCAACTTTGATACAGTCGGCATGATTCAGGTTTATTATGTTTCTTTACATAATAATTTGCACTGTTTTAAAACTGCTGAGAATGTATTGACGTATACATTTTTTTAATCTAGATGTTCTATTCCGGAGTTTTCCGAAGATTCATAATTTTATCAAGTCGCAACATCATGCAGTTTGAATATTGCAAATTTTTTATTCATTTTATAATTTTTGCGGATACTTACAGATGAAGCCGTATCGTGAAGTCTGAATAATTGAATTAAATGATGTGCAAAGCACTCGGCTTTATCAATGTCTGTTCTTACCCAGTTTCCAGCTTCATCTTTCATGAGCAATACACGTGTAATTGTGTTTGATTCTTCGAGTCGCTTTTTAAGAATACTTTGTCTTTAAAGGGACTAAGATCTTTAATATATGCTGCACACGTGTTTTTTTTTTTTATCAATGCGTTAGGTTGGCGGCTGATTCTATTAAGTTTTGTCATCTAGACTGAGCATTATACCGCATACATCGGACAAGTCATGGGCAGCAATTTCGAGATGCCTATGTAATAGGTACGTGATATCTGGTGTTTTGTGATTTTCTGCTTGGTTTATAACTATTTTAGCTGCTTTACGAATTGATTCCATGAAATTTTTTTAGTTATTTTATTTTAAAGCATATTTTAACGTTTAAGCTCCTCTGGAATTTATTTCAATTTATAAGTAAGAATAAAATGGACGGAGAAAATCACAAATGAACAAGTGTTAAAAATAGCGAAAGAAAATAAAAATATTATTACGGAAATATATACTAGAAGAAGTAGAATGATTGGATATCCGCTAAGACATTCAAGATGGATCACAAATATAATTAAAGGGATGATGGAAGGAAGACGAAGAGGAAGACCCCAGAAAAAGTATATGGATGATGTTAGAAAAGGGAGGAGATATCAAAAAATAAAGAATATGGCCGGCAACAGGATTCATTTGATGTAACTTCCCACGAACCTAAAGGTTGAGGAGAAAAAGAAGATGCCTAAAGTACTGTTTCTTGTTTCTCCTTTGAGTTCTGTGTAAAAGGGTTTGACCTGATGAAAGAATACCCATATAATTAGTTTATCGATCTTTTTTTGTTTATTTTATTTTTTAAGTATCACATAAAATTTATGAGTTTTAATAATCTAGAATTAGATAAAAGGGAAGAAAATGGCATGTTATGGAGCTGACACCCAGCAAAGTTTCAACGTTGAAATTTAATTTAAACAGTTGTTTTATGAAATTAAATACACTGTTAAATTATGCATATGTACAACTTACGAGTTCGAAATATCCAATTTGCAGTAAAACCAACAGCTACAGATATTATACAATATGCAACAAATGCTAGCACATACAGATGTAAAGGTGGCTCATATGAAAATGGAAACATGATTACAAACGTTTAATTTTTCAAATATAAATATACAATTTATTAACAAAATTACTAATTAGTAACCTAAAATACCACTCGCAAGTCGTAATCGTACGATAATCGTTTAAATGTGTAAGTAAATAAAAATAAAATGCTATCAGATGGTAGAGTCAAAGAATATTGTGCAGGACTAGTACCACACACAAATAAATGTTTATCGCATATTAAAAGACGGTAAATCTTTCCAATAAACTTCAAATTTAAAATAATATTTATCATTGCAAATGTTATTGAAATACCAACATTTCAAAATTATATAATTATAGTAAATATAGATACTCTTGTGTCGAAATATTTGATAATTATTAATAATTCTTAAAATGTAATTTGAAAATATATTTGCCAAATTTGTCGGTAAAAATATGAATTAGTAACGCATTTCAAACTAAATTCATTCCTCAATGAAATTTCGTGTGAAACAACGTTACAAGTGTAAACCGCTTATGGTATTTTAATCATTTAATAATATTGTCATGTAACTTTAATTTTAGTATTTTGTTAATAAAAATGTTATTTCATATTTGTTATTGTTTTGTATTATTGCATGTTTTACACGTATGCAATGGATTATATTTTCATATGGGAGAAACAGAAAGGAAATGTTTTATAGAAGAAATTCCAGATGAAACGACTGTACTAGGTATGATTATAAACAAAATACATTTGTACTTTATTTTTATAAACGTAAATTTATTCGCTCACTCTTTATTATGTTATTTTAGCTCATTATAGAGTAGAATTATTTGACCCTAAAACTAATGGATACATACCCTCTCGGCCTGGTATCGGAATGCATGTAGAAGTGAGAAATCCGGACGACAATGTTATTTTGTCCAGAGTAAATATTTGATAATTTTCTGTTTTATTTTTTTAATATATTTTAAACTTGAGTTACATAATTTGATTGAAAATTAAATATATTAAATTCCTTTTATTTTCAAGATAAACGTTATATGCATGTGAATAAATAATAAATTATATGGGATAATTCATAATTTTTTCGCCAGGTAGAAATTTTTGTCGAGTTAGTTTTTATATGTAGTTAGTATTGTGTGATGTTGAATAATACTGTTTTATTTTTGATTTTAAGTGGAATTTGAATTATAAATTGTAATTGAATATGAATTTATGTCCTTGTCATTGATAAAATTGTTTCTTACACCGAATTGTAAATAAATAAATTTTTGTTAACTTTATGTTATCCATATTATAAAATGTAATGAATATAAATATGTCTTTTTTGGGAAAATAT
This sequence comes from Coronaproctus castanopsis, assembly GCA_032883995.1. Taxonomy (NCBI): domain Eukaryota; kingdom Metazoa; phylum Arthropoda; class Insecta; order Hemiptera; family Monophlebidae; genus Coronaproctus; species Coronaproctus castanopsis. The sequence continues at coordinate 100,798,687 of CM065053.1, forward strand.
ATTACGCATTTTATATTATCAGTTTCATATGAAGGAGCACACAAATTTTAGCCTGTAAATGTGCACATCATCAAACTGTTTGAAACATTTCAGGTATACAGCGCCGATGGAAGAATTTCATTTATTTCTAATTCGCCCGGCGAACACGTATTATGTTTGTATTCAAACAGTACGAAATGGATTGGAGGAACACAATTGGTATATAATATAAAAATATTCTTTAATATCCAATATGTTTTTAAGAAAGGCCGTAACTGCCAAGGCCACAATGGGCAACCGATTAAGACCTTAGCACTCCACCTGCCTCCTAAATATATAAATATCGCGTACATAACCGAATGTAACAAAAATATTACTTGATGCAATAAACATACAACCGAGTGTAATGATAGTCCAAGGGGTGTTAAGCATAATAATAGTAAAAGTGCAAAATGTACGGAAAGCAGGAAGTTAAAATTCAGCGTCGCTATATACAATGCAAGAACACTACGAAGGACAAATTAGAAGAACTGGAAAACGAACTATAAAAAAAAAAATGGGACATAGTACAGTTCAGTGAGATGAGAAAAATTAGAAATGGAGCTTTGAAATTAAAATCGGGTAATGTACTGTACTACGTTGGATTATTTAACACATTGTCAAAATTGTGTCGGATTTAGAAGGATCCATCAAAGAGCAATTCGATGGTTGACAATTTTAGATAAAATAACATATTTAGTACTTTAAACATCAGATAAAACTAGTCTTATCAAGTATACGCCCAACAGTTCATACTGAAGAAGAAGAGCTTAACGAATTCTATAATAGTCTACTGGCAGCTATGCAACAATATCCCACAAACTTCTTGATGATTACTGTTTAATGCGAAAATTGGTGTTAAACAAGATCAATACGAAAATACAGTACGATTCGGCGGGAAGAAACGAAAGAGGAGAAATGCTCTTAAAATTTCATGAAAGCAATGGACTAAGCGTAATGAATACTTTCTTTAAGAAAAACCTTAAGAACTGATGGACTTGGAGAAGCCCTATTTTCACTTGTAAAAATGAAATCGACTTTATCATGCCAGTAAACCCAAAATAGTGCAAGATGTATCAGTGAATAAAATAATTAACACTAGACGTGATCATAGATTGATAAGAAGCAGAGTGTTTATAGATATCCACAACAGAAATAAATTCCACTATAAAAGAAATAAAATAAACGTAATTGACTCTGACAAATTAAGAAGAAACAGAGACGGATATCTAGGGAAACTAAAACTACAGATTCAAAAAGCGGGAGATATTACAGCGTTAGGAATAAATGAGCAAAATGAACTGATTATTAATGTTGTAAAAGTAGTTGCGGTTAAAGTTGCGTTAAGAACACAAAAAAAAAAGGAAAAGCGGGAAAATAAGCGACGCCACAAAACACCTAATGAAAAAAATGTAGAAAATGAAAATTGATACAGATAGAAATCAAGTTGAATGGATAGAACTGGATAAAATGATAAGGAAACAAGTGAGGAAAGATACGAAAACATAATACAAAGTTAGTTAAAGAAGTAATAGAACGTAACAGAAGTCCTAAAATGTTCAAAAAAGTAATGTCTACAGGAAGTAAGCTACTAACAAAATTTAAAAACCATAACGAGGATGCTTTTACTGGCAAAATAGAACTATTCGAAGAACTTGAAAGATTTTATACACAACTATATGATACAAAAGTAAAACCAAATACGAAAGATCAGATAACATTAGAGAAACACAGAAGCAACTTACCGGAAATACTAACTTCAGAAGTTACCTATGCAATGCAGAAAATAAAAAATAACAAAGCAAGTGAGGCAAATCATAGCAAGTGTCTTAATACACAAGAAAGGTGATACGTATAAGCTTGAAAACTAGAGAACAATTAGCTTAATGTCACATATTTACAAGATTTATATAAGTATAATTGCAAATCGGCTGATGAAACAAGTTGGTTATTATCAACCATGCGAACAGCGGGTTTTAAATCCGGTTTCCGCACGCATGACGACGTGCATACTATGAGAATTTTAGTTTCAAAATGCAATGTATACAATCTAGAATTACACATGACATTCATAGACTACCATAAAGCATTCGATACAGTATAAATGTGGGCAATAATAAAAGTTCTAAGCGAACAAGGAATAGGAGGCGAGTATCTGAACATAATAAAAATATGAGAGTATAACTTTTGGAAAGGAACAAGTGAAATTCGGTTTAAAAAGATGAATAAGGGGACACAACAACATCGTCGAAGTTATTCATAGTATCCCTAAAGTATGTTTAAAAATTTAAACTGGGAATCACACGGTATTAATATAGACGGGAAAAAACTTAATCATTTGCGTTTTGCCGATGAATTGCGTTAATCAGTAACAGCGCACATGCTTTACAGGATATGGTAAACGACTTACATAGTTGCTGTAAAGCAGTGGGACTAAAGTTAAATATAGACAAAATGAAGATCATGACAAACTCGCACTCGCTGGTGGAAATAACAATAGATGAACAAAGATTGGAACAGTTTAATGAATGCGTGTACCTAGATTAAGTAATCACAGTAGACGAAGAAGCAATGTGTAAAGAAATTAAAAGATGGACGCACCTTTCTTGGATAACTTTTGGAAAACTGAATGATATATTGAAAAACAAACGTACCTAGTTGTTTAAGGAAAAAAAAATATGCTACCAGTGCTCACATACGGAGCGGAAACGTGGTTACAAAATATATTAAGAAATTGGCCATAACGCAGAGAGCCCACGAGAGAATAATGCTGCGTATCAAGAGGCTATCGAAAACGCAATACGTGGATAAGGCAGCATACCAAACTGGTAGATATAATACAACGCGTAGGAAAATTAAAATGGAACTGGGCTGGTCGTGTCGCGAGGACAGAGGATAGGTGGACCAAAAGAATAACGTAATGAAGATTGAGAGAAGAATATAGAATCCGTAGTCACCGTGCATTCAAAGTTAGTCGGAGTGAAAATGCCTGAGACCGAATACAATGGGATGGAAGGGAAAGCTTACATCCAGCAATGGATAAAAATAATCGAATCGTGTCCGTGTGATGTTTTTTAAACGAATTATAAATTATTTAGTTACAATTTTAAACTCGTGATTATTTTAATAATGTATTCATCATTGAATTCTACTTTTTTTTTGTTTCACTGAGAAATAAATCAAATTTTTCAACATGTTATATTTAAAGGGGTTTTTTGTTTATTATGCACATTTTGTTCTTGAAATTTTCGCATTCAATATTCTACAGTTTCATAAACTTTTCATTTGTGTGAATAATTTCATAAAGTAACCCGGAAAAAGTCGAAATTGTTTATATTGCTTATACAAGATGCTATTTTATTTATTACATATACGAAACAGATTCTGTTTAATTTTTTTCACAAATAATAATTGCACGTTAGTAAGTAACTCTAATCAACTATGTAATTTGTTTATTATATAGCGTGTTCATTTTGATTTGCAAGTTGGCGAACATGCCGTGGATTATGCGCAAGTTGCTCAAAAAGAAAAATTAGGGGAAATGCAGCTTCGCCTTCGTCAACTTATGGATCAGGTTGATCAAATAACTAAGGAGCAAACATATCAAAAGGTAAAACTAATCCACTGTTCAAGTAAGTTTTAAAATTTTTTGATGTTAGTATTTTTTCAATAATTGTATAATACGTTTACAGTATCGAGAAGAAAGATTCAGGGCAACTAGTGAAAGCACTAATCAGCGAGTATTTTGGTGGTCACTAGCTCAAATATGCGTTTTAATTGTGATGGGTTTCTGGCAAATGAAACATCTGAAAAGTTTCTTTGAAGCTAAAAAATTGGTATAAGCTTCGAAACCAAACGTGGGATTTATTCATTAATATTTATATCGTCTAGCGCATATATATATATATATATATATATATATATATATATATATATATATATATATATATATATATATATATTTATTTATTAGTCGTTCTAATATCATGGATTATATGCTTTCTTTGTATTTTAAGTAAATTTTTTGTTATCCTTAATATTGATATAAAACGCAGGTTTACAATTTGTTTCCAATAATTTATTTTAAGAAGTTTAAAAAAATATATATATGTGTGTGTGTGTGTTATGTATTCATCATTAAATTCATTGTAATTTTTGTTTATTACCTTGATTTAGTTTACAAATAACTTTGTTTTTATTTTGTTTTCTTAATTCATAAAATCACTACTCTCCAATACATCAAGATTAATGGAACCTGAACCAGATCAGATTATAATATTTTGATTAATAAATACAGTGTTACAAATGACATTAATAACATATTTAAAAACATGCGTTAAAATTAAAAAAAATTAAAAAGTAGAATTATGTTGGATTAAGGCTGAAATAAGTAATTTACATAAAATTCTTAAGTTATTTAATAAAATGAAAGACAGTTTAATATAATATATTAAAAATTATTATATACAGATGAAGTAATAAATTTCGTAAACAAATACATTGGGCAGAAAACAAAAGAACATAGTGATATAGTTAACAAGAAACTCAAGAATTTAATCGATAATGTCCTCGGGATAAACATCAATTTCATAAGTTTCATGACCGAGTAATTAATTTATCTGAAAAAAAATTATAGTGATTAACTTTGTTTTTATTTTGTTTTGTTAATTCATAAAATCACTACTCTTCAATACATCAACATTAGTTTACAAATGTTTGATGAAAAATTTTCTGGAAGTGTTAAATGACCCATTAATAAAAAATTTAATGTTGAATGTGAAAATTGTAGTGATTACAGAATACATCAAATTAGTGATTTTAATTCTTTTTTTTGTCGTGTTTTGATGGAAAAATTAACTAGATATATATATCGTGTTTGTTCTTATAATTAATTTACACTAAACCTTATTTACTCATAAAATTTTATATAACTATAATTTTAAGCCACAAGCGTACATACATTCAATTTTTTTTTATTCTATACATTTGTATTTGGAATCACTTCTATATTGCTTTGATCATTTACTAGTAAACATTGGGCTGTTACAAATAACGATGTCTGGGATTCTTTTTTTTGTTTTACTTTGCATCCTTTAAAAGAACTCTCATAGAACTAAATTATTTATTCAATCGCTATTTGGTAGTTTTGCGTTCCATAATGTGTAAGTACAAATTGTTTTTAGCGTAATTAAGATGAAAAATCGTAAAGCTGCTGGATTAGATGGTATAATGACGGAACAGCTGAATCATTTTAGACCATCTGCACTCAGTTGGTTCACTGAACTCTTTAATGGTATTATAAGAGCAGGGAAGATGTCAAATGCATGGAGGAAAGCAGAAGTTATTGCCATTTCAAAGCCTGGTAAGAACTCAGAAGATTCTGCAATCTACTGACTTATTTACCTGTTAAGTAATGTAATGAGGTTATTTCAGAACGAGTCAAAGTTAATACCCGATCAGGCTGGTTTCATAGTAGCAGTCAAGCATATAGAAAACGGAGTTGATAAAACTGGAGCAGTTTTTGTTGATTTGTCAGCTGCTTATGACACTGTAAATCATGGACTGCTATTAAATAAAGTCTATACGTTTATAACGATATTCCGAATTATGCTGAAAGATAAGAAGCAGAGTTGATGGCACCACCAACACAATTGTTTACCACAGGGCAGTGTACTCCGTCCCATATTATTTAATGTATATACTAATGACCAACCTACTGGACTAAACACAAGGCATTTTTTATATGCACACGATCTAGCAGTGACTGCTTAAGAGGATACACATATACAGGTACAAGAAAAGCTGCAGAGGACCTTCCATGAACGTGGTATAACTACAGAAGAAATGGACTAAGCTTAATATACAAACTGGTACTTAATTGACGTGGTCAAAACTTACTGCATCATGGATATGCAACATACCTGGGATTTCGTAACCATTGTGATAAGCTGAAAGCGTAGATTGGGACACGGAAAACCTACTACGCAAACTTGTGTCATCAAAGTGGGAAGCCCGACCAGATTACAAACTTGAGCACTAGTGCTCTACTTTTCCGCTGAGGGAAAAATCTATTATTATCGCGATCATTGTTATTTATATTTGTTGATTCATTAGAATTTGTAGTTATTGGATTAAAACAACGGGAAAACATGCAGTAGCGTAGCTGAGAACTCACGAGGCCCGTCGCAAAAATCTGGATGAGGTCAAAATAAATATAATTTTTTTCAAATATTCACGAAACTGAGGCAGCGTTGTCAACATTTTTAAAAATTATATTAAATTTTTAATAATTTACTTTAACGTAAACGGTTGTCATCCCTTACCAAACCGCAACGTTTCTTTCTAAAAATATTAATTAAAAATCTATTTGGAAGAATTAATAAGTTATTAATTATAAAACTCGGCCGTACTAAATTTTATGAAGTCGATTGGAGTTATTCAGTATTCAATAATTTCTTTCGATGTTATATTAAGCGGGGCTGAATGTATCTAAAATTTAATAGAAACGCATGGCGTTTTTTTGGCAATCTTAAAACTTTGTTTAGGCACCATTGATGATTTTTTTTCTTGTACGGGCAGACTTAATTATCAAAAACCTGATCACCCTGGTGGGACCCTCTCACACCACGGGCTTGTTCAAACGCACAAGTACATCGCTGAAAATGTGTAATTAACTTAAAATTATACGAAATTAGGTTGTCTTTTCCTCTAAAAATTTCCAAAAGCTTAGAACTACGTATAAAGGTAAATAGATAACTAAATATTGCTTCAATAATTAATTTTGGATTTCAAAAAGCTTAGAAAAACATATGAAGGTAATTGTATGCATATATTATTATCGTTGATCTAATGCGTAAAAGTATTTATAGGTCAGTCGTGAACTCAAGAGCTCGTAACGCCTATTTTCAGTTCAGATAAACTTTATTAACGCAGATCTCTTTGACTTAGATCAAAACCAAATACTTTATGCTCAGTTTTGTACTTGTTTGGATTTAAACGGTCTCGTTAATAATAGAATAATGATATACTTTAAATAATTTTATTGTAGTTATACAAGACATGGATTGGGTTTAATGATTGCGATTCATGTTAATTTATTATGCACAGAACAGCGACATCTGGTTCAATCTCGTAATTTGATTTCGATTCCATACTGTCGAATAATAATAAAAAAAATTTATAATTTTAGATCCTTGTAAATATTATACGATATTCCGTGTATTTAACACAGTAATAAAATTAGTCCAAACAAAACATTTAACAGTACATATTTAAGAATTCTAAGTGTTAATTTAACCAATGTAATGTACTTTTTAAGAATTTTAATATGAACGTTTTTATTACTCATCATTGCGATTACACCGTTGCCATGCAAATAATCGTCATTAATGGAAAATACTCATGCCGCTCATTTTTTGTTTATTCTCACAAAACAGGGCGCATCATCATTTAAATATTTTTATATAATATATTTTGTGAATATACAATATTCGATTTTACATTATGTATACAAAAAAGTTGCCATTTTTTTCTAAAAAAAAAAATAATAATAATAAATAACTTTATCCTATCATATCCTTACATAAGTTTAAATGAATACATTTTGAAATATTTTATTTTGTTATAAATAAATAATTTTCTAAAAAGAAAAAAAGAAAACTACAAGCGTCTAATATCGAAAGAATTATAAATTCAGCGGAGTGTAAGTAAATTTTATGTACATACATATTACATTATATACATATCCTAAATAAAATTGAATAATAAATAATATTCAAAGTATACATAATTTGTTTGTTCTAAATAGTCCTAATTTAAACATCCCATAAGTATGCTCGCAAATTGGTGTTTCATTTTACAAAATACACCGACATAGAAATTATGTATAAAAAATGTTTCACTGACAGAGTGAAATATGATCTAAATATATACTAGTGATAATTAACCAGTTAATTATTAGTAAACAAAATTATCTTTTTTTATCGCCTATTCGTTATATACATAATGAAACTTTATAAATAAAGTAAAATAAAACAAATGTAATAACCAACAAATAACAAATTAGAAGCAATTAATTATGTGTTATATATATAATATAAAACAATAACAATGAAAATTTGCTTTTTATATTTAAATAAAACAAAATTCATACAATATAAAATAACAAATGTACAGTAAGAAGAAGTAATTAAGGTGGATTTTCTAGTTAATCTGCGGACATCGATGAAATGCTACTGCGCGTTGATCCATGTTTGTATGCGGATGAAAGTGGTGGATTATGTGACGGTAATTCGCATAAATCAGCGGGTAGGACAGAATTTACGCATGCCGGACCAAATATAGCCTCTTGTTCTTCTAGCTGTTGTGCGAACGTTTCTTCTAACCTCTTTTGTAAAAATTAGAAAACGAATAATTTTAATATTTTTCGAAAATTATTTAATTAATCGAGCATAATATATAACTAAATTATTTACAAAGAGATTAACAAATTTTCCTCAAAACATTTTTAGATGTTCACAATGTGCTATAATCGACAACACAACGAACATACTAATATAAATTTTTTTTATTCCGATATTTAATGAAAATTTTAATTTCCATACTTTAACAGGTGTATGCGTGATATTTGACAATATCGGCGAGAATAGTAAAAGTGTGTGGGCATCGACTATAAGAAATAGGATATTTTGAAATTTTTCTTTAAAACGTATTACATACAAGAGAAGTATAAAATATTTTCTTTATACGCGTAATTTAATATATGTATTTGCTTACAATTTAATAATTAATACATTTAAAAACACACGCACATATGTATATATATATATATATATATATATGTATATAATGCCCCGTAATGTCTATCTATCCATCTAATCTGTTATTTCCCCATTATTCTCCGCTTGTTATATCCAAAATACAACATACTCTTATGAGTCCATCTGCGAGGAGAGGCATCGTCATTTCTTTTTATGTATGTATTTAAATCACGTTTCAACTTGTTTATTTGGGACTTAAGAGACAAAGTAAAAGGAGTAGTATCAAAAAGATTAACGTAGATTAAAATAATTTTCGTGTAAGAAGTAGAGAAAATGAATCGAGAAGACGAAAATATAAAACAATATTTTGTTTATAATACTATTTACTGAATAACTACAGATAATGTTTAATGTATTATATAAATATGTATTAAATTGAAACATTCGCGTCAGCCGAATCCCTAATTATGAAACTAGAATATTTTTTTAGCATTTTGATGCACTGTATAAGGAACACTGTAACTAAAAGAGTTAAACATATTTATATAATACGTATCAATAAAATTAATTCGATTCGAATTTATATGACGATATATGTGCGCGATAATATGGATTTTGTTGTAAATGTTTATTATTTATAATATTACTTTTTAGATAAGTTTTAATATATAAGTTTCAAAGTGAAACATTCGTGTCAACCAAAATGATTATTAAAGTAGACAATTGTATTAGCATTAAAAGTTGACGAGCGGAACACTGCGTTTAAAAGGATTAAACAGGTTTGTATAATACATATTAATAAAATTAATTCGATTCAAATTTATATGCCTATATGTGCGCGCGGCAACATGTGGTCTCGTAAATATTTAAGTAATATGTATATACTTATAATATTCGATTTATCATTAAGATACCAGAAGCAATGAACCAAATGACGAACACGATAAGCTGTTAGAAAAGCTTTTTTAAGTATATTTTATTAAATGGCGGTTTCACAATATGCACGATCGCATCACTCTTTATTGAGGAACTTTAAAAGCTCATTAAAATTTCAAATGGAATATACGTCAGAGCAAAATCATCGTAGTCAAAGTATATTCATTTTAAATAACATGGAAGAAATTAAACAAACACGGAATTCGATATAAAACGATAAAATTGAAAATTTTGAAAATTGAGTTAAAGGGGTCGAAATTTTAAAGCCAATTTGACAACATAGAAAAAATCTGTGAATTAGAAATTGTTTTTAAAATATAAAAATAATATTGATTAAAATCAATTAAAAAACGTCACATCATAATTGATAAATACGTAAAAAGAAAATTTCAGACTAATTTCACTCCCGTCGTTTCAATTACAGATTGAAATGAAAATCAATACTAAACAAATTAAACTATAAGTACATTGACGATATAACAGCTATTATACAACACACACATATTCATGTATATACATGTATTCAATAAATAGTAAGTACTGTTCAGATAAAGGAGTTTATACAAAATTAAATCGCTGCAAATTATATATTTAAACGCCAAGTTTTGTGACAATTACGTTCTTATCAAGCACTTAAACTAACGTGGTTAACTGTACCTGGTTTATATGCTTGATTAACGGTGGAAGAGCTTCGCGTTTAAATACATACTTTTAATCATTTACTTTTTTTATTTATATAAAAACATCTTTCGCATATATATGCATGAGTTACTAGAATTCTCGACTGTCAAAGGTTTGATTCTAGTCCGAGTTCATTATCATTTAACTCTTATCACTCCCCCAAAAGGCGGTATTTTTCGCGTATCTAGTTGACCATAAAAAACTATAAATTGAGTAACTTACACCCCAAGTATCAAGAAAAACCACTAATCTGTCGTCAATTATGTCATATAAGCTTTTCGGCTCATATTTACCACCAAAGGAACAATTAAATAGGTAATCATGATCCTGCACTTCCTCGCAGTTGCATTTTCTGCTATCTGTCATACCCAATTTTTTCAAATTATAGTTAGTCAACACTGTTCCACTTCTTAGTAGGTTCAATGTTTTACACAGGCTGCATTTTCGGTCTTCGTTCTTCACTAGTCTCTTCTATTCCATGTTTGATGTTTTTTAAGTCCGTAGTGCTTTTCAGTTGCGCGATACTTCTGAGACAACTATGTCCGGACTTTAATCGAGATTCCGCTAATTAATCATATGCATGTAATGGGTGGCAGTTATCACTTTCAACTTTGATTTTTTGTTTGCAATCACATCTCGTCTTTCATTTCATATCCTTTAATATGTATGTTTTCAAACGTTCGTTTGGCCATGTCAATTTTTGTTTTAATTTCCACTGCATCTCTTCCATCATTAGATATAAGCTTTCCTAAATAACGAAACCGATCAGTTTTATTACTCGATCTCGTGAACTTCATCATCTTAGTTTAGACTTTTATAATCATATCATTTTTTCACTGATTTCTTTAATTTTATTCAACATTTCCTGCATCCGTTTCACAGATCCCGCTAATAGGACTTTATCATCGTCATAACTGATGCCACGGATTATTTCGCTGTTTATTTTTTGAACCCTAGGTGTTATATGGGCGTTCTTCATTATTCTTCTGCCTATATATTAAATAGTCTAGAGGATAAAGGACATTCTTGGCAAACACCCATCATTATCTTGCATAACTGATATTGCTAGTCTCCGCGTGATGAAAAATTTCGGACACATTCGTAGCGGGAGGAATTTAGATACGCTGATGATACAATCGAAGGTCCGAGGGAAAAGACCGAAAGGTAGTCCTTTACAGCGTTGGACCGATATGATAATAAAACAATCTGGATTAGCTTTATCGACGAGTCAACGATTCAGATTGCTATATATGATCACGATGCTTCTCTGTAGTGAACGACTTGATGATGATATATAATAATATATGTACATAAATTATATATGTATGTATATGTAATACACATGATAACAACATATAAGTAAAGAGTACACGTGAAATAGTAGAAGTACAATAACAAACGCAGCATCTTATATAATACTATGAACCTCACACCTGTATTGTACGTATATGCGTAAATTTTAAAATGAATGGTACATGCTCAATAGAAATGCAACTGCCAATGAATGTATGCAACATAAAACGGTTCAACGGAAAATATGATCTCTATCTGGGAAATGCAACCTATATATAAAAGTATAAATGTCGCACGAAGACACCCTAACGAATGGTACACATATAAATGAAGTGCTCCACATAAATGAATTCGTACTGCGCGAAATGATGTTATCCACGACTTTCAACTACATGAATTATATGTATATAACGCGTGCTTACGTTGAAATATCTAAATATACACTATCACCGCGTTAATATATATAATGTCGCTAATTGCCTTCCACGCACGTGGGGTTTTACAATAAAATTCGAGAATGTTATAAATACACCGCAGTGAAAATGAATAATGCGAATAGGTCCCCGAAAACGAACGCGTACAAAAAAGCCTCCAATGAGAAAATTTAATCACGTCCTACCTCGGCCTAACGAAACGCCGCACCGGGCTTCTAATTATTACGTATAATATGTTACGTTTTTTTCTTTTTTTTGGTTCCTTAACACGGATTGCTTTCTTCGTGCGAAAACAAGATTACAATGCGATTAAGACAAAACGAATACGTGGGAAGTGAACGGGAAATTGAATAATGTCATTCGTCATCCATATTAACAGCCGAGGATGACGACATTGGCGTTGGTAGTAAACTGATACGATTAAGTAATGAACGACGATAATTCGGTACGGATCTCGTTCGGTTCAAAACTCGTGCTATCGGTGTTCGCGGCGTAACCGGCGCCGAATAATCGAAAGCCATAGAAGATCGTTTCGAAGATCGACCATCGCAATTTACAGCCACGATGGCAGACTTATGTTCCAACAATTCTTTTAATAAAGCCATTTCTAAGTTCTATACAAACATAATGTAATATTTAAAAAAAAAAAAAAACGATATTATTATTATTATTACGTGGCGAATATAACTGTTTGAAAATTTGTAATATCGCTTCGGGCGAGTAAATCTTCCTTTTGGCTTTCGGATTTATTATACGATTTAAAAAATAATAATTTTACGAAGATCCATAGGTTTTTCGAGCGGAATTTCGTGTATCCATATTTATTCGTAAGTTCTGTCTAATCTAATTTTTAGGAATTATTCTCCATTTCCAATCGATCAATCGCATACGCTCGAATTTTATAAATAGTATTAAAAGTTAAACTTAGTTTGCGTCAAAAAACAGCTTTTCTTCCGACCGTAGTTCGTATAGTTTTACACATAGTTTTTCAGGGAGAACACTGTACGGCATAGTAGCACCGGACGCAAGGCTGCAGAGTGATAGCTATGAAAGAACTAAAAAGAACAACAAGAGATGTAAGGCATACATTGTATGCGAAAGATGCGGCAATAAGTCGATTCAAGTCTACGAAAAGTTTTCTTAAAAACAGTAAATGTGTTGACACATACGCCTGAAATTACTAGGACGTTATTATGGAAGTAAAGACTGAAACAGAATCAATTGCAACTGTGGGAACAATCAAACGAACATTTATGGAAAACTCTGAATAGAATAAGAACTATGACAGAAAGAATGGTAAAGAACATGAAAATATAGGTAATTCAGATCATATTTGAGGAAAAAAGGAATATAAGCTGACTGATAAGATAAGAAGTAGTACTAAAAGTTAACAAAAAATAAACAAACGTTACTTATTTTTGTCGCCCCAGTGCTACAACGTTTCACGATAATTATACCGTAACTGGCTATAGTGCTTTCCCGATGATATATATTTTTAATTTAAAATTAAATTAAATAAAAATATTTTTATACCGTATCGCTATATGTAAAATCGAAACAGTTTACTAGTAGTTTCATTGGTCACGACATCGTCAGGACTGAATAAAAAATGATAAAAACCAACAACAAATAATACACTGGACCTTTGCTAAACAAAAGAACTCGTATAGATTCCGGAATTTGTTTTTATTAATTACCTGCAGGAAGACATTTGAAAAGGTTTCCTTTATTTCTGGAATTTCGAAGGAAATTGTTTGTTGAAACGTGTAAAATTTGAAAGACATCAATATTTCCCATCACCTCAGACATAATGGACATCCCTTTGTTCCGGTTTCCAACTTTCAAATCTTACACGTTTCCACAAATTGATTCCCTCGAAATTCTACAGATAAACGAACTCTTGTCAAATTCCCTCTTGAAGGCGGATAATAAAAATGAATTCCGGAATTTAGATATTATTTTGTTCACAAAAGAGGTTGAGTTTCGGACTTGTTAGTTTTATCATTTTTCATTCAATTCTGATGATACTGTAATCAGGAAAATTACTGGTAGCCTGTTTATTTGTGTATATATATATATATATATATATATATATATATATGTGTGTGTGTAATACTGTATAAAAAGTATTTTTATTATATTTACGAGTAATTTAAAATTAAATGCAGATAATTCCTTTCGATTTACCATTTTTTCCCGGTCTAAAAATGCTCAAAATGATAATTATCTTCTACAAAATACTAAAGTTTGAAACATTTTATTATTATTATTTCTGTTTTCTCATATAAGCAAAACTTTAAAAAAGTAACTTCTTCAAGATTACCCACTCGAATTTCTTCTTCAATATTTAATAATTAATTTACCAACATCTAGTCAATTAATCTCGTGCAATCTTAATACTCACGTGATCTGTAGCGATAAAAAAAAAAAAAGTTATAAATAATTCTACTTTTACTAGTTTCGTTTAGTATCTAGTCATTTTCTTCTTCTTTAGCCGTTGTCGATCCACCATGTTTACTATATTTCGTAGAATACAATTCTACGAAATATACAATTTCTTAACTAATCTAACCTCTATAGAAAATTAATCGTAATTTAGGAATTTACAAAATTATTACATGTACAATTTAAAATATTCAATATTAAATAATCTGTAACGATGATTTTTAAATAAATCCGGTTTCCTTCGACTCATTATTCTGCACGCAGAATATTTATATATAAACTTCGGGTTTGATTTTTTTGTATTTTATATAATATTTTTGACGTGTTAATACTTTATTTCACTTTGTCTTTGTTCTACGTGTTGAAGCGGTATCTATACAGTTTTTTGCATTACGGTTATTTAATATAAATTTGATTCTTTTTTGGTTATATTCCGTTATGTGTGTGGCAATACGTCGCTAACATACGTCAATTGATCGTTTAGAGCTACACTAACATAGATAAATTACGGTGTTATAAAATATGACGTCGTTGTTAAAATAAATTAAAAATTCACAAAAAAAAAGAAGTTTACATAAACGATTTATAAAAGGACAAATTAGAAACGACAATAAAAATTATACAAAGTATGTTGAACGAGAAATATTATTAATATCAGATAATATAGAAATTTGTTATCGACGGATTCGAAATACATTCACACAGATAATCATTTAACATTTCACGATCAAAACTGCATTATTTTTCTCGACAAAACCCCTTGTTACATACTTTTTATTCGTGTTGCGTAAACTCCGAAATTGTGACAGCCACAAATTTTTTCTGAAACTATCTTAGATCATAATTCTGATTTGTAGACTTGTAATTCCGAATTGTACAGTATACATGCCATCAAGTAAGTATACAGTAAATTATCAATCTTTACTGTTAACCCATTTCCACATCAGACATTTTGATTAACCGTCAATTTAAACTTCCAAGATAATCGTTTAATTTCCTTGATGTATCGCTCTTAATATTCAGTTTAGATAAGAAAAAATTAATAACGATATCGCCATATTGATTTAAGTTGGACAGCTTTTTTTCGTGAATCAGTCTAAGATATTTACGATGCTTTTGAAATATTTGAAACAGAATGATATAAGGTACGTATAAATTAAAATATTTAACGATAAAACTAGAAATAATATTTTTAACTTTTTTTTTTTTTAGTTACACTTATGAGTGAAACCAAGTTTAAACTAACAAATCAAACGTTATATATTGATTTTAAAATATATTAAATCGATTATGAGACAATTTTAATGTTTTTTTTCACTGTCATCATTACTGCAGCTAATTAACGTGTTTATTACTTATAAAACACACGTTACATATAAAATCCTAAATTTCGGTGTATTTATGTAATACTCCATCTTCGAATAAAATAATTTAATCGCCAATATATGATTAAATATCAATTTACGACATTTTTTCAATTAGTTAAACATCTGTAACCCAATAATACATCCAAACACTTAATGAATCATGTATTACAACACACACGCATATACTATATATAATTGAATCATGTATACATGATACAACACACACGCATATACTATATATAATTGAATCATGTACACATGATACAACACACACGCATATACTATATATAATTGAATCATGTATACATGATACAACACACACGTATATACTATATATAATTGAATCATGTATACATGATACAACACACACGCATATACTATATATAATTACCAGTATAATATAGAACATTCATATTTTAAGAAAAAATTGTGATTATTTTTACCTGTTTTCTAGGTTTCAGCTGACTTTTCCATTCTTTTAATTCTCTACTATAAGCTTCTTCTTGTTGTTTTAATTTTGTCGTTTCGTGCTCGACTAACAGTTTACCTACATATATATATATATATAAAATATACACAATAAAACACGTCAAATAACAAAATAAGTAATCGATAATAAACAAGAAATAATACGATTACTAAAATTATTTATAAAAAAAATATATATATATAAGAATATAGTTTTATTTTAAATCGATGTAACACTTTTATTGATACGACAATTTGGACCGCATACCACCTATATTTAATATAGATACACATACAATTTTTTAAAATAATATAAATGCACAAATATTTTTCGCCAAGTAGAATTTTTACCGGTATGTTTTAATATTTATGGATCGTTAAATATAACTCTTTGACTTCATTCGATCGATCGTATTATTTAAAACTTGCCTTTTTTTTTCAACGATTCGTTTTTTAAATATCGTACAAAATTTAAATCATCTGATTTTTCTTACTATTAATATATTTCCTTTCGGAAGTTAATTGAAAATTAGAGATTATAATGATTGGAAAAATTACGAACTTTCTAATTTTGGCCTTCGCAAATTAATATTAAATAGATATCGAATTGACTATCCGAAATCTTTAAAAAACTGAAATACTCACGTTTTTCATTTTGAAGCTGTTCCAGTTCTTTAATAGCCGTTTCAGACGCAATACGTAACTCTTCTAATTGATGCTGATGTTTAAGCTCGAATCGTAAAGTCTCCGCTTTATAACGTTTCTTTTCGTTCTCTTGAAACTAATTTATCGTAATTAATAACGATTACGAGAAATTTATTTAAAATTTAAAAAAATTTCTCGGCAATATTTAAAATATACATCGTTGGTAAAATAACGTAATTACACAGACTAAAACCGAACGAGTAAATTACTTTTTTTCACACCTCTCTGCTAATATCGATTTTACGAAGAGTATACCGTACCTTTTTAAATTTATTACGTTCCATTTCAGGATCAAGATTGTTGGCCATGTTTATTCGCATAGATTCACGGAACATCATTTCCCTCGCTTTCATTTCCGATCGAATTCGCTTCGGCAAAGCTCTTTTTTCGATTACTTGACGTTTTAAAAGTTCCTCTTCTCTCTTCACGTTCATTCGTTTCATTTGTTCCAATTCTTTATCGTGTCTTACTAACATCTGAAATTTTATATATATATATACTCTAATTATATCCGAGAACATTTACTTTATAACCTTTTTTATTTAGTTTTCCTGCGTTTAAATAATAAAGAAAACCACGAAGATTACATTAAAATTAATAAGTAATATAATCACATTTATACATACGCACATATATATTATTCTTCTTCTAGTGGCATCTCCTTGACAGGAATTAGCCTACATCATAATTTATTCGATTTCTGGCGTCCTTTATTATGTCGACTACTTTTTTATGATCTCCGAAATCAGCGGTTATCATTTCTAATCATTTTCTTCCTCTCGGCGCTTTTCCTTCGATTTTACCCTGTAGAGCCAGCAGAAAGATTTCCCCGATCTTATGCGACAAATATTTCCGTTTCCTAGCAAGGATGTCCTGAACTATTATCGGTGTTTTGAGGACACATTTTTCCAATACATATTTATTTGTTCTTTTTCTGTCCATGCTACGCGCCATATCCTTCTCAGGATTCGCATTTCGAAGGCTTCTAACCGTTTTAAGCTTTTTGCGCTCACTGTCCATATTTTTAATATAGACATGACATAGCACTGGACCAGCCGAAGTTTTAATTTTTAATTTTCTAATATACTGTGTGTTGAAATAACCGTAGACTTTTACAATAGTAAAGTCTATTAAATGCGCTCCTTTCAATACTCTTACGTAATCAAATTATTCCTGTAGAATTATATTAAATGCTACCCGTAATGTAAAAATTTCATATTTACACGAGCAAACAAACCCATCGTTTACTGATCAATTTATTAACAAAATTTCCAAAAATTTCTTCGATAATTATTCTACCCGTCGCAATAAATTAGTATCAGTTATCGTTAACTATAATACGGCACTTCTCCGTGCACGATATGCTAAGTATTAGATTTTTATAAACATTTTATTTTCTTATTTCGAGTAAAGTTATTGTTATTTTATTATGTGATTTATCAATAAGGATCGATTGCAAATCGTAATTATTATTATTAGTATTTTATTTATTTTGACGTTCATTTTCCTATATTTCTTTTTAATCGGGTTTATACTAAGTATTAAAAAATTAATTAATTATTAAATTAAAATAAATATTTGCCGAAAAATGGTACTTAATTTTGTGAAAAGTAGATTAAATAAATACTTTTTCTTCCTTTTAATAAAATTGGGTTCGAGTCAGTAGAAATACTTTTCAAATGGTAAATGTTGAAACAGTCTGTAAAACTATGAAACAAATAATAAAACGTTTAAAACTCAAAAATTACATTAGAACCGTCAAAACTACAAATTTGATTGTTTTATATAACGCTCACGTTTTTACTTATCGTACATTACCAAAAATAATCTATGTATTAACTAGTCGCGAGCTGTCCAGTGTACCTACACCGTTTTAATTTTGTCGATATTTCAAAAAATTGTGCGATCGTGCTAACTAAGAGGGACACATTTTAATCATATTCTAAATTTACAGGCTGAAATTAAGAAAAAAACGACAATTGAATTTTAGAATGATACTAAATGTGATGTAGATATATCAGACCAGCTTTACGCTACATATAACGCAGTACAATCTACAAAAAGGTTGTGCAAATGGTAGTTTTTTTTATCATGTTCTAGATGTAGCAGAAATTAATTAAAGACGATATGTCTAGAAAATGATGTAAAATTCACTCGCAGACGAGATTACCTTAAAAAATTAGCTCTGAATTTAGTGACTTCACAATTATAAAAAAAGGTCAGAAATGAAGAATCTGCCGAATGATTTGCAAGTTTTGCAAGTTTTGCTGCAAAAATATCAACCGGAGACACAAAAAGGCGATAACGAAGAACATATAAAATTCAATAATACCGATAGAAATAAAAGGAAGTATTCCCTATTATAGCTAAACCAAAAAAAAAAATATATATATATATAGTAAAACGCAGTACTCATGTGAAAAATGTCGTTATATACAAGTATACATACCAAACGATTGTCAGAAATGTTTTGACAAAATTTGCAATGATATAGATGCTGACGTATTGCTCTAAGTTCATTTATTTAGCTCCTTCCATTTTAATTAATGAATCAACACAATTATATTTTACCAGTATTATAATTTCATAAAAAATATTAAACTCGTAATAAAAAATAAATGTTTCATTGTGGTTTAAAAAAAACCCACAAAAAACAGCTTTAAACACCTTAAATGTAACACGAATCTATTGGACCAGCGAGACTAATGTTATATAATAAAACACGCGAGGCTAAAAAATTCATCTTTTTAGTTTGTAATATGTGTGGATATTAGGAAACTGGTTTTTACGTATAACTTTCAAATAGAATGTAATACGATTATAAATCTAAATACAAGCGAAAACAAATATAAATAACTAAAATAAATAAATAAAACATTATGAAATAGGAGTAAAGATAATCAAAATAAAAATGGGACCAAAAACGAATCTAATAATGAAAAGCAATCTAAATAATAAAATCAATAAATGAGAAAATAAAGGAGTATCAGGTTAAGTAAATAAATAAATAACGTTATAATATGTAAAAGGAAAAGGCAGAAATTAATAAATAAAAAATCGGCAAACCAGGATAACTAAAAATAAAATAGTGCATTAAAAAAAAAATCAGTTCACACCTATAATGAGTTAAGCGAACATAATCGTTTCTGTAACAGTGCCCCTCCATACGAAAATTGTCTATTTTCATAAAAAGGGATAATTAGCTGCCATAGAATGTTTCAATTTTAGAAATATTTTTGTAACACATTATATCTGGAGTTATCTAAAGACAGTATTATATCGCAAAATACTACTTTATATTTTCATCTCTTCTGGTTGATTTTTTGTTTTAAATATTTTATTTATCTAAACGTATAATTTTGTGTAAAACAAGTAATGTATGACTGAAGAGTTAACAAAAAAACCCTAGACATTTTATTTACTTAATTTATGAAATCTTATTTATTTGCTTTATGGGTGATATAGGAACGCTCTGTTTTTTTTAACCTTTTTTTTTCCAGTATAAACATTCTTATGAAACAAAAAATTATTTCTTTATTCATTTTTGTGTAATTTTATGATATTCGTATTACTTTACCTGATGTCTTTGTGAGAAGAAAGCATCTTTTAATAATCTCTTAGATAATTGGTGTTTTTCGTGAATCTGTTTTTCCTCTAGTTCCCATTCGGCAGATTCGCGCATTCTCATAACCTACAGAAAAAAACGTACAAATTATAAACATCTAATTATTGTAAGACATTTCGTCAATATAAAAATAGCAGAAAAATTAATATAAAAATAATAATAATAAAAAAGAAGAAATTGCCACGTACACTTAATTTACGTAATAATAATTTAATAATTATTTTTAAAATCTAACAGCACTTGTTTTCTAAAACAAAAATTAAACATGACGATTAGTTAACAATTATGTAAATATAAATTAAAAAATTGTACCAAGCGTAAAGCCAAAATGGCAGAAATCAATTTTTACATTGTTGTTCATTCATTGTGCAGATTAATCATCAACTATACAAATTCTTCTGTGCCTTTTCACAGATTATTCGGTATATACTTAAGATCAATTAATACGAGATTTTTTTAACGACATCAATATCTTCCTGGTAATTTCCTGCTCATGCACTATAGTTTTTCATTCAGAATTTTAAAACTTTCCGCATCTATAATTATAAACTAATAAATCGAATACGCCATCTTGATTTAATCATAAAAGCTGAGCGATGTCAGGCTAGTTTTACGAATGAACTTGATGTTTTGTAGGTTTTAAAAGCGGAACACAAACACCCTAGTACCTCCGGATAAGAAAGATATAATAAAATACTAAAATAATAATAATAATAATAATGAAATATTAAGAACAAATGAAATAAACAGTTCACTTACGAAATAGAAAATAAAATTGCTTATTTTTTTAAAATGTTAAACAGGTAAAGAAAAACTATTGAAAAACTCTTAGACACGAAAAAAAGAATGTATACGTTCAAAAACAGGTCAGATAAAAAACTAGATAAATCAGAAAAACTATGCGATGTAAGGAAAATCGTACGGAATTTCATCATATATACATAGAACTAATGAGACTAGGCTAACAAAGAATCTTCAATATTTTCACAGGTTGAAAAACGGTCCAGGGAGGTTCTCAAAGACAAACACACACATAAACATAAAATGATTTGAATAAAGTGCAAATAGATACATCAATTACGAATACACATATACCTGTTGCTTTTGCTGTAAAAATTGTCTTTCCATTAACGCTATTTTTTCTCGATGGGAATCACTTTGCCGTCTTAATGAACTTTCGTGATTCTCATTTAATTTCTCCAAGAATAATTTCTCCTACAATAAATACAATTAAGAATAAAAAAATATATTAAAAATAATCCCGTTGAAAAATGCGACCGTTATTTTTATTATTAATTTTGCGTAATGTAAATCTGTACCACGAATTACACATTTAAAGAAGATTCGTAATTTTTATTATTCTTAAATGTATATTGGTATAACTTATTAAACATATATACGAACATTCGAACAATTTCTAATTATCAATACATATTTCGCGGGGGAATTTACTTGTCAACGAATATATATATATATATTTAATATAATTTATATAGAAAATAACTTTTATATATTTGTTCGCGATAATAAGTTTCTTTAATTATACATCTGAGATTTTTATATCTAATTTATTCGGTTCACTCTACTACGCATTTATTTTACATTTTATCATATTTACAATCTCATCTATGTTCTCAATTTGCGTTTTTCCTATATTGTTTATCTCGAAGTGACAAGCTATTTGTTAGCATTTTTAAACCTCCTTCTGTTGTCTAGTTTTTGTTGTTTTCAACATTTCTTTACTGCTGTAATTATGTTTTGCTACAGTCTATCAAATCTTTTTTCATTTAGCACTTCACCATGCGATTGAAAACCGTTGGAATAATATAATTGTTCTTTTGCTCTCCATATTTTATCCTTATTATCACTTTATCTGTACTTGTCTTAAAGCATAATCTGATATACACTTTTCCCTAATTCTGTAAGGTTTTGTTTTATTAGATGTTCCTATATTTTTATATATAAAAAAACACATGAAGTCAGGTTTAATGTGTTTATTTATCTATATACGATTTTCTTGCATGTGCTCGCACCCCATATCACAACCTCGATTTCACTAGAGCATAATACACAATCATTGTTTCTTAACATACGTAGTTTCGTAATGTACATTATGCTGGTATTGTAAATTTGTGCACTGTAAACATTGTAACCGAAAATTCCAAGCGAGTAATAACCTAGATAAAAATCCGCGGAAACTATTTTTAAGGTTGTATAAGATAAAAATAATGAAGCACGAATTTGACTAGAACGGAGGGAGCATAATGAAATTAAATTGAAATTACGACAGAAAAATGTTGAAAAGCAAATAAATAATAATAATCAAAATTTAACCTGAAAGAAAAAGTAAAACAATGGTACAATCATACTTCTCAGAAGATGTCGTGGCGTAATTAATTCGTAAAGTAAACGTAAATGATATTTTTCGTAAAAACATATTAAAACATTAATGAAATATAATACAAATTAGCCTAACAAAGCGTCCAATTGTGAACATAAAGGCCAAATCTAAATGTTAAACGTTTAGGTGTAAAGGTCAAAATGCAAATAAGAATTATTCAACTTTATAACTGAACTTCTACATTAGCGTTATCATGCAACTGTGGGCAATACATACTTTTTAAAAAATTGAAATATTTAAAAAAAAAAAAGGGAATTGACAAAAAGTTAAATGAATTAACCATACCTTGCATTAACGAAGCACGTGTAAAATTATATTGTAAATATAAACGAAATTATTAAATAAAACAAAACTAATCAATAAAACAGTTAACAACATACAACTAATTGAACCCCTGGCTAGTGTTTAAGTTTTTCATTATAATTCGATTTTAGGAAGGTCGTTCGATAAATCTAACTCATTCCTAGAATATTAAAACATCATCGGAGCTTGAATAAATCAATGTATCCTCGTTTCTTTAAATAAGAAAAAAAAATACTGAAAACTGCCACTGTTTATTATTAAACAGTGGCAGTTTTCAGTATTTTTTTTTCTTATTTAAAGAAACAAGGATACATTGATTTATTCAAGCTCCGATGATGTTTTAATATTCTAGGAATGAGTTAGATTTATCGAACGACCTTCCTAAAATCGAATTATAATGAAAAACTTAAACACTAGCCAGGATCTTATAGATTAAGGAGCGTTTGTATTTTTAACAGACGTTTCAAGAAGTGTCACGCGATAAGCTAAAACACACGTCGATATTAGCATCGCTGCATCGTTGGTTGATTTTGTTCCAACCGAGCGTTTTAACATAAAACCGCGAAACTGCGTTATTTGTAACTCGGACTACTTGTTCCATAGTAATTAATGCTGCAACGCCCATCGCATGGCCCCCATTCTTAACGGTTATACTAAGCTCTGCTCCATTCGTTACTTTAATAATATCATTAAATGTAGCTATACGGTGATATAAAATGTTCTTATGAATCAAAGCTGTTATTAAAGACGATAAGTAAAAACCAATTTCGAAAATATTAATTTTGACTTTTCTTAACCGTAGTAAATATAATTTATTAACGGTATTCGTTCTATAGTTTTTAAAAAGAAATTACCTCCGTCATAAAACAAATTCCATCTTCCACTATAAAGTTGTTTCGTACTTGGTTTTACCCTACCAAAAGACCTTTTTGCATTTGAAATAATTATTATTATCATTCAACGGCGGCATCTTAATAGAATTAATCGGAATTCATAACGATCTTCAAATTTTGAAAAAATTAATAAAAAAAAATATATTTATATATTTATTTTAAAAAAGAATGTCGCGGCGGCTTAGTTGCTAATGTTCGACTTTCAACTCGACAGTCGAGGGTTCGAAACCAACACGCGACATAGAAAGCTTTCATCATTAATTAATTCATAATTATCACGGAGAAGGCAGTGGCGCCCCACTCTGCATAACATCATATAATAGTGCCTTGAATGCTAGCTCATTTTGTACGTAAAAAATAAACGTACAATAGTTAGTCACGACGTTCGGCAACGAACAAATACGACGACGATTATGATATTTATTAAAAGAAACGAAACTTTCAAGGTCCTGATTTAATCGTAAGTTAAAATTTTTGGTCATAAATGATATCATATAATTATATTTCAAGTAATTTGTAATTTCAATCCTCAAACGATAAGCAATTTTATTACAAGAACTTTTTTTTTGTAACTTAACATATAAAACATAAAGAAGACACATATTGACTATACAGTTATTGAGTACGATTTAATTTACAAGAAAAAATCAAATATATAATAATATATTTCTGACCTAACATATTTCAACCAGTTAAATGAACGTCATTATTAAAAACAAGTAATATTATCTCGCTGGAATTTTTATTATTTTCACCAGTAGATCGATTCGATATCTTCTTGTTATATCTTTTTAGCAATTCAATATATATACAGTATTAGTAATGCGAAATCAAGAGATTTCTGTTTCTAAAGGAGTTAAATCATATTGATCTTTAACTTACATGCAGAACAAATGATCAAACCAGTTCTAGAAGAATGGAATGATAGTGTAATGACAGGAAGACGAAAGATAACAAACCTCAGATATGCAGACGATACACTCATAACATCGGTAGATTAGAAAAAGTTGAATAAACTCCTTAGAACGCTTTGGTTTTAATGTAAATAAAAATAAGACAAAAATTATTATGAACCGGGACAATGTAATACCACAAGATAAAGGACGTCCGACAGCTATGAAAATGTTCTAAGTTTTCTATATTTAGGCTCGCTTCTGAAAACAAAGGCAGGTTCAGAAGGCAAAATAAGGCGAACAATAGAAATTGCTAAAAGTTCGATGTCAAAAGTGAACCAAACTGGAAAAATAATTCTATCAATAAGTTGATCCGATCGTTAGTATTTTCGATCTTACTGTACGCAGTGTAAAATGAAAAAGTTTGATAAAAAGAGAATCGACCCTTTTGAATTGTGGCATTAGAGGTGATTCATCAGAAACTCGTGGGCAGCAAAACGGACGAATAAGTCGGTTAAATATTATTCGACAAAGGACGGGACTCTAATTTGTGGAATGTGTACAGCAGTCAGATGATCGATACAAGTGGCAGAAATTTATTGGCTCGCAGACGGATTAAAATTAATCCCGATAAACTATACAGAATGACGACTACTGATAATAACTTTATCTACAGCAAGGTTTACTTAATAGTAAATGTCGAATTATAAAAGCCCGATGGACAGTATTATACGTATTTCGTATAATTTAGAGGCGTCCAAACGAATATAGATAAAAATAATTTTAATGAAAATTCTTGCAAGAATTAATTGAAGATAATTTTTATCACTTTTTTATTGTATTATTTATTTCAAATAATAATCTAATCGGTCGAATTAGTCCTCACTATTGACTACTCACAATCATACGACTTCGAAAAGTTATTTACATTGACGATTCGTAATAGACTTAAGACTTCGTCATACAATATATAGAAAATGCAGTATAAAATATTAATACGACAAAATTTTAACTTACTTTTTCTTCGTGATCTCGTTCCAGTTTCTCTTTACGTTCTTTAAATATAGTTTTCCGTTTATCCTTCGGCATCAAATCAATTTCCTGCTTCAAAAGTCGTAATTCTTGTTTTTGACTTTCTCTGAACTCCTTCAATTCTCTTTCCTAAAAAATAATTTTTTTATTTTACTAATATTAGTTGAAGATCACAGACTAAGAAAAAGACCATCAACGCGATATGTGAACTATGTCAAAATGATAACTGGCGTCAGTTCAACAGCAAATGGTTAGATGCGCCTAGGACATGGATAGATGCGATCAAAAATGAATCATAATATTACGATGCTCCGAGCCAAACAACTATGATGATGATGATATTTTATATATATATATATATATATATATATATATATATATATATATATATATATATATATAGTAACAACCATGTTGTTACATGTTAATGATTAAATAAATAAATAAAATAAATAAGATGAGTTTGAGAATTAAAAAATAAGTAAAAAGAATAATGATAATGACGATGGTTTAATAGCGTGCTTGTATTAAGGTTTATTAACCTTTCTGTTGCTTTCTCGTCGTACTAGTTACACAATAAGTATATGTGTATGTGTGTATATGTATATGCCTAATTTTCCAACTAGAAAATGGGGAGAAATTTAATACATTTTGATTGGTTATTGAAAATCGTCTGATCGACGTATTGATAATGGAAACACACCAACACAAATATTACAGTATGTTAAATGACAAGATAATTACTACACGTGAGATGTTCCACGTGTAGCCGGCAAAATCACGTTTATGATCTGATATTAAAAATTATGTTAAACCAATCAAAAAATACACTGACACATATGTAAATATACAAAGATTTTTCTACAAGTTCCATAAGTATATACAATAATAATAAACGAATCTTTCTAGAAAAATCTAGAAAATTCTAATTAGGCGTGTATATATGTATATGTATATATATGCATATTTATTAGTTTATTAGTATAAAAGGAGATGTTCGATTATTAATAAGTTCAGTCTAGTTCATTTTAGTTTTAATTAAGTTAGTTTTAGTTTTAATTTAGTTCAGTTTAGTCTATTTTTAAGTCAGTTTCATTCAGTTAATTAAATCGTTCAGTTTCAATCGTCATATTTTGATATTAATAATTGTGTCGCCGTTACGTTTACCTATTGTGATCGATCTTATTACGATGTTTCTGTGAGTATGAATAAATATTATTATAAAAATACATTGAAATTTTTTAATCAAAGTTATCATTTACGGACGATATGGCGTCCTAGGGGACACGACCTCATACCGATCGTATATATATGTATAAAAATGTCGGCATAAAATAATAATAATAATAATAATAGAAAATAATAAATATATAATTATAATAATTATAAAATTGGCATTGCCTGATATGAATTCAAAAGTAGGGGTGTTACAATATATATATATATATATATATATATATATATATATATATATATATATATATATATATATATATATATATATATATATGATAGTTAACTGAGCCAAGCATAACTCTTATAACATCAAGCAAATATATGGTATAGAAGTGGTAAACAAGTTTACATACTTAGGGACGATTGTTGAGAACGCAGGAAGATGTAAAGCAGAACTGCGACACCGCATAGAGATAACCAAAGGCGCGATGGGACGCTTAGTAAAACTTTGGTGTGAACAAAAGACAAATAGGAAAGTTAGAATTTTCGACTTGTAAAATCATTAGTATTTTCAATCTCCTTATATGGTGCTGAAACCCGGACAATGCACAGGACAGAGCGCAAGTACATCGAATCCCTTAAATTGTGGTGTTGGAGACTTATGCTACATGTTCCATGGACGGCCATGAGGACCTGTGAATCAATATTGTAGGAAATGGGGAATCTAAACGCCTATTAACGGAAGTTCTGATTAGAATTAGACGGTTTTTCGGCCACATGGTCCGGGCAAATGGACTGGAGCCATTCTTCATCGAGGAGAAATCGACATCGTGACTATGTGTCTTTAAGATGGTCAGACGGGATTCAAAAATTTGCCGAGAAGAGTTTCAGTGGTTGTGTACATGGAGCATACAATAGAAATGGATAGCGCAAACTACTGAATTCTGATAGCATTTCGATGTCACGATGTCTCTACTAGAGACTTACGATTAAAAAATACACACACACACATATATATATATATACTGCAGGTATCATGAAACCAATTGTTTAGAATGAAAATATTCAAAACATTTAATTAACATCACAGAAAATGATTTAAACGAAAATGGTTTCGAATCGAGTAACATCGAAGCCGTCAGGCACTGAGAAAAAGAAACTTAACAGAATACTTCAGATTCAAGAACAAACCGAAATTATGTACAAGAATGCGAGCCAAAAAATAAAAAGAGCGACATCGTGTTGGACACAGAGGGAGGATTAAAAAAAAACTGTTGAGATAGAATGATCCCAAGTACGAGATAAAAATAACATGATTGTTATATTCCATTTTTTTTTAATCATCGACAAAAATTAGATTACGAAACTCCATAACAATAACACGTTAAAATATTCCTTACCTGTTCCATCCTAATTCGTTTCGAGGATAATCTTAATTCGGCTTCTTGCTGCGTTTCTAGTCGTTCGATTTGTTGTCTTTGATGTTTTATCATCGCATCCAAATCATTTTCATATTGTCGATGTAACGAAGTTCGTTCTTGTTCAAATTTCTTATCCTGAAGTCGAGGAAGAGTTTTATTTTTGAAAGTAATATGAAAATAATGCGACAATTTAAAAATATTCACACGTAGCACCGCGCACAGACGCAAAGCACGTAAAAATACGTAATATTGTACCTGTTGATCTTTTGCCAGTTGAGCTTTAAAAGCTAAATCTTGAAATTGTTTTTGTTCCTGCTTTTGCAAAACCTTAATTTCACGTAATTCTTGTTTCCTGTAATAATAAATAAGACGAAACGTTCGCACACAAAGAAAATGAGTGTTATATGTTTAAAGTGAATAAAAAAATAAATAAATAATATATACAATTTTAAAATTATATAATGTAATAATATTTCAAATAATTATACATATTATGAGAATAGGCAGCTGTGGTTTGGATTTCTTTCTACAATAAATATATTCATATATATTGAAAAAAGTTCAATTTCAGTTTTTGAATTATATCTATTATTGTCAAATTGGTGTCTATTCTACACTTTTGAGTTATAATATTTAATGTGATTTCCTATATATTAAACCTTTGAATGCTAGAAGAAAAATAAATAAACAAAATTCTGCATGATCTTTGTAATGCTCGCATAGATCATTATTTATTATCTACAATCTTATTTATGGCCCCCAGTGGTAGTAGTAGGTCACATAGTGTATTCTACGAACCACATGCTGGTACAATTAACCACTTCTATCCACCTTGCATCTTTATAATAACGTACTAAACATTCATCCCCAGTTAGATATTCATTTTGATAGTAAATTTATATATAATAAAAAATTTGTTAAAGTTTATCCTTTTTAATATATTCCGTTTTATTTCAGTTCTTACTTTTCATTAAGTTTGTTTTATGTGATAAAAGACATTTTGATCATAAGTCCTGTTTATTGTCATTGGGAATGCGTGTGTCATTATATGTGACTGGAGTAGGAGCTTTCTTGCACGTTGTTCATATGATTTGTATTCATTCCTATTTTTTGTATTTGCGAATTAGTGTATGTTAAAACGCATGTCATACAGGTGTATGATTGGAATTTCTGTTGTTTTTTTTCTTTAGATATGTGATTGCATATAGGTACTGTATTTCATTAGCAACATTTTTTTTATTGGTATTAATTTCTTTTTCCATTTTTTAATATGATTATATTAATTAGCTTGTTGTGTGAGTGTGGTCTAATTTTATTTTTGTCCATACTTTTATTTTATGATTCTGTACATGCGTACACTGTAATTTTGTCGTTGTGCACGCCGTAATGTTCTGTAGATAAATAAATACAATATTTTAAAACAATGTAATGAATTTACAAATCATCAATTATTGACCTTTTTAGTATATTTAGATTGCAGAAGTGTGGATTATTATGAAAATATTTGTTGACAAGCATCTCAGTTTGAAACTAGATATGCAACAGCGCGGTTATTTATATATAGTTAGTAATTGTTATTTCATTTTTTCTTCTTATTAGTATAATTTCATTATCGTTGATGGTTAATTATTAAACAATTAGCGATTTACACAACTACATCGAAACAAACCTAATTTGTTGATCGTCGAATCCTGCGTAATTTTCGTCATCGTAAATAGTTTTCACGATGAATGTAGTAACCACTTGGCCGTCTACAACGAATTTACGCGTACGTTTACACGTCTTCTTCCTCACGTCACGTATATCTTGTCTAGTAGTCGATCGACTATTTCTATTTTTTTCGTTCTATATTTTAAAATTATTAAAATAATAAATCAGAATTTGAAAACAACGTAATTTAAACTTCGCGTCGAATTGCGAAAATATATACATACGCAATTCAGTACGACAAAAATCTGTGTTCTAATTAATAAATTTATTATCGTGTAATTTATGTAACAGTTTAAAGATTAAACATGTAAGAGATTTAAAAAGAAATGACAATTTTAAAATACACATTCGCCACGCTTGCATTCAAATTATGAATAACTACTCATCACTGTGTGTAGAAAATAAACTTCTACTATATAAAGTAATTCTAAAAAACCAATATGGACCTACAGCGATTCGCGAATAAAAATACTTCAGCGTTTTCAGGCAAAGGTCTTGCGCAGTATTGTGGGTGGTGCCCCGTGATATATTCATAATGATGATCTTCATAAGGACCTTCACATGCCAACTCTCAAAATGCAAAGTGAGAGATATATCCAGTGATTACAGCACCATGTAAATCCACTGGCAGCCGATCTTAAGAATAACAGCGTTCATTTTCAACGTCCGAAAAGGCTTAGGCAAGTGGAACTATGTAGCCGATCTTAACTAATGTTTATCAAATAAAGAATGGCTGTCGTTGGACAGCGTTCTATTAATATTCAATTCATCTAATAACATATAGATTGTATGCAAAAAAAAATTAAGGGATAAGCGACTATAGGTTGTTGTGATTGGGG
The DNA here is from genome assembly GCA_032883995.1 of Coronaproctus castanopsis. Taxonomy (NCBI): domain Eukaryota; kingdom Metazoa; phylum Arthropoda; class Insecta; order Hemiptera; family Monophlebidae; genus Coronaproctus; species Coronaproctus castanopsis. The sequence continues at coordinate 100,830,086 of CM065053.1, forward strand.
TGAACTCTAACTTATAAACAATCTTAAGATTTACGTCAAATTATAATCAATAATAACGTTTTGCAAGCGTGTTCCTCTTGTTTGTGTTTTTAGCCTAAACCATCGTGCGTTTAAATCATTTATATTATTTTACCGATAACCAAGTCGAAATTACGTTTGAAAAACTCTCAAATCCAATACGTAACGGGTTATGCAGATGATGATTTAATTTTAAAAATGCGAATTAGAAACAAACAATATGACGTGGTTGATAAGAACGTTCGTGAAAACGTTTTAATATATATAACAACTTTCAATAATGTTGGAAGAATCATACCGTAATTGTAGAAATGTAAGTTTAGATATAAACTCTCATAAACAAAAAAAAAGCTTCTTAGTAACAATACAGCAGAAAATTTTGGCTAAATGGAGAAGAATTGGAATATGTGGGGCAAGCAATTTATTTGGACCAGTGCTTATTATTTGACGATTGGATAGACAACGAAATGGCAAGAAGAATTACGCCAGCATGAAACAAATTTGGGAGCTTATAAGGAATTATAAAAAAATGAAAAATTAACCTAAAAGCATGAAAAAATGTGTCGTGCCAGTTTTGTTGTATGGCTGTCAAACGTGGTCTATGAAAGCAGCACATATTGACAAAATTAGTCGTGTACAGAGAGCAATGGAGAGATCTGTACTTGGAATTACAAGAATTGACCGAATTCGTTCGGAAATCGTAAGACTTAAAACCAAAATGAAGGACATTGCGAAGAGGGCAGTAAGTCTAATATGGAACTGGGCTGGTCATATAATTCGCCGGGATGGTTTGGCCGCAAATGTAACCAAGCGGTTTCCTTATTACAATAAAAGAAATATGGGTAGACAACCGTTAAGATGGGCAGATGACTTAAGACAGCGGATGGGTTTTACTTGGTTACGATTAAGCTCGGATAAAACGAAATGGAAGAAAACGTGCCAATTATATGGCGTTCATAACGATGTGTAACTAATTTATAGGTGTCTAGCATGCATGTTTATGTTATATAATATTGTTAGTATATTTATGGGTGAGAGTCCTTCGGCCGGATACTTGGCGAAATAAAGGCTTTATTTATTTATTTATATATATAATATAAAGAAATGTTAATTATATTATTATTAATCTGCGACGTGGTCTGCACTTTATAAAGAAATTGTTAAAATCTAAATCGTGAACGCTAATTTAAAACAAATTTAACTATATTATTTTATTATGCGTCTGCATAATTATCTATCCCGCGGTGTTGAGCCAATTTATAACGAAATTTTAATAATATTTTTTTATTATATTTACGTGCCATGAACAGCTACTAGTGGCTCCTCGGATAAATATAAATTAGGTTACTACGTTTTTTAGGTTAAATTGTATAAATTGGAATTATGAAGAAATGTGATTAATTTGGATAAGGAATTAGGATCATGAGTAAATATTTCAGTAAAGAGGATGGAAAGTTTAGTGCAGATTTAATAGAAAAAAAATTGAGGATATTCTCTAAGGATATGATTAACGGAAATATTAATTTTACGTGTATTACATATTGGAGCCGGTTTCTTCTGCAAAGGACGACCGAGCGTTAGTTGAGTATGGTCAAGTCGCAGCCTGCTGATGACTATTTTATCTCGAATCCGACTGAAGAACGTATTCCAAGATAGAACATTACATTTAATTTGACGAAGTTTATTTGTAATACGAACATCCATCCACCCTTGATTCTACAAAGTTGCGAGGGTATTCTTCAAATAGCGGGTGGAATCTGTAGTAGGTGTTGGAATGTCATGAACAAGACGGATTATAGCGGCTTCTTTGGCGGCCCTGTCGTGTGGACTGCTAAGTACATTGTATGTAGCTCAGCGGACAGAATTGAGAATATGTAGATAATGTATATCGTATTACAACTAAGTCACTTTTTACCACGAACATCCAACGAATGCATTCAGGACCGATGCATCAATATTGGAGACATACGAAGATGATAACTTCCGTTTAGTTTCAACAAAAACGAGACTTCCATTTCTGTCATGATTTAACAGATTCAGATCCAATTTGATTGGATTCTGATTTCACAGTGGAATTACGCGATTGTGTGGGAGGCTAATTGTGAAATTATACTATCAATTGTCAGTATTCGGTAATAATGTTAAGAGACTGTTTCCGCTGATTGAGGTATAGTTCGAAAAGTAGATGGAATTATGCGCGCAGGAGCGATATTTGAGGCAGCGCACTCAGAATAAAAGTTCACCAAGAGGAACATTTACCGAATATATGGAGGGTACTCCGACTCTTCTACACATAGATTCTCGATTGGAGCGGTACGAAATGCCCCTATAATTAACCGAAGAGCTATGTTGATGATAGCTTTTACAAGTTGAAGATATGCATGGTCGGCTGTTGAGTATATTGGTGAAATATATCCCGATTTAGAGGGTATGATAGCACCGTGAATTTGAAGTAATGATGTACGATCTACACTACATGACGCGTGAGAGTCGGTTTCCTTAATAAGTTTAGCTTTTAGAAGCATGAGTATTTCAATTTCTTCATTTGGAGTTTCCAACAATAATATTATTGCACGTGATGGTTGCTACTTTGTAACGAATTATGTTTTTATTAATTTTAACGTTCGTTGTGATCGCCACTTTACAAAGAAATTATGTATTTCAACCTCTTGACAACCTACCATCATAAACCGACGAAAGTTATCGAATACAAAAATTAGGTAATGAAATAGCCAACCTATCGTATAATCAATTTATATTTTAATTAACATTTCAAGTTTCTTGATTACTATTTTTATTTATTTTACACGTTAACTTTTACATATATTTAACGAATTTAAATATATATATATATATATATATATATATATATATATATATATATATATATATATAAATAAATAAATAAAATATAACAAAAAAGAACATGCCAAATGCACGTAAAATAATTTATATATATAACGAATTATGTTTTCATTAATTTTAACGTTCATCGTCATCGCCACTTTACAAATAAATTATTTCAACCTCTCGACAACCTACCATCATAAACCGACGAAAGTTAATAAAAACTAGGTAGTGGAATAGACAACCTATCGTATAATCAATTTATATTTTAATTAACATTTCAAGTTTCTTGATTACTATTTTTATTTATTTTACACGTTAACTTTTAGATATATTCAACGAACGTAAAATAATTTATATATATATATATATATATGAAACGTAAAACATAAATCTAACGATTCACCGCAGGAAGGAACTGATGGGATGTTGTAGACGGATGCGACCATATTATTCAAGTATCTGCTCCACTACTCGAACCGTTTCAACATAGTTTACTCATTAAAATCGCACAAGATATTTAGCATTAGATTGTTTTTGTATTTCTTTAATTATTATTATTATATCGATTTCCAGTTCTTCTCGCGAATTATTTATTTTAAAAGTATATTTAATTTTACATCTCAAAACTTATATTACTCATGATTTTAAACTTTTATTTCTACTCCTTTAACTGGCCAGATTATATAAAAATAAATAAAAAAAATATTTCCTGCTAGACTTGTCCTTTTTATCATTTTAATTTTTTCCTCCTTTTTTTCGCGCTCCAACTACTGTGTTCCTAAGTGCACTGCTAACCTTTCAAAATTTACTCATCACAATGTTTTAAGCATATAAATAAGAAAGTACAGCAAATGAAAATGAATGCTGGATCCACGGGGGTGAGCTTTAACCGACAAGTCAGGCATGGTCTTTTGTGATAATACAAAATGACTGTAGTCCTCACCCGCCTATTAGGCACGGCACTCTCCAGGAGAGGACATATCTGCGAACTGTTAACAAAAATACATCGATAAAACATCTTGTGTGGGTTACTTTCACACATGGCTACACAAACACTAGAATGGATAACAGAGAAAAACTCATACTCGGACTCGAAAGAAAAAAGAATATATATAATTGGTCGTTATGTATTTTCATCCCTTTCCTCCTTCTTTTAGCTTTTCCAAATATTTTCTCTTGGATCGCTAATATATAAATGTCTTCTTCTCATAAGCCGTGTTTAACAGATTTACTATTTTTTTTTAATAGTTAGTTTATCGACATTACATCAATGAAGTACGTTCTTATTTGAAACAAAATCAGTTCACGAAATTATTTATACGTCCATATTTTATAAGTGTGTAATATTCTTTTGCATTTTTCGTTAATTGTCCACGATTCCGCTGCATATTTCAACACGGACCAAACGTAACACTGTATTATTATTTTTCTTAGCTCTGAAGTCATCTTTTTAGTCTTTAATATTTCTGTCCTATTCGCGTCTTTATTTCTTTCTCATCTCGACTATCACTTGTAACCAATGCGCCCAAGTATTTAAACTAAGTTACCTGTTTTATTAATGTGTTGTCAGTTTTGAATTTTACTTCGTTAGCAATTTTTGATATTTCTAGTATTTATTTTCATTCCGTATTTTCTCCTTATCGTTAATAATATCTCACGTCCTTTACGTACAATGATAACTGTATCGTCCACATACTATAATCTCATCATTTGTTGCATGTCCTTAAATAGAAGTTGCGTATCAAGGACAGTTGAACATATCATATTTTCATAAATCTGGCTGCTTTTATTATGTCACTAGTTTTTGATGGATTACCGAGAATTTTTCAATTTACCGCCAATGGGAACAAACTTTTTTCGCGTAATTTATGACATACGTATTTTAGCTTTCTTTATAGACGCATTCAACGATAGTCAACCTGTTTACGTTCCCATCGACTTGAAACATTCATATTAGAAATGAGATTGATCTATGAGATCCTGAACAAACGTCGATACATCCGTATTCCAAAATCGTCCTGTCTTTCTTTGCATTCGACGTTTATTAACCACGATTATTCGGACATAGCATTGTAAAATATAAATAAAATTCTGTACACTACGAAAGATGGTAGCTAAACGGTTCTGATCAACTCGAATATATATATTATATATAAATAATCATTACCATAATATAAGGTGCCCGCTTATTGTCTCGATGTTCATCGTCATCAGGTCGATTATTTTCTTTATTACTACCCCGGCTATCTTGACTAGTTGTTGTTGAAACACTTTCAGTATCGGACCTGCTAATCAATAATAATGTAAAAGCTTTTACGAAACATTTGTAAAACGCATTTAACGTAATTTAGAGTAACGTTTTCCCGTAAATCATCACATCATTTACTAACCTATTTTTTCATGATCATATTTTTATTAAACACAGTCATTTAACGAATCTTCTTTTTCAAATGTAAAACATAAAATCGTGTAAACTACAATGCAAAACAAAAAATTGCGGGAAAACTGTATTAATTTTTTCCAAGAAACAAACGTTAAATATTTAAACCGTTTCATTACAATCTAAACTGAATTTACTATTATTATCACGTAGTCGGTCCATCATAAAATAAAAATTATAAATTAAACAACATCCGGTATTCAAGGGTAACCTATCGTCAATAATGCCATGCAGGCTTTCATATTCATATTTACTACTGAGAGAACGGTCGAATAAGTAAGCATGATCTTGCACTCCTTCGCAGCTACATTTGTCATAGTCTGTCTCACACCTTATTTTTTTTAAATTCTATTTGGTACGTACCGCTCCATTTATTAATCTGTTCACTGTTTTCCATAAACCGTAATTTAACTGGTTTCCGCTCGGCAGTTTCACTTTTAGTTCTACCAACATTTCTTCAGTTCCGTGTCTGATGCTTTGTTAATTCCGCACTACTCTTCAACCCCTAAAAATTCTTAAAAAACTATGTCTGAAATTCCGACGCGATTCAGCTAATACGTAATATTCACACAAGGCGCGGTATTATATTGTTTAGATAATTTGTTTTTTCTTTCCTTGCAGCCAATTCCCGTCTTACGTTTAGGGGAGCGATACGAAATCAGCGAATTAATAATAAACGATTTAATTGAAAATCTGTGATTGAGTTGCAGAAAAAGGTTGATTGGTTTCGTTATCTAGGAACGTTGATATCTAACGATGGAAGAGATACAATGAAAATTAAAATAAGAATCTCCATGGCCAAATAAGCGTTTGAAAATCTCGCATACATATTTAAGGATAGGAAATCAAATATTAAATTAAAACTTCGGCTGATTCAGTGCTCTACGTTATGTCTACATTAAAATATGCGTATGAAATATGGGCAATGAGCCTAGAAAGCTCAAATAGAAGCCTTTGAAATGCGTATATGACGTATAGTATTTTTTTTTTTTGCGTACGATCTGTGCTTGGACAGGACAACAAGTAGTATTATTTTACGTGTTTCAACAGAATGCTGCCCATTAGCACCTATTCCCTGCGTAATCGTAATTTATTGACGATGTTGCAAATCTTCTTGACAGTTTCTTTTCAGACGTTTGAACTCTGTGGAATTACTCTTCAGATCGGCAGCCAGTCGATTGACATGTTGCTGAAGTCGCTGCATATATCTACTACTGCATATTCTGTTTCTTTTATATCAGGCATCTGGAGATCCTTGTACACGTCGGTATTGCAAACACACCATGGTGCTCGAACGATGTTGCGCAAGACCTTTGGCTGGAAACGCTGGATTATTTCCAGCTTGGAGTTGCTGGCTGTTCCTCATATTTCAATCCTATATATGTCCATACATGTTTTAAGAAAACTTTATATATTAACAGTTTATTTTTAAGTGATAATAATAAATTCCAATGCATTAACCAGATCATACTCCGTAGTTTAAGCTGAAGTTTTCTTTTGGTTAGAATATAGTTTTTCCAGGTTAACCTCTGATCCAGATGCAATCCTAGGTATTTTACAGAGCAGGACTTTGGGATTATTTTATCGTTAAAACGGATCGGTGTTTTCCCTTTAATTCTGTTTAGCGTAAACAGGACATGCGTGAATTTAGATTCATTTACTGTGATTTTATATGAATAATATCAGCCTGCATATGTTCAGCGGCAATAAACCCGTATGCCAGATTTTGTCAAACTCTTTTTCTATGTCCAGGAATAAATACGATAGTTTCTTTGTTCAAAACTGCTGTTGATAACTTCAATTATTCGATGTATTTATTCTGTTGTACCATGTTGCTTTCTAAACCCAAATTGCTAAACAGATATTAACTTATTCCTTTCAAGCGTTGGTTTTACTCTTTTAAAAATAACTTTGAAGTAATCGGTAATAGACTGATAGGTCTGTATGATCGTACTTATTCCTGCGGTTTTCGAGGTTTATGTATCATTATTATATAGGAAAATTTCCACTGTATGGTAATAGTCGGTATGAATTATTGCGTTAAAAATATATGTTAATAATATTATCGTTTGGTCGGAAAATTTTTTAGTACTTTTGCAGTTATTAAGTCATATCTCGGGGATTTTTTTTGGATTGAAATGTTTCTGTATGTGAGATTTTACCTCCATTGGTGATACCGGGGTAAACATATTTGGAATGGTGCTTGTCGGCGGTTGTTTATATACACCTCTTCGTTAGTTACTGTGTTATTGTCGCAGTGGAAAACTTCAGATGGGTATTCAGTAAATATTTCATCTATTTCCTTGTTGGTTCTTGCCCATCCGTGATTTCCAATTTTTAGTAGTGATTGTCGACGTAGTGTGGTTGAGTTTTAAGTTTTTTGTAACCTTCTATGCATCCATATTGAGCGTCAACTGTGTAATATATTCTTGAAAGGTTTCATTCTTTCTGTCTGAAAGTGCTTTCCTCAGCTATTCTGTTTAATGCATTTTTTTTTTTTATCGATTGGGTTTCTATCATTGTGCCAGATTCTCATTAATCGCTTTTTGTCGGAGATCATATCCTTTAGTACTTTAGGATGGTTAGTTGTTTTTGTACACAATTTTCTTTGTGGAGTAGCTAAATGTGCCGCTTCGTGAATGCTTTTTAACAAAATGTTCGATGGCTATTTCGATGTTACCTTTGGTTTTTAACGGAATAGTTCACTTTATTTTGCTGCTGAAATATATTCCAATTGGTATTTCTGCTAGATCGGTCTTGTAGGTAAATGTGTTACTGTACTTTTAATACTTAGTATTTTTGGAGAATGATCGGGCATACTATCCATAGATGATTCTAACAGTATGTGGTGATCGATATCGATTCCTTTGGTGATAAAAAAAAACAAATTCAGTATATCGGGTAGTTTGTTTACATCAGTTGGCCAGTATGATGGCATTCCATCAGATAGGTACAGGTACTTATTTTTTTAAACACATGCATTTAACTGCCTACCTCTGAGTGTTGTTAGGCGCGATCCAAAACAGGTGTATTTAGCGTTGAAGTCGCTGCCAACTACAAACTTATTTCCAAGTTCTTCGAAGTATTCTGCATAGTGTTCTTGCTTAATATTATATTTAGGAGAACAGTAAAAAAGAACGAATAAATATGTATTGGAAAGAGGTGGCCTCAAAACACCGATCCATGCTAGGAAACGGAAATATCTTACCCATATGATCAGGGAAAATGGTATCTTTCTGCCTTCACGGGATAGGATCGAAGGAAAAGCGCCAAGGGGAAGGAATCGATTAGAAATGGTAACCGCCGGTTTCGGAGAAAATAAAAAAGTAGTCGATATAATAAAGGATGCTAAGCATAGAAAATACAAGATCATGATGTAGGCTAATTCCTGTCAAGGAAATGCGACTAGAAGAAGAATTGTCATGAAAGGGCGCATTGTTGAATTTTATTTTAATTGAAATATTCAATTATTCGTTATGTTGGCATTTAATGGTAATTAACAAACCTGTGCTCAAAACACGTATCAGAAAAAATTAGTTCAAAATTAACCAATAACATTAAATAATTTACTATCATTATTAGCTGTTAGTAATAATTTATATCGTCAATTTAATATGAAATTTTGATTACCTGTCAATCGTTCTAGTACTTGCAGTCGATGGTGGCGTTTGTGGTGATTCTATGCTCTTTATCGAGTCCGCATCTTCCGAATAACTAGATTTTTCTAAATCTAGTTTTCTTTTCTATAACATTTGAAAAAAAAATTAATAAACAAATAAAAAAATACAGAATGTTCGATACAATAATAAAATAGTATAAATTGTTAAAGGAAGCAACTAGTCCATAAGAAAAATAATCGTAACATCACAAGATGTCTAGCGAAATAAATTATTGCCGCCGACTACTGGGAACTAACGGCTTAACAGTAATTATTATTCACAAGTACTCCTAACAAATGGAAAAAAATACATTGCTTCGAAAATTTGAAGAACAGGAATTTTAAATTCCAAAATATACGTATGAAAAGCAAAATGAGCAATCGATCAAAAATTTTAATTATCTGAATAAAAAACACGATGCAGCACTGACGATGATGAATATATTTATTTAATGTGAATTTAATTTAAAATGTAAATATAAATATATGTATACATGAAGTAATGATTTTTTATTTAGAAAAGTAAAACAATAACGTTAAAATCACTAATGTCAATAATTTATAACAAAGCTTTCCGGCAGTCACGCTATTTTCAAGTTAAAATTGAGTCTTGAACTAGATGTCCTAGATGTCAGTTGTTTTTTTAACTTCAGTATATTTTTCATACATTATTACTTTTTTTTAATTATTGTTATTATATGTTCATTGATTATTATTATATTTCGATAATCAAGTAGATAGTGATTTTGAAGTCAATTATTTAGTTGTAAAAGTACTAAAAGTTGTTTTGGTTCGTTTCGATTCTTATACTTATTAAACAGCGACATCCATCATCATAAAACATGCACTCTAACGTATACAGAAGTTAATAAATTATGAATTATATATATATATATATATATATATATATATATGTATGTATGTATGTGTGTGTGTGTGTGTGTCGAAAAATCAATTCGGTCATTTCTACACAAAATCAATCAATTTCAATCTTAAAACTGGGTTCTTAACTTTACTGTGTTATAGTCACTGATAAGTTGGATAAATTATAGAGCTCTAGAACACACGGAAACAATGTGTACGAATTTCAGTTATAAATCTTGCCAAAATAATGATGATACGACCGATATCAAAATGAGTGAAAATCAAATACGATCATTAGAGGTACTGAAGTATGTGAGAGTAGCGTGGTAAGTAAAAACACGACGCTAGATGACGAAATCTCTTCAAGATTTCTGCAGAATGTTGTAAAACAAAATATAGCTCGGCAATCTTGTACCTCAGCAACAAACAAGCTCGTACAGCAGCATATTAAATATTACTGTAAGAAACAATGCAACCGATAGAAATGACATGTCACTCTCGAAAATTTTATCTTATTCTAATAGTTCCTTGTTATTTATTACTATTCCAGATTTTACTATAATTAAATGCTTCGAACGAACAAACGAATAAGACGGTCAGGTAAGATGTTCAAATCGCAATCTACTGATCGGTACAATTCCTCTGCGATTAATCTTCTTAAAGAAACAGAAACACGGAAGTTTGGAGGCAGACGGTTGAAATTGATAGTAATAAGTAACAGGTGATTGACTAATATTCTCAGTGTATATCAGTTCCCAAAGATCCAAATGCGCCAACTGAATAGAGTGAAATAAATCGGTCGATATAAGAAATGTTGAACTTACAGTATTTTTAGATCTCCGTAAATCAGTTTGCGGTACATTTGCATCCGAATCAGCAAGTACGACTGAATCCTTATTATCTTCGTCTAAAGAAATATGAAATAGACAATTAGATTGAAATTCAATATTCTGCAAAATCGGTCGAATTCATGCATTTGCACAAATTATTGATTCATGTAGAAAATAATTAAAAACAATAATTACCCTGATAATAAGAATTCCAATAATGATTATCATGTTTGAAATCGTTAGTTTTCAAAGACGAATCATCATCGCCCACAATAACAACGGAAATGTTACTCGTATCGCGAGATGGTGGATCCGAATTTGAACTCAACGAAGCCGTATTAATTACTATAACTTCTCCGTTATCATCAGATGGCGATTTACTTACCTACAAACACAACTTAACTATAATAATAAAAAAAAACAATGGAAAAAACAACATTTTTTTTTAAATTCCAATAAGTTTACCATAACGAAAAAAAAAAAATTAATATTTGTACCTTAAAAGTTTGAAAGACATCATTGCTAAAAATTGTTTGTAAGAAGTACAAAATGAAAATTTATATTCAATACTGAAATCGCGTTGGTTTTTGAGCGATGTCATCGTGTTACGTGTCCGTAATATAAAAAAACTAGTTGCTATTATAACGTTATAATTTTCAACGAACGTGAAATATGATTGCGATGAACAATTTAAAATTCATTAAATTACACAGAATTACTTTAATATTTTGCGTCAAAATGTTATTTATTATTAATACAAACGAAAAACCAATAATAATAAGTAGTTCATATGAATTTATAGCGAGAAAATTATATGTATATATAATAGAATTCAATTTTGTGGCCATATGCAAAGAATGGACGAAAACTATTCGATCATACGCGAAAAGTAAAAATAAACTTAAAGTAATACACAGATACCATAGATAGCATGGAGGAACTTAAGATTACACCTGAAAATGTAGAATAGGGATTAACACTAAAGAAGAACAGATTTATCTGCAAAAGATTCGCAAAGAAACAGGAAGAAAGACAAGGTAATTCGTGGACTAAAGAAAAAAAAAAACAGCGAAAGAATGGAAGAAGATTGTAGCAGGACTAGTTGACGACGTAATCTATCAGCGGCTGATTCGAAATAATAATATGCAATTACATGTATTGTATAATATCGAAATATAGTAAATACTTTAATAAATATAATAAAAATGAACTTTAGTAAAATTGTAACAATATTACATAAAAATATGTTTCTTTTTACATTAACACAGAGTAAGCATTTCAAAATTTGTTTCCACAGTAACATTTGCTTACACTTTCCTAATACTCGTTTAAGCATCATATATTAAAGTCCATATTTACTTTCGTTTTATTGTTTTCATTTTCCAGAATTATAACTTGGTTCGAAGATGGTGCGCAAACGTCGCCACCGGAAATTAAAGAATTATGATCGTTGTGTAAAACTGGCGGATGCGTAGTGGTAACTATAGTTATGTTCGATTCCAATGGAGCTACATCCGGCGTTCCGACATTAGCCGGTATTTTAACCGTAGTTGCACCGCTCGTAATCAACACGTCTATTAACGAAAATTACACAAGAAAATAATCAAATAAAACGAATCGATTAATAAGCATTTTGCAACAAAAAGTTTATTACCATTTCTAAAAAGGAATCATTAACAATTGTATAATGATGAAATAGCTAAGTATTCATTTTTTCCAAGATATAGAACAATAATACAGTATACGAGATTTCGAGAACACGGAACGGAACTGTCCTTCATCCGTCTCAAATGTAAATAAATGCACCAATTAAACATTTGCAGTAAACTAAATGATACATTGGCTAAACGTGCACATTTCGATAGTAAACATGCTAATTTAAAGAGTTGGCCATATAGGAGGAATTACTCAAAATACGACGTAATAATCAACATAACAAATCACGAGTAATTGACAACCGACAATAGTAAATAACAAATCTATCTGTCAAGAATAAATTTCCCTCATCTGCTAAATAAACAACTATTTACGCAACCTACAATGGAATGAAAATGAAATCATTCGCAACACTTAGGAATAAAATTCCAAAAGGAATTAACTTTTAGCTAAAATAAGAAAATAATAGTAATAGTAATAATAATAATAATAATAACAATAATAATCAGCTAGGCAATATGTTTAACTAATTAATTAAACAAAAAATCATAAACACGCCCTCTATAATATTAAATAAACTTCTCTCAAAATGAATCAGTTTCTACGAATTACAATGCGGAACATCAATGTTATGGTCCAATACCACCAAGAATTTAACTGTTTCTAATGAGCAATAAAATAGGACATATTATTGGTTTCGGATCTGTACAAATTTTATTAAAATATGACTATATAATTTATCATATAAAACCATCCCCATGATAGTAAACGCGAAAAATCAGATTTATTATAGGATCAACCGTGAAATATCATGTTGTTAAAAAATCTAGCTATTGCAATTACATCTTATCTCCCTTCCCAACACACATACACACACACAAACAACATCACAAAGTAACATTAACAATATCAAAGTCAACAAAGTAATATAAGATGCGATATAAATACAATTTTTTAAAACCGTAATCAGAAAAACTAAAAATTATTAAGTTAGATTATCAACTACAAGATAAAAAATTGTATTATATTAAACTAAAATATATTGAAAATAAGTACACAATTTATACAATTATAAAAGTATAGACATTTTTAAAATACTAAAACGAAACAATTCGATAAACTCTGGGTATAATAGTTAAGTATTCTTATTTTTTCACAATTTACACAAAACAATCCTCTGAAAATGATCAATTGTCGTATAAATAATAAAGCTTCAGTAAAGAAAAAATTCTACGTATATTAACATCGGTCAGTAATAACATAAACATATACTGGAGGGAGGCAATGAAACAATTCATACGCGGAACGTACATGGTAAAAGAAAGAAATGCCAATAGAAATTCGAAAAACTAATCTGAGAAAGAGATAAAATATAAGTCGTAGACTCATTCCTTTATTGGCCGGCAGTATGCGCACGCAACCGCACTTACACGTTATGAACAACACAACGGAGAAACACCTATTCTGTCGCGTCATGTGTGTGTACTTTAAGCACTCTGGTTTCAAAACGGCCAATAGTCGCTAATATTGCCTTATGTAAACCCTAAACCCATAGTAGCATTAAGTGCAAAATCACCATATAACACTGTATTTGACTTTCTGATGCCTTCTCAGGTTACATCGAGTGTGAAACCACCAACCGTTGTAACTAGGTATTTCAAAGCACTTTTTAAAAGATTTTTTATAATATATTCTACGAAAAATAATTAAAATTCCCTTATTTTGTTTAATACCCATAAAATAATGGCCATTTTTAACTATTTTATTACATCATCTTTTTTATAATGACCATCAACAAATGCCGAATAAAATAAAAACTAGCGAACGACTTATTATACTTTGTGATTTTAATGCACAAGTAGAGAAAATATAAACGTTTAGAATGACACTATTATAAAGAAAATAGTGTTGGAGATTTTACGTGCGAAATGGTCTTATTATTACTATTTTCAATATGAGATGTTATACAAAGACCTAGACGAATGAAGAATATATTAACGATGGAAATAAATTAAAGTTAAAGAATTAAAATATTTGAGTAATATTATCAGTAAGTAGACTAGATTAAAAAAAAAATTCGATGATCGCGTAAGCCTTCTAGACGAGTTTTTAATAATAGAAATTTAACAACTGCTACTAAATGAGTTTATACGACGTTAATAATTCCAACCGTGATATACGGTGGAAAAACCTGGCCAATAAAAATGAAACAGCATAAAAAATTAGAAGTTTACTATGTAAGATTATTAAGACGTGATTCTTCGAACAACCTTGAAAGATCAAATATCCAACGAGAAAGTTATTGCAAATGACGCAGCAGTTCGCGTAAGGTGGTTTGACCATGTGTAATAAAAATCGATGATCAACGCAATCCGAAACGTATATTTTACGGAATAATAAGTGTTGGAAAGTGTCGATATAAAACATGCGATCCCTAGGACAATTAAAAAAAACTGAAACGAATTCAAGAAAATATGTAACATGAAAAATTATGACCAAAAATACGAATGTTAGTAGATGACATCGCGAACCAGCGGCTCGCATCCGCAAAGCATAAAAAAAAATTATAATCATCGAGAAAGTAGCCCTGACATCGCCGGGAGGATAAGAATTCAATACTCGCGTCGAGATTTGACCACATTAATAATAACATTAAGAGGGCATTTTTAGAACTGACACTCATACTCGTTATCGAGTGAGCTAGAACAGTATAATTTAGTATCAAGAAATCGAAATTGGTAAGAGACGTCAATTCACGTCAACGCGACGATTAATTGCTATTGCATCGCTTTTTTTTTTTTACTACCCAGTAAGCTGGTACTGAAACAAATACATATATATGTGTGTGTGTGTGTGAAAAGTAACGATTTTATGCCTTAATCGATGATTGTTCGTCGAGTCTAAACCATAAAAAACTACTTTAAATATCAAGTCGAGAACAGTTTTTTTTCTTTTAACAAAAATGTTACAAAATGGCCGAAAATTTCCCCGCAGTTGAATCTTTTTCGATATATAATACCGAGTACTTACCGGTTGACGATGCTTCTTGTTTACAAAGGGACGACTCGGGATGATGCTCGACACTCGATATGCTTATATTTCCTCGATGTTTTATACCATTGTTCTTATGAACCGGAGGACGTTGTTGTTCGTAAGATAAATCGTTATTAGACGCCGCTTTATTCATCGAACTGTTTCGATTCTTCAATAATTTATCGTAAGCTTCGATCTGCAATACTTTATCCAACGGCGGAGGCGACGGGCGCCGTTTATTGCGATTCGACACGGACGAACTTCTAACTGCCGCACTAGCGGACTTATCACGAGGATCTTTTCGACTGCTACGTTTGGACTTATTATTATCTTCGTCGTAGTCGAAGGTGATTTCGTTAATCATGGAATAAGGTCTAGTGGACGATAACGCTTGTTTATTGGAATTCAATCTTTTTTCTACAACGTAATTACTCTTTTCGATCGAAGTCGATTTTTCCGTAAAGCGACTAATTCGATCGACTTCATCTTTATTTTCGACAAGGCTATCCTTTTTCGACGAAGTCGATTCGATATTGCCGATACCTATTTCGACGCGATTTTTAAATTCGGACGAAGCCCGATCGTTTTTATCGCTTTCATCGTTATCCGTTTCGGACGTTATCGTCGCAACGTTTTCGCGGGACGATAATAAAGACATCTGATCATTTCCGATAGCAGCAATAGAAGAAGCAGGCATACAATATAAAGGCGGCGGAAATGGCGGAGGAATTGGAGGTATCGTCGAAGATGAAAGGGTTATCGGTTGCGTATCGACGGTCGAACTAGATATAACGGATGAGGTAGTAACGATAACGGGAGGTGGCGGAGCGTGACGTTTTTTTTCGACGTTTTCCGATGTTTTGGTGTTAATAGCGGACACCTAAAATACCAACAACAAAAAAACTCGTTTTCATTATACAGAATATAAACAAAATGAATGTGAACAAAAAAGACACATTAATTTCCCACTTTTCCGAGATTAACAAAAGGAAAAACGAAAATACACGTCTACGAGTGGTTTAAACTTAGGTTTTAACTACTTAGGATTACGTTGGTGTCTATGATTCCAATTGAACTATTTCCGAGGAAATTACTTAAGTTTTTTTTTTGATTTTTTAAAAGAAAATAATACCGCCGAATATTATAGCAGATTTTAGTTTAACGGTTACAAATCATTGTCGAATTTTCGAAATAAATGTTGCGAATATTTTCAACTTTTAAACATCCGATGATGCTGTGACTAGCGGAACTAGTGAACGTTTATAAACAATTACGATACTTTATGAAGAACATAAAAAAAAACACTCGATGTACGACTATACATGAAAGAAGCACTTAATATTTTTAGTGCGTCATTCTTTCAATAATAATAATTTCAATTCAAATATATTTTTCAATTCATATATACAACATATGTGGATATATATATCTTCACAATTTCTATTTCATACAATACACAGTACACAAACAAACATGATAAAATTTAGAAGATAAATGTATTACTTTGAAGTAAATTACAATGCAACTATAATTAGACATAAATACGTGAATTCTACAGCTATGTGTATTATTTACACTATAATTCATACGTAGTCAACGCGAAAAATATTATGTAACAATGCGATACTCCGAATATGAACCGACCTACCTAATAAAACCAACATTCAATAAAAACAAATCAAATCACATTTTATTTTATAGCAATAAAGTGTTACACCCGCTAAATCATAATGAAAAAAATACAATAATAAAAGAATGGAAGTAGAAGAAATAATTATAAATAAACGATACACTGGTCAATAATAATAATAATAATGAGTAACAATAAATAGTAGACTAGGTATATTTATAGCAAAATACGCATATAGATATGAATGTATCGCATATATTCTTATCAAGAATACAAATATATAGAAGCTCAATCAAAATATCACGACTTTATCTTATCTTATTAAACGAGCGATTATTGTATATATATATATACATTCAGGAATCTCGGAAACAACTCGAACAATTTCGATGAAATCTTGTACATATCCGTAATTTATTAATTATTCGAAAATAGCCTGTATAAAAATTGCGAATTTTGAAATAGATCTCAAGTACGCTCCCATAAAAGCATTTTGAAGTTTTGATTTCTCTTCAAAGACGTCTTTTTCTCGATACTTATCAATATGCGCGTTAAAAATTTCTCAACTCGATTGTATTAAGCGTTCGAATGTTATAAGTTTAGAAATTTATTTTTCATCACGTATGTGTTGGTGAATATAATTAAAATTTTATATCTCGGGTACCGTTTCATAATTAAAATAGTTACCGTTATGTTTGTAATGGTTTTTAATAGAACGCGATTCGTATCTAAATTTGCAAAAAAAAAAGAAAAAAAGCAAGATTTCATGAAAAAATACCGAACACAGTTTGGGGCTGCCAAAGTACTGAAAAGTAACACACGAAGAAAATAAGAAAAGCATTCATAACCGGTTCAACGTTTTTTTTTCAACCCAGTTTAAAAGAAGCTAATTAAGATTTATTACGTAACGTTAATAAAACGACTAAATTTGTTCGGTTGATAATAATAACTGTATAAATAGAAAAATAACGTAAACTAATAAAATTTGCATTGTTTTATTTGTAGTAATAAAAAAGAATATTTTTCCTCGATTGATGTTAAAAATTTAATCATTTCATCAAAAAGAAGTGTCTACTGTCTGACACTCGTCAATTATTAAACGGAATGACGGAATTACATATCAAACACGAATACAAGGAAGCAAGATGACGCGCGACATTACGAATGACTAATATGTTGATAAAATGTTGCCGCCATTTAGTGAACTACTTTCAAGTAGTATACGTCATAAAATCATCCATCTCAATCAGAATGTTTGCACAAACGGATGTTTTCCATGCGAATCAGAATACAATTAAACGAAAATAAACGCAATAAATGAGACGTGTTGCGTTTTTAAGATAGACAAAATTAAGAGATAAAATTATATACCGATTTCCGAAACTAGCGAATCAAAAAATAAGCATAAGATTACAGAAAAATTCGATCTAAAGTAATCAACGCTAATTTATATTAAACGCATTCACTGATAATAAAACTTGTCATTATTTAAAAACGAAAAATTACGAATTTGTTTTCATTCGCAGCTTAACCCCATCGTGGTAGACCCACTTAAGACAGCGTAATCTATACTAATATATAAAACTGACTGCCTGTGGGTTGCGAATATTTTCACTATAATCGCTGCATTGGGCTATTTTTATCACACATAAACATATATATATTTTTTTTATTTTTGTCTGTCTGTTCCGATTTAACTCAAAAACTATTAAAGCGATAATGATGAAATTCACACAGCTTATAGCCTATATTATCGGATTCGTTTTAAGATTTGCTTCACATTGATATCACAAATAGGACAAAAATTACAACAATTTAGTTATATAATCTTATTATTATTATTATTATTATTATATTTTTATTTTAAGACGCTCAACTATAAAGGTTATTTGCGTCCACGAAAATTAGATACAATAAATTACAGAAAAATTATTTACTACTTATAACACTATTTGCTTAGTTTATAATTTTTTTATATCGGTTATTCATAGAAAATACATTACTCGCTGTATTACATCTTCATTGTCCTGTAGTGCTTCACTTCAATCTAGTCCAGTTATTAAGATTACGTTGTTGTTCGAATTTGGGACATTCTGTAATGACATGTTCTACGGTAATGAACCTTGAACTTGCATGTTACCAACGACGCATTTTCCTCGAATAGTGGCCCGTGCGTTGGCCGACTCGTAATCGGGCTAGTACTATCTCTTCGTGTCTATTCGCTCGGTATAACGTCATCCACTGTTCTATTCACGGTTTGATTCTCCGTATTTTGTTCTGTGTTAATCTCGACCACGACTTTTGTCGAACAAGATTTATCGCGAATTTTAATTGTTTGTTTATCCGTGAGCCGGGATTTCTAGTCAGTGGAGTTGGCTTCTGCCATGGTGGGTACGAGGAGGCTTGTGTGGTACAATCAACCGTTGTTAAATAAAGGTACCGTATGAAATGTTTACAACGTAATCGAAATGCTTCGTTATTTTTACTGTATTTGTTTTCTAAGCTCGAATAAAAGGTTTTGTAATAGTTTGGATGGGTTTTCTTCATACTCAATTCGAAATAATATTTCAATGCTAACAGGATTCTTCGATTTTTGAGTGTTGTTATAATAGTTTCGGCATGTAGGCTTCATACTGGACTAGTACAGAAGGCTCCGCTGCAAATACGACTAATTTATGTATTACTTTTGGCGATGCCGTACCATATATAATTGAACCGTAGTGTAATAAAGATCTAACGCGTGTACCATATAGACGCAATAACGTTCTTTTGACGGAACCCCACGATTTGTGGTGTAGAGTTTTGAGTAAATTAAGAGTCTTTATGCAACTAGCTTTTACGTAATGTACATGCTCCTTCAGTTTGATTTTTTATCCATAATTAATTCCAGGAATTTAGTTTGATCGGTGTGTCGTATAGTCGTACTGTTTAATTTTAGTTGAAGAAGACGAGTATACGTTTTTCTGCTGAGTTGTACCACACATGTCTTTTGCGAGGTGTCGAAGCCCATTCTTCTATTAATTCGATATTTTGTTGTAGTTTCTTTTCCAGGGCAGAAATATTGTGTCCTCCGGTATATACAACCAGGTCGTTGGCATAAATGGAATATTTTACAGGTTCCCTAATGCGCTCTTGTAAGTCAGACACCGCGAGTATAAATAGTAGGGGGCTTAGAACGAATCCTTGAGGAACTCGGTTTTCTTGACGTTTTGATGTAGACAGTGTGTTTCCTATTCGAACTTCAAATTATAATCTTTAAATATAATTTTTTTTCTTTTTGTACGGTTGTTCCGAAATTATTGTATCTAACAATTTAAAGTTTTAAAAAGTAGTAGGCAGCGATATCTCTGTCAAATCGTGTATATATATATATATATATATATATATATATATATATATATATATATATATATATATATTATATATAGTTAAAAGAGACATCGGTAGTGTATTAAAAAAAATAATTACACAACACTTTTAGTACATATATAAATACGTGTATACACGATAAAATTATAAATAAAATAAATTTTTACCGGTTTGTGATTATCTAAATTATTATTAGGATCATCAGTCTTAATCTTATTTATTTGCTTCTCCACTACTTTACTATTTTCTAAAGCGTCTTCCGAATCGGATTTTACGTAAACCATTTCTGCAATTAATATTACGCACAATTTTATGATACCATTTTACTTAGAACTCGTTTAAAAAAATAATTTTATCTTCGTTATTATTTTCATCATCTTTAAATATAAAAATTTTAAAAATTATCGCGATAAAATTTATTTAAAATCTTCTCACGCACACCTAAACGATAAAAAATTCGAAACTAACTAATCTGACTATTTTATTATTATTATATGTAATTGCTTTTACGACTTACCCAACGTGGTACTGTGAAAGAATATTTATATTTTAATCGAAGATGCTAACTTTTCTAGGAATTTTGCAACGTGGGAAATAATTGTAGATTATCCAGGTGGTCAAGGAACGATACATTATACGTAGGTGGGGACATAATTATTATAATTGTGCCACCAGAGCATTAAAAAAAAAAAAAACATGTTCGGAATTACAGATTGCAGATTGTCTGTTCAGAACGGAACAGAAGGCGCAACTCCCCTATTACCTGAACAACACAAATCTGAGTAGTCAACATGATTTAATATTATCCTCAATCCTAATCGATCCATTGGAGTCGTTAGTCTAATAGAAATTTCTTCACGTTTCCTATCTTCCTCCTATTTTCTTTTCCCTCGCCCTAATTCTTAACACCGTTGGTTGTAGTATTATATGGGGCAGAAGAATGATCAGTTAACAAATGATGCCCAAATCGTAATCTATTGATGAATATAATTCCTTTGCGATTAATCTTCTTAAAGAAATAGAACTAGGGAAGTTTAAAGAAAGACAGTTGAAGTTTGCTACATTGTTTACGTAAAAATATATAAGACTAACGTATCTAGCAGTACATGTTCTAAATAATAAACATGAAAAAACTGTTTTTTTTTTGTTTTGCTTTTTTTCTTCTTAAAATGGTGTTAACGTAAAATTTGTCCTCGAGGTAAATGGTCTACGCCGAACTTATATATACCGTGTATTCTTCGTAATATTATCGCTTCGCTTTCAAAAACAAATTAATATGTAATACATTGAATTTTTAAAACATGAGTGCATAAAAATCCAATAAATTCTTGCTCTCGAGGCAACAACGTATGGTCATTATTTCGTCTCATTATATATACTATCGTGTTATAAAATAAAAATGAAATGTTTATAATCACCTTTTATATCGGCAGGTTCACTTTTTATTGAGTCGCCATCTCCTTCTCCATGATCCTATAACGAGTAAACATATGAAAAATGAAGAGATATTTTAAATCGGGCGATATAATTTCCGAAAAATAATTTTTTTTTTAAATTTGTTGTGCGTTATAAATTTAAAAAAAAAAACATCTCGCGTTACGTATGAATTAGGGGTACACATATACGAAACGATTAATTTTAGCGTAAATGAAAAATATAAAACAAGACTGATACTAAAGTATAAATTTAATAAATAATAATTGCAACAAAAAGACTATCTGACTGAAGTCTTTATTAGTGTTTAATAACTTCATCGGTATGTTTGGAGAAAAATTTAGATAACGAAAACAGATCGCATAATTTTTTTTTATTTTTTTTTTTTTGCAAAATAAGTAAACCTCGGCTAAATTTTTTTTTTTTCAACGAGTAAAATAAGAAATTATTATTAAATTCCTTTTTGCTCTTAACGATGGAAATCATGACAATTTCATATTTTAACGAAATATAAAAATTACACTTTTTAACTTTCATGGTTAACATCCGTTACATTCGCAATTTTTTTCTATGTAAATCGTGTCGAATTTTTTATTACGTAATTCGAAAACAATTACAGTTCTCATTTTCAATACGCACGTATACTTATAATTGTCAAAGTTATCTCAAAATAAAAAATGAATAATAATATAATTACAAAAATATTTTAAAATGGTCTGTAATTTTGAATTCTACGACAATTCCATACCAACTTTTTTTCTTATAAAACATATATATATATATATATATATATATATAATTATTATTATTATTATTATTACCGTTTAATTCATATGGAGTATATTTCACAATTTTGAATGTACAGTAACGAATGTACATATTTTTCTTTATATGTATATTTATGCAAGTATTTTTCAGCATGTATTATGTATGGCTGTGCCTTTGTATACATGTTTAAGCAGTTGCATACGTATATATTATTTTATTTCTTTAAATTATTCTTTTTTTTTTAAAAAAAAAAAAGTTCGTTTTAATTCTGCTGTATACTTGTTCTCATTTATTTCATTCTTAATGTTTACAATATTGGGGTTAGATTCGTATGTATATATTAATTAAAAATATAAACTAAGACAACGTTAAAATTGTGCGTTCTTTTTTAATATACGGATCAAATTTAAAAAATTATTTACTAAATAACATAGCACAAAATCACAGTAACTTTTCTCGTATAATAAAAATACAATAATGAAGAACATATTTAAGTAATTTAACTGAAAATTTAATAATTTTGATAGTTGCGAAAAACGAAATTTACTAATATTATATATATATATATATATATATATATATATATATATATATATATATATATATATATATATATATATTATCTAACATTTACAAAACCAATTTTTCCAACAGCGTTCCTTACGATTATCAAATTTTCTCGCAAAATATTAGTATTAACAATTCAAATGCATCAACAAGTAAATTATAGCTTAAAAGAAAAGTTTGTTTTTCTTTTTTATGTGGTAAGGAGACTTAATATCGGGTATTCTTTTTCATTTTGGATTGGAAAACAATTTTAAAAAGAACCAATTATTCGAAATAATAATAACTATTAACAAAATATGCGTGTATGCACAACGTAATTTATTCGTTATCAGTTTTTAATTACATAACGATCGAGCATATATCGAAATAACTTGCGATTATTTGTAAACAATAGATACCATATCGATAACAAATACAATATATGTGATAAATTTAGACTCTTTTAAATTGAACGCCGATACTGATAATTCCATCGTGTATACATTATATATATATATACGTATTATTTCATTTGTAACTAATCAAAACTACTCGAGTAGAGATAATAATGGTGCGAGACTCTTAAGCGTACAGTGTAGCGTTTTTACGTACAATGCTCAAAAAATAGCTAATAATAACAACAACGATAATAAATCTGCGCATGCGATTTAAAATATATCACGTATTCAAGTTAACATGCAAATTACGCGTATTTACTCGTTATTTCATTTCCATGAGTACTCAAATAAGTGCACACCATCGTGTAATCTGTCTTCTTTAATTTTCCTTGGTCTCAAGTTTAGGGTACGCCGAGTCGGGGGAAAGTGAAAAACCTTCCAATAAGTGAAAACTCACTGTCGAATTGAATACCCATTTTCTCCACATCATTGCAATCAATCTGTTCCTTCCGTTCGAGTATAAAATTTGCTTTTATCGAAAGTAAAAGTTTACCCCTTAATTTCACGGTGCAATTGCATATCTTTCTCTCCCGCCTATTGATCAGTGTAATTGTCTTTTGGATATGGTTAGGTCAGTTTTTGTCCTTGGTCATCGAAATAAATATGATCTTGTTCTTGTCCCCATTTCTTACTTTCGTAAACCCCTGTCCTATTTTTACATCCTCTGACGATTTTAGTTTCCGTGTTATTTTCCAGCTTATAACTGTCGTGTTGTTCGAAGTTTGTTAACAGGTCTATTGAACAAAACTGCGAACAAAAGCTATTATTCAATTTTTAAAGCGACGCGATGTTTTTAGGGGGAAAATAAAAAAAATCGCATAAAAAAGTCGTATTTTCTGAAATTCACTTTAACACTCACTTATTTGACAGTTCCGAAAAATGTTTCTCTTTTTCCTACATAATCGCTACGTGTGATGGTAAGCATGAAGATAATAAAAACAACGTGAATTAAGTTAACCGTGTTTTACTTTAATCACTTGGTGTGCTAAAATTTGTAATTTTGTGTCAAAAATTTAACTTTCAGGAAATTTTACATACATATTACGATCGACCGTCAAAATAGTGTTCACTGTATTTTAATTAAGGGGCCGTGAATTATTAATTCTGTGTCAAAAATTAATAATACGCGAATGAAACGAAATTATGATCATCGAAAAATAGTATTTTTTACTTCAAAATCAAGAATTTATAATTTTGTATCGAATATTGTATGCGACTGAAAGGATGAATGAAAATGTTTCACTAACAGATCTTGATTTCATTTTTAAAAAATAGTTTAAAAACGACCGATGTATACCGCCGATTAGTAAATACGTGAAAAAATAAACATTTTCAAATCGACTGTTAAAGGCTATTTTTAATGAAGTAAGAAAAATATTATTAAAAAAGTAAACATAATCAATTTGGTAAAAATAAACTTTCAAAATTACGGAAGAGTTTAATTCACATTCCACGTAATTAAAAACAATACGGGACGACTTTGTTGTACAAAACAGTGTATATCATAAAAACAAAAAGCATTGCTTTCTCTTGATTGCTTACTTCCTGTATGATAATCGTACTATTACCGACACATATATACTGTAATATTCGATACATATTATTCGATTTTTTTATCGAAAATTTCAATATATTCACAACTCATAAAAACTAAAATATCTCGCAATAAATTAAATATTCAAAGTCTAATTAATATTTATTACTTTTTCTTAATTGTATAATCATGTTTTGAAATAATTTAATAAAAAAAAAAAAAAAAAAAAAAATGGTTCCATAACTCATATGTACGTATAAAAACGGAAGCAACCGTTGAAATAGGAATCGATTATAATAAACTTAACGTAACTCTCATGAGAATTATGATACGAAAATAAAAAATGATTAATAACTGTGTTTCAGTAAGAAAATAATTAATTTTCGCGAATACGTCTTAATAATTTCTCGATTTCTCTTTCAAACACCCGCGAAATTAAACAATCAAAATACATTTTGAAGAATACGGAAATATACTGATCAAAATAACATTTTAAACAAATTTAAATTGAACACCGCTTTTAAAAATTTGAATACGTAATAATAAAAATTCGTCTGTTTTAAACATGGTGCACAATGTTATTATTTAAATGCGTTATTTTTTGTTTAATTATCATTATCCCCACACGGTTAAAACCGAAAATAACACATACGTGTGTACTTACGTCTGGTTCTTCTACGATCTCTTCTTCAACCTCTGCATTGTATTCTAACAATAAATCACGTATAGGTTTTGAATCTAAGTCCCTATTTACAAAATGGTGCTGAAAATACGTATAACAATTAAATTTTTAATAGCGGCGATTAATTGCGTTAATTTTGTTACTTCAGTATGCACAAATTAAAGTTAATTATTCGATAACAGCAAAATTTAAAAACTTTACAGATAATGGTCAAAAATAAAAAATATTACAATATCTTGCGTCAATCGAATTGTAATTAGAAAAAAAATATTTAAAAATAATTGCTTACCATTTAAAAATAATAATAATAATAATAAACAAACTAGAGTAATAGTAATTAGTGTATAATTTTTTAAAATTACCCTGAGCAGTTCGTCGGCAGTTGGACGTTGACTAGGATCCTTAACGAGAGCTCGGGCAATAAAATCGTTAAATTCTCTCGACCATTTGGACGGTTGATCTAATTTCGGAGGGTCAGACTTTTGAATTTTGAGCAAAACTCTCATCGGAGACATTTCATGATTAGGCGGTTCCATTTGAGCAAATTCTATAAGCGTAATTCCTAACGACCATATATCTACCTGCAATAAGCCAACATTTATATTTGTTTTTATTTACACAGTAGAAGGCGTTTGTCATACTGCTCTTCGTAATACAGAATTGAAAAAAGCTTGCGTATGCTAAAAAAGGTAAAATATAGAACAACAACAACAACAAAGTATATTTGCATAAGTAATAAACATAAAAGAAAATATAACACATGGGGTTACAAACATTGTGTACCGGGAACATCTTACCACAATAACACAGTAACAATATAAAGACGTTAAATACTGCAGGAAAAAAGCAAATAAAAACTTGGGGCTAGAAAATAAACACGTTTTCTAATTACAAGTAATACATGATAGTATAGAAACTTAAGTCTAAGCTACAAAAATATATTGTATAGGTTGAAAGTTCTTAAATGAATACTATGTATATACACACATATATATACACATACACATACACATATAAAAAGTGGATGACACGGCTGTCGAAGGTGCTTACTAAGTAAAGGGGTTAAATTATAATTAAAAAATTAAAATTAATTACTACATTTGTTTTCTTTCGTATACGCTCAATATAATAAATAAAAAAAATTAATGTGTAAACATTGCATTCAATGAAACAACTGGGAAATATATATTTAATATAATAAAATATTCTTTTTTTAATCATTCACCAATTTTTGTTTGTTTATTTATTTAACTAATACTAGCCTTATAATTTTTAATATTTAAATTTATATTTTGCGTGTGTATATATAAAAACATTAATACAATATTGACTTTGTTAATGGTCAAATAATAGCCCACTTAAGATAACTATATTTCCTTCGTTAACAGTATTATATATGATCATCATCTGTGTGAGTCAGGTTAAAACTTATTTTTTCTTTTAATTATGAACATATATCCAAAAATACGTCTTCATAACCTTAATAACGATTTCTTTAAAAAATCTTATATATATTTATATCACACCTCAAAATATTTTAACGTATCAAAAATTAACATATAATTTAACATTTAAATGTAAAGAATAAGGACATGCATTTTGTTTTAAAATAATGAAACCGCAATGTCAACATATTGAAAATATTATTTTACAACCAAAATAATAACATCAATTTTAAAAATCGTCGCGATATAAAAAGACTCTACTAGCGCATACCTTAGAATCGTAGAGATTATCTCTGATAGTTTCACATAAAATAATTTCTGGCGCCATCCAATATGGCGTACCTATAAATGTACCATGTTTCTGTAACGTAAATTTATTTTTCGCAGAAACTCCAAAGTCCGCTAAAAAAAAAGATAAATATTATAATAAAACGTCAACAAGTTTTAAAAATTGTTACTACTTGGATCCACAGCTGTGCTGAAAGGGTCACATAAGAAAATCGAAATTTATTTAAGTGTATTGACTCCGGTGCTTAAATTCTAAACCCTATTTCAAAATCTAAACTATTCCGTATTTATTATAGTGTCTCATGTTTCAAATATAAAACTATAACAGTTCTAACCGAGAGCTTTAACATCAGCGATCGATACGTTAGTAATAATAATAGTGCTCAAAAATATAACTCGAAGAATAGAGTGGACGAAACTTTCTGAGAATAGAAAACATAATCAGTTGATTATCGATTAGTTAAACAATAACGACTGTAACGTGATCGATAAATCCGTGCCTCTTGATCTTGATTTCACGTTAAAAGATTGTTCGGAGTGTTATGATCACTCAATGCATGTCGTTACTTTCAATCAAGTCGTCTACCAGTTAATCCAATAATTATATTTATAATTACATCAAAAATCGTATAAAACTAAAATTTTTAACGTACCTAACTTAACGCCACCATCTATCGTAAGTAACACGTTTCCAGCTTTTAAATCCCTATGTATTACTTTGTGGCTGTGCAAAAACGATAATGCTCTGCATATTTTACTACAGACGTAAGCTATTTGTGATTCTGATAATGGTTTTTCCAACTCTACCATTATAGAATCTAACGCACCACCATCGCAATATTCGATCAACATCTATTTGTAACATTTTTAAATAAAATGTTTATGATTACGTAAAACACGAAAGAATGTTAATCATTATAATTCATTATATTCACTTACCCATAATTTGGCGTTAATAAAATACGCTTCGTGTAAACCGACTACGTTTTCGTGTTTGCATTCAGATAAAATGTCAATTTCTACCATAAAATCTGAGAGATCATCTTCACCCTCTAATACGCACATTTTTGCCGCGGCCAATAACTTTGTTTCTTTATTTTGAGCCTACCAAATCATAATAATTTACTCAATTAATTTTAAAAATAGCACGATATTTATTAGTAACCAATCATGAATAAGAAAAAAATGACTCGGAATTCAAGTTGCTGAATACAATTACTAGTAAAATATAACAACATATAGATCAATTTCTATTATATTACAATTAAATAAAAAATACGAATAGTATTAAATCAATCAGATTATTCTATACTGTCAAAACTTTTATAGTAAAATAATTTGAAAACATGTTATTCACAATAGAATGAACACATTTATTAATAACACACCACATTTAAACGAGGCAGAATGATATCATACAAATTATTCTTAAAAGAACACAAATTTTCTGCGATTTCTTAATTATTAAAAATTAAAACTATAGAAAACATTTTATATTGTATACAAACGAAATCTTTAGTACATTTGCAAAATACACAATAAATATGTTATTGATTTTGAAAAAAAATATGAAAGATCAGTGTTATTGCAAATAAATGTGTTCATTCTTAAAATAATTATTTATAATATAAATAAACTACAAGCCTCCATCAGTAATTTAATACACAATGTCATCTAAGATGAAATATTGTTACACTCAAACTATTAATTATAAAAAATGAAATTAATTACATTCTTCTAACTTTCATTAATCACGAGTATATTTGTTTGTTGCTCCGTCATCATAAATATGACAGCTTTTAGATCACACCAACAAATTTATTAATTTATTTAAAATATATTGCATATTTTTTCAACGAATTTATACAAAAGAAAATGAAATGGTTATAACTAATGATTTCCTAATGAAATACTAGATTGCAACTTTTTATTTAGACCACTAGGTAAAGTGGATTCTTTATCAGTTCATTTGATCTGAAATTTATTCTTTTTTTATTTGATCTGTATTCTTGACGAATATTTCGATTACTTTGGAACTGTTTTAATCGCCGTAATTTTTATTATTTCAGAATTGAGCTTCTTTCTTATGACATTGAAAAAGTATTTATTTTTAATGTAATCTGCTAAAATAAGACTAATTTAATGAGCCTCAAGACACATGTTGACATATTAAAATCACACAAAATAAATGAGATAACAACGTACACATTTTAGCGAAAATAACTGATAATGAATAAACCACATTTATTAATATTTCGTATATATAAATATATACAATTCACACACACACACACACATATATATACGTTTTGATCCAAAGCAGTTGTCATTTCATGATAAACATGAGTTAATTTCATAAGTACAAAAACTCATTCAATTCAGAATTATAAATAAGATTTACATACAAGAAAGTCGCCTAGTGTCATAAATATGAACTATTTATTTAATTGGGGCAAATAATTCGATTATACATATTTGCAATCCGTATTATTAAATCGTATTTCTATTTAGTTTTTCAAAAATAATGAAAATTAAAATATAATTTTTTAATATCATAATAGTTTAAAGTAATTCCCATAATTATGTATGTTTATTAAAATACATATCGTAAAAAAATTAATTACGTCAAACACTAGAAAGTTGATATCGCATGTGACGACTGATATGTTTATACTCTCTCTATTTTGTTTTCGTTTTTAATAATTGATAAGTTGATAAGATAAAAACTGAAAAATGAACAAATTATTATGTTAATAAATTACCTAATTAATCAATAGACCAATGAATGAGAAATCGCAACGTGTGGGCTTGTTACTTGTATATCATATTTCTAATAAATTTTACATAGAGTATAGAACAGAGTGTATTCATCATAACATTGCTAAATACACATATTTATAAAAACTGTTTAAAATTTAAACTATTGAATGTACATGCTATGACAAAAATAAAATACGTTTTAGAATAAAACTTTATATTTAAAAGTAAAGTGAACGAAAAAAACAACTTGACTATGTGTTAAAGAGTCCTGCTACAATAAAAACAAAGTAGTAATTAATAGTTCAATACAAGCTATTTTCTGATATAGTGAGCCCCATTTACAAGGTAAATTTTGTAATAGGTCACTTAAAAGATAATGTTTACAAAAGAACACAATTTAAGATACAAATCAATATAAACTAAGAAGCAATTATTAAGAAAACAAAACCAAGATGTGTAAATTTTCCAATTATATTAATGTTTAAGACAATTATATATAAATACATATATATATATATATATATATATATATATATATATATATATACACTGAACAAAAAATTACCTTATAAACTTTTCCAAACGCGCCATCTCCTAATTCTCCGATTAGATCCCAATATTCTTCAGGATCACAGTTCATCTTAATATTATGAAATATCTTTTTCTTTTTCGTTTCATTGTTACCGACTCCAAAAAATAGTTTTAATCCGTTTAGTATAGACATTTCAGCAAATTTGACATCACCATGTATTTACAAACTGAAATTACTGTTAAATTACGTTACTAACGCGATTCATCCCATTTGTTGTAGTATTAAAGATCCCTAATTGTCGAAAGTTAAATTCACTACTCAAATTAATCTTAAACAAAATTTTATATTATTATTTACTCTTGTGTCCAAATAAGAAGTTAAACTGTACAATATTCAAGCAAAATTCCATGAATATATGTTCAGCTGATAATTTATTCACAGCACAAAAGTAATATATGAGATTTCAAAATTAACCATCACTTAAAATCAGTACATTTGATGTAAAATGAAACCACTAAATCTAAAATTTCAGAAACCCTAAAACAACGCACTAACGATATTAATCTAAGAAAACATTACCAAAATATTACTTTATTATCAACTATGAAATCACGATACAAATATGAATCTTCACTTCACACTCTTGCTAATCCACTTAAGTATCTAACATATTAAACGCTTTAGCAGAGAACACACAGCGCCGCACCTGAAAAATGACATCATTGCAGTGCAACTATTTGGACAAGGACGCAAAACAGGTTGTATTTAAAAAATAGAGCTTATGTCAAAAAAAGTTTTCATAACTATTAAAAAATTCATAACTATAAGCATTTGCATAGTTAAACAATTATTATTAGTAAATAAATATATATATATAGTAATGGTGTTTATGTTTAAAATAATGTGAAGACAATCATGAGGAACCCACTATATATTATATTATTCAAAATAAATTGATTTACTATTATTCTCAACTTAAATATATTTCAAAAAATAAAAAATGTAAATAGTTGAAATTTCCATCAGTCGATATTTTGTCCCCGCACCGTTTTACGAGTTGGAAAAGAAATCGGTTATTTTAAGATAAACATTTTTTTCGATTTAAATTTGAATTCTGACGAAAATGTTATAGTTGTTTCCTGTTGTTACTGTTATGCATTTTATTGTATATTATTTTATTATATAATAGGGTAGTGTATATCTATGGCATTTTATATTAATCTAAATTCCGGGATTGATAATTTTCTTTCAAACCACAATCATGATCATCATCATGATTTGATACAAAAATTGAAACGTCAAAATCCCGAACATTTTCAACATTTAGTAAAAATGCATTTGTCTTTTGCATTAGAGATAAACTTAAATGAGTATGTACTATTATTTTTATTTTAGAATTCGTTGATATTTGAGTTTTCGTGATTTTAATTATTTTTAAAACAAAATTTTATGCTTAGGTTAGATGAATGCGATGAAAGGAAGTTTCGCATCTCACGATGGGCATTTCCTTTTCCTAGAAGAGATAAAACATTAAAGGAATCATCAAAATTTAATGACTGCGAAGCGTCTGCTATAACCGATAATGTAGCTACACAAATTTACCAAATTATAACATTTTTAAACCAAGAAAAAAGTAAATTATATATTATTAGTAGAATCTCACTTTTTATAAACATATCAAACTTTAAAAGCATATTAATGAAATTAAACATGTTTCAGATATATCAGAGGAAGGAATTTTTAGAATATCAGGTGCTATATCAAGACAAAAACAGTTAATTAATTATTTGAAAAATGGAACGCCGATTGACTTAAACAACAACCAATTTACTGTTCATGATTGTGCTACTGTTTTAAAAACATATTTATCTAATTTGTCCGAACCGTTAATTACGGATGCATATTATCCAACATACTGCCATATTGCAGGTAAACTTATGTATATATGTGAGTATATAAACTTTTTTGAATAGTCAGATGAAATTATAGTATCTATGTGTTGGAGTGAAAAATAAACATCATCACTTTTAGTTATGGAAAAAATATATGTATACTTAGTTAAATTTATTATTCTAATTCCGTGCAATTCTTATAAACCAGTATGTGCATTATTAAGGCGTATTTATTTTCATTTTTAGTAAACCATCCTAATAAATCAGTTTTTTTTAACTTTTATGGCAATAACGAATTATAGTGTGTTATTTTTTAAATAAGGCTGGGAAAATTTTCAAAAAGTACGCTGAGATACATTTTTTATTTATAAAAATTAAAATTTCTCTTATAATTTCTTAGCTATTAATTACTCTAAATTTGAGAAGTTCCATTTATTCTTTATTTCTACACATTTATTATTTTCTGTTTCAAGAAATTTAACTAAATTAATTTAAATATGTTTTCATATAACGGCATTACTTTTTAGACGTCAACATCCCTCATTTATTAATGTTAGTTTTAAACTAATAGTAATATAAAACACAATTATTAGATTTAAAAATGTTGACTGAAATTTCGTGAAATGTTTCTGGGTAATCATCAGGACAGCAAAACTATCTTAATCAGACACGTCCATATGGCTAATTACGGTTGTCGGTGCGTCAAACTTTTTAATTGCTTGATATAATAAACTCGAGTTCTCTAATAAATAACCGTAGTTAGAGTTCACGGTAGATCATTAGATAATCTGTAATTTTAGTCGGAGTTTTAGAAGTTATTTTGTGGTTCTTCATTTGAGATACGTAGACTAATTATAACACCAAACTTCATTAGTATTAATTATGAAGCAAAAAACATTAGCTTCTCTCAATACTTCGTACTTATTTGAAATTTCATGTCAATCCTCTACGCTCTACATATTTTCAAACCGTCTTATACTAAATTTCCTTAATTGTTTGGTAAATATTCATTAATTTAATAATATTTGGTGGAATGATTTTAAAAAGACAAAAAGCACGCAAAAAATGGCAACGTAACAGATATCCATCTAATTACCGAGTTTACTGAGAATTCTGTAGGCAACTAAAGGAAGCAATAGTGAACTACCAAAATATTACCTATTAACCTTAAACATCTCGGACGGCTCAATTTGGAATGCAAGTAAAGTACTAAAAAAGAAAGATACTCCATCATACCACATCATAACAGATTGGACTAAAACTGATGATGAAAAGGTTGAGACGTTTGTCAGCTATCTTGAAAACATTTTTTAACCTCATGATATAGACAATCAACAACATACGCAACAAATTATACGAAGCAATAGTAGTATCACACAGTACTGCCAAAATTACGCATACATTACGCTAAATAGGCTTCGTACACGTATCAAAAGTTTGCAACATAATAAAGCTCCCGGAGAAGATAGAATCACAAATAATATTTTGAAACATCTCCCAAAGAAACGACGTTTACTACTTTCATATATATATATCTCTATGTAACGATTATCATACTTTCCAACCAGATGGCAAAAGTCTCTAATTATACTTATTCACAAACCTGATGAGCTGACTACAGATCGATAAGCTTATTAGACACATTTGGGAAAGTATTTGAGAAACTAATTCAACCAGTAATTCTCAGTATGACAGATGCACATCTTCCAAACCATCAATTCGGGTTTAGATCGAAACATTCTGCTATGTATCAGTGTCACCGGATTATTGATACGGTCGAATCTGTTCCACAGCTTGGTGAGTACGGCTCAGCAGTGTTCCTCGACGTTGCAAAGGCATTTGATCGTGTCTGGCATGGTGGTTTGCTATATAAAGTCCGCAAAATTTCCCCTATTGAAATATATCATCTGTTGAGATCCTATTTGAGCGACAGATCTTTTCAGGCCAAAATAAGCGACGTCCTGTCTGGTCAGCGTCAAATACTGGCATTAATCTAAATTAACTTTAAAATATGCGGAGCGACTGTGCCGTAATCGTTATTTAACGTTATAGTATATATATGAAAAGTACTACAAGGTATACTGCTAATTTTTATGATTAGCCATTATTACGACAACTCGAAATATATTACTTCAAATTATATTATGTATTTAAAGTAATTCTCATTTTTGTACGTATTAGATAATAATTATAATACATTATCTGCTTTCAGCAGAACTTTGTAAACATTCGGAAGAAACAGTAAAAACCAAAATTTTAGATTCTTTACGACTGATGATGTTATTATTACCATATGAGAATGCAGTAATATTGCGACATGTTATACTATTACTTCATTCGGCGGCTAATTACGCTTCGAAAAATAAAATGTCAGCCGAAAATTTAGCCACACTTTTCACTCCGCATTTACTGTGCCTTCGAAAGGTATGCTATTACGAAGTAGGCAAAATTATGCATGATCAAGAATGTATCGGAGCACTCGAAATAAAGATCTAATTATATTAATCATCGTAATAAGTAATTTTTTAAAACTAAGTATTACACTAAATAACAGAGTAATAATTCGTCTTTTGGCATCAAATTAATTTTAGCGAACATATAAATGTATAGAGATATTTGTGTAATTAATCGAGTATATAGTAAAGTACATAAATTCTTCCAAAAATATATATCTAAATATTATTATAAACGTAAAAACAAATGAATTTTATGTGAAGAAAAAACGTCAGCTTGCTCATTATTACCGTAAAATGCGACGAACTGTAAATCTTGTATTTTTCTTTTGCTTTACTTCAATTTTTATTTTAATATACTTCGTGTTAACGCCTAAAATTTTAAAACTATGGTTCTATAATCTCGGATAACAAATAATTTTGAAGATCCAACAAATAAATAGCGTCTGTTGAATTTTATAAATAAATATATAAATGAAATTAATGTGGATCGTATGAATAATTGGAATTTTTCATTTATATTCGTGGAATTAGTAAACTATAGTATAATATATAATTTTTCGGATAGACACATAATTAATAATTATAATTTTATGTTTTAGTTTAGCGGCGAAGCTTTACACACTAATACTCAGTTATTGTGGGACATTGCTGTTTTCATGATTCAAAGTGGTCCAGACTTGTTTGAAGTCCCTTCGAGTTTATTGGCAGATGTGAAACTTTATTGGTTCGAAAAAAACCGTCGTCAGCTTTCTCCGAAGAATAATATGGTATTAAGTATATTACTTTTTAAATATAGTTTTAAAGTTATTAAATTGAAAGTATTTAACGTAAATATTATGATGGATATAACTATTATTCGGCCCTGATATTTTTAAAATGATATTTATGATTTTTTCTTGCACACGCGCTTGTTAATTCGAATTGTCAAATGTAACCTCCGCTTGTATTTGACCAAATACAAACCTTTTTATTAACTATCGAGGCTCAAAAGCACTTGTAGATCTGTCTTTGTTGTGCGAAATGTTATTTATAATAGTTCATCTACTTTTTATTAATTGCGATTTTTTAAATTCATACGTGTATACAGCAACGATGTTATATTTTATGATTAATATAATTGTCAATAGATGGACGAGACTACAACGGATAGTGGGTTGGTAAATACAGTCCTCAGTTTTGTAGATCGAGAAAAAACAGCTCAAGAAAATACAACCAACACAACGGAAACAGCATTGGCTCAATTATACGCGTACATTCAGTCTTTACCAGAATCGAGTAAAAAACGTCGTTTGATAAAACAATTTAATAAAGAAAATGGACAAGGAACACCGCGTAAATTCTTAGTTAACGAAGACAGGTCGCGTTTGAAAAAACGAAATTTAGATTCTTTAAAAGTAAGTGTATATTTGAATATCCTGTTTAACATAGATTTTTGCATTAATTGATGTCTCGCATGTTCTTTTCCGACTTAAAGTATGAATTTTGAGTTTTGTAATTTGACCTAAAATATTAATCTTTTATTGAATTTATTTGGTTTGGTGAATATGGAAGTGTTTCTTACTTGGATTGTACACTTCACTTATATAAGATAGTTACCTTGTAATTTAAACAACATTGAACTTATTTTAAATATCAGTTTCGTCTAATAAACTTGTCTTCTGTTTTCATACAGGTTTACGCATTCCGTGCATGTCTAAAACCTAATATCATTGACGCAATTTTGATCCCTTAGACTATCTCATAACATTATTGTATTTTAAATGAATTATTTCACGTCTTAATTTCTTAAATGCTAATTGGAACTATTCACAAATTTATCGTTTAGAACACATTAAAAAGTTTATAATCGAGATAGATAATATATGACATTTTTTAATTTTAAATCATATAGAAAAATTTAATCCAAAAATATTTTTTTTACATTTATTAAGAGAAAACCTTTTTATCATGAGATTATGTTAGAAAAAAACAACAATTTCCTGAAATGCATAAATTAAATAAGTTGATGAAAAATCTCGATCACTTCTCTGAAGAAATTAAAAATTGGATATATTGTCTCGAAATTTATCGTATAAAGAAAACGCGTTGTAGAAAATTGTTTTAGCTACATATTTTCGTAGTATACATAGACAAAAATGTTGTTTTTTCATTGTCACGTTGGAAATGTTAACTCCAAATATTTTTGATATATAAAAAATAAAAAAAAAAAAAAAAAAATCGAGTTGTATTGTATTCTACCAAATTAATTTTTTTTTTTTTTTTTTGAAATAAATAATTTAATTACCTTCGGCGTCGAATACGTTAATAACGATATAAAATACGAATATCATTACTATCTCGCTTATATAATGTACAATTTTATGTACAGATAATAAAAAATTTAAAACCGAGTAAAATATATATGCTATTAGCGTACCAGCTAGGTACTTATTTTTGAATTTATGTATAAATTATCTCCACTTATTCAGTATACTAGTCGACGACATGTAAATAATTTAATTAAAAATGAAGAAC
This sequence comes from Coronaproctus castanopsis, assembly GCA_032883995.1. NCBI lineage: Eukaryota > Metazoa > Arthropoda > Insecta > Hemiptera > Monophlebidae > Coronaproctus > Coronaproctus castanopsis. The sequence continues at coordinate 100,867,743 of CM065053.1, forward strand.
CAACATTAATGAAAATAAATCTGAAGCTATTATATTTACAAAACAAACAAGTGTGAATTAGAGAAAATATAATTAAACGGAAAGATAAGGCTAATTTCGGTATTACATTTTTTTATTATTTTTAATTATTAGACGCGATTATTACAAATAAAATCGATAAATATGACTATCAAAAATTCTGTAAATAAATGCATAAAATATTAAATGTAATTGAGGGAATTAAAATATTTAATTAGTAGGAAATAAAAACATCCAATACGTTGAAAAAAATCCTCGGAACGCGTTTATTCCATTTTATTGAGATATTGTGGTAATTTCTATCATATTTTGATGATTTATTAATCATTACTTCAATAGTAAGTTTTTTTATTCGGGCGTTGTTTATTCAAATTGTGCAAAATTATGTTATTGTTAGAAAATATTAACAACGAAATTACAAATTCATGTATTGCTGATTTATTATTGTTATTTTTTTTTTTAGAAACACATATTGTTCAATAAAGGAAATAAACAAATTAATAAAACGAATTGTGAATTAGATGAACCGAATGAGGTAAGAATATTGAATATTTTCATATTTATCTTTACTTTAACGTAGTGTCTAATCCCTATGTGTTATGTAGGTACCAATTCAGATTTTATTATGTAGTTAAAACTTGTGTATTCAGTTATATGAGCTTGCAACTTTACAGTTTATCTACATCCGACAGATTCGTTATATACAATATTCGAGGTAAACGAATCCTAAGTTCTTGTCGGGAATTTGAGATAATGTTAAGAATCGTTTTTAAATTATTTAAACCGATGTATATAAAAAATTATTACATAGTACTAACAATGAAAATTGAATTTTTTACTTAATTTGATACGGGATACAGTAGATGAACTATATTTATATTTTGTTTTTAACAATTTCATGAATTTTAAAAGAATTATCTATTTTATATACACGCATATTGTACGGTGTATATGTATATATGTGTGTTTGTCGTGACACTTATGCGTATTTTAAAATAAATGGTATGATTGAAATTATATAAGCATCGGTTTTAGATTGCAAAAAAAAAAATTAATAATTACATATTAATTTTTTTAAATGAATAATAGTGCTTATATATATTCGTAACTAGGGTGGTGGAAGTATTTTAAAAAACAATATTTTTGTTATGCTTTTGTTACCTAGCTGATGTTGTTTGGTAAGTTTTGTCATAGATGTGCATAGTATATCATGAGTACCATTCCATCGCAATGATTGATGCTAAAACTTAACGTATATATTAATACGCTTAGTTTATATGAAGTCCTGAGGTTTAGTTCTATCAAGTGAACGGTATTCAAGCGAGTTATCCATTATAAAGGTCGCCTTGTGATTAGTGTGTTTTTCTAGATGGTTGACATATGTTTTGACAACAATTGTGATTTCATTTTTTGTGGATTTCACGTTCAGATCAGATCTTCGTGGAGTGTTTAGTTACATACACGAGTAATTAGCAGTATTTTGTAGATTTTGTTTTGCATTCGTTGTAGAAAATCAATATTTTTTTTTTTCGCACATCCCTCATAATTGAGAGTCATATAGCCAAACTGGCTTCAGGACCTAGTTGTATAATAACAGCTTGTTTAATAATTCTTATCTTTTTCCAAACAGCCAAAACATTTATTTCCATTTAATATTGAGTTCATTGTGCTTTTTAATTAATGGCACTTGTGGATTATGAAAAAGCCTTCGATACTGTTGAAATATGGCTTGGGGTTTGAGAAACATTATATTAGTGTCATCAAAAAAAAATGTGAACATGCGTCGATGAAGATAAAGTTATGGCTAAGCACAGACGATATACAATCGTTGAGGGGAGTAAGACAGGGTGATACCATATCGTCGAAACTGTTCATTGCTGCTTTGGAATGTGTCTTCAAGAAATTGAACTGGAGCTCAATGGGTATCAGAATAAATGGGGAAACATTGAATCACGTTTTGCAGATGATATAGTACTAATAAGTAATCGTGATGATGAAGTACTATTAATGATAAACGAACTTGACGCGCATTCTATGAAAATAGGACTTAAAATAAATGTACAAAAAACAAAATACGCGGCAGTAACTACGAACGACGAACAAATTGAACGCGTAAGTCGATACGTATACCTGGGACAATGACTGTTCTGCGCTCCATGCTACAACTTTGCAGGTCACGAATAATAAAAAAATCTAAGACGTCTGGGAACCTATTGTGATGCCGCGGCTAATATGTAGGGGACATTTGGGATAAAACAGCAAGTGCATTGTCTTGTATAGATTTGTACAGATTTTTTTCGAATGGATTTACTATTCTTGATTCTCATGCACAATTTTTGGAATTATAATCACCAGCTATATGGAATTTGTTGAAAATTGATACGAATTTGCTATATGCAAAGTTTTTGTTATTTGTATATGTCCCTAACTCGTACTAGTGATCCCCATGAGCTGTTACATTCATGGTGAACCTAGTTTCCGTCAACTTTGAAACTCTTCTCATGCGTGAGGTGGGTTTCAATGATTAGTGTCACGTCAGTTTCATTTTGTTGAAGGAAAAGCTGGAATTCATTTATTTTCTGAGTAATGCCATTTGCATTCCACAGTACTATCATGAGTAAATGTTGTGTGACTATATTAATGTTGGGTATCATTTTGGAAGTAATTTAACTGTAGTCAGGAGCGATATTAATGTATTTATTGTGGATTTAAATTCGTTGAGGAACATTGTCAACATCACCGAAATTTCGTTACTATTAGAACTGCAGTTTCTATCTATATGGTCACTGGACATCTGATCTGGTTCAATTAGGTTTCTGATGGAAGTTGTACTTCCCTTCGAGCGACATTAGCATATGATCCTCGATTTAGTTTACTAGGTCTCCATTAAAATAAATATTTCTAGCATCAATGAGAACATTGATGTTTACGTTGACACGGGCATGAGGAGAGCTTATTTTATTGTGAAATTCCGATTGCTGCTTGTTTACTGAACATCCTCCTATAGCTCGACGGATTATTGCCGTCGCATAAGAGGCATTTTGCGGGTTCAGATGGGTTTTATTACAAAGTTTAGTATCGTACATAACTTGACACAACGTAACGGTAAATTGCAGGAATTGGCCGTGTGATCAAATAATTGGCATCTTTTACATTGCAAAGCTGTGAATTTTTCGGTTCTTAAACTACTATCACTGTGTTTAAGATGCGAGTGATTTCAAACATGTCGGGGGGTTTTTCGACGGTTTCAAATTTGGAAAAAACGGGTTTAGTTTTGTATCGTAGAATATTAGTGATATATTTCACTTGAAATCATCTGGCCTCGATTTCTTTTGTAATATCAACTATATCTGTCGAATGGTGTAAATTCCTAATCGCTACCTTGAATGGTTTGTCTTCTTGTAAGGAGTACGTATAAAATTTTTTTTCGCTTAAGGTTTTAACGGCACAACAGTAACTTAACCACTCGGTTTCTTAGGCCTAATGGTAACCCCAGATAAGGTAGTTCTTAGTTCAAAATCTACATCCTGGTAATTGTAGAAGGAATTTTTTGAATCTGTTAAAGTTTGCGGTATTCTTAACCATAAATGTCCCCTTTTTTTTCACTGTTAACATGAGTATGGACGCTGGAATTTATTTCATTATTGTTGTTATCCTCATCATTATCATCGTTTGCGGTGGCTAAAAATTTAAAGATGGTTTTTTTAGTCCTTAGTGTAGCGTTACTGGGAGAAAGTTTATCATCTATAACATGCTTTACTGCTGCTGCGCGTTTGTATGCTAATCATCACTGTCACTAGTCGTTGAACGTTGACATTTAACCACATGATTTTTGCAGTCGGATTGGGCTAAAGACCTCCTTAAAAGTAGAAACAACGACGGATTTATTCTCACTAGTGGCTAAAGAAGGTGGGTTGTTCAAACTTAATAAATTTATTTCCGAATTTTAATTAAATAAGTAAGATTAATATCAATATAAATGTGGTCTGACGGAGCTAGCCAATAATAGAAAGATCCCACCTGACTTACCAGCGGTAAATTGTATATTATTCTTCAATCGAACGATAAGATAAGAAACGTCCACGCGCGAATGTTATTAGTCTACTCGAATATATAATACATCTTTTTGTATTATACGTTAGAAAAACGCGGAGCGTTCAACCGTATAATACAAAGTAATCTCTGATTCTGAGGTAAAATGTACGAAAAATGAACATTATCTTAGTTGAGTACATAAACATAGAAAAATATAAAAATTTATTATAGACGAAACACGTGTAAATGTATCGATTTTTATCATTTCATTATCAGCTTTTTGGGAAAATGAAGCCCGGATAACCATTTTGTAAGTTTAGCCAAGATGCATCGTTTGACTAATTATCAATCGGCGGGCAGGGGCAACGTCGCCCTTATAAATTTTCGAGTTGACGGGGCTTTACTTATTTATTATGTTTTTAATTGTCTGAAATCAAAATTGTAAAATTTAAAACGGTCCTGATCAGCAATAAAAACTAACCTGGTGCTATAGTAGAATTTAAAAATATATCACGAAATAGAAGTTCAAGTATCAATCGAAGCGTCAATAAACGTTGCATCGTAGATTAATTAAACGGATAACACTAGTGTAAATGAATTTATTTCGAAATATATCGTATTAATGTTTAAAAGCGGAATTAAAGCGAAACACGATATAATTAAGATCTGATAACGGGGTGTCATAGCATGAATAATTTCTACTTAAAAAGAACAGAACTGGAAATTATATAATTATTTTAAAACATCTTTAATTTGTTATAGAATCCTTTTTATGAAGTTAGTTTCGGGGAAAATGTCGAATTTAAAATTATTTACAGCTATTTGGTTTGTAATATTACTCGATGGATTGTTTATAATTTACTTTATTTAATCTATAACCGTATTTGTTTTATAAGCGACAAACGTATTTGCGTCGCTAACAGCACGTTTAATTTTACGAATGTACGTAATGTGATATATATAAAATTTAACGAAAATTTCTCTATTTCGACTGTAATAATGCAAGTTTTTATTAATATAAACTAACAACTAGCAAGCATGCTCACGCGCGTGTTTTATACATTAACGTTTTTATCGTTCGTGTTTTGTAAATAACACCGTTTATCGTAAATAATTATTTTGATTTTTGCGTTTGATTTTTATTTTTATTTTTATTTATTTAGTTTTTCGTAACATTTACGTGTATGTACGCATGCTTTATTTGTTTGCTTTGATCCGACAGAATACAGAACCAAAAATTAAAGCTTCTCATAAATTAAAATTTAAAGAAAAAACATTAGACTGTCGTGAATGCGGCTGTTCCGATACGTCTTCGGATGAATACGCGGTAAAATCTAACGATAACGAGTTGGTTATACCGCTGGAAGGAAACGCGGAATTCGTAATATCGCCAGAAGGAAACGACGTTTTCTGTATATCTGAGAAAACGGAGACGACGGAACAAAAGGTCGATGAAAAAGACGAAAAAAATAACGATGTCCTCGTCGCAACAACGATCGACGAAGATGATAAAGAGGTCGTGGAGATGTCGGAAATGCCACCTTGTCGACAACACTTTTTGACGCCGATCATTCGTCGTAACAGCCAATTGCTACAATGTCGTCAACATTTGAAAAACATTTCGTCTTGTCCTAATTTAACGTCTTCGTTATCAAATATAGGAACTACTACCAGTACTCCGGCCTCGTACTTTAACAATGTACCGATGACACCTCCATTTTCCGCCATTAACGAAGATATGTCGCCTATTACGATGTCCGCCAAAAAAATGCCGAAAGCGATGCAGGTATGTCGTTCGAGTGACGAACTAATACGACGATAAAATTAGACACATTCGTAATTCTAGAATACAACGTAGAATAGTTCAGTAGTTTCGGTCGCATGAATTTAGAAATCACACAATATTTAAAAGCGGCAAATTAATTGCATGACTAACTGAGTTAATGTTTCCCGACCGTTTAAGATTGTCAATTTTTTTTAAATTTGGAAAGTATTGACTTTAAAGAATTAATCGAATTGGACACAGTCTTTTAGTCGTAACTCTACGTAGGAATATCGTGACAAAGGTAACAGTTTCTTCATTTTCTGTCTCCATCCTTGACGATCTTGATAATTCATTTGCGGTATTTTTTTATCTGCTCTATCCTTGTGGTTCGAGGTCTTCCTCTCTTCCTCTTCCCTTTTAATTTTCCTTCAATCATTGTAATCATGAAGGTGTTGTGGCGTGTTTACCAAAAATCTATTTCTTCTTTGTTCTATTGTTTTTAACAGATTTCTTTCTTTTTCTATATTTGTAGTATTTCCACACTTTTTTTCTTCTCTGTCCGTGAGATGTGCATTAAACGGCGCCAACCCCACATTTCGAAGGCTTCCAAACGGTTCTTAATATTTTTTCTTATCATCCATGTTTCCGAACAGTATAACAAAATGTTTCATATGTACGTTTTCATTAGTCTTTTCCTTATGGGTAATTTGATATGTTTGTCGAATAACACTTTTTTTTTTTCATAAAAGCTTGTTTGACGATTGCTATTCTTGATTTTCGATATCACTTCTACCTTTATGTGTTACTGTTACTTCCGAGATGTTTCAAGTGTGTTACTTGTTCTAGAGTTTCGTTGTCTATTTTTATCCGTATTTTCATTTCCCTGTTTGCAGCTACTAATATTTTTGTTTTTTCTTATTTATTTTTAATTTTATTTCTTCTAAAAAATTTTGTAATGTTGATACTTGTTGTTGGAGCTGTTGTTCATTCTCCGCTATTAAAACAATATCATCCGCAAATCTTATGCAATGTACTTCTACTCCATTTATTTACTATTTATTATTAATTCGGGTTTTTTAATAATTAACTTTAAAATAGTTAACTATTTATTATTATGGAGGAATATATATAGATCTGCACAATTCATGTGGTCATTCTGTAGTTTTCCATATGATGTTACATATAGAATGAAGTATCTGTACGCCTACTTTTCCATTATTTTTTAAGGCTTCCGCTGGTGTTACGTGAACGTCCACAGCTTTATCGTTTTTAAAATAATTAATAGCTACTATGACTTCACTTTTTAATGTTTTGTTCTATTTTTAATTCTGTCAGCGTCATGATAAGGATCGACAATCATTTCTTCATACTTCCGCTACTTCTTTCTTTTCCGTTCTAATAACACCTTTTTCATTTTCTACCATCCAATTCCTAGTTTGTAAAATCCGGGGATAGTAGTTTTACTTTCTTGTATAAATCATTTGGTTCCACACTCTTCCCATGGGATTGGATTTCTTTACATATATTGTTAAGGTATGCATTTTTATCCTTTTTGCAACTTTTTTAAATTTGTCAATTTATTAATTTTGTTATATCTGCGTTGTACTGTCCGTTCTACTTTATTTCTCTTCGGTTGTTAGTAAGTTTTATAGTTTTTTCAGACAGACATGATATTTTATTTAATGACTGCGCTGATTCTGTGTTTGTGTTTCCCTATATGTCTTGTTTATGATATTCTTCATTTTATTCCACTGCTGTTATGCACTCATATCCCGGTCGAACAATAACATTCTTACAACATAACTTCCATCGGTTTGAGTTCATGAAATAATTAATCTAATTTCTATGCCAACCTCCAGGGGAGATCCATGTGTTCAGTCCTCTATGATGATGTTGGAAAATCGTATTGACTTATCATCAATTTATTTTCAATTGCAAATTCTATGAGGCGCTCACCCCTTTCATTACGTGTTCCCACTTCAAATTTTCCAACAACATGTTTTAAATGTTTGTCTGCATATGTTACTCTAACCTTTGCGTTTAAATCGCACAATTTGTACATATATCTGTGTTAAATTGACTCTCATCTTCCGAAAAATTTGTCGATGCATATACCTGTATTAAATTAACTGCGATTAGTCTTGAATTTATTCTTAATACGATTACTATATCGTTTTTTTATCTTTATAGGTTGTAACTAGACTACGCAGTCGTTTATTTACACCACATCATTTCTACTTTCGCTAACATTACTCGAGCAAAATACCATATTATGACTTGTTTCAAAATAGTCGATTTGACGATAATGTGTTTCGGCAATTCCACACATATCTATTCTTTCTTATAGTCACCGTTATATATTAACGAACAATTGAAACACAATTCTCGATTTGTATAAAATAATAATACTCTTCCAATTAATTTTTGATTCTGTACACATACTAATTATTAGGGATTATAATATTAATTAATACATATCGGTCGCAAATTATTCTATTATTTTGTTCATATTCATTATTTCGTTTCGTAGCGAAAACAAAACAAAAAAAATGGTTCGCATAATTAATTAACGTTACATTTAGTTCATCAATATTATACGTACACAGGAAGCAGCCATGTCCGAGCGGAACTGTGTGGAATACCACAAGAAGTAAGACTGTATTATGTTTCATTTATACCGCTTTATTTAAGAAATAATGTTGTATTCGGAGATTTTAATTATTTTTTCAATATTAATCGTATTACCTCTCAGTACATGCACTAAATATTTTAATTTTGTTAAATAATTTCGTGGTAAAGCGTTTTATATTTTGCATTAATACTAGGTTGTCGCTTATACTGCACATTGCTTTAATAATATAATCATCTATTATACGGGAAGTAGTATTCCGTTAGTATGCATGTAGCTTTTGTAGCTTCATTTAGTGGTATTAAAGGTTTTATGCATAGTTTTCCAATATAAAAATATAATAGGCAGTATAACGTGTATATATATATATATATATATATATATATATATATATATATATTGTGGGAGCTAAATACTTTTTTTTTAATCATAATAAAGTAATGTTATTACTGAAACCTTTACGAAAAAAAATTATTCTGTGTTATATTCCTTGTAGTTTCGGGAAAATTATTCTTAATTATAGTTCGATATCAAATTGACAGCGAATGATATTGCGCACTTAAGGAAAATTTGTTGTAAGAATTTATATTCTCTTCACAATGTAATCTAATTTTAACATTTCACCTATTAATTGTTCTTTGTGTACTTCGGTATATTTATCATGATTCTGTAGCAATCATTCTGAATTAACTGTATTTTTTATATGTAGTTCGAGACACATTATTCCATACAAGGCATACGTAGGTTAATAGTGGTTCTATAATAAATTTATGTCTAATTGTTTTGTTTCGCCTATTTAATTTAGATTTTTTTATTGAATATGGGAAAAAGTGAAAACACCCTCGTTCTGGTTTTATTAAGACTAGTTAATACATGTATATATATATCAAATCAAATCAATTTTTTTATATATATATATATAATTATATAAAATATGAGATATGATCATGGTTGTTTATGGTAAATAATGGACGTTAATTTTTAACAATTCACGAATTATTTATATGCATCGATGTTATGTTTAGGGTGGAAATTTCATGCACGCGGCTTTGTCTGTTTATGCATGACGTATATCTTTAACGTTTTACGTGCATTTTGTATTTTAGATTGTAAACTATACCGGAGTATATTTTATAACTAAGATTTCACGAATTAGATTATATTAAATTTGGTAATTTGACGTAGCTTTAATTTATGTCGTCTCACTTAATTTTTTAACAAATTAATACATCAACGTTTGTGCTACGCTATAATATGTCAAATTGACAAAATTTTGTACCTTATATTGGTATCCTATTTGCACGTAAACTTTTTACGCGATATAATCTACCGTTCTTCGTGGCTAGATTTACCAAAAGCTTAATCTCGTATTTCGCTTATTTATTATCGGTTGCTCGTTCCGAATATCATGACAACGTCGTGGATCGTAAGGTTTCATTCACGCTATAGGCATGGTCACGCTGTGGTCTCGATTTCATACCTTACGGTCAAGCTTCAGTCAGTCTTGACAATAATGAAATTCGGTTGTATTCCGCTTTTAATAAAAAGTATTTTTATTTAATTCTATTTAAAATTAATGAAATATTTAATTAATTGTTTATATTTTCCTTTAAAAAAAATGTTTTCGACCAACCAAAAATTTCTTTTGGTTTGATTGTGACTGGAGCGAAACTGGATCGTGTGAATGTTTACATTGTTTCTCATTTGAGAAAATTTTACAGAAGCGTAACCGTACCTATATCCTCGTAATTTCGTATCCGCTTTGCGATTAATTATCTTTTGTATTGACGTGAGACTAATGACGACCATTTACGTCTTTCTCTTCGTTTTGCGACATTCAGTCGTTCTTATCACATTGATTTTTTCATATATATATGACAAAAGATTGTCGTTATCCGTCCACGTATTAGGTATTCTAAGTGGACGTTCGTATTGACTTTTTATCGTACACCGTGGTAAATATTTCCGACGGTATATTCAAAAGCCGCAATACGTTATGTATAGGTTTTTACTTTAATGTCCGACATTCCGAATGCTAAAAAAAATACCGAGACCACTTTTTTTTAAAAAAAATTGGATGCATTTACAGCTTACCTAACGTAACACTGCATGTACTGACTCATATTTCTATAAACGTGAACTAACTTCCCCAGAAATATCGTTATGTCTGGAAACATGTAAATTCTCATGACGAGAAGGGACAAAATATATTTTATGGAGGACCGTTACATGATGAGGGCAGTAATTTAAGGTACAGTTCAGAACGTAATATTCTTAAATAAGTGCATTCAAAGAACGCATGATCAGGATTTAAAAATGCACGTGCAGTATATAGAGGACAATAAGAAGTTTTTCTACGTTACTAAAGTATCATCGTTTTTACGAAACCTATTTTATGCTCATTATAATGACTGCAAGATGTTCGTTCATCGGTTTGACGTGACAACTTATTCGAATTTCCCCCGTTGAGCGACCATATTTTGTAATTAGTATGCAGGTCAGTCTGTAGGTTCTATGATATGTTTCTATCAGTATATTGTAAATTTTAAGTTACCTTTTGCTCATTGTGTACTTCCTTTCTATACATTAACTCTGTATCTATAATCTAATTATAAAATTGAATTAATATCGCATATAAGATTCAGACATTGCATTATTTATCAGCAAGTGATATCATTAGAAAGGACACACATACTCGACGACGAATGAGTTGGAATAAATATATATATAATGACGTGTAATTCAAAGGTCATTTGATATTTCCAATATTTCTACCCATTGTACATAATCCAACGGTTTAGTATTATTACACCAGAGTGATGAACAATATTCGGCTGCTGATGAGTGTACAAGTGCCAAGGAGGATGAAGAAAGTTTTCTCCAATATCTGTCGGCTTAATGCTAATCGTTTGAACCGTCTACATGTCAGTTACTTTTTTGAGTTCATCGATAAGTGACTGGGTGAATGACCCATCTGCGTATGTAAAAAAGAAGTACTGTTTTAATCGTCTATTTCAAGCTTCGATTTAGAATTACTTGGGCGACATTCACTACGAACTTTCGTATTAAGAGGACTCGCTTTCTAGATTATCTTTTTTTTTTTTCGAATGTGTACACCTATGTATGTACTAAAATTATCGTAATCTATTGAATTGCTTATGGTTGCCAGTAGTGGTTATTTATTTGATATAAATGTGTTCGCGCGTAAGTCACGCTGATTATCGAAATTTTGACACAAAATTATAAACTTTATACAATGTGTTATACTGCTTTCTTAGATAATTCTAGATTAGAATTAAAATTTCGACTGAAACTATTAAAAATTCCAACGAACGATCTGTATTGTAATCTTCCTTAATTAGGTGATAAACGCTTACCGTTACAATTACGGCTTATATTTAATTATCTTAGATAAATAACCAATAGAACTTAAACATCCTTCTCTTATCGTTATCGTTGCAGGAAATAATGATGACGCCGAGAAGTCGTAACCCTGTAATATCGAATTCGGTCGGTTCGAATAGTTCGCCAGCGGTATCATCATCTGACGACGATAATAATAAATACGATAAAGCGAATAGTCGGACCGGTTCTTATTCTAGTCTTGTAACCAGCGAAGATTTCGATGAAAGTTCGAAATTTATTCCGTCAGATTTATCTTCCGGACAAGAAGTATTATCGAAAACTTTTCAAGATTATCTATTAAGTAGAAGTATGCGAACCGATCCGAGTTTCTCCAGTCGAGCGAGCGATTTTTCTGCTAATGATGAAAAATTATCCGAATCGTTGTTATATTGTTTAGACGGTAATATTCCGGACGTAGAGAAAAATTCGTTCACCAAGAAAAACGTAAACGAAACGGCTTTGTAATATTAAGCAGCATCATTTTTATATTTATACGTCTCTCGCGTTATCAGTATTGCGTTTTTAACTGAAATGGTTCGTTTTATCGGCCTAAGTTTAAAAAAAAATCTAACAAAATACGACGACGATGCAATTCGGCAACTCGTATTAAACTTTTACATCTCGAAGTAATTGTTGTAAGCTTAATATTTTAATTGGATAAGTAAAAAAAAAAAAATATTAGCAGCTATCGGTTGAAATGTGTTTCGACTTGAAAAATGTAATAAACGTTTTCTAATAGTTAATAATTTAATCATCGTAAATCATTCCCGATCATGCGATGATTCAAATGGATACTAACCGGTAAATATGCATATACCACGGGACAAACACTGAGAGAACTTAATTCGTGAACTGGTAACTAAATTTTTTTTTTCATACGTTACAATTTTAGATTTTTTTTTAAATTGTAATATTACAATTTTCGTAATTAATATTTTTGTCCAACGTATATATGAAATATCTATTAAATTGAAAAACGAGAAAGTTTAAAAAATATATTTTTTTTTAAATTCTTGCTGTCGTAGTTTTTTTTTCTTTTTTTTTTTTTTTACTGGAAGAAATATGCACCAAGAAAAAATGAACTCTAAACCAGTCATGGAATTCGTATTTAATTCATAAACTCTAAACCCCGTCATTCAAATTGGTAAATATTCAAAAATTATCAATTTTTCCATATTTTAATTTATACTTTCTAAACTAATTTCCTGAACTTTAAAATGATTCTAAGTTGTTTGTTTTCTTTAGAATAGAAGTTTAAAGTTAAAAAAAAAAATAATAGTTTAAAATTACATTTATAAATTAAATACTCTCGGGCCTATAATTGTAACGTAAAAATCCGGATACCTTTTAATTTTTGATTTTGTTGGATCAACGGTATGTTTTGGCATGACAAATTTCTAAATCCCAAAAATGTTTAAATTTTTGTAACTTTTTTATCTAAAAAATTGTAAAAAATAAACAGGTTTTCAAAAGGTGTAAAATGATCTTAAATATGTTCATCCGAAAATACGTAATTTTTCCATAAATAGATGTAATAGTTTCATAACGAATAAGTGTATTACAGGGGCTAGAATAAGTATTGAAGATAACTCTGTTCCAACAATTATGAACGGGAAAATGTAATTGGAAGAAATCGATTATGAACTTAACACCGATGTAATTGATTTACGTTTAGAACAGAGCTATTTCGCAAACACGGGAATTATCGAATATCATATAGTGAAGTTATTTACATTTTCACTCGATTTACTAAAATAGGATATGTTTATTAATTGTTGATGAACGAAAGGATTAACTGCAGATAATATTCTTTAAATTAAAGAGGAAAGTAAATTTAATTTAATTACTTAGAACAGAATTATTATTACGTACGAATCTGCACCAAATACCATGCTCACCGGTTTGTTATAGTTCAATAAATCGGTTTATAATCACGATCTCTTTAAATTTGAAGCACCATAGAATTTTCAAATGAAAACCCAAACTGCTCATGAATTATATTTTTCTAAAATCGATGGGTCAAAAATTTGTTAACGATATAAATATTATTTGAGTTATAACAATCATTCCTGGCTTTGGAACAGCTATAACAGTAGCGGCTTTTAAATATGTAGAATCCGAAGTTTGGTGTAAATTGCTTCCTTATAATGTTTAATCATTAGGGCTTTTACGCTATCATGCGTTCAGTGCTTCAATTTCAATAAATGATACAGTTTTACAAATGTCTAAATAGAGAGAGAGAGAGATAGAAATATCGATTAACATTGATATTTACACGATTAATGTGCGTGAACGATATTTAAATTTTTTATCTGTATTGTATCAACATGTCACCGCTTCTTCGTTTAAATAGTAAACATTTTGAATGCAAACTGCATTAATTTATTAAATAGTTTTCCTCATAATTAGCATATTTATATATATCTTGAATAGTGAATTCCTTCCACATTTTTGGTTCGCGGTGTAGGCAATTATGTACATTTGAAGAATCGTGCAGAGAATTAAGTGCTGTCTCCGTATCGGAGGTAGGTGACTATACTTAACTATAAATATTTTGTTGTACAATAGCGTACAAAGCGATCATAATATAGCGTTATCACAGATAGACACACACACCCGGGAGAACTAATTGCAATTGCTTTGTTGTCACGACACAATGCAGCCCTGTGTGCTTTTTGTAGTACATTGTTACTAGCGCATATATGGTGTGCCTGGTGGTTTGCCATTGCCTTTCAGGTGATAATATTAGAATTATTCACATTTGTATTTTCTAATGATAATTTTTTCGTCATCGCTAGTATTCGAACTCGTTCCGAACTTTCGTATACGATAGGAGAAATTAATCTTATACAATAGACCTAGGAGCCAAACACGGTTAAACGCCTGTGTAATTTCGAAGAAAACATCATATATTCATTTCTCTTCCTTTCAATTACTTTGACAACTCGATGAACCTGCTTCAGCATTGCATGATCAGGAACAAAACCAAGTCGATGGCTGATTAGGTATTAAACTATTTTCTTGAATTAGTCGCGTCTGATAAAAATATTTTTTTCGAATGCTTTTGTAAAGATAAAAGAGATATTGACATATATACAATGACTTGAACCGGATTCTTACCAGGCTTCAGAATCTATTATCATCAAATTTTCCATATGAGAGGGACAGTGGTCCACTCACGGTGGGGGCTACCGGGCTTAAGCCCCCCAGAGGGCTTAGAAAAGTATAAAATGCATATTAAGAAGATGCGTAACTTGTAAGCACCAAACAATTTCGCAGCTAAAATGACAGTTGAAATAGAAGAAAATATTTGAAAGAGCTCGCGTTATCACTAATAAAACTTCATCTGAAAGAGCGTGAAAAACAGCCTAGATTGCAAAAAGTACTGTTAGAAAATATTCGTTACATTCTGTCTACTAATAACATTGAAAATCCATCTAACTGTGCAACACAAAGAAAAAAAATGGCCGTTCGTTGGGCTTCGGCATTCGAATCTGACCCAGGTCGTAACCAGTGCGGTTTTTTTTTTGTTATTACTTGTTTCGTTGTTCGTGATCGTTTATAGTTTGTTTTACTTGTCGAATTTTGTTACACATTCGGCTGTGTATATTTTATTCATTTTTATTACGCATTTTTTGATTGGTTTTTTGGGGGGGGGATATTTGAGCCCACCCCAGACACAAATCCTGTGCGCCACTGGAGAGAGAAATAATTTAATGTTTGTGTTGAAAATATTAGTTATTACTACAATTACTTTACATGAAATTTCATTTAAGATTTTACTAGTTATTTGATCACGACTAGGTGAATTTTTTGAGCTTTTGAAGCATAGCTTTCACTTTACTTGGAGATATTAATCGAATTGGATATGAATATTGAAAAGGTTGTTCTAAAAAATCAAGTGTCATCTCCTTTTCCACTGCTTGCAGAGTTTGAATTAAATGTTTCAGCATATCTCGTTAGCTTCTCCTACCATCTTACTAGTTGTCTTCCCCATTGGAAAAAGTTGCGTTACTGGCGCTTTTAGACCATTTTTGATTTGACCTGACTCTGTATATAAGTTTTTAAAGATTCATTTTTAAATTGAAATATCAGCTGTTTGGTTTTTTTATTTAATAATTTTTAACTTATGAGTCACCTACCACGACGATTCTAGTAATGGTTTGAATTTTTCATTATACTAGAGAATTATGTTTGTCAACTTTATTACCACTATAAAAAATGCTGACATTGGGAACATTAAACCGTAAAGCAGCAAGTGATTCATCAGTTTCATTTGAGACATCATTTTCATTCATTTAGGCGCATTTATCATTTTACGCAACAACGGTGGGATATATCTTTCTTCGAAAGGTTCGTTGCATATACCTTACGTTGAAATTATTCTCACGTATTACAAATCTATTATCAAAAAAAGAAACATCAACAGGAGTAATGTGTAAAGTAGGAACTTGGCAGATGTTAATGGAAAGCCTACATTACATTATCAGAAAATTGTTTTAAAGAACTGTTTTCAAATTAATTTTGCAGCGTTATAGTATTTTTTTACTTGTGGAAGCATTTTAAAAACACAGAAAACAAAAAAAAACTACTCTCTTTTGACTCTAAAACAAACAGCATGGTAGATATGGTTTTTGTAGATTTACACTAAACACTGAAAACTGTCAACTAACTATTATTATAACAGTGAAACATTTAAAGATTGTAAATATTCAGCGATACATAAAATTGAATTATGTATTTTATTTTATAACCCGGTACAGCTATTTCTGAGTGGATAACTATTTTTATTGTTCACAAATTTTATAACATTTCTTTCTGGATATATGTATATTTGCATGCATTATAATTTATAGTGATTTAACTTTTATTTGAAATGGAAAATAGTTACCTTACAATGTAAGTTTTTATTATAATTTAAATGAGATTTGTTTTAATTGGACATTTTAAAAAATACATCATGATTAAGAAACGACAATTTACCAGTTGTTAGGGGCGACGTACATGTTACAACGTACAAAGACTTACAAACAGATATTCTAAAATAAATGCCAGTTTTAAATTTATTCAATAAAATTTATCACTGTTGGATACTAAAGAATAATGCATTCGTTCAACTAAAAACAAAATCATTCGAAGATATAGCCAGTTTAGATAAAAAGCAAGTGACAATTAATAAAACATATTGTGTTTACATATTTTAGATAATAAAATACTACTAAATAATCCTCTGTGTTAACTGGATGAATATCTATTTTATTTGTTCTAATGTTTAAATAATTCATACAATAATTTATTTATATCATTTGTCTACTATGATTTATAATTTTTTGCAAATCTGAATGCATTGTGTTGTTCGTTCGGCCTTGTAACATAACGTAATTTGTCTGTTGTTTTTTGCTAGTATTTATTGTGTAATTATTAGATCGTAATAGTGGATGTTTAATAAATTTTCGAGTTCAGTTATGGAAGAGACGTTTAGTGAATTAAATATACACGGAAGTTTAAGTAACGTACGCATTGTTTATTATTTTATACGTCAGTTTACGGTGTTGATTACTTGTGTTACTCAATATAGTTGTTTACCTTAAAATTTGTTCACACTTTTTGTTTGGTTATATTGTAACATATACCGAATAAGGAAGGTATTCATACAAATTTTATTAAGTTATTTTTCTTTGATTAAATAACATCTTTGTGATTTTCTAAAATAATGGCATTAAACTTAGAATTTTAAAGTTTATTCTGCGTATACAATAATATATAAGATTTAAAGCTAATTATTATTATAATATATAATGATTTTTCTTCCGATTAAACATTTGAATATAATACATTATATTTTAATTATACCACTGTTCTCGAGAGTTACTAAAATTTTTGTGTACTTGAACAGAAACTATGTTTCATTAAATATGTATATTATAAAGGTACATGATAAAATAATTTATTGTTTTTAATAAATTATAATTTTTCCCCACATGAATGCTGATGAATAAAATGTTTAATACTGAAATTGCGATATACAAAATATTTTTGTTCATATTTTAAATTTCACTTTTTATCGACTTTGAGTTATTATACAAATATTTTATCATATAAGTAATATTCTAATGTTAATTATCATTACTTAATCGGTCCAGAGGTAATTTTATAGTTCCTTTTGCTTTTTTTGATTATTGACTATATTTAAGGTTTTAAGTAATTCTTTGCATAATTTTTGTTTGATTTTTTTTTTTACTAATTTCTCCTCTTCTGCTTGTTGTTGATGTATTCGTTTAAAAGTATTTCGTCTGTTTTATTTCTACATGTTTGTTTATCGTATCTTTTATTTTAATGTCATGTACATAGTTTTCCGATATTGTGTTTAAAGAAAACAATGTAAAATTCTTACATTATTATCCAAGATTGCTAACCATTCAACACCATTGATTAATTCGAAACAAGTGAGTACTTTCTCGTATGTTGATTAAAATGCAAGAATATGTTTTTAAAGATAGCGGATCACTAGATTACGTACTCATGTATTTTCTGTTATAACTTTTAAGTTTGTAAATATTCGTTTCTTATACTATCCTCCCATTCTTTAACTTGTTATTCAAAATTTACTGATTTCGATTTTTCCTCTCGATATTTCTGATACAATGAACAGATTGCATAATCACTTATACTATCAAGTTGTCGTCATACTGTACTTTCGTACCTATATACCTTTTCTCAAGCTGTATTTTTTATTTCTCAAACATAGAATAATTTCAACTTTTTTTTATCAATGTTCACTTTAAAATTTATTCAGTCATTAGGGTTTATTCGCTTCGGATAAATTACAAAATGCACTTATACGAATGCATTCTCTCATTATCTTTATAAAATTGTTACTTAACTATTCGTAAAATATTTCATCAACCTAGTGTAGATTGGCAGTTTGCCTGCTATCGATTTAAAGTTAACATCCTTCACGCTTTTGTCGTACGTTTTGCGTGCCAATATCGTCATTTGTGTCTGAAAATAACGTTGCTCATTTAATCGTATAAAAAATAATTATCAGAAATCTGAGATTATATGAATTCTCGTCAATAACTTAATGATTTATTATTTTAAAATATATACTGTATATAAAACTATGTTTTTTTTTATAATTTTATCAAAGATGCATCTTATTTATTTCACTAATTATGTTGCGATTTTATAGTAAAAAATTTGTCGTAATTTGTATTTATTTTTATGTAAACGTAATGAACGTAAAACGAGAGTAAATATTCCTATATAACCAAATAGATTAATTACAAATTTACTCTTCTTAAGGAAAATACAAAGTAATGTAATGATACCGTGATAGTTTTAGGACCTTAGCTTACACCAAATTGTAATGTTGGAGATATAATTGAAGTAAGTGGAAAAAACCCCGTTTGTATCCACGATTTCATTTTCTCTGTGTCCGATTTGAAATAAATGTTTGTTTTTCCTTCGTGTATGTATTCTCATTCATTAATTCATCATGAAGCGATGACACGTTATACTATAATAAGGTTATCAATAATTCAACAATGTGAGTGACCCATAACTAAACAACAAATTTTATTAGAATTTAGGAAGAATTACGTGAACTTTGTGTATTTACTGGCGCTATTTTTTCACAAATTGTTCTTATTTATCTTTTGTATACAATTATGTTAATTTAATATAGAATTTAAAAAGAACGCATCTCATAATTTAATTTACTGTTTAATTTTAACGTAATTCATTAATGCGCGTTATATGTACGTACATACGTACGAATCTACCTGTGTACTTGTGTTTTTCATTTCACTAACTTCCGAGGTTCAATAATGTGGAAGTGATCTTATTTTTTCATATTTTTTATCTAAATCTTGTATAGCCATAAATTCGACTCCCATTCATTAATGATAATTTTTAAATAGAGAATTTGCCTGTATTTCACTTTTACATTTTTTTTTTTCTTTATCAATAAGTAATAATTATTAAACGGGATACGTAAATTAAAAAAAGTAAGATTATTCGTGTTTATTGTAGTTTGCGACTTAGTAAAGAATATTCGCAAATAAATTTAGAACTAACTTTCCGTGTTTTTAAAAAGACATCTAGAAATATTTATTTATACGACATCTATGAAATTAGCTTTTGTCTTTCCAAATAAAATAAATTTATCGGGTATTGGTGTACGTAATGAAGTAGGTAATTATTTTATTTATCCTGTTTTTATTTACAATCGTAGTAGTTAATGTTAACATCGGGTGTTATTTTGATTCAAATTTAATTAACTTGGCTACAAGCCAGCTTAGAGGACGAATTTTTTGTTTTTTCACTAGTCACGCATAGTATAAAAAACACCACGTGATAGATAACGCGTATGATATATTTAGAGTATCTGTAATTTGCATGTTATATTAAACGTAATAACGTATAAAACAAAGAAAAACACTTAAATGATAATAATCGTAATAAAAATGATTTGTTAATTATATTTCGTTGCATGAAAAATATTTTTTTTATATGAACATTTGTGTATTATAATCAAATTTCTCTAATTTAATTATTCACAACCGCTTTCAGTTTGAAAATAAAAACTATTAATTATTTTTAAAACGTTACGCGATCAAAAAATTTTAAAAAAACACCTGAGTTTATGCCCATTTTTCAAAATTCATTAGTTCCTATAATAAATCTTGTGCTTGTATAAGTTAAGATAATCATTTTGATAGATACACGAAAATTCTACTAATTTCATTATATGAGCATTACTAATTTTACACACACATACATATATAAGGAATTTAAATTTTTGTTATTTCTAATTAAGGTATCTCATTTAATAAGTTTCCTCATATGCTGTTTTTCATTATGTTTACCTTATCGAAATTTAAAAATTAATTTTACTATATGACGTAGCCTCTTAAATAACGGCGAATTCAATTTACAGACTTGTTATTGTAATTATTTCTTTTTTAAATATAAATTGTAAAATCCGTATGTTACAACCGTTCAGTGTTTTATAAATTAATTAATATTTTCACTCTGATCGACTGGAGAAAACTAATGATATTAATTTTTAATATTACTATAGGGTGGCCCGGAGATGAGCGGTTTAGTTGCTTTTTTTAATAATTCAAAAATTACTCCACCAAAATTTTTGAATAAAATTTTATTTAAAAATTGGAAAACGAGATATTAGCTTACAATCAATGTGGAACACAATATCGTTCAGATGACCACCATTTGTAACTACATTCATTCAGTCTTTACCTAATTTTTAAAAACACTTTCGAGCATATGTCGCTGAATTTTTGAAATTTCTCCAGAAATCCGAGTTTTCAAGTCTTCCAGATCTCGTGGATTTGTTTCGTAAACGCAGCTCTTAAGGTACACCCCAAAAATAAAAATCGTCTAATTCTTTTCGGAACTCTCTGTGCTGTCGTTATCGATTCACGTCGAATAACGTCCACGCGAAACGCGCGCTCCTTCTCGTTATATGATGACATGACGACTGAAACTAGACAAAAACGAATATCTCGGGTGTACATTGAACATGAAGCACGCAGTTTGCGTCGTAGCACTCTTAGCAACTGCGCTATTGAAAAAACAAAACCGTCAGTCTTCTCTGGGTCATATTATAATTTCTTTAAATATTATCTAACGTTATTTAATATTTTTCGTAACTTTGACCACTTTGGTTGAATCAAAAATTTACATGTGTTGTTTAAAAAAAAAAAAATATGATATCGAATAAGTGAGAAATAAGTTTTGACTCTTATATTTTAAAAAATTACACGGAATTTACATTTATAAGTCACTGTAGATTGAAAGTTACGAAATTTAATCAGTCGCGGCTCTTTTTCGAGGGGAGATGATCTTACGTTAGAAATATATTATTATTAATTTATTTGATAATTATAAGTGTTATTAAAAAATAAATAAAAATCCAGTTTATATATTTTCCAATTCGGATATACAAATATTTTACATGCAGGATAAATTTTATAATTTGCAAAGTTTTTATATCCATGTTTATTTATTTGTCGTTTGTACATAATTGTTTACAGATGTTTAATAAAGCGAAGGCCTATTCGTAGTGATTTTAAGTCACAAAACAATTAAAAAGTACTACAGTACATTGGTACAAAATAATATTTCTTTCATGTACTTACTTCACTGTGCTCAATTCACCCATCATTTCAATTCTAACAGAAAAAACAAAATGGCGGATAGGTCGATTTCTAACGGTATGTCCCTTCCACAGTGGATGAAAACAAAGATTGGTGATCAGTAAGTTCTTGTTGTACGTTTAATTATCTCCTTATTTTTATCGTGGTATCATTGTTTAAGCGTGTCTGAATGAGCGCAATGTCCCTGTTTCACAGAAATAATATTATTGACGAGCACATAACACGTCTTATCAACTTTAAGAGATGGAAAGCAGACAGCTCTCAACCGAATAATTTAGGATGTCTGTATATAACTTTTAATTTAATTATTCAATTTTTAAAAATAATTTTCATCGATACAGATTACTTCGAAAATAAATGCGAATAACAGAACGTTTTATAATCATAATTATTTGTTTCAATTTTATTTCGTATAGTTTTTATTTTACTGTTCTTTCGTTATAATAAACTCGCTGATGATAGTGTTTAATATAATAATTTTAGCTCCTGTGAGTGCTTATTTTTTAAAAGTTTAATTTTGAACCAATTTCGTGAACTGAAAAAGAATTGCAGCACATTAATAAAAAAGCATATACATAATATTTGCAAATTAAAAAAATTTTGTACGTTAAAATCCATCAAAAAACCAAGAAAATTCTTTTTTTTTCGAGGCTTAAAAAGTAATTCTTAATAAATTTTAACAAATGTTTATGGGAAAGTTTGAAATATAATTTTTGTATAATTTATAAATAAAACGACGGAAAATGTCACATAATACATTTTTTTTATAATTTTGATCGATATAAAATGTCAATCTCGACCTAATAAAAACATTAGTTGTATACGTGTATTTAATTATTTTTACTTCTGAATGTCCGCGCTTTAATTGGCATTAACTATTATGTGAACCGTATGTAAATAAATATTTACATAATTAAAATATGCGTTAAAAAAATTATACGAATAAATATAGCGACATCTCGCATGCACGTGTATGCAACAAACATACGTACATACTATCACTACATTTAACTCTATGCGCAAATGATTATTGCGTCAATAGCGATAATGAAAGAAGATAAAACAACTCGCCTGATATCGTTAATTATCTTCTTGCACTGTCGTACTCCGTGACCGTTGACGATTACCGCGATATGTAACACTCGGCGAGCGGCTCCTCGGAATTAGACTTATACCATGACATTGATTTACGACCTTTTCTGCGTCGCACTTCTATCATCATCTTTAGTCGCATCAGTCCTTTGACTGGTAGCGCTGCAGCCTCCTTTTTCATTCGCCTCTATCTGCTGCCGTAATTTTTAAATCGCGATAGGTATTCACTCCTACACTATTCATTATTTGTCCGATGTAGCATTTCCTTAGCCGGTCTCTCCTTCTTCTACCTTCTATCATGCCTTTCAATATTCGTAGGACCAATCCACCGTGTTTTATCACATTACCTATCCATCTATTTCTTCTCGTGCAGAGGTGGTTATAAAATTATTTTCTTCTTTTCACCTTTTCCATAACGTTCTTGTTTGATATTTTTTCAGTCCATTTGATCTTCATCATGCGTCTCCAGCACCATAATTCAAATGCTTCCAGTTTTTTAATATCGACCTTCTTCAGTATCCATGTTTCTCTTCCATAGAGTGCGATACTCCATACATATGTTTTTATTCGTCTTTCGCTCAGTTCTATTTCCATATTACTGCTGAATATCATTTTCATTTTTAATAATTGTTGTTTCGCTATATTTAATCTGTTTTTTTTATATCTTCTGTATCATTTCCGTTTTGCGACACAATACTTCCTAGATATTTGTATTTGGATACCTGTTCCAGTTTATCACCATGTAATTTGATATCGATAGTTCTATCTTGTCTAGTACTAGTTACCATTATTTTAGTTTTATCTTTATTTCTTTTCATGTTTATTTTATTTAGTTCATCGTTTAATATTTTCAATCGGTTTTCTAAGCTTTTCACGCTTTCAGCTACAATTGCAATGTCATCTGCGAATCGAAAACAACATATATTTTCTCCATTAACAGTAGGCGCTTTATCTATTCGTTTCGTAGCGTTTCGTATGGCTTCTTTTATGTATAGATGTAACAACAAAGGTAAAAGCTGACAGCCCTGCCGTGCCGATTTGTAGTCTTTATTTCACATTCTTTTTCTAATAGTTTTCTTTAATGTTCATATTCCGCTCTGCATTTGAACAATTTTAATGGTCGCACGTTTTTTTAAATCTCGTTCCGCTTTATTTTTTAGTTTTTCCGGTAATATCAGTTCCATCTGGAGCTATGTTTATTATTCAGTAGTGATCTCTCAAATATATAAAATTATCAACAGCTTTATAATCAGTGAGCGTGTACTTTCATTAAGTAACGTTGCATTTACTCGATCTATTATCATTATTTTTGTTCCGTTTTCGTTTACGTGTAATCCGTGTATTACTTGTCGATTCCTTCGAACAGATTTAGGAGTTTTTTCATTTCATGCACATTTGCTACTATTAGTATCTCATCTATTTATTTTAGACATTTTTTAGCTTTCACCACCTATCATTATTCTACCATTCCATTTTTATCTTCTAGGTTTGATGTTGTATATTTCTTGTATTAAAGAGTACGGGCGCAAAACGTAGTTTTGTCTGAAAATCTACGTATCATTTTAGTCGAAGTATACCATTTAACATTGTTAAATGTTTTTTCAATAATTCACGAATCTCGCTTCTTATACTCGCGTGTCGCGTGTTTTATCGAAAGTCTATATTGTTTTTCGAGTATCTTTTAGATTTTGTGTGTAAACTCGATTGCTTAATATACGTAGAAATATCTGATTCATGTTCGGAAAAAAATACGATAATTTTCGCATCGGATTCAATGCATATGTATGTATTTCTGCTGGAAAACCGGTTAGACGCCAAAATGAAGTCGTCTGGATACCATATTTTTAAGTAGGATCGTCTGAGATATTTTTAGACGTCTGTAAATTACACGTGTGTAAAATACCGTTAATAGAAAATCACGATGAAAAGCGATCGAAAAGTATTGTTCTTTTAAATATCGTTAAACCAACCTGAATATTAGGAATATTTCGCGCGACTAATTTTGAGTTACTTTTTTCGTTAGTAATATATTCTGAGATGGGAAATTTTGTTCTCCCGTATTTATGTCAATTTTGGATAAATATAGTGATGTACAATTTTTTTCACGCCTGATGATAAATTACCTCCTTTCTGTTTTTTTTTGTGTGTATGTGTATGTGTTATTATTACGAAAATTTGAATGCAAAATTTTCGCGTAGGCGTTACAACGAGAGGATGTAATAAATTGGTTCGTTATTAGTCAATTGTCAAAAAATGAAAAGCACGATGATTTTTTATAAAGAGACGGATATACAGGATCAATGTTCTATTACTAAATATTACTACTACTACCACCATCGTTATTCATCACTAACATTGTTATTTCTATTACTATTGACTTACTTAATATCACTATTACACGGACGATGATAATGCTGATGATAACGTCTTCGCGATATAATGATTTTACCTTGTTCTGTCGTTGACTTTTTCTAAGTTATACATTATTAGCGTCGTTGGTTTCCGCGTATATTATAAATTTTGTTACGAGATAATTTTATTTTTCGTTTCTCAAAATCGTTATAAAGATAAAATTTTAAAATATGACATCTGCAGCATCGATCTTCCATTTTGTGTAAGTTTTTTTTTTTTTTTTTCGTGTTTTAAATACTACAAATGTATTTGATTTTTATTTTGAAATATTTCCCTCTTCCTTTTATCCAAAATACGGAAACCCGTTTATTTCGAATCGTCTATTAAGTATGAGGTAAAATTAGATTATTACTTAAAATTAAAATTATTATTTGAACCTTAAATAAGTCGATTATTAACGAAATAATAGTATCGATAGTTGTTATCGGGAATGTTATTCGAAATAAAAGTAACGTTTTGCAATTATTGATATTCTTTGATAAAGCACTCCTCGAAAAAATGAATCGCAGATTTTAAAAAAAAAAAAATTATTTGCGACTTCGACTAATGTTCGTCAAATTTTTTCGGTGGAAACAACGTCAAAATATTGTCGTCGTTTCGGAGATACTTGCAATCTTCATTTTCTAACCAAACTGCGAATTCGTTATGAGTAACACGTGCTGAAATTTAGTTTTATTTAGTCTATACGGTAACTCTGTTCAGCATGCGTTCTAAATTAAGTTTCGCATCTGCTTATTAGATGTCATCTGTTTAAAGAATTATCTTCTTCTTCTTCGTCGTGTCGGGTGAAGCAGCTTACAGTACGGACTTCCAATAATCCAAGAAATCAATTGGATTGACGTCTTCAAAACTGCATTTAACCGGACATGCCTTACACGAAAACAAGTGAACGATAGACTGCTCCTCGTTACACGTACATAATGAACTTTCTGAAATTCGCCATTTTTTCAAATTATCGTCGGTTCGTCCAACTTGTATCCGCAATCTGTTGAGAGATCTCCATCGAGCATAGTTTAGGTCGTCGTTTACGGAAAATTCCTCTGTAGGTTTAAGCTATGGCTCCGTTTTCCACTTTTGGCATTCTGTTTTCCAAGCGTTACGTCGTGCAATTTCGGGTTTAACATTAATTGCCTTAGTTGTGGCCACAAAATTTTACCGGACTTCAGTTTTTTTCGCTGTTGTATATAACCATATAGCATACGGCGGTCATCGGTTCCTTGACTCAAAGAATTATCATCGGCGAATATTACTGTTGTGCAAAGTTCGTAAAATGGTACTTTTTTTAATATACAGAAGATATAAGGAAGGTTCAACACTTCGTTATGGAACTCATGCCTGTATCGCATAGAATGACAATTTAGCATCTTCTCCTGCAAACTTTCATATCGAAATGTATGATTCAAACAGACGATAACGTATAACTAAATAAATAAATAAAAATAACTATTCAGAAAATTAGATTCGGAAGAAGTGCAAACGACGTAAAAAACGATTGTCTAACTTTCGTAGACGATTTACCGATTTTGTCAGATAATACGAAAGATGAGATAAAACAGATATTTTAAAAAAGGAAGCAGATAATGCAAGATTACAGAGTTATCTTTTGCAAAAACAAAATATATAACGAAGAAGCTTCGAAATATATGAGAACGAAATTTTGAAAAATTCACGGAGTTACTATAAATTAAGTATCCGTGAGAAATGATGCCAAATGCGTTGTATGAGGAAAATGTTATAGACGGATCGAGAAAAATTTAAACTATTTCAGCTAACGAAGAATCTATACATAGAAAAACTCGATGTCTAGAAATGCAACGTCTTTATGTGTCTTGCAACCAATACATTAAACAGTATTAATGATATTGAAAACAAAGAAAAATCCTCGAACCAAAGTACGAAATTGATCCGTTGAAATTAAGAACTAATAAAAAGATACACGAAGTAGTCGAGAAAATAACTGTGCGTGAAAGAACGGTCGCAGTTTATGGCATCTTAAAAGGATGGAATCAGAAAGATTAACCAAAAAAAAAAAGTATTCGACGTATCTTTTTATAAAATAAAAATTCGCTGATAAGCTGGTTCGTAGAAGTTGAAAAATACTTAAAAGTGAAGATAGCATGAGGAGAAATTGAAGATAAACATTTCGTGGGGGAAAAATAGAAAATTCAGTAAGTTTTAAAGAAAAATAGAAGAAAACTATGAAAATACGGACGGAAGATAGAAAAGATATACATCGGGGAGAAAGACGTCGACTCGTATATAATTTATTTTACGCGGTCCCTAAAAAAGACAACTGACGAATACACTATAACTGCAGCTTATGAACGATAAGTTTGATCTCCATATACTTATATATTAAATATAAAATAATAATAATTATGAATATGATATAATGACTATGCTTTGAATATACGGGAAAAAAAAACTTCAGTATGTAATCTGAGATAAGTCTGTGTTGTATGAAGCTTGGCCTTTCACTCAATCTGACCATTGAGACATCTTCCTTTAGGGGGTTTTCCACGTATTTTGCCCTGTATAATATTTACATGCATCGAGCTATCATTTCTTGCCACGTATCCAAAATATCATATTGATTTTTGTTAGTAACATTAATTCGTCTAAAATCTATGTGATTGTTCTAACGAACACTCTGTGTGGTATGTAGAAAATTTTCCGATGACTACCATCCTAAAAGAAATGGTATCCGCTTCTTATCTGTTCTTTTAATCGAATATATTGAACTAATTTTAACTTTGTTTTCTTCGTTGTACCTGCGCCTTTCATTAATTTTCTCAAAATGCAAAGCGTCGACGTATTTCCTTTTCTTGTCTTTTTGCATTTAACCTGAGGTAATTAAATTCATTTATTACCTCGTGTACTGTAAATTCGGTAGTATCTGACTAGTTATTTTTTATCCTGTCGATTATCATCAATTTTGTTAGCCATGTGAATATGTGATCCACGGCTTCAATAATGTTTTTTTTTTTAGCAGTTAGGACACATATTTTTAGTTTATAGGAGTAATAATATGTAACTTATATAAATATATAGTAATTATTTCGATGTTCCTCTACCCAGATACGATTTAGATCAAGCCGCATTCTCTCCACCTGTGGAGGATGGAAGTTTCTTTTTTATACGATACCCGAGAGCTATGCATCAACCGGATTTCGGAAATTTATGTAACACCGTGAAACCTAAAGTGGCGGAAGATAATAAAACCACCACAATACCGTGTCAACGATTTTTAGCGGAAATCCAAGCCGGTATGTGCGTATAAATGTGTATATATTATATACAAATAGTTTTAATTACATTTCTATAAATTCATTATAAAGTAGTTTAGAGTCGAGTAAAAAAAAAATGAGACAAAATTATTAAGGTCGATATAATGTTAAAGGGCAGAAAGAATGTTAACTGGTCAGAACAGAAATCAACGGTGGTCTGACGTGATGATGATAATAAATATTAAACGTTGTCAAAGATGTACTTATAGAAAAAAATGTTCGTTTATTTAGTCGTGTTCCAATTAAACGAGTCGATAGTTATAGTCGTTATATATATATATATGTGTGTGTGTGTGTATTACGGTAGGTTTAATAAATTTAACCTTCAGTAATTATTATTATACAAATCGTCGATCAGAAGAGTGAGACTTTTTAGTCCGTTTTTTTTTTTTTTCATCGTGATTACACTTAAAAACAAAACTATATCGAATATACCAAAATTCGTGGTTGATATTGACTTAGTCGAGGTTATATACGAAGGTAATTTTACGGAGTGTGAAAATTCGTCTAAATACGAACGAGTTGTTAAAAAGATTTAAAAAAAATTAAAATCAAATTTTATTAGTATTCATTTCAATAACACATACACTAAAATTAATTAAACATTGAATGGGAATACTAAGAAAAACGGTTATGCTAATAAATAGGGTAAATTTGCAATTAATAGGTCTTACGCGGTTAGCCATCGAGAAAAGGAAAACGTAACTTAAATAATACACGAAGTAAACAAACAACACAAAAGTAGTTAAAATCGCTAAATGATTATATAAAATAAAAAGACCGCGAAGCTTTTTGGCTGTTAAGCCATTATTAAGCGGACATAAAAAAAAAAAATACAATATAAAAATACACAATTTCTGAAGGAAAAATAAGAACAAAAAATAAAATGTAAGAAAATATTTAATTTAGATTTACAATATTACAAAAAATATCGAAGTGAAAGACAGATCTGATAATGCTTCTCAGTCGAAAAGTTTTATAGTCTTTTTATATATGAAACTTTATTGATTTAATTACTTTCTTGTTGTTTATTTATTTTTTTAAAATTCAACTACATTCTAAAAATGTAAATGTAAAACGTGTATATTTGGCATTATATTAAAAAGTTATAATAATATTTAATAAATATACCGGAACAAATGAACTACATTCTACATTGTTCAAATTATAAATACTCAAAGTGAACGTAAAACAGTTTCCTATAACACGTCATCTCGAACGTGTCTCCAGTTTCCTTTCCGATATCGTGCCAATGATTCGTGATTCAAGTTCATACGACAAGATTGAAAATAATATAAAGTTTTCGCTAATCGTATGTTTGTATATTTCTATATTTTGCCATCTTTCCATTTATTTTACCATCGCTGCATTCGTTAAAGTTAAATCGCCTATTTTATATCTCGACCGGAGCCAGCTTCGCCACGACTTTGCGTGCTTCTAATTATATAACATCTTAATAGAAATATATTTGATTAAGTTTATCGTTAATGTGTCATTTTCATTGACTATTAGAGGGGAATATTTTTATTTATTCGACGTTGGCTCCATTTCGTTGCTGTTATTTGCTATTTTATTCGATAATTTGCACATTTCTTTCGGTAACTTCGTAACTACTGTATCGAGTCATCGGCGCATTTCGAATTGAGCATAAATTCAGCTTTCTCTTCCCCGAGTTACACCTTTAAAAAACCAACGGTTGGTGTGAAAATTGGAAGTCTTCATTTTCCGTATTAACCGCCTTATAGCGTATAGTAAACATTTCGTTGGAAGTTTGAAAAACATAACGGAAAACTCTTTCCCGATATAGGGAACATGGTTGAAATTTTATTATCGTTATTTTGATTTTTAAAACCGGAGACGTAATTTTCCGAATACGATTTTGAGAAATTAGTTATATTATTCACTGTTATAATAATTTAAAACAAGAATTCGCGACAAAATACCTATTTGATTTTTTGTTTTATATTATAAACTTTAGATAAATTTGAATAATTTGACGGTGTTCCGCCATTTTTATAGTAATATTTTTTTAA